>OX374645.1:6521250-7830000 GCA_947347705.1 Nymphula nitidulata | reverse complement strand
GCACCTTGGACTCCATACTCACGCGATGCTACCGTAGCCTATAGACGCTCGTAGCACCTTGGGCTTTACTCACGCGATATTACCGTAGCCTATAGACGCTTGTAGCACCTGTTACAGGTGTCTATAGTGACGCTAGCCCTTACCACCGTGAGCCAGCCGTCAGCTTGCTTGTCGTCTAGTAGTGTACAAAAATGATTAAGAAATCCTTAATTTTCCTCACTATATTTCAGGTGGGTTAACCAGCAGCAAGAGCTAGGCCGAAGATACACATGGGTGCAAATATTTGAAAATAAAGGAGCTATTATGGGCTGCTCCAATCCACACCCTCATTGCCAGATCTGGGCTTCCAGCTTTCTACCCAATGAACCAAGAGTCAAAGACAGGTATCGTTTAGAAGAAGACAAAAGTCGATAACTAACTAAGGTATTATTGTTTGCATTGCGTTTTCACTACGAAACCGCTGAACCGATTTGGATAAAAATCTGTCATGGAATTTAGATCACATCCTGAGAAAGGACTTAGGCTATCTTTTGACGTGATAATCAATATCCACGCAGGAATGAAGGCAGATTCGTGTACGTTTTACCATTAAATAAACTCTTTAGTGCACTTAATACATCACATCACACATCACCAGCCTATATACGTCCAACTGCTGGGCACAGGCCTTCCTACATGGGGAAAACACATGAGGAACTTGGGCTTACCACCATGCTGGCCTAATGCGGGTTGGTGGGTTAAAGCGGTTGCAGAACAACCGGGACCAACAGCTTACCGTGAGAGCTCGAAGATTAGAAATTTTGGTTGACCCATCCCGGGATCCACCATGGCGAAAGTTGCTTTGTTTTGGTAATCGAAACTAGAGTGCTCAAACCACTACACCACCGAGCTTCTCGCACTAAATACAAAACAAAATAAATGTATGCAGTAGTACTGCAGTATAGGGAGGACTTATCTCTATTATCTCCATTTAGTATGAAACAGCTGATTTGTTTATGATGGCCAGGTACTGCCATCTACTTTTGTTTTCGATAGCATTCCCTTACACTCACATTACACTATGTGGTCCACTGACGCTTCCAAAATGCGTTAATAAACGTATCTTACCTTACAATATACAATTTAGGCCTGGGTAGGTATCACCGCCTTTCTTATTTCAGCCCTGAAACAGTTCGCTGTGTTTCGGATTGAAGTGAAAGGTAGCCAGTTTTTTTTTTTTTTTATACAACTAGATGACAAAAAAGCCGACGGCCCACCTGATGGTAAGCGGTTACCGCCGCCTATAGACACCTGCAATAACAAGGACAAATCACTTGATATTGCAGGTGCGTTGTCATCCTGGGGCCTAAGATGAAATGCCGTCCATGCCCAGTAATTACACTGGCTACCTTTCCCTTCCCTTTCGCAATTACTGGGCATGGAAAGCATTTCATCTTAGGCCTCAGGATGACAACGCACTGCAATACCAAATGGTTTTTAGGCGGCGGTGACCGCTTACCGCCAGGTAGGCCGTCAGCTTGTTTGTCATCCAGTTGTATGAAAAAAATGTACCTATCAATTTTCGAAACAGTTTCGAATGGTATTGCAGACCTGAAAAGGGCCTTTTTAATCTTATGTATACCTAGTTATTATTCTTGTAAGATACTTAATCTTACAAAAAAAAACATATTTTTTTCAGGACACAACGCGAATACTGGACCAAATACCGAAGACCACTCTTAATGGACTATCTGCAAGAAGAATTGAAAACAAAGGTAATATCGAGGGGAAATATTTTAAAACCTACCAACACTTACTTACCCACCGCCTATACACACCGAAATTCTTGTTAGAACTACAAACAAGTGTAGTGATGTACAGTCGACAGCAAATCAAGCGTAACAGTTTGACCTTGAGACCGCCCTTACTGCGTACGTAATAGAGGCGGCTTTCGTAGTGCAACTGTTAGATTTCATGTGCTGTCGTCTGTAAAGCAGAGATTAGTGAGCCAGTTAACATTAAGTTAGTAGTACGATATTCAGTTAAATACAATCCAAAATTAACACGCCATGTGAACCCAGGTGACTGCTCTAATCATTAAACTACCAGCGAATTTACTATAAATTTATTCTAGCCTACTTATATCTGTTTTCAGGCTTAACGCCTGTAATTCCGGGAATGTGGAGGTGTGTAGGTACTACATCACGGAGAGTGATCTGAGCTTTTCGACCTTATACCTTTCCCCTTTCTACTCAGAAGCACACGGAATGATCTTCGAAGTCATCAATTCACTGTCTCTACCTCAACATCACGCACAAAGAATTTTCGTTACTCATTTCTTTGTGTACCTACTTCTAAAACTTGGAATCGTCAGCACATGTGTTAGGGATACTTCCTGTAACATGGATTCCTTCAAAAGAGGCGCAAAAAGGCACCTTTTGAACCGGCAAGGTGGAGGCGGCAGTGTTTCAAGCTGCACTATCTGTCTTCGCATATTATGGACTCTTCTCACCCCTTCACATCACATAAAAACATCCAGAATCGCTAAGAAACGATAATCATCTTTCCGTTACAGGATAGAATAGTCATAGAAAACACAGAATGGGCGGCCCTGGTGCCTTACTGGGCTGCCTGGCCGTACGAGACCATGCTGATCCCTAAGCGAGAGAACCCTCAAAGGCTAACAGACCTGAACGACCAGCAGAAGACAGAACTAGCTGAAATCATGAAGAGTTTGAACACCAAATATGACAACCTATTCAAATGCAGCTTCCCATACAGTATGGGCTGGCATGGTAAGTGCTTTGGGAATCTTACCATTATCACCAGCCTATATTAAACGTCCCAATGCCGGAAACGGGTGTGAAACGAATTTTGCGTTGACGAACGTTTCGCCGACAAATCCAAAGCCCTTTTTTTAAATACCAGACAAAATATCCAGCTCTGCTTGGTCATAAAACAATAACCATGAACCCACCAGCAATACCATTATTTCCATTGAATTATTTCAAGTGGTATTTGTGGAATGGATTTTGAATGTGTTGGCGACGTTCGCGAACGCGACGAACGCGACGGTCACCACGAATTCCAAATAAAGGAGCCTTTGTATTCTAGGTATTCTATCTATAAAACATCTATAATTCAGTCATTTTGTTAATTCTTTTTTTAAAATATTGTCGAACGCAACCGCGACCGAAACGTAGGTACCTACTGATTCGTAATCACACCGACCGATCTTTCGATTGTTTTCCATCATCGATCGTCGTTGGTCGGGTGGTTATAGGTAAAATGGGACAATCAATCAAAATTACTGATCACAATCATAATCAGTATCTTTCACTCCCAGGTGCTCCAACTGGTCCTTCCCACAAACCCGGGGACTCCCCGCATTGGATTCTGCATGCCCAGTACTTGCCCCCGCTGCTCCGTTCTGCAACTGTCAAAAAATTCATGGTGGGCTACGAGATGTTAGCACAGCCACAGAGGGATTTAACACCGGAGCAAGCGGCTGAGAAGCTGAGACAGAGCGAACATTTGGTGCATTATAAGAACTAGAAAGTTAAATTTTAAATATTTAGAGTCAACGACTTACCCTGATTTGGCGAAGGAATTATGGATTACTTCGTCTTGTGCGTTAAGAACTGTGATTAGTACGAGGGAACTGGTTAATCTTAATGTTATGTTTGTTTTATTTTTGGAATAAAAATATATTGTAAACGCAAAGGGAGTGGTTTTACTTATATACAAAATACGATTTTTCTAAATCATAATTATTAAGCTTATCAATATCAAGTAATAATAATTAATAACAATGCAAAACGATTTTTTTTTTTTTTTTTTTTTATACAACTGGATGACAAACAAGCTGACGGCCCACCTGATGGAAAGCGGTAACCGCCGCCTATAGACACCTGCAATAACAAGGGAAAGTCGCTTGATATTGCAGGTGCGTTGGCATCCTGGGGCCTAAGATGAAATGCCGTCGATGCCCAGTAATTACACTGGCTACCTTTCCCTTGAATCCGAAACACAGCGAACTGTTTCACGGCTGAAATAAGAAAGGCGGTGGTACCTACCCAGACGACCCTACATACGGGCCTACCACCTAGTAAATAAAATGATTTTTGATGATTTTTCTTTTTAGTAGCTCAAGCCGCTTCATAAACCAGCGCCTTAGAAAACAGCTATGTCTATCCCAAATAAGCGCTAAGTCGAAATTGTATGGTATTTGAAATTAGCCTTCGATCAAATTTCGACTGCAAATGTCAAATCAGAGCAAAAGTGATTATTGAAAGGCATCTTACTTATGGGGCCAAGGGCCTACACCAGATGCTATCAGCATCTTGCTTAGATACCCTCAGGAGCGTTTAAAGCGAGAGGATGGAGGAAAAAACTCAGAGTGGGATCTAAGATAGAATTGTAAATTAGGTTCTTTGGAATATTAATAAAGGCACCCTACGCACGGCAATACTATTTTCACTGTGCTCGAAACATAAATAAGTAAGGTAGTTTCTTTGAGAAGTTCAAGTTGAAAACTGTGTCGCAGTAGGAATTGTGTTACAAAATTGGTAAAGTTTTGTAAAACAAAAGTCTGTGTGTTGGTTAGCAATGTCAACAGTCATTGATACACCTAAACGTTAAAATGGTGTAAAGGTGTTAATAATGTTTCCCACCTCATCTTATCTAATAGATCACTAAATATATCATACTTAAAAGTTTGCTTTTGTCCGCTTATAACACCTTCTTTATTGTAAGAAATATATATAAAGAAAACGAAATTAGATATATATTGAAAAAAGAAAACGATGAAAAAATTGTGTGTCGGGAAGCCAACCCGCGTCTTCTAGGGTCCGGCCAGACGCGATAACCGAAAAGATCGTTAAAAGTAGAAAGAGTTAAAGAAATTGGTGGGTTACACCTAGTGCTTCGGAAGCGTAGTTTCCCGCCTGAAGCATACAATTTTTTTCATGGTTTTCTATATTTGTATTTCTTACTCTAAATACATATTATTAGCATAAAATGTTTCACGCTAAACTCTTTAAGATTTTTTTTATACAACTAGATAACAAACAAGCTGACGGCCCACCTGGTGGTAAGCGGTTACCGCCGCCTATAGACACCTGCAATAACAAGGAAAAGCACTTGATATTACAGGTGCGTTATCATCCTGAGGCCTGAGATGAAATGCCGTCCATGCCCAGTAATTACACTGGCTACTCTTGAGATGTGAATCACCAGCATTTCAATGCAACAAATGCAGAAATAAAGAAATACTTAAGACATGGCTGTATAAGCTTTACTTCCCTTTGCCTTCCCGTTGCGGGGAGAATGAACAAAAAAAAAACAAAAAAAAAACTGTATGCCAAGAAAAATGGCTGAACAAAATCCGTGAAGCTTCTATTCGTAAAAGTATTTTAGTTCCAACGAATATTTAAAATTATATTTAAAATAATGGAAATCGACATAAATATAGAAGGTTACAATGTGAACGGCATATGTGTGGGTTGTCTAAACTACAACCGAAAGATGTTTTACCATGACGATATCAAGGAGTGTTTCAGATTATTGGCTGATATTGACGTAAATTCCTTTTTCTATATTTAATAAAGCTCTAAATGTGTTAATAATATCATAACTCGCTTAATCTGCATACTTTTTTACGTGTTTTGAGTCATAAATCAATTCAAATTCGATTGTAAACAAGAACAAAAAGTATTGGATACGCCATTGTTATTAGTATTATTTTTTTCTTTTTTGAGGAAATATTTGGTGGGACATAATTTTTAATTTTGATGCATTTTCTCTAAAAATAACGAAGCAATTAGATTTAAGGAGAATTTTCTAAATTGACAATAATTGAATGTTCAACAGCAACAAATCAATAGAATGCTCTAAAAAATTAAGTATGTTGATAAAAGTTGTAATGGTTATTACCAAAATTTAGAATCATCATCATCATCATCAGCCTATATACGTCCCACTGCTGGGCACAGGCCTTCCTACATGGGAGAAACACATGTGGAAAATTTAGAATGCTGCGGATAAAATCAATTTATTTCTATCACGTATCCTTCTACTGCTATTACAGCTGAAGACACTGTTATATTACTCTTTGTGGCACTTAGGGTTGATGAATCAATGTAAAATTGTTACTTTACAGGTTCCTGACGGCCTCTCCATTCAAGTGTGCTGGGAATGTTTCGCTACCGTACAGCGGCTTTGTCGGTTTAAGGAACAAATACTGAAGTCCTATGAGATATTGATTAGTTATTCTAGACAGGTAAACTTTCCTAATCAAATAGGCCTTCCTACATAGGAGAAACATATAAAGAGTTTGGGTCACATGTTAGCCCAATGCGGGTTGGTGGGTTAAAGTAGTTGCAGTTGCCAGGACCAGAGAATCTTGAGGACTGTAATTTTTTTTTAGAATCATAAAGCATTCTGCGTTATTATAACAGTCATGGCTCCATGATATTATAAGCTAAGATAATACATGGTTTAATTATTTATATTGATTTAATTTTTAAATTGTTTTCTCTAGCATACATTTTTAAACTCCCCATTGGACTTCACAACACACTCGATAACTCGTTTGTCCAGCACCACACTAGACGCACTAGATACTGAAGGAATGAGGTTAATACCCCTAGTGGAGCTCAAAGATGAAGTGAAAGAGGAGAGCGAAGACCAAGGAGATGGAGATAATGAGGGTATATAGTCATGTTTTATAGGCTTAGAAGAGTTAGTCAGGTGTAAGCTGCCCGCAGCTACCATCCATAGCGCGTTTTTTCGCCGTTCCATACTTTGATAGTGCGCAGTGAAGCAACTTGTGCTCAGAGGTAACTGGAAGTTAGGCGTAAACTAAGAATCCTAACTAACAATTGTTCCACTCCGCACCGCTCCCGCACCACTCTATGTGGGTTCAGTCCTTACAGAAACACATGTAATAATAAATAAAATAAAAAAGCCTTTTATTTCTTGCTAGATAAACTTATACTAGTATACAATATAAATCAATATCTTTGTAATTATTTTTACCTTATTCTTTCTAATCTACTTATCTATTGAACTATTACTAGATACTTATTTATGCTTACTATTGAATAAAATATTGTTACAATTATTCTGCAAGAACCCCTCCGCGGGTGAAGGCCTCCTCCAAAGAAGTCCACTTCTTTCTGTCTTGGGCAACTCTTATCCAGCTGGGACCTGCCGTTTTGGCTATCTCATCCTCCCATCTCATAAGCGGTCTTCCTCTATGTCGTTTTCCCTGTGGGCCTGACCATGACGTTACCCTAAAAGTCCAGCGGTCGTCTGATAATCTCGCTATGTGGCCTGCCCATTTCCACTTCAGTTTTAGGGCATAGTTTAGAGCATCAGTAGCTTTTGATATGTCTCTTATTTTACTGTGTCTTATTTTTTGTATTTTCTTTATGTTAAGCATACTTCGCTCCAAACCCCTTTGACATGTCGTAATTTTTTTCTTTATTTTTGATGTGTATTTCCAGGTTTGGCAAGCATATGTTAGGCATGGTAAGAGACAGGATGTCATTACTTTAGTTTTAATATTTACTGGCATGTTGCTTTTAAAAATTTCCTTCATGCTCCAATATTTGTTCCATGTATGTTGAATACGACGCTCAATTTCTAAATAATTGTTTTCTTTATTAAAGCTGATTTGTTTCCCCAAGTAAATGTATTTATTTGTGTAGTTTATTATTTCATTATCGACTTTAATTGTTCTTTCCATGCTGTTGGTCATTATCATTGTTTTTGTAATGTTCATCTCTAATCCTACTTCTTTACTAACCTCTATAAATTATTTTCCACTCTCATTAACCAAAGATTAAGTGTTACATTAGATGCTGAACAACCAGTAGAACAAGCGGGATTTAGGAAGAGTTTCTCGACAATAGACCATGTTCACACTTTAGAACTCCTAATAGAAAAATACCAAGAAAGACAGAGGCCTCTATACATCGCCTACATAGACTATAAAAAAGCCTTTGACTCTGTATCACACTCTGCTATTTGGGAAACATTAAAAGCACAGGGGGTAGAAGATGAATATATCAAAGTAATAAAAAACATCTACAAAAACAGTAAGGGTAGAGTGAAAATGGAAAGTGTCGGCCCTAGCTTCCCCATAAAAAGAGGAGTGAGGCAGGGCGACCCTACCTCCCCGAAATTATTCATTGCACTCCTAGAATCTATAATAAGAAAGCTTGATTGGAAGTATTCTGGCCTGAACATTAATGGAAAACACCTGAGCCACTTACGCTTCGCAGACGACTTGGTGCTCCTATCAGAAAATAGCTTACAATTACAACACATGATTCAATCACTAAACACATGTAATAATAATAATAATATTCATTGTAATTACTGGTCATGGACGGCATTTCATCTTAGGCCTCAGGATGACAACACACCTGCAATATCAAGTGCTTTTCCTTGTTATTGCGGGGTTAGCTTGTATTAATATATTATTATTGCCGGGATTCGAACCTGGGACCCCTGCATAAGTAGTCTGTATAGCAAAAGAACACTCGGCCAGCCGGTCTTCAATGTAAATGCTATAAATCTCCAAAAACATTTTCCAGCATCCTTAAAAGTTGAACAAATTGATTTTGCCCATTCCGATGATACACACTTCTCTGAAGATCTCCCAGAACGCCAAGATTTAACTTCGGAAGATGACATACAGCTGTCTCAATTGAAACAGAAGAAGGAAAAGATTAAGAAGATCAAAAAAGCAGGGAAGAGAAGTAAAAAGAAGGTGAGAATATTTGGATTATTAATTATACTGCACTGAACAATATGTCAACTCAACTTTCGACTGCCTGCAGCTGAAAAAAGTGACTACATTACTTATAGGAATACCTAGCCAAAAATAAAGTTGCACAGCGATGTACCGCTTTTAATCCCCCGCCGAAAAAAGAGGGCTCTTATAAGTTTGACTTGTCTGTCTGTGTATCTGTGTGTCTGTCTGTGGCATCGTAGCGCCTAAACGAATGGACTGATTTCGATTCAGTTTTTTTTGTTTGAAAGCTGACATTACTAGGATGGTTCTATAATTATATTTATAATTATAGATAAAAACATAAATTATATAGCTATAATTTATAAAGATCAGTTCAGGAGTTTGATGACTACCAGCTCTGTTTCTACCTAAAAAAAGGTTTTTACTAACTTTCACAGATTCTATTGTCACTTCGCTGACATTCCCATGACATACTGACCTTGAGTTGATCGTATACCATTAAAAAGTCTGCGGGATCCCTAATTCTTCAAAATCTTATAGCAGATAGCGTGCTAGATAGATGATTACTAACTAACTGAAAATTTTAAAACCCCCCCAGGTTTTAAAATTTTCAGTTTTAAATTTTTTTTCATAGAATGTTAAACTTCACTTTCATATATCTGATAACCTTATATTCTGTTTCACAGTTAAAGTACAAAGAAAAATACAACATAAATCCACAGAAAAGACTGAAGAACCTCCCAGAAGAACAGGTGGAAGTGTACAACATGAGTGACGAAGAGATGTGGAGAGTTCGCTTCGAAGACCAGACAAATAAGTTGTTCGACCAAATAAAACATAAGTGTGTGACGTGCCTTCTGTCGTTCAACACGGATAAACTTAGACGGGAACACGCGAAGGGAAAACATATAATGGTGAGAATAATAATAATAATCACATTTAAGCCTTTTGGGGTTAGAATGCGTAATCGTTGTTTTTTTTTGTTCATCTTCCCTGTAATGGCAAGGCAAAGGGAACTAATGCCTATACAGCCATGTCTACAGTATTTTTTATTTCTTCATTTATTGCATTGAAATGCTGGTGTTACACATTTCAATGTATCTTGAGAGAAATTGACGCGAAATATATGATGACAGTCTCTGTATGATAATAATTGAAGAAGTGGATATAACCACACAAAAGTTCTCATCTACATACGGGCCTACCACAAAGTAAAGGCGGTGGTACGTAGGTACCACCGCCTTTACTAGGTGGTAGGCCAGACGACCCTATATACGGGCCTACCACCTAGTAAAGGCGGTGGTACCTACCAGACGACCCTACATACGGGCCTACCACCTAGTAAAGGCGGTGGCACCTACCCAGACGACCCTACACACGGGCCTCAATACTCAATCGTTTATTGCATTCCATAGGTATTTACAATAGATGTTTCATTACACAGTAGGAATCACTATGGACCCTGTCGGGCACAACAATAATGGAGAGGAGGAATACTTGTCATTATTATTAGTAATATATATGTACCTTATATTGTCATTGTTAGTTTCATTATTTTGATTAGTATTTTATCTTAAAAATCTATAATTAATTATTATTCATTGTTATTATTATGTTATTGTTATAAGGCTTAAAGCTAAACATGGTTCATCATGGACCCTGTCGGGCACAGCAAATGCCCTACATACGGGCCTTCCACCTAGTTAAAGGCGGTGGTACCTACCCAGAGGACCCTACATACGGGCCTACTACCTAGTAAAGGCGGTGGTACCTACCAGACGACCCTACATACGGGCCTACCACCTTGTAAAGGCGGTGGTACCTACCCAGACGACCCTACATACGGGCCTATCACCTACTAAAGGCGGTGGTACCTACCAGACGACCCTACATACGGGCCTACAACCTAGTAAAGGCGGCGGTACCTACCAGACGACCTTACATACAGGCCTACCACCTTGTAAAGGCGGTGGTACCTACCCAGACGACCCTACATACGGGCCTATCACCTACTAAAGGCGGTGGTACCTACCAGACGACCCTACATACGGGCCTACCACCTAGTAAAGGCGGTGGTACCTACCAGACGACCTTACATACAGGCCTACCACCTTGTAAAGGCGGTGGTACCTACCCAGACGACCCTACATACGGGCCTATCACCTACTAAAGGCGGTGGTACCTACCAGACGACCCTACATACGGGCCTACCACCTAGTAAAGGCGGTGGTACCTACCAGACGACCTTACATACAGGCCTACCACCTTGTAAAGGCGGTGGTACCTACCCAGACGACCCTACATACGGGCCTATCACCTACTAAAGGCGGTGGTACCTACCAGACGACCCTACATACGGGCCTACCACCTAGTAAAGGCGGTGGTACCTACCAGACGACCTTACATACAGGCCTACCACCTTGTAAAGGCGGTGGTACCTACCCAGACGACCCTACATACGGGCCTATCACCTACTAAAGGCGGTGGTACCTACCAGACGACCCTACATACGGGCCTACCACCTAGTAAAGGCGGTGGTACCTACCAGACGACCTTACATACAGGCCTACCACCTTGTAAAGGCGGTGGTACCTACCCAGACGACCCTACATACGGGCCTATCACCTACTAAAGGCGGTGGTACCTACCAGACGACCCTACATACGGGCCTACCACCTAGTAAAGGCGGTGGTACCTACCAGACGACCTTACATACAGGCCTACCACCTTGTAAAGACGGTGGTACCTACCCAACCGCCCCTACATATAGGTCTACCACCTAGTAAAATTATGTCTTCATACCAAAATTACATAATATGAATCAATTTGTATCATTGTGGAAGTTAAAAAATCGCTCATATTCTTCCAGAAAAGCGAAGATTGCCGACAATGTGATGTGTGTAAATCATATTTTATAACCAAGGATCATCTGTCAGCGCACAGGTCCATCCATCATATAGCTTATAGGTGCAAGGTGTGCGACTTCAGGACGTCTATGAAAGCGATTATGAGCAGGCATGTAAAGGAACATCAGGGGGAACTGCCGGAGAAATTCATATGTAAAATCTGTGAAAAATTGTTTAGGTGAGTGCGATAAAATAATATAAGTGTATTGAGATTAGACTTAGAATAACTTCAATTTTCTTGCGTCATTTTTAATATTAAATAGGTAAATGTTTTTAGGGTTCCGTACCCAAAGGGTAAAACTGAAAGGTAAATGGGGTCCCTATTACTAAGACTCCGCTGTCCGTCCGTTTGTCGCCAGGCTGTATCTCATGAACTGTGATAGTTAGACAGTTGAAAGTTTCACAGATGATGTATTTATGTTGCCGTTACAGAATAAAATAAATATTTAAGGGGCTCCTATAGAACAAACGTGATTTTTTTGCTTGTTTTTGCTAAATATTGATAACGTCAACAGGAAGACGCTTGTAGACCGATTTTGATACGTTTTTTTTGTTTGTTTGAAAGCTGACGTTATCTGGATGGTTCTAAGCTATAATTTATGAAGATCAGTTCGGGCGTTTGATGACTATCAGCTCATTTCCTACTTGACAAAAGGGGTTTCAAACTTGCAAAGATCCGATTGATTTGAAATTTGGTTTACTGTTACTTCGGTTGTGTTTCCAAGACATGCCAACCTTGAGCTGAACCAGTACCATCAAATAGTCTGCGGGAAGCTCAATTCCTTAGAAACTTACAGCAGATATATCATGTTTGGGCTCATAAGAATAGTCTCAATGAGATGGTGTTAGATAGATGATTAATGACGCCAGGGGTAACTTGTAATTTTCTATTTTATATTATAATGCCTCAGATCTAGAGGTCCGGGGTTCGATTCCTGTGGGGCCAGAAATTTTCACTAACGGTTTGGTTGGTGGTAGAGCTTTTCTAAGTCCGCCCGGCTAGCTACCACCATCTTACCTAAGTCTGCCGCCATAGCAATAATGTTAACGGTATTGTTGTGCTCCGGCAGTTGGAGGTAAGATAGCCAGTTCCTCTGTGGTTGAGGAATCCGGGTGTAGCTCGCTTCCATCGTCGGCCTTATCTTCACTTACCATCAGATGAGATGAAGGTCAAGAGTTACCCCGTTAAGATAAAAAATATATATATTTGGGCTTTCATCCCGATACTCTGCGTAGGAAACCCATATTCCTTAAACAATGTTGTACAGATTTATAATTCAAACGCTTCCAAGCGTCGTTACTAATAATGAGCCTTATAATTTCAGCACAAGGTCTAGATTGTCATATCACATAACTAAGAGCCACAAGGAGAAGATACAGTGCGATTGTTGCGGGAAAGTGTTTGCCAGCAAAATGACCCTTAAGTACCACCTCAAGTAAGTCTTTTTTTAAATAACATAACATTCATACACTCACACCTATCATCTAGCCCAAAGTAAGCATCATTAAAACGGAGATAACGGAGAAATGATGATAATAATACTTAAGTATACAGGCTGGTCTCGTCATAACGACAATATGTGCCGCCTTTACAACGATTTATCCCAGAATAATGACAACCTAGATATTTTCATGATATTATATTGAATGAATAATATTACTAATTATAATAACAAATAATAATATAAAATAAAACAATACCTACCTACACATTATTAGAATATAATAAATACATAAATGCACTAATATTAATATCATAATTTAATTTAATACAATATTACATTACTTATATATATATATATATATATATATATATATATATATATATATATAAATATACCCTTTTCGAGTATAGCAACAAAAAGACAATAAATTTCTTAAATTTATGTGAAATTACAACATTATTAACAATATATTTAGATTATAATAAGAAAAATCAATTAATACCTCATATACAATTTCGTTTAAGTACCTTTTTAATCTAAATAGTATACTCTATAGCTATACTCGAAAAGGGTAATTAAGTTGTAAGTGCTGTAATAACAATAATATCTTAAGATCTTGTAACACTTAATTTGCAATAAATATTTGAGTTTGAGTTTGAGTTCATTTCAAATCCAAATATCTTCAAGAGACATGTTTGTGCGCTTCTTAAGTAATTTATTCATAGCTATAGTACTATTGTAATGATTAAGACACTCACTATAACTATTAACACTCATGGTTCTTATATAGATTCCGGTTAATACACATGTATAATTTTATAACACCAGTCTATCAAATGACACATGTTTTTGGGCTGCAGTCTAGCACATAAGTATGTTTAAGTGTTTTTTGTATGGTATTGACTGTATCCTGTTAAGTGTCTTAAATAAATAAAATAAAAATAAATTAATTAAAGCTTGGGCTATATTAGTTCATAGAAATGGTTTGCCACTTTCAAAAACATCGTATTCGTTTGTTACTTTCATGACATTTGTTTGTTTTCATAACATTGGCTGCGTTATTTCATAGAAATGTCCAGAAATTATCAAATGAATAAGATGTTTTTGAAAGTGGCAAACCATTTCTATGAACTAATATAGCCCATGTTTTAATTGATTGTCGCATTGACAGCACCACCCTGCATATGAAATGAAAAAAATTGGAAACTACTCTTGCTATCTTTTTCCTTTGCTTATTGAGAGAAAGAGATAAACTGTACTTAAATTTAGTTTTAGTGTGTTTTCAGAATTAGGCCCAATGTCGTAATGTTTTTTATTTGTGATGTTTTAATAAAATAAAAACCATTAATTTCAGAACAATAAATCAAGTTAAAGATGAGAAACCAAAAGAGATCATGTACATCCCATGTAAGGGATGCGACAAAGTGTTTCCCTCGAAGAAAAGCTACAGGGCGCACGTGTGAGTATATACAACCATAGTAATATTGTAAACGCGAAAGTAACTCTGTCCGTCTGTCAGTTACGTTTTTGCTAAGCCGCTGAACCGATTGAGGAAAGGGGATGGTAATGTTTCGGGCAGCTCATGAACACCATTTGTAGACAAAAATGTACTAAATAACGTTGTTTGTTTTCTTCTTTTTTTTTTTTTTTTTTTTTGATACACACTCACACCTATTATCTAGCCCAAAGTAAGCATCATTAAGAGCTTGTGTTATGGATACTAGATAACGGATAAATAATGATAATAATATGTATATAAATATTAGAAATATACTAAATAAACATATAAACATCCATGACTCGTAAACAAATGCCCGTACTCATCATACAAACATTTGTTCCTGCCGGGATTCGAACCCGGGACCTCTTGACCGAGTAGCCTGGGTTACAGACCACTCGGCCAGGCGGTCGTCGTCGTTGTTTTAATCAACACAAAACTGTTTTGTTTTATTGCGAAATAATAACAAAATTTAACAATGAGGATATATATTTTTCATCCTTTTTTTTTCTTATTTGTAATTGTAACAATAAAGTAAGCGTTTAAACTCATCAAAAACATTTAAACTGTAATGAGGAACATTTTTTTTCTCTTTTTAATTTAAGGACTTTGTCGTAACTAAGACCTGTCAATCCTATCACTCTAAACATAATATGGAAACAAATGGACTGCGCAGAGTCCAAGTTTTACATTTATATCTTATGTTACGTTATTCGAAAGCGACACACATCTGACCACCATTTTATAGACTGTTTGGGCTTGGGCCAATGAATAAATGCAAAATTATATACAAATAACTAACCAATAATATATAATACAAACACAAATAATATAATAATAGTCATCATCTTTATTTTATTCACAAAGTACATTATTGTTTAAATTACAATACGTTACAAATACTATATATTAATTTTACTTTAATACTAATGATTATTGTGAAGACTGGAGCTAGAAATAGGTTAAAGATAACCTGTCATACAAGACACCAGGCATGACACAAATAACTAACCAACTAACTTAATTCTAAGGACAATTATTATTGTTACTTACAAACTAACAATGGCCCTAATTCTGGAGAACACATGCTAACTCTAAATTTAAGTTCAGTGCATCTCTTTCTCTCAAAATGAATACGAAAAGGATGGCTGTCATATAATTGGATATTTGAAAACGTGCGTTTAATTTTCGACCTTATTGAACGTGATGAAATGCAGTGTTTAGGAGGTCACCTTCAGCTTCTATGAAATCTATCTAAATTTAAGTGATAGCTCTAAACAGATTCTTGCTATCTTTTTCCTATTACATATTGCGAGAAAGAGATATACTGTACTTAAATTTAAACTTAGGGTGAGTCTCCAGAATCAGGCCCAATAATTTGGATGAAAATCTGAAATAAATGATTATTATTATAAAATTACTTGCAAACTGAGGTTCGATCGAGAATAATCACAATACTTTAGATTAGGGGCGTCCGACCCGTGGCTTAGTGTAGTAAGAGGGAGGGGACGTAGGGATGGGACGCGCTGTTTGGTAATCATCGAGCTAGGGATGCGAACATCACTATCTACCAACTCTAGACCATTCTAGCTGAAGGCAACGAGAAAGATGAGGGTGACTGTTTTATTATCTATAAAAATCAAACTTAAAACCTAAATAATATTCGTGAAAGAATTTTGCGGTACCTTAAATCTGTATTAAAAAAAAAAGAACTTGGGAATTCTTAAATAGTGGTCACGCTTGACCGCTTAGCGCTGACGTCACATCGTCCGACCCGATGTTCCGTTGTTTTCGCATTTCTTCTTACTTTAGTTTATTATTTGGTAGAATGGAAACAAAAAAACTAGGGCTGCATCCCATACCGATACCGATGCCGATACATCGGCGATATTTTTGGTTTGCCGATATATCGGCATCGGCGATATTTTTATTGCCGATACAACGACACTTTTTCCACCGCAGGTCTTATACAGACAGACATGCGAAATCGACTTTCTCCGCAAAACTTGAGAATGCTCTGTTTTTTAAACAAAAATCTTATTAATGTTGATTTTAATTATTAACAGTTATTGATTTCATTTTAATTATTACCCTTAATTTTTAATTTTAATAATCTTATTCAAAGTTTGTAACTGTTTATATATTTTAATAGAAATTAAAAATATTTAACCAAAATTGTGTGTGTTTTATATATTTTACCCTAATTTAATTTTAATTCACTAAGCGTTTGTATCGGTATTGGTATCGACGATATTTGTGTAAGAGTATCAGTATCGGTATTATATGGGCAAAAAGGCGTATCGATGCATCCCTAAAAATACCATACAGATATCGTATAGTGCCTTTGTGTACTAATACAACAATTAGCGCTCCAGAAAAGTACTTTTTTTCACGTCCCAAATGACAAAAGCCTGAGAAACAAGTGGTGTAATCTAATGAGAAGGCAGGAAATGTTATCTACCAAAACAAGTAGGCATTTCTGCGAAGATCACTTTGATGTGAGTATACTTATATTTTTTGCTTAGTGTAATACAATATACAGGGTGGTGCCGACAATAAATTAAAACATAGACTATATTAGTTCATAGAAATGGTTTGCCATTTTCAAAATTTTCTTGCGAGCAATACTCACAAGTGAAGCCGTCGGTTACTTTACTTAGCAGGAGACTAAATTTTCGCTTGTAGATGAAGGTGTTTCTAGTGTAATCCACTTCCAAGCGACCATACTATTGAGATAAATCAACCAAAAGAAAAGAAAACAACAAATAAAAGTATCCAACAACACAAAAAAATGTCCAAAGGAAATGTTAAGTGGAATTGTAAAGGAAAGGAAAATGTTGTTGTAGAGGAATTGAAAACCTCAGAAAGTTAAAACGGTAGTTTTGATGATGAAAACGATAATACAGCAGTTCAGATTCGTTATCATCATACGGTGTTTCTATAGAAAGCTATGAAATAGACATGATCCATTTGAAAAACACTCTTTTTATGATTATAAAATTCAAAATTTTAGGTAACCCCAGACCTAATTAATCACTTATCTAACACAATCTCATTGAGGACATCCGTAAGAGAACCGAAGTCACTGACATAGCTCATAGGATTAGCAAATTGAAGTGGCAGTGGGCAGGGCACATAGCACGCAGAATGGACGGCCGGTGGGGCGTTAAAGTCCTAGAATGGCGACCACGTACCGGAGAGCCCAAAGTAGGACGGCCTCCCACTAGATGGACAGACAACCTGGTCAGGGTCGCGGGGAGCCGTTGGATGCAGGCTGCGCAGAACCGTTTTATTTGGAGATCGATGGGGGAGGCCTTTGTTCAGCAGTGGACATCATAGGCCGGTCTGATGATGATGAATGAAGATCTCATTGAGACTATTTGTATGAGCCCAAACACGCTAAGATATAGTGTGGGCTGTAAGTTTCTAAAGAATTGAGGTTAGCGTGTCTTGGAAACACCACCGAAGTAACAGGACGCCAAATTTTAAATCAATCAGATCTGTGAATGTTAGTAAAATCCTTTTGTCAAGTAGGAAATGAGCTGATAATCATCAAATGCCTGAACTGATCTTCATAAATTATAGCTAAGTTCCATCCGGATCACGACAGTTTTTAAACAAAAAAAAAACAAATCTAAATCGATCCATTCGCTTAGGACCTACGGTGACACACAGATATATACAGACGTCAAAGTTATAACACCCATCTCTTTTCATCGTTAGTTAAAAAAAGGAAACCAGCCAAAATTATATTTAGGTTTACCGAAGCAGACGTAATTTGTTACTACCAGCAATTTATGACAGGTTTTTTTAAAAATTTAGCTCCATTTTGGTGATACTATTACCTTATTTTCAAAAACTCAAATGAGCCATGCAACACTGAAAGTAATAAATGTATGAAAAAGAAATAACTGCCCGCTTGTGTCACTCGCTGTAATGACCGCCCGATCCGGGCAAGGCGGCCAGGCGGCGAGCGGTGTGACGTCACAATGTTTATAGAGTCGCGGTAAATCAGTAGTCCGAACTCCCAAATTAATAAATTCATTAAAAAAAATCTCATGATATCTTCGTAGTTTTCGCAAATGTTATCAAAATCAACCAAAGATTTAGTTAAACTTAATGCAGTTGCATACTCTTCGTTGCAATTTTTTATACAGATATATTTTTGATAGTTTTCTATTACTTTTTGTGTCTAAAGTGTATTTAAAATGATTTTGTGTTAATTTTTTAGATGTATTTTTTTTGTTTGTTTTTGTTTGTACTGTCACAATTGTTTATTATGTTGCTCTTTTTGACATTAAGGTCAAATAATTTTTATATAGTGTATCATTAACCGTAGGCCCTGCCAGAAGACCAGCGCCACAGTGACATTTGTTGCTGTGACATTATGCTGAGGCAGTGACCTAGTTGGTCCTTATTTATTTATTTTATTTATTGGCCAATAAAGCCTTTATTGGCCAATAAATAAAATAAATCCTGCTTTCTATGAAACATAGCAGTACGAAAAGAGGTGCTCATGAGCTGGTCCAAATCCCATACAAACTTTTACTATCTCCTTTGGGAGACAGGACAGGATTACATCCTGAGAAAGGACATGGTCATAATCATAATCATAATGCATTTATTTGTCAAAGCATGAGTATACATTAAAATGCATACGTCACAATATTAACAGATTTCGTCCTACATGCTTTTGCCCTATAACGGCGTACAAATTTAATATTTTTATAAAATATTTAATAATGACAATAATGATGATAATAATTAAAAATAAAAAGTCAATTTTAAACAGTCAAATTATATTCTACCATGTCCTTTTATGATCAAAAAGTTACCCTATCGTTTAAAAAGTCATTCACATTGTTAAGACCACTACTAACGCCATCTCCCGTCACCGAGCGTAAAATGTCCGGAAAGAAGCCTGTGAAAGAAGCCGTGCTACACACGTTTACCGATCATCCATCGTTACGAACTATACGTATTTCTCAAAATTCTACGGATTAATAGTTTTCATTGTAAAAATTCGAAATAAATCGCTTGATAACACCAAAACAAAGATCCTCATTGGAATAGAACCTGGAAACTTTTTTTTTGTTTGGGGGGGGGGGGGGGGGGGAAGGCTTTTACGCCTGGCCTGCATCGTGGGGCGATGAACGATGCAGGGATATGTGGGGCTCTTCGACCGAAGATGATAGAGGCCGAAACTACCCACTAAAACGACCCCCGTGCTCCTATCTCCTGCTTGACAGAGAATAAGGTGACAGTTTCCCTTGATCCTTTAATTCTCTGACCCGCGAGTGTCCGTTGTGAGGACCCGACCCAATGGCCGACGAGAAACTACACCGTGACGCCATAACGGGGCACCCATATGACGTCGCTAACTCAGCATAGGGGCAACAGGTTCCCCAGCCTGTCGCCCGAGAGCCCGCTCACTGGGCCAACGCACCAGCGTAAGCACGCCGTCGCTGACCAGTTCTACGCTTGCGTAATGGATCTGCCGAGGGGTCTATCTCTCGGGACCTCTCCTCAGCCTCCTTGCCGCCGATCACAACTTCGCAGTAAGTGTAAAAGGCCTTCTGCGCATCGTCACTATCTGTGATTGCTCGAACCACTGCTTGCAGCGAGAGATCTTCACCGATTACCGTTGTAAGAGCGGATCGTTCATCAGTCCAAGCAGCGCACTCCTGGAGCGTGTGTAATGCCGTATCTTCTATGGCGCCACATTGGTGACAGATCGGAGTTCGCTCTCTTCTTGCGATGTTGCATAGGTATCTCCCAAAACGGGCTGCGATGACCCGTTCAAAGAGCTTACCCGCCTCGTCAAGTAAGACAATCGGTCTGTAGACCGATGGGGAGTCCGCAGGTCGGCCGTCTTTCTTAAGCAGCACAAGCTTGCCTATCTTCCATCGCTCCGGAAAACGTCTCTCTATCAAGCATCTTGAGAGTAGATTACGGAATCGAGGTTCGAGGCCGTTCTTCAGCGCTGTGATCCATACCTTGCCTGGCACTCCATCTGGGCCGGGGGCCATATTTTTCTTCTGTAGGCGAAAAACGGCCAGAACCTGGAAACCTACCGCATCCTGCACACACATGATAATAACACTTTTCAGCTAAAAAATTTCAGTCTCTTTTTAAAAACAGTGAGATTGAGTTCTTTTATAGCCTTTGGTATCCGATTGTATATTACTATACTTATTATTAGTATTGGTCTACCTATTGGCGCGATAATCGATTTCCACGCAGGCAGAGCCGCGGGGGGCCACTTGTAATTGAATATGTTTGTCATTTTACTACTACTATCTGACGACCGTCTCGTCGACTGGAGCTGTCTGTTCGGTCTAAGATTTGATCACGAGTAATCGTTGATTGTTGAATTCCATCCTATCTATTTTCTCGATAGTATTAATTAAATAAAATTATTAAATAATTTATTAAGTTTCATAATCATAATCATTTGGGGACATCACTACAACTGTTAAAGAACACGGGGCCTAATCTGAAAACACACTCTAATTCTAAATTTAAGTACCTACAGTATAACTCTCTCTCGCAATATGTAACAGGAAAAAGATAGCAGGAATTCGTTTAGAGCTGTCAATTATAAGGTCGAAAATTAAACACACGTTTCTAAATGTCAAATTATATGACAGTTATCCTTTTCGTGTTCATTATGAGAGAAAGAAATGCACTGAACTTAAATTTAGACTTAGCATATGTTCTCCAGAATTAGGGCCACTGACTTTTTTAGGTTTTATTCTGAATAATTTTGAATAGCAATGTGATATACATAATTACAAAGCTAATTAAATGAGCTACTCGACGTTAAGTCCATCGGATTTAAGGAGCCTCCCGTTTGCCTAAAAGAGAAAAAAAAATCGTTCCAATAGACACTAAACGCACATAAGTAAAAAGTAATGATTTTTAAGTTAATACAATAACAAAACTCAAAAAGAGGTTACTTCTGATATGTCATGTTGACATACAGCTATTTCGGTCTTTCAATAATCTAAATGAACTAACTGTCACCGGCTGTCTTTTTGTATATTACGGGGTGCCTAGCTCTAAAAACCAATTGTAGAGTGGAAATTTTCATGTTGGTTTCAAAAATAAAATATTTAATTATACCTCAATCTACCCCAATCCACTATATTGTTAACTAAAGGTTGAAAGCACCCCATTTCTGCCGAGATATGTTGCCCCCTCGAACGAATTGAGAGCACCAATAGGACTCAATTGGTGCCTTCCATCCGAGATAAGCACTCTACTTATCATTCCAAATATGAGAAAAGTAAACGAAAGCTAGATAAATAATTAAATTAGTTAAATAAAATTATTCCAAACTAATCTTGCTTCCCGACCATTTTTTTTTATTTTATTTCTTAATTCTCCCTATAAAGAGAAGGCAAAAGAAACTAACGCCCATAAAGCCATGTCTTCAGTAGTTTTTTATTTTCTCATTTATTGCATTGAAATGCTGGGGTTACACATTTCAATGCATCTTAAGAGTATTTGACGCGAAATATAAGATGATAATCTCCACATGATGCTGCTTGATGAGGTGGATAACCACAAAAAGTTCTCATCGTCTTTCACACCATAATCACTTTTATTCTAATAATCTTTTAGTTGTCCGTCAACACAAACACACGGTTTATGAAACTACACCTATTTTGTAACACAAAGTTTGCTGCGGCACAATTTTTAATTATTGTAATAAAAATCTTGACTGACACCACTAAATCCCGCCAAACACTCTCATTTTCTTTTTCTCAAAATTAACTGAAATAAAGATAATAAATGACTTCCAGTGATTCTGAAGTGGATTTAACCAGAAAAGAAGCTCAGATTGTCGTGGAGAATCCCTTACCAACCATTTCAAAAGTAAAATATTTGAAAGCGTATAACACTTTTAGGAAATGGCAAACTTAAAAAAGCATTACATCTCTATCAGAAAGAGTGTTTCTTACATATTTCAATGAACTATCAAAGAGACTACAGCCGTCAACACTATGGAGCATATTTTCGATGTTAAACACTACAGTAAATATGAAGCACGGCATCAATTTAAAAAACTACGCGAAGCTTATATCATTTCTGAAAAACCAGTCGGCTGGCTTTAAATGCAAGAAGTCAAAAGTTTTTACTGCAGAAGAAGTGAAAACCTTCTTAAATGAAGCGCCCGATGAAATATATTTGGGTGTGAAGGTACGGAAAATCAATACAATTATGTATTTACAGGTGAATGTATGAATTTTATCGATAATATAAAATTATCTTTACAGGTAGTGCTAATTTTTGGGATAAGTGGTGCGTGCAAAAGCATTGAACTAACAAATATCACGGTTGATAATGTAGAAAAGCAAGGCAAATTACTACTCGTAAAATTGCCCAACACGAAAATGAAATTGGAGCGAACATTTGTGGTGCGCGAAGAGTTTGTAGGAGTAGTAGAAAAATATCGAGAACTTCGTCCCGATAAGTCACCGTCTAATCGGTTTTTCCTCAATTACCAGCGAGGAAGATGTCTCAAACAAGTTATCGGGAAAAACAAAATCATTAGCATGCCTAAAGAAATAGCAACCTACCTCAACTTGCCAAATCCGAATCTCTATTCGGGGCACTGCTTTCGGAGAACGTCTGCTACACTTTTAGCCCATTCCGGGGCCGACTTAACAACGCTCAAAAGATATGGACGTTTTAATTCTAGCACGAGGGCTGAAGGTTTCATTGAAAACTCAGTGGAAAAGAAGTCTAAAATTTCCATTAAAAGCACTGAAATAATAAACTTACGCTCCAGTTCCCCTAAACCAGGTACTTCGAAAGACTATCAGTATCCAAAGGACAGTGCAGCATCTCCTTCCAGGGTAATAATGCTTTCTCCAATATTTATTGATGCATCTGCATATTATGCTAAAATTTCACAAAATGTATCTGAGTAATGTTGATATACCCGGAAAAACATTTATCTTACATTCACCAATTCTTGTAATTTTACTATTAATTTCAAGTAGTCAAAACAGCTGGTATAGACATATTGTGCCTATATTAAATATCTTTTTTTGTGCTGTGGGGTCTGATCTCATATGCGGTACAATAGTCAACAGATACTTGCAAATGCTGGTCGATTCCCTGACTCATATCTGCAACCGGGTTGTGTCAAATGGAGTTTTTCCTACAGGCATTAATCAAACCAATACACAAAATTAATGTCATTGGGGAATATGCATACATTTTTTTAGGCTTTAAAATCAATTCGACACAGTTACAGTTTAAAAAACTAAAAGATTTTTAGAAAAATATTGATTAATTAAAGACTTACAACCACATAAAGTTGCGTTTGAGACAAGGAGATCCGATATAATCTTTAACGACACATTACACACCCACATTTTATATTTCATATTAAAAGTTGTTTTAGGAAGAGACAGGAATACTGCAATTTCTAATTCAAATATATCGGGCATTTTCTGGCCAAAATCAATTTTGTTTTCACTATGTGAATTTACTCATTTTTATGTAAATGTACTGAGCTAGTATATATTTTTATATATTCCCTATTGTACCAACTCTGTCAAAAATACTAGAATGATGAATGAACATGAGGTTGGTTGGTGTCTCAGAGGCAAATAACCTTTTTTAACCGACTATTCACGAGGTTGTTAACTCGGTTACTACCGTAGATGTGAATACGAAATGTGTCGCAATCTTTCTCGATCTAGCGAAAGCCTTCGACACGGTCTTGATACCTCATCTATTGAAAAAGATGGAATTAATCGAAGTGAGAGGACTTCAATTAAAACTGTTTGAGGACTATATCAGTAATAGGATTCAGGGCGTAAAAATCGACCAATTACTTAGTTCAGAGACAGCCGTGACTTACGGAGTGCCACAAGGAACTATTATGGGACCCCCCCACTCTGTTTCTGGTATATATTATTACATTAATGACCTGTGCCAGCTCCAGCTTCAGGGAGCAAATTTCTGGCTTTCACTGACGATATTGCTCTTTATTTTGAGTTTTTGGTTGGGTGAGCAGAAACTTACATTGAATGTCAGGAAAACCAAATTCGTTGATTTTCACTAAGACACAGCCAACTCTCTTCTCAAGTGTTGAAAATCGTAGCGCAGGCATCTGTTGTAATTGTACTGCAGTGTGATTCAATAACAGAAATATTCGACATCGAGCTTGGCGACTAACAAAACGACGGCCGCCATTGATTTTGACGTTTGAGTACAGCGCTGCGCGTAAGCGTTTCCATTTAGTTATTCTGGTGTTTAAAATGTAACTTAATGACTTCTTTCAATATTTGATAGACTTTTCTAACTAACGCCAAAAGGTATAAC
Organism: Nymphula nitidulata; assembly: GCA_947347705.1. Lineage (NCBI taxonomy): Eukaryota > Metazoa > Arthropoda > Insecta > Lepidoptera > Crambidae > Nymphula > Nymphula nitidulata. The sequence goes on along the minus strand of OX374645.1, from coordinate 7,805,064 downwards.
TGCGATGCATGAGAGTGAACCTCTATTTCAACGCTGACTTTAGAGAATCGCATAGCTGTGCAACTATCCTGAACTATAAAGAACGGAATGTAAAAAATACGTAGAAGCTAATATAGATAGCACTATTAAACCTTACACTGACTCACTTGTTCCTAGATTGCGGAAACAAATCTCCATATGTATTCAAGATCATGAAATATGTAGCTAGTCGACGGGTGATAAGCACTATTTAACATGCTTTGGCACAGTCCCTCATAGAGTATTGTAAGTACGTCATCTTGGGGTGTAGCGATCCTAAGTGAGAATGTCTTAGAATGCTAAGACATTCTCACTTACAATAGAACCCAGAGCTACTTAAGGTAAAGCGTTGTAAGAGTAAAGTGTGTACTGTCCCACTTCCAAAAAACCGGACAAGTGCGAGTCTGACTCGCCCACCGAGGGTCCCGTAAAAAAATTTGAACAGCTCATGAGCACCATTTCAGATTGAAGTCAAAAATGTACTTAAGATCTATATTATATTAATAAAAGTGCCCAAAAGTGTACTATCCATAACCACAATGACGCGTTTAAAAAGTTGAATTTAATGTCATATTGGCATTTATTACAATTTTATATATATTTATCCAATATAAATGTTATATTCGACCGTGAATATTTAGAAAGTAGTATTACGTGGATGTTTCTGAATTTTTTGACTCAAGACCTTTTACTATCTGCGAAGGAGTCTGATGACCTGTAACACAGGTTCTTTCTGAAACCTATTTCAGGCATCAGACTCTCGCAAAATTATTAAAGCAGCTACTTATTAAAATCTTTATGTATAGGGTTAAGCAAGTTTGTGAAAAGTGAATAAATGTTTTTTTTTCATCTGGCTTTCTTTCATTTAGGTACTTTCCTCGTAATCGGCCTCGCACTAAAAATATCTCGGCAGAAATGGGTGGCTTTCATCTTTTGGTTGACAATCCACTGTTTGAACCCAGGCTTCATATATTTTTTGGTCTTCCCTTTTTTTTACTGTCACATGACAGTTGAACCACAGATTAATAAGCTAAACGTTGTTGCGAAAGTTACTCACTGCGAAAGTACCTCAAATTTATTTACTCATGGTATTAATGAAATATACTTATTTCATTTCCTTTTTTTTAACATAGTTGAAGGTAGCAATAACCTACATATTAGGTTGGGGAAAAAGTCTTTTCGCATTATAGTATGTATGAACTTGTAATAAAATCTCTTTGGCTGTTCTATTTGTATCTGGCTGGTTTTGCAAGATCGGCATATCAGTAGTTACGACGTAGCTGAAGAACTGGGAATTGACCACAAAACAGTTTTGGCGCATTTAAAAAAAATGGGTACACAAAAAAGCTCGATATTTGGGTACCCCACGAGCTCACTGAAAGAAACCTAATGCACCGTGTACTCATTTGTGATTCTTTATTACGACGTAATGAAACCGAACCATTTTTGAAGAAGCTGATAACTGGTGATGAAAAGTGGATCACGTACGACAAGAACGTGCGAAAAAAGTCGTGGTCAAAGGCCGGTCAGGCTTCACAGACTGTGGCGAAACCCGGGTTAATTCGCAACAAGGTGATGCTCTGTGTGTGGTGGGATTGGAAGGGCATTATTCATTATGAGCTGTTACCACCAGGCAGAACCATCGATTCTGAACTCTACTGCGAACAACTGATGAGATTAAAGCAAGAAGTTGAGAGAAAGCGGCCGGAATTAATCAACAGAAGGGGTGTGGTTTTTCATCATGATAACGCTAGAGCTCACACATCTTTAGCCACTCAGCAAAAATTAAGAGAATTTGGCTGGGAGGTGTTAATGCATCCGCCGTATAGTCCTGACCTTGTACCTTCAGATTTCCACCTGTTTCGCTCTCTCCAGAATTCTCTTGGCAGTGTCAGGTTAACATCACGAGAGGACTGCCAAAACAACTTGTCGCGGTATTTTGATCAGAAGCCCTAAAATTTCTATAGCAATGGGATCATGTCCCTATTCTACAAGATGGCAAAAAGTTATCGAACAAAATGGTACCTACATAGTTTAGTTAAATGAAAATAAACTATATTAAAAAATGTTTTGAATTTTCTTAAAAAAAGCGAAGAAACTTTTTCCCCAACCAATTACATCACAGTGAAGAACTTCCGTATCAACGCACGTCGCGATCCGTTCCTCCGTCCTTTACTATTCTATAAGTAGTACCTACATAAAGAATAGAAAAGAACAAAACTTGATGCAGCACTACTATATAAAGGCTTAATTTAAATTATTAAAGGAAATAATTAAACTATAGTCTTTTTAACCGACTTCAAAAAAGAAGTAGGTTTCTTATTATTAGGTCACTTCAGTTTTATACATTAACCGCACACTATTTTTGAGAAACAAACTAAACTGTCAAAATAAAATTATGTTTTATTGTAATATCATCAACGATTAATAGTATTTCAAAGTGAAATTATTTTTAATAGCGATTGACACAATATAATCTAAACAATCGGCGATGTTTCGATGCTGCCATATTGTCGTAAAAAATATAAAATACAGATAGATGGACACCACTACAACGATCAATGGAGACGGTCTTTTTTGGGCTTTTATTCCGAGTAATTTTGAACAGCTAAATTAAAAAATCCTTACAAATTCTTAGTTTCCTAGTAAAAAATGTTCAAGTAGAAACTAAACGCGATTTGCTTTTCCCCTCGTTTTTCAAGTCTTAAAACATTTAAAATGCATCAGTAATTGCATCACAAATTTTAGTATATTTTAGCTGCAGCTCCATATTCTAAAAGTAGTTGTGTCATGTCAGCTGCCCAAATTCAAAACCTAGTAACAAGTGATTTCAAAAAAAAACCGTTTCTGACATTTTTCGACTTACTAGGCAGTATCAATATGATGTGGACCTTAAAACACCCAGTTTCTTACGTAAATTAAAAAATATAATTTAGCAAGTCTGAGCAATTTGGCATGACTATAAAAAAATCCATGAAGTACAAATTCTCAACATAGTATGTCAGAATACAAATTTAAAACCCTAGCAACTCAACCGACTTACTAAGTTATGAATTTGCGAAACCGACTTGCTATGTTTTGAATTTGGCACCGATTATAAAATCAATGAAATGTCATTTAGTAAGTCCAGTAACACCGTCGCACGAGTGTTTCGCTCCAAGATATCAATGTATAAAATGAGTTTTATGCCTAACCTAGCCTTGTTCGCCTATTCTAACCGCCTCTGTGGTCTAGTGGTTGAGACCACCTGCCTCAGATCTAGAAGTCCGGGGTGCGATTCCCGTGGGGGCTGAAATTTTCTGCTTGGTTTGGTTGGTGGTAGGGCATTTCTAAGTCCGCCTGGCTAGCTACCACCATCTTACCTAAGTCTGCCGCCATAACAATAATGTTAACAGCATTGTTGTGTTCCGGCAGTTAGAGGTAAGATAGCCAGTTCCTCTGTGGTTGAGGAATCCGGGTATAACTCGCTTCCATCGTCAGCCTTATCTTCACTTACCATCAGGTGAGATGAAGGCCATGAGTTACCCCGGTAGGGTAAAAAAAATGCAATTCTATTCCCCCACTTTCAAATACTATCCCCCGAGGGGTGAAATCATCGAAGAAAGATAGTATTGTTCCAAAATTGGTCCCCCTAATGCCATTGAACAGAAGGGAATTATGCCTGAAATTACCCACGTGTGATAGCTCCCATTGATTTACAGACTGATGGTCTAATTGTTACCAATAATAACGAGTAGTTATTAATAAGCATTTTATTTTAATTTAAGTTTATTTTAAGCCGACTTCAAAAAAGGAGGAGGTTATCAATTCGTCTGTATGTTTTTTTTTTATGTTTGTTACCTCAGAACTTTTGACTGGGTGAACCGATATTAAAGATTCTTTTTTTGTTCGATGCGGAATAGTTCCCATTTGATCCCATATTTTTTTTTTGAAAATCCATTGGGTAGTTTGGTTTTTAAATCAAAAAAATTGTAAATATTAAGTCGTCTACATAGGCGAAGTTGCGGAATTTTTAGTGAAATGATACGATAGTAGAAAACAATATAAGCTCACGGTCACCCATCCACCTTTGACCTTCAAAAGTTATCACTAAAAATTGTATTGTATTGTACATATTTTTGGATTTGGTGCTTAGTTGTTTCCAGAAACCATAGATAGTGAAGCACCGACTCCAAAAAAATGTTCCTAGGGGAATGAGTACCTACTAAAATTTAATTATTTTATCCTTATCAGTTTTTTGGAGTCGGTTTTAATTTTTGTTTAATCTTTTTTGTCTACGAGAGGTTTATGACATGTTTAAATTTAAGAGTCCTTTGAAGTAAGTAAATAAATATATTTTTAAGACAACACGTATTTTAATCAAAATCTGCATTAATAGGTACTTTGGGATAGTTTTTTTATTAATTACTTTAATATCACAATTATTAACACTTTGTATATGAGTTTGTTTAGTGTTTACCTTACCTCAGAAAATCAAATTGAGAACCTAGTAAACCGACTTGCTAAGTTTTGATATTGTTTTTATAGTCATATTTGGGTAAATTTTCAAATAAAAATAGAGTGTGAGCGATTAAAGTGTATCCATAACCTCTAACACGATTACGAGTATCACAAACTACAGTCAACAATATAGTGAAACTTTTCGTCAAACACCCCAATCGCTACTATTTCTGGTTTCGTCGGGCCAACGAATCAAAGTAGCCCACCTGTTTTTTGGCTCTCCTGAACATTCTTGTTGGAACGAGTTACTATGTTTTGATTTTAAGCAGCCGATGTGTCATATTAATACAATAACAAAACGCAAAAAGAGAGTACTTCTGATACGTCACTTGACAACCATCTATTCGGTCTTTCATTATTTTGAACTGTCACCGGCAGTCTCTTTGTATTTCACGGGGTTACTAGCTCTAAAAATAGCTATAATGTGTCATTTTTCATGTTCATTTTAGAAATAAACGGGGGTCTATAAATTATTTTGTCCATAAATGCGCTAAAACATAGCTAGAGTTGCTGTTCAAAATTAAAACTATTCAAGGGCCAAGCTACATGCATTTTGTGGTCCTCTCCTTTGACTGTCACAGTACATATGATAAGTGAAATGAACTGTAATAAGAAGTAAGCTGAAAAATACTCAGCACTTGTCGCAGCTGATACCAGCCACGACGCACAATGGGACGATGTCATACAAGTCATTGGACGTGGACTATTAAAACTAAATGTGAAAACAGTCTAAACCAGCTTACTAATCAAAAATACTATTTCCCAAACTTGCTGTTATTATATGTTTTACGTCTTAAAACTAACATGTAATGACATGACATGGCATCAAAGTTGAACAATGGAATACATTTTAAAATTACATGTAGGTAATTGTTTATTTTTTTTACGCTTTACGTTTGTGTATGCTGTTGTTAAGTAAAGTTAGCTTAGTGTCCAAAATAATTGTTATGTGATTTTCTTTACTAAAACAGTAGTTAAGAATAGTGATCAAAAATATTTAATCAAACACGGCAGCCATGCCCAACAGTTGTTATGGCCTCGTCCCACTGTGCGACGTTGATTTTCAGTGGTCCCTTCGCAACATGATTCACACTCAAATATCCGTTGTCACACCTACAGGGTCATACACAACGGAATTACGTATCCGTGTCCGATATGCGGCAAGCTGTTCCAATGGAAGCGTAATCTCGCCCGTCATACCAGGAACCATAGAGAGAAGGACGCGGGAGCCCTGCACGAGTGCCGCGAGTGTCGGAAGACGTTTTCAAGTAGGGATTGTTATAACAATCACATGAGATTGAGTAAAAGACACGTACCAGAAGACGCTTATGTGTAAGTATTTAGGAATGAAATAATAACATTAAGATATGAACGCACGCTAAGTCTAAATTTAAGTTCATCACCAGCCTATATATGTCCCTCTGCTGGGCATAGGCCTAGGAGAAACATTTTTTTTTTTTATAAAACTAGATGACAAACAAGCTGACGGCCGACCTGGTGGTAAGCGGTTACCGCCGCCTATAGACACCTGCAATAACAAGGAAAAGCACTTGATATTGCAGGTGCGTTGTCATCCTGAGGCCTAAGATGAAATGCCGTCCATGCCCAGTAATTACACTGGCTACCTTTCCCTTCAATCCGAAACACAGCGAACTGCTTCACGGCTGAAATAAGAAAGGCGGTGGTACCTACCCAGGCGACCCTACATATGGGTCTACCACCTAGTAAAATGAGGAGGAGACACATGAGGAGTTTGGGCCATAACACCACCACGCTGGCCCAATGCGGGTTGGTGGGTTAAAGCGGTTGTAGGAACAACCGGGACCAACGGCTTAACGTGCCTTCCGAAGCACGGAGGAGCGAGAGATAACAAACTTTGACTGACCAATCCCAGGATCGACCGTGGCGAACGTTGCTTTGTTTTTCGTATCGAAACCAAAGCGCTCAAACCAATACGCCACCGAGCTCCTCGAAATTAAGTTCAGTGCATCTTTCTCTCTCAATATGAATAGGAAAAGGAGAACTGTAATATAATTTGCCATTTGGAAACATGCATTCAATTTTCGATCTTATTAAACGTGATAAAATGAAACCAGCTTAATTTTGAAAGTGGTCTACGAGAAAAAAGTATGGGAACCTCTCGTCTAAAGAACCACTTCATGAATCGAGTGTATGGCTGTTTTTTTAACCTATAAAATTGTATTGTTCCAGTCATACATGCAACTATTGTGGAAAAAAATTCGCCACAAAATGGTGTATGGTGGATCATATAGACTGGGAGCATCTAAAGCTTATGAAATATCAGTGCAGCGTCTGTTTTAAGGTAAGAAACACACACTCACATGACACGCACACACTTATATAATACACTTACACTAGCGTACGGCCCGCCTAATATCTATATAGTAAGCGAAGCACCTTAGGCACTATTCACACGTTGTCACCGTAGCCTATATACAAGGTGTTTGGTACATGGTATAACAAGCGGGCACCTACCTATGTTAACATAGTCATATAAGTACTATGGTGTTATCAAAGATTCAAAATTGTAAAATTAATTTTGAAATTTCCCATACATTTTGTTTTACTGGTCGAACTTCTTGTATGAAGAAACTTGAACTCTATTTCACAATTTTGAGTTTTTGATAACACTATCTATAGTATTTATATGACTATGCTAACATGGGTAGGTGCTCGCTTGTTATACTTTGTACCAAACCCCCTGTATAGACGCTCGTAGCACCTTGGGCACTACTCTCGCGTTGTAAGCGTAGCCTATAGACGCTCGTAGCAACTTGGACACTACTCACGCGTTGTCATCGTAACCTAATGACGGTCGTAGCATCTTGGGCACTACTCACGCGTTGTCGCCGTAGCCTATAGACGCTCTTAGCACCTTGGGGACTACTACCGCGTTGTCACTTTAACCTATAGACGCTCGTAGCTCCTTGGACACTACTCACGCATTGTCATCGTAACCTATAGACGCTCGTAGCACCTTGGACACTACTCACGCGTTGTCGCCGTAGCCTATAGACGCTCTTAGCACCTTGGGGACTACTACCGCGTTGTCACTTTAACCTATAGACGCTCGTAGCACCTTGGACACTACTCACGCATTGTCATCGTAGCCTATAGACGCTCGTAGCACCTTGGACACTACTCACGCGTTGTCACCGTAGCCTATAGACGCTCTTAGCACCTTGGGGACTACTACCGCGTTGTCACTTTAACCTATAGACGCTCGTAGCACCTTGGACACTACTCACGCGTTGTCGCCGTAGCCTATAGACGCTCTTAGCACCTTGGGGACTACTACCGCGTTGTCACTTTAACCTATAGACGCTCGTAGCACCTTGGACACTACTCACGCATTGTCATCGTAGCCTATAGACGCTCGTAGCACCTTGGACACTACTCACGCGTTGTCACCGTAGCCTATAGACGCTCTTAGCACCTTGGGGACTACTACCGCGTTGTCACTTTAACCTATAGACGCTCGTAGCACCTTGGACACTACTCACGCATTGTCATCGTAGCCTATAGACGCTCGTAGCACCTTGGACACTACTCACGCGTTGTCATCGTAGCCTATAGACGCTCGTAGCAACTTGGACACTACTCACGCGTTATCATCGTAACCTAATGACGCTCGTAGCTGCTTGGGCACTACTCACGCGTTGTCACCGTAGCCTATAGACGCTCGTAGCAACTTTGAACTACTCACGCGTTGTCACAGTAGCCTTTAGACGCTCGTAGCACCTTGGACACTACTCACGCGTTGTCATGGTAGCCTATAGACGCTCGTAGCACCTTGAGCACTACTCCCGCGTTGTCACCGTAGCCTATAGACGCTCGTAGCACTTTGAGCACTACTCCCGCGTTGTCACCGTAGCCTATAGACGCTCGTAGCACCTTGAGCACTAGTCCCGCGTTGTCACCGTAGCCTATAGACGCTCGTAGCACCTTGAGCACTACTCCCGCGTTGTCACCGTAGCCTATAGACGCTCGTAGCACCTTGAGCACTACTCCCGCCTTGTCACCGTACCCTATAGACGCTCGTAGCACTTTGAGCACTACTCCCGCGTTGTCACCGTAGCCTTTAGACGCTCGTAGCACCTTGAGCACTTCTCCCGCGTTGTCACCGTACCCTATAGACGCTCGTAGCACCTTGAGCACTACTCCCGCGTTGTCACCGTAGCCTTTAGACGCTCGTAGCACCTTGAGCACTACTCCCGCCTTGTCACCGTACACTATAGACGCTCGTAGCACTTTGAGCAATACTCCCGCGTTGTCACCGTAGCCTTTAGACGCTCGTAGCACCTTGAGCACTACTCCCGCCTTGTCACCGTACCCTATAGACGCTCGTAGCACTTTGAGCACTACTCCCGCGTTGTCACCGTAGCCTTTAGACGCTCGTAGCACCTTGAGCACTACTCCCGCCTTGTCACCGTACACTATAGACGCTCGTAGCACTTTGAGCACTACTCCCGCGTTGTCACCGTAGCCTATAGACGCTCGTAGCATCTTGAGCACTACTCCCGCGTTGTCACCGTAGCCTATAGACGCTCGTAGCACCTTGAGCACTAGTCCCGCGTTGTCACCGTAGCCTATAGACGCTCGTAGCACCTTGAGCACTACCCCCGCGTTGTCACCGTACCCTATAGGCGCTCGTAGCACCTTGAGCACTACTCCCGCGTTGTCACCGTACCCTATAGACGCTCGTAGCACTTTAAGCACTACTCCCGCCTTGTCACCGTACCCTATAGACGCTCGTAGCACTTTGAGCACCACTCCCGCGTTGTCACCGTACACTATAGACGCTCGTAGCACTTTGAACACTACTCCTGCGTTGTCACCGTACACTATAGACGCTCGTAGCACTTTGAGCACCACTCCCGCGTTGTCACCGTACACTATAGACGCTCGTAGCACTTTGAACACTACTCCTGCGTTGTCACCGTACACTATAGACGCTCGTAGCACCTTGAGCACTACTCCCGCGTTGTCACCGTACCCTATAGACGCTCGTAGCACCTTGAGCACTACTCCCGCGTTGTCACCGTAGCCTATAGACGCTCGTAGCACCTTGAGCACTACCCCCGCGTTGTCACCGTACCCTATAGGCGCTCGTAGCACCTTGAGCACTACTCCCGCGTTGTCACCGTAGCCTATAGACGCTCGTAGCACCTTGAGCACTACTCCCGCGTTGTCACCGTAGCCTATAGACGCTCGTAGCACCTTGGGCATTACTCACGTATTGTCACCGTACCCTATAGACGCTCGTAGCTCCTTGAGCACTACTCCCGCGTTGTCACCGTAGCCTATAGACGCATATACTAGTGGCGCGAGCAGTGCCTCTAGCTGTCACTAGTAGGTACATGCTATATTTGTTATTTTCCAGGCATTTAAGACAGCCAAGATAATGGTAGCCCATATGAACAACATACACGAACGAAAGAAGAACAAGGAGCCGGATGGGGAGCACTTGTGTGAGGTCTGTGGGAAATCATACAAGGTAAGTGGATATGAGAAAGGGAGTCCTCAAGAGCAATGTTGCCAATTTGAGGACTCCCTTTATGAAAAATAATATCTGGGTCTAAACCCAGATATTATTTTTATGAAATTTGACAGACATGAAGCCACACCTGCGTATTTTTAACCGACTTCAAAAACGAGGAGGTTCTCAATTCGGCCGTTTTTTTTTTTTTTTTCCATGTATGTACACCGATTACGCCGAGGTTACTGATCCGATTTACGTGATTCTTTTTTTGTTCGATGCGGAATAGCTGCCATTTGGTCCCATAAAAATTTTTGCAAAAACAGTTGGGTACTTTGGTTTTAAATTTAAAAAAACTGAAATTATGAAATCGTCTACATAAGCGAAATTGAGAATTTTTGCTTTTCCAGTGACTTTTTAGTGAAGCGATACGATAGTAGGAAACAATATAAGTTGACGGTCACCCATCTAGCTTCGACCGTAGAAAGATATCACTAAAAATTGTGAAAAAAAAATTTTAAACAAAAATTAAAACCGACTTCAAAAAACTGAAAAGGATGAAATAATTAAATTTAAGTAGGTATTCATCCCCTAGAAACATATTTTTGGAGTTGGTGCTAAGTGGTTTCCAAAAACAATAGAAAGTAAAGCACCGACTCCAAAAATATGTTTCTAGGGGATGAATACCTAGTTAAATTTAATTATTTCATCCTTTTCAGTTTTTTGAAGTCGGTTTTAATTTTTGTTTAAAATTTTTTTCAATATTGGGAAATGAATTCCTTAAATTGGCAACATTTCATTTTAATTACCCCCATAATATTATTTCAGTTTGAGAAACTTGACAGAAAATTAACGTATTATTAATGTATTAACGGAAAGAAAAGTCCTTAATTAGCAACATTTCATTGGGGAAAACGTGGAAATATTTAGGGAAGGCCTTCGTCCAGCTGTGGACGTCTTTCGGCTGAAAATGTATGATGATGAATTCATGAATTGGTTTCCCAACAATGGACAGCAAACCTACTTTTTTTTGGGTGAATAAGTATTATTTATTGAGGAGCTCGGTGGCGCATGCGCATGGCGTAGTGCCTTCAGCGCTCCTGGTTTCGATCACGAAATCAAAGCAACTTTCGCCATGGTTGAAACATTTATTTAATTAATAAATATTCTTTTTTTTGTCTGTCTTCTGTCTCACTCACTCACTTTTCATAGTAAGAGATTTTAAAAACATTTTCGTACGATTTTGTTTCCAAGTCTTTTAAACAAACCTTGGCCTGACAATAACGAAGACAGCACAAAAAGCGTTATCCAATTTACTATGGGTAGTCGTTTGATTATTTTTTTATACAACTAGATGACAAACAAGCTGACGGCCCACCTGGTGGTAAGCGGTTACCGCCGCCTATAGACACCTGCAATAACAAGGGAAAATCACTTGATGTTGCAGGTGCGTTGTCATCCTGAGGCCTAAGATGAAAAGCTGTCCATGCCCAGTAATTACACTGGCTACCTTTCCCTTCAATCCGAAACACAGCGAACTGTTTCACGGCTGAAATAAGAAAGGCGGCTACCTACCCAGACGACCCTACATACGGGCCTACCACCTAGTAGTATTACATTTATTTATGAAGATTAATCGGTACATGTTTCCATCAAAGTCGGCTTGACCACCGTGTATACTTATTGAACGTCTAATAAACCTTTGACAGACAGTAAAACGGCTCAAAGGCCACGTTTGGGCGATGCACACGAACAGGTCTTCAAACAAGAACTTCAAATGCAAGCTATGCCCGGCAACTTTCTCCTGGCAGACCTCCATCTACAAACACATGAAGATGATGCACGATAACAAGAGGAGTAAGGTGAGTTAATAGGGCTTTTTGACGTGTCTGTGTGTGTCTCTGGCATCGAAGCTCCTAAACGAATGGGAAGGTTTTGATTCGGTTTTTTTTCTTTGAAAGCTATCGTGATCAGGAAGGTTCTTAGCAATCATTTATGAAGATCAACTCAGGCGTTTGATGACTATCAGCACATTTCCTACTTGACAAAGGGGTTTTACTAACTTTCACCGAGCCGATTGATTTGGAATTTGGTTTACTGTTACTTCGGGTGGTGTTTCGAAGACATTGTAGCTTTGAGCTGATCCTGTATCATAAATAGTCTGCGGGATGCTTATGTGGTAACAGGTGATGGTGTAGTAAATAAAAGCCTTACTCACAGTTGGTAATTTACTAGTGTCCAATCACTATTATTACACAAACATATATCAACACAGAAGGCACAGAAAGAGGAAACAAATCACAAGCACAATACAGAAAGTCAGTAGTAAAATAGAAGAAGGATAATAGTCTATGAAAGTACAGCGCGAAAGTATATAAGCTTTAGCACATAAGGCGAGTTAAAGCGGCGTGCGTTCCGCGTCGTGATAAGGTTCCGACTGGTCATCGATGGCGGCCGGCAGTCTGCGCGAGCGCACGTTATGTAGTTGGTACATAAGCGTATAGTGCGGGGGCAGTGCGAGTCGATAAGGATTTATCGATATCGATCGACCAGTACGCACTTTGTGTTGAGTGAATATAAAATAGATATATAATATTAGTATTTAAGATAAATAGTGATGATGATTAATAATAAACATAAATAGATAATTATTATAAATAGTGTGTATGATAATTGTGTGAGTGTTTACACAAAGTAGGCTACACTTAATTCTTCAGAAATTTACTGCGGATATAGCGTGTTTGGGCTCATAAGAATAATCTCAATGAGATGGTTTTAGATAGATGATTATATATTTTTTCTGAAATACCAGACTAAATATCCAACTCTGCTTGGTCATAGAACAATAACCATGAACCCACTAGTAATGACATTGTTTTAATTGAATTATTTCAAATAGTATTTGTGGAATGGATTTTGAATGTGTCGGCGTAGCGTATGCCGACGAAACCTTCGTCGAAAAAGCGTTTCACACCGCAGGTGAGCTGGTTGTGGTGTATTCAGCGGTACCATCTACTATTTTCGTGAAAATTCATTTCATTCATTCGTCATAGCGGGGGTCAAATAATTTCGAAAACCAACATTCACGGTTAAAAATGACTTTTTAATAACTTTTTAACATCATTATTGTGGCTATGACCTATGCACTTTTGGGCACTTTTATGACTTCTACCTATGTTGCCATTTTATACAACCCTTATTTTATTTCGTTATTTTTTGCAAAAAAACAACAGTTTTATGTTATTTAATGAAAGCCATGTTATTCAGTACATTATTTGTCTATAATCTGAAACGGTGAAACACATCAAAAAAATATTGTAACCTTATGTTTTATTTACAGCAATCACGTTTGCCAGTCAAAAAACAAGACTCCTACCCGGGCATCGAAGCTGCTACACGAATGCAATACTTCCAGCAGAGCTCATTACAGAACATAGTCTTGGGTGCCACGACGGCGCCACATGTGGTCTGAGATTATAACTTTGAAAAATTGAGTTTGTCAAATATTTATTTTATTGAAACTTATGAAGGCCACCTGGTGATTTTATATACAAGTAAATGACAAGCTAACTGCCGGCCCTTCTGGTGGGAAGTGATTACAGTCGCCTATAGACACCTGCAATAACAAGCAAGCAATCAAATAGTTTATTACATAGTATAAATGCTTGTAAGATATATTTTGGTCGTCGGTAGCTCAATCAGTGGTGAGAGCAGTCGCCTGGATTGTGAAAGGTCGTGATTTTTTCTTGTTTTATTAACATTAACATTACATTAAGAAATAACAATGTTGCCATATTGAAAATGTATTATTATTTCTAAGTAGTGTAATTAAATATAAGTTTAGATTTGTAAGATGAATTATTTTTTATACGAACAAATAAAAGTATGGAAAGTTCTTGAATTTATTGTTTTATTTAAGTACTGCAGTGATTGTTATTCTCGCCGGGGTAGCAAGTTTGGGTGCATCTCATAAAAAATTACAAATTACATCAAAACGTTTAATAAAATGTCACCATGTAAATTAATTATTTATGCTATCATCATACAGTTTTGATTGAGCCATGGAGCATAAAATTTTGAATAACTTTCTTTCTTTATTTGTATTTCTTACAATAAAGTATGTGTTAAAAACGCACAAAATGCCACACCACCACACCAGCCACACCTTTTGTACTCTTTATTATTTTTTGTTTTCCTATTTTTGTATTTCTTGTGTACAATAAACTATTAAATAAAATAAATAAATAAATAAAATGTAACATGTAAATGTGAGCCATGTCGTTAAACTTACCCTAAACATATTTTTTTATACAACTAGAAGACCGCCGCCTATAGACACCTGCAATAACAAGGGAAAATCACTTGATATTGCAGGTGCATTGTCACCCTAAGACCTAAGATGAAATTCCTTCCATGCCCAGTAATACACTTGATTTGATTGTAGGTCTGTGTAATCCTTTGGTAACCTAATTGACATAAAAAACATGTTTCTAGACCGCCTAAAGGTCTTAGCTCACCTAGACGGCACAGCAAACTTAAACTACATTCAAATATGGACTTAAAGCCGTGCTCTGTAGATATAGTTTTCAAACACAAGCGCTTGCCACGTTGGCGTTGGATTTTTTATTATTATAAAGTATATCCACTGAATGGGAATGTAAGCCTATACCTACTTTAGGTTTGATTTCGATGCTATGACCTTTATATAGACTGTGATATGACCTTTACTGTCCTGGCCATTGGGAGTAATAACCATTATCTATAACCTCCAACATAGACTTCAACTTAGATCTGCCGTACGATTCAAACACGATGTCAATGTGATTAAAATAATTAGTTTTCTTCTTTATGTAGCCATAGTTTTTGAATTTCCTTCTCCAAGCTTGAGTGGATAAGATATATGTGGTGAAAATTACTGAAACATGATAAGAAACTATTAAAATAGTAGGTGTACCTCATTCTCACACCAATAACAGCTTATAAGAAAATTAATCATCATTAGGTATTATGAACGGTTGATTTGTTATTGAAAGTGAGAGTTCTCTAATAAGTCTCCGATTGAGGATAACTAAAGTCTATACAATTCTCCACTCCACAATTCCTTGACACACCAAATCACATATAAATTAGGCCAGGCTAAACCTAGGAGCTCGGTGGCGTAGTGATTTGAGCGCTCTGGTTTCGATAACGAAAACAAAGCAACTTTCGCCATGGTCGATCCCTGGATGGGTCAATCAAATTTTAATCTTGAGCTCCTACATGCTTCGGAATGCACGGAAATTGGTTCCAATTGTTACTGCAACCGCTTTAACCCACCAACCTGCATTGGGCCAGCGTGGTGGTGTTATGGCCCAAGCTCCTCATGTGTTTCTCCCATATAGGAAGGCCTGTGCCTAGCAGTGGGACGTATATAGGCTGATGATGATGATGAAACCTAGGAGTGTCCATACCAACTTTAAGCCATAACATATAAATAAATACTCCTAAAGGTTTCTCATCACAAAATCTTGCCTACAATATACTCTTAATATGTGCTAAATCTTAATTATTTTGTTTTATTAATTTTAAGAATATAGGCAATTTAAAAAATACTTTGGAGGCTCTAGCCAAACATTAATTAAGCAAATGTGTATCATATTTACTTACTAAGTATAAAGAGAATATTCCATTTACCTTTCACATGTATGAGCATATTTCTGCTAAAAGTTGAACACAGAATTTCTTACCTTTATTAACAAAATATAAGGGGAAGTTACAATAGTTATTACTTAGAAATGACACTTATTTCAAGTTGCTGGTCTGCATTTGTGTAGCTGTATTAAAAATTATGTAGCCCCGATCTTGGATTTTGTAGTGGAATACTTCAAAAGTTAAATGAATATAGAGTTGGCTCCTCAATCTAAACATACATTTTTCACAATGTGATGGACGGTGAGAGAATTGGACCCTAAGATTCTATTTGTTTAGAACTGAAGACTGTTTGTGTCATTGATAAGTTCCAAAGATTTTACATCACAATCCTAATAATCTTGTAGGGCATTATAGTCAGAAAATAAGCTTGAAGCCAACAATCACACAAATAGTCTTCATTATTAAAAAAGAAGTTTGTGGGAGTGGCTCCTGCCACTTAGTAAAAGTATTCTGTGCACTTATCAGCCTTACTATCTCAGTGTGACTATAGAAAACTGTGAGCAAGAACTGTATAAAAATCTTGTCCCAGTTAGTTTGGAAGCTTGTCTTACAAAGCAAGGTATTACAAATTATGGTATAATAGTACAGAACAGAGATGAAATTTAGGTATGTTGCAGCCATGTGGTTAATTTAGCCAGCTAATTCGACAACTGGTGGATCGTCTTGTAAGAGATTTTGTCTGATCGGAAGGTTCAAGTTTATTTTTATGACTATATTAACCTAAAACCTTAAACCTACCAATCACACAAACACCATTTGTATTAGATGCTCCAGTTGGGCGTCAAATTAGTTAGCTAATTTAACCAGAAGGCTACAATATAATACTAATTTGGGCAAATATGATATGGAATAGAGTCTGGGCTATAAGTGAACTTCCAGTCTTAAACAATCAACCATCTTGAGGTATTCCTCTTAAGCAAAGTTATGTAATAATTTCACAGATTAAGATTTTATCAATCAATAACACATAGGTGTGAAATTCCATTGGTAATTGCATTCTTAATTTTATTTTTTCAACATTCATTGTTTAGAACTGTGAAGTTATATTAAGTAATAATATTTCATAACTCATAAACTGGTAAAATAACCTAAAGAGAAACAACCTAAAACTTAGAAAATAATTCCAAAGGAAATAACACCTAAATACTGTTCTTTTCAATAACCTCAGGGTTACACTAACTATTGGGTAACTACAGGGTAACATTATAGAACAACGGACTAAGAATAAAACAATATACATTCTTAGTGACAGCCAAGCAGCTCTCAAGGCACTTAGCTCACCGCGCATCAACTCAGATCTGGTCCTGAATGCTGTTCAAGCTCTTAACAGGCTTGGTAGGCATAACAGGGTAAGACTGATCTGGGTGCCCGGCCATGTGGGAGTGATGGGCAATGAGAAGGCTGATGAACTGGCAAGGAAGGGCTCGGAAAACACTTACGTGGGTCCCGAGCCCTTTCTAGCACCTTCACAAAGTTTCATAAACACAGCCATTAAAGAGCATGTCAAAAGCAGACATAAATCTGAGTGGAATAAAATACCGGGATTAAAACACTCCAAATCCTTCCTAGGGGAGGAGGTAGGAGGATGGAGTAAATACATCTATGCAAACGGTAGAACAAAAGCTCGCTTCTTGATTGGGGCGCTCACAGGGCATTTTGCTACTAACCACATGCTACATAAAATGCAACTCTCCCCAACACAACTTTGTCGAGCATGTGGTGAATGCCAGGAATCAATGATGCATCTCTTATGTCATTGTGATGCCCTGGCTAGAACCAGAATGAGTCTTCTGGAAGTGGCATATCCAAAGCCAGAAGACTACAGGCTCTTTCTGCCTAAAGATATAGTAAGGCTAATGGCATCTATATTCTGGACACAGGAAGAGTAAACGCAGGGGAGGCACAAAAGATCCCAATGGGTCGAAGTGCACTGTGACTTAGTCATGGCTCCACTATAAGATAAGATAAGATACACTAACTATGGTCACACTATCTATTAGGTCAGACTAATCATTGCAAACTAAATAAAATTCAACTATACTTAGAGAAAAAATATTTTATTAGGCTAACTTACAGCAAGGATTTATAGTTATTTTTTGTTTTTATTTGGCGGATTCCGACCCGTATTCCCGCCGCCTCTTGCAAGGGGTGCTGGTCGACCGCGGTTTCCAAAAGCTCCTCTACCAGTTCCGCGTCCAGTCCTCATGTTTTGGCCACCTCCACGACCCTTGGAGACCTCGCTCCGACCCCTCGCCTTAACTTGTGTTTCTTCCTTCACCATATCAATAACTTCGTCTGGTATTCTCAAGTATTTGATAGTACTACCTCTGATATAACATTCTGGCATCCTCCAGAACTTGTCGCCGTCTCGAGATGTACAAATCACTTCTCGTAAATTAATATTCATCCAGTTATCGCAACTTACTAGATGGCCATTGTATGTTTCGCCGTTTTTTAATTCAACCAACATAGGATGGTTTTGAGCTGTTCGTAATAGAGATAAGGGCAACATATTGAATTAATTTTCAATTAGCCACTAAAACTTTTATAAGAAAATTCAGATCTTTCTAATGGAATTAGAAAATACAAATTTTAGTAGCAACAAACAAACAAAACAAGCGGATTTTTGAGGTTATTTTATATGACAGATTTATGATTTAATCTGTGATCTAAGACAGAGTATCCTTTAATCCTTATGATCCTTTTACACAAAGATTACAAACAGTGCAAACGCTTGGGTCGCATTGAATATGGTGCTATAAGCACTGTTTGCTTGCAATCAGTTCGGATCACGATTTCGCTTATTCGTGTATAATTCTGTCAATGTCCATAACAAAAACGTACTAAGATCTTACGTTTTTATCAAAAAGTTTTAGGAAGCATTTGTAGCAAATAAATTATATAGGATTAGGTTAAATCGAGTTTTTATCAATCCAAAAATTTGACATTTGCGCACACACACTGACGTCACCTATGACGTCACAATAATCTTGTTGGCACGAATACCTTAAATTCGATTCGTTTGCTAGCGCGCCATGTGCGCAAATGGTTCAATTCAGCCCGTAGGGCTCATTGTCAGGCTGCGGTCCAAAACAGATTACAGCGCTAACGATTATAATCGGCCGGTCCGAAATAAAATGCGCGATAAAAGCGCTTACAGAGCTTTCAACGTACTCACGATTACGGACTGAAGTTTTATCGTGTCAACCTGTCAAATGTCAATTTTCATATCGATACTATTGTATTTGAATATTTAAGTCTAAAACAGTGTGATCTGAGTACTTACTTTTGTGTCTGTGAATTCATAATTACAATACTACTTCTCTTTTCTGGACACGCAACAATTCCGCTTACCATAAATAACCTCAAATAAGTAAACAAACCACAGTTTGACAGTTCGCTCACAGTGATTTTTCTTTGTAGTAAGTGTAGTAAGTGTGCTATGGTGTCCTCGATGACGTCACGCAGTTCCTCACCTCCAGCTAATGTTAGTTAGCGCGCTTACAGCATTTCGGGACGCAATTGAGCGCGCTAATAACGCTGATAATGGCTGCAGTCCGAAACAGATTACAGCGGTCACAGCACTAAAGATTATAATAGCCCTGTCCGAAATAAAATGCGCGATAAAAGTGCTCACAGAGCTTTCTGAGTACTCACGCTTTCGGACTGAAGTTTCGTGTCAACCTGTCAAATGTTAATTTTCGTATCAATACTATTGCATTTGAGTATTCGAGTCTAAAACAGTGTGATCTGAGTACCTAATTACTTTTGTGTTAGTGAATTCATAATTACAATACAACTTCTGGACACCAACAATTCCGCTTACCATAAATAAACTAAATTAAATAAACAAACCATTCTCAGTTCGCTCTTAGTGATTTTCCTCGAGAGCATTAGCGCTGTAAGTGCGCTATGATGTCATCGACATCGATGACGTCACGCGTTTCTCCACCCCCGGCTAATGTTAGCGCGTTTACATTACAGCATTTCGGGATGCATTTGAGCGCGCTAATATCACTGATAATTACTTTTAGCGATTTTCGGACCGCAGCTAATTACTTTTTGCGGTTTTCGGACCGCAGCCTTCAACTGTGATTGTCAATGTCATTTGTGTTTTTTTTTGCGAATGCGAATGCGAAATATTTGTCTGAGTGACAAATTGCGAATGCGAACTAAAACTTGTGAATTACTGAATTTCCTAAACTTCTAATTGTATTAATTCTAACTAACAGCCCCGCATGAGCCTGAACTTTAATAATAAGTAAGTACCATTTTATAATAACAGCTGTCTTTTATTTTATTATCTCCGGAAACTTACGGCAAATAAAAAGTAAGTCGTGCTGGTATTAACGACATGCCGCATGTCGTCCAAAGTTGTTTTTCATGGGTCTATGTGTGTTGGAACTAATTTTATTATTGATTTAGCCTATTTGTATCAGGTTGTGATCCATTCTGACCCAAATTAATGAATGATTAAAAGTTTAATTGGCACATTAATGCAACACAAAAGTAAAAGTTACCCTGTTTGTTGTACAAATCTTTATTTATCATTATGTTTTAATTTACAATAGAAGTCGGCTCCCTGACCGCAGTTTGGCATAGAGTATTAAATAAAAATACAATTTTAATAGAATGTTACAAATACATGTGACAACAATTATATAGCCAGTGTAGGCTATAGGTTGTTATAGTCTGAAATCTCCATTTACGACCATGTTATTCTGTCATACACCTTCCATTTTAACTGGATATTGAAAATAAAAATGTGTTTAATAATGTTAGCAAGCTTTCAGAGCACTTTGTTCATGTTTTGTATTATTGTATTAGACTATTCGGAAACTTTTGAAGAGCCGTATGTAGAAAGACAAGGTGAGGTTTCCAATGAAAACTAATATTAAGTAATAGATAAAATTTGTAAACCTCAATAATAAATGCAATTTTTATTTTAATTTTATTATTGTCTTAGAAAACAAAGTAATATTACTTTGCTGCTGTGACTGATAGGATAATGGATGTATAACTATAGTGAAAACTGTGCAGGTAAATTGCTACAATGCCGCAGTGGAAGCACAAGACACCTTTTAGTGGGAAAGCGAAGAAGCAGCAGTTACAGGCAAAGAAGAATAAAACTGTTTTACTCTCCAGTAAGTTTTACAATTTTCTAAAAGTATGAGTCTACAATTTGTTTAATTTAGACTAGTGGCCACCCTCACTCCACATGCTTTGATATCAGTAATATTTTTAATATAAGACTAGATAACAAACAAGCTGATGGCCTACCTAGTAAGCAGTTGCAGTTTCCTACAGACACCTGCAATAACTAGAAAAAACACTTGGTATTTATTGTAGGTGTCATCCTGAGGACTAAGATGGAATGCCTTCCATGCCCAATAATTACACTGGCTACCTTTCCTTTCAAACCAAAACACAGCGAACTGTTTCACGGTTGAAATTAGAAAGGCGGTAGTACCTACCCAGACGACCCTACATACGGGCCTACCACCTAATAAAATTATCTTATATCCTTTCTAGGGTCTCTTGAACTATGTCTATACCAAATTACATCATTTCAAAAATAAATTCTTTTCTGGAAAGTTATAATGTAATACTAAGGTTATCATAAATTGGCAAGAACTCTACGCAAGGAACCCATCAAACACCCTTTCTGCTTTATGGGTATTTTTGTATTCACTAACACACTGGGCCCGGATGCCTGAAATAAAGTTTATTATTATTATTATCTGACTCTGACCTACTAATTGTTAGGAGGAGTTCGGTGGCGTATTGGTTTGAGCGCTCTGGTTCGAATACGAAAACAAAGCAACTTTCGCCATGGTTTTAACCAAAATTTATAATCTCGACCTTCCTCCGTGCTTCAGAAGGCACGTTAAGCCGTTGGTCCCGGTTGTTACTACAACCGCTTCAACCCACCAACCCGCATTGAGCCAGCGTGGTGGAGTTATGGCCCAAACTCCTCATGTGTTTCTTCCATGTAGGAAGCCCTGTGCCCAGCAGTGGGACGTATATAGGCTGGTGAAGAAGACCTACTAATTTATACACTTGTCATTGCAGCATCTTCTGGCTCCAGCACATATGATGTGGTCTCCGTAAATTACCAGCCGCTGCGTGGCCGTCGTGGTGAATCCAACAGATACGCACTGAAGTTCTACCGTGAGACAGACCAGGACATGAAGCTGAAAAAGGAGGCCGCTCTGTGAGTGAATCCGTTATTTACTATCCTCATTATTTCAGCACTGATAGGCTTTACCCAAGGATCTCCAGGCCGATCGATCTTGCACTGCCCGCATCCATCCGCTTTCCGCGACCCTCACCAGATCGTCTGTCAATCTTGTAGGAGGCCTACAAACGCTGCGTCTCCCGGTATGCTGCCGCCACTCGTGGAGCCTTTCTTATTTCAGTCGTGAGCCAGTTCGCTGTGCTTCGGATTGAAGGGAAATGTAGCTAGTGTAATTACTGGGCATGGACGACATTTTATCTTAGGCCTCAGGATGACAACGCACCTGCAATGTGTGATTTCTCCTTGTTTCTGACTCAGTCACACAGAACATTTTGTTCCGCGACATAACGCGCAACGCTTACAATACGTCAAGCATCAGATTCCAGACACAATTGATATTTCAATTGTCATGTACCTCCCGAGGGATAACGACGCTTGACAGATTAATCTACTTGACGCTAGCATATTGCACAGTGTTCCGCAACGTGCCTCTGTACGTGTCATGTCGTGTACTCTGTTAGTAATTGAAATTAACTCAAGTGTGAGTTGGAAACTTTTTTTTTTAAACAACTAGATGACAAACAAGCTGACGGCCCACCTGGTGGTAAACGGTTACCGCCGCCTATAGACACCTGCAATAACAAGGAAAAGCACTTGATATTGCAGGTGCGTTGTCATCCTGAGGCCTAAGATGAAATGCCGCCCATGCCCAGTAATTACACTGGCTACCTTTCCCTTCAATCCGAAACACAGCGAACTGTTTCACGGCTGAAATAAGAAAGGTGGTGGTACCTACCCAGGCGACCCTACATATGGGTCGACCACCTAGTAAAACTATCTATGGTAGTAAAAGATTCGTAAGGGGGCGGGAGCAAAAGACTCGTAGTACTTCCCAAAACCATAATAAAGGCAGATTTTAATTTTAATAGTTTACTTTTTTTACAGCGTCTCTCTTAATCCTGTAGCAGAGAAAGATATGGAGGTAGATCCGACAGATTTCTTTCCAAGCGACTTGTCGTTCCCCAAGAGACCGGCGTGGGATCATACGATGAGTCCTGCCCAACTGGATGCTCAGGAGCAGAGGTATTTTAAGGTGAGAGTGACTGGCAATGAAGACGGTGATTGTTCTAGTCGCAACAATGGCACCCTTACTTTAAGTTGACAATGGGCCTAATTCTGGAAACACAGTTTAATTCTAAATTTAAGTACAGTATATCTCTTTCTCGCAATAAGTAATAGGAAAAAGATAGCAAGAATCTGTTTAGTGCTGTCACTTAAATTTAGACAGATTTCTAAGAGACCATAGACAATTTTAGACGGTATGTACGGAGGTGCCTCCTAAACACTGCATTTTAGCACGTTCAATAAGGTCGAAAATTAAACGCACGTTTCTAAATGTCAAATTATATGTCAGCCATCCTTTTCGTATTCCTTTTGATAGAAAGAAATGCACTGAACTTAAATTTAGACTTAGCATGTGCTTACCAGAATTAGGGTAATCTCTTAAATTAGTCTGCCCTTCGGTATAGGCGAATTTCTTCCATTGTCCCTTAGTTAATTTAATGTCGTTCTTGCTTCTAGTTTCTGCCCTGCTTCTAGTTCCGTCTCTCGGGTACCATGGCGTCACCGGTTAGCTCTATTGTTCCTTGCTGAAGCGTATCATGTGTCCAGTCCACCTCCATTTTATCTAATCAATACGCAACAGGATATCTGTCAGCTTTGTTCGATCTCTAATCTCGGCACTCCTTACTTTTTCTTGCACCACAAAAGTAGATTCAGATAGGTCACACACTTAATTTAATGTCATTCTTCCATCTTGCTATTGGGCGACCTTTGCTTCTAGTTTCGTCTCTCGAGTACCGTCAGCTGTTAGCTCCATTGTTCTGTGCTGCAGCGGAGCATGTGTGTGACTGGTACAGCTCCATTTCATCTTTGTCAGCTTTGTTTGACCTTTAATGTCAGTCATCATCATCATCATCATAATCAGCCTATGATGTCCACTGCTGAACAAAGGCCTCCCCCATCGATTTCCAAATGGAACGGTTCTGCGCAGCCTGCATCCAACGGCTCCCCGCGACCCTGACCAGGTCGTCCGTCCATCTAGTGGGAGGCCGACATACTTTGCGCTTTTCAGTACGTGGTCGCCATTTTAGAACTTTAACGCCCCACCGGCCGTATACTCTGCTATGTACCCTACCCACTGCCACTTAAACTTACTAATCCTACTAGCTATGTCAGTGACTTTGGTTCTCTTCCGGATGTTCTCATTTCTGATTCTATCTCGCAGTGAATCACCCAACATAGTTCGTTCCATAGCTCGTTGCGCGACTGCGAACTTGCACAGAAAGCCCTTAGTAAGCGACCACGTTTCACAGCCGTATGTCATCACTGGCAACCGACACTGGTCGAAGACGTTCTAATGTCAGTACTCTTTACTTTTTCTTGCACCTGAAAACTAGATTAAAGTGCATACGCCGCGAAACCTGGCCACTAGTTCGATTTGCCTGGGGTTGGGCTAATGAAAATGCTTCGGCAGAGCCCAGGCTATCTCCGCGAAGGGCAGTGGAGTTACCGAGGAGTTTTAGTGGGTATTCACAGTGTCTTTAGCGCTGGGCGACCTCCACACACGCCAGTCCCGTAGCCAGCGTCGGATAAATCTGTAATCAGATTCCTCTCCGACTTTAAAAAAGATTAAAATCCATACTATTATTGTCTAAGTCATGTCTGAATGTGTAATATTTTCACGCATAACCTGCAAAAATATATTATTTAAGTAATTATAATAATTATTACATACATTTTTATTAGAACCATAGTCATAATAACTTTGTGGAATCTTTTGCTTTGCGCGCCATCTGTTGAGCTAAGTGTGTACTAGTTACACAGAGGGTAGTAATGTGTATTTTGTAGATTTGGCAGGTTTGTCACGCCAATTTGAAAAAATGTGTTTGCTTTCAAGTAGTTACTTACTAAGCCCTTACATTGGACTTCCCTTCGAACTATCAGGGACAATGTTAATAATCTTTAATTGTTTCTCTTATGTGACGCATTTAAAGCCAGAATAACAATAATGCTTAATGGTAAACGCTTATGGTAGCATCATAATATAGAGCCAAGAAAAACTACACACTTCATTTTATGCCTTTTTAAAACGCAGTTATAACATTTAAGTGAATGAAACAAAATAGAAAATTTGTCACTATGCATGGTCCTTCGAGCCGGATTCAATGTTTTTATTGCTTTTCAGAATTACATCGACCATTTACAAAACACAGAGCATTGGAAAGATATATCCTATTTCGAGTTGAACTTAGAAACATGGCGACAGTTGTGGCGTGTGTTAGAAATGTGCGATATTCTGTTGCTGATTGTAGACGTAAGATATGCTGTGAGTATTGCTTTTAATATTATTTTATGGTAAAAGTGCCGAAGAGTACAAACTAATAAACTTACACCCAATGTTAGTTTAAAATAGTACTTGGTTCTTGATTCTTTACTTTCACCAATGATGGAATTGAAAATCTGATAATTCCCCATTAATTTAACGGACTCCTTTGGTATTTACATAGACTTACACCTACATACACAACAATTTACATACACAACAATTTACATACACAACAATTTACATACACAACAATTTACATACACAACAATTTACTAGGTGGTAGGCCCGTATGTAGGGTCGTCTGGGAAGGTACCACCGCCTTTCTTATTTCAGCCGTGAAACAGTTCGCTGTGTTTGGGATTGAAGGGAAAGGTAGCCAGTGTAATTACTGGGCATTAACGGCATTTCATCTTAGGCCCAGTATGATAACGCACCTGCAAAACCAAGTCATCTTAAAAATGTCCAACACTATTAGTGGTACCGTTGGTAATATCAAATAAATCATTTATTAACTACGCAACTACAGCACGCCTAGTGCGGGTTGTGGACCCAAACTCTCTCCACCTCTTATGTCCACTTATTAGAAGACAAATTACGTTTGATCTTTCTATTAGAAGAAGGAAAACTTCCAAGTTTCTAGTCGAAATATTCGCTCTGTCCATAGAAACAGGCTCTATAGACCAGCAACCAAACTTATTAATTATAGTATTAAAATTTATAATAAATTACCAGCAGAGTTCAAAGATATTAAGTTTTGTAAGTTGCGGCGAGTAGTTAGAGATTGGCTTGTAAAACATTGTTTCTATAGTATCCAAGAATATTTGAACTATAAATAGATATATTGTTATGGAATAGCGTTAAGAACCTTTGTGTATACGCCTGAAAAGGTAGGATTAAGTGATACTATTATTTATATTTTTAAGACCTTTATCTGTAACCTTTTTTCATACACAATAAAGAACTGAACTGAACTGGGATAACCTAATTTTTGTGCACCCTCCAGCCCGCCTAGCATGACCACCGAAACGCTATATGATAAAGCTATTTATGGCTTTGAACTGTCAAAAATCATTGGATATAACCGCTATCTTAAAATTTTATCGAAACGCGAACTTGTATTGTATATATACATGTTCGCAATGTCGATAAAATTTCAAGATAGCGGTTATATCCAATAATTTTTGATAATTAGATAAAATTTCAAGATGGCGGTTATATCCAATGATTTTTGACAGTTCAAAACGATAAATAGCTTAATCGTATCGCGTTTCGGTGTATATATACAATACATATCGTACATGTATATATACAATACAAGTTCGCAGTTTCGTTAAAATTTCAAGATGGCGGTTATATCAAATGATTTTTGACAGTTCAAAGCGATAAATAGCTTTATCATATCGCGTTTCGGTGTATATATACAATACATATCGTACATGTATATATACAATACAAGTTCGCAGTTTCGTTAAAATTTCAAGATGGCGGTTATATCAAATGATTTTTGACAGTTCAAAACGATAAATAGCTTAATCATATCGCGTTTCGGTGTATATATACGATACATATCGTACATGTATATATACAATACAAGTTCGCAGTTTCGTTAAAATTTCAAGATGGCGGTTATATCCATTGATTTTTGACAGTTCAAAACGATAATTAGCTTTATCATATCGCGTTTCGGTGTATATATACAATACATATCGTACATGTATATATACAATACAAGTTCGCAGTTTCGTTAAAATTTCAAGATGGTGGTTATATCAAATGATTTTTGACAGTTCAAAACGATAAATAGCTTTATCATATCGCGTTTCGGTGTATATATACGATACATATCGTACATGTATATATACAATACAAGTTCGCAGTTTCGATAAAATTTCAAGATGGCGGTTATATCCATTGATTTTTGACAGTTCAAAACGATAATTAGCTTTATCATATCGCGTTTTGGTGGTCATGCTAGGCGGGCAGGCAGTTTGCCAGCTACGGGGCCTGGGGTGTATCGTTGGTAACAACGGTTTTTTAAATCCCTTCCCAGGGTATGATGTTCCCTCCATCACTTTACCACTACGTAGTGCAAGACCAACGCAAGAGCATGATCTTAGTACTGAACAAGATAGACTTGGTCCCGGCCGCAGTAGTGGCGGCGTGGCAGGAGTACTTCACCAATACGTGCCCGGGACTGAAGGTCGTATACTTCACATCGTGCCCGGGATACAATCTGAGAGGGGGAACGAAAGATAAAGCGGGTAAGTAGTTTTATGTAGGTCTGGGTAGGTCTTTACTAGGTGGTAGACCCGTATGTAGGCGTCTGGTTTGGTGCAACCGCCTTTCCTTTTCAACAGTTCACTGCTTCGGATTGAAGGGAAAGGTAGCCAGTGTAATTACTGGGCATGGACAACATTTCAGCTTGGGCTTCAGGATGACAACGCACATCATTGGAGGTGTCTATGGGCAACGGTATCCACTTACCACCAGGTGGGCCGTGAGCTTGCTTCTCATCTAGTTGTATGGAAATAAAAATCAAATCAAATTATTTATTGCATGTCACATTACAAAAATATACCTTTTTCAAATGTACCACATTTGAAAAAGGTATACATGTGACGCCTTGCAAGGGCATGGCAATTAATATAGAGCTGGGTATAAATTAGTTACTGACATCATATTTTTTTATTATTTTCTAAAAAAAATTTAACAAATATTTATTATAAGTTATGAACAGTACCTTATCAAATTACCAACAATTTATCTCAGCTATTGAATTATAATTTTACAAATATGAAAAATAAAATAAAATTTTATATTGTGTTAAAATAAAAATATTTCACACCAATTAAATCGTTGTCAATGAACATTATAATTACGTTTCAGTTGTAAATTAAGGACTTTCAAATTTTAAATCAGAATGTTTCTTAACAATCAAATCTTTGTCAAATAACATTATATTAAATAATCAGTTTTATTTTGGTATTTTATTGAGGTATTCCTTAGGTTCTCCGTGCTTCGTCGCGCACGTTAAGTCGTTGGTCCCGGTTGTTTCTGCAACCGCTTTAACCCACCAACCCGCATTGGGCCAGCGTGGTGGTGTCATGGCCCAAACTCCTCGCGTGCTTCTCCCATTGGTCATGATTCTGATGGCATCTTTTTATCAGGACTCCAAGTGCGACGTCGCAAAGGTCGTCAACAGATGTGCGTGGAAGGAGCTACCAAGATTCTGGACGCTTGCAAAGAGATTGTCAGTGGGGATGTGAATCTAGAGTCGTGGGAAAACAAGGTCAGGGAGGAGGCCAAAGTGGAGTTTGATGAGGACGAGGAACCGGAAGTAGGTGAGTTTAATTTTAGAATGATAGACAGATATACAATATGACATTGTGAGACCATTTCTTAAATAGATATACATAATTTGTGGCTTTTGACGATTCGAAAGAGCTTCTTAAGAGCCTACTTGAATAAATATATTTTTGATTGATTGATTGATTGATTGAATGACTTTTCCTATCTGCCTTGAGGTTAGCCTATTGACGCTCGTAGCACCTTAGGCACTACTCAAGCGTTGTTACCGTAGCCTACAGACGCTCTTAGATTCTTGCTCGTTGCTCACTTTTTTTAACACTACAATAGTTTATTTATTTGTGTTTTTTTTTGTAAAGAGGACCTATTTTCGCTTTAATAATAATAATAACTAATTTACAAGAAACATAATGATAAAAAAGTAATTAAAATTTTTTGACGATTTTATGACTTTACAGCTGATTACAGACACTGCGTTAGTGCATACCTTCCCTAGCAAGTGTACGGCCCACTAACTGTAGTAGTCTGTGTTAGTGCATACCTTCCCTAGCAAGTGTATAGCCCACTATCTGTAGTAGTCTGTGTTAGCGCATACCTTCCCTTGTAAGTGTACGGCCCACTATCTGTAGTAGTCTGCGTTAGCGCATACCTTCCCTAGCAAGTGTACGACCCACTATCTGTAGTAGTCTCCGTTAGCGCATACCTTCCCTTGTAAGTGTACGGCCCACTATCTGTAGTAGTCTGTGTTAGCGCATACCTTCCCTAGCAAGTGTACGATCCACTATCTGTAGTAGTCTGTGTTAGCGCATACCTTCCCTAGCAAGTGTACGATCCACTATCTGTAGAAGTCTGTGTTAGCGCATACCTTTCCTAGCAAGTGTACGACCCACTATCTGTTGTAGTCTGTGTTAGCGCATACCTTCCCTAGCAAGTGTACGGCCCACTATCTGTAGTAGTCTGCGTTAGCGCATACCTTTCCTAGCAAGTGTACGACCCACTATCTGTTGTAGTCTGTGTTAGCGCATACCTTCCCTAGCAAGTGTACGGCCCACTATCTGTAGTAGTCTGCGTTAGCGCATACCTTTCCTAGCAAGTGTACGACCCACTATCTGTTGTAGTCTGTGTTAGCGCATACCTTCCCTAGCAAGTGTACGATCCACTATCTGTAGTAGTCTGTGTTAGCGCATACCTTCCCTAGCAAGTGTACGATCCACTATCTGTAGTAGTCTGTGTTAGCGCATACCTTCCCTAGCAAGTGTACGACCCGCTATCTGTAGTAGTCTGTGTTAGCGCATACCTTCCCTAGCAAGTGTACGACCCGCTATCTGTAGTAGTCTGTGTTAGCGCATACCTTCCCTAGCAAGTGTACGACCCGCTATCTGTAGTAGTCTGTGTTAGCGCATACCTTCCCTAGCAAGTGTACGACCCGCTATCTGTAGTAGTCTGTGTTAGCGCATACCTTCCCTAGCAAGTGTACGACCCGCTATCTGTAGTAGTCTGTGTTAGCGCATACCTTCCCTAGCAAGTGTACGACCCGCTATCTGTAGTAGTCTGTGTTAGCGCATACCTTCCCTAGCAAGTGTACGACCCGCTATCTGTAGTAGTCTGTGTTAGCGCATACCTTCCCTAGCAAGTGTACGACCCGCTATCTGTAGTAGTCTGTGTTAGCGCATACCTTCCCTAGCAAGTGTACGACCCGCTATCTGTAGTAGTCTGTGTTAGCGCATACCTTCCCTAGCAAGTGTACGACCCGCTATCTGTAGTAGTCTGTGTTAGCGCATACCTTCCCTAGCAAGTGTACGACCCGCTATCTGTAGTAGTCTGTGTTAGCGCATACCTTCCCTAGCAAGTGTACGACCCGCTATCTGTAGTAGTCTGTGTTAGCGCATACCTTCCCTAGCAAGTGTACGACCCGCTATCTGTAGTAGTCTGTGTTAGCGCATACCTTCCCTAGCAAGTGTACGACCCGCTATCTGTAGTAGTCTGTGTTAGCGCATACCTTCCCTAGCAAGTGTACGGTCCACTATCTGTAGTAGTCTGTGTTAGGGCATTACACGAGTTTGTCGCCTTAATCTTCTCGGTAGTTCAACTTCTGGAACCTTTGTAAATTTGAACATTACATACAGACAGATACTATAACGTTGTTAGTTAATATATTTTTTGTGATAGTTATAAAAATGTGTTTTTTTACGATTTAAAAGTGCTTCTTTGTGGCCTATTTAAATAAAATATTTTTTCATTCTTTCTTTCATACGCTGATATTTACCTTATTTCATTTCACAGGCCAAACAATAATAGAAAAAGCCGATACAACGTTTTATACCCACGAGAAGTATAAGAATGGTGTGTTGACCATAGGCTGCGTGGGTCAGCCCAACGTTGGGAAGTCTTCCCTAATGAACGCCATAATGGGAAGAAAGGTGGTCTCCGTATCCAAGACTCCGGGACATACGAAACATTTCCAGACTATATACTTAACGCAGCAGGTGAGGTTTTTATGCAAAAAAAATAAACCAAAAAAAACCGATATCAAACTATTAAAACAAAAAATATAAATTAGTTAAAGTAGGTACTTATTTTATAAGTTCATTTTTTTTGGAGCCGGTGCCATTATGAATAACGGTGAAATCGACGAAAAATTTCACGTCCTGAGGTGGGGATCGAACCCACGACCTTTCGCAATCCGGGAGAATTTCACAGGGATATCCCCATTCCTGGGTAGCTCAGATGGTTAGACCAGTCGCCCGGATTGCGAAACGTCGTGGGTTCGATCCCCGCCTCAGGATGTGAAATTTTTCTAGTTTAGATATATTTTAACTAGTAAATAATTTTTAAACATTTATTATAATTTTGAAATCAAAAATAAAGAATATTAGTATTTTTCCGGGATTCAGATTTTTTTTCCTGATTTTTTGAGATAGTGTACATATACGCGACCGGATATGAAATATCTTCTATAGAATGAAGCCCAATATATCTGGCAGTTTTATTGCTATACGGCGATTCAGGCAACATTGACACGTATACTCTTTGTTTGCAGGTCCGTCTTTGCGACTGCCCCGGTCTGGTGTTCCCTTCTAAAGTCCCTCGACCCATACAGATATTGATGGGGTCCTTCCCCATAGCGCAGTTGAGGGAGCCCTACACTACCATTAGGTTGGTATTAATCCATGGAACCACATATGATAAAATTTTATATCTATTGCAAAAGGATTTAACCCATGCAGCCGTGTGTAATGAAATTTTTGTTCATTGCAAAAAGATTCAAATCAAATCAATCAAAATGTGCAATAAAATTTTATATTAATGGAAAAGAGATTTATCTCATACAACAAAAGAGAAGAGAGAGAATAAAATAAACAGTAAAATAAAATGAGTTTTTTTTTTAAATTTTATGAGTTGAATAAAATATTCAATTTAGGTATTAATTTATACATCAAGAGAATTTTTCATTCTGCTTTGTATTGTTTGTGAAAATGAATTGTGAAAGTAAATATTTTTTTATCCTTCTTTCTTGAATGTTTTAAAATTTTTAAGTATTTTATTTATCTCAACAATAAAAATAACAAACGAGTAGATTTGGTTTCCTTCTCCTATTCATATCGAGGGAAAGAGAAGTGCTATATATTCTATATCTATATTTCTCACTTGTAGGTACTTAGCTGAAAGGCTAGATTTGCCCAAACTGCTAAGGATAGATCATCCAGAAAACGATGACACCTGGTCCCCTAGGGATGTGTGCGACGGGTGGGCCAAGAAACGTGGTTATCTCACTGCGAAGGCAGCAAGGTAAGCTAAGTATACATGTAGTGTAATTATACATAGTGTTTTTTTAAGAAATTTGGATGTTGAATGTTGGATGAAACAACATCAAAAATCATCTTAAAAACAGTCAGAGGTAATCAGCGGAAACACAAGGCAAATATACAGATTATATTACCCAGTTTGTAAGTCACCAACTTTTAAGGAAGGAAGTAAGGAAGAAAAGGAAGGAAGGAAGGAAGGAAGGAAGGAAGGACGGGAGGAATTTGAGAAATTTGAGAAAAATTTATTGGAACTAAGGAAAGGAAGGAAAGAAAGGAAGGAAGGGAAGGGAAGGGAAGGGAAGGGAAGGGAGGAAGGAAGGGAAGGAAGGGAAGGAAGGGAAGGAAGGGAAGGAAGGGAAGGAAGGGAAGGAAGGGAAGGAAGGGAAGGAAGGGAAGGAAGGGAAGGAAGGGAAGGAAGGGAAGGAAGGGAAGGAAGGGAAGGAAGGGAAGGAAGGGAAGGAAGGGAAGGAAGGGAAGGAAGGGAAGGAAGGGAAGGAAGGGAAGGAAGGGAAGGAAGGGAAGGAAGGGAAGGAAGGGAAGGAAGGGAAGGAAGGGAAGGAAGGGAAGGAAGGGAAGGAAGGGAAGGAAGGGAAGGAAGGGAAGGAAGGGAAGGAAGGAAGGAAAGGAAGGTAGGAAGGGGAGGAATGAAAGGAACACTTATCTGATATATCCAGATATACAAAAATAATTTTGCAAGCCAACTATTATAACTATAGCTTATTATAAGATCAATAATGTACCACATTTTCGCAAAATAAATTATTCTTATTTTTTCTTATCTTATCTTTATTCAATTTTTTTTTTTTTTCAATTTAAAAGTATTCAAAAGTAAGTAAATTATTACATAAACTCTTTTTGGTTTTTAGGTTAGACACGTACAGAGCAGCGAACAGTCTTCTCCGAATGGCTTTAGATGGAAAAATTTGTCTCTGGTTGAGACCCCCGGGGTTCGCGGAAAGTAAGGGTAAGAGTGAATGAAATAATATAAAATTGAAGATTTTTTATATGCTTGAATAATTTGTAATCGATGATTTGAATCATAAATTGACAAGGAGCTCGGCGACGTAGTGGTTTGAGCGCTCAAGTTTCGATTAAGAAAACGAAGCAACTTTCGCCATGGTCGATACCGGGATTGGTCAATCAAAAGTAATCTTAAGCCTTTGGTCCCGGTTGTTACTGCAACCGCTTTAACCCACCAACCCGCATTGGGCCAGCGTGGTGGTGTTATGGCCCAAACTCCTCATGTGTTTCTCCCATGTAGGAAGGCCTGTGCCCAGCAGTGGGACGTATATAGGCTGACGAAGAATTGACGTTGACAGTTTTTTATACATATGACTCAACTCCGCCTATATTATGGCACTGCTCTATCTGTCTTATTCAAACTGTATGTAGTACTGTGCCCTATCCGTCTTATCCAAACGGTATATATAACGCCATGGGCGACCTATCTTATTCAACGGTATATAGCACTCTGCCCTTGATCTCTTAGTATTTATAGTTCTGTACCTTATATGTCTTATTCAAGCGGAATTAGCGCTATGACCTATCTATCTTATTCAATAGGTGTATAGCACTCTGTCCTATCTGTCTTATTTAAATGGTATATAGCACTCTGCTCTACCTATGTTATGTTATTCAAACGGTTTATAGCGCTATGACCTACCTGTCTTATTCAAACTGTATATATCACTGTACCCTCCCTGTCTTATTTAAACAGTATATAGTACTGTGCCTTATCTGTCTTAATCAAACGGTATATACCACTCTGACCCACCTGTCTTATTCAAACGGTATATAGCGCTATGACCTACCTGCCTTAATAACGGTATATAGCACTCTGCCCTACCTGTCTTATTCAAACGGTATATAGCGCTATGACCTACCTGCCTTAATAACGGTATATAGCACTCTGCCCTACCTGTCTTATTCAAACGGTATATACCGCTATGACCTACCTGCCTTAGTAACGGTATATAGCACTCTGCCCTACCTGTCTTATTCAAACGGTATATAGCGCTATGACCTACCTGTCTTAATCAAACGGTATATAGCACTGCGCTAACTGTCTTGTTCAATCGATATATAGAACTATACCTTTACTTACCTCTTTCACTAAAATAAAAATTCCGAAGCTAATCTAATCTCGCATTCCACAGATAAATTCGAAACTCACAAAGAAATCAAATACGTGAAATGGGTGCAAGCGTTAACCAAAAACGACGGTCAAAGTCCGGCGACGTCAGATTCTGACGACGAAAGGAGGACGAGCCACTCTGACGCCGATGATAGCGCTAGTGATGATGATGAGGAGGAGAATGATAGTGATGATGAGACGATAGTGGCGAGCAGAAACAAGTTCACTGCGTTGTTGGCGGCTGATGATTAGTTTGGTGATGAGCAGAGGTCGGAATAAGGTACAGTTATTTATGTACTTACACTGATTTCGTACAGCGAAAGAATAAAGTGGACATGCCTCAAATCCCGAGATTAATTTTAAAGAGCAGAAACATCCCGTGATTTATGAAATAAAAAAAGTTAACGGCGAACTACCATACAAATTTTTGTCAAACAAATTTTTAAGCGTCTATAGATGAAAAATATGTAAAAGTATAGAGCTAAATTTGCTTAATAAATTGGTGTTCATTTCACTATTATTGCAAGTTTTAAATAAAAGAAATTTCAATTTAAACTTTGATGTTATGTTTTACAAAACAACACAAAAATATACTTTTTCATGTCAGTTTCATATTCATAGTATTTTTAAATACTCACCTTAATTGACAATAAATAACAAAGGTTCCTAATACCAGTTTGTGGATAGAATAGATAGATCAACAGTGACTGACTCTGTATCAATACTCGATAGATAATGGCCAAAAGAACATGAGTCCAGGCCAGTAAAGCAGCCTCAAAAAAAAGTCGATAGATACTTTATTGTAATAATAATCTGTGCTTACGTCTACTAGGTAGTCCACAGATTAGTGATTTAAGTATCGGTAGTCAGTTAAAATTCCTTTATAATTGATTTTATTTAAAAGCTTGGACGGATTATGTTTAAAACTAATAAAATCATTAAAAAATAATTTATGTCAGTTTGTTATAATGGCATTTAAGACGCTCAAAATTTACTTCGACAAATGTTTCGCCATTGTTTATTACATCGACGACATCGGATGTCGGAAGTTGCAAAATTTGAAATCCCGGGAAGATCTATATTAATATCAACATTTCGATGCAAGTACATAAACAACTCTACCTAATTCCGACCTCTGGTGATGGTTGTTGCTTGGAAATCAAAGATAACTCTAAAGGTTGATAGATTGATGTCTTCGTTGTTTCATTGGGAACGCACATTATAATTTTAGTAACGTTTTTGTTGAGACACAATAGCTGACAGACTACTCGTCAATGGCCCTAATTCTGGAGAACACAATGCTAAGTCTAAGTTTAAGGGGCTACCTCGTGCACACTAGCGACACCAATTGATTGTTATTAATTATGGTGAATTTAGAACATAATAAACAAAAACGCTTTAGAGAATTGCTAAGGAACGGTATTTGTATTTTTTAAAGATGTATCTTGTATAAAGTGTCTACCTATAAGTAACCAATTTTTTTAGTATTGTTAAAAGTGGCCACTTTCGGCCATAATGAAAAAATAGGTTACATGCAGAGGAATATCTTATACCGAGCACATCTCAAAAAATTACAAATACCATTCTTTAGTCATTCACTAAAGCGTTTTTGTTTATTATGTTCTATGTTCACCACAATTAATAATAATCAAGTGGTGTCGCTAGTATCGACGAGGTATCGCCTTAAGTTCAGTGCATCTCTTTCTCTCAATATAATTTAGAAACGTGATAGAATGCAGTGTTTGGGAAGCACCTCCGGTACATGTCGTCTAAAATTGATGGTTTCTTTGAAATCTATCTAAAATTAGTTGCCGGCTCTAAACAAATTCTTGCTATCCTTTTCCTATTGCATATTGCGAGAAAGAGATGTACTGTACTTAAATTTAGATTTAGAATGTGTCTTCAGAATTAGACCTTATTTGTCCTATTCTACACAAAGGTAGTGCCGTCAATACGACAATAAATTAAAACATGGGCTATATTAGTTCATAGAAATGGTTTGCAACTTTCGAAAACATGTTATTCATTTGATAATTTCATGACATTTCTATGAAATAATGCAGCCAATGTTATATTATTTCATACAAATGTCATGAAATTATCAAATGAATAAGACGTTTTTGAAAGTGGCAAACCCTTTCTATGAACTAATGTAGCCCATTTTTAAACTTATACTTAGGATGAGTGGATACGCATATATTTTATTCTCCGGTTTATACAGTACAAAAAACCAACCCGCATTGGGCCAGCGTGGTGGTGTTATGGCCCAAACTCCTCATGTGTTTCTCCCATGTAGGGAGGCCTATGCCCAGCAGTGGGACGTATATAGGCTGGTGATGATGATACATACTAATAAAACCCACGCCGACAGAATATAACCTCGAATAAAAATTCTTTATATTCATAGTGAATCAAAGAGACATAACCGCCATTAACCGAAATAAGAAAATCATCTACGTATTCTAAATTGCAGATTTTTGCTTTCCTATGACTTTTTAGTGAAAAGATACGATAGTAGGAAACAATGGAAGGTGATGGTCACCCATCTAGCTTTGACCTTAGAAAATTATCACTTAAATTTTAATTTAAAAAAAAAATATATAAACAAAAATTAAAACCGACTTCAAAAACCCGAAAAGGATAAAATAATTAAATTTAAGTAGCTACTCATCACCTAGAAACCGTATTATTTTTTGGAGTAGGTAAAAATTAGCCTAAATTAAAATGTGCGTTCCAATGGGTCTTCATTTGTTTGAATAATTCTTTGTTAACATCACAATTACTTTTTATGTACAATGATTATTTATAAACGAAGAATATGATAAACACACAACTCCTAAGATTTTTTATAAAAGTA
Organism: Nymphula nitidulata; assembly: GCA_947347705.1. Lineage (NCBI taxonomy): Eukaryota > Metazoa > Arthropoda > Insecta > Lepidoptera > Crambidae > Nymphula > Nymphula nitidulata. The sequence goes on along the minus strand of OX374645.1, from coordinate 7,767,626 downwards.
TTTTTGTCTAGAAAAATATCTACAGTATACTGAGGCGAAATTCGATAAAGAATAAACGTAAGAGTTTTTAGCGGTATATGATGGCGGTATAATAAAAAAAAAAATTACATAAATTACAAAATTGTTTCTGAGCGAACGCTTTGTCATAAAGTTAGTGTAGTTTTGTAAATCAAGTGTTTGTATTGACGTGCAATCTCCAGATTATTGTAATAAAAGTTAATTTGATGTGAAAGACTGAGAATTTTATTGAGGGCTGTCCACCTTATCGAAGTAGCATCATGGAGACTGTCATTGATATAATTGTGTTACATACACTATCATTTCAATGCAATATTTGCAGAATTAAAGAAAATACTTAAGTCATGCCCGTATAGGAATTAGTTCCCTTTGCCTTCTCAGTAATAAAAAGAGAGCATATATAAAAAAATGGGGGTGGTTTGGCGGGATTTGGTGGTGTCGGTCAAGATGTCTATTACAATAAATAAAAGTTGTGTCGGAGCGAACATTGTGTTATAAAAGTGGTGTAGTTTTATAAACCAAGTGTTTGTGTTGACGTACTACAACTAAAAGATTATTAGAATAAAAGTGATTATGGTGTGAAAGACGATGAACTTTTTTGTGGTTATCCACCTCATCAAGTAGCATCATATGGAGACTGTCATCATATATTCTCCCAAGATGCATTGAAATGTGTAACACCAGCATTTCAATGCAATAAATGAAGAAACAAAGAAATACTGAAGACGTGTATTGACACTAGTTCCCTTTGCCATCCCATAACAGGAAGAATGAACCAAAAAAAAAACAAAAAAAGGATGGTAGGTAAACCAACCAATTGCCATTTTGTATATGGTTGTCCCTTTCACTCGCTACCTTTCTTGCTCATCACTCAAACAAAAATGACAGTGTGTGTTTACATTCTTTATCGAAGTTTGCTGAAGTATAGAAAAAAATCATGGCCTAGGGCGGGAACCGAATCTGCGACTCTACACAATTTGAACTGCGCTAACCATTTGAGCTTCGAAGTACTTGGGATAACCTTAAGAATATTACCGTAGACTATTTACGAAAAACAATAAGATAATCGCTATCGCTGAGCGGAAAATGTATTGTATTTGTCATTGTTTTATACAACTAGATGACAAACAAGCTGACCCCAGGTGGGCCGTCAGCTTGTTTGTCATCTAGTTGTATAAAAAAAAATTAAGAATATAAGAAAATACAGACTTTCGTTCTCTAAAACTTTTTGTCACTCGATAAAGATTGTTATTTTTGATAAATTCATATGTTGAAACTCCTGTGATAGCAGGCTGCAAAAGTTTATGATTGTATGTCGTAATGTTGGTATTGATGATTGTTGATTATTGTTGGTTAGTTGATGATAATGTTAAATATTGTTATGAGCTTTGACGTCTCACGGTTTTTTGTACAAATTTTCAAGTCGAGAATATTGAGAATGAACAAACTGAAGACTTCCAATTGCCAGTATAAGCGAATCAGGCTAGTCTCAAAGGATGTCAGAGGATTTTTCGAGAAACAGTATTTTTTTTGAGAAAGGACAATTTCTGAGGAGCTCGGTGCCGTAGTGGTTTGTACTGGTTTCGATACGAAAACAAAGCAACTTTAGCAATGGCCCAACCATTGCTAAAGTTGCTTTGTTTTCGTTTTTTGATCAAGGGATTGGTCGATAATAATGAGATGTCCAAAAAATGTATGGAGACCCGGCCAGGTCTAGGTACAGTATACTGAGAAATAGGTAAAAATATTCAGAACAGTGTTCAATTGTCCATTTTATTTTTAATTGCTTTGTTGCGTGGTACAAAACAAGAATTTTTATAGAAAAAACTGCAACACAGCCAAATATACATCATGGCGTCTATGTCACTTTGGTGACGTTTAGTTGACTTCTATGTCTACCGCCATATTGCGATACTAAAGAACAGTGGAATCGACGGAAAATTTCAACTTTTGTACAAATTATGTATGAAAACTAATTATTAGTATTTTTCTTACTTATATATTATTATATACTTCTTTGCTATCTCTCCCTACTCCGTGCTTCTGAGGCACGTTAAGGCGATACCTCGTCGGAACTAGCGACACCACTTAATTTATATTAATTGTGGTGAATATAGAACATAATAAACAAAAACGCTTTAGTGAATGACTAAAGAATGGTATTTGTAATTTTTTGAGATGTGCTCGGTATAAGATATTCCTGTACATGTAACCTATTTTTTCATTATTGCCGAAAGTGGCCACTTTTAACAATAATAAAAAATTTGGTTACTTATAGCTAGACACTTTATACAAGATACATCTTTAAAAATTACAAATACCGTTCTTTAGCAATTCTCTAAAGCGTTTTTGTTTATTATGTTCTAAATTCACCATAATTAATAACAATCAATTGGGGTCGCTAGTGTGCACGTATCCCCTTAAGCCGTTGGTCCTGGTTGCTACTACAACCGCTTTAAACCGCAACCCGCATTGGGCCAGCGTGGTGGTGTTATGGCCCAAACTCCTCATGTGTTTCTCCCATATAGGAAGGCCTGTGCTCAGCAGTGGGACGTTTATAAGTACTTTTTATTGGACTTTTGGAAAATCCTCTGCCTAATTTTTGATTGGCCTGAGGGCCTAGACAAAATGCTATTTGTCAATCGCTATCGCTAAATGGAAAATGTATGGGATTTGACATTTGTGATCGAAAGACATTCGATGGATTATGTGTGGTGTTAAAGCTTTTATATGAATGCATTTATTATTGTAATCACTTCCTTAAACATTATTTATTACATTTTTAATTTAATGCTTAGTTTTATATTCAATATTGTAATTGAGTAATTATTTTTCAATAAAATTTTACTACACTATGGTCGGTTGTTTATCTATATACCACAAAAATTGCGGTGCTAGCAGCTTAAACTGAGCCACAAACATAACTGAACCGCTGGTAAAAAATTCAATTTATTATTGGAGGAGCTCGGTGGCGTATTGGTTTGAACGCTCTGGTTTCGATACGAAAACAAAGAAACTTTCGCCATGGTCGGTCCTGGGATGGGTTAACCAAAGTTTATTATCTCGAGCTCCTCCGTGCTTCGGAAGGCACGTTAAGCTGTTGGTCCCGGTTGTTCCTGCGACCGCTTTAACCCACCAACCCGCATTGGGCCAGCGTGGTGGTGTTATGGCCCAAACTCCTTATGCGTTTCTCCTATGTAGGAAGGCCTGTGCCCAGCAGTGGGACGTATATAGGCTGGTGATGATGATAAGCCGTTACAGTAATGCGAGAAACATTATTTTAAACACGCAGGAAGAAAAACGCCTCCAAGCACCATTATTGCCATTTAAAAAGTTGAATGAACGGTTAGCTTCTGCTACAGTTGAGAAATGCCAGCTGTTGTTTCCCATTATCTATATGCAGTTTAGTTATTTGCGATAAGTTTGATTAATTTTGAATTTGTAAATGTCTGTGGGTACAGTAAAATAAAGAAATCAACTGTTTACATAGAAAAAATATCTAAACTAGAAAAAAATTACGTTTTGGTGCAGGGACCAAAGCCGCGACCTTTTAGGTGACTGCTCTAACCATCTGAGCTACCCAGGACTCGGGATAACCCTGTTAAATTATTCTAGTTTATCTGTTTTGCGTTATAAGCTGCCGTCTTCTCTGCAGTGTCGAAATATTCTATTTCAACATCCGAAACCAGTATTTTTACAAATGCTACGAGCTACTAGCGACTATAGGCTACGATAACGCGTGAGTAGTGCACAAGGTGCTACGAGCGTCTATAGACTACAAAAAACGCGTGAGTAGTGCACAAGGTGCTACGAGCGTCTATAGGCTACGATAACGCGTGAGTAGTGCACAAGGTGCTACCAGCGTCTATAGACTACAAAAAACGCGTGAGTAGTGCACAAGGTGCTACGAGCGTCTATAGACTACAAAAAACGCGTGAGTAGTGCACAAGGTGCTACGAGCGTCTATAGGCTACGATAACGCGTGAGTAGTGCGCAAGGTGCCACGAGCGTCTATAGGCTACGGTAACGCGTGAGTAGTGTACAAAGTGCTACAAGCGTCTATAGGCTACGATAACGCGTGAGTAGTGCACAAGGTGCTACGAGCGTCTTTAGGCTACGATAACGCGACAGTAGTGTACATAATGCTACAAGCGTCTATAGGCTACGATAACGCGTGAGTAGTGCGCAAAGTGCCACGAGCGTCTATAGGCTACGATAACGCGACAGTAATGTACATAATGCTACAAGCGTCTATAGGCTACGATAACGCGTGAGTAGTGCGCAAAGTGCCACGAGCGTCTATAGGCTACGATAACGCGACAGTAATGTACATAGTGCTACAAGCGTCTATAGGCTACGATAACGCGTGAGTAGTGCACAAGGTGCTACGAGCGTCTTCAAGCTACGTGACGTGAGTAGTGCGCAAGGTGCTACGAGCGTCTAATGGCTACGAGAACGCGTGAGTAGTGTACAAAGTGCTACAAGCGTCTATAGGCTACGTAACGCGCGAGTAGTGCACAAGGTGCTACGAGCGTCTTTATGCCACGATGTACAATAGTAAGTCCGCATATTATTTCCCTTGATCATTATCCTAGCTAAATGTGATTAATTAGGCAGATGAATTAATTAAAATTCAGGTTAACCTTCAAAATGAAATGGTTTGCAAAAGAAGAAGATAACAGATCAGGTCAACCAAAAAATGTAAATTTCTTGGACTGGGCCAGTTTTTGTGTTTAATTAGAAAAATCCAATCATATATAATAATTAAAAAGGAGGCAGCATTTAACTCCAGCAATACGTTGCCAAATGATTTGCATTAAACTATAAATTTCCTAATTCTCTCTTCAAAGAGATTACTTCCAGTTCTACCAAACCTCAGTTAAAGTTTGCCAGTACCACAAATCGTACGATCAAAATCACGGACACAAAAGACCGCTGAGGCCACAACTCAAAAACAGATATAGGAGTACCCTATAAGTAGGGTCACCATGGAAATGTGTTATAATGGATAAAGGTTGCTTCAAAAATGTATGGAGACCCGGCCAGGGCCACCATCGCGCTAATTTAAAACGTATTTACCTAAGCAAAACCAAAACGTTCAGTTGCGCACAATTTGTGTTTCGCGAAACATTTAAACGGCTTTTTTTTGGGACATACGTTGACATCTTTTATTATAATAATATTACATATTTATTAAGTTTAAATTACATAAATTAATAAAATAAAAGCTTTCCAAATTGAGTAAATACATCGATCTATTGCAACCATCTATGGGACCGTTTTTCCGCTGTCCAACAAACAGTTATGACGTTTTTTGAAAAGTTGCATACGCACTAACTAAATCAACAACGTACGACAGCGGTAAATCATGTTCCCAAGTTCCCGTGACTCGTGAACAAATGTACTCAACTCGTACTCATTAAACAAACATTTGCTCCCACCGGTATTCGAACCCGGGACCCCTGACTGAGTAGCCTGTATAGCAAGGGGCATAGACCACTAGGCCAGCCGGTCGTCAAATAACATAGTGTTACAAATAACCAACAACGGAACGTGGCCAAGTCATCATCATCATCACCAGCCTATATATGTCCCACTGCTGGGCACAGGCCTTCCTACATGGGAGAAACACATGAGGAGTTTGGGCCATAACACCACCACGCTGGCCCAATGCGGGTTGGTGGGTTAAAGCGGTTGCAGTAACAACCGGGACCAATGGCTTAACGTGCCTTCCGAAGCACAGAGGAGCTCAAGATTATAAATTTGACTGACCCATCCAGGGACCAACCATGGCGAAAGTTGCTTTGTTTTCGTGATCGAAACCAGAGTGTCAAACCACTACGCCACCGAGCTCCTCTCTCCGTGGCCAAGTGGCACCTTATATATCTGTCACATCGTATGGTCGATGACGTAGCCGTGGCGTGACTGGTGGAGCGGGGAATACAAGATGGCGCCTACGCTGTTTGCGACGGAGCTCACTTGCAGTCTAGCGCGACATATTTTTGGTGTAGTCGGAATCCAAATCGGTGTTGATGGCCGATCCAGGACGATTCACGCGCCTACCGTCAACCTAACAACCTACCATGTTGTCATCGTAGTCAAGCTTGATATATTATACTAAATAAAAGTTTTTCAAGTACCATTGTCTATTAATTTCAAACACCTATAACTATCGATGAACATCTAAAGTGTATCTCTAATCCCTACTAAGCACATCCCTATTTTGTTGCTTATGTTGGCATTATTGTTGCCAGACTGTTGGCTGAATTTTTATTATATTGGTATGAGTCTGGCGCGCACGTTCTATAGAAATTTTTTTTTACTTTAAGACCCGGCCACATTACCTATCTGTGGCCTTGCTTTTGGCTAAAATGGTGGGTTGGTTGATTTGATTAAGGCTGTATCTGGAGAGGACTCCGTTTTTTTTTAGTCTTTTCCACTCTAATAATAGATTATTAGAAAGTGCTCAGGAGTGAAAAAGACGGTCCTGGCTGTACGCGGTATCTCGCGCTCATGGTCCCCCTACTCGTCACCCCTATAAATCGTAGTTTGACATCGAGCCTACACCCCATCGTGCGGTGGCTCACAGGACTTTGATGTTTTATCAACTTTAAAATCTTATCCGAATTTGTTTTGAATTGAAATTGAAAATTTTGTGAAAATCGCTGTACAGGCCAAATATGGGTCTGATTTTTGTTTAAAACACTTTTAACCACCTTGACACCAGTGTGTGTTGCCAGTGATGACATACGGCTGTGAAACGTACAAGTTTAGTAAGTACCCATATCAAAATGTACTCTATGACACTAACAACCCTTTTAAAATCAAAATATCTTAGAAAAAATTGAGTTTGTGCGTTTATAACGCCTAATTTATTGTACTCCTGAGGTCTGGCCGGAGCCGGACCTAGGAGACGCGGGTTCGATTCCCGCCTGGAGCCTACAATTTTTGTCTTTATTTGTATTTCTTTCAAAGTTTCTTTATTCCGACCGCGGGCTAGTCGAGCGGTCTGTACCCCTCAGAGCTCAGACTTCTATTCGATATACAGCCACGCAAGTCCTCAGCAGATGGTCCCGCGCTTACGACAAACTACAAAGAACTATACGCACACTTAACTCAATATAGAAAACACCATCCTCGTGTATACAACGACATACTCTACCTAAGCATGAAGGTGGAAGAGGTCTGATAGACATACAGAACCTAAGTACACAATAATCAAACTACAGCCTTAAGAACATTCTTCTATAACAGAATTGACCAGTCACAAATTCATAAAATCATTACAAAAATAGATGACAAATTTACCCCATTAAAACTACACAGCCCATCTATACAAATAAATGAAACAATAGTACAACCAAAAGATAAAATTGATACATGGCACGAAAGGCACCTCATGGCAGACACCGACAACATCTAAACGACCCTGATATAGACAAAGCTGCTTCCAATGCTTGGCTCAAGAAAGGTGAATTATTTCCGGAAACAGAAGGTTTCATGCTGGCCATACAAGATCAATAGAGACTAAAAACTATAGAAAATATATAATCCAAGACAGAACCATGGCCACAGACTTATGCCGCCGCTGCCATAAAAACTCCGAAACTATACAACATATTACCGGAGCATGTTCTGCAATAGCACAAACAGATTACAAACACCGCCACGATCAGGTAGCCGCTATTATTCATCAATACATGACTTCTAAATATAACATGATCAATGAAAAAACTGCTTACTACAAATATAAACCACAAACAGTACTAGACACACCTCAGTATAAATTATACTGGGACAGGACCATTATTACGGACAAAACTATTCACTGTAACGGGCCCGATATAACACTTCACGATAACATCAAAAAGCAAGTAAGTATATTTTATCGACATCGCCATCCCAAACACACACAATATATCAAACACTTTCACGGAAAAATAGCTAAATACAACGACCTAGAAGCAGTGGAAAGCAAGTCCAGTAAAAACCATACCAATAATTCTATCAACAACCGGCATTATTCCTAAAACGGTTCACACTAGTTTAAAACACTTAATATGCATCCTCTGTCATTCCAGCAGCTACAGAAGGCTGTTATTTTGAACACGTGTAGAATCGTCCGCAAATTTTCATCATTAGAGGGGATATAGTTTATAAATACGTCATGTTGACACTATAATAAGTAGGAACATTCAGACACACATACATACCCATTGTATATTATGATCCAAAACATGCTTGACCAAAAGTCCGCATTTTTTGGCAAAACACCTCTTTCAAGAGAGATATTTTTAAAAAAACATTCAAAATAATAATAATAATAATAAATATTCTTTATTGCACACAAGAGAAATTCAACAATACAAATTAGAAAACACAAAAAAGTACAATTGGGCGACCTTCTTGCTAAAAATCAATTTCTTTCGGGCAACCTGAGGTGATATACATATTATGAAGAAGGAGAATACAGAAGGGTCCAAGAAATAGAAGGAATAAATAAAACATATATGTTTTTAGGTAAATAATGAAAGTGAAACACACATAATATAATATACGAATTAAATATACTTACATATTATGCAATAAAATACACAACTAATGAGTTAAATGTAAGAAATGACTTTTTACTTGATGCTTAATAGAATCCAATGTCTCGCACATTAAACTCCGAAACTATACAACATATTACCGGAGCCTGTTCTGAAATAGCACAAACAGATTACAAACACCGCCACGATCAGGTAGCCGCTATAATTCATCAATATATTATGGCTTCTAAATATAACATGATCAATGTAAAAACTGCTTACTACAAATATAAACCACAAACAGTACGAGCGAGCAGTGCGAGCTCCCCTGATGCACTCTGGTAGAGAATTCCATAACCGAACAGCATGCACGGAAAAGTAATAGGAAAGCAAATCAGTGGAGTGAGCAGGAATATCCAAAGTGAGATTAAAACAAGAACGCAAAGGACGAAATAAAGAAGAGGAACGAAAGGAAAAACAATTTTTAAGGTAGGATGGAGAGGTAGGAAGGAATAGAACTAATCTTAAGACTATTCTACGAAAACATTATTTATCTTTATGTCCATAGCTTACACAAGGTAATGTTAAATAGGTAGGTAGTTGTGCTTGGCTGCGGGCGGCTGCCGGCCGCACACACCGGTGTAAATTCAGATACGACAGACAGACAAAAAGTATGACATTGTTAGTTAACGTTAATTCAGATATGACTCATGACAGACAGACAGACAGACAGAGTTACAAAAATGAGTTTTTGATTTTTCTTTACGTGTGGGATAAGAATTTGTCTGCACTATTGTTGCATAAATTTTCCATTGTTAAGTATCTCATGGAGTCTAGCTTAAGCTTATTTTTAAAGAACATAGTTGTAAGTGATAGTTATAAAATAAGATTTTCTGGTGATAACTTTAAGTAAGTTAAGTTTAAAAATTCCACGAGAACTACTGCCGACAAACTGTTATGCAGTTTGGCAGATTGTGAAAATTGTAAGTTTAATTACCTATTTGGTCAAATAAATTAAAAAAAAAAAGTGTAAAGAAGAGTTAGAGCGTGTAAGTCCCTACGTCGGCGACTCGGAAGCCAATTAAGTTGCGACCGAAACTTCGATATATGGTTATATTTCCTCAAACCAAAAATGAACCTGATGCAAACATTCTGCTGACGCTCAAGCTTACAGCCCTTACTGCATATCGCTTAAGCAGTAAGGGCGGTCATAAGATCAAACTGTTACGCTTGATGTCCTGTCGACTGTACTTTGTACAAGTTTACGTATGACATAGAATCTTAAGTCAGGCACATAGCACGCACAGAACTGACGGTCGAAGGGGCGTTAAAGTTCTATGGCGACCACGTACCGGAAAGCGCAAAACTCCGAAAAGGAAAAATAATTCAATTTCGGTACCTAGGTAGGTACCTCCTAAAATGTATTTTTTTGGAGTTGGTGCTTCACTTTTTATTGTCTCTGGAAACAGCTTAGCACCAACTCCAAAAAATACATTTTAGGAGGTAAGTACCTACCTACCTAGGTATCGAAATTGAATTATTTTTTCCTTTTCGGAGTTTTGAAGTCAGTTTTATTTTTGTTAAAAAATTTTTTTTTCACATTTTTAAGTGATTTCCTAAGGTCAAAGCAAGATGGGTGACCGTCAGCACCATCGACTTGTCTGTCTCTCAGTCTTTGGTTGAAATACATACTGTAAGAATTATCTTCTAACTCCTAACCGTTAAGGAGTTGTACCTTCCATCATCAGCTCATTAACATGAGATGATGACTAACAGACGCAAATACTTGAATAGCTTTGATAAAAAGTAAAACATCTCATATGTGCCAATAAAATTTGAGGTTTGCCCTCGATATTCCTGGGATCCCATCGTCAGATCTTCACTTGGTGACAATGGGACCACCACTGGAGTATACTCTATCGAATAAAAAAATAATTTAGAAAATCGGTTAACAATTGACAAAGAAATCGGTGAACATACATAAAAAAAATACATACAGTGGAACATATAACCTCCTTCTTTTTTGAAGTCGGCTTAAAACAGGACGGCCTCCCACTGATGGACAGACGAACTGGTCAGGGTCGCGGGGAGCCGTAGGATGCAGGCTGCACAGAGCCGTCGCGTTAGGGAATCGATGGGGAAGGCCTTTGTTCAGCAGTGGGCATCATAGTCTGTATGATGATGATTATATAGTGACGATGATGCGATAAAATGAAAAATGAAAAAATGAAAATGAAAATATCTTTATTCTTATTTCAGCCGTGAAACAGTTCGCTGTGTTTCGGATTGAAGGGAAAGGTAGCCAATGTAATTACTGGACATGGACGGCATTTCATCTTAGGCCCCAGGATGACAACGCACCTGCAATATCAAGTAATTTTTCCTTGTTATTGCAGGTGTCTATAGGCGGCGGTTACCACTTTCCATCAGGTGGGCCGTCAGCTTGTTTGTCATCCAGTTGTATAAAAAAAAAACAATTAGGCCCCCCAAGAAGCACTTTCGAATCGTCAACAAAAAAAACCCTTATGTCTATCTCATAAAAATAATATTAACTAACTAACAATTTCATAATGTTTGTCTCTCTGTCTTATCTGGATCTACGTAAGCTAAGAATGTTATAATGTCTATCGGTCTGTCTGTCGGTCCGTCTGTCCGTCAGTCAGTCTGTCTGTCCGTTAGTCAGTCTGTCTGTCAGTCTGTCTGAATTTACACCGGTTCCAAAAGTTGAACTACCGAGAAGATTCCGGCAACAAACTCGTGTAGTCACTCTTTTCAATTATTAAGTTACAATGTTTGATTACACAGTAATAGTATTTAGCAGCGCAGTGTCGCACAGAGTATAAAAAAAGTTATATTAACGTACCAATAAGTACCTAATGACAAGAATATTTACTGTATTTAAAGGCTGTCCGACAATGCACCATCACAATATAGGTATTACAATACACAAAGGTCAACAATTAATATACAAAGACCTAATAAAGCTAAATATCTTTCATTAATTTAAACACTTGTCTGACCACGTCATTACAATAATAATTGTATTGTTTTATATGTAATATCCTATAATGCCATATTCCTCTTAATAGTATCACTATTGATGAATATGTAGGTAAATTATTACAAAATCAAGGAAGCTTAGAGATGACCATTTCCACTAGTGGCACCTGTTCACAAGTATGACGCATGTGCCAGCTATCGCTCCGCTCAACCATATTATAGGGAACGGAGCGATAGTAACTATGTCCGTCTGTCTGTCTGTACTTCTTCTAAGGTCTTCTTTATAAATAAAAATGAATATGCATGTTTGTCATCTCTTTACGGTCATTCCTACTTTGTGTGGCGTTGATTAATAAATGATAAATGTATTTCTGAAGTTGGTGAATAAATGTATTTCTTTCTTACATTGCAAAGCAGCCAGGGGCAGCTAATGTTGATAAAATAATGCAGGTAATGTAGGTAAAATTAAGAAAATATAAATTCGTAGGTGCTTTGGATATCCGCAAATAAGCCGAAGCTTTAACCAAGTCATTTGCCGTTAAGTATCCAATACAATTAAGTTACTAGCTTAAGTTTTGATTGTCTGTCCTAAGTACCCCCTGTAAGGGTCACAGGAAGTGGCCCGTGAAACGAATTGACCATAACTGGCCGAGATGCACCCTTTGTGTTAGGTTGACCGGTGTGTGTCTGGGGCTTTCCAAATCAAAATTCAAATGCTTTAGACAAGGTGTAACCAAATAGGAGTTTATACAGGTGCCGTCAATACGACAATAAATTGAAACATGATATTATTATAGTTTGTTCGTAATAATAGTTTGTTAGGAACATATTTATAATTTATTTAACAATTGAGATTTAAGTTTCCCCTATCAATGTCTTAAGTGCACTTCGTGTTGCCTACATTTCACCAGTATCACACATTTATGGGTTGACTGGAAGAGATCTCTTTTAGAGATAAGTCCACCATTGCTAACTTATGTTATGACTTATGTTTTTGTGATTTTTCAAAAGTGCAATAAAGAATATTTTTGTTATATTAGTTCAAAGAAATGGTTTGCCACTTTAGAAACATCTTCTTCATTTAATAATTTGCATGACATTTGTATGAAATAGTATAACATTGGCTGCATATGGGTCTACCACTTAGTGATTGGTTTTGTTTTAGACACAGACAAAATAACCCGATTTCAATTGGGCTGAACGTGAGATTTTTTTTTTTTTTTTTTATAATAATAGTATTTATTTGTGCACCATTAAAAAGACATAAACATAAAAACGTGAACGATAAAAACTGCATTAGTCAAATGACTGTGTCGCAGTTGTTAACGACCACCGCCAAAACTGAGGAGGCTTCGGAACACAAGAGCATAATTAATTACTAAAATAAAATTACAATTACAAAAAGTGATGTCACATAAATGCAATCACAGCTATGTTTTACGAACATGATCAGATTGAATAAAGTAATTAAGCGCGCGTGCGTGTGTGTGTGTGTGTGAGTAAGATAATAATATTAATATACATATATATACATACATACACATACACACACACACATATATATATACATATATATACATACACACATACATATACACACATATATACATACATACATAAATATATCATATCTTTGGGACTAATTAAGCAATAGTAATTTTTCTGTTTCATCATAGGACAATTTGAGGGTCCATTTTAAGACCGTGGCTTTACATTCTCTGTAGGTTAACGGGTAGATATTGAGACTTTTATTGACTTTATTATAGAGAGAGCCGCTGAAGAAATCAAACTGACGGCGAACCATACCCAATCGACAGCACAAAACTTGACAGACTTTGTCGCTTCTACGTTTGCCTTTAATTAGATTTGGGTCATAGGAGAGATGAATATGCTTTCGGAGTACAGCGCTTAACACGTACAGTTTTCTGATGGAGAGGACTTCAGAGATGTCGTAATGCTCACTAGTAGGGAAATTCAAAGGCTTATTGAGCATAACCTTTAGGACCGCTCTTTGAGCTCTCTCCAAGCGAATAATATGGGTTTTAGCAGCTCCCCCCCAAGCCGTAATGCAGTAAGTGAAGACCGACTGAGCCAATGAAAAATAAACGGTTTTCAGTGTTTTAGTATCAGCACTACATCTCAATTTTTTGAATAGAAAAATTAGTTTTCTAGTGCGAGCCGTTGCCAAATCAACTTGTTCCTTCCAGCTCAAGGTGCAGTCAATGATCACACCAAGGTACTTCAGAGAGGTAGTGCGACAAATTCGAAGACATGAGGTATTACAGTGATAGTTCTGAGTGCAATTATGAGCAGTGATTGTGTACGACATGGGAGGTTGAGACTTCAGGCTAGGAGTAAAAGTTATAAATTTGGTTTTTTCTAAATTAAGCGTCAGTTTGTTACTTATGAGCCAATTTATAGCTCTTCTAAGCGCATACTCGGCATTATCACGAGTGTCCGACCAGTTGTTACCATGAATAATAAGCGCTGTGTCATCAGCGTACGTAACTATGTCTGTGTTTGCTATTTTAAGTTTACAGAGCTCATTAACATAGACTAAAAAGAGGGTAGGACCGATCACAGATTACATCACGACGACGTTTTTCAATCCAGCGCGCCGATTTATAGGGTAGATTTATATATATATAGGGTAGAATGGCTCACCTGGTAAGAGGTTAAATAAAGATGACTATAGCACCTTAGGCACTACTCACACGTACTTATACTGTAGCCTATAGACGCTCGTAGCACCTTGGGCACTACTCACGCGTTGTCGCCGTAGCCTATAGATGCTCGTCATCATAATCATAATCGTTTATTTGCATAACACTTTTTACATTAGATGTTTACATAAAGATAGAGCGACAGTATTTACCTTAAATATTGTAGGCATGCAAATATTTTTAAAATTTTTACAATTATATACAAATTTTCACCATTAATTTCCATATCAGTCCAGAGAGAGAGAGAGAGAGAGAGAGAGAGAGAGAGAGAGAAAAAAAAGTTATCATAGTTTGTTACATTATTTTATAGTCATTATTGGTATTATTTTTTCGTCCCCTATAACACATTAGCTACCTAGGGCACTACTTACGTGTCATCCCTTAGCCTATAGACGCTCGTAGCACCTTGGGCACTACTCACGCATTGTCACCGTTGTTTACAGACGCTCGTAGCACCTTGGGCACTACTCACGCATTGTCATCGTTGTTTACAGACGCTCGTAGCACCTTGGGCACTACTCACGCATTGATACCGTTGTTTACAGACGCTCGTAGCACCTTGGGCACTACTCGCGCATTGCTAAACTTTGTGTACAGACGCTCGTAGCACCTTGGACACTACTTCCGCGTTTAATCGTAGTCTAGTGTGCTCTTAGCATCTTGGGCATTACCCACGCGTTGTCACCATAGTCTACAGACGCTCGTAGCACCTTGGGCACAACTCACGCGTTATTACATAGCCTGTAGACACTACCACCTGGGGTACTACTCACGCATTGTTACTATTGCCTATAGACGCTCGTAGCACCTTGGGCATTACTCACGCGTTGTTACTATAGCCTATAGACGATCGTAGCACCTTGGGTACTACTCACGCGTTGTGACCGTAGTCTATAGAACTTTGGCGTCAAGCTGCGATCTTCTGTAAGATAATGTTATAACGCCTGTCGAGCGCTAAATAGTCAATTGTCGTGCTTTATAAGAAACAATTAGACGTTCCCATAAATTTGAGAAAATCAATTAAAATGGCGCGTCCCAGTTTTCCCAAACAAAGTCCCCAATTCCCCATCATTACTATTCAAGGCGGATCTTTTGTTGCGGAAAAATCAACAAGACGTAACAAGATTCAATTGTCTTTATGCTTTTTTGCGATTACTCGAGGGTGTGTCGTTGTTCCGGGGTTTGAATTAATTTGAATATTTTAAACTGCTGTTTTTTATAACAATGTTTAAACTAGAAAAGCAATGAGCTGCGGCGGGAACCGAACCTGCTACCTTTCATGGTACGACATCTAGATTCACTTCATGTACCCAATCGCTTATTGCATTTTTTTCTGTCTACGAGTTTCTGTAGCGAAAGTACATTGTATCGATTATGGTACGCTACAGTAGGTATAGGCAATACACCATTTTACCTACTGTAGCCATATTATATTACCAAATATAGTTTTAATACAGCTACGTTCAGACATTATTAATTAAAAAAATAATGGTTGCATGTCAATAATAATGACACCAAATTAAAGTTGACATCTTAAGCTTTCAAATGACATATTGTTGTCATAAATACCGCGTGTAGTTTTTGTAAAATTGGTGAAAGTGTGTGAAAGGTTGGGTTGGTCTTGGACTGAACACAAATTGAATAATACCGAAAAAACCTATAGAACACATTTTGCCTACTGTGTCTTTTGTTTTGAGTCGATTTGGCTGCTCACGAGTGTGTATGTTGTATTATTGACAGTACACTATATCGACGGTCAATGCAGAGTGCCAAGCCAGATCTGATTTTTTTATACAACTAAATGGCAAACAAGCTGAGGGCCCACCTGGTGGTAAGTGGTTACTCGCCTATAGACACCTGCAATAACAAGGAAAAATCACTTGGTTTTCCCCGACATAGCACCAAGCAGCGATTTTTATTTATTTTCGAAAATAAAAGAGAAACTTTGAGGAAGCAGTGGGTGCGTTTCAGAAGGCCGTCGATGGACCCCTAAGGACGAGTGGACAAAGTGCTTTTCTCTGTGGTTCCATCGGATGCAGCGTCGACGCAGCGATGTCCTGATGTGAATGAACATTATTTTGAAACTTTTAAGAAGTAAATAAATAAATCTTTTTGTTAACATAAAAACATAACATTATTGATGGTCGGGCCCTTCTTTAAGTAACATAATACTTGTAGCAGAAGGACTCGCTCCTTCACAGCAAATATTATTTATCATAAAGCAACATTTTTATAATTTTATTATTTTTTACTTTATTTTATAATAAGTAGGTATCTACTTTACTTATTCGTTTTGCCAACATAGAAAAAACTAAATAATAGTTAATCAATGAATAATATATATATACCTCATCATCATCACCAGCCTATATACTTCCCACTGCTGGGCACAGACCTTCCTACATGGGAGAAACACATGAGGAGCTTGGGCCATAACACCGCCACGCTGGCCCAATGCGGGTTGATGGGTTAAAGCGGTTGCAGGAACAACCGGGACCAACGGCTTAACGTGCCTTCCGAAGCACAGAGGAGCTCGAGATAACAAACTTTGATTGACCCATCCCAGGATCGACCACGGCGAAAGTTGCTTTGTTTTTCGTATCGAAACCAGAGCGCTCAAACCAATACGCCACCGAGCTCCTCAATATATATACCTACTAAGAATTTATTTCTTATATGAGATATTGAACACTTTTGTTAGATAAAGTATGCAAGCAAAATGCTACACCTTAAAGGAGAGGACCACAAATGTATGAAGCCTGGGCTTAAAATAATTTTAATTTTGAACAGCAATCCTACCTAAGTAGGGTGAGTATGTATAATTATTTAGAATTTTTAGTGCAATTAAAAATATTTTATAGCCCCCCGTTTATTTTTAAAACCAACTTGAAAATGCCATACTAGTTACTTTTTGCGTATTTTATTGCATTAATATAACAACCACTACTCTTTACTTAGAAAATATCGAGCTGGAGCTAAAACTTTAGTAAAATCCTATAATATTTACAACAATAGGTGCATTTGATATGTTTTACGACTTGAAAAACGAGGGGAAAAAGCAAATCTGCGTTTAGATTCAGCTGGAACATTATTTACATTTTTAGATAAACAGGTGATTCGAAAAATTTGATTGATTTAAAATCAAGTAGCTTATTAAATTACCTTTTTAAAAAGGTATATCACATTGCTGTTCAAAATTATTTGGAATAAAAGCCCAAAACAGACCGTGTCTTTTATTTTAATTTTATTAGATTAATTATCTTGCTAGTTTGCTCAGTTTTTTTCTTAGAACTATCAGTTTGACCCTAGTACATACGTTATCTAATTTGAATTTTTGTACAGCGGAAGGTATACTAAAGCTAGCTATACTTACTTACTAAACTCACAGTTTACAAATTTTTAATAAATGGATTTCGTCCCCGCGACCCCATGACATTCATTATTTCTGGGGTTTGATATGTTTTTAAGTTTATGGAAGTAGGAAAAACCACACAAGAGATTAGTGATAGTAATAGGTACGAAGGGAAAACTATTACTTTATTTATTATTTGTTTTATTTATTTAGGATATCGTTATCCACATATGTTACCTAAGTCTATATTTTACCAGAGATAAAAATATATTACTTAGTCATTGCATGAGGTGTTTTTTGTTAACAAATGGAGACTAACCATAAATATCTAAATGTAAATTACAAAATAAATCAGCAAATGAATGCATGATTCGCCTAACTATTGTAAAGACCTTCACAATGTCGGTTAGATAGAATGCATTTTATCATAAAAACTACCATATCATCAAATTTACAAGATGGCCGCTATAGTCTAGACGTAGTAATAATTCAAAATCTAAGTTTTATTCGGCGAAGGCGTACCCAAGGCCACGCCTTCAAGACACGCCCCCACCTACTGAAACTTCAGTCAGGCTTTGTGACGCGCGACACATTAACGTACTGTCTGTTCCCGCGTGAAATTCCCAACTTTAAACCTGTTTTTCTATGTTATTTACGAAATAAACAATCTCAGAAACAGATGCTAATAATATACCGGTGAGACGAGCGCGGATTTATCCACCATTATGAAATAATTCGTCCGATTTTGAAAAAGTTGTTTGTTTACTTTGTTGGTAAACAATGTCACGTGGTTGAAGGTTAAGATCAAGGACCTCCCTTTGTTTATAAATGGTCTAGTGTTCTAAAAAAATTTGAATTTATATGTGGACCATAATAGTGTGCGTTGGACCTTATCATTTCTAATTTACGGACTATTAAAAAAGTGTTTTTCGGACTTACAGACGAATTTATTATTTTGTAATAAATATTCAAAGAACATCGAATCAACAAGTGATTAATAAGTGAAGAATAGACTTTGAAAGTAAAGTGGATTATAAAGTGACAAGTGAATTGATAAAATTATTATCTTTGTGGTTGTTTAAACAAAACGTGAACAGATTGGTTTTAGTTGTAAACATAAAAAAACAAGTGAAAATTCTGTGTGGAAATATCAACTGAAAATTTTTACTATGAAATAAACGAAAAACAATTAATTAGGAAACGGAATTTAAAATCAGTCAAATTGGATACAAAAAGTCCTACTGCCGAGGCCCTGTTTAGGGCCTCACAAAAGCCGTTACAGACTGACAGCAGACATCCTAAAACATTGTTAGTGTATCCATTTAATAACATAGAAAACAAAGAAACGAAATCTTACCTCTTAGAAACACCAAAGGATCTAAAAAGAAAGAAGCCGCTGCTAGAAACACCAGAAGAATATAGAAAACTGAAATTTTACAAAGAGAATTCAAAAGAAACGCAACAAAATAAAACCTGTACTTACATACCTAAAACGATTGATGAGGCGGAAATGAAAAACGCACCAAAAGCTCCTGAAAGCGTGAACTGTCAATCGGAAGTGTCAAAGAAGCCTTGCTGTCAAAACCAACCTGTCAAAGTGTGCCATCACTGCTGCTGTAGTTCTAGCAGCTCGGAGAAGTGCGAAGTGAAACTGTCAAACTCGGAGGCTTCTTGCAACTGTCAAAACCAGGCTGTCAAAGTGATATTCGCGCCAGCCATGATGCCGTCAATATTCGGTCCTGTCCCCGGAATACCGTACATCGTGAAGCCTCCAGTCAAAGTCAACGAGAAGGTAAGATGTAGATTCCTTATTCCTACTTTGAATGAATAAAAAACGTTTGTAAAAATTACATAAAAAAATAATTACCGATAAATTACACTTAAAACGTAAAAACTTATTCTAAAATACACCAAGAAGGTCTAATATTATTAATTACCTTTTATTTTATCTGACAAAAAGGTATTATTTTCTGAAGTTAACGGTAGGTTATTTCCAAAAACAATAGAAAGTAAAGCACAGACTCCAAAATAAGAGTTATAATATGTGCCTACTTTTTACGCGAGTATTGTTTCTCTTTTTAGTGTTTGGAAGTCGGTTTTTAGGGTTCCTTACCCAAAGGGTAAAACGGGACCCTATTACTAAGACTCCGCTGTTCGTCCGTCTGTTACCAGGCTGTATCTGATAGTTAGACAGTTGTAATTTTAACAGATGATGTGTTTCGGTTGCCGCTATAACAACAAATACCAATAAACAGAATTAAATGAATATTTATGGGGGCTCCCATACAACAAACGTGATTTTTTGCTTATTTTTGCTCGATATTGATAACGGCAACAGGTAAACGCTTGTTTATAGATACGGAACCCTTCGTGCGTGAGTCCGACTCGCACTTAGCCGGGTTTTTATTTTTTAACTCCTGACAGAATACGGTGTGACGGTGTGTCTATGTAGCTCCGAAACGAAAAGATCAATTTTCATTCGTTTTTCTTTCGTTTGAAATCTGAGGTGATTGAAATGCCTTTGATTTATAAAGATCTGTTCAGGAGTTCGATGATAATCAGCTCATTGCGACTAGAGGGTTTTAATAACTTTCACAGATCCGATTGATTTGAAATTTGGTGTATTTCCTTCGGTGGTATTTCCAAGACATACCAGCACTGATGATTTAGCATCAAATAGTCTGCGAGATGTTTTATTCAGAAATTTAGAATAGATGCTGCGTGTTGGGCTTATAAAATTGGTCTCAATGAGAAAGTATCAGACAGATGAAGATCTAGGCCGGGGGTCACATAAAATTTTAATTTATTTATTATGCTAAATTAAAAAAAATGGTTTATCAGTATTATTGATTCTAAAACACCTTATTATGAAGCCTTAACAGTAAAAACACGTAATTATTACATCGCCAACTTACCCTTACATAATTTAAAGCTTACACAAATCCTTTCCATCCTAAGGTTGCCTGGAAGAGATCGCTTTTAGCGATAAGGCCGCCCTTTGTACGTTGTTTAAACTAAGCGCATTGTATTTTGTCCATGTGGTTGATGTATGTACAATAAAGTTATAAATAAATAAATAAATAAATAATTATGATATAAGTGCGGTAAGTTGAAAATTACAGCCGAGGCGATATTGCTAGCCCGAGGGGTAGGCGAGGGCTACATGAAAGCAGAGGCTGTAATTATCAAAGCGCACATATGTCATACGACGTTTTATAACATATTTACGAGGAAATAAATAAAACTCTGACCTACTTAAACGAATAAATCTTTAATCACTTGTTATCTTATCTTACTGTGGGGCCATGACTAAGTCACAGTGCACTTCGACCCATTGGGATATTTTGTGCCTCCCCTGCGTTTACTCTTCCTGTGTCCAAATTATAGATGCAATTAGCCTTACTATATCTTTAGGCAGAAAGAGCCTGTAGTCTTCTGGCTTTGGATATGCTACTTCCAGAAGGCTCATTCTGGTTTTAATCACTTGTTAAAGCAGTTATAAAAATATGAACCATTTGTCCAATTGATTGTTACGTTGCCAGTTCGCATATTTAATGTTGCCAGGTAAATTAATATTTTTGTGTTTTTGTTACAGATAAATGGTTGTAAGTAATTTATTGTCAAAATTAATTAAATTAAAGAATTGAAAGTTTATTTATTATATCTTGTCTCCCAAAGTTAATTTTATTCATAAAATGTTGACCACTTTTCTGACATAAAAACTCTTTGCTAAGATTTAAAAAGTACCGTTCGTTTTTAGACGGAGCATCTTGATAAACCGTGCGTTTTACATTACAATAACGCACAAGTCCGTTATGAGATACAATACGATATTGAAATTCGTGAAATACTGACACCTTACGAGCAAATGTGTTATGAAGATTATTATCTACTTACGTTTGCCCAGCGCGTGTAAACGTGAGATACAAGTGTACAACTCAAACACACAACAGTTTAGCAACCACGCTATATATCTTACAGATAACTGACAGTTTAACAGGTACCGGTTAGATTTACGTTTATCCGTTAAGTTTAACTTCACCCCTTTCGAGATGGATCTTGTTTGCGAACAAGTTTGCACCTTATATTATAAAACATGTACGTGTGTGGCTCCGCCGGCATTGTGTGATAAGATGTTGAGAAAATTAAAACAATTAAACACTTAATTAAACACACATGCTGTTTAAACTTTAAACACTTTATCGCCTTAAGCACAGGTCTCAACCTAGTTCACGCAAATTGAATAAATTCGCACTTTTTTATACGACTAGATGACAAACAAGCTGACGGCCCACCTGGTGGTAAGCGGTTACCCGCCTATAGACACCTGCAATAACAAATAACAAGGGGAAATCACTTGATATTGTAAGCGCATTGTCATCTGAGGCGTTCATGCCCAGTAATTACACTGGCTACCTTTCCCTTCAATCCGAAATACAGCGAACTGTTTCACGGCTGAAATAAGAAAGGCGGTGGTACCTACCCAGGCGACCCTTCATATGGGCCTACCACCTAATAATTGTGCGACAGTTGGTCACAGTTCTAACCTAATTCTAACATAATGTATATTATTTCAGGGAACGTATCATAATGTATAAAATTAAAATATATAAGTTTACAATGCATAAGTTCAAAATACCTAAAATTCACTAGGTGGTAGGCCCGTATGCAGTGTCGTCTGGGTAGGTAGCACCGCCTTTCTTATATCAGCCGTGAAACAGTTCGCTGTGTTTCGGATTGAAGGGAAAGGTAGCCAGTGTAATTACTGGACATGGACGGCATTTCATCTTAGGCCCCAGGATAACAACGCACCTGCAATATTAAGTGATTTTTGCTTGTTATTGCAGGTGTCTATAGGCGGCGGTTACCGCTTTCCATCAGGTGGGCCGTCAGCTTGTTTGTCATCCAGTTGTATAAAAAAAAATAACAACTAATAACCAAAATACATAAAGTTCATAAATCGTCCATATACAATGCGATTGAACTCTACACTATGATTGAACTACTTACAATGCAATCAAAATGTATAGCTTTACAATGTATAAGTTCAAAAAATCCCTAAAGGTAAGTTGAGAAAATGATTGATTGACACTAGCTGCCCTACTCCTGTAGGTCACGTGATAGGTTCGAGGTTATTTTTCTTATTTGACAACAGAAAGCAAAAATTACCATAAAGAATCTCTTTTCTCTTCTCTTCTCTCTCTAGTATTGCTAGGAATTGATAGGTGAAATAAATAAACAGGTATTTATTGTGATAGTTATGAATTTTATGAATTCTAAGCGGTATATATTTTAATTATTATAGATTTTGAATTTTATGTATTGTCAGTTTATGCATTTAAAACTTATGCCATTTGTATATTTTGTATTTATGTATTTTGAATCATTATATTTTTTGATTTCGGTATTTTGAACTTATGCACTGTAAACTTATATATTTTAATTTTATACATTATAATACGTAAGTACCCATTATTTCATGACCTATTTAATTGTTGCCGGATAGTGATGTCGCTGTCACTATTGTCGCCGTCACAATTGCTGTCGCCATAACGATTGTCTTCGAAACGAATGTGCATTCGTCAAAATGATTGTTGGTATTTTGTTTGCCGCTTTGCCGCGTTATGGAGTCACGAGATATTTTGAGACCCTGGGAAGGACTTAAGATTCTTTTTAGTGCTAAAACCGACATCCACCCACGCGGAGCCGCAACCAGACACTAGTGTGGATATCAACATTAGAAATATACCATCTTAAAATATGCAAATATTCTTTTTTGCCGCTTTAGTGTTTCTAACCGACTTCAAAAACGAGGAGGTTCTCAATTCGGCCAGTATATTTTTTTTTCTTTGTTAGTACACCGATTACGCCGAGATTACTGATCCGATTTACGTGATTCTTTTTTGTTCGATGTGGAATAGTTGCTATTTGGTATTTTGCATTTTTTTTTTCAAAATCAGTTGGGTAGTTTGATTTTTAAATAAGAAAAACTGATATGAGTAAATCGTATGACTTTTTAGTGAAAAAACGATACGATAGTGGGAAACAATATAATTTGACGGTCACCCATACTGCCGTGCTAACTAAAAGTACAATAACTCGATTTTGGCCGATTTTGAGCTATATATATATATTCGGAATCAGGGAATCGAGATCTATAACTCTCTCTAAGTAACTTTTCATGATTCCTTCAGGAACCTGAGTTATCAGTAAGCAAGAATGCAATAACTAAGACTTCATTAAAATTTTACTAATCAAAAATACAATAATCATACTTGTGGTGTCATCAGTTTTAAACTATGTATACATTACTAGTCCTAAGTACAATAACTGTTAGTTGTTTCATATATTTAGTAGTAGGACTTGGATTTTAAATATTTGGTCACTAGACATAAATACAATATGTTTTAGTTATTGTACTTATGATTAGTGTATCCTAATCACTTAATAAGCTAAATACTCAGGGTTCACAAATAAATACTGTTATTGTATTAATGATTAGCAAAGTCATTAAAAATAAATCTAAGTCTACAATCAAAACTAAAATATCATCACGAGTTATTGTGTTTATTATTCGTAAAACTATGCAACGCGGGTCTCAGCAGGGGTGTTGCGGGGTGAAAGGGGAAGTAAAACACGACAGTTTACTGTGCTTTGCGTCTTTTCTGTTTGCAGCGGTCGTGATTGAGGTGGTAAGTAAGCGTTCTTTTGATACTATCTATTCAGCATGTCTTTTCATAAAAGACACATTAAATTTAACTCTTTACTAGGTATGAGAGCTTTACATATCAGTTTGATTGTTTCACAATAATTTGAAGTGCAGATAGCCCGCGAGTGAATGCAGTCGGGGCAAAAGTGAGGCTAAGAGCAGGAGCATCTTCCCTCGCGTCCGCATGGCTCGCCTCATGCGCCTTTAGCGTAGTGCAGTGCTGTCCTTCACAGTTTTCGAATGCTTTTAAATCTCAATATATTTCTATAATCAAGCCGCGACTCCGTGTTGTTTTTCCTTTTTAATATTGATTGATTCGGTCCTTCAAGTTATATTACAAAAAAAGGTTTTTAATTAGTCGCCAAGCCCAGGAAATGGCGGTGTCCTAAAGATATTGACCAAGTTGATGTTGACCAAGATGTAAAATATTTGACGACCCGTTTAGCGCAGTGGCTTAGAGCGCCGGTTGAGACGTAAGGGTCGCGGGTTCCATTCCCGCACGGACACAAATATTTGTTGATGAGACAGGGTATTTGGGTACGGTCTCGTTGTTTATGGTACCTACCTTCGTTGTTCTTAGTTTGGGATCAGAACAGTGTATGTGATGTTGTCTCAATTTATTATTTATTTAAATAATTCTAATAACGCTGGAAAATTTGGATATTCCTTATTATCGACATCAGTTATTCTAATTAAGCTATAGCACTTTTGCTTTATGTAGGTACTCGCATTTGTACGTTTGTATGTAAGTTATCAAAAATTTATGATTATTTTAAATAAATAAATTAACGAACAAAGTTAAATATTTTCTTTTCAATGGATTACCGACTAGGTCACAGACTTTTCTAACGATAAATGCAATAATTACATCAGTTATTGTATTTATCGTTAGTAAATATTAAAATTATTTATGTAAGTGTTTGCAATATATACTTTTGCTAAAGATAAATACAATAAGTAATGGAGTTATTGTATTTATGACTAGTGATGATAGGTTGGTCATTTAAACATTCCTAATTATGAGCACTATTTCACCGATTTCAGGCCA
Source organism: Nymphula nitidulata (assembly GCA_947347705.1). Lineage (NCBI taxonomy): Eukaryota > Metazoa > Arthropoda > Insecta > Lepidoptera > Crambidae > Nymphula > Nymphula nitidulata. The sequence goes on along the minus strand of OX374645.1, from coordinate 7,742,245 downwards.
TAATCTTTATATTTTACTTTAAGCATATTTTGAAGCTGCTCTTTATTTGTTGTTCTTTCAATTGGTACAAGTTTCATGTAGATATGTTTAGTAGTTCATGAGATACAAGAAAAACAAAGTTCAAAACTTTGAGCGCGTTATTCTCGAAAGCGGCAAATTCGAGTTATTGCACTCTTCGTTAGCGCGGCAGCATATAGCTTCAACCTTTTCGAAGTTAACACTAAAAATTGTGGGAAAAAAATTTAAACAAAATTTAAAACAGACTTTAAAAAACTGAAAAGGATAAAATAATTAAATATGAGTACCTAACTCATCCCCTAGAATCAAATTCTTTTGGAGTTGGTGCTAGGTTGTTTTTATTTTTATTTATTTATTTTATTTGGTACACAAAACAGAATTACAACAACAAGTTTTGAAGTCTGTTAATAGTTTTGATAACGAGTTATTACTTAAAGTTGCAACCCAAGTCTTCAAAGAAAGAATAGGGAAGAATGAAAACCAAACCAAGCATCCCTCATCTGACTTAAAGAACTCTATGAATAAAATTATAGTTCCTTTTAAATTTATAACACGAGAAACGTAAAATACATTCGCTCCTGAATACGATGCGATTGTATTAACATTTTATTACGGGGATTCTAAGGGTTGCCATACCCCGCGATGTTCTGACGAAATGGACGGATAAACTACAATAAAAATAGGCAGACGCACAGACTAACGGACATGTTTTATTTATACGATCAGCGTGGCAAACGAGCGCGTGCATGCTGAGCCTGACGGTAGCGGTTACCATACCATCAGTGGCGGTGCTAGACTACATGTGGACGTCGGCGATATCAAGTTCGCGAGGCCTATTTTACTCCGCAGTAAAAGAAATCGCTCACAGAAAAAATTAATATAGATAACTAAACAACACGGGGATTCCCCGGCCAGAGTCTCATGCGCGAAATTAAGCATTTTCACGCTACCCGACCGACACAATATCGGCATCGGACGCTCATAATGAAGAACACACACACATTATGTTTGTATGTGTGCTTAAACGGACGTATAATTTAAGATCAGTGTAAACCCATGAATGAATTAAGTAAATAAATGATAAATGACAATACAAACATTTTCACTCAGACCCAGTACAGACATCGTGTCGGGCAGTGTGTGTGAAAACGCTCATTCGGGCGAAACTTTTTGGGCGTTGCCAGACGGACGATTCTGAATACCCGTAAAGTACTACTCACTTCCATAACGCACGTGTTCAAAAATAATAAAAGTCATCATCTGCTTAGCTTTTTCCCCGAATTGTCGGCTACCTAAGCCAGGATGATTGGCGAAACGAAAATAAATAACTTGTAAACCTTTTTTGCGAGGCCCCGCCGGTTTTTTTCAGGCGCGACGCCGTCAGCGCTGGCCGACGTCGCCGATGCCTCGCGCCGCCACTGCGTAGCCTATAGACGCTCGTAGCACCTTGGGCACTACTCACGCATTGTTACCGTAGTCTGTTGACGCTTGTAGCACCTTAAACATTACTCACGCATTGTTATCCACACGCGTTGTCGCCGTAGCTTAAAGACGCTCGTAGCACCTTGGGCACTACTCACGCGTTGTCGTCGTAGCTTAAAGTCGCTCGTAGCACCTTGGGCACTACTCACGCATTGTTACCGTAGGCTATAGACGCTCGTAGCACCTTAAACACTACTCACGCATTGTTACCGTAGTCTGTTGACGCTTGTAGCACCTTAAACATTACTCACGCATTATCCTCACGCGCTGTCGCCGTAGCTTAAAGACGCTCGTAGCACCTTGGGCACTACTCACGCGTTGTCGTCGTAGCTTAAAGATGCTCGTAGCACCTTGGGCACTACTCACGCATTGATACCGTAGGCTATAGACGCTCGTAGCACCTTAAACGCTACTCACGCATTGTTACCGTAGTCTGTTGACGCTTGTAGCACCTTAAACATTACTCACGCATTATCCTCACGCGCTGTCGCCGTAGCTTAAAGACGCTCGTAGCACCTTGGGCACTGCTCACGCGTTGTCACCGTAGCTTAAAGACACTCGTAACACTTTTTGCAATACCCACGCTTTATTACAGTATCATATACACGCTTGTAGCCCCTTGGAAAGTAGTGCCCAAGGTGCTACGAGCGTCTATATGTTACGGAATTTTTGAATTAGTACGTAGATAAGTGGTATCCAGTAAGCACCGTCTCTCTAGTCTGCCATGGGACTCACCACTCAGTGGATCTGAGGACTTCAGCACACATACTTGTATTCGAAGACCCGCTGGTGGGTCTAGTTAGTAGGTCTCTGAAGACAAACCGGAAACATTTTGCATTTTATACTTCACATAAAAAACATTTTTCATGCCAGTTTCTGGTGGAGTATGTGAATCCCAACACTTAGTTAACTTACCATATTTCAATCGAAATAAATTTCTTTATTCTTATCCATTTAATCTTTTATAAAGTTGTATTAAAAATGTAATCAACTGCAGCAACAAACCGCGATATCGAATACGAAGCTCAAATTCACTCTTTTTAATCACAATATTGCATCTATCCCCCATGCCCAAGCCCCACAACCGCCATATTGGTTTCATCAGGGGGTTAAGTGTGGAACTGTGTAGCTTCCTGCCTGTGATAGATTTATTGTTATCCCCAGGGAGCTCCTGTGTTAGCGGTTTCGATAAAGTGGAGAGGTTCGGATAAGTGATTTTTATTTTAAGGCAAGGCGTACAACCGTCTGACGGTAAACAGCTACCGTAGGTTTTAGACGCTCGTAACAGGTAAGACTCTACTAGAATATATCTTTATTTGGTACAAATTAAAAACAAAATTATACACAAAACTTAATATGAAACAAATTGTACCAAAAAGGTCTCCGCTCAGTGTAAGCCGTGGCAAGGTGTACCTTGGACACTGGTTTTCCGCGGAAGCCTTTTTGTGACAGACACGCGACGCCGTGCAACAAACAATACACCGGACAAATTATACACGAATACATTATTTAACATTACTAAAACATAGAAAGAACATAAGTAGTTTATTTTAATATAATACTATAAATAAACACATAACCCCTGCAGACACTTATAAAAACAACCTTATTCTATTGCACAGTTGATTCTAAATATAAATATACTACTTATTAATCCCCACGCTAAAAGAGGGTGTTGTAAGTTTGACGTGTCTGTCGGTGTATCTGTGGGTCTGTCTTTGCCATTGTAGCGCTTAAACGAGTACACCGATTTTGATTTGTTTTTGGTTTAAAAGCTGACGCGATCAAGATGGTCCTTAGCTATAATTTATGAAGATCTGTTTAGGAGTTTGATAATCATCTGCTTATAACCTGCTAGACTATGAAATAGGCACCTTCCGGGTAAGCTCGCTATATCTTCGACCACCTCTTAACTTCTCTCGAAGCAAGAGTGGGATCAAGCGTGAACCCATTAATAATAGTCGGCGACCGGCTGATCGAGCGGTCTGTATCCTTTGTTATGCAGGCTACTCGGTCAAGAGGTCCCGGGTTCTAATCCCGGTAGGAGCAAATGTTTGTATGATGAGCACGACTATTTGTTTACGAGTCATGGATGTTTATATGTTTCTTTAGTATATTTCTAATATTTATATACATATTATTATCATTATTTCTCCGTTATCTAGTATCCATAACACAAGCTCTTAATGATGCTTACTTTGGGCTAGATAATAGGTGTGAGTGTATGTATATTATTATTATTTTTACAAGCATTTTTAAACTTCCAGTTAAGGTGAGCAAAGCTATTTCAATCACATTTTAATGTTTCTGATGCAATTAAACGAAACAATTTTTTTTTTTTTTTTTTTTTTTTTTTATACAAAGCACGACAATTGACCCAACACCACCTGATGTGAAGCGGAAGGAGAGTCCATATGCGAAGACAGCTAGTGCAGAATAGACATTGCACTAGCCGCCTCCACCTTGCCGGCCCAAAAGGTGCTTTTTCACGCCTCTCTTGAAGGACCCCATGTTATAGGATGGAGGGAACACCTGTGCTGGCAAAGAGTTCCAAGTTCTGGAAGTACGACAAAGAAACGAGGTACTAAATTTCTTTGTGCGTGATGTTGAAGTGGAGACAGTGAATGGATGACTCCGAAGACCGGCACGCGTGCTCCTGAGCAGGAAGGGGGAAGGTGGGATAAGGTCGAAAAGCTCCTCAGAGCACTCTCCGTGATAAAGCCGATAAAAGGCGCTAAGCGACGCAATATCTCGACGCAATTGTAGAGGCTCCAGGTTGTTCGTGACCTCTACATCGCCAATGATACGGACAGCACGACGCTGCAATCTGTCCAGTGCATCGAGGAGGTACTTGGCGGAGCCATCCCACAAGTGCGAGCAATATTCCACGCAAGACCGGACCTGAGTTTTGTAAAGCAGGCATAGCTGGTCAGGCGTGAAAAATCGACGCACCTTGTTCAGGACACCGAGCTTCCGTGAGGCTATTTTGATCACAGTTTCGATGTAGCTCCTGGAATTCAGATCGCAGCAAATCTCCATTCCGAGCAAGTTCAAGGAGCCCTGTGCCGAAAGAGTAGTGCCTGAAGAGAGGGAAGGGGAAGAAACGGCGACATTTTGGCTGTAAACGCGCACACCTGAGTTTTCTTAGCATTGAACTCAACAAGATTGTTAGAGCCCCATTCAGAAATAACGTTCAACGCCCTGTTGAGCTCAACAGTAAGATTCTCCCTCTCCCTCCGGGTTTCAGCGCGCCCAGCCCCTGGGCGACCGTGATATCCCCCATGCACTGTACTGTCGTCCGCATAGCAATGAATGTTTCCTAATGGAAGCATGTCATTGATATGAAGAAGAAAGAGTGTGGGGGATAAAACAGAGCCTTGTGGTACACCAGCATTCACTGACACGAACCGCGAAGCGCATCCATCTACGAGGACGCGGATTCTCCGCTCGTGTAGGAAGCCGGCGATCCAGTTGCAGAATTGTTGCCTACTTTATTGTACATTACCAATAAAGAAAGAAAACGATGAAGAAAAGGTGAAGAAATTAGTACATTACACCTAGCGCTCCGGTGGCGTATTGGTGGTCGCGTCTGGACGGACCCCAGGGCCTCGATCGCGCTAATTTACATTGTATTTACCAAAGCAAATGTGAAACGTTCCGTTGCGCACAATTTGTGTTGCGCGAAACATATAAACGGCTAGCAATTAGCTGTTTTTTAGAAGCATACATTGATTTCTTTGATTATAATTATGTTACATATTTATTAAGTTCAAATTACATATATTAATACAGTAAAAACTTTCTAAATTTAGTAAATATATCGATCAGTTTTTGACAGCACCTGATGTTATTTGAACTTAATTAATATGTAATATAATTATAATCAAAGATATCAACGCATGTTCTGAAAAACACCCTAATTGGTTGGTCTCGCGCAACACAAATTGTGCGCAAGGGAACGTTTCACATTTGCTGTGGTAAATATCGAGGCCCAGTTCGTTTGTCCATCTAGTGACAGGTCGTCCGCCTTTGCGTTTTCCAGTACATGCAGAGCCGTCTTTAACCTATTGGGGGCTCTGGGCACTTTATTATTTTAACCGACTTCAAAAAAGATTAGTATATCAATTCAATTAGGTACTTTATACAATATGTCTATACATCCATACTTCCATAGAAATTTAATCAAATTCTTAATTTCCGAAAAGGGAACTTGGGACCCCATGGATCGCGGGGCCCTGGGCACTTGCCCACAGTGCCCAATGGAAAAGATGGGCCTGAGTACAGGTCATCATGCTAGAACTTTAACGCCCCATCTGCCTTCTGCGTGCTATGTGTCCCGCTCACTGCCACTTTGACCTGCTAATCTAATTAGCTATGTCAGTGACTTTAGTCTACGGATGTCCTCATTTCTGATTCTATCTCGTAGGGACACGCCTAGCACAGTTTGCTGCACAGCTCGTTGGGTGACTGTAAACTTGTAAAGAAGGCTATAAAGAAGGCAAAGAATTATCAAATGAATATTTGGAAGTTGCTAAACATTTCTATGAACTAATATAGTCCACATTTTAACTTAAATTGTCGACACCAACCTGTGTATGATAATATACAAAATATACACATTTAGATCGGTCAGTATGGGAAAGTCTGAAACTATAAGACATGCGAAAATCTCTTCTTAGGAAGCATGCCATCGATTTTAGTAATAACAAAAACTGCATTCATACATTTAAAAAAAACATGTACTCAGCTCGGGAATCGAACCCGGACGTTTTGAAAAATAAAATTAACACTTTTTCTATTTAGATATCGATTGTGTAGACCGTGAAACATGATGTCGTTTAAAATGAATAAATGCATTGTTTTCATATCCTTTAATTTATTTTAGTAAGTGTTCGAAATTACCACTATTTGAGGTTTATCACTTCTCTGTTCAAACCAAGACGTTCCATGTTCAAATGAGGTTTTGTGTGGGCTTTTCAAATGATTATTATAATATTGATTAATAGAAGTAAGCAATAACAATCATAGATAGATAATATTATCGTAGATAATAATTATGTAAAGTACTGTATGTAATATGTTGCGACACCAGCAAAGACCTACAAACAACCATAGAGACAACTTTACGCACCAAAAAGAGTTGAATGTTGTATTAAAAAAAATGGTGGAAATTTCGAACACTTACTAAAATAAATTAAAGGATATGAAAACAATGCATTTTATTCATTTTAGACATCATGTTTCATAGTAGCGTTTACTGCGACCTATACAATCGATATCTAAATAGAAATAAAAATTCTTAACGGATTAGCTCTTGACCTTCATCACACGGTAAATGATGATAAGGCCGAATACGGAAGCGAGCTACACCCGGATTCCTCAACCACAGAGTAACTGGCTATCTTACCTCCAACTGCCGGAACACAACAATGCTGTTAACATTATTGTTATGGCGGCAGACTTAGCTAAGATGGTGGTAGCTAGCCAGGCAGACCTAGAAAAGCCCTACAACTAGAGCACAGAATTCTGCCCACATGGGACTCGAACTCCGGACCTGTGTTCTGAACTACTAGACCACAGAGGTGTTATTTATCATCATGACCAGCCAATATACGTTCCACTGCTGGGCACAGGCCTTCCTACATAGGAGAAACACATGAGGAGGTTGCGCCATAACACCACCACGCTGGCCCAATGCGGGTTGATGGGTTAAAGATTACAAATTGTAATCTCTCCTCTAACCATGGCGAAAGTTGCTTTGTTTTCGTAATCGAAACCACTACCACCGAGTCTGCCAACAGGTTCCTCCTCAAGAAGGGTCTTTCCCTGTCCTCCGATCGGAACTCCGATTGGTAGGAGGAGCGGGAATATTTTTTCCCATGCCTCCGATTGAATGGGTTTTGTTTTTATCAATAACTGAACTAAATAAAAGTACAGTCAAGGCCAGTATACAGACCCTGTCCTCCGATCGGAACACCGATGGTTAGGAGGAGCAAGTTATTTTTGTCCCATGCCTCCGGTTGATAATGTAACATGTGACAATATTTACAGTTGCACCGCGATTTAACGTTACGAGCTGTTGACTAAGACTAATAATGTTTACTTAAATATAATGTAATTAGTAATAAGCGTTCTTGTTGTTGTATTTACTTACGATAGAATACAATAAAGTCTAACCATCGACTTACTGGTTTTACTTAACCTCTACCATCCTCAACATACCACATGGCGACCCCGCCAGCGCCTGCTGCTGCGAGCAAACCCTCAACTTAACTGAACTCGGAAGAATAGAAGAATAGAAAAACTTATAAATTTTCTTTGAAGATTGAACACTCACAATTGTTATACTTATGATTCTGATCCAGAAGACTTTGAGAAGAATACCTAGTGCTGTTCCATCGCGAGGAGAACTATTCGCCTATTAAAGAAGATAAAAGGTGGACGTGGAAGAGAGAAGCGTACGGGTCAAGGATGGTGTCCAGGGTATAGACCTGCCCAGATGGAGCGGAGTCCGGGGATGAAAAAAAAACAAAACAGGCAGATAAGTATAAAAGAAAGTTAGTGACAAATGTACCCCATGAAGGTGTATGAAATGTGTGAAGTGTAACTTATTCATTGCACGAATGAGCAATGCGTGTTCTATGGCGCGAGCTTTATTCGCCACCTGCTTATACAGGCTGTTGCGAAAGGGATTTTTTTGTAAACGAGATCTTTCAAAATTTTTTAATCAAACTCGATGACAAACAAGCTATGCCCCACCTGGTGAGTGGTTACCGTCGAAGACAGTAGCCCACCAGACTCGTGGACCCACTGCGGTGACCCACAGTGGGTCCACGAGTAATTTTAAGTTTACTTGTGGTCCCACCGCTTCACTCTTGACCATAAATATTTTAGGTATGTAATTGGCTGTTGATAATTAAATGTAGGTCCCCTGAAATTTGCACTTGAAAATGTGATAATAAGTATTTAATCTAATACGCTTATATGCTTAAGCTTCTCTTATGTGTGTATAACCTCTGATATACTTATGATAGCCTGGTACTTCTGCTACAAAATCGCCATATCTGCATTAATATGTTTTGAATTAAAATAATTCTTTGTTTGACAACAATTTATTGTTATTAGTAATACATTTATTGTCTTGTAAACAAGCTTAATGACAGAGTTTGCAAAATTCAAATAAAATGAATTTTATTGTAACATTTACTAAAAAAGAAAAGAAATCGATGAAAAAATATTTGCTCCAGGTGGGAATCGAACCCGCGTCTCCTGATTATCGGCCAGACGCCATTACCACTACGCCAACGGAGCACTCGACTCTTAAACGCATCAAAACATCAAAATGGGATTAAAATGAATTTCATTTGCTTTTCTTTCAAAAAAGTAAAATCCCTTTTTTACAAAAGACAAAAAGTAGCAGCACACTGTATATAACAGTAGCTTCACTGTATAATAAAGAGAGCAGGGAGTTTTATAGCTTCTACGTGAGCCTGTGAAATATTACCAGCGGCTAAGTTAGCATTAACTGTCACGGTATGTTTTTAATATTACATATCTGCCATTTATTATTCATATTAATATTAGAAATACGAAAGTTACTCTGTCTGTCTGTATGTTACGTTTTCACGCTTTAACCGCTTAGCCGATTTAGACGAAATTTGGTAAGGAGATGGTTTGAGACCTTGGAAAGGACATAGGATACTTTTTGTAGCAATAACCGACATCCACGAAGAATGAGCCGCGGGCGGTCACTGTAGGTAGGTATATAAAATTGTATGCATTTAAATGTCAAGTCCCCGGTCTACATTAACATCTATCTAATACCAAAGCAAGATGATTGCGTGATGTTTATCTATCATCATCACCAGCCTATATACATCCCACTGCTGGGCACAGGCCTTCCTACATGGGAAAACAACACGAGGAGCTTGGGCCATAACACCACCACGCTGGCCCAATGCGGGTTGGTGGGCTAAAGCGGTTGTAGTAACAACCGGGACCAACGGCTTAACGTGCCTTCCGAAGCACGGAGGAGCTCGAGAATATAAATTTGATTGACCCATCCCGGGACCGGCAAAAAACTTGCTTTGTTTTCGGAATCGAAACCACTACGCCTCCGAACTCCTCAGGTGTGTAATATGCTTGATAAATTATATATCATTTATTGTGCTATCCATCCGTCCTAAGCCCCATTATCGGGACGACACACTCGTCCTAACATAACATAAAACGAGAAAATTTTGAAGGTAAAATGTTTGGAATAACTTCTAAATACGTCCATATAATATTAATTATAATATAAAGAGTCTATCTGTAGGTTATCTTTTATGGTAAAGCTGGTTTGTATTAATTTAGTTGGGAATTATGGGAATGTATTACAATACCTACAGGGCGTGTGGGGAAATCTCTGGAAAACAAAGACAGTTGACTGGTTGTTGCTGTTTATGTGCCCTTTACAGGCTACTCGGTCCGGGGTCCCGAGTTCAAATCCCGGTAGGAGCAAATGTTTGTATGATGAGTACGAGCATTTGTTCACGAGTCATGGATGTTTATATGTTTATTTAGTATTTTTCTAATATTATTATACATAATATAATTATCATTTTTTCTCCGTTATCTAGTATCCATAACACAAGCTCTTAATGATGCTTACTTTGGACTAAATATAGAATAATAGATACACTACAAAATCAACTGTTCCATTTAAACAAGTCCAGAAGTAGTGTGATCTCTTCATCCCGTAACATAGTTTCCTTCAAAATAGGCGTGAAAAGTCCGCCCATAAGACCTTGCCGGCCCATAAGAATATGGGCCGATAAGTGCCCATAAGAAAATGGGCCGACGGTATACTGCGGCTGGTATTAACTGGATTGGATATTGACATAACAAACCTTAAATATCAAATCAGCAAAATATTAAATTCGTCAAAAAGGTCGACACAACAATATTCTGATTAATTACGCAGTCAGTTGACCAAGCTAATATTTACTCCAATCAATAAATAAAGCAATAAAGATTGCAAATACAGGTGAAAGCGTTGTATAACAATGTTTCCTAGTTGACCTTTTTAACCCCCGACGAGAATTTGACGTGTCTGTTCTGTGTGTCTGTATGTTGTGGTGGAATCGTAGCTCCTAAACGAATGGACCGATTTAGATTTAGTTTCTTTGTTTGAAAGCTGACGTGATCAGGATGGTTCTTAGCTGTAATTTATGAAGATCAGCCTTCATAAATTACAGCTGTAATTTCTGTTCAGCTATGCGATTCTGTAAAGTCAGCAGCCATGAATTCGTGGCTGTCGGCAGCGCCGTCATACTTTTGGCGTTTGTTTGACAACGGTTGGCGACACCAGCGTTCCGACGTCGAGCACGGCGTGAACCGGAACTAAAAATTGGTTGATTTTTATATCTTTATGTAAAAAATCTATCAAATATTGAATGAAGTCATTGCGATACAATTTTAACACAACAAAAAAGAAATAAAAAAATGTCGATTGTACTTCATGTCGTATAACCAAAACAGAGACAATCGTACACAGCCAAGAGACCGACGTAGAGAATAGTGAATACGGATTCACGCAGCGCAGTGCGCAAACGTCAAAACCAATGGCAACTTTCGTCTTTGTCAGACGTCAAGTTCGATGTCGAATATCTTTGTTTGTGAATCACACTGCTGTAACAAAACTCGCACCTCACTTCGCAAGTCACTTCGAATTCAACTGTCAAATAGAGCAAATTTTTTATACATTTTTTGCTCTATTTGACAGTTGAATTCGAAGTGACTTGCGAAGTGAGGTGCGAGATTCGTTACAGAATCGCACCTCAGTTGAGGCGTTTGATGACTATCAGCTCATTTCCTACTCAACAAAAGGATGTGAAATTGGTTTACTGTTACTTTGGTGGGTTCTTTTTCCAACACATGTTCACCGTAAGCTAATTCTGTCCGGAAAATAGTCTGCGGGATGCTAAAATGTATCGAGGCAAAATCCTTTTAATTAAATAATGACAAAAAAACGGCCAAGTGAGAGTCGGACCCGCGCACGAAGGGTTTCGTACCATTATCTATAAATAAGCGTCTAAGTACCTGTTGCCGTTATCAATATCGAGCAAAAACAAGCAAAAAAATCACGTATCTTGTATGGGAGCCCCCTTAAATATTTATTTTATTCTGTTTATCAGTATTTGCTGTCATAGCGGCAACAGAAATATATCATCTGTGAAAATTTAAACTGTCTAACTATCACTGTTCATGAGATAGAGCCTGGTGCAGACGGACGGACGGAACCCTAAAAATACACTAAAATTCTTGACCGTTGTACTATTATTAATCTGTGGCTGTATGGCGGCAAAAGCTCCTGTGTGTCCTAAAATCCTTATTATAAGGTAAGTAGAATTATTTAATATTATTATTTCCATCCAGCCGCAGTTGGTAGATAAAGGAGCACTTGTCAAATCCTCAATAATATTATTTGTATGTCCACTGGCTGCTATCTGCGGTCAAGCAGCCGTCCTAAAGTAACATTTGGGGATAAAGTACAGGCGAGCGGGAAGTGCTTAGGGTGCCTTTATTTTTATTGTATTACTAACTGACCCCGAAAACCTTACATGCCATAAATATTTAAAAAAAAGACAAAATAAAATTTATAGTAGCCGATTCTCAGACCTACTGAATATACATATAAAATTATACGAAAATTGGTCATGCCGTTTTGGAGGAGTATTAAAGTGAGTCGAGAAATTTATATACCTATAAGATTAACTTTTTAGGATCGATCGTCGTGAAAATCTTTATTTAATCTTCATTGGAAAACCAACAGCAATAACAATATGTGAAACACAACAATTTAGTACTTATCATAATAGCAAAACAAATAAAAAAAAAATTTGCCATAAAACACGGTAAGACTCATTACTGTCATTTCATCATGGAAATCTTTATTTCATTTTTATTTTATCTTTATTGGGAAACCCACAGCATTAACAATAGGTACGTCAAATATTACAAATTAGTATCTTATTAGCAAAACAAATAAAAAAAAATATTTGCCATAAAAAAAGGTATGCCTTATTACGCCTCGGCCACACTATGCTGCTTGCACTGATCTTCGTCCTGCAGTGTCATTCAATAGTAACAGAAATATTCGACATCGAGCTTGACGACTGACAAGACGACGAGCCGCTATAGATTTTGACGTTCGAGCACAGAGCTGCGCGTAAGCGTATTCACTAATCTCTAATCGATCTCTTGGCCGTGTATGTTTGTTTTTCTTTTAGAGATGCGACATGCAAGTACAGTCAATATTTGTTAATTTGGTTTTTCTTGAGTTTAAAATTATCGTAGTCACCTGATTTAATATTTGATTGACTTTTGCATAACAATATAAAAATAAACAACATTTTAGTTCCGTCTCACGCTGTGCTCGTCGTCGAAACGCTAGTATCGCCAACGGTTGTCAATAATTGTATTTTAAATAATAAAAGATAAAATAATAATAAGGAAAAGACATAACCAAGATTCCATAGCGACTTTGCCTAGGGTATTAAATTTCATTTACACCAATGTTTACAAATATTTTCTTTTCCTAAATACCTACAGATTAAAATAACATAAAAATGAATCCTAAAGAACCGCTGACAGAAACTACGTTTTCTTCTATATACTATTACGGATTATTTAAACACCATTTGAGTTTCTATTTACATTAATGGTCATAATTACTTCTTATTTTACGTCACATTCTACTATTTACCTTATAAATGTTCTAAGAGTCGTATCTTTAAGCTTATATTGTATTTTTATTTAAGTTGTATAAAGGAATGTAAAATGTAAAAGTTTAGCATAGCCGGAAGTTTTCACAAAGGACTTTTAAAATAAATCAAAAACTGCCAATTTATTCAATCAAACAGACATTTGACCAGACGGTCGTCAAACATTGTAGCACTTAGGATTGCGACATTACTTCGCCATAAAGTGACCGATCGGTGGACGTGGGTAAGTAAAGAAAATATTATTTCTAAGGACCTTCCGCCGGAGTTTTAACGATTTGTGACTTAGGCTGCGTGCACCGGAAAAATGGGTAGATTTTTGTATCCCTTTCAGAGAATAGTCTTAAAAATACGACGAATATCCCGCAGATCTGTGCCATTGAGCCTGTAATTAGTGGTCTAGTGGTGGTAGTTGGCTTCAGAAAACTATCATGGTTCATGAGGTATTCGATTCCTTATGATTTTTGTCATTCTCTAATTCGATTCTTTATGATTTCTATGATTCTTCTGACTGGTATTCCATAGACATGGCTTAGATTAGAATAATTCTAAACTCGAGCGCCCTTCCATCCAACCAATCAATATCGGTCGACACGTGCGTTTCCGATAAACTCATATTGCACGCTGGACAAACGGTAGTATAGCTACACACGCTTTACTTACCGCGGTAATTTTCTTTAATATGCGAAAAAAGACCGCCAGAGCTATTTATGGCCTACCGCCGCCGTATGCCATATTGATTGGCATTCTAAAATTATGGCCTTTAATAGTGACTACACCTAGCTTTTGTTTTAATTATGGCCATAACTATTGCCATAATACAGCAGTGTAGCCGCAACGTATGAAACTACCACCTAAAAGGTATAGGCGATCCATTTTCTATCGAAAGTTTCAAGTCTCTCAGCAATGATTTCCTGAAAATTTCGTCCAAAAACAAGTAATAACACCATGACAGCCGTTTTCATGTCCAAACTTAGTAACGGCATGATCTCGAGCCGTAAAAGTGTCTCTTATAATTAGGCGGGCCCATACTTTTTTCTTTAATGCCCCCTCATCGGCCTGAGTTATAAGCGGAAGCGGTTAACACAAAATTATGTTTATTGAACTGTATTGTACTTTATCATCATCACCCGCTTATCTACGTCCGACTGTTGGGCACAGGCCTTTCTACATGAGAGAAACACATGAGGAGTTTGGACCATAACACCACCGCGATGGCCCAATGCGGGTTGGTGGGTTAAAGCAGTTGTAGTAACAACCGGGACCAACTGCTTAACGTGCCTTCCAAAGCACGGAGTAGCTAGAAATTAGAAACATTGATTGACCCATCTCGGGATCGAAAGTTACTTTGTTAAGGCACCCTCGGCCGTTGGCCCCGGTCGTAACTGCAACCGCCTTAACCTGTCAAGGATCAGATTGCAGACAAGATTGATTTTTCAACTGTCATAGACCTCCAGAGGTATAACGCCTCTTGACAGATTAACCTACCAAAATGCAATGGGCCAGCGTGGTGGTGATATGGCCGTCAGGTGTTTTTCCCATGTAGGAAGGCCTGTGCCCAGCAGTGGGGCGTATATAGGCATTATCATCAGATGATAATGATGATTTCTGTTGACATCCGTTTTATGAATTGACGAACCGTCTAAATTGGGAAGAAGAAACCTACCCACTAATCAGTTAGCAGAAAATTATGCGTGCATACCACGCGTAGCTAAACACGAGTCACGGCCGCGGTGAGCTCAACCGATTTTCGTGGTTTGACTGTATTTTTGTGTAGGTATGTAAAGTCATATTTGCATGAAATTTGAACCGGCTTGGTGTCATATCAGTTTGATAGAGATCCTGTTAAAATCTTTGGATATAGGCAGATAATTGAACTTCTCAATACTCGGCAGTCAATAACAAAATTATATATTTCAACCTGACTAATAAGTATTTAATTTCCACTAAACCTTGGAGAATAAATTATGTTTTTTTAACTAAAATAAAAACAAACTTCAAAACACCAAAAAGTTTTATATTGTTTCCATAAACAGTTGGAGTTTATGATTTAGGTTCATTTTTTTTGTACAAAATTTTTCCGATCTCCTAACTTGAACCACACTTCAAGGACAGGGGGAAGTTCTCCGTAGAGTCCCGGGATCTCTAATAAGCATACGAATGGGCGCTTACAAACTCGCGCTAATCACTGTTTTCTTAAGATGGGGCACTGTGGGAAAGGGACGAAAGTTTGAAAGAATACTCCCGTCACTTTCGTTTGAATTTAAAAAAAAAAACATAATTATGACAAAATTATTTTCGTTTCTGTGCTACTTTTCTTCAAGAATAAGCATTGTCTCCGTCTCAAGTAATTTGCGAGTTAAAATTTTTGTTAATAATCTTCATTTGTGTATTACGAGGAAAATAACTGCTGTACATTTAAATGTCTAATTTGGTGCGTGTGAAAAAAATGTATGCTCCAGGCGGGAATCATACCCGCGTCTCCTGGGGTCCGGCCAGATCATTTGAGGTGAAAACTTAACGCAAAAAATTCAACATTTAAATGTCATTAAAATAGTTTTCTCATAATCTTAATTTTGATTTTAACATTATTATAAATGTGTGAATAATCATTAGGTACTAATAAAAATGTATCTAAACTAGAAAAATTTCACGTCCTGAGGCGGGGATCGAACCCGCGACCGATTTTTTTTTATAATAATGGTTAAATCAAAATTAAGGATATTTGAAAGCAATGACCCAACTTAGCCGAATCGTAGGTATTTGTAAAAATACTCATTTCGGATGTTGAAAGTTGAAATAAAACATTTCGACATTGTAGGGTGGACGTTAGCTCATAACGCAAATACTGATAGACTAGAAGAATTTCACAGGGATATCCTAAGTCCTGGGTAGCTCAGATGGTTAGAGCTGTCGCCCGGATTGCGAAAGGTCGCGGTTTCGATCCTCGCCTCAGGACGTGAACTTTTTCTAGTTTAGATACATTTTTATTAGTAATAGTTTTCTCATCTTTACTGGAAGTTCAAAAATACTTGTAAAAGTATTCTTTTAGATTATCTGAGGTGAAAACTTCAATGAGTGGTAAGATAAACGTTGCTTTAAAACGTTAAGGCGATCTATCGAAACGTTGTTTCGGCCAGGACCGATAGGGATAGAGATATGGCTGACTCAGTGGGAGGAAAAAAGACAAAACAGCGATCGCGCGTGAAAAGTCAACGAAATACACAAATTATTTTATTTAAAAATAATGTGTGAATAAAACCTATGGACTACAAAAAAACGCTTCTACACGATTCTGAATATTAATGATATCTACTATTTAAAGTAATTTCCTATTGAATACAAATTATCGTTCACCAATAATCTTAAGTTTTCTTGTTTATAAGAGGTCTTTTCGGAAATAAAATGTATTGAGGCAAACTCCTTTAATCGTGTTTTTGTTCTACTCGTATCTAGATAAGGATATGAAGTAACGTATATCTGATTTTCAGATTCGTAAGATCTTTCAGCGACGTATGACATTACTTATAAAAGTGCGTTTTTTTCAATATATCGCCTTAAAAAAGTGGAAAGCGGTGAGGAAATTGGTAGCTTGCATCTAGTGCTCCGGTGGCGGCGTAGCGATTATCGCGTCTGGCCGGACTCCAGGAGACGCGAGTTCGATTACCGCCTAGAGTATGAAATTCATTCATCGTTTTTTTTCCTTATTTGTATTTCTTAAAATAACTACTGCAGTTAAATTGATGACAATATACAGGTTGGTGCCGTCAATATGACAATAAATTTAAACATGGGCTATATTAGTTCATAGAAATGGTTAGCCACTTTCAAAAATATCTTATTCATTTGATAATTTCATGACATTTGTATGAAATAATGTAACATTGGCTGCATTATTTCATAGAAATGTAGTTAAATTATCAATTGAATACGATATTTTGACAGTGACAAACCATTTCTATGAGCTAATATAGCCCATGTTTCAATTTATTGTCGTATTGACGCCACCACCCTGTATAGTTGTTAAATAAATAAAATTAAGTTACTCAACGAGCTTGGAACGAGCTATGTTAGGTGTAAGTATCACCTACGAGATGTAATCAGAAATGAAGACGTCCGTAAGATAACCAATGTCGCTGACATAGCTTATAGGGTTAGCACGGATAGCCGATGTGGCGTTAAGGTTCTATTATATTTATTTGATTCTTCAGATATAGACAACCCCAGGTAGTGCTCCTAGTCTTCCAGGCCACATCGCTTATACAGGGTGTTAGGGGATGCTCTCGTTAATGACGTCAGGTGGCAGTGCTGGTCATCATATAAACGACTCATTAGAAAATTGAAATCGCGTAACTGTTCCATAAAAAATGTAATATTTTCACGACCTGTTTGTACTGTGAGTTTGATTGTTACGCTTTCAGGCTTAAACTGATCTACATGAAATTCGATATAGAGATAGCTTGAGACCCTGAGAAAAACAAGGAATACTTTTTGGAGCAATAACCTACATCGACGCGCGGAGGCGCGGGTAAAAGCTAGTCATGTGAATAAGTGTGAAAGTTTAGGCGGATGATTGTTACTCAATCACACCAGAACGGATCTGGCAGAGATAAATATAGCCTGGACAAGCACATAGGCTGCTATTTATACCAGGAATGCGTTGCCACGGGATACTTGTAACGCAGAAGAATTCACGGGCAGAAGTTAGTGTTAAATATCTTCCATTAAACACTTGTAAACCAATTCACGTTAAACTTAAAAATTTCGTCTAGTTCCTCCAGTCATTCCAATTCGAAGATCCAACGACATTTTCCAAAGACAATAGCTTTTTTAAACATGGCTGCTGCCGGGGTGAATGTTAAATACACAAGATTGAAACATTTCTTTGCTGGAGATTATTCTTTGTGGCGCGAAAGTTTATTGTGGATTCTCTGAGACACTTCATTTTACTAGGTAGGACCGTATGTAGGGTCGTCTGAGTAGGTACCATCGTCTTTCTTATTTCAATTTTGAAACAGTTCGCTACGTTTCGGATTGAAGGGAAAGGTAGCCAGTGTAATTACTGGGTATGGAAGGCATTTTATCTTAGGCCTCAGAATGACAAGGCACCTGCAATACCAAGTGTTTTTTTCCTTGTTATTGCAGGTGTCTATAGGCGGCAGTTACCACTTAACACCTGGTAGAGTATCAGCTTCTTTGTCGTCTAGTTATATTTAAAAAATCCGCGGTGAAAACTTGGGCCTGGTGAATTAAAACGTGGTTATGTGAAAGTTATTTAATTTTTCAACGCCATTGGAAAGCTGAAGACGTGACTTTCTCTCAATTCAATCGTTTAGTTATTGCTTTCATGTTGTTTACAACGGTAGTTCTTGAAAATTATTTACAGTTTATGTTTTTGTTTTGTTTTGTTTATTTGTGATCTCAGGCTCCTCCGTGCTTCGGAATGCACGTTAAGCCTTTGGTCCTGGTTGTCACTGCAACTGCCTTAACGCAACAACTCGCGTTGGGCTAGCGTGGTGGTAATAAGGCCTGAACTCCTCATGCGATTCTCCCATGTAGGAAGGCCTGTGCCCAGCAGTGGGGCGTTAATAGGCTGCTGATGATGATGATAATTCATCAGCCGAGGGACGCCCACTGTTGGGCATAGGCCTCCCCCAAAGATCTCCATACCGATCGGTTCTGCGCTGTCCGCATCCATCGGCTTCCCGCGACCCTCACCAGATCGTCGGTCTACCTTGTGGGAGGCCTATGATTACTCTGTACCAATAATTACTATGTATAAATTGCTTGATAAATAATATTTAGCATTTTTAAAAACTTTTATCGACAAAAAACTTATCCTTCGTCTGTACACCTTTACGAAATTAAAAATAGATCGTTATGTATGAAGTTTCCATAAAGTTGGCATGGTGCTACAGATTGCTTGAAACAACCGAAAAGTCAACAAAGGATGATAGTAGGCATCATGCCACAAAATCGATGATACCAGAGATAGTCCATTCCACCCTATTCTGTCGTTTCTAAGCATCTCAGTCGTGAAATTGAAACCAGTGTAGCGTGCCGCTCCGCCTATCTCCATCTCGATACGGTTGACAATCCGACGAATGGTAATGAGGAGCTTAGGGTCGTCAGATAACGGAATATTTTGTAGAGAACACCCGAAAATTAGCAGCAAGACAAACGAGGAGTCTGCACAGTTTTATTGTTATGTAGATAGGATCCTGATAAATAGCGAAAGAACCATAATACGAGATACTGCTACCGTATCTTGTGTCAGTGCATCGAAGATAAAAGTCCAGTGCATGACGTCTTGAATACAATAAAATTCTATAATTAGTATTAGTGTTTGTGAGGAGCTTTCGATTACAAAAACAAAGTAACTTTCGCCATGGTCGGTCCCGCGATGGGTGAACCAAATTATAATCTCGAACTCCTCCGTGCTTCGGAAGGCAAATTAAGCCGTTGGTCTCGGTTGTGACTGCAATCGCTTTAACCCACCAACCCGCATTGGGCCAGCGTAGTGGTGTTATGACCCAAGCTCCTAGAGTGTTTTTACCATGTAGGAAGGACTGCGCCCAGCAGGGAACGTATATAGGCTGATGATGAGCAAAAAACGGAGTAAAAGTTACAAAAATAAGAAGACACTTTTGTTTTCAAATATTGAAATTGAGATTTATCAACTCGAAAGCGTAATAAAGTGAGCGAATGGCCGTCCGAGCTGCTCCGACAGGCATTCTCACTAAAAACCATCAGTTCTTCGTACCTCGTTGCCTGGCGACATGAATACACGGAGAACTTGGTAGTCTTCCGCTTTTCCACTTGCAGTTATCCTCAGCAGGCTCCCAAAGGGTTAGGGATACCCCGAGGAACGTCGTATATCCTTCTTACTCTGGATGAATATGGACACGATAGAGCCCTATTCCATTGCCCACATTCTGGCTAGGGAGATGGAGCGGCATGGAACTTTCTCTTTCTGGCAGATGAATTCCGGCTATAACTAAATAAATGGCAGAATGGTCTTAGAAAACGCTGCCGCATCGTAGTGCAAAATAATAATAATACTCCCCGCGACCCTGATCAGGTCGTCTGTCCATGTAGAGGAGGCCATCCTACTTTGCGCTTTGCATTACCTTCATAGCAATGACGGTGCACGGGGGCGCAGAAGTAGGGGTTGGCTGTGTCCATCATGAGGCTTGTCAATGTGACTTTTATTTTTTCCTGTTAGCCATGCTGGAACTTGAACGACCCATCTGCCATCCGTTCTGCGTGAATTGTGCGCTACCCATTGCCACTTTCACTTGTTAATTCTATGAACTGTTTCAGTGACTTTAGTTCACTTACTGATGTCCTCATTTCTTTTTCTATCTCGTAGGGAATTATTATTATCTGGATTTGGGGCTTCCGGTCTTGTTAAGTCTGATTTGTCACTGCGACCTAAAAGATCTATTGTGACTTGCCACCAATAGTTTATAATAAAGCCTTGATTTGGGCACTTTCCATAAATTTTAGGATCTCGTAGGGAAACACCTAACATGGCTCGTTCCACAGCTCATTGAGTGACTGATAGACTCTGGCCAGTGAATCGTGTCACTGAGAAAGAGCGGCAATTTTAAAAAATCTTTAGCTGTAAACACTTATTTCGCAAGGAATAAATAGTCTTGATACTTCGTTTTTTAAGTATGTAATAATTTATTTAAATGGATGCCTACCTTATTAAATACATAATATTCTAATTACTATAGTTTTGTTTTGATTAACCCATCCTGGGATAGGCCATGGCGACAGTTGCATTGTTTCCGTAATCGAAACCCGAGTGTTCAACTTCAAACCACTAGGCCACCGAGCTCCCTCACGAGTATAAAGTTATTAGGGTTTAAAAAACCGTCGGGTATCAGATACTCTGCCACAATGACGCCGAGTAAAACCTATTTTAGCTTTAAACATTTTATAGATGGTGAAACGCGGGTGCATTAGGAATGTTCTATTTTTTTAAAAATAATTCAATAATAAAAACAACAAAACATTTATAATTTTAATACTCTTTTAGATGTTCTAATGGTTCTTAAAACACAAGGTGATATATGCTTACGCAATAATCTGTTTCATAAACTTGAGTAGACTTTATTTAACATGGGTATAATTCATGGATATATCATCCTTGGTATAGACAAAATAGATTTGATGAGCATTAATGAGTTAGACCATATGATAGACCAAGTATGGTAGTAGGTAGGCAAGCTACTAGATTAAACAGTTTTTATACCAGCTTATTAATTAGCTTGCCTTAAAATATTCGAATTGTTGTATGATTTAGTGCTATTCCACTTGCCTATTCTTTATGTAAAAAGAAAAAGAAAAGTTTGATATTGAACTTCACGTAAATTTTATCATCATCATATCAGCTGACAGATGCCCACTACTGGGCATAGGCCGACGATACTTTAAAAATAAATAAATTATAAAAATAGTATCTTTCACTTAATTTGTTAACATCAATAATAGACTGGAAAAAATTAAATAAAATCTATACTACATAACACAAATCTTAATTTTGAATCTCAATTTTTTAAATCATAATGTTTACTTACTTCACTTTCTTAAAGGCTCTACTTATAACATACCTAATTGTAATGAATTACCAGCTATTCGCTTACTACTAGTCATAGGCTGACTATCAAAACAGGGGAAAAAGAGGATAACAAGTAATGGGCAGGTATAAAATAAAATTTGAAAAAAGGCATATTTAATAAGTTGTTCAGGATGATTCATAATCAAAGTCAAATTCTAAATACATCTGTTGTCATGGACAAAGCACAATAACATTTGTATGGGTACTCTTGAAATGTTACATTATTTTCCATTAACCATTTCCGAATATCACCTTTACTATTAGACATTGTGGGAGGTTCGTTTGTTAGTTTCACATGGTAACTTGCATTGCATTATACATGGCTTTGTTAGAATAGGTAAATATTCCCTTATCCATTTCAATAAGTTTTATGCATTCATGTCACCATGGTAATCAGCTGATTTGGATTTTGCACTGAAAACTATTAAAGCACCAGTCAGAAAACTTTCTTCAGATCTCGCATGCAACATTTCGGGCTTCTCTAAGTTTTAAGTGAATTAATATTTTGAGTTTTAATTCTTCATATACACTTTCTGAAAATAAACGATAAACATGAATATTATGAAATATTGAATTTTATTAGGTAGGTGATGTGGGCAGAAAACAGAAAAGTATCAAGCCATAACGCCCTGAAAACAATAAACTAACCTGTAGCGAACGTATTTCCTCCAAATGTCGAATTTTCTCTACAGATTTCCGATTAAATTCACTATGTACATCTTTGTATTTATGTATCATATTGTATACAAGCTTTCAAGTAGTACTTTTTATTGATTTCGACATTAATTTAAAGTAAAACTACAAATTAAACTCAATGAAAGAATAAGAAATGAAACGTCAAAATGGAATTTCGAGTGTTGCCATAAAAAAACTTCATTGAAAATACGAGTGACACGATACACTGGCCAGAGTGTAGCATATATGTTATACAAATTATTTACACTAAGCTTTAACTGTCTGCTTAATCTGTAATCGTATCTTTAAGTTCAGGCTCTACTCACAAAACAATAGCCCTCCCTTGTTCCTGCCACGCACCCTCTTAAATCATTCCCTGAATATTACACTACCCTGTTCTGTTTAATATCTTTTTTGCAACAGAAATTCCTATGAATATATCGTTTGGGGCGAGAAACGTTATTGATTCGTTCAATTTCGTGTTATTACCAATGTAACTGTCGCAGGCAGATTGTGAAGTCGCTAGGGAGTTCGTGAAATAAGTTTGCGTGTTCCTCTTAGTATTAAATGGAAATTTATATTAAATTTATATTAGATGGAAATAAATGCATGTGGCGACAAACATCCAAAATATACAAACACACATACACACACTTGTTGAATTTGGCACCCGTGTTTAGATGCTGGTATAGGATAACATATAGGTAAACTGTGCTATTTTGACAATATTACATACAAAACTACGTGTCAAATTAATAACCTCCTTTTTTAACCGACTTCAAAAACGAGGAGGTTCTCAATTCGGCCGGTATGTTTTTTTTTTTTTTTTCTATGTATGTACACCGATTACGCCGAGATTACTGATCCGATTTACGTGATTCTTTTTTTGTTCGATGCGAAATAGCTGCCATTTGGTCCCATAAAAATTTTTTCAAAAACAGTTGGGTACTTTGGTTTTAAATATAAAAAAACTGAAATTATGAAGTCGTCTACATATGCTAAATTGCGAATTTTCGCTTTTCCAATGACTTTTTAGTGAAACGATACGATAGTAGGAAACAATATAATTTGACGGTCACCCATCTAGCTTTGACTGTAGAAAGTGATCACTAAAAATTGTGAAAAAAAAATTTTAAACAAAAATTAAAACCGACTTCAAAAAACTGAAAAGGATAAAATAATTAAATTTAAGTAGGTATTCATCCCCTAGAAACATATTTTTGGAGTTGGTGCTAAGTGGTTTCCAAAAACAATAGAAAGTGAAGCACCGACTCCAAAAATATGTTTCTAGGGGATGAATACCTACTTAAATTTAATTATTTTATCCTTTTCAGTTTTTTGAAGTCGGTTTTAATTTTTGTTTAAAAATTTTTTCAAGTCTGTTGAAAATATACCGCAACTTGAAAGTATAAAGGCGAAAAAAATACTAGGTATTTACAAAATTACTCTTTTAAATATCTAAATAAAAACTATGTCTAATATGTCACGTCGTACATCCACAGATTAGAAAGGTTCCGTCTTCGTAATATATCACACACATTTAAATCAACATCAATGAAGGATTAATTACTAAACATAAACCATAGACGTTTTTTGTCTACGACACATTGTATAGTGCACGGTGGTCTGCCAGTAGTCAATATCGGTAACACGATTCATGAAAAGAAAGTCATTGAAAGTTCAGTCGAAAAAAAATACAAAAAAAGTTTGAATTGACTGGTTTTTTAATTACGACACGGCTGGCAAACAAGAAAGGTCCACCACGGTAAGAGGTTACCGTAGCCTACACACGCTCGTAGCACCTTGGGAACTACGGACTCGTTGTTACCATAGCCCATAGACGCTCGTAGCATCTTGGGCACTACTCACGCGTTGTCACCGTAGCCCATAGACGCTCGTAGCATCTTGGACACTACTCACGCGTTGTCACCGTAGCCTATAGACGCTCGTAGCACCTATTACACTACTCACGCGTTGTCACCGTAGCCTATAGACGCACGTAGCACCTATTACACTACTCACGCGTTGTCACCGTAGCCTATAGACGCTCGTAGCACCTATTACACTACTCACGCGTTGTCACCGTAGCCTATAGACGCTCGTAGCACCTATTACACTACTCACGCGTTGTCACCGTAGCCTTTAGACGCTCGTAGCACCTATTTATTACACTACTCACGCGTTGTCACCGTAGCCTATAGACGCTCGTAGCACCTTGAGCACTACTCCCGCGTTGTCACCGTAGCCTATAGACGCTCGTAGCACCTATTACACTACTCCCGCGTTGTCACCGTAGCCTATAGACGCTCGTAGCACCTATTACACTACTCACGCGTTGTCACCGTAGCCGTAGCGTTGTTTTCCCGTACAAAATGCTTTCTGATGTTAAGTGACAATTTTACAATAATTGATATAATGGCAACACTACAACGTCAAACTTCTATAATTATAGCATTCAAAATAAACAGACGAAAACAAATAACTTTATTGATCTGTCTACTATCAGACTACCGAGTCCATAATTCCATATTCCTAGACTAAAAACGAACGTTTCTCCGAAAGTTTTAAAAATATGGCCATTGATAATGTCAATGTAATAGAGATTATGTCATAGTATGGCCTCATATATTGCCAATTTTGGTTTTGGAAGGATGCTTTAAAATATTTTTGTACGTGGTTTAACGGCAGATTTTGCGTGCAAAATAATTTGTAGTGGTTTTAATCACTTTTTGTCATTATTTAATGTTCTGTACATGTTCATAGCCGAAAATGAAATATCTCCTTTCCCAACTTGATATACTGTCCAACCTCACCCGTCGTGCCACTGTGCAGACATCACTAATTGACTGTTCGCAGACCCCTCGGCAATTTTTCGCTCGTTTTTGGCCAGATGCCGGACCAGAGGGGTGTGGTGACGTCTGCACACTGTGCTGGGGTCAAGACTTTATAATTATGTCAAACGTATATTTATGTCGTGGGTTTTCATCGTATGCCGGGGAAGTGAGGCACAGTATTATTTTTCAAGCGCCACTAGGAAAGAAAAAATAATTTTTATTTCATTACTAGCTGACCCAGCGAACTTCGTACCGCCTAACAGTCGATTCTTAATTTTTTTCTTTTTAATACTTATTCTCCTATTCGGGACACCGGGTCAGCCAGTAAGATAAAAAAGAAAAAAGAAAGTTAATAAGTCAACAATTACATTAAACTCAGAACAATAACTTGTTCTGAGACATTAAAATGTTTAAAGCTAACAATAAAACCCAATAAAACATACCTAACTTTATAATTAATTTGTCATAACTTCCTTTATTATTCATACTACTTTATCAGCTGACATTGTAAAAAATTGACATTGATTTTATTATTCTTTTACATATTTCTTGAAACCTGAAAACTGTTTAAATTTGCATAAGCTACTCTGAGAACATAAAAACAACTTTCTAATAACCCATAATAATAAATATAATTTGAATTTTGATAATTTCATGACATTTGTATGAAATAATATAAGATTAGCTGCATTGTTTCATAGAAATGTCATGTTATTATCAAATGATTAAGATGGTTTTGAAAGTGGCAAACCATTTCTATGAACTAATGTAGCCCATGTTTCAATTTACTGTAGTATTGACGGCACCACCCTATATAACCCTACAATAATACTGAAAATTTTCTGAAATGAGATTTCATCTCTCAATTTCATTGAACCCTAAATCTCGGGGGTGCAAAATTCTCGCCGTAAATTGTTCACGCGCTTCTAATGTGCACGGGTTAATTGACATTCTCAACCCTTGCACCTCGAAAATGATGTTACGGCTTTTAATGGGGTACAATAGACCAGGTATTGAGAATTTTGTGAAATATTTTAGAGAGAATATCTATCCAAATTAAAGCACAATATGTACTTCTCTCTCTCTTTCCACATGACTAAGAAAATGATAGAGAATATTAGAACGCGAAAATAACCCTGAAAGACAACAATGTTTTTTGCAACCGACTTTAAAAAAGGGGGCTTTCAATTTGACCAGTATACGTACTACATAGTTGACATCCTCGCGTATATATTTGAACTCTATGTAAAACTTAATCAAATATTGGATGAAGTTATGGAGATAACATGTAAGTATCGCAATGTTTATTATTAGTGGTCGCACAGCAAGTGGTGATGAGTCATCTGTCGTGGTTCGTATATAAAGAAAGAAAGAAATAATTTTCAATGACATACACCAAACATAAAAATATACACACAAAAAAAATAGACAATGAAACAAAGACAAAGTAGGAAAATAAACACATAACAGCAGGTGCACTCAACAAGGCCATATCTCACATAAAGCTTTTACGACATTAAAAAAAAACGTCGCAGAAGCGCTGTTACTGAAACTTATGAAAAATATTTAAATAAATATATTATACTTACGACTGGCTGGTCGAGCGGTCTGTACTGTACCCCTTGCTATGCAGGCTACTCCGTCAAGTGGTCCCGGGTTCGAATCCCGGTTGGAACAAATGTTTGTATTTTGACGACCGCTTGGCCGAGTGGTCTGTACCCCAGGCTACTCGGTCAAAAGGTCCCGGGTTCGAATCCCGGTAGGAACAAATGTTTGTATGATAAGTACGAACATTTGTTTACGAGTCATGGATGTTTATATGTTTATTTAGTATATTTCTTATATTTATATACATATTATTATCATTATTTCTCCGTTATCTAGTATCCATAACACAAGCTCTTAATGATGCTTACTTTGGGCTAGATAATAGGTGTGAGTGTATAAATATTATTATTATTATTATTATTATTATTGTATGATGAGTACAAGTATTTGTTGACGAGTCATGGATGTTTATACAGGGTGGTGCCGTCAATACGACATAAAATTAAAACATGGGCTATATTAGTTTATGGAAATGGTTTGCCACTTTCAAAAATATCTTATTCATTTGATAATTTCAATATCATGAAATAGTAGAACATTGACTGCATTATTTCATAGAAATGTCATGAAATTATCAAATGAATATAGCCCATGTTTTAATTTATTGTCGTATTGACAGCACCACCCTGTATACATATTATTATCAATATTTATCCGTTATCTAGTATCCATAACACAAGCTCTTAATGATGCTTACTTTGGGCTAGACAATAGGTGTGAGTGTATGAATATTATTATTACTGACACATATAAAAAAGGACTTTGGAATTGACGGCGAAACGTCAATACTCAATCATTTATTGCAACCATAATGTAGTACATAGGTGTGACACATAATTATATAGATCAGATTATGGACCCTGTCGGGCATCGCTATGGGTAGAGGAGAGGACGACGTCTTACTCATTTAACAATTACCAATTATTTAAATTTATTTATGTGGTGTACATGCATTTGTGTATAACAGTTAACAGATAAATAATAACTAGACACTCTTATAGTTTAATTTATTTTGTCGTTTAGGTACTCTTGGAGACTGTAATAGCATTTACTTACGTGATAAATTTTCTTTTAATAAATATATTTATTTTGTAAATATTTTATCGTGTTTTTCTTGACGTAGTTTATCTGGTAGTTTGTTATAGATCTTGATGGACATATTATATATAGGTTTAGCCGAGCAGATGGAACAATCAGCTTATTTTTATGCCTTATAGAATATTTTGTAGGCACACTGTAGGTACACACGTCCACTGACGTCGGCGAAGTATTTCAGTATTTCACACTATCCATATGGATCTTCACCCTTATTCCTCTATAAATAAAAGATACCCATCTTCGTTAATTGAATCGCGGCGGCACGGTCAGCACCGGCCACACCACACGCTGACGCTGCCTTTTTTTCTGTCTGTACTTTGTCTTACTTGTGCAGTATTTTATGTGTTTTATCTTGAACTAGCTGTACCCGCGACTTCGTTCGCGTGGATGTCGGAAACTAACAGCTTGATTACTAAAAAATGATTATAGTGAGTCAACTTCAAAAGATAGAAATATGCTGTCCCGGATTTTTTTTTGGAACTTTCATAGGAGCACAATTCTTTCATACATGATTTTTGCTTAACTTTAACCGTTTACGCAGCGCACGCAACAAAAGCTCTGAAAAATGAATATTTTTTCCCCGTTTCCGCAATATTTTTCAATAATGCTCAGCTGCTATTAGTCGTAGCGTGATGTTATATAGCCTAAGTATATGATACCTCGATAAATGGACTACCCAACACGAAAAGAATTTTTCAATTTGAATCAGTATGTCCTGACATTAGCGCGATCAACCAACCAAACAAACAAACTCTTCAGCTTTATAATATTAGTATAGATTAGTATAGATAAGCACAGCTCGGAAGAGTATTTTAAAACAGGACGTCACTTGATTAACAATGGCTTTTAACACACTTACGGCTATTATGTAGCCCAAAGAAAGCCTCATTATGAGCTTGTGTTATGGCTATTAGATGACGCAAAACATTAAATAAGGTAGGTGCGCCTAATAAGGGCCGGTTTTAAATAAGGCCCATCGTTTCAAATTTCGTGCACTTATTACTTAAATCAAAATGAATATCGCGCAGCACCTCCCCAGTAACCAATCACAAAAGTGCACCGACATTCATTGCTTTCGCGCTGGCCGTTTTATCAGTGGCTCTGTGTATTGAATATTGATTTTGAATTTTACGTGGTTTTAGTAATAAAACACGGTCGTTATGTAATATTACTGCAATAGTAATGGTAAAATACTTTAAGAACGTGGATTGATGGGGTAAGTTATCAAAATTATTGCTTTTTATCTCGATTTCGTTTGGTTTTCTCAGGCTATAGCTAACTGCCTAACAAGGTCCACTTTGTTGTCTCCCAATAAGGGCCGGACCTTATAAAGAGTGCGAATTTTAAAATAGGCTCAGTTACATAAATAATTTATAATTAGTTAAGTGTCAATAAAACACGGCATAAATATAAACATGTAGACAAATACATACATACTATAAATAATATACTAAATACATAAATTAAATGATACTACGTAGATAAACTGGTAAACATTCGACTAAATTAAGAAAAAAATGCTTTTTCAACTTAACTCAACATTACCTTCTGACAGAAATTAATATAGGTATATACAGCTTGTCCTTAGATAAGCACAGAACCTCCTCAAAAAATTAAATGGGGATCAGAATGGTCTCAAGTTGATTTACAGGACACTGTAGATGATGTAAAAGACAACCAAATGGTCGTGCAACAGCTTTCAAATACAATAAACCACGGCGAACGTTAAAGCATCACATAAAATCTGGAAACTTGGTGAAGAGAATGATAAGAAAAGCTGTTTTTACAGACACACAGGAAAAGGAATTGGTGAAGTGATTGTTATTTTCAAACACTAAATAAGGTCCACACTATGATTGAAGAAGTGGTAATACCTAATAAGGTCCAATACCTAAGATTGAAAAAAATAGTAATTAACGATATTTTGTGATTTTATTTAGTAGAGTTGATAAAAATCTGCATAATACTATAATTTGTTTCATTTATTACTAGAAAATAAATGAGTTATAGACATTTTCTAAATCTTTATAAGGACCACGACCCTTTTTTATATGAATTTTTGTTTTATTATTAGAAAACTATAAAATTAATAGTACTTTAAAGCCATTGCTTTCATAAAATGTGATTTTTCTGGTAAACAACGCCTAATATTTACAGTTCAATTATGGACCTTATTTAGAGCCCTATTATTTTTTTATTTATTTATTTGAAGCTCACAAAACAAGCTACAGTCAAAAACAAGATATTAATATATATTAAATAATTGATCAATACTATACCTACCTCCAAACATGTGAGCATAGTACCTATGGCAAAAAAATATGAGCATAGTACTGCTCAATAAGGACCAGAGACAAGGTTTTTTAAAAACATTTTTGTAAGTAACTGGTCACTACAATATAATGACTTAGTTAATAGTTTTTATTTAAAAAAAATGTACAATATTTTCTATTTAAATAAAAACAGTTTATTTGATCATGATGTCTTATAAATTAACACACTTCTCAAAATTGATTTACAAGGATTTCCAAAAACCCGGCCCATATTAGAAGCAATTACCTTATTGTTTTAATGTTGCGTTATATTTTTCATATTTTATATAAAAAACTAGCTGACCCCGCAAACGTTGTTTTGACATAAAAAAAATGTCCAAAAAATAAATAGATAGTAGCCGATTCTCAGACCTACTGAATATAAATATAAAATTTCATGAAAATCGGTCAAGCCGTTATGTAGGATTATGGTAACTAAATTTTTGACACGAGAATTTTATATATATATTTTTTATTCACACCTATTATCTAGCCCAAAGTAAGCATCATTAAGAGCTTGTGTTATGGATACTAGATAACGGATAAATAATGATAATAATATGTATATAAATATTAGAAATATACTCAATAAACATATAAACATCCATGACTCGTAAACAAATGCTCAAACTCATCATACAAACATTTGTTCCTACCGGGATTCGAACCCGGAACCTCTTGACCGAGTAGCCTGGGGTACAGACCACTCGGCCAGCCGGTCGTCCGTTTTGTTTAATATTAGATTAAATAAAAACTTAAAACTGACCTCAAAACACTCATCATGACCTGCCTATATACGTCCCACTGCTGGGCCTTCCTACATGGGAGAAACACATGAGGAGCATGGGCCAAAACACCACCACGCTGGCCCAATGCGGGTTGATGCAATCTCTTTCTCTCAATATGAATACAAAAAGGATGGCTGTCATATAATTTGACATTTAGAAACGTACATTCAATTTTCGACCTTATTGAACGTGATGAAATGCAGTGTTTAGGAGGAACCTCCGTACATGCCGTCTAAAATTGTCTATGGTTGCTTTGAAATCTGTCGAAATTTAGTTGACAGCTCTAATCGAATTGTTGCTATCTTTTTCCTATTCCTTAATGCGAGAAAGAGATATACTGTACTTAAATTTAGACTTAGACTGTGTCTTCAGGATTAGGCCCACTGAGCGGTCAAACCACCACGCCGTTCTCCTCAAATGTTGGTAATTACTCTGTTTAAATATTTTTTTCAGCGAAACGAGAGATTTGCACGCCGTCCATGCTTTGTAATAATACAATTACCATTAACCCCTAGATTAATGTTAGAAAATTGGAGCAATATAAAATCTCAACTTCCAACATCAAAGGGTTTCGTCCCTTATCCCTACATAGCGCATAAAAGGGACGTACTCTGCTCAGCTGAAAGTCACAAGGAATGATTAATGGGCTCCGAGAAACTTGAAATTAAAGGCAAACAATACGTTCTTGGGATCAGACGATGAATTTTAAGAATTTATAAGCGCACAACTAAATGTTTGATAAAGATAAGTTGTGTTAAACGCTAAAGACAGTTGAAAATATAAAATTGAAAATTTTATGTAACTCCCGGCCTCATTAATCATCTATTTGAGACTATTCTTATGAGCCCAAACACGCTATATCTGCTGTAAGTTTCTGAAGAAGAATTAGGCATCACGTAGACTTTTTGATGGTATAGGATCAGCTCAATGTTAGTATGTCATGGGAATATCACCGAAGTGACAGTACACCAAAATTCAAAACAGTCTGTCAGTGAAAGTTAGTAAAACCCTTTTATCATGTAAAAAATGAACTGATGGTCATTAAACGCCTGAACTGGTCTTCATAAATTATAGCTAAGAACCATCCCAGTCACGCCAGCTTACCTACAAAAAAACTGAATCAAAATCGGTCCATTCGTTTAGGAGCTACAAAGCCACAGCAGACACACAGATAGACACGTCAAACTTATAAAACCCCTTATTATTTCGTCGCAGGTTAAAAATTACGCATTCGGGTGTTGAAAATGAATATTTCGATGCTGTGCGTTAGCTTTTTACGCAAATACAGGTAGACTAGAGGAAAATCACAGGGTCCATCCCAAGTCGTCGGTAGCTGAGATGGTTAGAGCAGTCACCCGGATTGTGAAAGGTCGCGAATTCAGCCCTCGCCTGAGGACATGATTTTTTGTAGTTTAAATACTTAGCATAAATTCTTATTATCGAGACAAAAAGATATGTGACTACTTAGAGCGACAAGAAGACAGCATCGAGGACTCACGCACACGTAGTTTTAGTGAAAATTTGGTAGTATTAGTTGTTACTGCAACCGATTTAACCCACCAGCTCACATGGGCTAGCGTGATGGTTTTATGACTTAAGCTCCTCATGTGCTTCTCCGATGTAGGAAGGCCTGTGCCTAGCAGTGGGACGTGTACTTAGTCTGGCCATAAATACTGTTACAGTTAAAAATAAACAAAATATTACATTTGAATTTGGAATCTGACATTTTTATATGATTGTTCATTAAGTTTTCTCATTTCGGCGCCAATACATTGTACCATATTTTGCTATATTAAAATGGAGTGGGGTGATAAAGAGAACCGAATCGCTGTGATTGCATTACACAAAGTAGGTATATTGAGCTAAATGCAATTTTTAAAACTCTCCATACGCTTGGTATTAGTAAAATGTTTGTGTACCGGGCTATTAATAGGTACGATGAGACCTCCTCTGTTTGTGACAGAAAAAGATCTGGCCGTCCACATAGTGTTCGTACGAAAAAGGTGGCCAAAGCAGTAAAGGAAAGAATTCGAAGAAATCCTGTCCGAAAGCAAAAGATTTTATCTCGGGAGATGAAGATAGAACCTAGAACCATGTCGCGTATTTTAAAAGATGACTTAGGACTTGCAGCGTATAAGAGACCTACTGGTCATTTCTTAACTGATAATTTAAAAAAGAATAGGGTAGTAAAAGCGAAACAACTACTGAAGCGGTACGCAAAGGGAGGTCACAGAATTTTTTTTTACGGATGAGATTTTTTTTACAATTGAGCAACATTTTACCAAACAAAATGACCGTATTTATGCTCAAAGCTCTAAGGAAGCTTCCCAATTAGTCGACAGAGTGCAACGTGGGCACTATCCGACTTCAGTGATAGTTTGGTGGGGTATTAGCTATGAAGGAGTGACTGAGCCTTACTTTTGTGAAAAAGGTATCAAAACATCAGCACAAGTGTATCAAGATACCATTCTTGAGAAGGTAGTGAAGCCCCTTAACAAAACCATGTTCAATAACCAAGAATGGTCCTTCCAGCAAGGCTCGGCGCATAAAGCTCGGTCTACGCAGAGAGTACCTACGGTTTTCTCTAAACGCTATGATAATTTGGAGTCCCTATAATAATCCGTACGATTAACAGTGAAGAATTTTGCCATGGAAAGAGTGCGTGCTTCTATTGATAACTGGCCTCAACGTTTAAAGGACTGTATTGCAGCCAATGGAGGTAACTTAGGATAAGCTTTTTATATTTTAAATTGTTTTATATTTATGTATTAAACTAACACACTGTAAAAGTAATAAATGTTATTTGCAATAGAAGATTTTTGTTCTTTGTTTCAGTATTTATGGCAAGACTAGGTATATAATAAGCTGTTGATTTTGCTCCAAACATACCTATTATTATTACCTGGGTACCCCAAATATAGTTATAAGCGAACATATCCAAATCCACCTCTAATCGAGTACCTAACCTTCATCTTGATGCCGTATTGCCTCTCAAAATATTGCAGTCTACCTACAACTTGTTTGTTCTGGCTAATTGGAACGCGTCGTCGCCTGCGGGTGAGCTAGGCATGGGTTGTCGATGAATTTTAGAATACTATCGATAGATTTAATATAAACTATTAGAATTTATTTATTCAATGGCACACACAACAGATGACAGTAAAAATTAGCGCAAAACAACATTTCCAAGGTATCAAACAAAACCGACACCCAAAAACGTGCATACACAACAACACATGCGATGCGGAAACATTTGACATAAAAGTAGATAAGTACAGCAAAAGTTGTTATTATAAAAAATAATTATAAAATAATTAGAGCCAATTAAACTAATAGATTGAAACAATTAAATTACATTAGGTATATTAAAATTAAATTGAATTGAATTATTGATAAAAGATAATTAAAAGACAAAGATAATTATTTGATTACTAAATAAATAACGAATAATTGAGTATATCGTTCCTCGCGATAACCAATGCCGTTTCTCCAAATCCTTTCTCCTTAAGGTTCCAGTTCATTCTACCTCTCTTTATGTATAGGGGTTCCTACACTGTTCAATGAGTTTATTTATTTGGCCTAATGTTTGGCGTCAGTGTACCATAGAGATGTATATGGGATCCAATAAATAAGGCAGCGATATACGTCACTGTATCATATTCTATTGCAGTTAATAAAAGCATATCTATTTATTTCGTAGGACAAATAAGGCTTTCAACACCTCATTCCTGTTAACTCTGTTTCACTTGCCTTCCCTAAGAACTCACATTGCACATCTAGGTAAACTAAATAGCCTAACTTCCTATTCCCTATGTACTGCACCGCACCGCAGTGACCGCTTATCATTTTTAATCTATCGGGGAATAAATAAAAAGCTTACTAATCGTTTAATCCACATTGCATCATATCTTAATCAAATGCCCATCTAAAATCTATACTAATATTACAAAGCTAAAGAGTTTGATTGTTTATTTGGTTGAACGCGCTAATCTCAGAAATTACTGATTCAAAATGACAAATTCTTTTTGTGTTGAATAGTCCATATATCAAGGAATTGTACAAAGTGGTGCGGTCGATACGTCAATAAATTATAACGTGGACTTTAAGAAAAAAAAATCGCACGAAAAGCCAATACTCTTTATGTCAAAACTAAGCGAAACCCTTTGAAATAGGAAAGTCGGTGGTAGAAGCTTCTCAGACAAACCCTGGGAGGTAACTCGACTTAATAGTGACGCAAAGACCAGCTAACACTGTTCTAGTTGTAGATTTTTTTTATACCACTAAGGTGGCAATCAATCATACGGCCCACCTGATGGTAAGCGGTTACCGTGGCCTATGGACGCTTGCAACACTAGGGGTATCACTTGCGCGTTGCCGACCCTGTAAAAACCCTTTTCAAGCCCTTTTTGAAGAACCCCATGCTGTACTCATTCAAGAAAACCTTGCAGGGAGGTCATTCCACAACCTGAGCGTACGCGGGAGAAAGTTTATCTGAAACCGAATAGTACGAGACCATTTTAGTTCCAATGTGTGAGGATGAATTCCCTGCCGATGGCGAGCGGTGCGATGGTAGAAGAGGCCGTGGGCATCATGTCAAATAATTCCTCCGAACACACTCCGTTATAAAAATGGTAGAACACACATAAGGAAGCAAAATCTCTCCTTAGGCTTAAGGGTTCAATACCGCTTGTCACTTGTGAGCTCGGGATCGTCGGCAATGTCATTTTTTATCAATTTTGGTAAGTATTGTTTTTGAGATTTGTTATGTATTGTTTTTTTGTTTTTGTCATATCTCTGCAAAGTAAAGAAGTTTTGCATTTCATTTCAAATACTTTTTTATCGATAAATATCCTATCCCGTGCAACACTACAGGTTTCTTGTTTAAATATTAACCCAAACGACAAAGGGTCGATTGTACCGCGGCCGCTATTGTTCCGTATTCACCGGCAGCGGGGGGTTGGTACCTGTTCGGGGACACGTACGGGAGCAAATGGACAACAAATAAAAAAAATGATTGTGGAAACCCAATTTTCATTTGTTTTTGGCATAATAACAATTTGTCCTTAGTTACCCTTGTGATTTTTTCTTCTCAATTTTTTTTTTCATTGTTGAATTATTGTTTACGTACATTATTTGAAAATAAGCCTGAGACACAGGTTTGTATATAACCTAACATAAGCAAATTTAATTTCGCACCATGTTTTTAATATTTTAAGATATATCTAATAATGTCATGGCACTTACTTATTGAATAAACATTTTATTATTATTTATGTATGTAATAGTAATGTAATGTAAGAAAAAAATCATGTCTTGGGAAAGGAAGCGAATCCGCGACCTTAGTGAACTTGTCCGGTGGACCCCGGGTAGGGACTAGGGAAGGACTACATACGAGTGACTGCCTAGGAATTTTGATCCCAAAAAAAATTAATTACACCGATTTCAAAACACTAAAAAGAAACAAATAATAAAAAAAATTAAAACCGACTCCAAAAAACTGAAATTGATAAAATAATTAAATTTTAGTAGGTAGGTACTCATCCCCTAGAAACATATTTTTGGAGTCGGTGCTTCACTATCTATGGTTTCTGGAAACAACTTAGCACCAACTCCAAAAATATGTTCCTAGGGGATGAGTACCTACTAAAATTTAATTATTTTATCTTTTTCAGTTTTTTGGAGTCGGTTTTAATTTTTGTTTGAATATTTTTTTTCACAATTTTAGGTGATAACTTTTGAAGGTCAAAGCTAGATGGGTGACCGTGAGCTTAAATTGATTTCTACTATCGTATCATTTCACTAAAAATTCATAGGAAAGCAAAAATCCGCAATTTCGCATATGTAGACGACTTCGTTTTTCCAGTTTTTTTGATTTAAAAACCAAACTACCCAATGGATTTTCAAAAATTTTTTGTGGGACAGAATGGGAACTATTTCGCATCGAACAAAAAAAGAATCATCAATATCGGTTCACCCAGTCAAAAGTTCTGAGGTAACAAACATAAAAAATAATAATAATAATAAATATAATGAAATAGGTAAGTGCTTATCTGATAAACGGTATTTTTTGGAGTCGGTGCTTCATTTTCTATTGTTTCTGGAAACAGTTTAACACCGACTCCAAAAAATACCTTTTTAGTGATAAATACCTACCTACCTACTTTATTGTATTTAATTCATTGTTTCTTTTTAGTGGTTTGAAGTCGGTTTAATCTTTCAAAACATATTTTAATTAAATTTTAATTTGTTTAGCTAGGCTCTAAATTGATAAATTCATGACTTTTCCATGAAGCAGCCAATGTTATATTATTTCATAGAAATGTCATGAAGTTATCAAATGATTAAGGTGTGATTGAAAGTCGCGAAACATTTCTTTGAACAAAAATAGCCCATGTTTAAAATAGTCGAATAGTGGTCACCATCCTGTATACCTACTTACATACAATATTTGGTGTCAAAGAATGCTACCGGTTTTTTATATCGCTGAGGTTTGTAGAACATACAGTATTAGAATAGAATAGAATCAATGTTTATTTGGTACAAATTAAAAAAAAACACGAAAGAATAAACACAAAGATTAAATCTAAACAATTTGTACCAAAAAGGTCTCCGCTCAGCATGAAGCCGTGGCAGGATGTGGGCAAACATCACCAGACATTACAAGAATTATAATTACAATTATTAGGTAGTTTTTTTTTAGTAAATTGTAAATTACTAATTTCTTCACCGCTTTCCTTTTCCAATTATTATAGCAACGTTTTTCTCACAACTCATTGAAGTTAACACCTCTAATGATCCGAAAGAATATTTTCACAAATATTTGTAAACTAACTGTTGAAGTGAGAAAGCTATTTTAATCACATTTTAATGGTTTTGATGCGTTTAAATGCTTACTTTACTGTAACGCATAAAAATAAAGAAAACGATGAGAAATCCCGCCTGGAGCATATATTTCTTCATCGTTTTCTTTCTTTATTTAAGAAAGAAAGAAAGAAAGAAAGAAATAAACTTTTTATTGACTTAACACTAGGTACAATATTTAGGTATAACAAACAAATTACAGTCACGAAACACGACAATTAAGATAATTATAAATATAAACATATTGAACGAAGTGCAAAGCCAACAGGTCCCTGTCTCAGCACAAATGCTTCAGCGACATTCACGGAATGTCGCAGAAGCGCTGATATTCTGACAGGGCCTAGGCGAAGACGTATTATAAATAGAGACAACCATAAAATAAATATATATACGCATACAAATACAAAAAATACCTGCACATAAAGATATATAAACACAAACAAAAACGAAACAAAATAATTGTATATTACTTGTTCATGGCTGTATGGGCTTAACCCTTTGCTCTCCCTTAGTAAGACAAAAGGACCATAGACAAGAGATAAAAACAATTAAATAATAAAAAAATAAAATAAAAAACTGAGTCTTTAAACTCTTTCAATTTCCAATCTGTGGCATACTCTTTACAATGTTGTGGATTGAAATTGGTCTCTATTATATTTACATTTGTTGTTAATGACAATCGTCTAATAACAAGTACACCCGTGCGAGTCCATCGGATTATTATTCATAAATTCATCCGTATTATGTAATATAAATATGAAAAAGCTGAATATGAAAATTTGTAATTGTTACAATAAAGACACACCTCCTGATGTGAAGCGGTAAGAAGTGTCCATGCGAAGACAGCTAGTGCACCTTGAAGCACAACTTGAGCCATCTCCACCTTTGCCTTCCCACGAGATGCCTATTCATGCCTCTTTTAAAAGAACACATGTTATAGGAAGGAGAGAACACATGTCCTGATAAAGTATTCCACGACACAAAACTTCTTTGTGCGTGATGTTGAGGTGGAGACAGTGAGTTGATGACTCCGAAGACCGGCACGCGTGCTCCTGAGTAGGAAGGGGAAGGTGGGATTAGGTCAAAATAGAAGGCGCTAAGTGATACAATGTCTCGAGGCATTGGCAGAGGCTTAAGGTTGCTCATGACCTTTACATCGCCAATGGGACAGCACGACGCTGCAATCTGTCCAGTGCATCGAGGAGGTACTTGGCTCAGCCATCCCACAAGTGCGAGTTCCACGTAAGACTGGTCTTGAGTTTTATAAAGCAGACAGAACAGGCGTGAAAAATTGGCACACCTTGTTCAGGACACCGAGTTTATCTTGGGCTATTTTGACACGGTTTCGATGTTGTTCTGTCACCTATGCCTGCATAAA
This sequence comes from Nymphula nitidulata, assembly GCA_947347705.1. Taxonomy (NCBI): domain Eukaryota; kingdom Metazoa; phylum Arthropoda; class Insecta; order Lepidoptera; family Crambidae; genus Nymphula; species Nymphula nitidulata. The sequence goes on along the minus strand of OX374645.1, from coordinate 7,702,797 downwards.
AAATAAACTTAGAAACTTCAACTTTTATTTTTGTCGTCACATTAAATACAAAAAGAGAAAGACTGCTTCAGACAAAAAAGGATAGAATTACAACCATTCGGACATCAATTGCATATCCCGATGAACCAATTAAACGGGGCAACCCTGAAATTACGGGTCTTAATTAAAAATAACAGAATTTGCCGAGCGATCGAGATCAGCCCGAGCGTGAAACCCGCGTGGAATACAAACTAATTACAGTAGAATCCGGGGGTGGCAGTATAGCTAGCACGCCTGTCATCCCAAAAATCTTTACTAATATTATATACGCGAAAGTAAATCTGTCTGTCTCTTTCTGTTGTAATATCTTGATAGTGAAACAATTGTTAAGGTCTTCAGTGTTATATTTTTATTATCACAATCAATATAATATTAATTAATCTACGTCTAGTCGGGGAGTTGGTATTTAGGCAAGTCACCGACAGTACTTATGTCAAAATATATATAGCTTAGCTACACAGATAAAACAAACTTGTTGACGTTTCGTTCTTTACTACATCTGTTACTTAGTAATTAAAATAGAATAAAACTAGAAAAATTTCACGTCCTGAGGCAGGAATCGAACCCGCGACCTTTCGCAATCCGGGCGACTGCTCTGACCACTGAGCCACCCAGGACTTGGGATATCGCTGTGAAATTCTTCTAGTCTATCTTGTATTTGCGTTTATGAGCTAACGTCCACCCTACAATGTCGAAATATTCTATTTCAACACGGGGTCGCGGGTTCGATTCCTGCCTCAGGACGTGAAATTTTTTCTAGTTTTATTCTATTTTAATTACTAAGTAATTTTTCAAACATTTATAATAATGTTAAAATCAAAAATTAAGAATACATCTGTTACGTTAAAACTGATTTCTACCGCCTCCGTAGTCTAGTGGTTTATACCACCTTCCTCAGATCTACTAGAGGTCTTGGCCTTCAATTCCTGTTAAGGCAGAAAGGAGGTGGTAAAGCTTTGAGCCGTTTCATTAGCGCCATTTCAGATTATACAGGATGGTGCCGTCAATACGACAATAAATTAAACTTTCAAAAAAATTATATTCATTTGATAATTTCATGATCTTTCTAATAATGCAATCAATTTGATACTATTTCATACAAATGTCATGAAATTATCCAACGAATAAGGTGTTTTTGAAAGCGGTAAACCATTTGTAAACCACTGATATAGCTCATGTTTTAATTTATTGTCGTATTGACGGCACCACCCTGTATATCATAGACAATAGGTATTGTACTGAATAACACGAATTCCATGAAATAACGCAAATCTTTTATTTCATGCCAAAAAAATAACAAAATAAGATAAGTATTGGATATGTTACCATAGCACAAGCTCTTAATGATGCTTACTTTGGGCTAGATAATAGGTGTGAGTGTATGAATATCATTATTATTGTTATCTTCTAATTTCATCAAATATTCCTGCTTCCTATATTTAAATATTCAATTCCATGTTTTGGCAACCCTTGTAAATATAATAATAGTAGGCACAACCCTACCGGTAAGTTTTTAATTAAATATTTAAATTCAGGGTACACCCTGAGATAAGAAGACAGCCCTCGCGGAAGCAGGACGATATAGTTGACTTGATACATAAAAGTTATGATATGACATTGTAATTTATCTGACAATGATTATGAAATAAAAATATTTAATAATTAGTGTCTTTATGATTATTATTTGATAGGCACATTAAATTGTGATTTTAAAAATAACATTGAACATAATGTAGTATTGAAATTGAGTGGTTGATCAATTATCTATTGTATCATGTTTGACGCCAATAAACATAAATTTCTATTCTATTCAAAGCTATACCGGATGTTATAGCGTAGAATCGAATAGAATTTGGAAGTGAAAGTTGATATTGTAGTATGTGCGCAGGTTATGTGTATGTTAGAATTTTCGGTAATACATAGGTATGAAATTATTGTTAAGGAAGAGCTGAGCTTCCTAGCACAAGCAATTACCTTTGCTTAAAAGGTAGCTCCGACTATGATCTTTTGTAAACTAGCCCAAGTTTTTTTTCTCTTTATTTAATTTAAGGACTTTTGTCCTAACTAAGACATGTCAGTCCTATTATAACCTTACACATACAAATAAAAAAATGAACTGCGCAGAGTCCAAGTTTTACATTTATACTTATATTACTTATGATACGTTATTCGACAGCGACACAGATCGACTGACCACCATATTATAGACCATTCTAGCTGGAAGTGAGGTTGGTTGGCTTAATATATATTGGAAAATGCCCAAATCTAAACAATGGAGCTAAAGTGTGGTCATCAATATCTGCCGCTGTCTGTTGTTTTTAATACACACGGATAATATGTGTTGGACATCATCAACTACTTCACAGGTATCGCAATTAGGGGAGTCAACTTTATTAATCAAAAATGCAAATTTGTTTGATGGGTAATGGCCAGAGCGAAGTCGGTGCATCATTACAATGTACGATCTGTTTAGGTTAGCATAGCCAAACCATGGAATTTGAAGGGGTTCACATTGTATCGTTTTATACCATATTCCTTTTTCTTTAGACCTTTCGTTAAAATATTCTTTCCAATGATTATATACTATATATTTTGTAAACATGTGTCAATTCCGAATTAGTAGGTAAGATGTTGTAATTTTTTCCTTCTTCCATGGCTTGTTTTGCCAACCGGTCGGCTTCTTCATTCCCGCCCACACCCATTGTTAAGAGTTGTCACGATTAGGTGTGATAATGTTTTGATTAATTTAATCGGAAAATAAAAGTGGGTTGAAAGGTGCCAAGCTAAACTCTTGTCACGGAACCCCCTTAAGGCGATACCTCGTCGATACTAGCGACACCACTTGATTTAAAATAATTGTGGTGAACATAGAACATAATAAACAAAAACGCTTTAGTGAATTACTAAAGAATGGTATTTGTAATTTTTTGAGATGTGCTCGGTTTAAGATATTCCCCTATATGTAACCTATTTTTTCATTATTGCCTAAGGTGGCCACTTTTAACAATAATAAAAAAATTGGTTACTCATATGTAGACAATTTATACAAGATACATCTTTCAAAATTACAAATACCTTTCTTTAGCAATTCTCTAAAGCGTTTTTGTTTATTATGTTCTAAATTCACCATAATTAATAACAATCAATTGGTGTCGCTAGTGTGCACGAGGTATCCCCTTAAATTTCATAGCGATGTTTTGTAACACACTGAAAGAAAGAACGAAAAAATATTTTATTTAAATAGGCCACAAAGAAGCACTTTTAAATCGTCATAAACTCATTTTTATAACTATCACAAAAGATATATAGTCTCTGTCTGTCTGTCATGTCTGAATTTACACCGGTTCCAAAAGTTGAACTACCGAGGATATTCCGGCAACAAACTCGTGTAGTCACTCTTTTCAAATATTAAATTACAATGGTTGTAGTTAAAAAATTATAACTTTTAACAGTGCAGTGCCGCCCAGCGAATAATTAAAATAATAAATAAATAAATAATATAAAAATAATGCTATAATGTGTACGATGTTTTACTTTGGGTTAGGAAATAAGTGTGAGTCTAAGGATATACCTATTATTACATTTACATTTAACCAATGTGTACCTGTGATTAGGGCATCAATAGACATTGTAGCTTATGGTGAATTATTTTTATATGTGATGATGATTATCACTAGCCTATGTATGTCGTACTGCAGCACAGTACATGGGAGAAACACACGAGAACTTTTATATGAAATGTATCAAATTAATGTTGTATGTAAATAAATAATTCCGCCTTTCTTGTTTCTACTGTGAAACAGTTCGCTGTGTTTCGGATTGAAGGGAAAGGTAGCCAGTGTAATTACTGGGCATGGACGGCATTTCAACTTAGGCCTCACGATGACAACGCACCGGCAGTACCAAGTGATTTTTCCACTTACCTCCAGGTGGGCCGTCAGCTTGTTTGTCATGATAAAAATAGTTTAAAGTATCAAAACAAACCGTCGTAGTGTAAATCAGTGCGACAGCGCGTATAACCGACCACTGAGGCGGAATCTCGCGTAAGGGCGACGAAGTGACATTACGCGACAAGTTAACGCGTATTAAGGATTTGCATTAAAAATTACGGGGCTTATTAATTCAAAACTAAATATTGTTAAAAAATATAACGTAGACAGTCAATAGGACTGTCAGCGGTGTGGAAATCAACTCCTATTACGGAGGTTTTTTTATATACAACTAGATGACAAACAAGCTGCCTGCCAAGCTGACGGCCAACCTGGTGGTAAGCGGTTACCGCCGCCTATAGACACCTGCAATAACAAGGAATATATCACTTGGTATGGCAGGTGCGTTGTCATCCTGAGGCCTAAGATGAAATGCCTTCCATGCCCAGTAATTAAACTGGCTACCTTTCCCTTCAATCCGAAACACAGTGAACTGTTTCACGGCTGAAATAAGAAAGGCGGTGGTACCTACCCAGACGACCTTACATACGGGCCTACCACCTAGTTAAGAATGGGAGAAATACATAAAAAGTTTGGGCTATAGCACTATAGGTCCAAGCAGGAACAACCGGGACCATTGATTTAACATGCATGACGAGGCATAGAGAAGCGAAAGATTAAAAATTTTGATTGACCCATCCCGGGACCGACCATAGCAAAAGTTGCTTTGTTTTCCTAATCGAAACCAGAGCGCTCAAAACGCCACCGAACTCCTCGCAGCTTCATAATTTCATTTTTTGTCGTTGTAGGTACCGATTGCACGAATGCTCTAACCATGTAGGATAACCCAGTGAAATTCTTCTAGTCTATCTATATGTTATCAGCTTACGTGTACCCTGCAATATGTCCCCCTCAGGACGTAAATTTTTCTAGTTAAGATATTTTTATCTCTACTAATATTATAAAGCTGAAGAGTTTGTTTGTTTGGTTGAACGCGTTAATCTCAGGAACTACTAATTCAAATTGAAAAATTATTTTTGTCTTGGATAGTCCATTTATCGAGGTATTATATAGGCTATATAAAATCACGCTACCACCAATAGGAGCTGAGCATTAATTAAAAGTGTTGCAAAAACGGGGGAATAATATTCCTTTTCAGAGCTTTCGTTGTGTGCGCTGCGTAAACGGATAAAGCTAGGTATAAATCATGTATTCAGGAATTGTTCTCCTTTAAAAGTTTCAAAAAAGTCCGCGACAGCATATGTCTATTCTTTGAAAATGACTCTCTATAACAATTTTTCGGTAATCAATTTTTTTCTAAAATAATGCATAATCTGCGAAGGTGTTTTTGTAAACATGATATTATTCCATATCAAAATAAATACATTATTCATCACAAGTATTTAATTTTGAGCAAAATTGTTCCTGACATCATTTGATTTCAATAAACATCTTAAGAGATATAATAGTTTTAAAATATCATGCGCGCATTTATGATTTTCAAGGTAGACGGGCGCGGGCGGGGCGATCAATGCATTAATTGCGAAGGTGTTTTATAAACATGATTTAAATCCTTAGCCTACCAACGCCACCGTTGTTATTTTCCGACATCCACGCGGACGAAGTCGCGGACACAGCTAGTGTTAAAATTAAAATTAAGATTATGATTGTTCGAATTATTGAAATCGTATGAATTGACCGAATAGGGTAAAATGTTTAAGCTTAGAACTATCATACAAACCTTCAGTTCGCTATCATCGGTCCCGTACTTAAATCCCAAAACACATGAGCAATGGCCGAGTGCGTGTGACGTGTTGAATGTCGTAGGGTGATTTAAGGCTACTTACCCTGACGCAGGCCCCAATGAATTTATACCACAAGCTTCCCCCTTTTAAATCGAGATTTCAAATGCCAGGAAATGTTCGGCGCACGAAAAATGAACGATTTGGTTCCAGATTTTGGGTATTATTTTAGGTCTCTATAATATAAAAGTGTTTAATACATAAACTTTACTAAAGACATTATTACAGGACTAGTTGCACAGATTAAACTAGTTCGTAGACTCGTATGAATATATTTTTCTTTGTACGGCACTGGACTGCTAAATATTTTATTTTTGATAGTTATACATATACATATATATTTGATATATTGTTGATAGTTTACTAGGTGGTAGACCTGTATGTAGGGTCGTCTGGGTAGGTACCACCGCCTTTCTTATTTCAGCTGTGAAACAGTTCGCTGTGTTTCGGATTGAAGGGAAAGGTAGCCAGTGCAATTACTGGGCATGGACGGCATTTCATCTTTGGCCCCAGGATGACAACGCACCTGCAATATCAAGTGACTTTTCCTTGTTATTGTAGGTGTCTATAGGCGGCGGTAACCGCTTACCATCAGGTGGGCCGTCAGCTTGCTTGTCATCCAGTTGTAATATAAAAAATAATAATATAAAAATGTGGTGTTTGACAATTTTGAAAGTGCTTCTTTGTGGCCTATTTAAATAAAGATCCTATACATTTATGAAGATCGTTTAGCGTTAGACCATTACAACATATAAAAAGTGCATTACTATGGTACATCGACCATAGTAATGCACTTTTTATATGTTGTAATGTGACTCTTCGTTTCTCGACGTGACACAGTCCTCCTGTCGCCTGCCCCGCGTCGTTGTGTCACAAGCAACTCAACATTTTACAATATGACACTATACATCTGTAATATCTGGCAATACGGCACTAATACGTCACTCTTGCATATATTGTATTCGCATGATCCGTTCGTTGACGCTGTAGTATACATGAAAGCTCAAAGTCAATCGTCGATGGACGTTGTGTCATATGTTATTTAATTATTTGGTTCGTGTTTCGACGTTGTGTCTCGGAACGTGTTAAAATTTGAAAGACCGAGAAGATTCCGGCAACAAACTCTAAGAGTTTGTTGCCGGAATCTTCTCGGTAGTTGTTTGGAACCGGTGTAAATTCAGACACGACCTTCCTTCCTTCTGAGAGGTAGACAGACAGACATTATGACATTGTTTCCTAACATGAATTCAAATATAATAATAATATTCATACACTCACACCTATTATCTAGCCCAAAGTTAGCATTGGATTCTAGATAACGGATAAATATTGATAATAATATGTATATAAATATTAGAAATATACTAAATAAACATGTAGGTATGACTCGTGAACAAATGCTCGTATTCATCATACAAACATTTGCCCCTAACGCGATTTGCACCCGGGACCACTTGATCGAGCAGCCGGTATAGCAAGGGGTACACACCACTCGACTAGCCGGTCGTCCAAAAACAGATATGACAGACAGACACTAAGACTTTGAGTACTATGACTTTGTTAGTTGTTTTTGTGATAGTCGATTGGTATTTTTGACAATAGGCTTCAAGAACCTATTTGAAAAACATATTTCCCCTTGATTTTATTACATTTTCTCGTATAAGATTATCGTTTCTTTATCGGACTTCCAAAACTTGGAATTCTTTGCCTGCACATGCGTTCCCTGCCTCCTTCTTATAGCATGGGGTCCTTCAAGAGAGGCGTGAAAAGGCACCTTTTGGGCCGGCAAGGTGGAGGCGGCTAGAGCAGTGTCTAAACTGCACTAGTTGTCTTCGTATATGGACTCTTCTTATCGCTTCACATCAGGTGGTGTTAACTCATTTGGCGTGCTTTCTATAAAAAAAATGAAACATGAACAGGATAAATAAATTGGTGACATAACAAAACATCATCACATCAGTTTCATCTAATGAGTCGAATGTCAGAAGCCAGTCTCTGTAATGCGTTTGCGCAGCTATTTATGTGATATCTAGACTGTGACGCGGACACACTGCCGGGAGGGACGGCCAACGATTTAATATCATTTATTAGTTTACTACTTCCTGCTTTACCCGCGTGGATGTTGGTTCCCGCTCCAATAAGTATCGAATGTACTCCCCAGGGTGTCAAACTATATCCATACCTTTCACGTAATTCAGCCTTAAGTTCTTATACATCTGAAAATCAGATATACATTTCTTCATGAAAATATATTTGTCTAGAACCGACTCGAGCCAGAAACACGATCTAATGATTTTCGATACATTATATTCACGAAAATACCTCCTAAGAATAAGAAAGTTCAAGATTATATTGGTGAACGTTAACAGTATAATAATAAATAATTTATTTCTTTCTTTTACAAATAATCTTAGTCACTATATTTATGTAGCACTATTGCATTTGTAAAGACACTAGTCCCTGAAATAGCCACAGTTGCCCCTGTGCCCCTCCCGCAGATACATTTGCACACAATTTCACTAGACTAAGAGGTAACTTGTATTTAGTGATACTTTTTAGCCAAGGAGTACAGTTATAATAAAATAAGAAACAAACAAAACCCACAACATAAATACTTACTTATAAAAATATACCTCTAAACCTCTGTATACATAAACAATATAGTTATGTAAACAACAAGGGCCTAAACTTATAACTGTAAATATATAACATGAATTAATCACTATCGTGTCTCAGCAAGCGGTCGCGGAAGTGGTCGCGTACTGTACGGTTTCAGAGAAACTTTCTCCCATGTGCGCTCAGGTTATGGAATGGCTGCCTGCAGAGGTTGTCTCGAATGAGTATATACAGCATGGGGCTCTTCAAAAAGGACTTGAAAAGGTTTTTACAAGTGATACCTCTAATGTAATTTACTGTACATATTAGAGATAGCTAAATTCGTCCGAAAAAACCAATACCTGTTCCAACAAGTAAAAGATTGTTACACTGGGAAAATGAACCTGAGACATAACAATCGACTCGCTCTTCCGTCATCTAACTTAAAGCTACATAGCTCAGGCACCCATATAAGTGCAATAAAAATTCATAATAAACTTCCCAAATATATCCAAGACGAAACAAAGGAAAATGCGTTTGTAAAAAAATTGAAACGGCTTTTGCTAGAAAATTGTTTTTATAGTCTGCAGGAGTTTCTCGATTATCCAAATAATATTTAAATGAACATACCTACTGAATATCATATAATATGTCACAAATAAACACAGAAAAATAAAGAAATTATATATATATAGATATGTCAAAACATTAATATATTTTTATGTTATTGCTTAAAGTAATAGTTTATTATGATTGTGCTAAGTTTTTAGTTTTAAGTAAATAATGTACCCTCATGTACTTAAGTTGCCGTATCACAGGAATTACAACCTTATGTATAAGACCTTTATGTTATGTGATACGCAATAAAGATATGATTATAATTATGTAGCAAGCATCCATAGGCTACGGTAACCGCTTATCAGGTGGGCCGTATGCTTGATTGCCACCTTAGTGGTATAAAAAATCATTTTTCTTATCCTCACAGTTATTTTTAAAGAAATAATTTGTGTCTTTTCTGAGTCAGTCATCTCTATCCCGATTCTTACCTTACTAGTCTAGGTAGCGGGTTCGTTTCCCACGATTTTTCTAGTTTTTATATTTTCATACACACGGACAGTTAGATACGGATTTAGAGCATATTAGGTACCAGAGGAGCTTGGTGGCGTAGTGGTTTAGGTGGTTTAGGTGCTCTGGTATCATTGAAGCAAAAAAACAACTTTCGCCATGGTCGATCTTGGGATGGGTCAGTCAAAATTTATGACTTAGAGCTCCTCCGTGCTTCGTCGTGCAGTTAAGCCGTTGGTCCCGGTTGTTACTGCAACCGCTTTAACCTATTAACCTCCATTTGGCCAGCGTGGCCGTGTTATGACCCAAGCTCCTCATGTGTTTCTCCCATGTAGGCTGGCCTGTTCCCAGCAGTGGGACGTATAATAGGCTGATGATGATGAGGTACCAGTTATTGTTAGAGAGAGATAGAACTAGCTGTAGTATATTTTAAATTTCATATTAAAGCACATGCCATTGTCACCGCCTATAAGTTTGAAACTAAAGTTTATTTATTTAGTAAATTAAGGGAGACATACAGATTGCCAACAAAGTTTTTACTTAAAGCTATTGCATTTCATTGAAGTACGTCTAAATGGGCACAAAATATATCGTTTACTTAAGTAAAACAAATAAGATATAAGATATCTGCTTCAAAATCGAGTAGCAAGATTCCACCCGAACATAAGCAAGTTAAATAAAATCTTTTAAATAATAAAAAATACAACAAATAAAAATAAAAACCTAAGCAATATGTTTTTATTTGTTGTCTGATGAATAAGCCAATGAATCCCAAGCTCACTTGTCACCGATAAATTTAACAGACTAATTTATTATTGGCAAACATACAATACAATCTGTTAGGTATCAAGCGATGACTTCTATGGTAGCGGGAAGATTCATGGGCTATCTAAATTGAGACACGCTAAAGACGTGTTGGAACAATAATAAATAGATGTAGTTAAGAACCTAGCCCGTCATGCTTCGGATTCCAGACACAATTGATTTTTCCATTGTCATAGACCTCCGGTGGGATAAAGCCGCTGGACAGATTAAGAGCCTAAATAAAACCAAACATGAGTGTACATGAAAGCAGTTGTTACAATTATTTTGAAATATTACAAATCGTTTAAGACTTAGTTGATTATATTGTATGCTAGAATTAATCAATAAAATTTAACGAATTGTGAATATTATAGAAATACGATGATACATGTCTAATAGCTACAAGGAAAACCCGCTCCTATCGCTCTAAGGAAAGAAGAAGTGCAGCAGTCTAAAGAACTGCGTTGTATAGTCAGCACCAAAAGTAGTTATGTAAAATCATGCATTTTGTAAAAAAAATATAAAATTGAAAATTTTCCGTAACCCCTCATCAATTATCTATCTAACACCATTTCATTGCGACTATTCTTATGAGGCCAAACAGGTTATATTCGCTGTAGGTTTCTGATGAATTAAATATCCCGTAGACTTTTTGATATGTCATTGAAATGTCACTATGTCACCGAAGTAAGAATCTGTTTTGGTGAAACCCTTTTATCACGTAGAAAATAAGCTGATAGTCATCAAACGCCTAAACTGATCTTCATAAATTTATATACATTCTCTTAGTAATAAACCGTTGTTATACATGTAATACTACTGTCCACCATTTACCATCACTATTGAGGTACAAACATAATATTAAAGTGAAGCACCGACTCCTAAAACTTCTTTAGAATTAGATAAGTACATTTTAATTATTTTTTTCTTTAATGTTTTTTATTTTTATAAAAATTTAATGTTTTTACCAGCTTTTGATGCACACTGTACCCTAAGTGGAGCCGCAAAAAGCCTTTGTTAAGATAACTGACAATGAATGTTTTAATTCATTGAATATTCATGTTTTACTGAATATTTTATTCAACTTTGTATAGGTAAGAAAAAAGCTTTGAATAAGTTAGGGAGTAAATTGGAAATTAGAAAGTAAATTGAGAAACAAAAACAGTTTTACTTATGTGTATTTTTTAAGTTACTAGCGTGGCGTGCTGATGGTTTTTTAAAATACAATAAGATGACAAGCAAGCTGACGGATCACCTGGTGGTGACAGTAGCTAAAATCGCCTGCAGACACCTGCAAAATTAAAAAAGCTATCACTCGGTATCCCTGAGGCCTGAGATGAAATACCGCACATGCCCAGTAATTACACTGGCTACCTTTCCCTTCAACCCGAAACACAGCGAACTGTTTGACGGGTGGAATACAATATATTTCCTTGTATTGCAACGTTTTTGATATGGGCCGATGCCGCGCGATCGTACGAAGATTATCAAGGGTTGTCACATAATGAAAAAATGTGATTATTATTTAAAAAGTAACATTAATAGGTATTTTATTGTTTTAAAATAATATGTTATTTTTTTACCAGCGTTATTGATCCAGCACTGTTAATTAGTTATGTACTAGCATGCACTGCACTAGGTCCATAAACATCGCAAAATATTTTCGCGGCTTGCGTTGCATTTTTACCTTTTTTGTAGTAAAATTTTAAAATGTATCGAATTTCTTCATTAGATTCACTCATCTTGACAATGCGAAAAACAAATGAAAAACTTACATTTTTCTAATTTGAATTTGGAAGTGTCTTTTTTAAAATCAATACTTTTAATGATACCAAAACCAGCCAAATACAAATAGTACAGCCAAAGAGATTTTATTACAAGTTCATACATACTTTAATGCGAAAAGACTTTTTCCCCAACCTAATATGTTCTTAATTTTGATTTTAACATTATTATAAATGTTTGAAAAATTAATTAGTAATTAAAATATATCTGAACTAGAAAAATTTCACGTCCTGAGGCGGGGATCGAACCCGCGACCTTTCGCAATCCGGGCGACTGCTCTAACCATATCTGAGCTACCCAGGACTTGGGACATCCCTGTGAAATTCTTCTGGTTCCTTTGAAATTGTTCTAGTTTAGAAATATTTAAATTACTAAATAATATTTGAAAAATTTGCTTTAAATTAAAAAAAAATATATATTATTTTCTACTACAGATAAATTACCTTTATGTCCAGCCGCCGGAATTTTTTTACATTGTATAGTTAGACGTTAGCTTATAATAACGTATAATAACAAAATTAAAAATTTTAAGTAACCCCCGGCGTCATTAATCATCTATCTAACACCATCTTATGCTGAAGTTTCTGAAGAATTAAGCAGTTCGCAGACTTTTTGATAGTATAGGATCAGCTCAAAGTTAGTATGTCATAAGAATGTCGCCGAAGTGACAGTACAGCAAATTTAAAATCAATCGGATCTGTAAAAGTTAGTAAAATCCTATTATCATGTAGAAAAAAAAATTTTAAACAAAAATTAAAACCGACTTCAAAAAACTGAAAAGGATAAAATAATTAAATTTAAGTAGGTATTCATCCCCTAGAAACATATTTTTGGAGTCGGTGCTTCACTTTCTATTGTTTTTGGAAACCACTTAGCACCAACTCCAAAAATATGTTTCTAGGGGATGAATACCTACTTAAATTTAATTATTTTATCCTTTTCAGTTTTTTGAAGTCGGTTTTATTTTTTGTTTAAAATTTTTTTTTCACAATTTTTAGTGGTAACTTTCTACGGTCGAAGCTAGATGGGTGACCGTAAACTTATATTGTTTCCTACTATCGTATCGTTTCACTAAAAAGTCATTTGAAAAGCAAAACTTCGCAATTTCGCATATGTAGACGACTTCATAATTTTAGTTTTTTTAAATTTAAAACCAAAGTACCCAACTGTTTTAAAAAAAAAATTTATGGGACCAAATGGCAGCTATTCCGCATCGAACAAAAAAAGAATCACGTAAATCGGATCAGTAATCTCGGCGTAATCGGTGTACATACATAGAAAAAAAAAAAAAAAAAAAAACCATACCGGCCGAATTGAGAACCTCCTCGTTTTTGAAGTCGGTTAATGAGCTGATAGTCATCAAACGCCTGAACTGATCTTCATAAATTATAGCTAAGAACCATCGTAGTCACGTCAGCTTTCAAACAAAAAAACCGAAAATCGGTCCATTCGTTTAGGCGCTACGTTGCCACAGACAGACACACAGATACACAGATACACAGACAGACTCGTCAAACTTATAACACCCCTCTTTTTTCGTCGGGGGTTAAAGTAGAGGACTAGAATAAAACTCATAGGTTTTATCTTAACTCCTGGATAGTTCAGTGATCAGAGCAATCAAGAGCGCATATATAGGTACCGATATGAATTCCACTGCTGAATAAGGGTCTCGCCATCGATGTCCAAACAGATTGGTTTTGCGCAGCCAGCATTCAACAATTCCCTGCTACCCTGACCAGGTCGTATCTCCATTTAGTGGAAGGCCGTCCTACTTTGCGCATACGTGGTCGCCATTCTAGAATTTTAACGCCCCACCGGCCGTCTGCTCTGCGTGCTATGTGCCCTGCCCACTGCCACTTCAACTTGCTAATCCTATGAGCTATGTCAGTGACTTCGGTTCTTTTACGGATTTCCTCATTTCTGATTCTATCTAGTAACAAAACAGCTAATATAGCTCGTTGGGTGACTGTAAACTTGTACAGAAGGCCGCTCCGTATGATGTTTCATTTTCGCCCACAAACAATTTTCAATACTCAAATTCTTTATTGCAAACCATAATGTACAATAAGGAGGTAGAGTAACATATCTTACAAGATTATTATGGACCTGTCGGGCAAGCCATTAGTTTAAGAAGAGGACGCACTTCTTGAAAAATTGGTATAATTCATTAATTACATAACAAACATATAAGATTACTTATTACAAATTAAGTTAATACGTTACAATATAATAATGGCAATTGAAATTAATCATTTAGGTATTCATTAATGTCATTAAGTAAAATATGTTTTAATTGTTTTATAAATTTGTTGTCATAATTTTCATACTTTAGTATGTCCGGTAATTTATTATATTATATATTTTTATTGAGGAATTAAATGTGCTTGATGGAGCAATTTTAGTCGGGAAGCTGGAAATATTAACTTATTTCTATTTAGTAGTTAGTTTTGTAGGCACTTTCGTTTCGTATAAAATTCACTTTGCTTGCGTACAAACTTGCACATTTAAAATATAAACATATTTATTACAACAACATATTTTAAACCGATTGTTGGAAGTGGATAGGCAAACCGAAGCCTTAGCTAAACCCACCTAATTCCTCCCCACTGAACTCTCATTAAATACTAAAATAAATCCGTACATAAAATTTTACGTCCGCCCGCCCCAAGATTAGCACGCCCAAATTATCTTTTGTTAATTAGAATTTAAAATCTGCAGCCGCTCTCTGGGATTCAGGCAGCTGCAAAGAGGATAGCACTGTGAATATTTTACAATTGACAACGCTTTAGAACCATAGCGATCCAAGTCACATTTTCTTTAAGCGCTTGGACCCACAGAACTATTAAAAATTGAATGCCCCAGGTAATAATAATGTTGTGGTGACATTCCTAGTAAGTAATCATAATCATAATCATTTATTGCACTCCAAAATGTTATACATGGTGTTGGAAATGAAATTTTACAGATCATTTTGGACCCTGTCGGGCACGGCAAGTTAGGAGGGAGGATGAATTTGTATATAATTTAAATTTAGGTATATTCTTTGTAATAGTATTCATACTATTTATCTAATAAGTGTGATAAGTAGTAGGGGTTCATAATTTTTCATTTAAATATTCATTTAATGTGTAATATGATTTTGTAACTAACAGTTTTTTATAAGTTTTACAAATTGTTTATCTTTAACTTCTTCCTTTATATGTTTAGGCAATTTATTAAATATTTTTATTGACATTACTAAAGGGCTATTTGAGTACAGAGTCATTCGAGAGGTTGGTAAATTTAGTTTGTTTTTATGGCGTAGGTGGTATGTTGTGGAGTTTTCTGATCTTTTTGTGTAAAATTCCGGATGTTTTCGAACAAATTTACATACTTCGAAGATGTAAATGCATGGCAGAGTAAGTATTTGATATACTTAGAAGATACCTGTATCAGGAAGTCCCCTCTTCCAGTCCGTTTATCCTTATTGTGAAATGAAATATATCTAAAATAACAAAATAACATTAAGTAACAGAATGTGTCTGTGTGTGACATTATATAATTTCTTGACATTTGTATGAAATAATATAACAGGTGTTGTAGGGTGGATGTTAGCTCATAAACGCAAATACAAGATAGACTAGAAGAATTTCACAGGGATATCCCAAGTCCTGGGTGGCTCAGTGGTCAGAGCAGTCGCCCGGATTGCGAAAGGTCGCGGGTTCGATTCCTGCCTCAGGACGTGAAATTTTTCTAGTTTTATTCTATTTTAATTAATAATATAACATTGTCTGCAATATTTCATAGAAATGTCATGAAATTATCAAACGAATAAGATGTTTTTGAAAGTGGCAAACCATTTCTATGAACTAATAATGTAGGCATCAGCTGTATAGGATGGTGACGACGAAATGATAAGAAATTAAAACATGGGCTTAATTAATAATAAATTATACATCTTATTCGTTTGATAATTTCACGACATTTCTATGAAATAATGCTGACAATGGGCCTAATTCTGGCGAACACGTGCTAAGATTAAATTTAAGTTCAGTCTACCTCTTTCTCTCAATATGAATACGAAAAGGATCGCTGTCATAAAATTTGACACTTACAAACATGCATTCAATTTTCGACCTTATTGAACGTGATAAAATGCAGTATTTAGGAGGCACCTCCGTACATGCCGTCTAAAATTGTCTATGTTTCGTATGAAATCTGTCTTAATTTAGATGACAACTCAAAAAAATTCTTGCTATCTCATTCTTATTACATATTGTGAGAAAGAGATATACTGTACTTAAATTTAAACTTAGAGTGTTCCTCCAGAATTAGGCCCAATGTTATATTATTTCATACAAATGTCAATAAATTATATAATGACACACACACGCTGCACGCTAATTGTACATTGGCTGCATTATTTCTTAGAAACATTAAACAATAGCTTAGGCCCGCGACTCCACCCGCGTGGATGGTGATTATCGCTCCAAAAAGTACGCTATGTTCTTCTTAGGGTCTCAAACTATCTTCATACCACATTTTATTTAGATCGGATGAGTAATTTAGGCGTGAAAGCTTAACAAACAAACAAATTCAGTTTTTCCTTGTAAATATAATTTTGACATATTTGTGTTAGAATCAAATTACGAATACTTATAACTTAACCTAATCGTAAGTATTTGTAAAAATACTCGTTCCACGACGTTACTTCTTAGGTTACGACTTCGTTGAAGTTAGCTTATAACGAAAATACAGATATACTAGAAGAATTTCACAGGTAGCTCAGATGGTTAGAGCAGTCACCTCAATCCCCGCCCTAGGACGTGAAAATTTTCTAGTTTAGTTTTTTTTATGTAACACAAATCACTTACGCATTTAAGTATACTATTATTTAGGATTAGTAACACCTCTTTTCATGTCCCTTTTACATTAACTTCAATAAAAAACTTTGCCTATCACATGTTAATGTTTTTGATACGTTTAAACGGCTTATGGTTATATTTATCCTCAGTTAACTTATGGTATTATTTTCTGGGGCAACTCGGTTAATGTAGAATCCACTTTTATATTACAAAAATGATGTCTACGAATAATATATAAATTGTACAGTCCTTACGAGATATTTTTAAAAGGGAATAAGTATTTCTTAACCCTAACTTGTTTATATATATTAGAAATATCATCATTCATAAAAAAATACAAAGAAAACTTTATACAGAAAATTTGCTGTCGTAATGTTCGCTCAAAATATCAATTTGATTTCTATGTACCACAATGTAATAACACAATGTACCATAAGAGTACCTACTTCAGTGCAATAAAAATATTTAATCATTTGCCTGTTAGTATTAAATAACTAGAAGGAAAACAATTCCAAATTAAATTAAAAATTTGGCTGATTTCAAAAGCATATTACAGTTTAAGTGAATTTTATAATGATGAAACTTAGAATTAAAAAATGTTTTACATACCTTAATAAGTTTAATTACTCAATTTAGATTATTAGTTAATCTAAATTGAGTAAATATTGTATGTCCGAAATGGATAAAACTGTTGTAAGCACTATTTATATTTTAAGACCTTTTTTATACACAGTTATACAATAAAAAATTATTCTATTCTATTCTTTATTGTTACAATTACAAATAAAGAAAGAAAACGATCAAAAAATATATGCTCCAGGCGGGACTTTGCCTATTTCATCGCGACGTGTTTTAGCTAGAATTAAACGTGAAATCTTCGTCTGCCGCTAAAAGCTTAGTAGAAGCATAGCTTTTAAAACATTAGACGCGCTGCCAAGGCTGTCTAATATTGAAATATTGGTTACCCATAGCCTTTCAAGGATACTAGCATGGTCGAGTGTACGTGAACTTGACAAACCGATGTGCGATGAATGCTTGCTCTAGTATATTACTAGTGTAAGTTTCAATTGAATTGAAGCGATAACGATAACCGGCGTGTTCACTTCCTAATCCAAAGATAAAGTCAAATATTTTACTAGGTGGTAGGCCCGTATGCAGGGTCGTCTGGGTAGGTACCACCGCCTTTCTTATTTCAGCCGTGAAACAGTTCGCTGTGTTTCGGATTGAAGGGAAAGGTAGCCAGTGTAATTACTGGGCATGGACGGCATTTCATCTTAGGCCCCAGGATGACAACGCACCTGCAATATCAAGTAATTTTTCCTTGTTATTGCAGGTGTCTATAGGCGGCGGTTACCGCTTTCCATCAGGTGGGCCGTCAAAAAAATATTTTGCTCACTAAGGTACATATAGTTAGTACCTAGGTCCATACCAAATAAGTCATTATCATAATCATCATCATTTCAGCCGAGAGACGCCCACTGCTGGACATAAGCCTCCCCCAGGGATCTTCAAACCGATCGGTCCTGAGCTGCCCGCATCGGCTTCCCGCGATCCTCACCAGATCGTCGGTCCACCTTGTGGGGGGCCTACCAACACTGCGTCTCCCGGTACGTGGCTACTCGAGGACCTTTCCGCCTCGACGGCCGTCAGTCGCAATGTCAGTTGCAATGTGGCCTGCCCACTGCCACTTGAGGTTCGCAAATCTTCGGGCTATGTCGGCGACCTTAGTTTTTCTGCGGATCTCATCATTTCTGATTCGATCACTAAATAAGTTGTTTTAAATAATTTTATTGATGGAACTGTTCTGTGACTCACTGTATTCAGAATGCGCGTTTGTGCGACACGCTGTGGTCGACATCACTCTATGCGACGTCTGATGAATATCTTACAGTCTCTATATTCTAGTATTTAATTTAACGCCATAAAAGCTTTTATACTTCCACTAGCTACCCAGCTGTGATGAACGGCTCAGTTGGGTTATGTGAGACTGTACGACTGGCATACTCACTACAAACCATCAGTTCTTCCTACATCGCTGCGTAGCGACGCGACCATTCAGCGAACTTCGCAGTTGCGCATTCCGCGCGGCTGCTTGCAGCAGGCCACCACAAAAGGTTAGAGATATCCCGGAAGAACATTGGATATCTGACCATATAAACCGTTTTTTGTGACATTAAGGAGAAGCTCTACCAGCTGAACTTTTTTTTTGTTTCGCTGGGAAAAAAATGGCTTATTCATGCCCTCCCGTCAGGGGACAAGAGGGGTATGTGAGACTCGCCGGGAACGGTTCCCGGGTCTACCCACTAAAACAACCCAGCGGCACTCCCTCATCGCCTTATGTAGTGGGAGGACTGGGAAGCCGGCAGAGCCTCTACTTCCAGTCCCCCACCGGCAATTGCCCGCCTAGGCGGCGGGCCCTTCACGTCGCTCGAGCCAGTCTTGCAGGACTGGCTCGGGCCTGTCCGCCCGAAGCGCATCTAGTGTTCGGCGGCCGTAAAAGGCAGAGGCGAGGTCCGCCGTCCAGTGATGGACAATGGCATCTTTCGCCTCTCGCCGGACGGCCTCCCGCTCTTCAGGGGCAGGTCGCTCGCCGACCGCCCTTCGCCCCGCCGTCCTCAAGTTCCCAAGGCAGGGTGCCGGCCAGAGCGCACGCCGCCGCGAAGTTTACCGAGCGGTAAGTCCGCGCCACTCGCTGTGCGATGGCCCTTTGGGGCGCCCGGATGCTGGTGGCATTTTCCCTACTTTGGAGGTCTGCCCAGATGGGCGCCCCGTACAGGGCCATGCTCTTCAGAATGCCGGCGTAAACACGCCGGCATCGCCCACTCGGCCCTCTCAGGTTTGGTATAAGCCAGAAGAGGGCCCTACCAGCCGCCAACCTCCCTTGACCCCGGAGGGAGGAGGGATGTGTGGAGCTCTACACACTAAACTTCTCAGTGACGCATCTTCCTAACCGCTTCCTGACGACATCATGGCGAAGATATTGCCATTGTGTCGTCAAAACGGTTTACTCGAAGTTTCGTGAGCATATTAATTAACCTAAAATAAATAAAAATTTGTATCTAAAAATCTGATTTGGGCAACTATTCAATGTTTTCTATTCATTAATTTCGTCGTCCACTAAGTTATTACTAACCTAACCATTATTCTTGGGACCTTATCTTGGCGCGGTCACGTATAATGTAAGCTGCTTGTTAATTAGATAGTCAATTCACAATAGATAAGTCCGCGCTCCGCTAACCTGGGATTGGACTAAGAAGACCACAACCAAGTCAACCATCTTTCACTTTCCTCCGACGAGGGGAATCTTTATCTACACCGGCAAGATCTTTGGTGCGCTAAGTTGGTCGTTTCTTTAAAACAAATCAATTGCTTAAAGCACTTTGGGCGCCAATTTCTTTGTGGTAATCAAGTCTGTTCTATTAATTCACAAACATGTGATATTGGCGTCCCGAATTGGGTGCCAGTTTCTTACTTTTGTACTTAGACACGAATTAGCACTTCGTCCGTTCGCGACTCTGGTGCCTTATGTTGGGCGCCATAGTCTATGGGATACTCTCAAACGTCGTTGCTTTGAGTTGTATCGTATCAATGGATAAATAACTCGCCCATGATCTTATATGTGCACAAAGCTAGAACGTTTTTCCTTTGCACTGCGAAGATTGCGGCAAACAGTATCTACAGAGGCTGCTCTTACAGCGTACCATGGATATGTATCTTCAATACTTAATTACGGGGTGGTGCTCTGGGGCAACTCTGTGGATGTAGATAAAGCATTCAAAATGCAGAAAAGATGTATTCGAGCTTTATGTAATGCTTGGTTTTTAGACAGTTGCGTACCATTGTTTAAAAAATTGAAAATACTTCCGTTGCCATGCATTTATATAAAGGAAATTTGTTTATTTTTAAAGAATAATTTAGGCTATTACAAAAAGAGACACAACACTTTGAGGCATACTAGATCGCAATACCTAAACCTACTATATCAGCCAGAAGTATCTGTATAAGCAAAATTCATACAACATGAGCATAGTTCTGTATAATAAGTTACCAAATGAAATCAAATGTTTACAAGGAACTTTATTTAAAACGAAATTGACAAATTGGCTATTAGACAAATGTTTTAACAGTGTTAAGGAATATTTGAATTTTAAGAAATTGTAAATGAATTAGAATCCTTTATTATATTTTTAAATCAATTTATGTGAGTAGTGAGTGACTTGATAAAAAATTTTGCACGTCTGCACGCAGACTGAATACACGTACTGTAACATAAACTTAAGATCTTTTAACCGTTGTGTTCATGCAAATAAACCTTTTGACTTTGACTTTGACTTTGACTATGAAAAGCACACCATCACATCAATAGCCTATAATGTCTATATGCATGTCCAGCTTAACAAAGGTTTGGTTGGGATACTTTTATTCGTAGGGATTAAAACGGATATTTTTATTACTTTCTCATAATTTATTCCAATTGTAGCCGTCCCTTATTGTCGACTATGCCCACTCTCTGCATCCAGCTAATAAACGCGCTGTTGCGAGTCATGTCCGCCTTCTTTCCGCCCACGCACTCCGACAGAGGGCGCCTGTACCACACTGAAAATAATTCAGATATATTCTTACGTTTTGTTTTTGGCATTGGAATCAAACGACAAGTGTTGTACGAGCGGTACCTCCATAAAAAAACCTAAAAACCTAAGACTGCTCCTTATATTTTATAATTAAAATTATAAATGCGAATGTAGAATGCCTAGCCCGAATGTCATTAAACGTCGGCATCCATTATAGTAGTTGACAACTTTTTTTATTTTATAACTGAAGTTATAACTCATTAAGAAACATCGCAAAAGAAATTGTATGCTTAAGATCAATAGTTTCACAGATACAGTGGTATGTTTTATGTGTTGCGGCGCATCGTCCAAAAACGCTCCATAGAAAATCTGCGAAACAGGTGACGTCACATGATCTTAGATTACTACAAAATGTATGGGAATATTGACAAAATTAATAATAACTATGTAATATGTATGTTTAAAATCAAAGTTGAAGTAATAATAGTTGTTTCAAATGACGTGAGCAATCTAATACCATTAACATTTTGGATAATAATTATTGTATGTGTATCGTTTATGGATTTCACATTTATGTTTGATTTTGTGCGCTTATAACGCGTACTTTTGTAACAATTAAAAATTAAGACGATGAAAAAAAAAATGCTCCAGGCGGGAATCGAACTCGCGTCTCCTGTGGTCCGGCCAGAAGCTGAAGCAGAAGCAGGCCACTACGCCACCTGAGCACCTACCGCCACCTACTAATTCCTTCACCACTTTCTACCCTTTTTTCACGCTTTTTAGCCACGTTTATCTCACCACTCATTGAAGTTAACACCTCTAGTGATCCGAAAGAATACTTTTACATTATTAGCCGACTTCAAAAAAGAAGGAGGTCATATGTTCCACTGTATGAATTTTTTTATGTATGTTCATCGATTTCTCTGTCAATTGTGAACCGATTTTCGAAATTCTTCTTTTTATATTCGATAGAGTATTTAAACTTCCAGTTTAAGGTTCGAAAAGCCATTTTAATCACATTTAAGTTTGATATTGTGCGTTAACTTACCTGACCCATATGAACAGGAATTGAAGTCCAGCTTGCAGTGGTTCACAAACACTCGTCTGACTCCTCGATTGGACATCGCACACTCAGGTTCATACTGCTCCGGACAGGATGCCGGACAGGGGTGTGAACAAAAGTTGCCATTTAAGTCCCTGTTGAGTGATCTAGAATAAAGGAAAATCTTCTTGTAAATATATGATTAAGGAAAACAGACATAAAGAATTCACACACGCCCCACTGCTGGACATTCCTACATTGGAGAAACACGTGAGGAGTTTGAGCCATAATACCACAGCACTGGCCCAATGCGTGTTGATGGGTTAAAGCGATTGTAGTTACAACCGGGACCAAAGGCTTAACGTGCCTTGAGAATTCAATTTCCAATTGCGCAAGTAATGAAGAAAAAGAACTTAAAAATAAACATACATATAAACTTAGACAGTAAACCAATGATAAGTAGAAAAATAAAACAACTACTTAACACATATCGGCAGGTGCAGTCAACAAGGCCCTATCTCAGCATTAAACTTTTGCGACATTATAAAAATATCATAATACGGCCTCGGGTGTGACGTGCGATGGAATCGACTTAAACTTTAAATAAAACCAAACATATACTTGCACATTAAATAGATAAGAAAAATAAACATACACTCAAACACATCATATACACACACAGTTAAATAAAGGCACAAAATTCTATGAGGGGTAATGTTTCTTTTAATTACTTTTCCATTATCTTAGTAGCAATTTTCGATTGACCCCATACAGGATATTCGTGTTTGTTAATTATTAAATAACTAATTATTATACCGTCTAGAAGACGAGCTCCTCCGCAAATTTGTGGGTTGCGTTGGTTTGTGATCAGGTAAAGTCAGCTGCGAGGGCTGGTACATGAACGGTCTCTCGGAGTAGTGAGCAGCTACCGGCTTGCACATCTCAAGAGATACCAACTTGAATCCTGGAATCAGAAACTTATCTTAGACACTTAGCAATTGGGCGCCTGTGGCTTCGCACGCGTGGATTTTGGTCGTTGCTCTAAAATATAGTTCACTAGCTATGCCCGCGACTGCGTTCGCGTGGATGTCGGAAAATATCAACTTGAAATTTTACCACCAAAAAAATGGTAATAGTGAGTCAATTTCAAAAGATAGACATATGCTGTAGCGCACTTTTTTTTAGAACTTGTAAAGGAGCACAATTCTTACATATATAATTTTTGCGTAATTTTAGCCGTTTGCGCAGCGCACGCAACAAAAGCTCTGAAAAGGAATATTTTATTCCCGTTTTCGCAACATATTTCACTGATGCTCAGCTGCTATTATTCGTAGCGTAATGTTATATAGCCTATATAATCCCTCGATAAATGGACTACCCAACACAAAAATATTTTTTCAATTTGAATCAGTAGTTCCTGAGATTAGCGCGTTCAAACAAACAAACAAACTCTTCAGCTTTATAATATTAGTATGGATATGATTTCTCAGGATTCAATCTACCTTCGTGCCACATTTCATATAAATCGGGTCAGTCTCTAAGGACAGAAAACGGAGCAGACAGTAGCTATTTTGTGGGTTGGTGGAAATTTGACTGAAAGAAATATTTTAGGGTATTTTCTACGGGTCTTTAGCTTGAGATACCCTGAATATTGACAGTGACTTAGCATTGTTTTCAATTTTTCTGTGACAATAAAAAAAAGCACTCACGATTCTCCTCATATTTAAAATTGCAGTTGACTTTCCTGAAAAAGCATTCATTCAAAAACAATCTGTATCTCCATTTCTTATGCTCTATTTTCCCGCCGCAAACAGACTTCAAAGTGTTGTTGCAGTCTAAATCTGCGCAATTGAGAATAACCTTTCGCCTTTTCTCTTTCCCACTCCTTCTTGTATCGGATCTTGCATTCTTCTTCTCTTCCTGAGTCTCTCTTGTGTTCTCATTTTCATTGTTCTTGCCGGATATGAAGAGGATGTCAAGTTTTGGAGGCTCTGACAAGAATAATATTTTTTTTTTGGTAATTTAAAATTTAACTAAAAAAACTTACTGATAATTTTTATAAAGCCTTAAAAATAGAGACCATAAAACTAAATTGTGTTGTTGCGATTTTTGACTTAACTTGAAATTGGTTCAAAAAATACATTTATTTGAATATGACATCGAATTATAACTTTCAGAATTGGTATCTATTCTTCCTAATTGTATTTAGGCAAAATTACCTACAAAATTATCTAGTTCGTTTAGTGAAAGTGTTACCAATCTGTGTTTTAGTCCAACAAATGTATTTGCATAATAATAGGTGTGTTACTCAAGTAAGTGATTTTGTAAATCTTTTGAGAAATTAATGAAGATCTTTAATAATTACGTAGAAGTATTTTTATAACACCTACATTTCTAATAATATGCGAACCACAATTCTACAGTATACATTTATATGACCATGATTATTTTATACAGAATAATAAGTAGTAGTAGGTAACAATATCTTAATGATACTCGCTAATATTATTTATGTAAGCACTATATTTCACATTAAAAAACATAAGCAAAATGTAAATACACGTTAAATTGTGAACTTTATCTAAAATGATCTCCAGCCAACCCTAATTTTAATTTAATATTATGCATAAGCAAAATGTACAAACGACAGCACGTCAAAAGTAACAGTTGTACTACGCAAGCGCCTCTATGAACGCAGTAAGTGTTCGCAAGGTCAATTGTCACGCTTGAGGTGCTTTAGACTGTACTGCGAAAATAATGAAACAACAATTTTAAGTTACACCTAATAATATACAATAACTGATAATACTTTTATGCGGAGCTCGGTGGCGTAATGGTTAAAGCGCTCTAGTTTCAATGAAGAAATCAAAGCAACTTTCGCCATGGTTGATCTCAGGATGGGTCAACCAAAATTTTTAATCTCGAGCTCGTCCGTGCTTCGGAAGGCACGTTAAGCCGTTTTTCCCGGCGGTTTTGGCCCAAACTTCTCATTATTACTCCCATTAAGGAAGGCCTGTGCCCAGCAGTGGGACGTATATGGGCTGGTAATGATGATGGTGGTGAAATACTTATATATTGTTTTATAATATTATACATAAATACCTAAAACCTGCGATAAAATGGAAAGGTTTTTCACAAATAATCACCAAAATACAATGTATTTTATAGTGTCTTACCTGTTTCTACTCGTATATTTTTATCATTCATTATGTCACTAATACTTTTTCCTTTAGTCAAAATATCACTCACACTTATTTTGTCATTTGATACCGAATACTCATCATCGTTATTACGATATACCGGTTTCTCATTCGGTATAAAAACGACACTATCGGTGTCTCCCTGCTCTAAGTAAGGCGTTGTGTCGTGTGACAGTTCTGGTATTAAAATAGCTGAAGTTGTAGTATCTGGTATCGACGGTTTTGGTTCTATTACCGGTGCCGGTGCCATGTTAGCTTCGTTGTGGCCGGAGTAAGAGACGATGACGTCAGAATTATTTTTTGGTGTGTGACAGTAAATTGTTATCATCATAGCTGGTATCATTAGAGATTGGTACCACATTTCGGTAGTCTAAGGTATATTTTCATTTGATGATATTTTACTGTGATTATTTTTACTCAGTAAACATTAAGTATTTTTCTGACTTGCTTTTTTATTTAATTTTGAATTGGTTACTATCAGAAATAAGTTTTACATTTGTAAATATTTTTCCGTTTTGTCTTAATTCACTGAGTAAAATTTAGAAAATTATGCTATCTTCTAAGAACTATAAATAATGTTTAAATTATGACAATTTTGTTACAGAATACGCGATTTTTTTATCCAAATTAAAATGTCATTAAGCACATTAATTTATACGCAGAATTTTTCCAATTAACATTTAACACAGAGCACTTTACACACTTTATGGCTTGGTCGCTAATGCAGCGACGTAACAGTATAGAAATTATTTGACATAACCATAAAAGTACCATAAATTGAACAATAGAAGGTAACTATCAACAAATTGTAAGAAATTGTACACAATAGATTAGATTCTGTGACAATAGTCCCTATCTAGCACCCTAAAATTGATAACAGCGCCATCTCTTTCAGAAGTTCAGAACTACGTTGTATCGGAAAAGTATATTTTAGGTCGGAACTCTGCTACGTTTTTCTCGATGTTTCCTTTCAATTGCTTCTTTCTGTGTTGAATAGATGGCGTTAGATTCGGGGAAAACAATACTTTCCAGTGACACTAATGATTATGTTATAATCTTGAAGCTTTCGATGTGTGCTTTCTACTTTAATTTATACTAAATAAAATTTATCTTTCAGAGAAATAGGTATATGATATATATTTTTTTGAGATAGTCAAAACCCTATCGGTATATTAATATAGTAAAATATAAATATGTTTTTATAATGTATACACTTTTTACTCGGCTATTCAATTTTATTAATCTTTCAAGCAGCGCTATCTCTCCGTAGGGCTATAACAATTGAAAAAACAATTGTGTCTGGAATATGATGCTTTACACCTTGACAAAAATAATTAAAACCTCAAAAAACAAACTAGCCTCTATGTAGGTACCCTATAGGAATGTAAAACTATAGCATTTCCCTAATAACTTAGGCTTTATCGTAACTTAACACAAAAACAATAAAAGAAATATGATCTGAATAATAATAAAAAAATAAAATATCTAGCGCAAAGTAAGTAGCATTATGATGTTCTGTTATTGATATAAAATAACGGAAAACATCATTAATATAGTCTTAAGACATTGCAATAAAATAAAAGAACTATGAATTAAGGCAATTACTAGGCATTGTTGGCTCCTAGTATTTTTGATTCCAAAAATGTTAATATCTTCCATGTCTTGTAATTACACTAGCTACCTTTCCCTTCACACTAAAATAATAATGAAATAGTAAACGTATGTACAGAAGACAGCATATCAATCGTAACAGTTTGGCTCAGAGACCGTTACTGCATTAGCAATTGAGGCTTCGAGTGCATTTGTTTCACTTGATGTGCTGTCATCTGTACGAAAGCCTCAATGGCGCTCTCACCTATTCTAGCCCAAAGTAAGCTTAATTAAAAGCTTGTGTTATATAGTGGAAAATATTTAATAATATACAGCATGTTGCCGTCAATACCACAATAAATTAAAAACAGGCTATATCATTCCACAGAAATGGTTTGACACTTTCAAAAATATTGTATTCATTAGATAATTTCATGATATAATGCAGCCAATGATAGATTATTTCATACAAATGTCATGAAAAGTTTTGAAAGTGGCAAACCATTTCTATGAACTAATATAGCCCATGTTTTAATTTATTGTCGTATTGACGGCACCACCCTGTATATTAAACATATACATACATATACAACAATAACACACACATACAATAAACAGTACTTATATTTTTGTATGGATTTTTTTTAAATATGAATTTATAAATAACTGAATAATAAATATATGTTTAAACAACCATGACCTGAGAACAATACATATTCATATTTAACACACAAAAAAATTTGCCCCGGACTTGAATCCGGGACCACTAACCGAGTAAATATGGCTAATTAAAGTGATATTACGAGTATCAATAATGTCAAGACAGAAGAAATATTTTCCGTAGTTATATCAATAGAAATAGTACCGTAGCAGCTACGGCTTGCAATCTTATCGTAGCACCGCCCGTAGACTGACTACATTGACCCGCAGTGTGATTCACAAACAAAGATATTCGACATCGAACTTGACGTCTGACAAAGACGACGAGCTGCCATTGGTTTTGACGTTTGCGCACTGCGCTGCGAGAATTCGTATTCACTAATCTCTACGTCGGTCTCTTGGCTGTGTACGATTGTCTCTGTTTTGTTTATACGACATGAAGTACAATAGATATTTTTTTATTTCTTTTTTGTTGTGTTAATATTGTATCACAATGACTTCATTCAATATTTGATAGATTTTTTACATAAAGATATAAAAATCAACCGCTTTTTAGTTCCGGTTCACGCCGTGCTCGACGTCGGAACGCTGGTGTCGGCAACGGCTGTCAAACAAACGCCAAAAGTATGACGGCGCTGCCGACAGCCACGAATTCATGGCTGCTGACTTTAGAGAATCGCATAGCCGTACGGAGCGCTTTCGTAGACCCGTAGCGCAGATGCGAGTTCTTGTTGTCGTAGCAAGCAATGTCATAGCCGCGTAGCAAAACAATAATTTTAGTATCTGTGCATTTTTGAGATAATACCTACAAATATAAATTTCTAATATAATCCATAAGTTTTTAATCCAACTGAAAAACTTATTTATTAGTAGTGTTTGGACTGCTGGAAGACATTCAAACTGATCACCATTCAAACCTAACCTAATGAACCTTAAAAATATAACTGATCATCAAAAATTATTATTGGTCATCAAAATACCGACAAATTAACAATTTGTAGACCAATTATTATTTTTGATGACCACGCTAATATTTTTTTGTAGACCCTTTAATTTTTTCCCATTTAAAAATAAGAAGTTCATTTGTATAATTTTTCCTCAAGTAGCTTTCCCATTGTTTTAATATTCTTTAATTTAATTAAGCAAAGGAAACAGGTTTGAATTGAAACAAATTAATTTGCTTTTAAAAAAGTTATTCAGTCATTTTTGTTTATTGAAAGCATACAGTATGTTTGTTTGGTTACCCCTTCTACAGGCTACTTAATCGGGATCCCGGGTTCGCATCCCGGTAGGGGTAGATGATTGTAGGTATGATGAGTACGAGCATTTGTTCACGAGGCATGTTTGTATATTTATTTAGAAAATTTCTGATATTTTTACTCATATCATTAACAGTATTTCTCCCGTTAACTAGTATCCATAACACAAGCTCTCTATGATGATTACTTTAGGCTGGATAGTAGGTGCGAATGTGTGAATATATTATATTTCTTATATATTCGAAAAAAAGTTTAAATACCTACCTTTCGTAAGAGAAAATTAACATAATAATTGGTAATATGTTTTCTGGAAACAACGTTGCACCAACTCCAAAAAATATATTTTTAGGGAATAAGTACTTACTTAAATTGAATTATTTTATAATAATAATAATAATAAAAAAATATTTTATCCTTTTTAGTATTTTAAGTCGGTTTTAGTTTTTGTTTGAAATAATTTTTTCACAACTTTTAGTAATAACTTTCCAAGGTCAAAGCTAGATGGGTGACCGTCATCGTATATTGTTTCCTACTATCGTATCGTTTCACTAAAAAGTCTAGAAAAGGAAAAATCTGCAATTTCGCATTCATAGTCGACTTAATTGTTCCAGTTGTTTTGATTTAAAACCAAACTACCCAATCAAATGCAAATAATATTTTATGGCAACTATTCCGCATCGAACAAAAAAAGAATTTAAGCATAATCGGTGTATATACAAAGAAAAAAACATACCAACCGAATTTAGAACCTCCTTGTTTTCGAAGTCGGTTAAAACAGATAGTATTTTACAGAAATATTCCCAAAGACCCGACCTACAGTCACTTAAAGTTGCGTGTTAGACAAGGAGTTCCGATATAGACTTAGACGTCACAGTACGCGGACGCCATACTTTTCTCAAAAAAAAAAATGATTTAGAATGAGACAGAGATAAACAGCAGTTGCTAATACAAAAACATATCCAGTATATTTTGGCTGAAATCAATTCTATTTTTAGCAGTATAATAATTTTCATAATTGTATGAAACCATATTCCCTATTACTTAAATTAGAAGTTTCCGTAACATGACGTGAGTTGCTAAGACCTGCTTCTTTAATATAGACTGGCTACACACAGACAGACAGACTCCGGTGAACATCAGCAAGGCAACGGCTGCCTCGGGGCTACACCGGACTAATTACAGGGAGATGTAATGTTCAGGGGAAAGCCGTCTCCAATGTCGCACACGACACGACTTTTAGAATCTTATTCAGTTTTTTTAACAGCGACATTGTGACAGTACACCTTTGGAAATTTTATGGGTTCCGTACCCTAAAGATAAAACGGGACCCTATTATTACGACTCCGCTGTCCGTCCGTCTGTCACCAGGAGCCTTACCACCATCTTTATAAAAGCGATTCATATTCCGCTCGGTTCAGTATTGGTTCCTAAACTGCATCGCTGTCATAGTCGTAGATAGCGTCGTAGTAGTAGATGGTGGTACGGGTGCAGGCTGCATCTCATGACCGTGATAGTTAGACAGTTGAAATTTTCACAGTTGATGTATTTCTGTTGCCGCTATAACAACAAATACTAATAAACAAAATAAAATAAATTTTGAAGGGGCTCCCATACAACAAACGTGATTTTTTTACTTGCTTTTGCTCGATATTCATAACGGCAACAGATAGACTCTTGTTTATGCGCGAACCGACTCGCACTTGGCCGGATTTATGACTTCTTCTATGTTGTCATTTTATTAAATAATTATTTTGATTTGTTATTTTTTGCAATAAAATAAAACAGTTTTGTTTAATTATAGGTAACCAGGTTATCCAGTACATTTTTGTGTACACACGACAACACATCAAGTGTATCAGTTGCACTAGGAAAGCCGCCTCTATTACGTACGCAGTAAGGGTGGTCTCAAGGTCAAACTGTTACGCTTGATGTGCTGTCGACTGTACAATCTGATATAGTGCTCATAAGCTGGCACAAGACCTAACTATCTCCTGTAAGAGTTAATGATAGATGTCAAATAATGTCAGAATGTATGGCCATCAGCAATATCAAGAAAAACCCACTTGATACTCAGGAAACTAATATCAGAAAAAGTCATGTCCTTAAAGCCAGTGTTAAACTTTCTATCTCACCTGGGCCACAAGGTCATGTTGCCTGGGGGTGGGCTGGTGAAATTGCTTCGGCAGAGCCTAGGCTACCCCCGTGAAGGGCATTGGAGTTACCGGGGAGTTTTAGTGGGTATTCCCAGTGCTGCTAGCGCTAGACGACCCCCACACACGCCCGTCTCTTAGCCAGCGGCGGGTAGGTCTGTAATTGGATTTCTTTCCGTAAAAAAAGGTAATTTCAACCCAATAAGCTACCATGATATTTTCTTGTTTAACATTTTTCTTCATGACGTCATACGTCATTATATCTCAATGGAAACCAACAAAGCCTAAAGGCAACAAGGCTTATGATATTTAGTTATTATACTTAATGGAAACTTTGTAGAGTTATACAAAAGAAATTAGAAGGTAAAGAATTGAAAATAATATTTTATTTATTTATCTAAGAATTTATCTACATATCATCATCACCAGCCTAAATACGTCCCACTGCTGGGCACAGGCCTTCCTACATGGGAGAAACACACGAGGAGTTTGGGCCATAACACCATCACGCTGGCCCAATGCGGGCTAGTGGGTTAACATGCACGACGAAGCACAGAGAAGCTCGAGATCACAAATTTCGATTGACCCATCCGGCATCAACCATAACGAAATTTGCTTTGTTTTCGTAATCACAATCAGAGCGCTTAACCCACTACACCATACACAGTATTAAGGGACTTACTTTAAGAGAAACTCTTACAAAAAAAGGAAAGTAAGACGTGCACGTTATAATGTTTGCGTCCACGGAAATTTAAAAGCGTCTTCATATATTTTCATAAAAATTACTTCCCTGTGTTATACCGTGGACGTCCACGATAATATCGTCTCGTTACAAATTCTAAAAGCGCCCATTATCTAGCTCAAAGTAAGCATTATTAAGAGCTTTTGTTATAGACACTATATAACGGAGAAATAATGATAATAATATGTATATAATTCTTAATTTTTGATTTTAACATTATTATAAATGTTTGAAAAATTACTTAGTAATTAAAATAGAATAAAACTAGAAAAATTTCACGTCCTGAGGCAGGAATAGAACCCGCGACCTTTCGCAATCCGGGCGACTGCTCTGACCACTGAGCCACCCAGGACTTGGGATATCCCTGTCCGATACCGAATCGTCGGTATTTGTAAAAATACTCGTTTCGGATGTTGAAATAGAATATTTCGACATTGTAGGGTGGACGTTAGCTCATAAACGCAAATACAAGATAGACTAGAAGAATTTTACAGGGATATCTCAAGTCCTGGGTGGCTCAGTGGTCAGAGCAGTCGCCCGGATTGCGAAAGGTCGCGGGTTCGATTCCTGCCTCAGGACGTGAAATTTTTCTAGTTTTATTCTATTTTAATTACTATGTATATAATTCTCAATAATGCTCAACATTCCACCGCTACACCTGCATATACAGCAAACAGCCGCGGAATATGCACTACGTGTTTAAGCCGTAGTGCAGATTCCGCGGCTGTTTGCTGTAACTAGTGAGACTAGTAAGATCTGAGAAGGTAAACATTTCAATGAGCTCTTACAGGACTGGATTGACACCCCGCTGGCAGAGGCGATCTGTGACAAGATAGCACCTACCTTTATCTTTGACAAGAAATATAAAATACAACTGTCAGAGGTCACCAGCCCAAGTACAACCCACAAGGCACTCACCATCTTTACGGACGGCTCTAAAACGAGTTCAGGTACGGGGACGGGTGTCTTCTCAGAGAACCTAAACATCCACATAAGCATCCCGCTGGGAATCCACAACACCGTTCCCTATGATATGGTTGAGCGGAGCGATGGCTGGCACATGCGTCATACTTGTGAACAGGTGCCACTAGTGGAAATGGTCATCTCTAAGCTTCCTTGATTTTGTAATAATTTACCTACATATTCATCAATAGTATAATTTTTGAGGGATTTTTGAGGTATATGGCATTATAGGATATTATATATAAAACAATACAATTATTATTGTAAAGACGTGCTCAGACAAGTGTTTAAAATTAATGAAAGATGTTTAGCTTTATTAGGTCTTTGTATATTAATTGTTGACCTTTGTGTATTGTAATACCTATATTGTGAAGGTGCATTGTCGGACAGCCTTTAAATACAGTAAATATTCTTATCATTAGGTACTTATTGGTACTTTGCGCTGCTAAATACTATTACTGTGTAATTAAACATTGTAACTTAATGATTGAAAAGAGTGACTACACGAGTTTGTTGCCGGAATCTTCTCGGTAGTTCAACTTTTGGAACCGGTGTAAATTCAGACAGACTGACAGACAGACTGACGGACAGACAGACAGACTGACTGACGGACAGACGGACCGACAGACAGACCGATAGACAGACTGACATAACATTCTTAGCTTACGTAGATGCAGATAAGACAGAGAGACAAACATTATGAAATTGTTAGTTAGTTAATATTATTTTTATGTGATAGACATAAGGGTTTTTTTGTTGACGATTCAAAAGTGCTTCTTGGGGGCCTAATTGAATAAAGATATTTTCATTTTCATTTTTCATTTTACAGTATTCCAAGCGGAATGTATGGGTATTCTACTAGCCACGAAGGTATTAATAACGAGAGAGGTAACAAATCAAAATATACTAATAAAGTAAAAAAAAAAACAAAAAAAAAAATTCTCTGACAGCAAATCAGTCTTGCAAGCCCTGAATAGCTGCGTGATAACATCGAGCCTCATTCACGAATGTCATTCGGGCCTGAACATGGTAGGAACACTAAATTCTATTACCCTTCACTGGATAAAGGGACACAGCGGAGCAAGAGGCAGCGACGCTGAGGATGAACTGGCTAGGAGAGGATCAGGCATGCGGCCCATAGGGCCCGAGCCGATCATTCCTATACCTCCAAGCTGGTTCAAAGGTAGATTTAGTCAACATACCAAACACTTACATGAACAACACTGGAACAATTTGGAGAGTTGCAGACAGGCTAGACTTGCACTACCCCGAATCAAGCCTAAGCTCTCCAAAACCCTGGTACAGCTAAGTAGATCTAGTCTCCGTCAAATAACGGGTGCACTAACCGGTCACAGCAACTTTAATAGGCATCTTTTCAAGCTAGGTGTCACGGACAGTCCTTTGTGCAGAGCATGCATGGGGGTCGAGGAAACAGCCGCTCACGTCCTGCTGGAGTGCAGGGGAGTGGTAAACTACCGGGCTACCTACCTGGGATCTCCGGGTAGCCTCCAGGAGGTGTTTGGCGACATCAAGGCGCTGGGCGCCTTCCTGGGGGAGCTGGGATGGCTGGAGTGAACCAGCCAACACCCTCCGACGCAAAACAGGCGCAATAGTCGTCGATTTGCGGAAACCGCCCGTACGAAAGAAGAAGAAGAAGAAGAAGATGTATATAATTCTCGTACTACCCAAAGTTAGAACCAATTACGGAAAAAATATCACTTTTGAAAGAGCGCAACTGTACAACAAAATACCCTCACATACACCCGTATAAAAAATGTAAGCTCAGTGTATTCAAAGTGCACGTTGCACAATATATATTAGAAAGTAATTAAGGTATGTGCTAGATGAGTCCTGTATATAAATACAAAATAAATGTTCGAATCGACATATTAGTAATTTTATAAGGTATATGATGTTGTCATATAAGTGACTGTAATTGTCTTTTTGGGTATAAATTTCTTTAACCATATATAATATTATAAATATACTAACATAAACATCCATGACACGTGAACAAATGCTCGTTCTCATCATACAAACATTTGCTCCTACCGGGATTCGAACCCGGGACCCCGGACCGAGTAGCCTGTATAACAAGGGGCACATACCACTCGGTCAGCCGGTCGTCAATATCCAAATAACAATAAATAATAGATTCTCTTTGTTTCAGAACTCAAACCCCGTGATGCCTGTGTTGATGTCCAATGTATCAACCGTCAGCACGACGACGAAAGGTAGGCCGCTAAATCTGTAGGTAAGGGTCTGAAACGCCAATTATCATCACCAGCCTACATTCCCATTGCTGGGCATAAGCCTTACTGTTGGTTTTATAGGTTTGAGGAGCTGAATAAAAATACGGAATTACTAAAGACGAATGATAATTATATTCAGTTTAATTCTTTTCACTAAGAAGTTATTACGACTGATTGCTAGCACAGTAGAAAGAAGAGAGAGAACAAACAATGACAGTGATTTGAACGAGACGAGGCCTAACGAAAAAAACCGACATCTAGTATGTTACGTTCCGTTTCTTGTAACATCAAAACAAATATTTTTTTTTATACAAAGCACGGCAAATGACTCAACACCACCTGATGTGAAGCGGTAAGAAAAGTCCATATGCAAAGACAGCTAGTGCAGTTTAGACACTGCTCTAGCCGCCTCCACCTTGCCGGCCCAAAAAATGCTTTTTCACGCCTCTTTTGAAGGAACCCATGTTATAGGAAGGAGGGAACACATGTGCTGGCAAAGAATTCCATGTTCTGGAAGTACGACAAAGAAACGAGGTACTAAATTTCTTTGTGCGTGATGTTGAGGTGGAGACAGTGAACTGATGACCCCGAAGACCAGCACGCGTGGTCCTGAGTAGGAAGGGAGAAGGTGGGATAAGGTCAAAAAGCTCTTCAGAGCACTCTCCGTGATATATAGAAGGCGCTAAGCGACGCAATGTCTCGATGCAATTGCAGAGGCTCAAGGTTGTTCGTGACCTCTACATCGCCAACGATACGGACAGCACGACGCTGCAATCTGCATCGAGTAGATACTTAGCGGAGCCATCCCTCAAGTGCGAGCAATATTCCACGCAAGACCGGACCTGGGTTTGAATAGATTGATATTTGCCAGTTGAATTTAATGTCAAATTCAATACTTACTACATGGGAGAAAGACTAATTTGTTGTTTGAGTTGCTAATATGCTTTTGTGGTTGCTAATATGGTTGTGCGCAAACTCCTCTCGTGAGGAGTTTGAACCGTATTAGCAACTAGGTAATAATAGGTAATTAATTTTATTTACGGCCTTTCTTATTTCAGCCGTAAAACAGTTCGCTGTGTTTCGGATTGAAGGGAAAGGTAGCCAGTGTAATTACTGGGCATGGAAGGCATTTTATCTTAGGCCTCAGGATGACAACGCACCTGCAATACCAAGTGATTTTTCCTTGTTATTGCAGGTGCATTCGGCAAAGGCCGACCTGGTGGTAAGCCACCAGATGAACCTTTAGCTTGTTAGTCATTTTCTTGTATATGAAAAAATATATATTCTTAATATTATTTTTAACATATGTATGAAATTAAGCAACATTCAGAATAAAAAAAAAACTTAAAAATAATAAACAGCAGCTAAATCTTGCGAAACAGGAAGTGTATCAATAAGGCTGGTCGCATTACCTCGCTGAATTGCGGGGCTTAATCTTTGTGCGAAATATATACCAGCCTTATTGTCGCCTAAAGTTTCACAAAGACGACCTGCAATGTCCCTAAAAAGTCGGTGAGCTCCTGGACCCCAAGGTCCTAAAGTCTCAACCTCAAATGGCTCAAATATGTAGTCCCCAGGTAAACCAGCATATTTGCGCTGTTTGAGGGATTCAGCATTTATATATATTGTTTTGTATAAAAAAATATATTATTTTTAAGATTACAAATAAAATGTTTTTGCTCAACATTATTATGTTTGTTAAATAGAATTCACGTTGCGGAACCTTGTTTCTAAGAATAATAAATCGGGAGTTGTAGAACCAATAATTTCCTACAAGTTCTCTTTGAATTAATTCCCAGGCAATATCTTTAAAGGTTTTCCATCTCCTTCCCACTGCCATAGATAGAACAGGTAACGATTTTACTATTACAGGTACCAACTTACAGAAGTTAATTTTCTTAAATATACAATATAACCATGGAAAGCAAATGTACTGTAATAAGATCTATCCTTAGAGAGTTTAAGTCTAAATTCCTTTGAGTAATAACCTCGAGTAAAATTTATGGCAGCAGCGAACTGAAAGGTAGTAAGTAAGAGCGAGGGGGTTATGAAATATGACGTAAGATAGTCGCTTAGGGTAGGTTTTTGTGTGGAAGTATAACAAAGCTGTCAGAATTAAGCGATATACTGAAGAGATAGTTAACGAGAAGTTCACCTGGTCTTAAGTTAGGGTTGGCACAATTTTTTATCGATAATTATTTTTAACACCTTTAAGTTTTGATGGCATAAATAATAGGGTTGTAAAAACTTATTTTTTTATTTCCTAAATAAGAAGTTTAGAACTCTGAAAGAAATATTGCAAAAGAAATGGTATGTTTAATATCAATAGTTTCACATATACAGTGTTACGTTTGATATGTTGTCCAGAAAATGCTTCATATAAAATTTGCGGAACAGATGATGTCACATCTTACTATATTCCTAAAAATTGTATGGGCATATTGACAAAATTAATAATGACTCTGTAATTTGTATGTTTTAATTCATAGTCATCATAATAATAGATGTTTTGATTGATGTAAGCAATCGGATAACATTATATTTTTTTAAAAATTTTGAAACTAAAAATTTACAGTTTACCATCTTTATACGGTTTTCTTTGGCAATGCTATAGTTGTCCTTCTAACCTACAATACAGAGGTAACTTGATCTCTTCTTCTGTAGGCTGTCAGCAAGGTGATCCCCTCGGTCCAGCCATTTTCAGTTTAGCTATTCATCCTATTCTCCAAAAACTAAATTCAAAATTAAACGTATGGTATCTTGACGATGGTACCTTAGGTGGCTGTACTGATTCAGTTCTTGGCGATTTGCGTACACTCATTCAAGATTTTCATTCGATAGGTCTCGATTTAAATTTCTCGAAGTGTGAATTATTTATTTCAGATGAAATCACTTGCTTGCATCGGGACGAAATCATTTCTAAATTTAATTCTTTGGCTCCTAATATTACGACTGTTGATAAGAAATCGCTCCGTCTTCTCGGTTCACCCATTTTAGACGATTCTGTACCTTTTTTTGTAAATGATAAAATTCTAACCTTCAAGGATTTATGTGACCGGCTTCTCAAAATTAATACTCATATGGCATATGTAATTCTCCGCTATTGCCTTTTTGTTCCAAAATTTATGTATACTCTTCGTTCTTGTCAACTTTGGAAATTTCCTGACCTTCTTTCGGAACTAGATGGAAAAATGAGAGAAACTCTTTCAACAGTGCTAAATATTAATCTTTGTGACCGTTCTTGGTCACAAGCTTCATTACCAATACGTTTCGGTGGTTTAGGTATAAGAAAAATATCAAGTGTTTCTTTACCGGCCTTTTTATCCTCCATCTATAGTACGCGTCCTTTAGTTGAAAAAATCTTGAGTGAATGTTTAATTACTTCTGAAGTGTCCTACTTGACCGAAGCCAAATCTAGCTGGTCAGTGGCCTGCCCTAACTCAGACTTTCCTATTTCCCCCTGCTCCCAGAAACAATGGGATGGGCCTCTCTGCGAATTGGTGCGGGATAATCTTTTAAACACGTCAACCAGTTCAGCGGATCGAGCCCGTCTCTTGGCTGTGAGACAGTGGGAATCTGGTTTATGGCATCGCACTGCATTTCGTATTGCTACCAGCTTGCGTTTAGGAACCATCTGCAATGTCCCTCACCGTTGCCGTTGCGGTGCTATGGTCGATGATCTTGGTCACCATGGCCTCTCTTGTGCAAGAAGTGCAGGTCGGTTTACGAGGCATGCCGATATAAATGATATCATTCGTCGGGCTCTTGCTACCTCCGGGGCTCCCGCTGCTCTGGAGCCTAATGGCTTAGCACGCGATGATGGGAAGAGGCCTGACGGAATGACTCTTGTTCCTTGGAAGATGGGTAAGTCTTTGGTGTGGGACGCCACTTGTGTCGACACCTTAGCCATGTCCCATCTTTCAAATACTTCATCGACACCAGGATCAGCTGCTGCTTCTGCTGAATCCCTCAAACGGCGCAAATATGCTGGTTTATCTGGGGACTACATATTTGAGCCATTTGGGGTCGAGACTTTGGGACCTTGGGGGCCAGGAGCTCATCGACTTTTTCGGGACATTGCAGGTCGTCTTTGTGAAACTTTAGGTGACAATAAGGCTGGTATATATTTCGCACAAAGATTAAGCATCGCAATTCAGCGAGGTAATGCGACCAGCCTTGTTGGTACACTTCCTGTTTCGCAAGATTTAGGGGGTGTTTATTATTTGTAAGTTCTTTTTTTTTTTTTTTCTAATGTCACGTTGTAATATGAGTAAATGTTACAAATCAAATCGTTTTTATAAACTTTCTAAGTCATATAATTTCAATGTTCCTCAACTTTTGGGTTGAATTGTTTTATGGGTTTCAGTAGCGTATATTTCCTAGACTTAGGCAAGTCCATAATAAATCATCAAAGTCTGATCATCATTGTAACAATTACAAATAAAGAAAATAAAACGTTGAAAAAATATATGCTCCAGGCGGGAATCCAACCCGCGTCTCCTGATGTCGGGTCAGACGCGATTACCACTGCGCCACCGGAGCACTAGGTATAACCTACTAATTTCTTCACCGCTTTTAACCTTCTTCTTAAGGTTTTTATAGCAACGTTTATCTCACCACTCGTTGAGGATTGCAGCTCCAGTAATACAGAAGAACACTTTTACAAATATTTTGAATTTTCTTTTTTAAACGACTACTTTATTGTAACAATTACAAATATAGAAAGAAAAGGCGGGAATCGAACCCGCATCTTCTATAATCTTGATTGATCTATGATATTTTCTTCATCGTTTTTTATAATTTGTCATTGCCTACTTTATAGTTTATTTATACAATAACACATTTTTACTATCCAAGAACCTTAACAGACGTACCCAAAACACCCTAGCGAAGTTTCATCACAATCTGATTAATGGTTTCGGGACGTATAAAGGACAAACATACAAACATTGATTTTCGTTTATATGGATAGGTATGGATAAGAAACATACCTACTCATCATAAATCACACACAACATGTTTCCTAGTAGGATTCGAACCAGTGACTGTCAGATACTGTGAGTGTTGTGTGTCGGGAACCAGTTTGTGTTAGTAGTGAGACTGAGTCCAATGGTAGGGGCATCGATCTTAGCAAGCGTCAACGAAAGAGGGTAGATCGTTATATCTGCCCGCAATGAAGTTGACTTCTACTCGCAGCTTCAGCAGTCTACCCGTGACCATGGCGCATGCAACTGCGCCGAAACATCGGGAACTCACAACTATAAAATTACATGGTAAATATCCCGTAAATAACTGTAATTCAAATGTCAATAACCATGAAAGTATAAAGTGCAATAATAATGATATAGAGAAATAATGAAATTCATTAATTTGAAATAGTTACTTAGCAATTATATTTGCATATACTTAATTAAGTGGAGTACGTGTGACTTATTTTAATTTCTAACATCATTGGTAATACCGTATTCTTGCAAATAAATAATATTTTATCTTATTCTTATATTCTCAATTTTTGATTTTAACGTTATTATAAATGTTTGAAAAATTACTTAGTAATTAAAATGTGCAACTAGAAAAATTTTACGTCCTGAGGCGGGAATCGAACCCGCGACCTTTCGCAATCCGGGCGACTGCTCTAACCAACTGAGCCACCCAGGATTTGGGATATCCCTGTGTAATTCTTCTCGCGCCT
The DNA here is from genome assembly GCA_947347705.1 of Nymphula nitidulata. Lineage (NCBI taxonomy): Eukaryota > Metazoa > Arthropoda > Insecta > Lepidoptera > Crambidae > Nymphula > Nymphula nitidulata. The sequence continues at coordinate 7,661,813 of OX374645.1, read as the reverse complement.
CGGTCGCGGGCTCAATTCCCGCCTCAGCAGGTAAAATTTTTCAAGTTTTACATTTTAATTACTAAGTTAGTTTTTAAACATTTATAATAATGTTAAAATAAAAAAAAAGATTATTTGACACTGCCCCAACTTAACCGAATCGTAGCTATTTGTAAAAATACTCGTTTCGGATGTTGAAATAGAACATTTCGACATTGTAGTGTGGACGTTGGCTCATAAACGCAAATACAGATAGACTAGAAGAATTTCACAGGGATATCCCAAGTCCTGGGTGGCTCAGTTGGTTAGAGCAGTCGCCCGGATTGCGAAAGGTCGTGGGTTCGATTCCCGCCTTAGGACGTGAAATTTTTCTAGTTTTACATTTAATTATCTTATCTTACCTTATCGACAGTGACAATCGACACAGTCACATCACTAGCAACAGGAAACACAACGACGGAGCAGTCCGCTGCAAAGCGTTGTTTATGTTGTTTCTCATTGAAATTCACTGAATTTACACGTATTTACACAACGAGGTACTGCCACTATAAAACAAGGGTTTTGGGTTCGATGCCTATGGTTCGGCAAGGTATACGCTTTTATAACGAAATTCCCAAAGCAATTACTTAACTACCGCTACATTAATTTAAATTATTAGTCAAAAACACCCTCCAAACTAAAGGTTATTAGAAATTAGAAAGAAAGAAAATTTATTCGGCTAAAAAAATTACAATATTAACATATTAGAAATTAGAAAGAAAGAAAGAAAGAAAATTTATTCGGCTAAAAAAATTAAATATTAACAAAAAAAAAAGTACACAGAAAGTAACAAATTATTGCCCAAACGGACTCCAACTCAGCATATGATACAACCGGGGCTGCAACGCTGGTTTTCAGTTGGCGCCGGTTTATAGATGTCTAGGTGGCTTGTTATTACTAAGGATCAAAGAAAAGTATATTTATGTGATCTATAAAAAATAAAATGTAGATGCTAAATAAACTATAAATATATTTAATTCAGTACATACTAAACTTAAATATTATTACCTTATACATAGATAGATACAACTTAAAATGTTACAAATTAATTAATTAATTAATGATTATGTTAATGATAAATTTGTGTGGAAAGAAACTGTACTCCAATTTTTACGAGATATGCCAATTTTATAATATCTAATATATATTTGATTTATTTAGTTTTATTATATGTATTGTGATGTGACTGCATTGTCGTATTGAAAGAAATGGTAGAAAAATTGAAACTTTTGGTATTAAGTTTGTATGTCGTTTCTAGCTTGCTATACTTTTACTTTTTTTTCCTATATGGCACTAAGCAGCAAAATATTTAACTAATGTCTGTCCATTCGTTTAGGAGCCACGATATGCCACAGACACACAGATACACACAAAGAGACACGTCAAACTTATGTCCCCTTTCGTCGGGGGTTAAAAATACGTCTAAATTGACACAAAATAAACAAATAAAAATTATGAGTTCTAAACTTCTTGTTTATAAACAATTTTAAAGTTATCAACTCCACTATTGATATTTTCTTGCTCTCCTGTCATCCAGTTAAAAAAAAAGTCACTTCTGATTTAATCCCTCAAGCGGCGTTATCCCACCGGGGGGCTATGACAATGGAAAAATCAATTGGAGTGTTGCCTAAGTTTGAATATGGCGCTATTTTGTACAAATTCGGAAAATATACGCTCCAGTTACCCATAAAAACCATTCAAACTTAAAAATTTTAAACAAAAATAAAAACCGACTTCAAAAAACTGAAAAGGATGAAATAATTAAATTTAAGTAGGTATTCATCCCCTAGAAACATATTTTTGGAGTCGGTACTTCACTTTCTATTGTTTTTGAAACCACTTAGCTTTAGCTTTTTTTTTTACAATTTTTAGTGGTAACTTTCTACGGTCGAAGCTAGATGGGTGACCGTAAACTTATATTGTTTCCTACTATCGTATCGTTTCACTAAAAAGTCATTTGCAAAGCAAAAATTCGCAATTTCGCTTATGTAGACGATTTCATAATTTCAGTTTTTTTAAATTTAAAACCAAAGTACCCAACTGTTTTTGAAAAATTTTTTATGGGACCAAATGGCAGCTATTTTGCATCGAACAAAAAAAGAATAACGTAAATCGGATCAGTAACCTCGGCGTAATCGGTGTACATACATAGAAAAAAAAAACATACCGGCCGAGTTGAGAACCTCTTCGTTTTTGAAGTCGGTTAAAAATATATGGAATATTGTTGAAGTTATATTGAAAATTTATAAAATTAGTCTTTTTTTTTTCAAAATTTATCAAAAATGTTATTTAAGGTATTAGATTGCTCACATCAATGCAAACAACTATTATTATGACCACTTTGAATAAAAATATACATATTAAACACAGAGAGACACGTCAAACTTCTAGCAAACCCTCTTTTTTCGTCGGGGGCTAAAAATACAATAATAACAAGTTGCCGAAGAAACAATCAAAGAACCAAATAGTTACTCATTTCACCACATTGTCAACAATGTTGTCAATTGCCTATACAACCGACTGTAGAAGATTAATGAATACGAAATGAATTCAGCGAGGTATACCAGTCGGGGCTCTGAACGAAATGTTTATTTTTAATTTCCGTTTGCTTTCACTGACCCGCCATTTACGCTCTAATTAGGTGGTGAATTAAAAAAATATATTTAAATGTTGGTTCAACAGGTCAAAGACAATATTGAAAAGATTTGGGGCCAGTTTTTTATACGTCCGAAAAGCAGCGATGTTATGCTATACCATTTTTTAACCGACTTCAAAAAAAAGGAGGAGGTTATCAATTCGTCTGTATGTTCTTTTTAATGTTTGTTACCTCATAACTTTTGACTGGGTGAACCGATATTGATGATTCTTTTTTTGTTCGATGCGGAATAGTTCCCAATTGGTCCCATAAAAATGTTTTAAAAATCCATTGGTTAGTTTGGTTTTTAAATAAAAAAAACTGGAAATAATTAAGTCGTCTACGTATGCGAAGTTGCGAATATTTGCTTTCCTATGAATTTTTAGTGAAATGATACGATAGTAGAAAACAACATAAGCTGACGGTCACCCATCTAGCTTTGACTTTCAAAGATATCACTAAAAATTGCGAAAAAAAAACTAACAAAAATTAAAACCGACTCCAAAAAACTGATAATTAAATTTTAGTAGGTACTCATCCCCTAGGAACATATTTTTGGAGTTGGTGGTAAGTTGTTTCCAGAAACCATAGATAGTGAAGCACCGACTCCAAAAATATGTTCCTAGGGGATGAGTACCTACTAAAATTTAATTATTTTATCCTTTTCAGTTTTTTGGAGTCGGTTTTAATTTTTGTTATTTTTTTTTGTAAAAGACCAATAATCTGCTTGCTTCGATCTAACGACCATCTTGCCCTGCTGTTCCCTTCTTTTCGCTCTGGCTTCATGTCGGACTCATTTGTTGTTTCTGCTATACGGCTCTGGAACTCTATACTTGATAGTCTACGGCAATCCAAGAACATGTAGTTATGTTACTGATGTGTAAAACTTATGTAGTATATTTTATATTTATATATCTAGTTTATTTGATATGTATGTATGTATAGCTATTTTAACTTTGTTAAGTTTAGTTTGTTCAAAATTTTCTTTTTTATTGCTGTGCACCGCTTTTTGAGTTTCCTGTTAAGCCCCTGATTGACTGGTAGAGAATGCCAACAGGCGTTAAGTCTGGCATTTGTATATTTTGTTTTATTGTGCAATAAAGTTTAAATAAACAAAAATAAATAAAATAAATAATCACTTTGGTGGCAGGTACGTTACAATTGTAAGCTTTCGCAGTAGCGTACAGCCAACATCACATCAAGAATAACAGTTTGACCTTGAGATCGCCCTTACTCCGCTCGCAATAAAGGTGGCTTTCGTAGAAAATAGAAATAGAAAAAATATTTCTTGTACCCAAAAATTTTGTTTACAATTTGTTGGGGGAATTCTCTCTTTAAGTTTTCATAAACCTGTACTGAGAGGATTCCGCTCTTTAATAAGTTACATTTATGTGCCAGACAATCAGTGTGCATTATTAAACATAATATATGCAAGACCAACAACCAAAATGTTCATGAAAATTTATTAACTTTAGTCAACCGCATGTCATGAAAGGGAATAATTACAGTACAACTCACAAATTACATTGTATTCGTGTACAGATCATTATCAACAAACACTATTTTGCACCAAAACACAACACAAAACCACAACATCCAAATAATCATTGGTTGTATTACCATTTTAAACAACTATCATTCTACTATCTATTCGTAGTGTGATTATTGATGTGCTGTCATCAATCGCAGTAAAGTAATTTCGCAACAACATACGACGTGAGACTTCGGCAGACACTTTGAACCTGAGACCGCCCTTATTGCCTTTGTAGAAGAGGCGGCTTCTTCTTTTTTAAAAGCTTTTAACTTGCTTATGTTTGTTCGGGTGGAATCTTGCTACTCGATTTTGAAGCAGATATCTTTAACCGATTGAGCTGAAATTTTGTTAGACAATACACAATAAGCTGTGTGACGTCATTCTAAATTCAATATGGCGGACCATCCAAGATGGCGGAATAGTTAGTTTTACTTCTTCTTCGTTTTGCCCCGGGAATGGTGAGCTGGGTTACTCGAGCCATCCCAACTCCTTCAGGAAGTGGCCCAGCGCCGGCCCGTTGCCGAGCACCTCCCGGAGGCTACCCGGATTCCCCAGCTAGTCTGCCAGGTAGCTATACACTCCTCTGAATTCCAGCAACACATGAGCGGCGGTTTCTTCTGTCTCCATGCATGCTCTGCATCGAGAACTGTCCGTAATACCTAAAAAGCCTGCTCTCTTAGTGAAACTGACACATTAGATGTTCTGTTTATACATTTTCTTTTATACACTCACACCTATTATCTAGCCCAAAGTAATCATCATTAAGAGCTTGTGCTATGGATACTAGACAACCTACATAATGATAATAATATGTATATAAATATTAGAAATGTACTAAATAAACTTCTGAACATCCATGACTCGTAAACAAATGCTCGTACTCATCATACAAACATTTGCTCCTACCGGGATTCGAAGCCTGTAAAGCAAGACCACTCAGCCGTCATACATTGGTCGTCGTACGGTCGACCACAGAATTAGCTGAACACTTTGGTACCATGTCACAACGACTGTGGCGTCAATATAGTACGGTAGCAACTATAAAGTACATGCGCAAGATCGGTGTGACATGGTTCTAAAATGTTCAGCTACTTCTGTGGTCGACTGTACATTGCGGTAATGATCTTCAGAACGATGTTTTACACTCACTCAATTCATTATTATGACGTGTAAAAAGGGACTTATAAATAAAAGCAAAGGTCATATCTCACTCACGGCACTCACCTCACTCATCTTCTGAGTAAACTCGCCACATCGTCGACCTCCTCATAACTTCTCTCTGAGCAAGAGTGGGATCTAGCGCAAGTTCACACAACACCAGCTAATATATACGTCCCGCTCTGAGCTCAGGTCTTCCTGCATGGGAGAAAGACATGAGGAGTTTGGTCAATAGCATCACCACGCTGCCTCAATGCAAGTTGATGGGCTGAAGCGGTTACATTAGCATCTATCCATCCTATCGACCCATCCTAAGTCGACCATGGCGAAAGTTGCTTTGTTTTTTTATGCAAAGCTCAGCAAATGACGTCACACCACCTGATGTGAAGCAGTAAGAAGAGTCCATATGCGGAGACAGCTAGTGCAGCTTGAAGCAACACTGTTCTAGCCGCCTCCACCTTGTCAGCCCATAAGGTGCTTTTTCACGCCCTTTTTGAAGGAACCCATGTTATAGGAAGGAGGGAACACATGTGCTGGCAAAGAATTCCAAGTTTTGAAAGTCCGACAAAGAAACGAGTTATAAAACTTCTTTGTGCGCCATGTGAGGTGGAGACAGTAAATTGATGACTCCGAAGACCGGCACGCGTGCTCCTGAGTAGGAAGGGGGAAGGTGGGATAAGGTCGAAAAGCTCCCCAGAACACTCTCCATGATAAAGCCGATAGAAGGCGCTTAGTGATGTTATGTCACGACGGAGTTGTAAAGGCTCTAGGTTGTTCGTGACCTCTACGTCGTCAATGATACGGACGGCACGACGCTGCAATCTGTCCAGTGCATCGAGGAGGTACTTAGCGGAGCCATCCGAAAGGTGCGAGCAATATTCAATGCAAGACCGGACCTGAGTATTGTACAGCAGGCACAATTGGTCATGCGTGAAAAATCGACGCGCCTTTGTTTTCGTAATCAAAACCAGAGCGTTCAAACCACTACACCACCGAGCTCCTTCAGCCATATAAACCACAAAAAAACCATTTTGTACTTAAAATACAATTTCTTTCAGTCCTTACTTCGCCGCCATTTTGTTTTTCAAACTATGTTGTACTCAATATTATGTTAAGAATTATACACAGTTAAATTAGCCAACATTTGCATAACCCTAATTATGTTGCTCGGCGTATATTTGCTTAAACTAAACTTTTCAATTAAGACATTTTGGTCAACGCAAATATAGTATGGTCGGCTATTATATTACAAGCCTTCATTGTTCACGGTCTACTTAACTACAATATTGTCTTTTAACGTGGGTTGGGTCTCCAAAACTTTACCCAGTTTGACAGAAAACACCCATGACTGGCTTAAAACGTGACATAATAAAAGATTATTACAATAGGAACAATTGAATTATAATATCAGTTGATTTTATTTTCTGGCTTATTTTATCATAGGCCTCAGAATGACAACGCACCTGCAATATCAAGTGATTTTTTCTTGATATTGCAGATGTCTATAGGCGGAGGTAACCTTACCATCGGGTGGGTCCGACAGCTTGTTGGTCATCTAGTTGTGTATAAAAAAAAAGTCTTGAAACCAGAGCCGTAAAACGAATTAATGAAAAAGACAAAACTTTATGGCGATTATGATTTGATGGTGAATTCTCTATTCTTTAAACTATAGAATTCCAGCATTGGCCCAGTTTGGTGGTGCTATAGCCCAAACTCCTCATGTGTTTCATCCATGTAGGAAGGCCTATGCCCAGCAGTGGGACGTGTATAGGCTTATGACGACAGCGATAGAATACCATAATCAAACGATAGTGATGATATTGTTTCTTTTTTTTTATTTAATTTGTTTTATTTCTTTTTAGACAGTTGATGAGTTTTCTTAATTTTGTCATTAATTGCATTGAAATGTAGGCATTTTGAGGGATTTGGCGCCAAATATATAATGGCAGTCTCCATGATGCTACATTGGTGAGGTGTTACACATCAAATTCACTTAAATTACAATGATCTACCAATTGCACGTCAACATAAACATTTGCTTTACAAAACAACATAAATTTTATAGTACAACGTTCATACTCAATTTTGTAATTATTGTAATAAAAATCTCGACTGACACCGCCAAAAACTCCTTTTTATGTCATTTATTTTATTTGTTTCCGGCTCTGGTTTAAAGGCTTTTCAAGCCAGTCTAAGTGTTTTTTTTTATTTCTTCATTTTGAATTGAAATGCGAGTGTAAATATAATGTATCTTAGGAGAGATTGGGGCAGAGGGTGTTTACTCAGCTAAAATCTATAAAGGCCTAACACTAATTAATTCACACGACGATTTTTTTTCAAAAACTATTTTATATACCTCTAGATGACAAGCAAGCTAACGGTGGTAAGTGGCTACCGTCGCCTGTAAAAGACAAGCCATGCCCAGTAATTACACTGGCTACCTTTCCCTTCAATCCGAAACACAGCGAACTGTTTCACGGCTGAAATAAGAAAGACGGTGGTACCCACCCAGATGACCCTGCTTACGGGCCTACCACCTTGAAGGTAATATTGTGTATGTACGCGAATAAAGCCTGAGGAGCTTGATGGCGTAGTGGTTTGAGCGTGGTCGATACCAGGATGGGTCAATCTAAAATTTGTTGTCTCAAGCTCCTCCGTGCTTCGGAAGGCACGTTAAGCCGTTGGTCCCGGATGTTACTACAACCGCTTCAGCTCACCAACCCGCATTGGGCTAGCGTGGTGGTGTTATGGCCCAAACTGCTCATATATTCCACCCATGAAGGTAGGCGTATGCCCAGCAGTGGGACGTGCATAGGCTGGTGATGACGCAAATACAAATACTCCTTAATTGTAACCGTTTTAAAGTACCGCCGCGCCATGATAGGAGCTTTTACTTTTACATGGTTACTTGTAAGCAATAGGTTAGGGCGATGAAAGGTTGGCCCTTGGGTCACCCCTAATCCGCGAACATTTTTGAATAATATACGAAAATTAATTCATTAAATACGAACAAAACTTTCAGATACACCTTATTCATTTGATAATTTCATGATATTTCTATGAAATAATATAACATTGGCTGCATTATTTCAAAAAAATAAGATGTATCTAAAAATTGCAAAACATTTGTATTTCTGTAAAACCCGACATGTGAACACCATTTCGAAAAATCTCCTGAATCCACGAAAAGTAGGTTCTAACAATTCTAATAATATTAGTAACATATTAATAAACATAACAAAATATAATAAACGATTAATAAATTAAATAATGACATAAATTAGTTAACAATATTAGAAGAATAAAAGATAGTAATTTGAAAAGTAATAAATTCAATGACACAATATCCTCCTCCCTTCTAATTGCTGTGCCCGACAGGGTCCATGATGTACAGACAAAATATTTTTTTTAGACCTTAAGACCATTGTGGAAAAGCAATAAAGTTGAAGTTTAAATTGAAATTGAAATTGAAATTCATTTTCATCACTATGGTAACACTTGGTGATTTGACGATAGTGCCATATTGAATAATACTTAAAATTGATAAATTATTATAAAACTTTGTGAAAGTGCTAGAAAGGGCTCAGGACCCACGATGTGTTTTTTAAGCCCTTCCCTGCTGATCCATCAGCTTTCTCATTCCCATCACTCCCTCATGGCCGGACACCTAGATGTTTCAGAACTTAAGTTATAAATGTGGAAGTAGCTTTGCCTGTCTGTTACGATTATTTCCTACGCCGCTGATCAGATTTAGATGAAATTTGTCGTGCAGCTAGATTACATCCTGCGAAAGGATAGAGGCTAATTTTTGGAGCGATAACCAATATCGGGCGAAGCCGAGGGTGGCCACTAGTATTATTCATTAATAATATTTTTATAGGTAGGCGTTAACCTAATTAGAGTGTAAATCAATTATTACTCTCCTTCCTTATGACGCTACCACACTTTTCATTCTTCTGGCTCCCTAAAACAAAAACAACCTAATTACGAACACAATAAAGTACATTATTGGACAAACACAGAACTATGCTAGAAATAAAACCCATAATATTACTGTTATGATATTTTTACGAAGACCAGCTATTCGAGTCTTTTTCCTGAAATGTGGAATAATAACAATAAGTCACAGGAGCTGTCCTTGTCGGTCGCAATACAATTGAAAGGGACAGGTGGCGTTGAGTAATATGGCACAGTAATATGGCTGGAAATGGAACGTCGTTTCCGATGATAAATTTTTTGTACTATCACTTTTTCAAAGCAAATATTATATTTACTTTTATTTTGAGGGTCAAATTACGTTTGTTACATTGTATCTGATGTTTACAAAGCTTACTAAGCGCTTTTTGAGCAAGTTCGCAGTCGCACAACGAGCTGTAGAACGAGCCATGTTAGGTGTTTCTCTGCGAGATAGATCAGAAATGGGGACATCCGTAAGAGAACCAAAGTCACTGACAGCTCATAGGATTAGTAAGTTGAAGTGGCAGTGGGCAGGGCACATAGCACGCAGAACAGACAGCCGGTGGGGCGTTAAAGTTCTAGAATGGCGACTACTTACTGGAAAGCGCAAAGTAGGACGGCCTCTCACTAGATGGACAGACGACCTGGTCAGGGTCGCGGGAGCCGTTGGATGCAGGCTGCGCAGAACCGTTCCATTTGGAAATCGATGGGGGAGACCTTTGTTCAGCAGTGGACATCATAGGCTGATTTGATGATGATGATGACCTGATGTTTTTGAACTAACAATAATGTCTGGTGATAAAATATTGATTGAAATGAATATGAGATATAATCATAGTTTTTAAAAAAATTGTAAAAGAAATTTTTTTAACAAAAATTAAAACCGACTTCAAAAGAAACTAAAAAGGATAAAATAATTTTTAAGTAGGTACTTATCTCCTCGAAACACATTTTTTGGAGTTGGTGCTTCACTTTCTATTGTTTTAAAAATTATTTTCACAATTTTTTGTGTTTAAAATTGTGAAAAAAAAATTTCGCTTTTTTCACAATTTATAGTCATAAATTTCTAAGGTCGAAGCTAGATGGGTGACCGTCAACTTATATTATTTTCCACTATCGTATCGTTTCACTAAAAAGTCATAGGAAAGTAAAAATCCGCAATTTCGCATACGTAGACGACTTACTGATTTCAGTTTTTTTTATTTAAAAACCAAACTGATTTTGAACAAAAAAAATATGGGACCAAATGGCAACTATTCCACATCGATCAAAAAAAGAATCACGTAAATCGGATCAGAAATCTCGGCGTAATCGGTGTACTAACATAGAAAAAATCATACTGACCGAATTGAGAACCTCCTCGTTTTTGAAGTTGGTTAATGAATATGAGATATTAAAATCATAGTTTTAAAATAACTCCCCAACAAAATAATGATCCACCATGCACGCATTTAGGTATGATATCCAAGGACGGCGCGGGCGGGGCGATCATGAGGGGGGAGGGCGCGTGACATTTTTGGACTATTCTTATGAGCCCAAACACGCTATATCTGCTGTAATTTCTGAAGAATTGAGCATCCCGCAGACTATTTGATGGTACAGGATCAGCTCAAGGTTGCCATGTCTTGGAAATACCACCGAAGTAACAGTAAACCAAATTTCAAATCAATCGAATCAGTGAAAGTTAGTAAGACCCTTTTGTAGGAAAAGTAGGAAATGAGCTGATAGTCATCAAACGTCTGATCTCGATCAAGTCAGCTTTCAAAAAAGTGAATCGAAATCGGTTCATTCGTTTAGGAGCTAATATGTCACAGATACACGTATATACAGACAGACACGTCAAACTTACAACACCTCACTTTTTACGTTGCGGGCTAAAGCACACTATCGCCCCCTCCGGGACTTGAACCCTGTAATTTACACGCGTACCTTAATTAGGTCTCGTATTACCTTGTCCAATAAAATAACAAGCGCAACTGCGAAAATAAACCCCATTACCGCCGCAAAGAAGCTGCTTTCATTCGTTCTATATATTTATTACAATATGATTTTATAATTTTCTGAATTCGTCTGAAATGTAGGTTTAAACATGGGAACTAAAATGAAATATAAATAGTTACAGGTCTTTTTGGAGGATCACTTTTGCTTTGCTTCCTGATTTAACCTACATAATCACACACGCACACACTCACACACACACAACACCTATTGAATGTTTTTTGTTATATACAACTAGATGACAAACAAGCTGACGGCCCACCTGATGGTAAGCGGTTATTGCGGCCTATAGACACTTGCATTAACAAGGAAAAATCACTTGATATTGCAGGTGCGTTGTCATCCTGAGGCTTAAACCCATTTGGACCGATAATTATTTTTATTAAAAAAATGTGATTCTTTAAGAAAAACTTTTCAAAGGAGTCCTAAAAATTAAGGAAAAAATATTTTAAAAAATATTAATAAACGAGGGGGGCTCTGGGGGGCCGTACCATATAGGGTACAGTAGGATTATATGCATGCTAAAAATACAAGGTTTTCAAGTATGACTTTTACTAACTTTTTCGTGTGATACATAATAAATCTTTCCACATGGACACCAATGTTATACTAATTACATCAATTGGTTGTGAAATTATCTATACCTTGACCCTTTTTACTGTTTAGTGATCTTTGGCATCATTGAAAGTCAAGAGATATAGATGATGAACTACCAAGACCTGGCTTTCATGTATTTCATTGGCGTCAAAAATTGAATTAGCAATACCACTCCGAAAATTTACTAAGTCCATATTCCCACCATTATGTCTATAGAGCAAACAAGTATTTGGTGCAGACATGTCAATGGAATGGAGAATCAGAGGCATGTACCACTTTTTTGTTCAACACAAGTTCGTAGTGTACTTATATTTGGGTTTGATGAATCGAATCCACCCATATTTTTATTCTATTATTGAATAAGATGGTACAGATGGTGATACGGATATTGTCTTGACAAGGCTCCAATTATCGAACTGTTTCTTATATCTGGAGCATTTCCTCAGTACATTCTTCTTCTACTCACTTGACAGTTGCACCGACTAACAAAATTCCAACTAAACATTTCATTCCTTCAATCTAACCGCCAGCGGGAAGATTGTTTCGAGCTAACAACTTATCTATTTGTTTAGTTGTTAACAACTCAAATACTTGTATTAGAAAAGAACAAAGAATTTGAGGAACCTCCAATAGAATGGTCTATTGGAGTTTACTCAAGTTGAATTATGACAAAGAGGTTGCAAAGCAGTAGGTATGGGCAGTAAGTCCCGTTTCTTCCAACAGTACTTCATGAGACGCTTACGAAAATTTCCCTGATCGGTCTTTAGTTGTTTGCTCTTCTACAGATACAAAAGAGTTTGTATTCCAAGTTTGTTTGGAAAACTAACCGAGGGTATCTAATTGTCGAAGCGTACTTGGAGGCAAATTATTTATGCTCACAGCAACTTCTTCACTAAGGTGGAGGTCAAAAATATCACCATGACTGTTGAACTTCTTGTCTTCTCCTAGAACTCTTACAATATCATCTACTGTCATAAGAATCTAAAACAATAAAGCACACAATCGGATGTATACAACGAACTTGTTTATCGGATATTTTGCTCATGTGTAGACCTACTGTACCCTATACGGTACACCTTTACATAAGAATTGAGTATGTCTTACAAAAATAACCTAAGTAAGTTTTTTTGCAGCCACCACAGCTGTAATACTCTAGCCTTTAGAACAATACTAGAAATTAACTGAATTTATAACAAATAACATAGAACTTGCCTTTTTAAAGGCACGGCAAATATTTTATTTCTTTTCTTCCAGAAATCTTCACTTATATAACTGTAACATTTCTAACATAAAACGAACACTTTGGTCTTATAGTCACGACTTAAACAAAAAGTGATTATTTTGTAGTTATGTCAAAATATTTTTACAAAGTTACTGTACCAAATAAGGTACGGTAGGTCTATATGGGTAAGATGAAATGCCGTCCATGCCCAGTAATTACACTGGCTACCTTTCCCTTCAATCCGAAACACAGCGAACCGTTTCACGGCTGAAGTAAGAAAGACGGTGGTTCATACGCAAACGGACCCTACATATGGGCCTACCAGCTAGTAAATGTAAGTGTTATTGTAACTTTGTAATCTATCAAGCGACGTTACGCCTCTGGAAGTCTATGACAATTAAAAAACTGTCAAGCGACGTTATACCTCTGGAGGTCTAAGACAGTTGAAAAATCAATTGTGTCTAGAATCTGATGCTTCACGGTTTAATAATAAATAACTATGATTTTAATCTTGATTGCTCTATCATAAGATAACTAACACTAAAACATGAGTGCATCATGGCTGTTCCAATAGACGGTCGGCTGGTTGAGTAGCCTGCGTAGTAGTCCCCCCCATACTACGCAGGCTACTCGGTCCCGGGGGGTTCGAATCCAGTAGATAGATAGATAAAAGAATTATTTTCATTTCTTCCTCACACACAAAAAATAGTTTGAATTTGAACAAAACAGTTACTTAGGTATAACAATACACATTAAACAACAATAATTGTGTGCGTTGTAGAAGTGCAAAAGGGTCGCAACTCAGTGACTGGATTTTGTTCACACCGCGGGATGTGAACAAAGCACTGGTATTCTGCTACCAACCGAGGGCTTCTTGCTTTTAAAATGTAACAGACAGATAACACACTAAATAAAATAATATATATAAAGAATATTTCGACATTGTAGGGTGGACGTTAGCTCATAAACGCAAATACAGATAGACTAGAAGAATTTCACAGGGATATCCCAAGTCCTGGGTGGCTCAGTGGTCAGAGCAGTCGCCCGGATTGCGAAAGGTCGCGGGTTCGATTCCTGCCTCAGGACGTGATTTTTTTCTAGTTTTTTTCTATTTTAATAACTAAGATATATAATAATAATAATAATAAAGTTACTTAAACGGAGACTAGTGTAAAATGTGAAATACAAATGTGTGTTTAAGATAAAATTTTGAAAACGATTACAGTAGAAGATGACGTTTTGTATATGATAGGAACGATCATCATCACAAAGAAATAAAGAAAGAAAGAAAGCGTTTGAAAAAAAGAAATTGGCCAGAAATGAAATAAAAAAAAAGAAATCATAAACATTAAAAAAAGAAAGAAACTACTACTAGGTGGTCTACTTTTACTAGGTGGTAGACCTGTATGTAGGGTCGTCTGGGTAGGTACCACCGCCTTTCTTATTTCAGCTGTGAAATAGTTCGCTGTGTTTCGGATTGAAGGGAAAGGTAGCCAGTCCATACTGGGCATGGACGGCATTTCATCTTAGGCCCCAGGATGACAACGCACCTGCAATATCAAGTGACTTTTCCTTGTTATTGCAGGTGTCTATAGGCGGCGGTAACCGCTTACCATCAGGTGGGCCGTCAGCTTGTTTGTCATCCAGTTGTATAAAAAAAAAAAAAAACAAAACAAACAAAAAAAACTTAGGTAAGGGCCAACTAGGTCACTGCCTCAGCATAATGCCACAGCGACAAGCGTCACTGTGGCGCTGGTCTTCTGGCTGGGCCTACGGTTATTGATACACAATATAAAAATAATTTGACCATAATGACAAAAAGAACAACATAATAAACAATAAAATTGTGACAGTACAAAAATACATCAAAAAATTAACGCAAAAACATTTCAAATACACTTTAGAATACACAGACACGGCTAAATGGATTCGTTCACGAGTCATGGATGCTTGTATGTTTATTGAGTTATTATCTCTCCATATTATTATCAATATTTCTTTGATAATGATGCTTAGTTAGCGCCAGGTAAGGTGTGAGTGTATAAAAAAAAAATACATGTTTAAAACCAACTCGTCTTGGATTTTGAACACTATAAGGACGCATAATACGAATACAGAATTTTTATAAAAGCTTTTTCAGACATTAGTCTTCTATTTTAAAAATCAAACAGTTCCATAGCTCTTAAAAAATATAGCTCTTAGTGAATTTGCAAAGATATATAAAATTGAAAATATTAAGTTACCCCTGGCGTCATTAATCATCTATCTAACACCGTCTCATTGAGACTATTCTTATGAGCCCAAACATGATATATCTGCTGTAAGTTTTTCAAGAATTTAGCATCCCGCAGATTATTTGATCATACCATCAGGTGCGCCTGATGGTATGATCGAACATAGTGATATTAAAATTGTCATTTTTCCCAGTCTCACTTGTTTCAAGCCATGCGTTAGGTCATCATACACTCACACCTAGTATTTGACTCAAATTAAGCATCATTAAGAGCTTGTGATAAGGATACTAGATAACGGAGAAATAATGATACCTATTAATATGTAAATAAATATTAGAAATATACTAAATAAACATTGTGGAAGGGGAACATTCTAGGAAACAAAGACAGATGGCAGTGTTGGTATTGTTGGCAAAAAAAGAAAGTCATATTTATTCTGTGATAACAACATTATAATACAACAACTACATTCAACTACATTATAATTTTTAAATTTCTTCTATATTTACTCAAATATACTAGTACCTACATATTAATAAAATTTAATAAATAACACGATTATTCTAACAATTATAGTTAACAATTTAACAATAATATTTTTGAAATAATAATAATAATAAAAAATGCGTAATATCATATTCTAAATAAGTGTTCCTCTCGCCTTAGTTGCCGTGCCCGACAGGGTCCATGATGATCTAATTATAATAATGTAACACCTACTATACATTGTGGAGTGCAATAAATATATTGAGTATTGTGATGATAACCTGATGTTAAGTAATGACATGGCCTACGATGATACATGTTTACCTAGAAGGTGCGTATTCACTCTAGCCATAAAGACGTCCAAATCGTTGGTGTCAGTAAACAGATTGGCAGGCAGAGAGTTCCACTCCATGGCAGTTCGGATTAAAAATGACTTGGCGAAATGCTTTGTGCGGATGGTTAGAATATCCACAACATACGGGTGAAAAGCCATTTGTTGCAAACAGACCTCATTACTGTTTTATATCTTTTTAATAACTACTGTCAGTCTTGTCTTCTTGTCTCTTTGCTTTACGTCACTTGTATTTCATTTTTTACCGAATTAAACACTAATATTATCGTTTTATATCCTGGTTTTCATGATAACCTGTCGGCCTGTCACAAGAAGTTTATCTGAAGAACCACATAGCAAAGATATACCTCGGGCTTGACGAAACAGTAAAGATTGTCGAAGTTGCTACTAAGGGGGGAAGTTTACGTCAACCAGTCAAGAAAATTGTTACCATCTCATCATATTTTCACCTCATTTTTGCATTGTGGCGGTTTGCTACACTTTACCTGGTTGAGCGTATTTCCATACGAAGGGGGAGAATGTTGCAAACTGACCTAATTACTGTTTTATATTTTTTAAATAACTACTGTCAATTGTCTTATCTTCATGTCTCTTTGCTTTACGTCACTTGTATTTTATTTTTTACCAAATTAAACACTAATTTTATCGTCCTGGTTTTTATGATAACCCTCGCCGTCGCTTACACAATTCTACGTCTGGTCCCTCGATGGAAAAAGGGAGCTGGTGGTATTAATTCGTGTAATTCCCTCGCATAATTTCCGAAGTGTATGCGATAGAAAATCGACAAACGTGCAACTCTTCACCTTAACGGTGCGTTACGGTGTTATAAAAGTGAAAAAAAGTCTGAAAGCTTTATTCTTTAACTACTTTTGTTAAGTGTGACTTAATACGAGAAAATTTAATGGAAAATGGAAGACTTTGTTTAAGTTTAAGATAATAATGGAACTCCTTATTATGATGAAGATGGTGATGTCTTGATCCAAACATACATAACATTGACATATGTGACATAACATTGACATATATGACATAACATTGACCATTGTACGAAATGTCAACATTTGAGGTTATAAAAACAATTTGTGTCGTTCCATAGCTTAGAGCAAGACAAAAAACAACTCGGAGTGCTTGGAGTCTTGCCGGGAGTTATATAAAATAGGATAGTCTGTACAATTTTCTAAAGAGATAGATCCTTAAAGATAAAGTAGTGAGCGTAATAGACATGGAATCATTGACAATTTAAAGTTAAAATGTTTTATAGTTAAGTGGAGCACACAGCCTGTGAAGGTCCTTTGGGCACTCTGTAATTCGTAAGTCATGAATTTTGTACGCGACCGCGGCTCGGGCGGCTTGTGTGAGTTTGGTATATGGCCCAAGGGATAAGAGTGAACGACAAGATTTTGTAATAATAATTGACTGACACGCTAGTCTCTTGTTCAGTGATACACACGCTATCGGTTTGCCAAATAAAATCAAATCATTTATTCACAAGAAACATTGTAATTACAGAGATGTTGATTTGAATAAGTAATGTTCATACATGTCTCGCTAAATAGATTAGCATGCGAATGTCAAAGAATAAATTAATTAAAAACATCATTTTATTTATCAATGGTTTCATTTAACATAAAAATTTGATGTTTATCATATCAGCCTATGATGTCCACGCCGAACAAAGGCCTCCCCCGTCGATTTCCAAATAGAACGGTTTTGCGCAGCCTGCATCCAACGTCTCCCCGCGGCCCTGACCAGGTCGTCTGTCCATCTTGTCTTGTGGAAGGCCGTTGGCCGTTCTACTTTTCGCTTCCTGTACATGGTCGTCATTCTAGACCTTTAACGCCCCACCGGCCGTCTGCTCTGCGTGCTATGTGCCCTGCCCACTGCCACTTCAACTTACTAATACTACTAGCTACTAGCTATATCAGTGACATTGGTTCTCATCCGGATGTCCTCATTTCTGATTCTATCTCGCAGAGAAACACCCAACATAGCTCGTTGTGCGACTGCGAACTTGCACATAAGGCCCTTAGTAAGCGACCACGTTTCACAGCCGTAATTTGATGTTGTTAGTCTTTAAATATTATAATTCTTAATTATATTATACTCCCTAACAGAGTAAAAACACCGTTCTTGTAGCCATATCTTTACTGCTCTACGGCTTCGCACCATCGACAGATGACCTGGGTCAGGGATGCGGAAGCCGTTGGATGCAGCGGTGCAGAACTGAAATGAATCGATGGGGCGGTCTCTTGGTCAGCAGTGGCCATCACATTGTGATATGATGATGATGGGTGGTGGAATATTCACAGTCTCCACCTCAACATCTCGCGCAAAGAAGTTCAGTAACTCGATTCTTTGTCGTACCTCCAGAACTTGGTATTATTTGTCAGCACAGGTGTTTGCTCCTTCCTATAAGATGAATTTCCCTCAAAAAAGGCCGGCAAGCTGAAGGCAGCTAGAACTGTATGTTTCAAGCTGCACTAGCTGTCTTCGCATACGGATTCTTCTTACCGCTTCACATCAGGTGGTGTTGAGACATTTGCCGTGATTTGTATAAAAAAAACCACATAAAATGTAACAGAACTACCGTGTAGCTTTTCAAATCCTGCATAGGATATATACTGATTAGAATATCTTTAGTACTTTTGAAAGATTTTTACTGGCAATGTTAAAAAATATCACTCCGATTAATAATGTAGTACTATATCACACCAATTATATTGCGCTCCCACAAAAATTACTGCTGCGAATATGAACGCAACAATTATTGTGACATGGTACGACTAAAGTAAAAAAAAGAAAAAGTCATCGGTGAATAAATCCTAGAAATATTTTACAAATATATATTTTTACAAAAAATAAACATAACTTGTTAGCGCTTCGGACTTGCCAAGCTATCAACTACCTTTTTTATATTAATAGATAAATAAATAACAGTTGAACTAATTGATATTCTGTTCCCATGTCCTGTACCGAGGAGCTTTCGCCATGGTCGGTCCCGGGATGGGTCAATCAAATTTAATAGAATAAAATAGAATAGAATAAATGTTTATTTGGTACAAATGAAAAAATAAATAAAAGAATAAACACAAAGATTAAATCTAAACAATTTGTACCAAAAAGGTCTTCCGCTCAGTATGAAGCCGTGGCAGGATGTGCCACGACACTGGTTTTCTGCGGATGCCTTTTCGTGACAGATGCACGGCCCTGGGCAAACAAATCACCAGACATTACAAGAATTATAATTACAAAAATAAAATATACACAGGACGTTACACAAAATCTTCTAATAATATTGACAAATTACTAAAATCTTTATCATTATAATATAGAAATAATATCCAGCCCCTTCATATAAGTTCCATCTATACACACACACACAAAAAAAGAACAATCGATCTCCTCCGTGCTTCGGAAGGCACGCTAAGCCGTTGTTCCCAGTTGGTACTGCAACCGCTTTAACCTGGTGGGTTAAAGCGGTTGCAGTACCAACGGCGTGGTAGTGTTATTGCCTAAAATTTTCATGTGTTTCTCCCATGTAGGAAGGCCTGTGCCCAGCAGTGGGACGTACAGCTGATGATGATGGTGAATAATGTATTTTATGTTACAGGACGTACCTTAAAATAAATTCCCGCTGTCCGCTCATCACCTGTCCCGTTCATTTAAGGGTTACAAACAAAGCTTTATAGGTACCAAGTATAAACAGAGCATGATTTCCCGAGCGAGCGGGGTGAGGTCCACGAGGTTAAATTTGAAATTGAGATCTGAAGACCACAAGAAGGTGGCTGTCTAATTTTGAACTCTGTAACAAACTAGAAAGTACGTTTAAATATTTTTAAGCGCTGCACCCGTACCACCATCTTTTATCGCGATCCAGTTTAGGACCTAAACTGAGTAGAATCGTTATTCGTACTACGACGCTATCTACGACTATGACAGCGATGCAGTTTAGGAACCAATACTGAACCGAGCGGAATATGAATCGCTTTTATAAAGATGGTGGTAAGGCCCAACTGCTATGCGATTCTCTGCTATGCGAGTCAGCAGCCTTGAATTCGTGGCTTTAAGCAGCGCTGTCATTAGGTATAACAATACACATTAAAGAACAATAATTGTGTGCGTTGTAGAATTGCAAAAAGGTCGCAACTCAGTGACTGGATTTTGTTCACACCGCGGATGTGAACAAAGCACTGGTATTCTGCTACAACCCAATGGCTTCTTGCTTTTGTAACATGTAACAGACAGTAGCACACTAAATAAAATAAGATTTATAATAATAATAAAGCAACTAAGACGGAGACTAGTGTAAAATGTGAAATATGTGTGTTATATGATAAGATTTACAAAAGATTACAGTAGATTCTACTCTAATCGTTTGTAGAGGATGATGTTTATATATGATGGGTACGATCATTTAAAGAAAGCGTTTATTGGCCAATAAATAAAATAAACAGCTATGACAGCGATGCAGTTTAGGAACCAATACTGAACCGAGCGGAATATGAATCGCTTTTGTAAGGCCCAACTGCTATGCGATTCTCTGCTATGCGAGTCAGCAGCCTTGAATTCATGGCTTTTAACAGCGCTGTCATATCTTTTGGCGTTTGTTTGACAACCGTTGGCGACACCAGCGTTCCGACGTCGAGCACGGCGTGAGCCGGAACTAATAAGTCGTTTACTTTTATTATCTTTATGGAAATGCAATCAAATATTTGATGAAGTCATTCCGATACATTTTAAACATAAGAAAAACGAAGTCAAAAAATATCCATTGTACTGTCGTGTACAGCAGCGACAATCATACACGGCCATGAGATCGACGTAGAGATTAGTGAATACGCTATAGCAGCTCGTCGTCTTGTCAGATGTCAAGCTCGATGTCGAATATATATACAGGGTGGTGCCGTCAATGCGACAATAAATTTAAACATGGGCTATATTAGTCCATAGAAATGGTTTGCAACTTTCAAAAATATCGTATTCATTTGGTAATTACATGACATTTGTATGGAATAGTGTAACGTTGGCAGCATAATTTCATACAAATGTCATGAAATTATCAAATGAATACGATATTTTTGAAAGTGGCAAACCATTTCTATGGACTAATATAGCCCATGTTTAAATTTATTGTCGAGTTGACGGCACCATCCTGTATATTAACATACAATTCTTTATTAATGCCCATATGATTTATCTTTATGATTTTTTTTTCCTTTTTTAAGAATATAGTTTTCTTCCGGCACTCAAACCTGGGACCCCTAGGGTACAGATAATTCGGCCAGCCGGACGTTAAATTCGGTTCAATTATACCGTGTGCAAAAAAGAAAAAAAATATGTATTGGTAATAAAAAACTACCAATAAATATCTCTCTTCTTTCTTATATCCATACACATTGTCAAAGTGTTTGATTAAATATTATAATTATGTTTCAGTCGGTATAATATAACCGCGTGTGTTTACTGCCAAGATATTGTTCAAACTTCAACTCTACATTGTTTGCCTACCAATAATAAGCTTGCTTGTAGCACTTAACTGTAAGATGAGACAATATTTACCCTCTTAGTAAATTTGTACTTACTGGAGTTAGGTATTCTTTATTTATTTATGTATTTATCTAATGTAATACATAATTATTTACAATACTTATATATTTTTTAATCAACTAGATGACAAACAAGCTGAAGGCCCACTTACTTTATTGTCTGGGTACCTGTATTTTTGTGGATTAATTTAGATGACTACTAAAGTATGGTTACATCGTCGCCAGGCAGCGACGTGTTTAGAACAGCCCCCTTATTCTCAACTGTCGGATCACGGATTCGATTCGGAAAGTCACAGCCGTCTCGCTTTGACGCAGCGCGATATAAAGTGATAGGCATAGAGTTCCCGAAATTCGAATTCTTTCCGACAGTTGAGAATAAGGGGGCTGATGGTTTTTAGTGAGTATGCTAGTATCAGTCTCACGTAACCCAACAGTGGCACTAATTCTGCAGAACAAACGCTAAGTCTAAATTTAAGTTCAGTGCATTTCTTTCTCTCGAAATGAATACGAAAAGGATGGCTGTCATATAGTTTCACATTGAGAAAAGTGCGTTCAATTTTCGACGTTGTTGAACGTGATATAATGCAGTGTGGAGGCACCTCCGTACATGTCATCTAAAATTATCTCATTTCTTTGAAATCTATCTAAAAGAGATGTTCCAAAAATGTATAGAGTCCCGGCCAGATCTATGTACAGTATACTGCAAAATAGGTAACAATATCCAGAACAGTGTTGAATTATCCGTTTTCTTTTTATTTGCTTTGTTGCGCTTTGTACATAACAATTTTTTTCATAGAAAAAACTGCAACACAGCCCATCAAAATAATAATAATAATATTCTTACACTCACACCTATTATCTAGCCCAAAGTAAGCATCATTAAGAGCTTGTGTATGGATACTAGATAACGGAGAAATAATGATAATAATATGTGTATAAATGTTAGAAATATACTAAATAAACATTTAAACATCCATGACTCGTAAACAAATGCTCGTACTCATCATACAAACATTTGTTCCTACCGGGATTCGAACCCGGGACCTCTTGACCGAGTAGCCTGGGGTACAGACCACTCAGCCAGCCGGTCGTCAATCATGGCGCCTATGTCACTTTGGTAACGCTTAGTTGACTTCTATGTCGCCCACCATATTGCCATATTGAATAATGGTGGAATCGACGAAAAATTTAAGCTTTTGTATAAGCCAGAAAACGATTGATTAATATTTTTCCCGGATTCAGGAGATTTTTACTGATTTTTTGAGATAGTGTAAATATACTTGGCCGGATATGAAACATCTCCTTTAATTGACAGTTCTTAACAAATTATTGCTATTTTTTTTTATTACATATTGCGAGAAAGAGATATCATTATCATCATTTCAGCCGAGAGACGCCCATTGCTGGGCATAGGCCTCCCCCAGGGATCTCCAAACCGATCGGTCCTGCGCTGTCCGCATCCATCGGCTTCCCGCGACCCTCACCAGATCGTCGGTCCACCTTGTGGGAGCCTACCAACGCTGCGTCTCCCGGTACGCGGCCGCCACTCGAGGACCTTTCCGCCCCAACGGCCGTCAGTCCTCCTTGCAATGTGGCCTCCTTCCAAGTGTGGAAAAGGCCCTGGTCTTGATCTCTTTACTACAGCTGGGTAACACTCATCACTACTTTACATGTGTGGTGTACAAGACAATATTAACAATTTACAGATTTTCTAATAATTATTGTCGACGGGTAGACCTCTCCCAAATAACTATGCTATACGAGCGTTAATTATAGTGTTGTATGTGTTAATAGATATTTATTAGCGCCATCTATTATTTACAAACGGAGTTAAATACATGGCTGGCTTATACCCGGATTAGAGCAAGGCCGGGTTAAGTAGAGTGTAGTTAACTATCGCTAATTACCGCTTTAGCAAATTGATGAACACATATTCATAGAAATGTTTTGCAACTTTGAAATACATCTTATTCGTTTGATAATTTTATAGCATTTTATTCAAATAATGCAGGCAATGTTATATTTTTTCAAATGTCATAAAATTATGAAATTAGTAAAATTTATTTGAAAGTTGCAAAACATTTTTATGAACTAACTATTTACTAGGTGGTAGGCCCGTATGTATATCTAGTCGTCTGGGTAGATACCACCGCCTTTCTTATTTCAGCCGTGAAACAGTTCGCTGTGTTTCGAAGGGAAAGGTAGCCAGTGTAATTACTGGGCATGGATGGCATTTCATCTTAGGCCTCAGGATGACAACGCACCTGCAATATCAAGTGCAGTACTGGTGACGCTTACTATACGAGTCGTGCTAATACCCCTCGGTCTACAGTGGAGGAAAGTCGCGGTCGACTTGTGTCTGAAATCGAGAGATCTCTAATCAGAGTCTCCGATTGGGGACGACTAAACTTAGTCCAATTCAACCCCACTAAGACACAAGTCTGCGCGTTCACCGCTAAAAAAACCCCATTCGCTGTAGCTCCACAATTCCTCGACACACCGCTTTCCATCTCTACGAGTATCGGGATCCTTGGTGTTGATATCTCTAGCGACGTGCAGTTCCGCAGTCATTTGGAGGATAAAGTCAGGCTGGCATCCAGGAAGCTTGGTGTGCTCAATAGAGCGCGGCGGTATTTCACTTCGGGGCAAAGACTGTTACTGTATAAGTCTCAAGTCAGGCCCCATATGGAGTACTGCTGCCATTTATGGGTGGGGGGCGCCTAGATACCAGCTTGGACCATTTGACGTGCTCCAAAGACGCGCTATGAGAATTGTCGACGATCCTGAGCTCACAAGCGGTATTGAACCTTTAAGCCTAAGGAGAGATTTTGCCTCCTTGTGTGTGTTCTACCGTTTGTATAACGGGGCGTGTTCTGAGGAATTATTTGACATGATGCCCACGGCTTCCTTCTATCATCGCACCGCTCGCCATCGGCAGGGAGTTCATCCTCACAAATTGGAACCAAAGTGGTCGCGTACTGTACGGTTTCAGAGAAACTTTCTCCCGCGTACGCTCAAGTTGTGGAATGAGCTCCCTGCAGAGGTTTTCTCGAATGAGTACAGCATGGGGTTCTTCAAAAAAGGCGTGAAAAGGTTTTTACAGGGTCGGCAACGCGCAAGTGATACCCCTGGTGTTGCAAGCGTCCATAGGCTACGGTAACCGCTTACCATCAGGTGGGCCGTATGCTTGATTGCCACCTTAGTGGTATAAAAAAAAAAAAGTGATTTTTATTTGTTTTTGCAGGTGTCTAATAGGCGGCGGTAATCGCTTTCCATTAGGTGGGCCATCAGCTTGTTTGTCATTTAATAGTATAAAAAAATGAACAAATATAGACCATGTTTTAATTTATTGTCAATTAGTCACCACTATTATTTATTTATTTTATTTTATTTTATCCGGTAAATCATCAGCTGATAACACACGCTATGTAAGTAGTTACTTATAGTGATAGTAAGCTAATTACAGATTCACACAAGTAGTTAACTGAACAAATGTACAGTGAGCTATACAAAATAATAAGCAGTTTAGCCATAAAATATTAACCATCTCGCATCGCAGCAATGTAAGATCCATGTATAAAAATATAAAGAAATGAATATTATTAATAATAAAATCTACACATCTATGAATAGAAACCTGCTAATTGACTCTTTCGCCGATTGGATATTTCTATTAAATAAGTCTAGGTCTAGAATTTGTGATAGTTTATTAAATTGCTTACTCGCTCGGTAAATAAAACTGTTTTGTCTATAATTGGTATTACAAAGGGGAATGACAAAGGTACGTTGCGCCGGGAACTGCGAGGTAAGTTGAATGATACCTTGGATAACAAAGTGGGACAATCAATGGCACTTCTGGAAATTTTCATAAGAAAGACAGTATCAGCGACATCACGACGCAACTCCAGAGGCAAGAGATGCAGCATTCTACAACGATCTTCGTAGTATTCGGAGCTAAATGAGCACTTGAAGCGATAACATAAGTACCTAACGAATTTCTTCTGCGCTCAATTCTAGTTTTGTATATGGCGTATTAGAAATATAATAAATAAACATACAAATATGCCTGATTCGTGTATTAATGCTCGTACTCATCATACAAACATTTGCATTTGATTTCAACTAAGTAACTATATACTTAACTTTCTTCTAGTGTATACTCGTATGTCTGTATTTACGTTACTCAATACTGAGTGTATCGTACGTACCCCGTGTCGTCGTCAGTCGTCGTGTCGTGTATCGTTCGTACTAGTTAGTATTATAAATGCAAAATAATTCGGTCTGCCTGTCTTGCCTAACTGCTACCTTTTCACTAGAACCGTTTTACATGAAAGGAGAGGACCACAAATGTATGAAGCCTGGGCTTAAAATAATTTAAATGTTGAACAGCAATCCTACTTATAAGGGGTGATAGATAAGGTTTATTTATTTAGAATTTTTAGTGCATTTAAAAATATTTTATAGCCCACCGTTTATTTTTTAGACAAACATGAAAAATTCCATACTAAAGTTGCTCTTTGCGTTTTGTTGTTGCATTAATTTAACTACTTTTATTTTTTACTTTTGATAAATTGAGCTGCAACTAAAAGTATAATAAAAACTTCAAGTACCTATTTAATAGACAATGTAATAATAGGTGCAATTCATACATTTTACGACTTAAAAAACGAGGAAAAAAGGCAAATTGCATTTAGTTTCTGCTGGAACATTTTTTACTTTTTTAGACAAAGGGGCAGCTCGAATAATCCGATTGATATAAAATCGAGTTGCTTATTTAATTACCTTTTGAAGAGGTGTACCACGTTACTGAACAAAATTATTCGGAATAAAAGCCCAAACAAGACCGTGTCCTTTAACATGACGTATATGGTTAACTCCAATTACTACTAGAATTGAATCCTTAACCGTTAGTTAAGGATATTGTAGCTACCGGGCCCGTAATACACAATTAATTACGGGGATAGTGCAACTCCGGAAAATGAATATTTGATCACTATATTAGTGCCCGGGCTTGGAGCCTTGGAGTGCGAGCCGGTGCTCTAAGATCAGGGGATAGGGGATAGGGGATAGGGGAGAGGGAGAGGGGAAGGGGGGGGGGCGTTTGCAATTTGTCAAAGACTTAACTCTAGAGTTTAAGGGAAAATTATTTATTTACTCAGAACACAACAGCAACAAAAGTAAATAATTGTTCCTGTACGTTTAAACATGAGATCAGATTTTTTTAGCTATTTTTATAGAAATTTAGTAGGTAAGCTGAAATTTTAGATTAGTTCACCAGGTGGTAGGCCCGTACGTAGGGTCGTCTGGGTAGTTACAGTTACCACCGCCTTTCTTATTTCAGCCGTGAAACAGTTCGCTGTGTTTCGGATTGAAGGGAAAGGGAGCCAGTGTAATTACTGGGCATGGACGGCATTTCATCTTAGGTCTCAGGATGACAATGCACCGCAAATATCAAGTTATTTTCCCTTGTTATTGCAGGTGTCTATAGGCGGTGGTAACCGCTTACCATCAGGTGGGCCGTCGGCTTGTTTGTCATCTAGTTGTATAAAAAAAAATATCTAGCCCAAAGTAAGCATCATTAAGAGCTTGTGTTATCGATACTAGATAACGGAGTATATTAATTAAAAAAAAAATATGTATATAAATATTAGAAATATACTTAATTAACATATAAACATCCATGACTCGTGAACAAATGCTCGTACTCGTCATACAAACATTTGCTTCTACCAGAATTTGAACCCGGGACCTCTTAGCCGAGTAGCCTGTATAGCAGACCACTTAGCCAGTCAGTTGTCAGTATAGCCCTAATTTTATTATTATTACATTGCGATGCTTTTTTTGTGTTAGAGCCGACTTTCTGATGCTCAGAGAATTATACGCATGGGCCTTGATCGATCGATTTTATTTATGTTATATATTTATTTTGTGTATATTTCATAAATAAATTAAATAAAAACTTTCTAAATTGTGTATTATAAATATATCGAGCGGTTATTGACAGCATTTATATACAAAGCCGTTGCTATGGAATCCATCTATGGGAACGTATTTACCGCTGTCATAGCGTTACAAACGTTTGGCAAAAAAACGTCAAAAATGTTTGTTGAACGGCGGAAAATACGTTCCCGTAAATAATGGTTTCCATAGTAACGTGTTTGGATTTGTGCCATACAAATTATGCTCAACGCAACGCTTTTGGTTTTTCTGTGGCAAATACGTTGTCAATTACCGCGATTGGGGCCCTGTAAGACCTTTAAAAACAGAGTGTATTTTTTTTGAAAATTAGCACAGTGCTTAAAAGTCACCCCCGTTCGCAATCACTCCACTCTTACCTAAGAATAGAAGTTTATTATCTATCTAGTTGTACCCGCGACATTGTTCGCGTGGATGTCGGAAAATAACAACTTGAAATTTGATTACCAAAAAATGGTTATAGTGAGTCAATATCAAAAGATAGACATATGCTGTCGCGGACTTTTTTAGAACTTTCAAAGGAGCACAATTCTTACATGCATGGTTTTTGTGTACTTTAACCTGTTTCTCGTTTCCGTAACATTTTTCATTTATGCTCAGCAGCCTATAGTGGTAGCGTGATGTTATATAGCCTATATAATACCTCGATAAATGGACTATCCAACACAAAAACAATTTTCCAATTTGAATCAGTAGTTCCTGAGATTAGCGCGTTCAACTAAATATACAAACAAACAAACTCTTCAGCTTTATAATATTAGTAGAGATTGACTGTTCAAATAGCGTTTTTATACAACTAGATGACAAACAAGCCGACGGCCCACCTGGTGGTAAGCGGTTACCGCCGCCTATAGACACCTGCAATAACAAGGAAAAGCACTTGATATTGCAGGTGCGTTGTCATCCTGAGGCCTAAGATGAAATGCCGTCCATGCCCAGTAATTACACTGGCTACCTTTCCCTTCAATCCGAAACACAGCGAACTGTTTCACGGCTGAAATAAGAAAAGCGGTGATACCTACCCAGGCGACCCTACATATGGGTCTACCACCTAGAAAAAAAAAACAATTAAAAAAAAATGTTATTAAAAAAACTCTCAATCATAACTGTCATAGCTCAAATGTGTGTTGAAAGAAAAATATGACTGCATTTACAAACATCTCATCTCAAGATGTCAGAAGTCTCTTAAGTTAAAACACCGTAAAATGACCCTTATGCCGTCTACAGAGCGTGCCTCGAGAATAGCTTTGAGAAAATCATGACGTTTTCTTTAACTGGTTTCAATGTGTTGCAGTTCATATAAATACTTTTTTATTTTCAACCGGTTAGTTCATGGAGTTCTTCTCACCTGATGGTAAGTAAAGCCGAAGAAAGCCAGTTACAACCGGATCCTCAAACGTAGACAAATAGGGTAGTTGCAACTTTTTTTTTTTTCATAAATAAGAAGTATATAGCTCATAAAGAAATATTGCAAAAGAAATAGTATGTCTACGATCAATAGTTTCACAGATATAGTGGTATGTTTGATGTGTTGCGGCGCATCGTCCAAAAACGCTCCATAGAAAATCTACGGAACAGGTGACGACA
The DNA here is from genome assembly GCA_947347705.1 of Nymphula nitidulata. Taxonomy (NCBI): domain Eukaryota; kingdom Metazoa; phylum Arthropoda; class Insecta; order Lepidoptera; family Crambidae; genus Nymphula; species Nymphula nitidulata. The sequence goes on along the minus strand of OX374645.1, from coordinate 7,632,513 downwards.
CAAGTTCATAAATTACTAAGAAATGTATGGGCATATTGACGAAATTGATAATAACTATGTAGGTAATATGTATGTATTTCGTTTTAGTTGTCATAATTATAGTTGTTTTAATTGATGTCAGCAATCTCACAGCATTAACATTTTTGATAATTTTTTTAAACAGTACAACTTTAACAATATTCCATAAAATATAATTATTTTAAGTTTGAATTGCTTCGGTAAGATGGTGGTGGCTGCCAGAGTGAAAAGCCCTACCAATAATCTAACCGAGCAGAAAAGTTGCCACGGGAATTAAACCTGGGACTTCTAGATCCGAGGCGGTCTCAACCATTGGACTACAGAGGGGGTTAAATCTATCCAGGCCAAAGGAGATGTTTGATGTCCTGCCAGGTATATACACTATCTCAAAAAATAAGGAAATATCTCCTGAATCCGGGAAAAATACCAATAATTCGTTTTCATACATAGTTTGTTTGTACAAAAGTCGAAATTCTTTGTCGATTTCATCGTTCTTCAATATGGCGATATGGCGGGCGACATAGAAGTCAACTAAACGTCACCAAAGTGACACAGCTTGTCAAAGTCTTCTTTCGGATCACTAGAGGTGTTAGCTTCAGTGAGTAGTGAGAAAAACGTTGCTATAAAAACGTTAAAAAAGGGTAGAAAGTGGTGAAGGAATTAGTAGGTTACACCTAGTGCTCCGGTGGCGTAGTATCGCGTCTGGCCGGACATCAGGAGACGCGGGTTCGATTCCTGGAGCATATAATTTTTTCATCGTTTTCTTTCTTTACTTGTAATTGTTCTGCATATTTTCACTTATTTTTCAGTAAACTGTACATAGACCTGACCGAACCTCCATAATAATAATAATAATATAATAATAAATCATTTAATCCTCACCATAATCTGACAAGAAACATAAGTTACAAGTGTTGGATAAGAAACTTGATTATGGCAGGTTGATACCTATACTAGGATGTATCCTGTAACACAGGTTATCAACCCTCCACCTCTAAGAAAGGCACCTTAAGTAACTAAATAAAAGGTTAACAATTATTATATAGTATATCTATATATAGTATCTACCTACATAAAACTAAACTAAACATCGTGTTAAATTTAAAGCGCTGAGGCGTTCGTGATTATATGAGTTTGTGTGTGTGTATGTGGGTGTTTGTGTGTGAGTGAGTGGATGTGTGTGAATGATGTATGAGTGTGTTCGTGCATGCTAGTGTTCGTGAGTCTGAGTGTTACTTCATAGTGAGCAATAATTTTTCAGTGGAAGCGTATTTTTGGTCACACAACTTGGCCTGCATAAAGATTTTTAACTGAATTTTATTCATCCTGTAAATTGGAGAGATATCATTAAACTTCCTGTAAAGGAATGGGCACAAGAATGAGATTTGCCTTTGAGCGAATTTTGTCTTAAAGGTTGGAACTGGTGTACGTGTGCGTCTTTTATTTTGTGGAAGCTGGTCGAGGTAAATAAACTTGTGATGACGAAGAACTGAACGGAGAATAAAAAGTTGTCGGACCGTTAAGAGTTTAGTCTCCCTGTATAGTTCCTCAGTGGAGTATCTTCTCGGTTTGAAGAACATGACTTTGATTATGGCCCTTTGGGCTCTCTCTAGTTCCATCAAGTGAGTCGCAGCAGCGCCACCCCAAACGGGTATACAATACGTCAAAATAGATTGACATAAAGCAAGGTATATATTTTTTATTAGTTTTGGATCAGCCACGTCACGCAAACTTTTAAATATGTGTAGTAGTCTCCTTGTTTTTTTACTTAGTGCCGTGATGTGGGCCTGCAAATTAAGATACTGGTCAATTATTATGCCGAGATACTTGTGAGTAGTTGTTGGGTCCAGTAAGCTACAATCGCAATCAGAGTTCCGGTCAAGGTCAACGTTACAAGTCGAGGAGTGAGCCCTGATGCTTAACTCTTTGGACGGTCTTGTTTTTCTGGTAGCACTAAAACACATATACTTAGTTTTAGGCACGTTTATCGTAAGAAGATAAGCGTCAAGCCACTGTATAACGCGTCTTAGCCCCCTTACTGCAAATTTTTTTACTTGTGGCCAGGATGGTCCACCAAAGATGAGTGCAGTGTCATCCGCGAAGGCCAGAGAGCAGCCGTGGTCAATTTCAAGTTTGCATAGGTCATTGACGTAAACCAGAAATAAGGTTGGGCCGAGGGTACTTCCTTGTGGCACACCAAAGGTGACTGGTAAGCTGGTGCTGTAGTGGTCCGACACTTTAAAAATTTGACTCCTATCCGTCAGGTAGCTATGGAACCAGTTTAGGACCACTCCTCGGACACCCAAGCCTTCCAGTTTGCGTAGGAGTAAAGGAATTGATACAGTATCAAATGCCTTTTTAAGGTCCAGAAATACACTGATACATTTCTCCCCACCATCCAGATACCTCGTTACCTCAGACGATAGACAGCTAACCGCATCTTCAGTGCTCTTACCAGTACGAAAACCATATTGGTTTTGAGGTAGCAGGTGTTTGCACTCCAGGTAACTAGTGAGGCGGGTATTGACTACTTTTTCTATAATTTTACTTATTGTACTCAATAGTGAGATAGGTCGATAGTTCGATGCTGTTTTCATATCACCATCCTTGTGCACAGGGATCACAACAGCCTTCTTGAAATTTGTCGGAAAAATGCCCGAAGAAATGCTCAAATTACATACATTTGTGAAACATCCCCTTTGAAGCGAAAACGTTCCTTTTCTCATTTATAATGATTAGTATATGGATACACACCATATCGCACACCCGCTGAATCATAACACAAAAAGGGCAAATTCTGTTTTTTGCGGTAGGTAAGACATATATTTTTCTAATTACTATCTCCTGTAAAAACGCCTAAAGTAAGTTCTTATATAATACTACTTTTAGTTTATATCTCTTATCATTATTAGGCATTACTGTAAAATACAATCACATATTCTTAATTTTTGATTTTAACATTATTATAAATGTTTGAAAAATTACCTAGTAATTAAAATATAATAAAACTAGAAAAATTTCACGTCCTGAGGCAGGAATCGAACCCGTGACCTTTCGCAATCCGGGCGACTGCTCTGACCACTGTGCCACCCAGGACTTGGGATATCCCTGTGAAATTCTTCTAGTCTATCTGTATTTGCGTTTATGAGCTAACGTCCACCCTACAATGTCGAAATATTCTATTTCAACATCCGAAACGAGTATTTTTACAAATACCTACGATTCGGTTGTTGGGGCTGTGCTTTCAAATATTCTTAATTTTTTATTTTAACACTATTATAAATGTTTGAAAAATTACTTTGGGAATCACATATTCCCAAAAACTTTAATGTCCGTTTACTCAATTCTTGATTTTGAGTGTTGTGTATTTAAAAGTCACATTTTTAATTATTAGTATATGGATACACACCATATATTATTTTAAAGAACATCTTAAAAAGCATTTCCCTTTAGCCAGCTGTTCAAACAAATTAAATATAAATCTCTCTCGCATTCAGTCTCCTTGTTCAAGAATGGTGTGTGATGCAGTCGGACAGCGGCTCTCAAACTGTGACAGTGAAAGTCTGGCTTGTGTCGCCGGAAACGGAATAAGACGTTGACTTAAAACAGGAAAATGGCGCCAAAAAAGAATGCTAAACTATCAGAACAAGTAAATTCCTGAAATTCAGGAAACCTTTTTATTTGAGCCGTGAAATGGTTCGCTATATAAACATAGAAAAAACTTATCTAAACTAAAAAAAATCACATCCTGGGGCGGGGATCGACGTCGTCGCCTTTCACAATCCGGATGACTGCTCTAACAATCTGAGCTATCGAGGAAAAATCTCTTGAAATAATCTTTTTTTTTTATACAACTAGATGTTAAACAAGCTGACTGCCCACCGGATGGTAAGCGGTAACCGCCTGCAATAACAAGGCAAAATTACTTATTATTGCAGGTGCGTTGTCATCCTGAGGCCTAAGATGAAATGCCGTCCATGCCCAGTAATTACACTGGCTACCTTTCCCTTCAATCCGAAACACAGCGAACTGTTTCACGGCTGAAATAAGAAAGGCGGTGGTACCTACCCAGATGACCTTACATCCGACGGGCCTATCACCCAGTAAAATAAATAAATCAAAATTAATAATAATCTTTGTAAATATATTGTTCACACATTTATTTTATATTAAAGTAAAAATAAAATTAAGGATACGGTTCGCTACGCTCCGAATCGAAGGGAAAAGGCAGCGAGTGATATAACTCTGCATAGAAGGCGTTTCATCCATTCTAGGCCACTTACTACCAGGTGGATTGTCTGAAATATATATAGTCTTTTTTGGAAGAAGCAGACAATTTTACTAAAAAATGTACAAATATTTTGTGATTGATTTTTTTAGAAAATAATTTTAATAACAGTAATTACTTTTTTAAATAAAATCTGCGAAGCTAATGACGTCACACGTCGCTATATTACTACTAAAAATATAAAATAAATAAATAAAGTAATACCCGGCCACATTAATTAATTATGTAACCCCTATTTTTCCGTCCTCGGTTAAAAATAGTTCAAACAATCAGTCAATTACCTACACCCAAAATAGTATACAATACAATAAATGAGAATAAAAAAATAAAACAATATAATATGCGGCCTCCTTGCTAAGCAGCAATCCCAAGCAACCTACAGTGAAAGGAAATATTTGTTGAGGATTTGTTTCTTTTAAATTTATATGTTATTAATTGTTGTAGCATATCATTGTAAGTACCCACATTTGCAAATAAAATTGATTTGATAATGATCGTCACACGTCCCAGTGCGGTTTGGTAGGTTGAAGAGGTTGCAGCTAACCGCGAACGGAGGACCGAGAGATCACCAATATTTATTGACCCATCCGGAATCGACCATGCCGGAAGTTGCGTAGTTTTCGTAATCGAAACCAGAGCGCTTAAACCGCAAACAACACGGAAATTTGGTTTCCGCCACTGGTTATCGAAACCTTTCACAATGCGGGTATTACTGCTCTAACCATGAGCTACCGAGGACTTGGGATGACCCTGGGAATTTCCCTGCTTTATCTGTATTTGCGTTATGATAAGCTAACGTCCACTCTTACAATGTCCAGACATCAGCAACTAAATAACTGCATGTACTAGAGTGCCTTTAGAATTTAAAAGGCGCCCTAAAAATGTTTTTTTTTATACAACTAGATGACAAACTGATGGTAAGTGGTTACCGCCGCCTATAGACGGATAAATAATAATTGATAACGTTATTAACAGTGTTATTTAATACATATTTCATAACAAAAATGAATGGCTTTACCTATTTATGACCGGCTAACCGAGTGGTCTGTACCCCTTGCTATACAGGCTACTCGGTCAAGAGGTCCCGGGTCCGAATCCCGGTAGGAGCAAATGTTTGTATGATGACAATGATGAGTACGAGCATATGTTTACGAGTCATGGATGTTTATATGTTTATTTAGTATCTAAAATTTATATTCCATTAAATTATTTCTCCGTTATCTAGTATCTATAACACAAGCTCTTAGTGATGCTTACTTTGGCTAGAAAATAGGTGTAAATGTATAAAAAAATTGTCTCGTTTCTCAAATAATATTTTGAATTTTTTTAACAAAAAAAAATTTATAACCAACATATTACGATTTTCGTGTGCTTAAAATCTATGCTTTATGTCGAATCAAATTATATATCAGAACAATAACTAAAAAATATATCATCGATCCTCCAACACATATTTGTGCATGCAGCTATAACCCTTAAGGGGGAAAAGATTTTAAGACCGCGATTCTACATACTTACAACATAAAATATTACATAGTGTATGGAAATAACGTACAAGATACTGCATTGAAGTCCTTAGATACATAATTATACACCTTTACAGATAATACATATATATGATGGTGGAATATTTAAAAACAATACAATCTTGTACGATGATCCGACTCATTTTTTGCAAATAGCGAAATAGTATTGCAACCACCAATTTAATATATGTACTGGCAGCGAGTTCCACATACTAACACGGAAATTATTAAAATAATAATTATGATGAATATCTCAAATTCTCTAAGCGCCCTACGAGTACATACAAATACACATATACAGATGCAGTAATCATAAGAGATCGATTTTGAAAAAAAAGAATATATTAATTAAATTAACCAACATTTGAGAACCATTGCGCTACGCTAGCCAAAATTCGTAGCAGCTAACGACGGAGAGCGAAACGGGTAGCGCGGGAGCGACGGAGACGACTAGAGACTGTGAGCTACGCCTAATCAATGCATACAGCCTTCTGAAACCTGCAGACACTCAGTGTGTCGTGTGCTCCCCGACAAGGCGGTATGTGTGTCGGTTCGGAAAAAAAAACATAAAAAACTAGTAAAAACCAAAAAGATCTTAATCCAAAACAAGACAAATATAGATGAATCAAATTATAAAATGAAAAGGCTTAGCTAATAGTTCGAAATTCCTTTTAAAAACTTGAAAATCGAACGCAGAGCGCGGCGTCCCAACAAAAGACCGCGCAGAATTGTGGCCTTTTTAATTTGCGAAAAATACCGGTGTTGAAATTTGAATTTGGAATTGTGGTTTTAGGGGGTTCCCGGGTAGTGTTTTACTGCAATTTTTTTTTATTTACGGTGCATTTTTATCGGATTTTTGGTGGGTTTTATTTCCTGTGGCAGGGGCGGGGGGATGCATTCGAGGATCCTTTGTTCCTAACTGCATTGCTTGTATTGCGAGAGCTGCGCAGCTACAAAAGGCAGTAAGTAGACACATTACTATCCGTTTTTCAGCCATTTTGAATGAAACGTTTTGTGCAATGTCGCTTTGTGCGAGAGAGCGCTAACAGTGCTGATTGGAACGCTACTTTAAATATAACTATGTCAAACAAAAATAACATTGCCTTGATATCCATACTTTTTGATGGTCAATTCGAAATTTAAACAAAAATAAAAATATAAAAAGTTATTTCACTCTTCAGTAACATAACCCTTATAGTGTCTCTTTTTAAGGATAACTAAACAAAATCTGTTAATATTTTTATTTTAAGTTATAGTACTAAATATTTAGATCGTCGTGGGTGAAAGACCGCCAATTGTCAAAGAGGATATATAAATTTTTCGTGTCAATTTAAAAGCCAATTTTTAATTCCATGAAAATTAAGCAATGGGATGCACTATGCTTTACGACCTTATAAAATATAATTTATCCTACAAATTATTTACGTTTGTTATTTAATCCATCGTATTTTTTACATATTAAAAATACGGATAAGATAACTTTACGGAGTGCCATTTACACTTGAATAAAGAGTTTTTTTTTAAATTTAATTTACGGCTCTGCTAGTCACAGTTTTATGATTGCTAAAAATATCTTTCTCAATTACCACAATTACATACAGTGCGCCTAGTAGTAATTGGTTTCCGTTAACCAATAGACGCTCGGGACAGGGTAAAACCTGTACAGTAGAGAGGAAGTGTTTAGAGATTGGAGAGATTCGTCTCTCATCCCGTTAACAAAACACCTTCTCTTGGTTTAAAGGAGGTAACGCGTGAGTAGTGCCCAAGGTACTACAAGCGTATATAGGCTACGCTCTAACTGGTGAGTGGTGCCCAAGATACTAAGAGCATCTATAGTCTACGGTAACAACGTGTGTGTAGATCTCAAGGTGCTAGGAGCGTCTATAGGCTACGGTTACGACGCGGGAGTAGTGTCCAAGGTGCTACGAGCGTTTATAGGTTACAGTTATAACGCATGAGTAGCGTTCAAGTGTGCTACGAGCATCCATAGGCTACGGTTACTATGCGTGAGTAGTGCCCTAGGTGCTACGACCTACGGCTATAGGCTACGGTAACTACGCGTGAGCAGTGCCTAAGGTGCTACGACCGTCTATAGGCTACAGTTATAAGGCATGAGTAGCATTCAAGTGGGCTACGAGCGCCAATAGGCTAAGGTAACAACATGTGAGTAGGGCCTAAGGTGCTACGAGCGCCATTAGGCTAAGGTAACAACGTGTGAGTAGTGCCTAAGGTGCTACGAGCGCCTATACGCTACGGTAACAACGCGTGTGTAGACAAGGTGCTACGAGCGTCTATAGACTATAGTTACAACGCGTGAGTAGTGCTCAAAGTGCTACGAGCATAAATAGTCTACAGTGACAACGCGTGAATATATGTGACGTTATTGCAGGTGTATAGATGACAGTAGTTGAGAATTTAGTATGCACACCTGTGTAAGGGAAATTAAAGATCTAATTACGGAGGTAGTTTAAGTAAGATTTGATACGTCACAGCTCGGATCTCGCTGAAGAGCTCGGTGGCGAAGTGGTTCAAGCTCTCTAGTTTCGATTGCTGAAACAAAGCAATTTTCGACACGGTCGATCACGGGACGGGTCAATCAACATTTGTTATGTCGAGCTCCTCCGTGCTTCGTGATGCACGCTAGGCCATTGGTTTTGGTTGTTACTGCAACCGCTTTACTAACCTGCATTGGTAGGTTAAGCTTATCTGTTTCTCCCATATAGGAAGGCCTGTGTCCAGCTGTGAAAAGTAGAAAGGCTTGTGATGATGAGATGAAGAATATGAAGTGCATCAAAATGGAATTAAGTCATCCAAAATCAATTAGGGTCTACTCTTACGACGTCTTTGAATCGCGTATATCACGCATATAAGAATAATACACGAAAATAAGAATAAAAATACTCACCACCAAGCGAGCTGAATGCTTGTTTGACAGCTCTGTTATCTGATATACTCGTAAAATAATTATACACAGTGGGCCAGTGTGGTCGTCTGGGTAGGCCGCCTTTCTTATTTCAACCGTGGAGCAGTTCGATTTGTTTAGGATTGAAACTAAAGATAACCAGCCCCCCAATTCTGCTATTGTATTTTGATCGGAAACGAATCAGAAACGCTTTAGTTACGTTTTTGTATTCTGCTAACTTAACGCAATCGAAACGTAACCAAAACGCATCAGTTTGGTATTTTACTAACAAACACGTAACGCGAACCGTTCGGTTCAATCATTGTTTCGTATTCTGCTAAATATTTAATATTTGTGGCAGCCGAAACGCATCGATATTTCTTTGTTCGAACTGTCAAAAGTTGACAACTGTCAAGTCACTAAGCCAAAATATATTTGTTTCTTGCAATATTGCTTACAATTATCGAGCCGAAGTTAAACCAACCGAGAGGGTTTCGTCAGCGTTCCAGCTTCTCAAGCAATGTTAGTGGAATACCTTTTTGTATAACAACCGCATTGGTAACGATACCGAACCGCTGCCGATCCGTTAAGAAAAAGAAATAGCAGAATTGACCCACTGTGTAATTACCAGTGTAACTCAGGATAACAACGCACCTGCAATATCAAGTGATTTTTCCTTGTTATTGCAGGTGTCTAATAAGTCATGTTTTTAACTTCATACATGTATTAGTGCATATTTAATAGTTGACGAGCTTGCATATCGATTCGCGATTAAAAATTCAACTCATATTTAAAGCCAGTCTACCTTAATTGCAGTGGGAACTAAAGCTAGCATGAAATGAAATATAAAATCTAGACGATGTCATTCGGTCTCCAAAGCTATATCAACTATTTATTTAATTGGTGGTAAGCCCGTATGTAGGGTCGTCTGGGTAGCTACCACCGCCTTTACTAGGTGGTAGGCCCGTATGTAGGGTCGTCTGGGTAGGTACCACCGCCTTTACTAGGTGGTAGGCCCGTATGTAGGGTCGTCTGGTAGGTACCACCGCCTTTACTAGGTGGTAGGCCCATAAGTAGGGTCATCTGGGTAGGTACCACCGCCTTTACTAGATGGTAGGCCCGTATGTAGAGTCGTCTGGGTAGGTACTACCGCCTTTACTAGATGGTAGGCCCGTATGTAGAGTCGTCTGGGTAGGTACTACCGCCTTTACTAGGTGGTAGGCCCGTATGTAGGGTCGTCTGGGTAGGCACCTCCGCCTTTAGTAGGTGGTAGGCCCGTATGTAGACTCGTCTGGGTAGGTACCACCGCCTTTACTAGATGGTAGGCCCGTATGTAGGGTCATCTGGGTAGGTATCACCGCTTTTACTAGGTGGTAGGCCCGTATGTAGGGTCGTCTGGGTAGGTACCTCCGCCTTCAGTAGGTGGTAGGCCCGTATGTAGACTCGTCTGGGTAGGTACCACCGCCTTTCTTATTTCAGCCGTAAAGCAGTGCGCTGTGTCTTGGAGTGACGAAAGTCAGTGTAATTACTTTTTACCTTTCAACCCCACTTAGCTTCCAGACGAAGAATATATAAATAATAACGTGGAGGGATAATTTTAGTACAAAATTTGCATGTAGACAGCATTCCAGGCGTGCGATAACTTTACACAGGGTGGTGCCATCAAAACGACAATTTCATGACATTTCTGAAATAATGCAGCGAATGTTATATTATTTTATACAAATGTCATTTAAATATCAAAGAATAAAATGATTTTGAAAGCGGCAAACGATTTCTATGAACTAATATAGCCCAAGTTTAAATTTATTGTCGTGTCAACGGCACTATTATAACACTATTATTAATTAACTAAATATATACAGGTTGGTCCAAACAGTGACGTTCAAAAATTTTTTTTTGATTGCTGACCTTTTGGTGTATCTGGAAATACCCCATGTAATTATGTTTCGGGATTTTTCGTAGTCCGAGTTATATTTTTTTTACATTTTGTGATTTTTTAACTTACCGACTTGAATTTTTTATTCTTGTAAATTATGCATCTTTGTGATTTTTTGATTTTTTTAATTGTTTTTTTTTATTAGCATAGTCCTTAAGACTTGTACTTGCACACATAAAATACTTAGCGTCCTGCCATTCATGTAAGTAATAAAAATGTCGTTCGAACTAAAAAAATAAGGCTAAAATGAGCCACAGTTCAATTTTCAACTGTAAATTAAAAAATAAAAAATAATCCTTATCTTTTGAGTCATTTTAGTAACTTTGCAAGACCCTAACATACACACACACACACACATACACATACACACACACTCACAAACACACACATACACACACAAATGCGCGTACCTATTTGTAACCTATGAGTCTTGGTTATTAAATTTCCAATCATTGTTTCCTTTATTTAAATTTACTTTAAAATTGTTTTTGTTTTTATTTTATTATCCCCGCTCCTCCTTAATGATACTACTTACAAAAACAAACTTGCAAAAACAACAAACACACACTTTACTTACAAAAAGTATGAAAAATCATTAAGGAGGAGCGGGGCTCCTTAACATGGGCCGTAAAGCTCGAAGAGAAGCCCCAACCAATTGCTTCTAATGTATAAAATTTATAATGGAAAAAACAATTTATTATTATTATTATTTTGTCATCCATAATATTTTTACTTTACATTTATTCTTAGCAAAATTATAAGAAGAATGAGAAACAACATTAATAAGTTTTAATGTTAATCTGACATAATTTAAACTACAGATACGAGGGTCTCCTTTGTCTTTTTATCCATTTTCATTCGATCACCGATTATTTTTTTATGATTTTCTCTCTCTATCAGTTAAAATAACAGTACAGCCCCTCAGAAAAACCTTTTAAATCAATCATACCGAATGGTCCATTGTTTTCTAACGAAGGGCTGCCCCCTACCCCCCTTATTTGTGATTCGCTAAACTAACAATACGTTAACTGGGTCAATCTTTCACTAGTCCTGGCAAGTGTCACGGGAATCGGGAAATTCGTACAGTTTCAAAGTGTCTGGTTTTGTAGACAGGGAAGCTGCAAGCAGTGAAATTCTAGACAGATTCCCGTACTATGTGGTAGACCCGTATGTTGTGTCGTCTGGATTTCACGGCTGAAATAAGAAAGGCTTCTTCTTATTTCAGCCGTGAAACAATTCGCTTTGTTTCGGATTGAAGGGAAGGGTAGCCAGTATAAATACTGGACATGGAAGGCATTTCACCTTAGGCCTAAGGATGACAACCCACCTGCAATATCAAGTGATGTTTTCCTAGTCATTGCAAGCGTCTATTGGCGACGGTAACCACTTACCACCAGGTGGGCCGTCAGCTTATGTGTCATCTTGATGTACAAAAAAAACTTCTTGGCTTAGCCTATTTGAATAAATATATTTTCATTGTATTTCATTTCATTAAGTTTCATTACACGGTAGGCAATACCCGAGTAGTGCCCAACTAGCGTCAGAGGTAACCACTTACTACCAGCCGTGGGGTACTTGGGGGGGGCTTGTTTGCAATACTTGTCAGTAAAAAAATTAGCTCTAGCGATCTTTTTTACCAGAGATAAAAACACTAGAAAGTAGAATATTATATGACTATTATCTTTAGAAAAACGCTTTCTATTCATTTACTCTAAAAGTGGTTAAGCGCAGTTCGCTTATCTTGCTGGTAAACTTTCTATTGTTGATGGCCGAATTAGCAGCAAATAATCTCGAACTGCTTCGTGTTTCGTCGTGCCCGTTAAGCTAAAGCAGTGTTCTTACTGACAGCGGAGAGCGACTGGCGATAATTATAATGAAATAAAATTAGTTTCGCTTGTCTCTTATGAGACTAAAGTGGTAAAATTAATCTAGAGCCTTAGTTTATAAAGTGGGCCAGGTTGACCCCCAGGGGTCCACGAGAGAGTGGGAGACGGCGGTCTACGTTGGCGTGATAAATAAAAACTCATTTTTGTCGAGTTTTGGGAATATGGTAGAAGTGTAGCTGCAAGGGTCCACCTGAACCGAACCAGCTGAATGTTGCAGTGGTCTTTAAAAAAATGTCTGGAAACTCTAATCTAGAGCATTTCAGATCTGTATTTTTTATAATTCAATTGTTTCTTGCATTTATCATGACGTAAAAGTATTAGGCTTAAAGCTAGCGGATCATTATGGACCCTGTAGAGCACAGTAATTTATAAATATTAGGTGGGAGGAGCATTTATTATTCATTATTTCTATACTAAAGGTAGATACTTATAAAAATCATAAAGATAAATCACATGGACATCAATAAAGGTATTTCCTAAGTTACATTTCATTTATAAATCAAAATTTATAATAGTTTGCATCGGTAGAGTCACACCCACGATAAAGCATTAAGTTTTGGGGAAATCCCTACAAATATTATATCAGTAAGTCTTTTGTTTTACAAAGAGAGCAATTAGAAGCATGGTTGGAATTCCGAAATAGAAATCTTGAAGGGAGCATTTTCAAAACTTACTCCCATATTCATAAACGCTCAATAAACCTATTTTAGATAAAACACTGTTAAAATATGTTTTATCTTTTTCTTTTCTCATACGAGTGAGAGAAACAAAACACTTTATAAGCCTCTTATAAGTTCACTTGTTTTTATGAATACGGGGGTTAATCTTTTACTTTCTTGAGACGGTAATTGTCATACAGTCTTAATTTAAGACGTGAACTTAGTTTTGACCGAGACAGAGAGGCATAAAAATGATAATCTTAGCGCGAGGAATAAAGACAACATACTTTACGTCCATATATCTCAAGCGCCCAATTGGAAATAATATTTTGTTAATTTAATTTATATCATTATGTTGTTTGAAAGGTTTATAAAAGTATCTTATTTAGATAAAAAGTCATATTATAATTATGTTGAGTTGAATAGTTTTTTGTTGGCCCCAGCTGTGAAAGCATTATTTTTGTATCGTTTTTTTGAGAAGGAAATCCGATTACAGACCTATCCGCTGCCGGCTAGGCGATGGTCGTGTGTGGGCTTATGGCACTGGGAATACCTACTAAAACTCCCCGGTAACATCGCTGCCCTTTGCGGGGGTAGCCTGGGCATTGACCAAGCAATTGGGATGTTGCCTTAGTTTGAATATAGCGCTATTTTTCACAAATTCGGAAAATATATGCTACTGTTACCCATAAAAACAATTCCAACTTAAAATATATGGAATATTGTTAAAGTTGTAATGTTTAGAAAATAAAAAAAATGGTCACATTTTTTTTCAAAATTTATCAAAAATGGTAATTATATTAGATTTCTGACATCAATTAAAACAACTATTATTATGACAACTATTAATAAAATATACTTAATACATAGTTATTATCAATTTTGTCAGTACGCCCATACATTCCTTAGTAATATGGGAACATGTGACGTCACCTGTTCTGTAGATTTACCATGGGGCGTTTTACGATGCGTCGCAACACATCAAACATACCACTATAACTGTAAAAAAATTGATCTTAGACAAACCATTTCTTTTGCAATATTTCTTTATGAGTTATAAACTTTACATTTATGAAATAAAAAAAAAGTTGTCCTAGTTGTACCCCTAGCGGCTTTTAATATACCGAAAAAAGTAATGTTTTGCGCACAATCCGCTTCTCGCTGCTCGCCGTGTACCAGACTACAGCCTTAGTTGTATTTCGTTATCGCAACCGATAATGTTAAACACTGGTTTTACTTGGCAGCGTTACTACCTCCTGCTTTTTACTTGTAAAAATTAGTATCTTGTTTATTTCAGTGTGATTTAAACGCTTTAGAGTTGATTACGAAGAGATTATGAGTGAATGGATCAATAAAACTTTTATAATATTAGCCCTGTGCCGTTGGTCACCCATCGAGCCATATCGAGCCAGCGGCGTTGTGTTGTGGGCTAAGCTTCTTATATGCTTATTTTACGTAGGAAGCCAATAGGACCTATATGGGCTGTTAAAAATCAAAAAGCTTTTTATGTTCACTTAGCTCTTTAAGGTAACCGAAAGGAGATGTTCGGTGTTGGCACTTGAAAGTCCCCCATGCTCAGAGAATCTTCAATATACCCCTTTTCATTTTTATACCCCGGCATTTTTGAGTAATTTTAAAAAGTGCATGCAAGAAATCTAACCTTTGTTACCAAGTTTCTATGATGAAATATAGTAAAAAATAAATTAAAATCCATATTATTAGTCAGAAACAGACTTGCAGTGTTCTTTTAGCATTTTTTAAATAAAAAACAATTGCAAACCGTCATAGACTGAACCAAATTAAACCCTACTAGAGGCCTACTTATAAAAAAACATTTGACAAGACACTGTTTTTAAAATCGAATTTTACATCTCTGGTTAACGATTTTTTTGCCAGAATTAGACGCTTTTTTTTGTTTATACGCAGGGATTTAAAATTAAAGTTTTGTTGCATAATATCTTACTTCCCATATATCTTTTGTCTTGGGGGGTCATTGATTAACAGTCACCATTATCACCAGCCTGTATACGTCCCACTGCTAGGCACAGGCCTTCCTACATGGAAGAAACACATGAGGAGTTTGGGCCGTAACCTCACCACGCTGGCCCAATGCGGGTTGGTGGATTAAAGCGATTGCAGTTACCGGGACCAACGGCTTAGCGTGCCTTCCGAAGCACGAAGGAGCTAGAAATTATAGATTTTGATTGACCTATCTCAGGATCGACCATGGCAAAATTTGCTTGATTCGTATTCGAAATCAAATTGCTCAAACCGTTATGTCACTGAGCTTCTGTCAAATCAAAATGAACGACGAATATTTCAGCAGTAGAAACGAAGTTGTGCTTGAAATTCAGTGTTTTTATTGACATTTATTAATTATTTACAATTTAACGCCGTTCGTTATTATTTATACTTATGTCGGTTTAATCGGCTACTCAAATGACAAGTGCCTATGGATGAAATATAAGGCTTTCATTGTAGCGTGAAACAGCAATATACGGGGTGTTAAAGAATTCCCAAATAAAATTTGAAATTCGGGGGTTGCGGGGGTCGATATCATAGTACTATGTGCGCGAGTTTTGTGTGTGTGTGGTATCTATCACTGTAGACATTTTTAGGGTTGTCACAAACAGGATAATGTTTTATTAATTAGATTACAAAATAAAAGTGGTCTGTAAGGTAACAATTACAAATAAAGAAAAAAAAACGATGAAAAAATATATGCTCCAGGCGGGAAACGAACCGACGATTTCCGGCCAGACGCGATTACCACTACGGGTTCGATTACCGCCTGGAAATTCAAAATTTGTTTATTATATCTACAGGTTCACCATTCTAAAACGCAAGATAAAAAAAGACTTGTTTATTTTGCGAAGACGAGTACTGTGTACAACAAGAAAATGCAGGTTCCTTCTATTTCCATTATGAGTACAGACGACAGCACATCGAGTGTAACAGTCGCCCTACGAAAGCCGCCTCTACAACGAACGAAATAAGGGCGTTCGTAAGGTCGAAATGTTGCTCTTGATGTCGACTGTACCTTTTACATTTTCATAAAAAGTATGTAATCATTTTTCCTACTAGTTAGAATAGTACAGTAAATATTTTCACCTTTTTCAACTGGCATTATGTTATGGTTATTTAGAACGGTAACTAAAAAGTATTTGTATTCCTTGGAAGAAAAAAGGGGGAATGTATACAGCTGATATATAGCCACCACACTGTTTCACTGGCATCTTTATTTATTTTGAAAAGGTCGCGCTTCGCAGGTCAGCGCGCCTTTACTCGGGCTTATGAATTTAATTATGCGGTACTGAATACGGCGTCCATGTCTACGCTACACTGGGAGCTCTTATTATTATAATAATATACAAAATTAAAAATAATAAGTAGCCCCCGCCGTCTTTAATCATCTCCCAACAAACATTATGGCTGCCAATAGAGCTTACTTTAGAACCTAAAGTGTTATGAAGGTAGAGTAGTAGCTACAATTATGGTTTGTGACGACATAAGAGTGCTAGTAATAAAATATAACGCTTATAGTGTCAAAACGAGTTTATTAGAGCAATGTATGGAGCCTAAACGCGTAAAGCAGCGAGTATTGATATGCGATGACTGATAACCGTTCGGCCAAACTAAATACTACCCATCTGGGACTCCAAGGAGACAAGCTGCCTGTATATGTATCGGAAGTTTTAACGTCATCCACAAGAAAAATATTCAATACAGCACGAGAACTTCTCAAAATTGGAGCTATTAAATATGTCTGGATTTCACGAGGAAAAGTATTGGTACGCAGTGATATTGGAGAGCCTGCCGTCGCCATATAAACTCTCGAACAACTAGCCTCTTATAATCTTGGTAAAATTATAGAATGACTATATGAAAGACTGGATAAACAGGTTTTTATATCATATAGCATTAGTTACATTAGCGTAATTTTTTATATTAAATTAGCTAACTCAAATAGTCAGCCCAAAACTCCACCCCGCTCATTAATTTTACAAGTTATTTGTCCGTCTATACATTTTTATTTATATTGTAACTATATTAGCACTATAATATATTATATCTATATAATTATACATGATTATCTTACTAATACAATACTAATAAACTTTATACAATATCAAAGCATAGAAATATATACTGTATACGACGTAATTTGTTTTTGCTACCAACCTGTTGAGTTTATGTCATCACTGATTACTCTGCCACTCCATCGATTAATATTTTCTATAATAACAATACAAAAAAATCCAAAATGCTAATACAATCAGATATAGAACAAGTTGTTACTAACATTGACGAACACGTCAATGCTGGTGATGCAGTACATGTTGATAGCGCAGAGGAGTGTCATGAGCTCGTGGGAGGTGAAACTTTTAACGTCATTGTGCAGAATATTAGAAGTATAGACCGAAATTTCGAAGAATTTGAAGTATTTCTTTCTAGACTAAAAATAAAATATGATGTTATCATTCTTACAGAATGCTGGTTGTCTCATCTTTACAGTATACCAAATATTGAAGGATTTCAATGCCACAAATCAATAAATTATAACAATAGATGCAGTGGTATTGTAATTTACTGTAAACAGTCTCTTCAGGCAAATGTCTTTGAACCAAGTATAAGTGATACTGACTGTCTTGTTTTGAATATTGGTCAAACTGAATCCTTTGTTTGTCTATATCGGTCTCCATCCGTTTATAATATTGACAGCTTCTTAGTATCATTGGATAAAGTTTTATTGTCCTGCAAAAGCTATCCCAATATATATATCGTTGGTGACCTAAATCTTGACATCAAAGATGATGTTAATGATAATAGAACATTCAAATATTTAGATTTGCTTGCAATGCACGGCTTACTTGCGAGTCACCGCTTCCCAACTCATAATAATAATTGCATTGACCACTGCTTTGCCAAACCAAACAATAAGATGCTAACATTGGTATGCCCATCGACAGTAACAGACCATAGTTGTGTTATTGTTTCAATAAAACAAAAGAAATCAGTAAGTCAATCTACATCAAAAGTAATAAAAAAGATTAATTTTAGTAAATCGCTGGACTGCATTAAGTCCATTGACTGGAAAAATTTGTATGCTTTAAATGATGCTGATATTGCTACTGACCACTTTATTTCAACGATATCAGATACACTAGAGACACATAGTTATTGGATTAAGATTCCAAGTCGGAAACAATGTATAAAGCCTTGGATAACTCCAGGTTTGGTACGTTGTATGCGTTTTAGGGACCACCTACATGAAAAACTGAAAAAAGACCCCAAAAATATTATTTTGGCGACTTCCTTTAAGCGATATAGAAATCACTGTAATACTATATTACATAATCTCAAAAAATCGTATGAGAAGTCAGAAATCGTAAATAATAAGAATAATATAAAAAGACATGGAAAACTATTCGACAAATATGCAATTTAGATGTACACCAAAAACCAAATACTGAACTAATGAACATTAAACCTTCACCTAAAGAGTCTTTAAACTTTATAAATGACTACTTCATAAATGTGGGGCAAGATCTTGCTTCCAAATGTTTGTCAAAAATGAATTCTACGGAAGAAAATCTAGCTGCTCTATATAGACCAACAAACAATCCCTCTTATTCACTAACTTTTATACCAACTGACGAATATGAAGTTAAAAAGATTATTTTATCCCTAAAGAATACTACTTCCACGGGATGGGACGGCACTTCATCGATCTTTCTTAAGTTGGCTATGCCACATGTCATTAGTCCTATAACATACATCACAAACTTATGTCTTAAAGAAGGAACTTTTCCAAAAAGTTTAAAGCAATCAGTGATTGTACCGGTTTACAAGGGAGGAGATAGACACTGTATTAATAATTATAGACCCATCTCTTTATTACCAGTTTTGGCAAAAATTTTAGAGAAGATAATAAATAATAGACTCATTGGCTTTCTCGAATCTAAGAATATACTTTCACCAAATCAATACGGCTTCAGAAAAAATAAATCTACGGGTGATGCTGTGGATAACGTTATAACACATATAGTGCAAAAACTGGATTCTAAACGCAAATGCTTAGCAATTTTTTTGGATTTCGCTAAGGCCTTTGACACAGTGTCTATCCCCATACTCATTAAAAAATTGGAGTGTGTGGGAGTGCGTGGCATACCTTTAAAGCTTCTAACAGATTACTTGGATTGTAGATCTCAAAAAGTAAAAATTGGTGAGCATACTAGTGATGGCGAGCGGGTTGTTTTCGGTGTGCCACAAGGCTCTGTTTTGGGGCCGACCCTTTTCCTGGTTTATATCAACGACCTTTGTGACAAAAAAAATCTTAATACTAATATTGTTTCTTTTGCTGATGACACTGTTTTAATAGTTGACGGTGCCAACTGGAAAGAGACAAAGCATTTGGCTGAATTAACTTTTAGAGAAGTTCTCAGCTGGCTCGACAATAATCTTCTTACACTAAACATTAGTAAAACTAAGTATATGTCTTTCAGCATTCGTGATAATACTCAACCACTAACGTCTTTAGATTTACAAGCTCACAGCTGTAACGGGGAAGGCTTTTGTGCCTGTCCGATCCTTTCTAGTGCAACTAGTGTTAAATATTTAGGTGTAATTATTGATCATAATTTAAAATGGAAAGAGCATGTGTGCAACTTAGTTAAAAGAACCAGGAAACTTATTGGCATTTTTAAAAAGGTTAGGCATATCAATGACACCTCCATTATAAAAACAATTTATTATTCACTCTGCCAGTCTATTCTAACTTACAATATTGCCAATTGGGGTGGATGCAATAAAACCACACTACTTCCCTTAGAACGAGCTCAAAGAGCAATAATTAAAGTTGCCAATTTTAAAACCTTTAGATACCCCACAACACTACTGTATGAGGAGTTTGCCGTGTTATCTGTAAGAAAACTGTTTTTAAAGGTTCTGCTATTAAGACAACACCTACAGCCCAGACCAATACTACATAGAGTATCCGCAAGGCACACACATATAACTTTTAACACTCCTAAATGTAGGACCTCCTTTGCTCAAAATTTTTCCTTCTACTTAGGACCTTATTTGTATAACAAATTATGTAAAAATATCCCCTTAAAAAATCTCAATACATATCATTGTAGGACTAAAGTTGAAGAATATTTGAAGGAACTTGATTATGAGCATACTGAAACTTATATTAAAAATATTATATAGATTATATCAGAAACAATCATAAAACATCCATATTAATTTAATAAATACGAGGATGGCTCTGTCCATCTTTCTGTCTGTCTACGACCTTTCACTCTTACTTGGTTACCTGGTTTTGATAAAATTTAGCATGGTGATAGATGGCATCCTGAGGGGGGAATATGCTACCTTTTGGCACGATCATATAGCGAGTGGAAGAAAGGAATAATAGGGATAATATTACGAATACGAATTATCCCTACGGATTATGATAGTGCTTCGAATTCATACTCTAATTAAAGAATTTAATTTATGCTTTGATATAGTCATGTATACAATATTTATTATTATTATTATTTTTATAAGTACACCTATGCATGTATCATGTTTTTATGTATCATATCATTTTATTGTGTACTCACTTATATAAAAACAGTTATTAGCGATAAATTATAATTTAATTGATTATATTTAATGTCATTCAGGAATCACAAATATTAGTAGATAAAATAAAAACTCTTAATATTTAAAAAAGAAATTGTGTGATTGTTATATTAATTAACGTAGCTTATTGGGTGATCAATGTTCAGTAAGTAGTTGTAAGTTTTTATGGTAAGTGTTTGCGTATACTGTACGATATTCTTGAGAGCTAACTACATGTTTGAGTCAAACAAAAGCAGCTGACGTGCGACTACCCGCCCGTAACACAGTATCTTACTAGTACGGAGGGTAGGCGTCTGCCTTCTCTGCAGTTATATCTGTTTATAGTTCGCTTAAAATTTAATTGTAGGACTTTTTCTCTTAGTAATTTACTATCGCTATTTTTATTATTATTTTAAACCTAGTGTCTGGCATAATTTTGTTAGAGATCAGTACTTATGTGGATCAATTTGGAATTTACCTTGCTATTCATGTGTTAGTGTTATATAGAAATATTCGATTAATATTGTTAATAAGTTCTGTGTTCGTGAATAGTGTTACGCATTAATGTGCTGTACAGCTATTAATTCGTAAAGATAGTCGACGTGTGACGAATCCGACGAGCTTTGATGTCAAATAAAGGTATAATTTATAATTATTTTGATTGTTGATGCTGTTACAGTTTATTCACGGTTTTCTAAAGCGTGAAATCACGCGACACTGCTACAATTTTTGTAAAATGATACACATCGTAAAGTGGTTATTATATGTAATACATTATTTTATTGATATTTAACATAAGTTTTGATACAGAAAATATAAACACATGAACTTTTCAATTATCTATGTTTAAAGGATAATTTTGGTCTGAAGATCGTGTTGTGATTCATAAAACAAATAAATGTATTTTTTTTTGTCACTACCACTTTAGCATAGTTTTACGTCATATTATTATTATTAAAATAAATAAAGTGTTTATTATTATTAAGTAAATTGATTAGAACTAACATAGAATTAAGTGTAATTTGTTATACTAACTGTTATGGTTATCACCCTGAAATAAACGATTATTATTATTATTATATTATTTCTACAATACAGACCAAAGCTTCTGTGTTATAGCTTTGAGCGAATATTACGACTATAAGTTCCATATAAGAAATAAACATTTACTATTAACTTCTAAAGTTCTAAGGCAAGCTACCACAAACGTTTTCGGGACGCTAATAGTTGCACAAAAGGAGTAGTCAGTGCTACTAGCTCTACAATGGTGTTAATTAAATCTTTTACAACACCGAACTCCTAAAGAGATACAAAACTTCCTTGTATAATTTAGGGCCGAATAATAGAGATATTTCCCCCTATTAATGGAACTTACAGTGGTAAGTATAGCCTCCATATTATTTAAGGTTGAATTATTGAGTTCGTTACCACTTTAGTACCCCTAAATGGAAAAAACTTATCACAAGATAACCTGAATAACAATGGCAGCATCACTAGGCGCGGTCAAGTGGGAGTCTCTCTTGAATATGAGGGTTCCGTATGTAATGGAAGTGATATCGCAAATGCAAGTTCTGATATTACCGAAGAGGACCGATGTATTTACTCATTAAGTAGTGATAATGAGGATAATCCGGAGTAAATATATTAAGAAATTGGATTTTAGTAAAAAATTGAGGGCATGGGCGATTGAGAAAAATAATACAGAAACTGCTATGAAAGATTTGCCGTTAATCTTATATGACATGTTTCTAGGGGATGACTACCTACTTTAATTTAATTATTTTATTCTTTTCAGTTTTTTGAAGTTGGTTTCAATTTTAGTTTATAAAAATTTATAATGATATAGATTAAGGTAAAAACTTGACATTTTTCATCGAACTATTAAATCATGAAATTTAAAGATGTCCAGTTTAAATTTATCTGTATTGAGCTTGAAGTTTCTCTTTAACTTCTTTCCTTTGCTTCTCACTGTGTAACATTTTGAATTAAACGCAATTAATGTAATTCAATTTTATTTATTTCTTGTGTAATTGTGTCGTTTTTCTTGGCAAGTTATTTGTCGCCAATCCGGGTCTTAAGTAATCATCACTTTTATAAAGTTTTGAAATGTTTCTTTTAGGCCATTTTATTTTTACAATTTTATTAGATTCCTATGTAGAAGGAACAATCCAGTGGTTGTGTTTTCATTTCTCCAATGTTCTTACTCTTTGAAATTGCAGTCTGATATTGAAATATAATTGTCTAGTTAACAGAGTTAAATAAAAAAATAATACAGAAGCATCTACGTCATCTTACACTCCTATTTATTTTACCAATTCAATAACCACAATTTTTTGCGCCTTAAAATAGTGCTAATATCTATTTAGTGACGTTAGGTATTTAAATTACAAAAATAGTAATTCTTTTCGATTGGGCAAATCAATCAATAAAAACTATTTAGCACTCGTTCAGCTAGGAGATACGTGTACCTGCTAGTCGTGCGAAGGCAAGGTAGTGGTTTTGGGAAATGACTACTGACCCCCAAATTCTTGCGCCCACCATTTTTAGATTATGAAGTTAATTAAAAACGTAAAACGTTCTAAACGAAAACATAATACAATGAAGGTATTTATTTTTCTAACGTTCTAATATGACACTTTAATAGATGGTCGTGACAATTTAAAGTCAATAGGAAAAGTTTTGTTACATATTTAGTAAAACAATGTAAAGCAACACATTTTTTTTAGATAAATATACAACAAAGAGTGGGCCCTTCAATTATTTGTTAATAATATATACACATATTCACAGTTTACTTACCTTCGCAATGAAATTCTGCTTCAGCTTCCACGAATAATGAGTTAAAATTTCAGCACTCAACTTCGCCATTTATTTTCGTAAACTCAATGTATGGTTATGATCAGGCAATAATTCAACGTTTTCAAATAAACAAACCTAAGCCGACTATGAACAAAAGTAAAAAATGATATCCTTAGACGCTAAAATATCCTATTGTAAATCTATACTGCAACTCAAGGTGTCACAATTTACCTTATTGCCACCCTCTAACCGCTCAAACAGTAAGTGAGGTACAACATAGATCTACTATACCCCTTACAGAGCTAATATTCATACATTTGCTCCCTTTATAGCACTCAAAGTGTCAGCAAGCACCATGTAGCTCTGTATGGTAGAGCTTGAGAAGTCACTAGTCACTTAAATACTACTCTTACAGCGCTTTTAGTCTAAGTTAGCGCCACTGTACCTCCAAAATCGCTCTACTATATCTCTTAAATTAATTCTGTAACTCCACTACATTGCCATAGTGGAACCTAAGGCCATAAGAATTTGTGCCCATTCCAGGGGTATTGTAGAGTTATAGCTCGCTATAACTCCCATGTAATAGCACTTATTGATGACCTTAGGATCTGTTTAGCTCTTTTATATATCTGTTCTAACTCTTATATTAGCGCTTATGTTAGTTGGGCTATCTAACACCATCTCATTGAGACTATTCATAAGAGCCCAAACACGCTATATCTGCTGTAAGTTTCTGAAGAATTAAGCATTTCGAAGACTTTTTGATGGTGTAGGATCAGCTCAAGGATAGTATTTCATGGGAATGTCACCGAAGTGACAGTACACCAAATTTCAAATTAATCGGATCTGTAAAAGTTAGTAAAACCCTATTATCATGTACAAAATGAGCTGATAGTCATCAAACGCCTAAAAAGATCTTCATAAATTATAGCTAAGAACCATCGTAGTCACATCAGCTTTCAAACAAAAAAAACCGAATCAAAATCGGTTCATTCGCTTAGGCGCTACGATGCCACAGACAGACACACAGATACATAGACAGACACGTCAAACTTATAACACCCCTCTTTTTTCGTCGGGGGTTAAAAATAGATGGCAAGCGATTATGCAAGCCAGTCCGAAATTAATTCCATATAATACATATTACCTACTATGTTGGCTACGTCGTAGCAGTCAGGTGAACTACGCCGTAGCAGTTACGTGCTACGACGTAGCGACCATACTAGCTACGTCGTAGACGTCTACTATGTAGCAGTCAATAAGATTTTTTATAGACTTACGCACTTGTAACTATGGGTAAAGCTAACCTTTTCAAACTATACACTTGATAAAATTTAAACAAAACTTAAATCCAACTTTGAAACGGTAAAGTGGCGAAAGATAATTAAATTTAAGCTAAATTTATTTCGTACCTTTAAAACTACTATTAATGTTAGAATAAGTGGCCAAATATTTATCAAATTGATATAATTATCTGTTTCTCATTATCTGTTTGAAAACATATTTTTTGCCTCAAAATCGTATCCCTTAAGCGTCGGGCATTTTAGGCGCGCTAGAGCTTGACCAAGGTTTTGCGATGCTTTCTTTTTGACACTTTATCCGCATCTCGTGTCATTTAGTCAAGCCGTTATATATATAAGGCCATATCACAAAAAATACAGAAACGAGGTGAAACAAGATAGAAAAATTAGCATGGAGGACAAAAAGACTTTAGCGTCTGTCTCTTAGTTAAGCATAATAAACTCTAGAATAATAATAAATAAACACTTGTAAGCAAAACCTTGTAAAGCTTGTTGTTGTTGTTGTTTGTTGCTTGTTGCTTGTTGTTATTTGCTTGTAAGCACTTATAAGTATTAGTCAAACTTTATTTTTATTAACACTTCAACACATCTGATGAGCAGCTTGGAGGCTTGAGCGCTTTGGTTATAATTACGAAAACGAAGCAACCTTTGTCATGGTCGATCCCGGGATGGGTCAGTTAAAATTTGCAATCTCTCACTCTTCCGTGTTTCGTGGTCCACGTTAAGCTGTTACTGCTGTTAATTGCATCGCACTACGTCACGATTTGATTTGTTTCAAATTCAAAATTCGTTTATTATAGGTACATACAGTTTTATTTTAGGTTACAATTCAAAAGATTCTCCCTTTAAGCAAAATAAGCCTTCTTGGGAGAAGTCCGCTCTTCAATCAAATTTGACTTGTACGTTTTTTTTATCCTGCTACATTTATTTATTTATTTCGAAAACCAACAGCGTTTGCTTATACTAATATCAAATATTACTTAAATAATTGTAAGTCCAATAACAGGTTTAGGTACCATTGTTCTTATCTATATTTTCTTTTAATATCAATTAATAGCAGCTAATAACATTATTTTATATACGCATACAAGTATATGTGTATACACACCCATGCCATATGCATATACACACATGTACACACACATAAATACATAAACACACACACACATATTGATAAGCTCAACTAAATTATCTTATGTGTCACAATAACTCTTTAACAGTGAAAAACAATGAAAAAAAAATCGCCAACTGGATTTTGTTTATTTATTTATTATTAAATATACATGCGAGCTTGCAGATAGATATCCAACACATTAGCATGCTACAAATTTAACAAAATTTACCCATTATCTATTATTAATATTACTAAGACATTTACAATAATTTCATTATAATTATTTAAAAATTTGATCAGAATAAAGAAAAAAAATACGGTCAAAAGTTAACATATTTTATAGTTAACCGGTAAGTGTTCCGGAAGAAAGTCAAGTTACTGAAATATTTAAAACTAACAAAAACTAAATATATATTAAAATCTAAAGAATATAAACTAGTCAAGAAACCGACGCGTCCTATCAATCAGATGCCCTAATCCTTCGGTAAACAGATCCGTACCGTCGTAGTGAGCAAGCATGTCCCTGATCAGGCACAGTGCGCGTATGGTTTAAAGACACTTCATAACCTTCGGCTACACACAACTTCAAGTTTATAAAGTAACTAGCGACCCGCCCTGGCTTTGCACGGGTGCAATGCTTATGTAAATATTATGCATGTATTATACATATAAACTTTTCTTAAGAATTACTCTATCTATTAAAAAAAACCGCATCAAAATCCGTTGCGTAGTTTTAAAGATCTAAGCATACATAGGGACAGACAGACGGCGGATAGCGACTTTGTTTTATACTATGTAGTGATGGTGTACCGTGTCTGTGTCTGCTGCAACCGTCTTAACTTACCAAGCCGCATTGGGCCCGCGGGTAGTGCTATGGCCCAAACTCCTCATATGTTTCTCCCATGCAGAAGGCCAGTGTCAAGTAGTGGGTGTATAGGTTGATGATGATGATGTCAGATAGATTCTAAGAAACAATATAGGCTGACTTTTGACGCGGGCGGAGCTACACAAGGCCGCCAGTACATTTTTTTTGTACAACTAGATGACAAACAAGCTGACGGCCCACCTGATGGTAAGCGGTTGCCTAAAGACACCTGCAATAACAAGGAAAAATCACTTGATAAAGCAGGTGCGTTGTCATCCTGAGGCCTAATATAAAATGCCGTCCATGCCCAGTAATTACACTGGCTACCTTTTCCTTCAATCCGAAACACAGCGAACTGTTTCACGGCTGAAATAAGAAAGGCGATGGTACCTACCCAGACGACCCTACATACGGGCCTACCACCTAGTAAACAACTAAAAATAGACTACAAATACTTTTTAGTTACACACGAGACATTGCTATCATGACAGTAACTAATTCACAAATAGTGTGAAGACAAAACTAGAAACAGGAAAGTGACATTGACGTATTGGCGGTTCAAATAACACGGTCTATCACTGTCAGCGGTCGATAGAATATTGGATTGTGAAGTATCGCTTGAAAAGAGTACGAAGAAAGAATTTTTATTTAGATCAATCTTGTTTATTGCGAAAAGTGCTGAGATATTCATGTTCAGCTGACGACCTCTGCTTGTTATTTTTAGAATTAATACATACACAAACACACACACACACACACACACACGCACACACACACGCGCGCGCAGACATAATGATGCTTTTAAAATGGCTTGTATTTAACTGAGCATTAAAATTAACCTAATCTAATCCTTCAAAAGAGGCGTGAAAAAGCACCTTTTGGGCCGGCAAGGTGGAGGCGGCTAGAGCAGTGTCTGAACTGCACTAGCTGTCTTCTGATTTGGACTCTTCTTACCGCTTCATATCAGGTGGTGTTGAGTCATTTGCCGTGCTTTGTATTAAAAAAACAACGAAAATACTAAAAGGGAGCGACTAAAAATCTGATTTCGGCGACTAATCATTGAACAGTCGACCAAAACAGATTTTTAGTCGCCAACTTATTTTTGTTATGTTGCTCAAGCTATTATATTTCTTTTAAAATTAAATATTTTAACTTACTACAAAAACCCTTATAAAAGGATATAAGTAACTTCAACGAGTAATGACTGATCCAAATGGCTGCTCTAACCATTTGAAAGGTCGTGGGTTAAATACCCGCCTGAAGACGTGATTTCTTTGTTATTGTAATACTTTTCTAATATATTTAATAAACATTAAAACGATTTATACAAATAAAAAATCCTATTAGTTTTACCGGAACACGATTTTTGTAAGGAATCTATTTCAGATATGTGATACTATATTTTATAAAATAAGGAAAAATATCTCTTTAAGTAATTTTTTATGTATTTTTTTACGAATTGCCAATTTCAAAATGTAATTATCATACTATCCAAGACGATTCAGCCAAACATTGGAGAGATATTGGAATACAAGACCTAAATAAATCATTCCAATGTTTCCTCTTGCGTTCAGGATTATATTTATCATACTCCACACCACTTAGATCCTACGATACATACACTGTAGTCCCTTATGTAGTGAATCGCTCAACTCACGGTACAGATGGTACATCAAAGCTAACTGTCACTGCAAAATTCATTTCTATTGTAACGGTATAAGGTCGTTCAACAGCTGCAAATGTTACGCTCGATGCGCGGTCGACTGTAATTATGAACGGGGTCAGTCTTTTATTCGCACCAGCAATTTTCTCCCTCAATAGACGATGTTGCAGTACAGTCGAGAAATCGGAAACTTTCAAAGTGTCTGGTTTAGGATAAAGTAATATTTACGTTAGGATAGATTTTTGATTCATTAAATTAGGAGCAACATCTTACTAGATAGTTATTTACTAAGTGCCGTTTTCATATCCTTTTATTTATTTTAGTAAGTGCTCGAAAGTATCTCAATTTTTTCAATATAACTTTCAACTCGTTTAGGTGCGTAAAATTGTCTCTATGGTTGTTGTTGTTGTTGTTGTTGTGTAACAAGTTGCGACACCAACAAAGAGCTACACTCTTTGCTGATGTCGCAACTTGTGACATAGACTCTATCTATGATTGTAAGTGCTTACTTCTATTAATCATGCTTACACTGATAATCAATTGAAAAGCCAACTTAGAATAAGTATGTAGATACAAAGACGTGATAAACCTTATTTGAAAATGAAACGTCTTGATTTGAACAGAGACGTGATAAACCTCATATGGCGGTAATGGTGGTAATTTCGAACACTTACTAAAATATATAAAAGGATATGAAAACAATGCATTTTATTCATTTTAGACATCATGTTTATAGTAACGTTTACTGCTTAAGACCTACACAATCGATATCTAAATAGAAATAGTGTTAGTTATTTTTCAAAACGTCCGGGTTCGATTCCCGAGCTGAGTACACGTTTTTTTAAAATGTAGGAATGCAATTTTTCTTATTACTAAAATCGATGACATGGTTCCTAGGAAGAGATTTTCGTATGTCTTACAGTTTCAGATTTTCCCATACTGACCGATCTAAATGTGTCACCTTGTATATTCTCGACGACATACCAAAGATACTTTTGTTGAATTGGATAGTTTGTTGGGGGGAATCTAATCTTATCAACACATGGACTGCTGTTAAATTTTGGGAAGTTAAATTGGCCTTTACAAATATTGCAACTTTATAATTATACTATAATGCTTGGCAGTGTCAAAATATTTAAGGATATAAAGTGGGGTTTGCAACTATCACTTGTTTTTAATTTCAGTACAGCCCTTACACACCTTTTGTCTAGTTGGTTGGTCGTCTTTTAGACCAACCAACTTGACAGATTCTTAATGATTCTGTCGCATTCACAAACAAGCATTATCTATGCTTGTCTTGGTCTTATCAATTGTCAACTGATCGGAGCCATTTTAATTTATTTCTTCGTTCATCTTATTACATTCATCTGGATATATTGAAAGACATTTGTCTACAGTGGGGAATTCTTGAAAAGTAATGAATGAACGTTATGTTTTGTGTGGCAGAAAGGTTGATTCGTATGAGCATAAATAAGTCTGTGAGTAAAGGACATGTTCGATATTGGTACTTAAAAGCCCCCCGCGATAAATTATATGTACATTATTACGAAGCTTATACTCAGAGAAACATGAATATACCCTTTTTATATTACTAGCCCGGCATTTTTAAGTAATTTTGAAAAGTGTAGGTATGCGAGATATAACCAAGTATCTAAAACAAGTATCTATGATGAAATATTGTAAGAAATAAATTAAAATCCTTATTATTCATCAGAAACAAGATCTGAAACCAACTTGCCGTGTACTTTTTTTATACAACTAGATGACAAACAAGCTGGCGGCCCACCTGGTGGTAAGTGGTTAACGTCGTTATAGACATCTGCAATAAAAATGAAAAAAATCACTTAGTATTGCAGGTGCGTTGTCATCCTCAGGCCTATGATGAAATGGCGTCCATGCCCAGTAATTACACTGGCTACCTTTCTCTTCAATCCAAAATACAGCGATCTATTTAACAGCTGAAATAAGAACCTACATACGGGCCTACCACCTAGTAAATCCAAAGAAAGTGCCGTTGCCAAGATTATAAATGTGAAAGTTACTCGATTTGTCTACGATTTCACTCCTTTAATACTTAATGAGGAGAAATAGTGATCATTCTTTATTTTCAATAAATGTTGTAGAATGTAGAACAATGAAAGTGTTGCTATGATGTGATAATTATAATTAGTCCAACTTATCTGAATACACTACGCACAAAATTTCAAGTTAAAAATGAAGTTATTTCAGCCGTGAAACAGTTCGCTGTGTTTCGGATTGAAGGGAAAGGTAGCCAGTGTAATTACTGGACATGGACGGCATTTCATCTTAGGCCTCAGGATGACAACGCACCTGCAATCTCAAGTGATTTTTCTTTGTTATTGCAGGTGTCTATAGGCGGCGGTAACCGCTTACCATCAGGTGGGCCGTCAGCTTGTTTGTCATCTAGTTTAATAATAAAAAAAGTGTACTGCAAGTACAATGATGTACTAATGTATGGACTAGAGGTGGCTCAAATACACGCCCACACCAATTAAATAGGTCTGTCTTGGCTATGGTATCCTCGTAATGACAATACTAGATAGTTAGATAGTTACTGGGTCTAGCCTGCCTCACTGCACCACAGAGTCTCCGATAGTCGCTTATTTTAGTCTAAGAACCGTTTCATGATGCCTTCTTGTTCTACTTAAAAAAGTTAACCACTTTTAGTAATGAATAGTAAATAATATTCATACGCTCACACCTATTATCTAGCCCATAGTAAACATCATTAAGAGCTTGTGCTATGGATACCAGATAGTGGAAAAATATTGATAATAATATGTAATTAATGTTTTTTTAATAATAACAAAATTATTCATACACTCGCCCAAAGCTCAAAGTAAGCATCATTAAGGTTAGAAATACTAGATAACGGAAAAATATTATTAAAGGTATGTATTAGAAATATTAGAAAGATACTGAATAAACATACAAACATCCATGACTCGTGAACAAATGCCGTTCGTTCCACTTGACACCACCGGTAGGGTCATTTGGAATCACTATTCCGTTCGACACTATCCTAGTGATATGTTGAATAGCTAGCTCCAAGCTACTTTATGTAGTAATCTGTGATGCCGCTAAAACATAGATGACAATTTCTTACATACGAAAAATACACGAGGAGTTTGATAATCTTCCCCAGTCTTGATAATCACTGACCCAACGCGGGTTGGTGGGTTAAAGCGGTCGCAGTAACAGCCGGGACCAATGACCAACGTGCCTTCCAAAGCACGGGGAGCTCGAAATCACAAATTTTCATTGACCTATCCCGGGATTGACCATGGCGAAAGTTGCTTTGTTTACCAATCGAAACCAGAGTGCGACCACCCCACGGAGCTTATCATGATTTCCGTCTAAGTGCACCATTTCCGAATGAGGCCAACTGAGAATCGGACTAAATACGAGTGGATCTAACTGCAAAAGGCGCGTATGGGGCCAACTTGGTCTGACCCGTAAAAAATAATATACATACACTCAAACCTATTATCTAGCCCAAAGTAAGCATCATTAAGAGCTTGTGTTATGGATACTAGATAACGGAGAAATAATGTTATTAACGTACATATATAAATATTAGAAATATACTAAATAAACATATAAACATCCATGACTCGAGTACAATTGCTCGTACTCATCATACAACATTTGCTCCCACTGGGATTTGAACTCGGGACCCCCGATCGAGTAGCAATAAAGCAAGCGGCATAGACCACCAGCCGGTCGTCAAAAAATATGTAGGCTTCTCACATAAATTTCTATAATTTGAGTTATTAATAAAACACAAAACATCAGATTATTTTATAAATTTATTTACCTATCCCTTTTTATTAGCCTAGATTGTTACAAAATTAATCTCTGACAAACTGCTTAACAGTTTGTCGGCAGCAGTTCTCGTGCACATAAATAACATCATTAATTTTTACATGCGTCCATACATATTCGGTGACACTACCTCATTGTGACGTCACCATTTTTCTCCTTATACCAAATAGCTATAACTAAGAAACATTTTTTTTTATACAACTAGATGACAAACAAGCTGACGGCCCACCTGATGGTAAGTGGTTACCGCCGCCTATAGACACCTGCAATAACAATGAAAAATCACTTGATATTGCAGGTGCGTTGTCATCCTAGGGCCTAAGATGAAATGCCGTCCATGCCCAGTAATCACACTGGCTACCTTTCCCTTCAATCCGAAACACTGCGAACTGTTTCACGGCTGAAATAAAAAAGGCACCTACCCAGGCGACCCTACATATGGGTCTACCACCTAGTAATATTATTGTAGTAATGAATTTTATTTAAGTTTTATTATTATTTTTATTCTAATTATTGTTGTTTAAAATGTCTGGAGAATAGACTATATACGAGTATGTTGAGTTATCCTAAAGCATTTAATGAATTCACAGTGTTATTATAAATTAATTGTAAATTTTTTCTTATCACAATTATGTACCAATGTAATATTTGCATGCCCGTTGGTTGACTATAGTCCGGACTATTAATTAATTATTCTATCTTGTATATGTACCCATATTCGCAAATAAATAAATTTGAATTTGAATAAAAAAATTAGTTCAAATGTTGAATATTCTCCAGGCAGCGCCCTAATACGATTTGAGCTTTAAGCCCGATAGCTACACAATCACGCAATGTTTGTTCACTTGCCTTCGATACTCGCCTCGTCAATTCGCAGACGAAATAATCAATCATTGGTTTCCGTTCGCTTGTCGCAGGTTATCGGTTAATGTGTCATGAAGCGTTGGCCAAAATGACAGGTGTCAGCTACGTGTTTTAGTTGGAGCGGTATAGCCACTGGCTCTATAAAAGATTCATTAGAGTATTTTACATTTATAAACTCTGACTACCGTCTTTATTAAAAAAAATCTTATAATTTTATTATATTGTATCTTTTACCGGTCGACATACTCATACCCGGAACTCCATTTAAATAAAATTAAATTAAATTAAATCTTTTTGTTTCAGACTAATTTGTCCATAGTTATGTTAGTAACAATTTTAAACTTAAAAACTATGTAATTATGCAGCAGTTTAAAAAAAACTTTTTTTTAATTTTTTTTTAAAGTGAAAACTATAAAACTAATGAAGATAATACCTGCCGCGCCCAGTTATAAACCTGAGACATCTCTTTTAGCTCAAGTATAATGCGAGTTCCAAAGTTGTCTCTCCAAAGTGTCATAATGCAGACATGCGTTTATGCCCAATACATTTACTCCATCACGCCCGCTCTACAAAGCGACAGCGGTGCATCGAAACCGCGAGCGTGTGTCTGAACTGCGGGGGTGCTAGGGCTGCCACTGGCGGTTCTTTCGTGAATAAACTGACATAGATTAGTTTTTATTTTGTTTTAGATTACAAGATTAAGAATTAGGTGAAACCGATTTGGATAAAACTTAGAATGAAGATTGGATATTACATTTCAAAAAATACATTCGTCTACCTAATGAAGCAATAACCAACGACAACGCGGGCGTAGCTGCCAGCAGCAACTATTTTTTTATGTTTTTCTGCAGTAATCTAATTGGAATGCGGTTGCAACACTTTTTTATGCATCTTGAGAAATTTTGGCGTCAAACACATTTTTTTAAATATTATATATTTGAAATGCATTTTTTTTTATTTTAGCATTTATTACGTTATTCTATATAGCATTGCTCCTTATTTGTAATAAACTGCTGGTTCAGAAAATTTTGTTGTTGTTGAAAAAAAGTTGAAATTTTTCTTTCATATGGCAACCCTACAACACCCCACATTAAGTAATTGGGTCGAGCGGTACATCCATTAAGCGTTGATTCCATGCGTGGAAGAGAAAATGAACAAAACACCAAAATCCGATTTGCGACTGATGGCGTAAACCCTGCCAAGGATAATCAGTTTCAGAAACAAGATAACACACCACCAGCTACTGACTTATCGACATTTCTCTCTTTCTGTCTCGTTTAGATAGACTGAGATAAAAATCGCTAAGAGACTTAACGCTGAGCAAATCTTTGTGAAAACGAGCTTCAGTTTAATTTTACTAAAATAATGTCCCATATTTCAAACACCTCATTGACACCAGGATCGGCTGCTGCTTCTGATGAGTCACACGGCGCAAATTTGCTGGTTTATTTGGGGATCACGTATTTAAAAAATCTAGCCTTTTCCTCTGCAAATAAATATTTTAGTAAAGCCAAATATGAGGGTAGCTAGTAGTAATAGTAGTATAGAAAGATAGGATCGAAGGTTTATCACACGATTATTGGAGATAGTTTTAAAATACCACTTCCCCGGGTGACGCAATATAAACTTTAACCTGTTTTTTTACGGGGAGAAATCCGTTTACAGACCTACCCGCAGATGCCTAAGCGACGGGCGTGTGCGGGGGTCATCCAGCGCTAGCGGCACTGGAAATACCCACTAAAACTCCCCGGTAACTCCACTGCCCTTCAACGGGCGTACCCTGGGCTCTGCCGAAGCAATTCACAAGCCCACCCCCAGGCAACCCGACCTTACGGCCAGGTTTCGCGCCGATGATGGGGATTACCCAGAGTCACTTGGGTAATCCCAGACGTGGCAGCATGTGCAATGAATGCGTGGGGGCCACCGCCCGCCTTCTCGCACCCACCCGTCTACGCCGGATAGGAGCGACTAGAGCATCCTCCTCCCGCTCCCTCTCCGCTGTCTCCTTCTGCGTGAGCACAGTCTCGCAGAAAGAGGCTACAGCCTCCCAAACCCTCTCGCTACCAACCATGGCTCTTACCATGGTTGGCAGCGAAAGGCTCGTACCTAGGGTGAGATGGATCCGTCGCAGTATGATGTCTTGAGGGACCTCGAGACTGGAGGGAAAATGAGGATGATTACTCGGAGATTTTAATTTATTTTACCAAACTTACAGCTATCATAACAAGTAAAACCGAATTCAATAGTGTTAACCTTAATATTAAAGTATATACCAAACTATTTAGTATCGGAACTAATCATAAATAATGCACTCCTTGCAGATTCACTCAGAGAGCACGCAAATATGTTCAATTCCCTAGCCATGACATTGATGGACCGCGTGGTGTTTCCCTCAAAAGTAGATGTAGTAACTCCGACGGCAGCTATCTGCAACTTCCTACTAGGAACCATTGGAACTTGGAAGGCATATTATCAAATGTTTTTTTGTAACAAGGATACCAAGCAAACATAGCTGTGACTGATGGCAAGCGGTTGCCACCAGTCAATCAATCAATCAAATACTCTTTAATGCACAATAGGTCACAACAAAATCAACAACAATAAAAAGAAAGAAAACAATACAATTGGCTGTCTTATTGCTAAACAGCAATCACTTCCAAGCAACCTGAAGTGACAGGATATAAATAATACAGAAGAAAATAAAGAAAGTGTGCGAGAAAGACATTGAAAAATACATACTAATAAATTAAACATACTATTTACTAGGTGGTAGGCCCGTATGTAGGGTCGTCTGGTAACTACCGCCTTTCTTATTTCAGCCGTGAAACAGTTCGTTGTGTTTCGGATTGAAGGGAAAGGTAGCCAGTATAATTACTGGGCATGGACGGCATTTCTCAGGCCTCAGGATGACAACGCACCTGCAATATCAAGTGATTTTTCCTTGTTATTGCAGGTGTCTATAGGCGGCGGTAACCGCTTACTGTGGGTTGTTTGTCATCTAGTAGTATAAAAAAAATACCTACACTTAAATACAATTTAAATTAACCAGATGGGAAAGAAGCTTTACTTATCTTAAAGAAATGTAATAATATATTATAAGAACAGGTAAGTATTATAATTAAGTAGTTCTCAACTTGGATCAAGTATTGTTATATACCCCAATGCTTAGCCCGCCTTCGTGCGCGTGAATGTCAGTTCTTTTCTCAAGAGAATCGTACGCTTTATACTGCTATACTTAAGTACCCTGTTAGCTTTTTCCAGAATATACGTATAATCAGTCTCAGCGCCAATGTACAGTCGGCAGCACATCAAGCGTAATAGTTTGACAGAGACACTAACACCACCTAGAAGCAAACGAAACGGACTGTAATAATTAAATAATGGGCCGCTTTAATGACAATAATTCAGTAATATAAACCACAAAATTCATATAAACAAGTAAAACTTAAAAGAGGTTAGCCTAAGTCGCAATTGCAGGTGCGTTGTCATCCTGAGGCCTAAGATTTTCATCTTATATGTTTTGTGTGGCAGAAAGGTTGATTCGTATGAGCATAAATAAGTCTGTGAGTAAAGGACATGTTCGATATTGGTACTTGAAAGCCCCCCGCGATAAATTATAAGTATATTATTACGAACATACGGCATTTTTGAGTAATTTAGAAAAGTGTAGGTATGCAAGATATAACCAAGTATCTAAAACAAGTATCTATGATGAAATATTGTAAGAAATAAATTAAAATCCTTATTATTCATCAGAAACAAGATCTGAAACCAACTTGCCGTGTACTTTTTTTATACAACTAGATGACAAACAAGCTGGCGGCCCACCTGGTGGTAAGTGGTTAACGTCGTTATAGACATCTGCAATAAAAATGAAAAAAATCACTTAGTATTGCAGGTGCGTTGTCATCCTCAGGCCTATGATGAAATGTCGTCCATGCCCAGTAATTACACTGGCTACCTTTCCCTTCAATCCGAAACACAGTGAACTGTTTTACGGCTGAAATAAGAAAGGCGGTCTCCTAGTGCAAATGTCGCAACCAGTTGTAATATTTGATTTTCTGTCTTGCCATTCTCCTTTCTTTTGTCGTTCATAACCATTTTAAAAGGTATAATCACAATCATGCTGACATACATAGACAATTTTAAGCATTCGGTATGAATTATACACATCAAATGAATGTTCGCATGAAAATTTCGTGTCGCAATAAAAAAGACAATGCAATCGAATGCACAGATTCATTTGCGAACTGGAAGATTGGCTGAATATTGATGGTGATTGGTGTAATTTTCAACAATGCGCGACCATTACCTTAAATTTTGCATGTACTTTTTCAATTGGGTAGTTGACAACTTTTTTTTTATTTCATAAATAAGAAGTTTATAATTCATACAGAAATATTGCAAAAGAAATAGTATGTCTAAGATCAATAGTTTTACAGATATAATGGTATGTTTGATGTGTTGCGGCGCATCGTCCAAAAACGCTCTATAGAAAATCTACGGAACAGGTGACGTCACATGTTCCCATATTACTAAGAAATGTATGGGCATACTGACAAAATTGATAATAACAATGTATTAAGTAGGTTTTTATTGATAGTTGTCATAATAATAGTTGTTTTAATTGATGTCAGCAATCTAATAGCATTAACATTTTTGATAAATTTTTAAAAAAATATCACCTTTTTTTTAATATTCAAAACAGTACAACTTCAACAATATTCCATATCTTTTATATTTGAATTGTTTTAATGGGTAACAGTAGCGTATATTTTCCGAATTTGTGAAAAATAGCGCCAAGTTCAAACTTAGGCAACATCCCAATTGAATATTGTTATACGCGTGTAGTGGATGGAGGCAGGCTCTGGCTAATCCGTAGGTTTTTTTTTGTCTTTATTTATCACGGGGTTTTTGTTATTTTAACATGTAAATCCCATCGTGGCTAATGTAATCATCATCAAATCATCATCATCACTATCAGCATATATAAGTCCCACTGCACATGAGGATTTTGAGCGCTCTGGTGTCGATACGAAAAACAAAGCAACATTCGCCATGGTCGATCCTGGGATGGATTAATCAAAGTTTGTTATAACGAGCTCCTCCGTGCTTCGGAAGGCACGTTAAGCCGTTGGTTTCGGTTGTTACTGCAACCGCTTTAACCCATCAACCCGCATTGGGCCAGGGATTATCAAGACTGCACAGTTTCATGGCTACATTATAAGTAGGAGTATGCAGGATGGTTTCAACTGTACCCACATTGTTGAGGTTAATTTTAAAACTACAGGTAAATAGATGTCTCTCTCTTCTGTTCTTGACACATTCCATCAATAGATATTGCACGTCTTCTAATTGTCCAAATATGTCACAAGTAAGTTCTTTTTTCATTAGAAAGCAAACTTCTTCGATGGACAGTGACCAGATCTAATTCTACGCAGTAGCTTAATGCTATTCCTATTAAATTTTGTTTTCAAAAACCAAGGTACCAGAAGACGCTCACATTGGATTGTTCTGTTCCATATTCCTTTTGTTTTTTGCGCGTTGGTCAAAATATTCTTTCCACGGCATATAGCACATAGTTTTGATTTAATTCCCTGCTCCTCCAAAGTGTTACAGCTGCAGCAACTTTTCCGTAGGATAGTAATCTTGCTAATGTTATAAGGGAACGTTTGGATAATTGTTTATTAATCCCCGTAAAAATGTATAACCGGATCTGTGGTAGATTTTAGTCTCGAAAAATTTACACCGACATTCTTGCGGACGAAACCGCGGGCAACAACTATTTACCAAATAAAAAGCGATCTTGATAATTGTCCTCGGGGCCATAAAATAATCATTTAAACTTTTAATTCATTGGAAATCGGCCTATCTGATTTGTATTCTAAGCTTTTGTTAGAAAAAGGCAAAAATATATTTCAAATTCACTCATTATGACACTTAAAAGTTATCAAAGGACCCTCTAGGGTGTCTCGGGATAAAAGCGGCATTAATGAAAATACGACCTTAAACAGTAGTCGCAAAGTCTAATTAGGTTCGTTAAATATTTAGTATTTGATTTTACATTTGTATATTTTATATGAATCTCAAAAGTTGTTCTTAAAGATTGTGGTTCGATAAGAAAGGTATTCAAAGTGCCACCTCTTTTGTGACGTAGATTAATCACAACAATATTGCAATTTGTGTTTATTTATACCTACGATAAAAAGGATTAAATAATTTATTTTAAGTAGGTACTTTTCCCCTAGAAACATATTTTATGGAGTCAGTGCTTCACTTTCTATTATTTCAACCAGAGTAACCAACTACTAACCAACGTTGAGACCAACGGCTTAGCGTGCACGGAGGACAGATATATTTTATATGAATGAAAATGAATATAAATGAATATGAATTACAAGTTTTTGATTAACACATTCCGGGATCGACCATTGTGAAAGTTGCTTTGTTTCCGTAATCGAAACCAGAACACTTAAACCACTATGTTACCGTGCTCCTATATTATTATATTATTATACTAGCTGTGCCCGCGACATCATTCGCGTGGATGTCGGAAAATAACAGCTTAAAATTTGATTACCAAAAAACGGTTACTGAAAAGGAATATTTTTTCCCCTTTTTCGCAACATTTTTCATTGATACTCAGCAGCTTTTAGTCGTAGCGTGATGTTATATAGCCTATATAATACCTCGATAAATGGACTATACAACACAAAAAGAATTTTTCAATTAAAATCAGTAGTTCCTGAGATTAGCGCGTTCAACCAAACATACAAACAAACTCTTTAGCTTTATAATATTACTAGCTGCTGCCCGCGGCTTCGCTCACGTAACCTTTTTTTTCGGGGCGAAAAGACATTTACGGCCGTCCTTCGCTATGTCCAGGCCCCCACACACCCATGCCGCGTGGGTATGTGGGCTTCCTCAACCAAAGATGGTATAGGTCGAACTAACCACTAAAAGAAACCCGATGCTCTAACTTTTCGCACTATCAGAATTTCGGGCAACAGTTAGCAGTATGATAGAAATAGCTATTTCTATCATACTGTTAAGTATGCGGGCAGGGGTCGAGACAAGTAACACAACCTGTGGTCTGTAACGCACTGACTTTATTGGATACCTTCCCAGAGAGGGGGATGAGGTGCGGGGCGCAGCCACGCACTATCGCATATCTATCAATTCCTCCCTCTAATACATTAATTAACACTAACACTAAATATTACAACAACGCAATAAAGCCTACGCACAGCAGTAGCGTC
Organism: Nymphula nitidulata; assembly: GCA_947347705.1. Taxonomy (NCBI): domain Eukaryota; kingdom Metazoa; phylum Arthropoda; class Insecta; order Lepidoptera; family Crambidae; genus Nymphula; species Nymphula nitidulata. The sequence continues at coordinate 7,591,970 of OX374645.1, read as the reverse complement.
ACTCGGCTGATGTGATAGTGATGACGATAACAATAACGCGATACGTATTTTAAGAATGATTGTTTGATTCGTCACCCTCAGCTCCTACAGCCGCGTCCACAAATTCATTTTCACTGTCCTCCTCCCTCAAAGAAACATTAGATTCGTATATCTCATCTCTCCTCCCCCTCGGTAAGTTAAGACACCACTTCGGTGAACTCGGAGAAGTCTCATTCGGTGAATGTCTATCCCCTGCCGTGATTGGAGTAGAACTCTGTGAAGTCATCGGAAACGGTAAGGAGTGCAGTGGTGGTCCCGACTGAGATGGCGACGACGGCAAAGAGGGAGGCGGCGGTATCAGCTGGGAAGGCGTAAGCAGCGACGGCGGTGGCGGCGATGGCGGTGATTGTGGCGGCAACGATGAAGCTAAATTTATTTCCGAATGATCATAGTTTGCCTCCTTATACAATAGTAATTGATTAATATGTCTTTTATAACATTGTGAATTAGAAACATCTCTTACTAAATACAATACTTTTCCTAACCTCTTTATTATTATTCCTTTACCCCACTTCTTACTATTATCGCATGTGAACGTTTTGTACAATACATAGTCATTATTATTATAATATTTTGTTTTATTTTTCCCTTTTAGTCTAGCCTGCGTACACTGTTTGTTTTTAATCAGGTTAGATATAGCGAGTGATGAGAGCGATGATGGTGTTGGGCTAATCAAATCTAATCGTGATCTTAATTTGCGACCGTAAACCATTTGAGCAGGTGACAAGCCAGTGGTAGAATGTACTGAATTACGATAGTCCATAAGGTATTTAAGTAGCTTTAACGTAGCATTTCTCGCTGTACTGTTTGACAAAAGACAAGATTTTATCCCCTTTTTTACGATCTTTACAAAACTCTCTGCCTGCCCGTTGCTTGCCGGATGATAAACTGGCGAAGTAACATGTGAAATACCATTAGCAGTACAAAAAGTTTCAAATTCTTGCGAACAAAAAGCTGTGCCATTATCACTCACTATCTTTTTAGGAACTCCAAACCTAGACATAAAGTCACACATTTTTTCTATTACTGCGCTGGACGTTGTGGAGTGCTTCATATTATATGCTTCTACCCATTTACTATGTGCATCCACAATAACCAAATAGACACAGCCTTTAATGGGACCTAAAAAATCTATGTGAATTCTTTCGAATGGAATCTGAGGGAATTCCCAGTGCGAAAGGGGAGCGCGAGGTGGCGAAGGACGCAATTGAACACACACCTCGCATTTCCCTATCATCCTCTCCAGAGCCATATCAATCCCGGGAAACCAAAATCTAGTCCGGGCTTCCGCTTTTGTTTTCACTATACCCAAATGAGATAAATGTAACTCTTTTAAAATAATTTCATGTAAGCTCTCAGGTAAAACGACTTTATGGCCCCGCATAACACACCCGCTCTCAACCGATAATTGTGATCTACATAAATGAAAAGGTTTCAGACGAACGTCACTTACTTTCGGTGGCCAACCATTCGTAATATAATACAAAACACGACACATGATGGGGTCCTTGCTGGTTTCCTCGCGCAGTCTACTTAAGGTCACTGGCACCCTATTATCTACGACGAAACAGACATACGTTGCGCGATCACATGTCTCGTTCTCGCCGCAGTGTTCGGTGCATGCGCACTCAACACTGCCGGGCGCGGAATGTCTGAGCGCCGCCGTCGAGACGGGTAAGCAAGCGCGAGATAAATAGTCTGCACTATTGTCAGCGCTGCGCACAAATTCAATTTTATAATTGTAAGCAGAAAGAAATAACGCATACCTCTGCAACCTATTCGCGGTAACTTCCGGTATACCTTTATGAGGCCCAAAAATGGAAATCAGTGGTTTATGATCCGTTCGTAAAATGAACGGTTCGGATTTACCATACAAATATTGGTGAAACCGTCGGACGCCATAGATAATGGCAGTTGCCTCCTTTTGAATCTGTGCATAGCGTTTCTCCGCCGGGTTTAAGGTTCGTGAAGCAAATGATATTGGTCTTTCGGCTCCACTAGAATCTATCTGTGATAAGATAGCACCAAGGCCAGTCGGCGAGGCATCCACGGTTAACACTAATTTAGCACTTGGATTGAAGTGAGCTAAAACTTGGTTTGATGTTAACATTTTTTTCATGTTATTGAAAGCTTCATTATGTTCGATTGACCAATTCCATTTACCACCCTTTTTTAACAATTCATACAATGGGCTAAGAATTGTAGATGCATTGGGTACGAAATTTCTGTAATAATTTACTAAACCTAGGAACGATTGCAATTGACTTATGTTACACGGAATAGGTGCTTCTATCATAGCCCTTACCTTTTCTGGTGACTTTCTTAAGCCTTCCTTCGTGATTATGTAGCCTAAATAACCTATTTCGTCTTTAAAAAATTCACATTTTTCTTTTTGTAGTGTCAGCCCTGCCTCTTGTAAGCGCCTAAGGACTGCCTTCAACCTGTCTAAGTGCTCCCACCGATCTTTACCGGTGATCAAAATGTCATCCAGTAGGCACAGAACACCGTCCATCCCTGCTAACACACTTTCAATAGCCCGTTGAAAAATAGCCGGAGCAGAGGACAAGCCGAAGACTAACCGAGTATATTTGAATAGGCCGCGGTGTGTGTTTATGCAAGTGAGCATTTGTGATTCATCTTCTAGAACAAACTGATTGTAGGCCATCGACAAATCTAGTTTGGTGAACTGTTGGCCTCCGTAAATTTTTGAAAATAAATCATTGATAGTGGGAAGTGGGTACTGTTCCACTACCAATTGCTTATTTAAGGTTACGGAGTAATCTGCACACAACCTAACTGAGCCGTTACGTTTTAACACCGGAACTATTGGAGATGCATATTCGGCATGTTCGACAGGTTCTAGGATACCTAATTCGACCAACCTGTCTATTTCTTTTTCTACCTTATCCCGTAAAGCAAACGCTAGTGGTCGTGGTTTGAAAAATATCGGTTTCGAGTTATCCTGCATTATTAATTTAATTTTATATTTGTTAAATAGACCCAGCTTATTACTAAATAGTTCTGGAAATTGTTGTTCAAACGTTTCGATTGACATATTTTCTTGACAAAAATTTACTGGTGAAAACTGTAATTTAAACCGTGAAATAAAATCTCTGCCTAAAAGCGGTGGGCCACCATCACGTACTACATAAAATTCAAGGCTTTGCTTTTGTCCTATAAAAGATACGGTTACTCTTATTGTACCTACACAACTGATATTCTTACCGTTATAAGTCATCAGTTGTTTGTGAGCGATTGATAATGGCACCTCTTTAAAATGAGTTCTGTAATATTTTTCAGATATTACCGTTACCGCAGATCCGCTATCAATTTCAAATCGAAACGGCAAATCATTTATAAAAATTGTTTCTACCAAAGGCTCGCCGCGAATTGAACGAATAAAAAAAATATTACCGTCATCATCATCCTCGCTCTTATCACCGCCGTCCACTTCCATAAAATTCAGTTTCGTACACATTCTTCGCAAGTGGCCTTTTACGTTACACGTTTTGCATACATAATTAGCGAATTTACATTCTGATTGCTTATGATTTGTATAACCACAAACACTGCACTTCACTTTCACTACTCTTTTGCCTTTGCTATTTTTCGACATGTTAAATACTTGTGCCGATGTGCCGCTGGGGTCGCCGGCGCCGGCCCCGCTCGCGTATGCAGCGGCGGCGGCGGCGGCCCGCGCACAGCACAAGTTCTCCGCCAGTTCCACAGCTTTGCTCAGCGAAAGACCAGCTAGATCCTTCACATAAAGTTTCTCCTTCTCAGTCCCAGGTCGCATGCCCATAATAAACTTATCACGAAGCGTTTCTTCTATGTTTATAAACCCGCAATGCGCAGTTAGCCCTCGTAATCTTGCTGCCCACTCCTTGTAAGATTCGCCTGGCTGCTGCGAGGCCGCGTAAAAATTATGACGCTCTCCAAATCCTACTCGTTTCGGAGTGAAATGCTCGTCCAACAGTTGAATAATTTCCTCGTAAGGAACGCCTGCTATGTCCTTTGGCAACGCTAAGTCCTCCGCTAGTTTGTATGTTGCGTCGGCGAGTGCGCTGAGGAGGATTGCTTTTCTCTTCCTGCCCATGGAATCTTCCAGTTCCCCTATGTTGTTTGCAATAAAATATTGCAGCATCCTGCTTTTATATGTCTTCCACGTTTGCACATTATGATCGAAACTATTTAGTAATCCGAATTGTACAGAAGACATCGTAACTGGTTTTTCTTTTTAAACGCGGGTAGGGAAGCTCGTCGCCACTGTTAAGTATGCGGGCAGGGGTCGAGACAAGTAACACAACCTGTGGTCTGTAACGCACTGACTTTATTGGATACCTTCCCAGAGAGGGGGATGAGGTGCGGGGCGCAGCCACGCACTATCGCATATCTATCACATACGTTAGTACGTATACCCTGCCCTAACAAAGATATTAGTACCACTCTCTGCGCGTCATAATCATCACCTCCAGCACATATACGTCCCTCTTCTGGACACAGGCCCTCCTACATGGGAGAAACACATGAGGAGTCTGGAGCCATAAAATCGCCACGCTGGCCCAATGCGGGTTGGTGGGTTAAGTCGGTTGCAGCAAGAACCGGTACCAACGGTTTAGCTCGAGATGAAGCTTGAGATGACACATTTTGATTGACCCATCCCAGGTTTTACCATGGCGAAAGTTGCTTTGTTTCTGTTATTGAAACCAGAGCGCTTAAACCACTACGCCATCGAACTCCTCTATGGCGTTATCAAAAATTATTAAGGACACCTATAGTTTGTGATGGCGTCGAACGGAGCACCCTTGTGACATCACTATACTGCGGCTAGTTGGACTCAAGAGATAGGGCTCCCCACCTGTCTCCCATGGGCACACTTTAAGGAAACAGCGCACTGGTGAGCTTGACGCCTGCGGCAGAGTTTACATATGCGGATTTGCTAAGCTAAAGGATTTTCTTCACGGGATCTTTCTTACTTCTCTTTTTTACTTTTGACTGCCTCACAGAATATTAATATTATGGAAGGCTTTCCAAACATTCTCCCCCTTTATTGTGGCCTTTATTATGGATGGTAAAGTGAGACTGCCGCTGGGGATTACAGCCGTAAGCTGATTCTCTTGGTCATATTGGGCATGGTGTGAGTCCACGGGACACTGTATCGTCACCCGTGCTGCTTTAATGGCAGATTGGAGTTCGCTCTTTTGGCACTACTTTGAGCAGATACCTCCCGAAGCAGTAATCCGAGGGGATCTGCACCATGTGGAAGGAGAGCGATCCTTACCTCATTCACTACGGATGAAGCGTACAGCCGCGATGGTGTCGATTCCAGCAGGCGTCAAATCTTAGCAACTTTTGATAAAGAAAGCCGATTCGAATGAAATAATGACTAAATGTTACCGTAAGATATTATGTTCTTTAACTGTTTTTGAAATGCATAAACTCAATTCAATGGTTTTGGTTTGATGCTCTATCAAACACACAGACAGACAAAAGTTTTAAAAATGACCGAATTTAGTCCAAAACATTTCAACAGACAAATGCGTAGATCTCATTTTTCATAGTTCAATTGAGTGCTTCCAATGCGCGTAGTCATTCTACGTAGCTACTCTTCCCAGTGCACGGAGGGACACGCTCCATACAAGGGCGGTCATAAATAGTTAAAGTCCTGTTACTATCAATACATTGTATTATTTTAGTGACTTATAGTTGTAAAAGTGTTTTAGGAACATTAAAATGAAAGAAGTACATGTATTTACGGAATAAAAAACGTTTACTTCAGTAAAAAACAAATATAAACAATAACATACTTTTACCTAAATTTATCATGAACAAACACTTAAAAATTGGAATGTAAAACATATATTTTAAATAAAATAAGAGTCAAAACATTGATAACATTATTTAATTATAATAAAATAATAGAAATAAATAAATTAAAATTAATTAAATACAAAAAAAACAAAACAACTAACAAAATACAAATAAATTATTCTTATTCTAACAATATTAAACATGTAACAATTCTATTACACTTTGTGACAGAGTATTTTTCTTTTTAGGGGGAAGTTTCCGAAGACTTGTAATATAAGGATCTGAATGTAATAATAGTCGTTGTATTAAATCTTGATTGGTAACTTCACGTGACATTTTTCGAGTGTGACTTCGTCTATAAATTTTGATATACTTATTTGTCGCTTCAGCAGCTTCTTCGGAAAGTTCTCCTATAGATAACAATGCATAACTTATAATATCTGATCCATGTACGAGCACCTTGTGGACAGAAGCAGGAAGACTATACCACGGATATTCCTCGACCAGGCTGTATGCTGTTTGTAATGCATAGTCTTTAAACTTGCATTCATTAATTTTATGTCCAGAAGATAACGTTTGTAATATTACACAACAACGATCTATGAGATCCTTATTCAAACCTGTAATTTCAGCAGATACAGCTGATTCCAAAAAAAACTTCCTGGCCGTGTTTCCGTCGTTAGACGTCCCGCTTCCACCACTACGCGGCTTGTCAACTATTAAACCTAATCGTTCCCTAAACTGGGACTGTACATATTGTTTTTTATTTGATAACAATTGTTTATCACTATCTAGCCTAACTTGCCATTTTTTTATGTCTAATCTATATGAAAGATGAATAAAATATTCGAAGAAACGTATCCAAGAATGTAGTGGTGATAATCCAAATTGGTATCTACTCTCTATTACAGGTTTTTGTAAACATTCGTCTATTTTATTCATCTCTTTAGGGGTAGCATTACATATATAACATCTACTTGTAGATGTTTCACTTAAAGCACTACAAATTTTACCATCTACCATTGAAAGCTGCAACTTATGAGAAACGACCAATTCACGATTGTCGATCTGAATAAAAGTAGGTTGCAAACTTTCAATTTTATCCTTAAAATAAGCTTCCTCTTGCAAAGACACTGCTGTGCTTTCTTTCAAAAATTGAAATCGAATAGGACGGCAGTACCTAGTGGAAGAGGGTCGAGGATTTTTCCATAAAATTTTACAATTATCTTCAGCTAATTTTACAATAATTTGAAGGGGTACATAAGATGTTACAAACAAACTACTATCTTCTAAAGTTGAATCTGAAAAAAATTGTTTGTATTCACTATGTCCAGTGCTGCCATCGAATCCCCATTTCCCAAGTAAAGAGATATTAGACAAACAATCATCAGGAATCTGATCTAAGACCTCTTTTTGAGATTCAAGGATTCGAGAAGCTGTGTGATCAAAAAGACTTTGTAATTCAACTTCAGCTGAAGACTCGGAAACAGTTATATTAGAAGGGTAACATCTCTGTTTCGCTTTAGTAATTTGTTGGTAACATGGTAATACATTAGGAGAAATCTTACTATTAACAAAGTTTTTAATTAATAAATACTGATGTTTTGTCAACTGAGCATCAGTCACAAGTGACAAGACATCATCAGTGCTAACTCTAGATATACACGAATCGAATGAACAGTCTGAAACATCAAGCAATGCACTCACAGTAGAATCATCAGACTTTGACAAATCAGCTACTCTCCGACGTTTAGTCCTTTTACTACATTGCGTAAAAGGTTTTCGAGGACGACCACGTGAATGACACGGCGACGTTTCAGACGGAGTACATTGCTTATTATTTTTCACAAGTTGAATTTTTTCAATAACATTAAACCAATCGGAATTCTTATATAAAAGCTTGGTTTTATCCCTATTACATTTTTTCCAGAATCGAGCAATAGCTTTACATAAATTATTAACAATTTTCTCTAAATAATGAATATCAATGTTCTCAGCATCGTTCAGAGTAGTCAACAAACTTTGTAGGACTTGACGACACTTTTCCGAGTCATTATCGGTATTGACAGTTAGCCATATTTCAAGAATATGCATTCTTGAAAACGAGCATATATATAAATTACCTAAAACAAAAAAAAACGGTTAAAATTCAGTCACAAAACCTACACAAAGCACTAAGACTAAATAAACTAATTTCGTAGCAAATGCTACGAGATAATCTGGCAACCGTAGCACCCTTGTCATCGCCAAAAGGGCAGATAAGGGCAGCCAAGTTTTAATTTTCCTAAGATAAGAAAGTCTAAAGATTATGGTGCAATATACCTCCATAGTCGGAGCGAGTGGGAACATATTTAAAAGTTTATTCAAACTTTGAATATTAAAATATAATACTCCAAGAAAAGTCGCCTCGTAGCAATGACATACTAAAGAAAATATATACTAAGATACAATTAAAATAAAAATATTAATTATTACATACCCTGTTCTTGGATATCCATTTCAGAAAAAACTCACACAGCACTCACAGGTCCCGCAATGACAACAAATGACGTCACGCTTTTTAATGACTCACTGATAACAGTATTTACGATTGGCGATGCGCTCTCTTTGAATGCACAATAGATAATGAAGGCGCACTCTAATTACTGACCTATTTATAGTTTCAGAAGGTACCGCAACTATCCAATGTAACGACAAGGAATAAAATGTAAAACAAGAAAGCAGGTTTTTAAGATTTATGACCTATGGATGTCCCACAGTGCAGTGCATCGAAAAAATAAGCCACCATTCCCAATTCCATCGTCGTCATTACCAGACTATATACGTCCCACTGCTGGGCACAGGCCTTCCAACATGGGAGAAACACATGGGGAATTCCATCATCAATTGCCAAAGGTCATAGTGAGTCTACCTTAAGATGGACATATGATGTCGCTGACTTTTTTTTAGAACTTTTAAAGGAGAACAATTCTGGCGTACATAACTTTTTCGAAACTGTAACCGTTTACGCCGTCTCCGTTCGTCCGTCGTTTACCGTCCTCGCAACATTTTGCATTGATGCTCAGCTGCTATTAGTCGTAGCGTGATGTTATATAACCTATATAATACCTCAATAAATGGACTACCCAACACAAAAAGAATTTTACAATTTGAATTAGTAGTTCCTGAGATTAGCGCGTTCAACCAAACATAGAAACAAACTCATCAACTTTATAATATTATTATAGTAAGTATAGAAGTATAGATACTGTCATTTATCGCTCAAAAAATATTGTATGTTCTTCCCAGGTTTTAAAACTACATAATCTTTATGTCTATACCAAATTTCATCTATTCTCAATACTCAATCATTTATTGCAACCATAATGTAGTACATAGGTGTTACACATAATTATACAGATCAGATTATGGACCCTGTCGGGCATCGCAATGGGTAGAGGAGAGGACGACGTCTTACTCATTTAAGCATTACCAGTTCTTTAAACATTTTTACGTATATTCGTTCGTTTGGAGGTGCTCGGTGGGGTATTGGTTTGAGCGCTCTGGTTTCGATACGAAAAACAAAGCAACGTTCGCCATGGTCGATCCTGGTATGGGTCAATCAAAGTTTGTTATCTTGAGCTCCTCCGTGCTTCGGAAGGCACGTGAAGCCGTTGTTCCGTGGTCCCGCTTGTTCCTGCAACCGCTTTAACCCACCAACTCGCATTGGGCCAGCGTGGTGGTGCTATGGCCCAAACTCCTAATGTGTTTCTCCCATGTAGGAAGGCCTGTGCCCAGCAGTGGGATATTTATTTGCAAGCGTCCATAGGCTACGGTAACCGCTTACCATCAGGTGGGCCGTATGCTTGATTGATTTATTTTATCGTATTTTTAGCCGACTTCAAAAAAAGGAGGAGGTTATCAATTCGTCCGTATGTTTTATTTTATTTTATTTTTTACGTTTGTTACCTCAGAACTTTTGATTGGGTGAACCGGTATTGATGGTTCTTTTTTTGTTCGATGCGGGTTCGAGTTCGATGCCATTTGGTCCCATAAAAATTTTTTGAAAATCCATTGGTTAGTTTGGTTTTTAAATCAAAAAAACTGGACAAATTAAGTCGTCTACATATGCAAAATTGCGGATTTTTGCTTTCCTATGAATTTCTAGTGAAATGATACGATAGTAGAAATCAATATAAGCTCACGGTCACCCATCTAGCTTTGACCTTCAAAAGTTATCACTAAAAATTGTAAAAAAAAAGTATTTAAACAAAAATTAAAACCGAGTCGAGTCGGTGCTTCACTATCTATGGTTTCTGGAAACAACTTAGCACCAACTCCAAAAATATGTTCCTAGGGGATGAGTACCTACTAAAATTTAATTATTTTATCCTTTTCAGTTTTTTGGAGTCGGTTTTAATTTTTGTTTAAATTTTTTTTTTGACATAGGTAGTTTATTTGATAGTTTGTTATTAATCTCAATGGACATCATTATAATTGCTAGAAGATCTAAATTGGTTTAGTGGCTTATGTGTGAAAGCCTAACAAACAAACAAAGTCACTTTCGCATTTATTATATTAGTTAGGACGTATAATACATTCTTATACTAGTTCAGCTGGCCTCCGCGCCACCGTGCTTTTGTCTTATGTATATTATTTGATTAAACAATTCTAGTTTTGCTAGCAATCGGCACTACATAAATTCTTCTATGTAATTTACCAAACAAACCTAGCTAAAACAAAAACAAAAGATACTGCTCATAGTTATTTATCGGCTCAGTACGTGAGTCGAATACGACGCCATCTTTTCAAAATGGTCGACAAACGACCTGTCAAACGAGGAGAGGGTACTTTTTCAATTTGGTATTCTATAGAAAACAGAAGAGAGTACATTAAAAACTGGCCAAGAGTTTTCCGAATGGTAAAATATTATTGTCTGCAACTAAAAGATTTTTTTTATATATTATATGTATAACATAAGGTGACAATCAAGCTTGCGGCCCACCTGATGGTAAGTGGTTACCATAGCCTATGGACGCTTGCAATACAAGAGGTATCACTTGCGCGATGCCGATCCTGTATGAACCTTTTCATGCTTTTTTTGAAGAACCCCATACTGTATACTCATTTGGGAAAACCTCTGCAAAGAGCTCATTCCATAACCTTAGCGTACGCGGGAGAAAGTTTCTCTGAAACCGTACAGTACGCGACCACTTTGGTTCCAATTTGTGAGGATGAACTCCCCGCTAGTGGCGAGCGGTGCGATTATAGAAAGAGGCCGTTGGCATCATGTCAAATAATTCCTCAGAACACACTAATAGCATAACGATGCAAACGTTATATAAAAAAGTTTCAATTAAATATTAATTATTTAAAGTAATACTAGATTGTAGGTAGGCCCGTATGTAGGGTCATCTTGGTAGGTACCACTGCCTTTCCTATTTCAGTCATATTAAGGTAAGTAAATACAATTAGCTGTATTTTGGATTGTAGGGAAAAGTAGCCAGTGTAATTACTGGGCATGAAAGGCGTTTCATCTATGCTCCAAGATGACAATGCAGCTGCAATATAAAGGTGTACAGGTGTCTATAGGCGGCCGTAACTGCTTACCATCAGGTGGGCCATCAGCTTGTGTCTCATGTAGTTATATAAAAAAACCATAACGATTATACGCATAATTGTAAGTCCGTAAATAAATCCGCGTATCCTTTAATAACCTAGCATAAAACTTTTTATGGAAAAAGAAATAATATAAGAGGCAGTCATTCTGAATTCGATAAATTAATTTCGAGAGTAAATTAAGTTGACATTCATCACTGAATAGCGAGAGGATTAATTTACAGTTCACGTTTATATCATGAATTTTGTGTACAGTCGAGAGCACATCAAGCGTTACAGTTTGACCTTGAGACCACCCTTACTGCGTTCGTAATAGAGGCGCCTTTACTAGTGCAACTGATACACTTGATGTGCTGTCTTCTGTATACGGTTGGCTAGTTTCTGCGCAAAAATTGATTTCAGTATAAATTGAAACTGATTTTTATACAGATACAGATAATTTTATTATTTTTGGAGTCAATGATTAACTTCCTATTGTTTCTGGAAATAATTTAGCAGTAGCGCACAAAAATATAATAATAATTATTATCTTACACTCACACCTATTATCAAATACAAATCGTTTATTGCAGACCAAGTGTACATCCAAGTGTACGTCTTAATATAAAAATGGCACTTTATACTCAGTCGCCCTTTTCGGACATAGCAATTTAATAGAGCGCTCCCTATTTTTATAAAAATTAAACAACAATAGTCTATAATACACAAAAACAACAATACAATTATAAATAACAAAGAATTACAAATAACAAAATTAAAATTTTAATTAAAATTATTACTTACAATCCTTAAATCTTCATATCAACATACATAACCTATATTAAGTATATTAGAATCTAGCCCTATAATCTACACCTATTATCTAGCCCAAAGTAAGAAATACAAATAAAGAAAACAATGAAAAAGCTGTTTGCTCCCAGCCACAACATCTTTAACCCACCAACCCTCATTGAGCCATCGTAGTGGTGCTATAGTCCAAACTGCTTATGTATTTCGCCCACGTAGTGTGCCCAGCAGTGGGTCGTGTATGGGCTGGAGATGATGATGATGATGATCGCATTATCCGACATTGATGCAAGTTAACATCGCTTCTATATCTATTTACAGAAACGGTTATTAAAACTTATTACTTAAACCGCTAAATATGTGTTAATAAATTTTAAACATTTATTTGCAAAGGTTGGCTATCCATTTACATTTTAAGTTAATTGGTTTAAAATCCGAATCCAAAGCACTCAAGACAGTTTTAAAAATGTTAGATTAAAAATTAAATAATATACTGCACTTATTTTACACTGTGGCCGAGAATATTATCCAAGATACATTTCAACCATTCCATTCAATTTTCTTTAAGTCAATATTTCTGCTAGCTTTATTACGGTAACTGGAATATTGAACCACTACATTTAATATTGCCGCGTAAGGCTACCTACAGACGAGCGTTTTTCGTTGGTGAAATTTTATTTGTTGCAAAAAAACAAAATGAAAAGAATAATAATTTCATCGCACTACAGTGATATCAACGCTATGTGTGTCGCATAAAAACAGTGTAATTCACTTACATAAACATTCGACAGCGAGCTTGACGACTGACAAGACGTCTAGCCGCCATTCATTTTGACGTTTGAGCACAGGGGCGCGTACCAAACCTACACTCTAAACACTCCGAGTTGTTTTTTGTCTTGCTCTAAGGTGTGGAACGACACAAGTTGTTTTTATAACCTCAAATTTTGACAAGGAGTTCAATCATTATCTAAAACTAAAACGAAGTCTTCCATTCCGCAATAAATTTCCTGTATTATGTCTGTATTTAAACTTTTATTCACTTTTCATTAAAGTGAACTAAAAATAAGAAGTAAATTTTTTGAGATTTGACAAAGCCCATCTCATTTGACGGATGGTCACTAATACATATGACGTTTTAAACGTCAGAGTGTTTTTTTAGTTATTGTTCTGAGTTTTTAACCATCAAAATTGATCGTCAAAAAGTTGCAACTCTCCGAGACTCGGAACGGGGTATTTGTGCCAAACGTCATGTCGAACGGCCTAAGAGTAAAAAGTAGTAGACTTGAAGCGCGCCCCTGTATTCACTCATCTCTACTTCGATCCCTTGGCTGTGTATGTTTGTCGCTGTTTTACGACATTTAGATTTAGTTTTTCTTGTGTTTTGGTATTTGATTTACTTTTACAAAATATATTTAAATAGTTTTGGATTTTTAGTTCCAACTCACACTGAAGATTAGTACGAGATATGAGGTAATATACTTAAAAAGGGATTTGTCGAATTGATAACCTCCTCCTTTTTTTATGTGGATGGAAATAAATTTCACGCGTCTGATATGGTGTTTTCCAGCAGTTAATTGAATCACTGGAATGGTAAGTATGCCCTAGGTCACTACTCTGACAGATATTACGCGACGTTTACTTGGTAATTCTATTCTCTGCAAACAGTCGACAGACTAGACGACAGACTCTGACCAGCCTAAATGAAAGGCAAATGGTATGTATTGTAAAATACTACAATGAGTGTATGTATACAGTGGTCAAATATACATGTGTACTGCCTTTCATATGGAAAATTGGCATAGAGTGCAAAAAGTAAATATGAATTAGAAACCCAAGATCGGTGAATTCTGTATAGACCTTATCTCGTTGTAATAAGTGCGGTGTTACGCCTCTTACAAAAATCTTAAAAGACATCTGCGTTTTTAGAGTAGTGAACTGAGAAAGATATCTGAATTAGAAAAATTACACGTCCTGGGGCGGGGATCGAACCCAACCCTTTCACAATCCGAGTGACTACTCTAACCAACCCCGTAACCGCTAAAATAAAATTAATAATAATGAACTGAGAAAGATTTAAAATACTTTTTAGTGATCAGAACAGTCACCCGTACTTAAATATTATGCGGATATAGTAAACCAAGGAGGTCGGTTTATAGCTATTTACTTTTTCACTATTCATTCCATGTCTATATGGGCTTGATCCCTTTGCCGTACCTTTACAGGAGACGGCAAAGGGATCAAGCCCATATAATCCAGACATAATAATATTAGTATATTTGTTAATTCTGCAAATATTGCATTAATAATGGTGTAAATAGTGGTGTTGAAATAGAGTTAGATAAAATTCTTAACGTCTTACACATCAAATTCACATATTTACTAATAAAATAAATAAATAACAATGATCTTCCAATTGCACGTTAACACAAACGCTTGCTTCCAAAACTACACAAAAGAGATGTTTCATATCCAGCCAAGTATATGTACAGTATCTTAAAAAAATCAGGAAAAATCACCTGAATCCGCGAAAAATACTAATAATTCGTTTTTATCCATAGTTTGTGTGTAGAAAAGTTTAAAATTTTCGTCGATTTAATTCGAGTTATTCACAATGGCAATATGGCGGGTGACATAGAAGTCAACTAAACGTCACCAAATTCACTTAGGCGCCATGATGAATTTTTGGCTGTGTTGCAGTTTTATCTACAAAAATTCTTGATTTGTACCACGCCACAAAGAAAATAAAAATAAAATGGACAATTGAACACTGCTTTGCATATTTTTACCTATTTTTCAGTATACTGTACATAGTACAACCTGGCCGGGTCACCATACATTTTTAAAATATCTCATATTATAACACAACGTTCGTTCAGACTGAATTTAGTAATTATTCTAATCAATATCTTGACTGACACCATCAAATCCCGCCAAAAAATCGCTATCTACTTTTTCTGAAAAAAGACCAAAGAACAAAAGACGTCTAGTCTTTTGTTTTTATTTGAATTTTCATTATTCTTCTTATTCTACGAGTAGTAAGAATAATAATTCGGTTAGGTAGGACACACCAAATTTCAAAATATTTTATATGTTTATTTTCTTCGACCGATGTGTCTCTACGTTCACCGTTTATTAAGTGACTGATACACTTTTTGTATTATAATACATTTATTGTGATTGTGCATTGTCGGAAAGCTTGAAAACAAAGTATTATACTTTTGTCATTGGTTTCTTCGTTGGTACGTTGAATACCTTCTCTTCTAATTTTAATATATAGCTTATCTAAACTTATGTTTGAAAATATGAATTATGATCTCAAAGATGAACATATATTAACATAATTTTTGATACAGATAATTCAAATGAAAATTAAAAAAACAACCTGTAACATAACGACTATTATAACATTGGTTCGACTCATTATAACTAGTTTCCAAAGTGGCTGAAGGGAGGGTATAATTATTGCAACTATTTTTCCTAAAGCAATATTGTTTCAGAAAGCGAAATGTGTCTCAAACACTTGAAATACCTAATTGACAGCATAGAGAACCTAAACCTTGATGCGCGCGCTGCGCTAACATAGTAGTAGTTCTGTTTATCCCCACAGGGAAAGGCAAAGCGCTAACATAGTGAATTGAATGTAGATTTGGCGCCATTTTGTCTATGTTTAAAAAAACAATATCAATTGATAAAAATGTCTGATGTTAGTAGTGACTTATTTGAATGTTTGTATGATTGGGTGAGTGTGGATAAAGTATTGTTAATATAACTGCACATAACTTGCTATTTAAACACTTGCATGATACTATTGAAAGACCCGCCAAGGCTTATTTTTTAAACACCCTAGGTGACTAGGTGGTAGACCCATATGTAGGGTCGCCTGGGTAGGTACCACCGCCTTTCTTATTTCAGCCGTGAAACAGTTCGCTTTGTTTCGGATTGAAGGGAAAGGTAGCCAGTGTAATTACTGGGCATGGACGGCATTTCATCTTAGGCCTCAGGATGACAACGCACCTGCAATATCAAGTGCTTTTCCTTGTTATTGCAGGTGTCTATAGGCGGCGGTAACCGCTTACCATCAGGCGGGCCGCCAGCTTGTTTGTCATCTAGTTGTATAAAAAAAACACCTTCAAGTTTTAATAAGCTCTATTATGTGATAGTTGTATAAACTTCTTTTTTTCTATGTGCGGCACTGCACTGCTAAAAGTTATCATTTACTAACTATACTTCAGCCAAGTTGCGTATTAA
Organism: Nymphula nitidulata; assembly: GCA_947347705.1. NCBI lineage: Eukaryota > Metazoa > Arthropoda > Insecta > Lepidoptera > Crambidae > Nymphula > Nymphula nitidulata. Next base: position 7,575,488 of record OX374645.1, on the reverse strand, counting down.
CATTTTGATGGTAATTATATAGATTGTTCAAAGAAGTTAAGAAGAAGAAAGAAAGAAAGAAGGAAAGAATATTTTCACAAAGGAGAACTTTCATTTCGCCAAAAAACACATTTTTATATCCATCACAAAAATATATTAACTAACAACTTCATAGTCTCTGTCTGTCTGTCATGTCTGAATTCACACCGGTTCCAAAAGATGAGCTACCGAGAAGATTCCGGCAACAAACTCGTGTAGTCACTCTTTTCAAATATTAAATTACAATGTTTGTAGTTAAAAAATTATAACTTTTAGCAGTGCAGTGCCGCCCAGCGAAAAAAAAATTGACATTGTAAGTTTGACACTGTAAATTAAATTAACATTTTATAATAATGTTAAAAATAAAATCAAGAATAGGTTGGATACAGTTTTACTATCCCAGGACTGTGGTTGATTGAGGAGTTGTTCATCATCAGAACACTATCAAATCAGAATGTGTCCATGCGGGTTCCAAGTCACCACGGTTCTTGGAAGAATCCGAACGTTTTGATCTATAGTTTTGATTGGAAAAGCCGGCAAGCAAACAGTGATCTCGCAGTTTCGAAAGTTTCTCAGATATAAAGCCTTCGCAGAAGCTCCAAGCTTCTGAGATAGTCTCAAAATAGATTGGATTTCAGTATTCGTTCCGATTTGAATCAACGACTTTAATATTGGCGTCGACTGCATCTAGTTGTAGGTTTCCGTAGTCTATATGGAACCCTTACAGTTTCGTCATATCCGTGCCTAGTTAAGAGACTTTCAGTAGATACTAGAAGGCTGTAATTTGTATTTAGAGTCTGTTGAGTGTTGTGCTTATGATCACTTCGGAATCACCAGTTTAGTGTCTATTTATATTAGTTATATTTATATCGCCATGGTCGATCCCTGGATGGGTCAATCAAAATTTATAATCTCGCGCTCCCATCATTGTCGGTCCCAATCTGAGGACATGAATTTATTCTAAACATTTATTACTTTTCATACTTTTCTAAAATTTTAAACATTTATTATAATGTTAGATAACAATTAAGAATATTAAAAGATGGCGAGGCGATAACGAAACGAAAATCAATATAAATCCGAATAGGTTGGTTTAGTTACATTAACAGTTAAAGGAAAATTTGATTTCATTTATTCCTCACTTTCCGGCGAATCTAGGTCGCAAGCAATCAAGATTATTGAAATTTTTGACTATGTCATACACTGCCGCCGTGTAGAGGGTCGTAGTATAATAGTATACACACAGCGGGTCTAAGTTATTAAAAAATATATACTATACTATATATATAGAGCCTATAACATGGGTTCCTTCAAAAGAGGCGTGAAAAAGCATCTTTTAGGCCGGCAAGGCGGAGGCGGCTAGAGCAGTGTCTGAACTGCACTAGCTGTCTTCGCATATGGACTCTTCTTACCGCTTCACATCAGGTGGTGTTGAGTCATTTGTCGTGCTTTTTATAAAAAAAAATTAAAAAAAATACTTATTTTTAACCTATAATAATATAATCATCATCACCACCAGCCTATTTACGTCCCACTTCTGGGCACAGGCCTTCCTACATGGGAGAAACACATGAGGAGCTTGGGCCATAACACCACCACGCTGGCCCAATGCGGGTTGGTGGGCTTAAGCAGTTGCAGTAACAACCGGCACCAACGGCTTGACGTGCCTTCTGAAGCACGGAGGAGCTCGAGATTATTATTTTGATTGACCCATCCCGGGATCGACCACGGCGAAAGTTGCTTTGTTTTCGTAATCGAAACCAGAGCGCTCAAACCAGTATGCCGCCGAGATCCCCTCGTGGTGGTCTAAGGTTACAGTCAAGACAAACACAAAGTCAACTACCCTATTAGGGTAGTACCCTATTAGGGTAGTTGACAACTTTTTTTTTATTTCATAAATAAGAAGTTTATAACTCATAAAGAAATATTGCAAAAGAAATAGTATGTCTAAGATCAATAATTTCACAGATATAGTGGTATGTTTGATGTGTTGCGGCGCATCGTCCAAAAACGCTCCATAGAAAATCTACGGAACAGGTGACGTCACATGTTCCCATATTACTAAGAAATGTATGGGCATAGTGACAAAATTGAAAATAACTATATCGTAAGTATGTTTTTATGAATAGTTGTCATAATAATAGTTGTTTTACTTAATGTAAGCAATCTAATATCATTAAAAAATTTAATAAATTTTGAAAAAAAATATGACCATTTTTTTTTATTTTTAAATCAGTACAACTTGAACAATATCCCATATCTTTTAAGTTTAAAATGTTTTTATGGGTAACAGTAGCGTATATTTTCCGAATTTGTGAAAAATAGCGCCAAATTCAAACTTAGGCAACATCCCAATTGTGTATGCATTAGCAAACTGATATGGAAGAAATGTTAATATTTGGAATTGCTATTTGTAACCAGTACTATTTTTATTTCCATTAGGATGATGAATCGGGATTCGGGACTCAACGGCCACAATCAGGACGCATGAATTCCATTAAATTGACACATCATCCCATACCGTTTAGCGACGATGTGCCAAAGTAAGACACTTTTTATATTTTGTGATGCGACACTTCGTTTCTCGACGTGACACATAGTCCTGACTGAAGCGGGGGACACGTACACAAACACCCGCCCCGCGCCGTTGTGTCACAGTGGAACACTTTTACGTGTGTGTGTGTGTGTTTCTTCTTAGCAACTCATGCCATTTTACAATATGGCCGCCTCTGTGGTCTAGTGGTTGAGACCACCTGCCTAAGATCGAGAGGTCCGCGGGGTTAGGTTCCCGTGGGGGCAGAAATTTTCTGCTTGGTTTGGTTGGTGGTAGGGCTTTCCTAAGTCCGCCTGGCTAGCTACCACCATCTTACCTAAGTCTGCCGCCATAACAATAATGTTAACGGCATTGTTGTGTTCCGGCAGTTAGAAGTAAGATAGCCTGTACCTCTGTGGTTGAGGAATCCGGGTGTAACTCGCTTCCATCACCGGCCTTATTTTCCTTACTAAGGCCAAGAGTTACCCCGTTAAGTTTTAAAAAAATATGACACTATAAATCTGTAATATCTGGGAATACGGCACTAATACGTCACTCTAGCATATATTGTATTAGCATGATCGTAGCAGACGTTGTGTCATAATGTTATTTAATTATTAGGTCCGTCTTTAAACGTTGTGCCCCGGAACGTGTTAAACGACTTGATTAGATATCTGCGAATAGTATAGTACCAGTACCGAGGTGTTTCTATCTCGTACCATCAGGAGGTCCGTTATTTTTTTGTCTTGTCTAAGAAATAAATAGACGTTCGGCCTAAATGGAACATATCTTTTGCTGCGGGGCAAAGCCTTCAGCTTTTGGAAAATGCCCAAGTACAAGAAATATGTTATAATTTTTGGCGTAGACTCACAAGGACAGACACAGTTTTAACTTGTCTGCTTAAACTGTCACCGAAATTGCTAAACCATGTCGTAACGATTCTAACAGTAGGTATATTATACACCGGAATCCGTTCAGCAGCTTAAAAGTTATGATTGAATAAAAAGAAACTAAAAAACACGATACAGTATTTTTTGCATAATTATCTCAATTATTTTCATACATAACACTACAAATGACTCAACACCACCTGATGTGAAGCGGTAAGAAGAGTCCATATGCGAAGACAGCTAGTGCAGTTTACACACTGCTCTAGGTGCCTCCACCTTGTCGGCCTATTGTGAAGGAACCCTTGTTATAACAAGGAGGGAACACAAAGGGAAATACCAAGCCTTTGAAGTACTACAAAGAAACGAGTTACTGAGTGACTAGCCTTTTGTCCCGCTGCTGGGCATGGGCCTTCCTACGTGGGAGAAACACATGAGGAGCTTGGGCATACACTACCACGCTGGCCCAATGTGGGTTGGTGGGTTAAAGCGGTTGCAGTGACAACCGGGACCAATAGCTTAGCGTGCCGACGAAGCACAGAGGGCCCGAGATTATAAATTTTGGTTGACCCATCCCGAGACGGACCATGGCGAAAGTTGCTTTGTTTTCGTAATCGAAACCAGAGCGCTGAACCAATACACCACCGAGTCTTACAGTCTCAAAGTTCTAGAGTGTCAGGCATACACTCCTGTCCCTCTAGAAGTACACAAATACAAAGAAGAGATGACATATTGATTCTTCAAAAAAGGCGTGAAAAGGTTTTTACAGGGTCGGCAACGCGCAACTGATACCCCTGGTGTTGCAAGCGTCCATAGGCTACGGTAACCGCTTACCATCAGGTGGGCCGTATGTTTGATTGCCACCTTAGTGGTATAAAAAAAAATGTATAACATACAACAAAGTATTTTCAGTAAACTTAACCAGTTTACTGCAAACTGAAATACAAATTAATTCTTGATAATTTTTTTTAGTCAACTTATAAGTCTAGTAGTGATTCTTATATTGAATCCAAAAACGTCAGTAATTGCGAACTTGGATTTAATTTTGAGTTTATTTCATCCAGACAATAATCTGTCAAGCGGCGTTATACCTCTAGAGGCCTATGACAATTGAACAATCAATTATGTCTGGAAATCTGATGCTTAACTGGTTAATAAATCGTTTAATTCGTTTATTTTCTCACCACAATATACAGTTACATAATTCACAGCTTACACTGCATTATGGCGCAAACGATTTGTTATTGTCGGAGACTGATGCCTATTCTAAACTTATATAAGCTTGTATTTCAGGAGTAAGCTTGTAATAGAACATTATGGACCACATTCTTCCGAAATATTATATCTCGCGTGCTCTTTAATTTCTGTGTAATTCTTACAGATACGAAAACAATTCCCTAAAAACCTATAGGTATCTGCAACAGTTGTGAACCTTAAAATTTTAAACAATATTCAACTGAAAACCCTACAATAACTCAATACCCCTATGTAAGTACTACATTCTTGAAAAACAAAACTTAATAGCTTATCGCGCATGCTCTTTCAACTCTGAGTAGTTATTTTTGATACGGGAGCAGATTCCTAACACCCTGCATGTATAATAGTTTAAGAAGCTGTATTTATATGCTAATACTATGCATTCAGATATTGGATTTGAGCCAAATGGCGTGCACCTGAGCCGTAATATACTTACCTTAGTATTTCTGTTCAGTTTGCGCAGAAATTGACTTTTTATTTTAACAAGGAGGCAAATAACGGTCCGGTAATCTTAGCTGGCCTACGTATCGTAATGGACACTATTTTTCGGACCCTGGGTTCACAACTAGATATCCGGGTTCAAATTGTGTAATAAACACGTATAGTCCAACTCAGAAAAGGCTTGGCACTCGCACGAAGTAGCTTAGAAAATGCACCCGTAAAATAATAGTGGTAGTCTTATACGGACGCAATTTTTTATTATTATTCTTAACAAGGAGCTCTTGGCCTTCATTTTACCCAGTGGTATGGTATGACAAGGCCGAATATGGAAGCGAGCTACACCCAGATCCTCAACTACAAGGAACTGGCTATCTCACCTCTAACTGCCGGAACACAACAAAGCTGTTAACATTATTGTTATGGCGGCAGACTTTGGTAAGATGGTGATAGCTAGCCAGGCGGAATTAGAAAAGCTATCAATCAATCAATCATTTATTGCTTTCATGTTGTTTACAAATGTTCTTACAAATAATTTTCAGTATCAAACATGAACCCTGTAAGGGTACCGCAATATAAGTATAGGTACATTCGCATGCAATTAACAATTATTTATAATATTTCAAATTTTGCTTGATTTATATTAATGTCAAACATTATGAATACACATAGGATAGTCAAAGTAATCTACTACAATGTCATATTTAGTAATAATATAATAACGAAAATTTTATTAAGTTTGTCATAATAATGTCAATCAGTTAATTAGAATGGCAAATTATCATTTCAAGGCTAAACATATATCTTTTATTATATATCTTCTATAAAATATATATCTTTTAATTACATATTATTGTCATGTAAAACTCGTCAATACTATAATAACATTTAACAATTAATAACATTTTTAAATTATTTAGGAAAACTGTATCTTTTTTTTTTCTATTTTTAATCTGTCAGGTAATTTATTATATATTTTGACTGCCATTACGTTCTTACCTCTCATCAATCAAACCAAGCAAAACTATACTCTGCTCCCACTATTATAAGTGTGCAGCTATTTCTTTGTTCAACTGTACATCTCCACGAGTCATTAATATTTTAGTATGTATTTAATCCGCTAACGGCATTAATATCGTTTTTTATACCACTAGGGGCTATCAAGCATATGGCCCACCTGATGGTAAGCGTTTACCGTAGCCTATGGACGCGGAGTATCACTCGCCGACCCTATTAAAAATTCACACGCGTTTTTGAAGAACCCCATGCTGCACTCCTTCGAGAAAACCATTACAGGGAGCTTATCCTACGGTACGCGACCACTTTTTCTCCAACGTGTGGGTAGACGAACCTCCCGGCCCGTGACGACCGGTGCTGTGGTCGAAAGAGACCGTGGGCATCTTGGTCAGCTGTCTCTTTTGCATTCATATTGAGAGAACGATATAAACTGTACTTAAATGTACATTTTTTTACGACAAAGACGGCAAACTGTATCCTAACGTCGCTCGTAGCACCTTGAGCATTACTTACTCGTTGTAACTGTAGCCTATAGACGCTCGTAGCACCTTGGGCTCTACTTACGCGTTGTAACCGTAGCCAATTGATGCTCGTAGCACCTTGGGCGCTAGTCATGCGGTGCTACCGTAGTCTGATCGCGCTCGTAGCACCTTGGGCACTACCTACGCGTTGTCATTGTAGCTTAGACGCTAGTAGCACCTTGCGCACTACTCACACGTTGTCACCGTAGTCTAATGTAGCGACTATAGGCTATAAAAAATTCAATGCTATAATAATGTAACATCTAATTAAACGCGATATAAATCCGGTAAATTGGTTCTATTTCAAATATAAAAAATCCATTCAAACTTTTTATCCATCGGAAATCGGCCTATCTGATTTGTATTCTAAGCTTTTGCTAGAAAAAAGGCAAAATATATTTCAAATTCACTCATTATGACGCTTAAAAGTTATCAAAGGACCCTCTAGGGTATCTCAGAATAAAACCGGCTTTAATGAAAATACGACCTTAAACAGTAGTCACAAAGTCTAATTAGGTGCGTTATCTATTTCGTGTTTGATTTTACATTCGTATATTTTTTTTGATTCTCAAAAGGTGTTCTTAAAGATTGTGGTTAGTTATAAACGGTATTCAAAATGCCACCTCTTTTGTGACGTAGATTAATCACAACAATATTGTTATCTATGTTTATTTAAACGATAAATATAAAACACAAGCATTTATGGTTCCCCTGATTGTAAGCAATAACCGTAGCCTATAGACGCTCGTAGCACCTTGGCCACTACACACGCGTTGTCGCCGTAGCCTATAGACGCTCGTAGCACATTAGACACTACTCACGAGTTGTTGCTGTAGTCTATAGACGCTCGTAGTATGTTTGCCACTACTCAGGTGTTAACTATTCTCTAAAGATCCTGGTCTCAATTTAACGTTTCCTCAAATTAGCTTTCAATTATTTGTAGTTCAGAATCTGTTGCCAAATCGATGTAACTCAAATCTTCAGCCACATACATAGTTGTAACCACTCGGGTACAATATCTCTGGTGCAAGTTTTCGAACTATTCCGTTGCTATATCGAATTGCAGTCAAAATTATATGCAGAGAACTAAACTTAGCCATACAACAAACTTGGTAGGGAATCTACATCTGTAAATCTATACATATAATAAGAATGAAAGGACCTCGTGTCTGTACATCTCATACATATAAAAAAATAGTTTGGAGTACTGACAATAAGTAACAAAATTTTTTTGTCATTTTTAGAATTTTGTCTTTAGTTTGACTATCAAAAGTTATTACGATTTGAATACAGAAAGATGTAACTTTTCAGACATTTCGTGTAACGCGTCGTCAGTAATGTTGCCTGCGTTATAGTATTATATTATATTGATTCCGTTTTATAAGATAAATAATAAAACGTAAATATCTAAGTACCTGTTGATAAATAAGCTAATAATACCGCATGAAAAAGGTCATAGGTCGTGAATTTTCATTGGATATTTTCAATAGCACTTTTATATTTCTCGTAGACAGGATTCCAAACTTGAGAGGTATATTCGAGTTTATATTTTTATAAACATGATTTAAATCCTTAACCAACTAAATGCTCAAGTAAAATCATTCAACCTACCCTACCTACGTACGTCCATCATAATCATTAACCTATGTTGTGACAAAGGATTATGATTATTATGATTACCTGTTGTTATTTTCCGACATCCACGCGAACGAAGTCGCAGGCACATGTTTCTAGGGGATGAGTACCTACTTAAATTTAATTATTTTAACCTTTTCAGTTTTCGAAGTCGGGTTTAATTATTTTTTTTACAATTTTTAGTGATAACTTTCCAAGGTCGATGCTAGATGGGTGACCCTCAACTTGTATTGTTTCCTACTATCGTATCGTTTCACTAAAAAGTCATAGGAAAGCAAAAATCCGCCAATTTTGCATACGTAGACGACTTAATAATTTCTGTTTTTTTTTAATATGAAAACCAAACTACTATTCCGCATCGAACAAAAAAAGAATCACTTAAATCGGATCAGTAGTCTCGGCGTAATCGGCGTGAAACATACCAGCCGAATTGAGAACCTCCTCGTTTTTGAAGTCGGTTAATAAAACCACTCACAACTCAAAAAGAATGCCAAAAATTCAACTTACAGAATCCAAGATGGCCGCAATCCATATAAAATCATCTATTTCAATTGAAACAACTGAATCAAACAGAATGACCGTCATAACTCAAGATCCGCTTTCAACTACTGTTAGGGTTAGGTTTGGATATCATAAATCAGACACGGATACCGGTAGGGATATTAATTATCGGATATAAAATCCGGAGATAGTTGGCTAGTGAAACGTCGAACGGATATGGTATCTTTGGTATTTCATAGCTATTGTTGCAGGCGTACCATATATTTTTTTTATACAAAGCACGACAAATGACTCAACACCACCTGATGTGAAGCGGTAAGAAGAGTCCATATGCGAAGACAGCTAGTGCAGTTCAGACACTGCTCTAGCCGCCTCCACCTTGCCGACCCATAAGGTGCCTTTTCACGCCTCTTTTTAAGGACCCCATGATATAGGAAGGAGGGAACACATGTGCTGGCAAAGAATTCCAAGTTTTGGAAGTCCGACAAAGAAACGAGTTACTAAACATCTTTGTGCTTGATGTTGAGGTGGAGACAGTAAATTGATGATGATATTAAAGATCACCTGGGTTTCTATTTCAGCAGTAAAACAGTTCGGTGTTTTTCGGATTGAAGGAAAAGGTAGCCAGTGAATTACTGGGCATGGAAGCCATTTCTTACTAGGATGTGAGGTGCTACAAGTGTCTATAGGCTTCGGCAATATCTTTATTAATTTCCCATAAAAAAGCTTTGAAATATTAAGTACAGTAGAAGTTCTTTTTTACGCTTCTCAGTAAATAAGCTTTCTTCTATAAAACATTCTCTTTGATGTTATACCGTTTAGAAATTTATACATTTCGACGTAAAATTCAGGTGCTCGACAGTAGCACCGAAAATGTTACGAAAATGCGGCCGTCAAACGATGGGAAGTGAAAATATTATGACGCTTTGATCAAAATTGAAAACATACATTAACAAGCTTTTGCCCGCGACTTCACCACGTGATCATATTGATCCCTTAAAACAAACAATCAATTCTTAAGAGAACTGTACATAACAGCGATTGCGAAAGTACCCTGTCGTCCGCCGTGGTTTCTAAGAAATGCTTTGGTTTTTGGTGAGTATGCCGGCCTTCAGCCGGTGACTCTCACATAACCCAGGGGTAGCCATTATGGACTCTTCTTACCGTTTTACATCAGGGGGTGTGACGTCATTTGCTGTCTTTGTAAAAAATCACATAAAAAACTTAGAGAATTCCAAGTCATTTACCAATCAGTTAAAAATGTTTCTAATAGAAAAATGTTTTTTTTTTTATACAACTAGATGACAAACAAGCTGACGGCCCACCTGGTGGTAAGCGGTTACCGCCGCCTATAGACACCTGCAATAACAAGGAAAAGCACTTGATATTGCAGGTGCGTTGTCATCCTGAGGCCTAAGATGAAATGCCGTCCATGCCCAGTAATTACACTTTATTATAATTTAAAAGAATTTTTCGAAGATAAATATGTAATTAACATGCAATAGAGTACTTTGACCTCGTTTGTTTATTTATTTAATTTAATTGTTATTTTGTTTAATTACTATTTAATTTAATATATTAAATTTCATCATTCAATTATTTATTTAATTTAAATATTCAATAATTTATCAACTAATGATTTTTAAAATGAATTAATTAATCTAGTTTAAATTGAGAAGTGACTGAAGGTAGAAATTATAAATAAAATGTTATATATAAATGTTTTAAATGTTATGTTTGTATGTGCAATGTGTATAGTTTGTTTTTGTTTAGTACCTGCTTATGTCAATTGTGTAATTATTGTTAAACTATTACTAATAACTAATTTGAATATTATATCTTTATTGTTTAGTTAACTTTAGCCCTCTAAATTGTTTGCAATGCCCTTGCAGGGCGTCACAATTGTGCCTCATTTTTAATTATTATCACCTAATGTACTGTGACATGCAATAAAGAATTGAATTGAATTGAATTGAAAAGCGAGGTTCGATAAAATTTAACGACCACTTCAAAGTAACAAGACAAATTCTTGCTTATTAAATTTAGATAGCAGGAAAACTATTTTCCCTTTAAGAAATAAATACCCCACGTTAAATTTTCCTGCCTGAAGCGATAAAAAAATTAGTCAACCGAACGAGGGGATCAAAGAGAGTTCCCCGGGTCAACCTTCCATGTTTTATTTCATCATAATTTTATATTGATGGTCATGAATCAATTTAAGCATTGAACTGACTTTAAGAGGTTTTTGTAATCGCTTTGTCTGGTACCATAAGTAAGTACCTAAGAAGCTGGTGTCGGAGTTTCCATTGCGCCAGTTCCCGATACCGACGGATCCAACTCGGCTGGACATCAATCGGAAAGGTTCATGGCATATTCTCACCCAACTTCCGCAGTGTCTCAAGACGACAGTCTTTAATTCGTGTGTGTTGCCAGTGATGACATACGGGACTGAGCCGTGGCCGCTTACAATCACCGAAAGCAATGGAGAGGGATATGCTTGAGGTTTCCTTCTTGATCGAAGAGAAATGATGAGATCCGTAGGAGAACTAAGGTCGCTAACATAGCTCAAAGAATTGCGAGCCTCAAGTGTTATTATGCACGCCAAATTGCAGACTGACGGCCGTTGGGGCGGAAAGGCCCACGGTAGTCCGAAGATCTGGTGAGGGTTGCGGGAAGCCGATGGATGCGGGCAGCACAGGACCGATCGGTTTGAAAATCCTTGGAGGAGGTCTATTGGCTGATATGATGAGGATGATGATTATGTTAAATTTTTTAATTTAGTTTAAACATTTGTTTCAGACATACAGCAAAGATATACAAATTACAGAATTAGTCAGACAGAATAAGTCCAAAAAATTTAATAAAAATTCTCAGACCTACTGAATATACATATATATGACGACCGGCTGGCCGAGTGGTCTGTACCCCAGGCTACTCGGTCAAGAGGTCCCGGGTTCGAATCCCGGTAGGAACAAATGTTTGTATGATTTACGAGCATTTGTTTACGAGTCATGGATGTTTATATGTTTATTTAGTATATTTCTAATATTTATATACATATTATTATCATTATTTCTCCGTTATCTAGTATCCATAACACAAGCTCATAATGATGCTTACTTTGGGCTAGGTAATAGGTGTTAGTGTATAAATATTATATTATATTATATATTATATTATATAATTTCGGAGGAGTATGGTAACTAAATTTGTGAGTCGAGAATTTTATATATATTATAATAATAATATTATCATTATTTCTCCGTTATCTAGTGTCCATAACTCTTAATGATGCTTACTTTGGACTAGACAATAGGTGTGAGTATAATTGTTAATATATTTATTATTTATCACATTTTAATGTTTTTGATGCGTTTAAACGCCTACTTTATAACAACAACAAGTAACAATTACAAATAAAGAAAGAAAATGATGAAAAAATATATGCTCCAGGGGGGACTCGAACCCGCGTCTCCTGATTTACCACTACGCCACCGGAACTGTAGGTACAACCTACGAATTTCTTCACCGCTTTCTTTCCTTTTCCAACGTTATAGCAACGTTTTTCTCACCAGGCATTGAAGTTAACACCTCTAATAATCAGAAAGAATATTTTTATATATTTATTATTATTGTTATTATTATTATTAACAGCCTCGGGGGGCTTATGACAATTAAAAAACCAATTTTATCTGGAATCTGTGCCTTTTACCTGATCTTCTCAAAGTTTAATTGCCTCATTCTGTTTGTGATAAAAACTATTTTTGCAGGGCCACTGCCACACTTTACTTGATGTACACTGTACCAACTTAAACTCCGATCATTTGACTTAACATAATCTCACTTAACACTCAAACTTAGCTTAAAGTATGACTTTGATAAGAAAGATAACTTTGTAGTTTGAACTTCGGCGACTTCAAAGCAAGGGCGGTGAGATCAAAGGGAATCACGCCGCTTTGAAAGTGTAGGGTTATCGTGTATTGTCGACGTTCAGTTTCGGGAAATAACTGAGATTTGTTATTCTCTTGGTAACACAATTAAAGTTTAATTTTGCTAAGATTAGATTTAAATGAAATGATTTATTTAGATACATAATTTAGAAAGCTTTAATTCTATTAATCTATGTAATTTAAACTTAATAAATATGTAATCTAATTATAATCAAAGACATCAACGTATGTTCCGAAAAATAAGCTAATTGGTGGCCGTTTCAATGTTTCGCGCAACACAAATTGTGCGCAACGGAACGTTTTAGTTTTGCTTTGGTAACACAGCATAATAAAAACTACATAATAAATGGTTCATAAACTAGCCAAAGTCGAACACAAGTGTATGCAGCCAATCTATATAAATTACACATAAAATTAATTTTAATTTAATTTTTCTTTTTTAGTCCTGCGCATAAATACTGTTTCATGCTTATTGCTAAGTCAGGCTCCTTATGGAGTACTGCTGCCACCTATGGGCGGGAGCACCTAGACACCAGCTTGGACTGCTTGACGCAGTTCAAAGATGCGCTATGAGAAATGCCGACGATCCCAAGCTCACGTGCGGTATTGAACCTTTAAGCCTAAGGATTATGTGTGTATCCGGTAGACGTTTGTATAACAGGTTGTGTTCTGACGAATAAATTGACATGATGCCCACGGCCTCTTTCTACCATCGCACCGCTCGCCATTGGCAGGGAATCATCCCCACGCGTTCAAACCAAAATGGTCTCGTACTGTGCGGTTTAAGAGAAACTTTCTCCCACGTACGCTCCCTGCAGAGGTTTTCTCGAACGAGTACAGCATGGGGGTTCTTCAAAACAGACTTGAAAAGCTTTTTACAGGGTCGGCAACGCGCAAGTGATACCCCTGGTGTTGCAAGCGTCCATAGGCTACGGTAACCGCTTACCATCAGGTGGGCCGTATGCTTGATTGCCACAGTAGTGGAAAATAAACAAGTTTTGAAGTATACCTAATTCCGTTTTTTATCCTTAAAATAATTACATATTAAACAAGAACAACCAAAAAAATAACACTTAATTGAATTGGGCAAATTCAAATTTGCCGTTTTAACCAAAATATTAAACTGTTATCTACAGACGGCAAGACCAAAAGGACAGTACAAAAGCGGTAACATCAAAGAGTATTTATAAAGGACCGCGTTTTGAACTAGGATTAGAGTATTGTCTTGAGAATTATTACTAAAGTTATATTAAATTAGAATCGGTCTTTACCTGCTTATATACACTTGATAATCATTATTTATTCAATTATTTAAGAAAGACTTATCTTAACACCAACAAAATATAAATGCGAATTAAACAGTATGCGAAAGTCTCATCTTATAAAATTTGTTGAAATATGAAGACGATTCTGGGAACAAGATTTACTAGGTAGTAGGCCCCATACGGGCCGTCTGGGTAGGTACCACCGCCTTTACTAGGTGGTAGGCCCGTAAGTAGGGTCATCTGGGTAGGTACCACCGCCTTTACTAGGTGGTAGGCCCGTATGCAGGGTCGTCTGGGTAGGTACCACCGCCTTTACTAGGTGGTAGGCCCGTATGCAGGGTCGTCTGGGTAGGTACCACCGCCTTTACTAGGTGGAAGGCCCGTATGTAGGGTCGTCTGGGTAGGTACCACCGCCTTTACTAGGTGGTAGGCCCGTATGTAGGGTCGTCTGGGTAGGTACCACCGCCTTTACTAGGTGGTAGGCCCGTATGTAGGGTCGTCTGGGTAGGTACCACCGCCTTTACTAGGTGGTAGGCCCGTATGTAGGGTCGTCTGGGTAGGTACCACCGCCTTTACTAGGTGGTAGGCCCGTATGTAGGGTCGTCTGGGTAGGTACCACCGCCTTTACTAGGTGGTACGTGGTGGTATCTGGGTACCCGGAGGTGGCTCGGTGAAATGCTTCGGCAAACCCCGGGTCGTATATGGGCATGGCGCATGGACTGGGCGACCCCTGCACAGGCCCACGTCTAGCCGACGGTCCGCTGGTCCACCTAACCAGCGGTTTAGGGTATCGTCTGTAAGAGGAGTCCACTCCGAAAAAAAGGGGGGAGGGGGGGGGGTATCTGGGTAGGTACGTTTACTAAGAAGTAGGCCAATATGTAGGGTACCACCGCCTTTACTAGGTAGTGGCCCTGTAGGTAGGGTTGTCTGGGTAGGTACTACCGTCTTCTATCAACTGAAGTTTCGACTACCTGTAGCCTAAAAAAGTGATTACCTACATAGGGTAGGTAACCTAGCCAAACATAAAGTTGCATGGAGATGCACAGTTTTGTTAAATTAAATAAACTGAGATTGCATCTCGCCAAATTTTGATTATTACTAATGTAGCCGAAGTAGTTTAGTCAAGCCCATATGTAGGGTCGTCTGGGTAGGTACCACCGCCTTTCTTATTTCAGCCGTGAAACAGTCCGCTGTCTTTAGGATTGAATGGACACGTAGCCAGTGTAATAACTGGGCATGGATGACCTCAGGATGTCAACACACTTGCGATAGCAAGTGAAACGCTTTGAAGGGCAAATTTTATGGAAGCATTCAGACAGATATCCCGACCAAACCTTGGTTCTTCAAACACCGATCAGCCGATAAACATTCCACTTCTACCATCATCCGATTACGACTTGGTCATGTCTGTTCTCCAGTTTTTTTGGCCAAAATTTGAATACGCGATCACTCCTTATGTGAATGTGGTCTAGACGAAGGCACCATAGAACATATATTTTTTAACTGCTCTAGACACCCCATATCTCTATATGATCTGCTTCCAAACTCTGTTCCACGTCCAGCTAATATGGGTTTTATACTCTCTCAGATTCAATCCATTCCTCTCATTATTTCGGTGTTGGTGAAATATATTAAAAAGTACAATATAAAACTTTAGTACCTACCTCAGACAATTTTTTAAATGTACTTACGTCCTTAGTTTAGTTTATTCTTGTAATACAATAACCTTTTAAATACAGTACAATATTATATATACATTTTTGTATTTATAAACATACTAACAACAACTAACCAACTTATTGTTTGTGCTTGTCCACAGGTTACCCAACCGGTTAATAATTCCCTACAGTCTCGTGTCTTTTCCAAAACTGGATATTGGCGAAATTGTCAAATCTGACAGAGGCCATAAAACAAAAATTGAATTGAAATTTCCCTTGTTAGTGCAGGTTGTTATAGACAACTGTAGTGGGTACTTTTTATGCCATTAAGGGGACGATCAAGCATACGGCCCTCCTGATGGTAAGCGGTTACCGTACTCTGGACGCTTGCAACACCAGGGGTATCACTTCCGCTTTGCTGATCCCGTAAAAAACTTTTAAACCGTTTTTGAAGAACCCCAGGCTGTACTCGTTCGAGAAAACCTTGGACCCAGGACTTGGGATATCCCTGTGAAATTCTTCTAGTCTATCTGTATTTGCGTTTATGAGCTAACGTCCACCCTACAATGTCGAAATATTCTACGTGAATTTTTTCTAGTTTTATATCATTTTAATTACTAAGTAATTTTTCAAACATTTATAATAATGTTAAAATCAAAAATTAAAAATATTTACAATAGTTCGCGCCACTAGGATAGGAATAATTAGGATAGTCAGAAAATACAATATTTACAAAGTACGTAACGACAAAAGATAACTAAATAATATCAACAAGGATTAAGTAACATGTAAAGAATTTTTTATTTATACAACTAAATGATGAACAAGCTGACGGCCCACCTGACGGTAAGCGGTTACCGCCGCCTATAGACACCTGCAAATCACTTGATATTGCAGGTGCGTTGTCATCCTGAGGCCTAAGATGAAATGCCGTCCATGGCCAGGACACACACTGGCTACATTTCCCTTTAATCCGAAACACAGAGAACTGTTTTACGGCTGAAATAAGAAAGGCGATGGTACCTACCCAGACGACCCTACATACGGGACTACCACCTAGTAAAAATATTCTAAAAAAATATACCAGAAAAGGTAACCATAGCAACCAGCAAGGAATGACAAGAACTCTGTCATCGGCCGCGTTCACGTCAAAGGTGCCATGGATATCTAAACCATGAAGCGCGATTTTAAAGAAATCGGTACACATATTTACAAAAGATTTAATGAGAATAGAATCATGAAGTTATATTAAATGTTCCGTACGTGGACAAGCCCCACAGTTTCTAACGTATTTCTTATTGTTTAATTAAATCAAAATCTATAGATGCTTACAGTAATCCAAATCACTTAATTACATCTTTACTAAGTTTAACAGGCCTTAAAAGTCGCATCGTTTGACGCTCGTCCAAATGAGATTTATTTACAAAGAGTAATCAGGCCGCGTTAGCATGACAATGCCAGCTTCTAATCATTAGTGGGTAGCAACGATTTTATTAAGGTTCGGGAATATAAGCAAAATAAAATAATAAAAATACAAAATTAAAAATTTTAAGTAACCCCCGGCGTCATTAATCATCTATCTAACACCATCTCATTGCGACTATTCATAAGAGCCCAAACACGCTATATCTGCTGTAAGTTTCTGAAGAATTGAGCATTTCGCAGACTTTTGATGGTATAGAATCAGCTCAAGGATCGTATGTCATGGGAATGTCACCGAAGTGACAGTACACCAAACTTGAAATCAATCGGATCTGTAAAAGTTAGTAAAATTCTATTATCATGTAGAAAATGAGCTGATAGTCATCAAACGCCTGAACTGATCTTCATAAATTATAGCTAAGAACCATCGCAGTCACATCAGCTTTCAAACAAAAAAATCAAATCAAAATCGGTCCATTAGAACATCGTGTACTCAAATATTTTAATTTTGTGAATTCAAAACATCATTAAACCTCTTTACTTCTACCTCCATGGTGCCAAATTTATCATACATCCTTTTTTAACTTGTTAAAAACTCAGAATCGGCTCCTTCTTGGTGTACTTTTTGTTTAATTTGCTTTGCGCGCGCCATTTTCTTTTCACGACATATTTGTTAAAACCATAGGTTTAAAACAAAAATCTTGAAAACAAGTAAAAAACCTAAAATGAGTGATTCTAGCGTCGATGAAGTTTATTTGACGCCAACAGAATTGACTGAAACTGTTAATAATGCATATATGTTTTTTTTTTGCATTGAGTCTTTTCCTCGTTGAAGTGGGATGAAAAGTTACGTGTTGCACTCGAGTGCAAAGATATTTCACCTCATGCTCTTTTGGTTCCCTCGGCCCTCGCTCACGCTCAGGATTCTAATTTTTGAATCACTCGCTGCGCTCGTGATTGAATTTTAGAATCCTTCGCTAGCTCGGTCATCAAAATTGAGCACGCGGTTAAAAAGCAACTTTGCACTCTTGTATAACAAATAACTATCAAACACGTGCCTAGGTCACTTCATGGTCTTGACTTTCTATCGATTACCTATAAGAACTTCCAGTTGTCAGTTCACAGGACATACTTGGCATAAACTGTCTATGAGATAGGTATAGAGCCATATAATTAAACGTTACTTATATAATATATTTCTCTTTGAAAAGATTTTGACATTTCACCACCAGCCTAATATATACGCCACATTGCTGAGCGCAGGCATTCCTACATGGAGAAACACATGAGGAGTTTGGGCCATAGCACCACCACGCTGGCCCAATGCGGGTCGGTGGGCTAAAGCGGTTGCAGTAACAACCGGGACCAACGTCTTACAGTGCGCGACGAAGCACGAAGGAGACAGAGATTACTAACATTAATTGACGTTCCCGGGATGCGAAAGTTGTTTTGTTTTGGTAATGAAAACCAGAGCGCTATAAGCCAACACTCTACGGTAGCTTTTAGTTTAACCTTTGCATAGTATACAAATATTCGGCTTTGACTATACTTAAAAATTTTAACGCATTTTAACCGACTTCAAAATGGAGGAGCTTGTGAATGCGGTTTGTATATTTTTAAGTATGTGCATTGAATATTGCCGAGATTTTTGATCTGATTTACATGATTCTTTTTTTTTCGATGCGGAATAGTTGCCATTTGGTCCCATAAAAAGTTATTGATATTTATTGTAGTTTGGTTTGAAATAGATCGGCTAATCGGACGTTCATCTTTTTTTTATACTAAGCACGACAAATGACGTCACACTACCTGATAGTGTGCCAGATGTGGTGCCATTTGATATTTTTGCATACGGTCAGCACCAGAGTGATCAAAAATCTGCACTGTTTCAGAAAAGGAACTCTAACACTACAACGGTAGAGTCGTGTGTTGCTTGTAGCATCGCTTAAATCTATAACAAGTGAAAGTCGGTGCTATTTTTGCAGTAATAAGGTTTCTTTTCTAAAGACTCATAGTTATTTTTGACAACACTGAAAGCCCTGATAATTCTGATTGACTGTACCTTACTCCCTTGCATTAAGAGTTATTTTTCAAGTGATGTATCATCTTTACTATCATAACGATTGATGTTAGACACGCAACGCAAACCCCTTGAGTCATGGTTAATACACATTACGTAATAGTAATTAACTACGTATGCACAAGACAAGTTAATAAATTTATAATTAAAATTACATTTAATAATAATAATGATAACAATAATAGTAATACTCGGCGAAGAGGAGGAGGAGCTCAGTGGCGTAGTGAATCGAGCGGTCTGATTTCGATTACGAAAACAAAGCAACTTTCGCCATGGTCGATTCCAGGATGGGTGAACTATAATTTCCAATCTCGAGCTCCTCCATGCTTCGGATAGCACAGAGGTTCCCAGACATTTTTTTTCATAGACCACTTTCAAAATTTAGCTGGATCCGGTGGACTCCCTACAGCTACATTTCTACCATATTCCCAAAACTGGTAAACAAAAGTGAAGATAAGATAGGCCAACGTAGACCCCCGTCGAGTCTCTTGTGGACCCCTGGGGGTCTCAGTTGTTCCTGCTACCCACCAACTCGCATTGGGCCAGCGTGGTGGTGTTATGGCCCAAACTGCTCATGTGTTTCTCCCATGTAGGGAGGCCTGGGCCCAGCAGTGGGACGTATCCAGCCTATTATCTAGCCCTTTAGTTCCCAAAGTAGTCCAGGTTTTCCCCAAGGAGGGACATCCATTGCAGCCTAGGCCAGGGATGGCGAACCTTTACGTATCAGCGTGCCATATTTGTAAGGAAATGTTTAATGAGGTCATAGACGTGCGATCAAATCAATTTGCACTTTGTGATTATTGGTAAAATAATACTAATAAATACTATCGATTAACGTAGGGAGGGATCACTCGCGTTCGCCCGTCATATTATACCTATTTCACACTGTTTTTCGTAGTGAATAATGAATTTTATGATCAGTGACGTCCCCAAAATATTGTGTTGCGTGCCATTAATGGTACGCGTGCCATTGGTTCGCCATCCCTGGCCTAGGCGATATTGCTAGCCTGAGCCGTAGGCGAGGCCTACAAGAAAGCAGAGGATGTAATTACCAAAGCGCACGTATGTCATACGACGTTATATAACATATTTGCGAGGAAATAAATAAAACTCGGACTTTCTTAAACGAGTAAATCTTTAATCACTTGTTAAAGCAGTTATAAAATTTGAACTAGCTGTAAAATTTATTATTATGTTGCCAGTTGGCATCTATTATATAATGTTGTTATGTAAATTAATATTTTGTGTTTTTGTTGCAGATAATTTATTGTGAAAATTAATTAGATTAAAGAATTAAATGTTTATTTATTATATTTTATCTCCTAAAGTTAATTTTATTCATAAAATGTTGACCACTTTTCTGACATAAAAACTCTTTGCTAAAATTTAAAAAAGTACCGTTCGTTTTTAGACGGAGCATCTTGATAAACCGTGCGTTTTACATTACAATAACGCACAAGTCCGTAATGCGATACAATACGATATTGAAATTGGTGAAACCAGAGACCCTTTACGAGCAAATGTGTTATCAATAAATGAAGAATTACCGCAGACATGTTTTCCAATATCATTAACGAGCTTAATGACATTGGAAGCCATGTTGAGACGCGAGGAAAACATAGTCTTGCAAACTTTAAAGCGCGCTTATTTAGCCAACGAGGGTTGACAAAGGGGCCGCTTTGCCCCAATCATCTGTGTCATCGCGACCCTAATCCGCGACGTAATACGGGTTAAGGGTAAAATGTCAGAAACGTTGTAGCTAGGAGCAATTAAAAATATTAACAGAAAAACGCTACTACAAAGAGTTTGAGTTTGACGTTTGGAGACTGACGGTGGCCTTTGAGTTTTTGTTGAATTTTTAAAAATATCTAATGTTTGTGTTTTAGCACGTTTTGAAACGAGTTTTTTGGTTAATCTGTATTTTAATATTTTAAATGTTGTTTTGATATTGATTGAGATGGTTTTAGGGCGCAATAAAAGCTAAATTCTACCAAGCAATCTAGACGCGCAGTAGTGTGTCAGCCAAGTCCAAAAAAAAGGAACTAGCAACGCTTTGTGTGTTACACAAACCATTTCAAACCACCTGGTCGTAAACTATTTATTCTACATACATTAAATTGAAACACATTTAATGAAACCGCCTAGCTTATAAAGAATAGTATAACATTTCATTCATTTAGCTTAAACGGTTATTGATATATTAAAAAGAGACAGGTAGTGTTAAAGATGCAACTACATATTTATTATTTACAATGTCAGTTCTTATGTTTTAAACTAGATGGCGCCAGTAGTCATCTGTATCTATCGAATATATATCTAGAAATAGTTAGGTTTTAATTTTGCAGAAAATAGCTTACGATTTGGCGAACTTAATGCCATTAGGCATTATCTACCAGTCAACTAGAAAGACGAGTCCTAAATTATTAAATTGGTACCTAATGCAAAATCAAATGTTCGAAAAATCAAAATATACAATAACATAAACATATATACATAATATTGCACATAAATATTGTTAACGTGTAAAATTATAGATAAATACACAATTAATAAATACATATTTAATAAATACAAAAATAATAAGGATAGCTTTATCTCAATTTCACTTACCTATTTTTATACCAAACAACTTTTTTTGTATGAGAACGGCCGTTGTTCTTTCGTAAAATCAATATTCAATGCATAACTATTACTTATTCAAGTAGATCATCCATCACCCAAATTATTTCTCATTCGCTCCATCGTATCTTTATCGAGAAGATAACAATGTGATTTTTTTAAATCGCCCTGCTCGTGAGCGGAGGGTTAAACGGACATTTGTCAAGTGTCAAAGTGACAGTCCGCCATGTTGTTTTAGTAGCAACAGGTCGAATAGTGAATGATTAATTAATTTGATCCCAATTCTTTAAGGGCTGACATTTTTGTTTTGTTTTGTCACGTTATTTCGAATGATATTTTAAAATCAATCCAAATTTATTAATAGGTTTATGAAGTTCCCATTTTGTATGAAGTATTTCGTGCAAACTGGAATACTATGTTTTTGTATTAAATTTTAAATTGTATTGTCCGATTTTTATTAAGATTTTTGGGTGATTAAATCATCACTCCAATTGACCCTCATTTTAAACAAAATTTTAACAAAAACTAATCTTAATTTTACTAGTAAAATTCTGCTTGTACTGCGCTTTAAATATAAAATGTTATATTTTAGGTACACATCGATTTAAAATGATTTGAAAAGAAAACGACATTTATAGCGGCGGTTAGTTTTTTTAGAAAATTGTTTGCGCAAGTTCCCAGTAGTCAATAAATATTGCAGGTGCGCTATCATCCTGAGGCCTAAGATGAAATGCCGTCCATGCCCAGTAATTACATGGAGTCCCGGCTATGAATATGTATGGTTTTTAAGTTGGGGAAATGGAAAGAAAACATTATTTTTCAATTCATTTTCATTATTTTTTTGTTGTTTTCCCTTACAAAATACTTTCTGATGATAAGTGACAGTTTTATAATTATTGGTATAATGGCGACACTATAACGTCAAACTTCTATAAATATACCACTCAAAATATACAGAAAAAACAAAGAACTTTATTGATCTGTCTATCAGACTACCGAGTCCTAAATTCCATATTCCTACACAAAAAACGGACATTTTCCGAACGTTTTAAAAATATGGCCACAGAATATAGAGATTATTTCTTAATATGGCCTTCTATATTTCCATATTTGGCTTTAAGTTAATGATTTAAAATATTTATGTACGTGGTTTAACGGCCGAAAATATCACGCAAAATAATTAGTAGTGTTTCTAATGTTCATAGCCGAAAATGAAAATTCTTCATTAAAAATTACATAATCTTAATTTTTATAATGTCGTCAATACTCACTCAATGTACAGTATTCATTCCTCAGCACAGGGCAAGGCAAATAAAATAATTGAACGTAAAACAGGGTGTACACATAAAAAATATAAAAAATATCCAATGAAACTGTTTCGTGAGCCAGATCGCGTGCAAACGCTACGCCCGCGTACACCGTTTGTACACTGAAAGCTGCGGCTAAGCTAAACTTTTTTTTAAACACGGCAAATGATTTAACACCACTTGATGTGGAGACAGATAGTGTAACTTTAAGATTCTGCTGTAGCCGCTTCCAAGGTGCTTTTTCATGCCTCTTTTGAAAGACCTTATTTGAAGAAGGGAACACCTAACGTGAGAACCAGTTGTGAAATTTCTTTGTGCGTGATGCTTAAACAAAGATACACCTAGGCGGTGATTTGATGACTTTTTATCTCTAAGGATCGCGAACAAGGCTTTATTTCGGCTGTAAAATAGACAAGAAAAACATACCGTTTATTGCAATTTAAAATTTACAATTAATAAATTATGTAAAACGAAATTCGCAAGGATGGACTCAACTACTAATGTAATATTTGCATGTATGTTGTTGGTTGAGTATGGTCCGGACTATTAATTGATAATTCCATCTTGTATATTGAACCCGTCTTTGAAAATAAATTGATTTGAATTGAATTGAATTAAGTTTATAAGAGATCTCTTTCAACAGCCTATGTTTTTTATGACAATTTACTTTTGCATTTTGAAAATAGCATGCGTTAAATGTAAAAATATGTAGTGCCACCAGACACTTTGATTTTTTTCGTGTTCAAAATTTCCCTTTACACACGATATATCTCCACGTTATATCTTTCAGTGGGCAACAAGCTTTCCCCTTTGTT
Source organism: Nymphula nitidulata (assembly GCA_947347705.1). NCBI lineage: Eukaryota > Metazoa > Arthropoda > Insecta > Lepidoptera > Crambidae > Nymphula > Nymphula nitidulata. The sequence goes on along the minus strand of OX374645.1, from coordinate 7,551,565 downwards.
AGTGATTGCGTGCGTCCTTATCGGGAACACAAACAGAACTATGAAAATATGAAAATTAAGGCACGCTTAGCGTCGGAAATGTCTTTTTTAACCCGATTTGCTGAAAGAGGGTGCTTCATAACCATTGCCGTAATTCTGCGTTACGGTAATCCAATGATATGTCTATATCAGGCCGTGATATAGTATACGTGTTCAACCAGATTGTGGATTGTGGCTTAGACGTGCTTCTATTCTATTCTATTTTTTGTTTATGGCTATGTCTAGCTTGATAATTTCGCTAGTGTCGAGTTTGGAGAAGACACGGTGATTGATGACTATGATCGGTTTGAGGACACGTGGTCGGTCGGACAACCTGAGGGCAAAATAAAATAATATTATGGGAGGGTTTTGTTAGTATGGTTAAAGGGAGTAAGTGTAAGGACAAAGTACGACTACAATTTATATTAATTAATTATTGAGTAGTGGGAAACATTAACGCAATATATTATAAAAATAGCGGGTAAAGCGGAAAAAGTATTTATTTATAGGTTGATTTTGTATTTTTTGATATAAATTGATAAGCTTTTGTGAACCAGATTGTGAATTGTGGCTTAGACGTGCTTTAAAAAGTCATATACCCAGGAAACACAACAGATTGACGTTTTACTTTTTTTTCATTGATATACAGGATGGTGGCAATAATACGACAATAAATCAAAACAAGCGCTATATTAGTCCATGCAAATGTTTTGCATCTTTGAAATATTTCTTTTTCATTTGATAAATATATGATATTTCTATGAAATAATATAACATTCGGAGCTCGGTGGCGTATTGGTTTGAGCACTCTGGTTTCCATACGAAAAACCAAGCAACTTTCGCCATGGTCGATCTGGGATGGGTCAATCAAAGTTTGTTACCTCGAGCTCCTCCGTGCTTCGGAAGGCACGTTAAGCCGTTGGTCTCGGTTGTTCCAGCAACCGCTTTAACCCTCCAACCCGCATTGGGCTAGAAGGTGGTGTTAAGGCCTAAGTTCCTCATGTATTTCTCCCATCTAGGAAGGCTTGTGCCCAGCCGTGGGCCGTAAATAGGCTGGTGATGGTGATGAACATAACTTTGGCTGCATTATTTCATAGAAATGTCATGAAATTATCAAATGAATAAGACGTATTTGAACAAAACATAGGTATAGATAGAGAAGACAGCATCCACTATATAACGTTCTTTTACGTTGTAATAATTTTTTCCTTTGTGGGTATCTGCTTGAACATCCTAGCCTTCGTTTGAATAACATCGACACGGCTACAACATCCCCTCTGTAACATATTGGCCGAGGACCTTGTCACTGCTGTAGCACTGCTCACAATATTTGTTTGTATACTATGTATTATAGAGCTTATTCTTGCGCGTATGTTAAGAAATCTTTTTTCGGCTAATAAAGTTTAAAAAAATCACATACATAAAAAAGTATACTTACTGGCGCCGAAACGGACTACCACTTAGCTTTATGTCACAGGCTAAGCTGTGACGCTGGTTTTCAGTGGTATCCGGTGATGTGGGTTAGATGACGACATATATAACAAAGCAGATATTTATTATATACATTTATTATGTACATTCTTGAAAACATCTTATTCGTTTGATAATTTCATGACATTTCTATGAAATAATGCAGCCAATGTTATAATATTTCATATAAATGTAATTAAAATATAATAAAACTAGAAAAATTTCACGTCCTGAGGCAGGAATCGAACCCGCGACCTTTCGCAATCCGGGCGACTGCTCAGACCACTGAGCCACCCAGGACTTGGGATATCCCTGTGAAATTCTTGTAGTTTATCTCTATTTGCGTTTATGAGCTAACGTCCACCCTACAATGTCGAAATATTCTATTTTAAAATCCGAAACGAGTATTTTTACAAATACCTAACGATTCGGTTAAGTTGGGGCAGTGCTTTCTAATATTCTTAATTTTTGATTTTAACATTATTATTATTAACATTTATAAGTGGTCAGAGCAGTCGCCCGGATTGCGAAAGGTCGCGGGTTCGATTCCTGCCTCAGGACGTGAAATTTTTCTAGTTTTATTATATTTTAATTACTAAGTAATTTTTCAAACATTTATAATAATGTTAAAATCAAAAATTAAGTCATTTAAATGTCTTGAAATTATCAAACGAATACAATGTTTTTGAAAGTGGCAAATCATTTCTATGAACTAATATAGCCCAAGTTTTATTTTATTGCCGTATTGACAGCACCACCCTGTATGTCACAACATACGATAAATACTAACAATAAATCAACAAACAGCAGATAAATATGAGTGTCCAAAACTCAACACGTTTTGTGTTGAGTTTTGGACACAACAACATCACTAGGAACGTATTTACCGCTGTCGAACGAACGCTTTTGATTTAGTCGGTGCTTAGCAACTTTTGCGAACGTTACAAAGGTCTATTATAAACGTTAAAAATATTTGTTGGAAAGCTGAAAATTATACAATGGTTACCGTTACGTATTTGGATCTAAACGCTATCAAAAAGCGTCATAAATATTGAGATCAACGGAACGTTCTCGGTTTTGCTTTACAACAACATCAAACTAATTTATCTGTGATTGCAAAATATACTTTGAAATTCTTTTTTAAAGGTGTTTATGGACATGTGAAATAAAATATATTTCAATTTTCAGTGTGCCTTTTGTTACGCTTTACTCAGTCGTTTGCGAGCGTTGCTAGAACGCAATGAAAATCAAGACGCTCATGGTCGCGAACAAACCACATATTCATAATCATCACCAGTCTATATACGTCCCACTGCTGGGCACAGGCCTTCCTACATGGCAGAAACACATGAGGAGCTTGGGCCATAGCACCACCACGCTGGCCCAATGCGGGTTGCAGTAACATCCGTGCCTTCTGAAGCACAGATGAGCTCGAGATTATTAATTTTGATAGACCCATCCTGGGATCGACCATGGCGAAAGTTGCTTTGTTTTCGTAATCGAAACCAGAGCGCTCAAATCATTACACCACCGAGCTCCACATATTACGGCTCCAAAATAAAACATTACTTTTATCTGCGATGTCTTCTCTGGACTGTTTATCTCCGCGTTAGTTTTTATTGGTACCTACGATATGAAAAACTTCCAAATAGCGGATCCAAAGGTTCTTAAGACTGGGATCTTCTTAGGGGCGGGACTTCTGGCTTAGTAGATAGGGGTCTTAGACCATAAGAACAAGCTAGACAAAACGTGAAGCGCCTTTTTAACTCTGTGTGCGTGACCTGTGTACATGAATACCGTCGTGTGTGTAAAGCTGCAATTTTCTGTCTGAAAAAGAAGCATCGGAACTAAACAATTTATTACTGTTAGTGAAATTCATTATTGCTAGTTTATCGTGGAATTCTTTGCCAGCACATGTGTTCCCTCCTTCCTTTAACATGGGTTCCTTCAAAGAGGCGTGACACATTTTGGGCCGGCAAGGTGGAGGCACCTAGAGCAATTTCTAAACTGCACTAGCTGTCTTCGCATATGGACTCTTCTTACCGCTTCACATCAGGTGGTGTTGAGTCATTTGTCGTGCTTTGTATTAAATACACAAACTAAATTAATATAAATGAAATCTCATGGATTATTATTAGGTAAATTTTTACTTAAATAAAGATTTCAGTAAGAAATTGTAAGAGATATAGAGCATTATGCTAATTTACGAATCGCATTTCGAGCGCGTGACAGGGGTACCAATTCCGCCTTACAGAAGATCGCAGCTAAGCGCTACTTTGTAATATTGTGTTCCTCTAGTAAATAAGGTCGCCAAAGCTCTTAAAAAAAAGCGTTGTTTTATGTTGACAGCTTAAGCGACTTTGTGCTCTCGCTCCCATGTGGAGAGAAAGGTACATAAGCTGTCAAAATAACACTTTTAAAGGGTGGGCAGCGAGTGAGTATTGCTTAAGATGCTACAAGCGCCTATACTGCTACGATTACAACGCGTAGTAGGGTCCAACGTGCTACGAGCGTCTATAATGCTACGATTACAACGCGTGAGTAGTGTCCAAGGTGCTACGATCGTCTATAATGCTACGATTACAACGCGCGAGTAGTGTCCAAGGTGCTACGAGCGTCTATAATGCTACGATTACAACGCGTGAGTAGTGTCCAAGGTGCTACGAGCGTCTATAATGCTACGATTACAACGCGTGAGTAGTGTCCAAGGTGCTACGAGCGTCTATAATGCTACGATTACAACGCGTGAGTAGTGTCCAAGGTGCTACGAGCGTCTATAATGCTACGATTACAACGCGTGAGTAGTGTCGAACGTGCTACGAGCGTCTATAATGCTACGATTATAACGCGTGAGTAGTGTCCAAGGTGCTACAAGCGTCTATATTGCTACGATTACAACGCGTGAGTAGTGTCCAAGGTGCTACGAGCGTCTATAATGCTACGATTACAACGCGTGAGTAGTGTCCAAGGTGCTACGATCGTCTATAATGCTACGATTACAACGCGTGAGTAGTGTCCAAGGTGCTACGAGCGTCTATAATGCTACGATTACAACGCGTGAGTAGTGTCCAAGGTGCTACAAGCGTCTATATTGCTACGATTACAACGCGTGAGTAGTGTCCAAGGTGCTACGAGCGTCTATAATGCTACGATTACAACGCGTGAGTAGTGTCCAAGGTGCTACGAGCGTCTATAATGCTACGATTACAACGCGTGAGTAGTGTCCAAGGTGCTACGAGCGTCTATAATACTACGATTACAACGCGTGAGTAGTGTCCAAGGTGCTACGAGCGTCTATAATGCTACGATTACAACGCGTGAGTAGTGTCCAAGGTGCTACAAGCGTCTATATTGCTACGATTACAACGCGTGAGTAGTGTCCAAGGTGCTACGAGCGTCTATAATGCTACGATTACAACGCGTGAGTAGTGTCCAAGGTGCTACGAGCGTCTATAATGCTACGATTACAACGCGTGAGTAGTGTCCAAGGTGCCACAAGCGTCTATATTGCTACGATTACAACGCGTGAGTAGTGTCCAAGGTGCTACGAGCGTCTATAATGCTACGATTACAACGCGTGAGTAGTGTCGAACGTGCTACGAGCGTCTATAATGCTACGATTATAACGCGTGAGTAGTGTCCAAGGTGCTACAAGCGTCTATATTGCTACGATTACAACGCGTGAGTAGTGTCCAAGGTGCTACGAGCGTCTATAATGCTACGATTACAACGCGTGAGTAGTGTCCAAGGTGCTACGATCGTCTATAATGCTACGATTACAACGCGTGAGTAGTGTCCAAGGTGCTACGAGCGTCTATAATGCTACGATTACAACGCGTGAGTAGTGTCCAAGGTGCTACGAGCGTCTATAATACTACGATTACAACGCGTGAGTAGTGTCCAAGGTGCTACGAGCGTTTATAATGCTACGATTACAACGCGCGAGTAGTGTCCAAGGTGCTACAAGCGTCTATATTGCTACGATTACAACGCGTGAGTAGTGTCCAAGGTGCTACGAGCGTCTATAATGCTACGATTACAACGCGTGAGTAGTGTCCAAGGTGCTACGAGCGTCTATAATGCTACGATTACAACGCGTGAGTAGTGTCCAAGGTGCCACAAGCGTCTATATTGCTACGATTACAACGCGTGAGTAGTGTCCAAGGTGCTACGAGCGTCTATAATGCTACGATTACAACGCGTGAGTAGTGTCCAAGGTGCTACGAGCGTCTATAATGCTACGATTACAATGCGTGAGTAGTGTCCAAGGTGCTACGAGCGTCTATAATGCTACGATTACAACGCGTGAGTAGTGTCCAAGGTGCTACGAGCGTCTATAATGCTACGATTACAACGCGTGAGTAGTGTCCAAGGTGCTACGAGCGTCTATAATGCTACGATCACAACGCGTGAGTAGTGTCCAAGGTGCTACGAGCGTCTATGATACTACGATAACAACGCGTGAGTAGTGTCCAAGGTGCTACGAGCGTCTATAGGCTACGATAAGAACGCGTGAGTAGTGTCCAAGGTGCTACGAGCGTCTATAATGCTACGATTACAACGCGTGAGTAGTGTCCAAGGTGCTACGAGCGTCTATGATACTACGATAACAACGCGTGAGTAGTGTCCAAGGTGCTACGAGCGTCTATAGGCTACGATAAGAACGCGTGAGTAGGGTCCAAGGTGCTACGAGCGTCTATGATGCTACGGTACCAACGCGTGAGTAGTGCACAAGGTGCTACGAGTATCTATAGGATTCAGAGACAGACTGACATTATGACATTGTTAGATAACGTAAATTCAGACATGATTATCAGACAGACATATATTATGATGTTGCTAGTTAATATATTTTTTGTGATAGTCATACAAATGTGTTTTTTGACGTCTCGTAAGGGCCTGTTGGTGTCCTACTTGATTAAAGATATTTTCATTTCATTTCATTACATTTCATGCGAATAAAATTTTTATGTGGCTTTTTATATCTAAATCTAAATGTTATGTTTCATCATCTCTATGCCTTTATATTTCCTACATGGGAGATCTACATGAGGAGCTTGGGCCATCACACCACTATGCTGGCCCAATGCGGGTTGGTGGGTTAAAGCGGTTTCTTTCAGTAACAACCGGGACAAACGGCTTACCTCCGAAGCACGGAGGAGCTCGAGATTAAAAATTTTGGTTGACCCATCCCAGAATCGACCATGGCGAAAGGTACTTTGTTTTCGTAATCGAAACCAGAGCACTCGAATCATTACGCCACCGAGCACCTCATCGAAGCTCCAATGTTACGTATACTTTCATAATAATGAATATTGCAGTACCCTTATAAGGTTCATGTTTGACACTATTTACTTTTACCATCACTATATACAACATGAGAGCAATAAATGATTGAATTGAATTGAATTGAATTGAATAACCCGTCTTAAGCATCGACTTGCTAATAAATATAAAAGAAAGTCATTCCAAATCAGGCCCTTAATGCCGCAGCCACGATGTCTGCGGCGAGCGGTGCGGTGCGGCGGCGCGGACACCGCTTTGGAAAGTCAACCAACGCGTGTCCTACTTATGAGGCAATGGATTTACATACAGACACACAATCGCATTTTATTATGCGCTCTTGCTATGACCGTATTGTGTTCTCGGGTACATCTTGATCGCAGTGCTTTAAGGGCGATAATAGGTAGCAGCGCACTCCAGTCAAGCTATAAAATCGCTTGACTGGAGTGCGCTGTTCGTTCGCCGATGCCAGCGCCGCCGCGCCGCTGCTTTCGTGGTCATTTGACTCTACACGTCGTTAATTAGATGCCAAGCCCGTTGATTAAACGCCGGCATCCAATTGAATGTCTAGCCCAATAGTTAATTGAACTAGACTTACTTAACGTTCAGCGACATGGCGTATTGAATGGATCGTCTTATACTGAAAAGTTTTGGTTTGATTGGTAGGTTCAAGGTTGTTTTTTTATGACCACAACAACTTTTAACATTTTATAACCATAATAACTTTCGAGGTAGTCCAATTGCTTACACAGTAATAAGATCTATTAATAGACTAATTAAAAAGAATACACATGTTGCACTACAATGGGTACCATCACATATCGGTTTAGTAGGCAATGAAACAGCTGACCGTCTGGCTAAAGAGGCCGCTATTGATGGAGAAATATATAATTGTCTTCCCTTCTTTACAGACTGTCTGTATATAGGAAGGAACAAATGTCATAATATGTGGAACGAATATTTTAATGAAAGATCTTTGACCAAAGGAATTTGGTATAAGACTATACAACCAAATATCTCCAAGTTTACCTGGATTGATCTAGCTAAGATGAACAGATTTGACATGGTAACAGCTCTAAGACTTCGAGCAGGACATATGCCATTAAATAACTTTGCCTTCCTCATGAGGAAAGTAGACTCCCCAAATTGCACTGAATGTGGAAACTTGGAGGATGTCTATCATGTTTTAATGGAGTGTTCAAGGAACCATTCTGAAAGGTCGCGTCTTTTTAATAGTTTAGATATAAACCTTCTTGATGTGGGCAACTGTAATAGTGTTTTATCCTTTCCTTTATCTAGGCAGTCCAAAATGTTTTCTAAACTAGCTCAATTATGTTTGAAAAGAAGATGTTAAATATTCTTGTAACAGTGGGAGTGGCATTATCACTGTGTGATAAAACTCTCTTTCATTAAATAGAAAAAAAAACCTCATCGTTTTGGTTCTAAGTGGTCATTAAAAAATAATATTGAACCTTCCAATCACTCAAACAGTCACACAAAATCCCTTCGATTTAAACGACCTGACCTAATTTAAACCAGACGGCTGACAAGACGTTCAGCCATCTTATTGAGCGCAACGCTTAACACGTTGCGTCCCACTGCTGGGCACAGGCCTTCCTACATGGCAGAAACACATGAGGAGTTTGGGCCATAACACCACAACGCTGGCCCAATGCGGGTTGGTGGGTGGGTTAAAGCGGTTGCAGTAACAACCGGGACAAGCACGGAGGAGCTCAAGATTATAAATTTGACTGACCCATCCAGGGACCAACCATGGCGAAAGTTGCTTTGTTTTCGTGATCGAAACCAGAGCGCTCAAACCACTCCTCATTTTTAATGGGTTCCGTGTTTAATCAACGGGCTAGACGTCCAGTTAAGTGGCCGATTTAACCAGACGGCTGCGACTTATACATTGGAACGCGCCGCTCCCGCCGCCGCCCCGCTCGCCGCATAGATCGTGTCCGCGGCCTTAAGGACATGCTTGTAAAATCCCAAAATAGCTCGTAATAAAACATGGTATTTAAGGAAATTCTACCTTATTAGTATTCTGATAACGATTACCTGATTGAAAACATCGTCTCGCATTCGTGACCCATTTATTTATATCGAAGGGCGTTTATTTTGATCGGTTTTAGTATACTTTTGTATTTTGTTCACGGAGTTTGGTTTTGTATGCGAAGGCAAAGGAATCCTTGTATACAGAGGCAAAGAAACTTCACTCTTTTTAATATAGTAATAATATTATGTGTATGATAGAATCGTACAAATCATCTAGCCTAAATTAAGAGAATTATTAATTATATATTAGTTGATAGATATGCTTTTAAATAGTCATACTAAATATTAGAGGAGGATTGAGGAGCTCGGTGGCGCTTTAGTTTGAGCGCTCTGGTTTCGATTCGAAAAAGAAAGCAACTTTCGCCACGGTCGGTCCTGGGATGGGTCAATCAAGATTGTTATGTCGAGCTCCTTCGTGCTTCGGAATGCGCGTTAAGCCGTTGGTCCCGGTTGTTCATGAAACCGCTTTAGCCCACCAAGCCGCATTGGGCCAGCGTGGTGGTGTTATGGTCCAATCTACTCATGTGTTTCTTCCATGTAGGAAGGCCTGTGCCCAGCAGTGGGACGTATATAGGCTGGTGATGATGATGATGACTAAATATTATAGCTGCAAAAGTAGCTTTATATTTTTTTGCTGTGATTACAAGTAGGCTGACAGATAGTGCTCTGAAGAGCTTACCCCACCTTCCCCCTGCCTACTCAAGAGCACGTATGCCAGTCTTCGGAGTCGTCAATTCACCGTCTCCACCTCAACATCACGCACAAAGAAATTTAGTACCTCGTTTCTTTGTCGTACTTCCAGAACTTGGAATTCTTTGCCAGCACATGTGTTCCTTCCTTCCTATAACATGGGTTCCTTCAAGAGAGGCGTGAAAAACCTTTTGGCCCGGCGGAGGCGGCTAGAGCAGTGTCTGAACTGCACTAGCTGTCTTCGCATATGGACTCTTCTTACTGCTTCACATCAGGTGGTGTTGAGTCATTTGTCGTGTTTTCTATAAAAAAAAAAAACTTAAAAGTAGCTTCCTTTTTTATAATTACTGACTAATAAAACCATGCATTTATTCTTATTTATTTTAGCGGATGAGTCAATAATTCATGTTGCAACAGAACAATACAAGGAAGGCTTTGAATATTTTTTTATACAACTAGATGACAAGCAAGCTGACGGCCCGCCTGGTGGTAAGTTGCTACCGTCGCCTGTACACACCTGCAATAACAAGGAAACAATCACTTGATATTGCAGGTGCATTGTCATCCTGAGGCCTAAGATGAAAAGTCGTCCATGCCCAGTAATTACACTGGCTGCCTTTCCCTTCGATACCCCTACAGCTAACTTTTTTACGGATGAAATAAGAAAGGCGGTGGTACCTACCTACTACTACCTACCTGGTGAAAAAAAAAATTTCTTGGTCGCGATATTTTACTCAGCAAAAGTTGTTAAAGATGACTACACCAGTACTGACATGTGCCTTTAGTTTCGAGAGTATCTGCCTCATAACTGTTAAAATTTAATTGATGTGAAATTTCTTTAAGCGTCCTCAATTTTGTCTATATACTTAATGTTATTATTCATCATCATCTTCATCATCATCACTAGCTACGTCCCACTGCTGGGCTCAGGCCTTCCTACATTTAAGAAACACATTAGGAGTTTGGGGCCATAATACTACCACGCTGGCCCAATGCGGGTTGGTGGGTTAAAGCGGTTGCAGTAACAACCGGGACCAACGGCTTAACGTGCCTTCCGAAGCACGGAGGAGTGAGAGATTATAAATTTTGATTGACCCATCTCGGTATCGACCATGGCGAAAGTTGCTTTGCTTTCTTAATCGAAACCAGAGTGCTCAAACAGTAATTGAAATGTCATAAATATAAAAGTCAGACGGAATCGACTAGAAGTTTTACGAAGCCTACATTTTATTATTCTGTTGCTAACTGACTTTGACAAATCCGCTACAATAATTAGGAAAAACATGTGTGATTTTATTATTCAGGAGCGTCCCATATACGTCCAATATAACAGCAAAACTGGAAGGACGTCTGTGAAGTGTACGCACAAAACGGGGCCTTTTTTACGAGGTAATTTAAGCGGGAGGTCCTTTATGTAACGCAATATATATAGAAACCTACAGCTACTTCGTATTCTGATGGTAATTGCTCGAGTCAATCGCAAAAGTGAAGCGCCTTTCGCAATGGTCGCGTTAAGATGGTAGGGTCGTCTGGGTAGGTACCACCGCCTTTCTTATTTCAGTCGTGAAACAGTTTGCTGTGTTTCGGATGAAGGGAAAGGTAGCTAGTGTAATTACTGGGCGATGACGCACCTGCAATATCAAGTGATTTTCCCTTGTTATTGCAGGTTAGACACCTGCGGCGGCGCCATAGGCAGCGGTAACCGCTTACCATCAGGTGGGCCGTCAGCTTGTTTGTCATCGAGTTGTATAAAAAAAGATAGGTATTAATAATAGCAAATGCTTTATACTTTTTTAAATATTTAACACTTTAATCAAGATAATAACTTTGATAAGTTCAATTCTGCTAAATTATACTTATTTTGCAAGTGTATTTATCGCTATTAAATACGGAGCCTGACAGACTACTCTGTGCTAACCATTCTCTGTCACAATTGTTTTTCTTTTGTGACTATTTTGTAAACTGGGAACCTGTTAAAAATTAAGTATATCGATAGGAGGTTTAGTTGTTGGTATAGGTATAATACGTAGATATATACATTGAGTCCACTTTTATTTTCTCGTATTCCTGTCGCAGGTATGTTGGTAGAGATTACATTAGAAAGAAGCAGTAGGTACCTTTGTGGTTTATATATAATATTTTCTTTTGATTCTTTTGTGTGTACAGTCGAAAGTACCTACATCAAGTGTAATAGTCGCACTACGAAATCCGCCTCTATTACGAACGCAGTAAGGGCGGTCTCAAGGTCTAACAGTTACTCTTGATGTGCTGTCGACTGTACATAAGTGAATAAATAAACAAGTTTCCTCAGCATCAGAGGGTTGAATTGACGAAGCAATCGCCAGTTCTACTTACCGATTTAATCCTGTATCTAATGCAGCTAACAGGTTAAACTTATTCATCCGTAACAAACTCTTCTGAGATAGATTCGATTCTTCGTATAAATTAACCCTCTACTACCTATTTTCTAGCTTTAGCACATTCGACTGTCGTTTACTGAGAAGTGGAGGGTTTAAATTAGTGATGTCTGTTATATCGATACAAAAAGTTGGCTATAGACAATCCGGCAGCACGTGACATTCGTATAATTTATTTGATTCTTTATTCATGGAGAACATACAGCATTTGTGTAACAATTATGGATAAAGTCTTTTTTATTTTTATTCATTGGCACAATTACAGACAATAGATTAAAACATTTTACAGATAAAAGTATGTAAAAGACTGAAGGCGAACCTGAGGTCAGTTACAAAAGTGAACAACTTTCAGTTAGTAAATTGACAGTAAACAATAAAAATACTTAAACTTAATAACTAAATCTAACTTTTACCTGTGTTAGCGTTAAAGAGTGATTGAAGTGATAGCCCTCCTAAACACCTGAGGACAATCGTATAATAGAACACACAAGAAATAGCAATTCTGTATACAAGGTGGTGCCGTCAAAAATAATGCTGCCAGCGTTAGACTATTCCATACAAATGTCATGAAATTATCAAATGAATGCGCTATTTTTGAAAGTGGGAAACCATTTCTATGAACTAATATAGCCTATGTTTTAATTTATTGTCGCATTGACAGCACCACCCTGTATAATCCAAAACTATATTATGCGCTTGTAAATAAAAACATACCAACCGAATTGAGAAATATCATTAATCAGATAGTATAATAAAATATTAAAGCCACCTAAAAAACTATAATAGCTTTCATTTTAAAATAATTTGTTGTAGCTGTAAACAGTATATATTATTAAGGGCTTGCAAAATAATCGAACTCGGTAGCTTTCATGTCATCGATTCTCATAATGAATTTATTATCTTTGTACACACCATAGACAACTACTTTTTGCGGTACGTACTGCACTTAAATATAGATTTGTGTAGTCCATCATCATCATCATCATCACCAGCCTATATACGTCCCACAGCTGGGCTCAGGCCTTCCTTCATGGGAGAAACACATGAGGAGCTTGGGCTATAACACCACAATACTGGCCCAAAGCGGGCTGGTGCGTTACCTCGGTTGCAGCACGACGAAGCACAGAGGAGCTTAAATTGACCATGCAAAAGTTGCTTTGTTTTCACAATCGAAATCAGAACGCTGAGTTTGTTACGTCTCAATTCCCTTGTTCCCTGTTTCTTAATTATTCAGGGAATACCTACTACAGTGCCATCAAAGATAATATATTGTCCAAAACTACCGATGTTGATACTATTGCCTTCACTTTTAAAAAAGTATCGATAAAATTATATTATTCCGTTGCATCATTCTTCAGACTTAGATAAAACCAATAGTCCTCCTAACCACAGTACAAGGCAACGTCGGTAATTAACCGACTTCAAAAACGAGGAGGTTCTCAATTCGGTGGGTATGTTATTTTTTTCTATGTTCACCGATTACTCTTAGATTTCTGATTCGATTTACGTGATTTTTTTTGTTAGATGTTCGATTAAAATCGATAGGGTAGTTTGGTTTTAAATCTCAATAAGTGGAATAATTAAATCGTCTTTGTATGCGAAATTGAGCTTTCGTATGACTTTTTAATGAAACGATAACATAGTAGGAAACAATCTATGCTGACGGTCACACATCTAGTTTTGACCTAAGAAATTTTCACAATTTTTAAATAAAAATAAAACCGACTTCAAAAGACTAAAAAAGATAATTTAAATTTAATATATATTTCTTTATTTAAATTATTATATTTATTACTGTCTAAGCTTATAATTAAGTGATTTAAACTTATATAAGAAAATATAGACGATGATATACGCAGATCGACTCTAGGTATCCAAATAAACTTATAATAGTACTAACTCATCATCATCATCACCAGCCTATATACGTCCCACTGCTGGGCAAAGGCCCCTCCTACATGGCAGAAACACATGAGGAGTTTGGGCCATAACACCACCACGCTGGCCCAGTGCGGGTTGGTGGGCTAAAGCGGTTGCAGTAACAACCGGGACCAACGGCTTATCGTGCCTTCCGAAGCACGGAGGAGCTCAAGATTATAAATTTGATTGACCCATCCAGGTACCAACCATGGCGAAAGTTGCTTTGTTTTCAAATCGAAACTAGTACTAACTATAAGATCTGAACTTCGTGCACGAAATTCTTGTCCGGATTCAATAAAATATGAAATAAGTTACCGGATAGTATGAAGAATCTACCATTAAATACATTTAAATTAAAACTAAGGACATGGCTATCTAGACAGTTGGACAGAATACTTTAATTATAACAGATTGTATAAAATTTGATATTTAATTGATATATTTTGAAATACTTATTTAAATAATAGTAGTTGACCAATACTGGAAACATCTTATATATGAAATTCTCGACTCACAAATTTATAAATACTTATAACATTCTTTGGAATTTTTTTTTTTTGGCTAAACAACGTTTGCGGGGTCAGCTAGTTAGCAAATTTTGCTTACCAGTTTCTTGTGACTATGTCTTGCACACTTAAGTATTTATTTTACTTACTACCACTTTCTCGCAAAATAAATATCTTGATTCTTAATTCTCAACTATCGATGTCGATATTATCGATAGTTCAGCATCACTAGTGTCAAATAATACACCCAACCCTTTTGATGCTTCACATCAATTCGCGAAGGGTCCGAAGGGCCAAACAATTTCCATTAATAAATAAGTATTACTTAAGGAATTTAGTTCAAGATTGCTTTGAGAGTATCTTGATTGTTTTATTTCGCCATCATAAAGAATACCTAAGGATGTTTACGTTTTATTTCTTCAAGCAAATTTAAACCTTATTCAACGTCAAAAAAATAGGTATTCTATTACCACTCTTACATGATAATGGATTTGTCATTGGGCAATGTAAATGTAATAAAAAAAAACATTTTCTGTATGGATTTTTTTACAATTCTCACACAAGACACGATGGACATGATTATTTTCAATTATAGATAATTTTTACAAAATAATAGTATACAGGCTGGTAATGTCAATGCGACAATAAATTAAAACACGGGCTACATTAGTTCCTAGAAATGGTTTGCCACTTTCAACAACATCTTACCCTTTTATAATTTCTGGACATCTCTATGAAATAAAGCAGCCAATGTTATTATTCCATACAAATGTCATGAAATTATCAAATGAATAAGATGTTTTTTAAAGTAGCAAACCATTTCTAGGAAGTAATGAGCCCATGTTTTAATTTATTGCCGCATTGACAGCACCACCCTGTATAAGCAGGTACCTGTTCCGTGGCAATCCTCCTATCACACACAGGTCGTCTTGCATGGGGGAAACACATGAGGAGTTTGGTCGTTAACACCACCACGCTGTCCCAAAGTAGCATGGTGGATTAAAGCGGTTGCAGTAACAACCCATGACAACCAATGGATCAACCAATATTTGTTGACCCATTCCGGGATCGACCATTTTTTTTTATACCACTAAGGTGGCAATCAAGCATACGGCCCACCTGATGGTATGCGGTTACCGTAGCCTATGGATGCTTGCAACACCAGGGGTATCACTTGCGCGTTGCCGACCCTGTAAAAACCTTTGGCGACCATGGCGAAAGATGCTTTGTTTCCTCACATATTTTGCCACTATTAATTTTCTACTGTTCTTGGCCAAGTTGTGAGTCATAAATGAACAAAATTCTTCAGCACCTTCGGAGTGCCTATAGCCTATAGACGTTCGTAGCACCTGGTCACTACTCACGCGTTGTTGCCATAGCCTATAGACGCTTGTAGCACTTTGATCACTACTCACGCGTTGTCACCGTAGGCTATAGACGCTCGTAGCACTTCAGGCACTACTTACGCGTTGTCACCGTAGCCTATAGACGCTCGTAGCACCCACCTTAGGCACTACTCACGTATTGCGTACTATAAAAGAACCAAGAGAAGGCCATGGGGCATGGTGAAACGTTAAAGAATAAATTTCGTTTGAAATATGATGTAGTCGTTTTGATGTTAAAATAAGGTTTGGGATCCTTATACTCCACCAGAAATTGGCAAAATGATTTTTTATGTCAAGTACATTAATTATAATGCAAAATGTTACATTATTCGTACTCTTGCTGATTACACTGAGACATTTTACGTCGTTCCCATTCTGTATTTAACTAAAAACCAACATGGCGGACTTAATGTAAGACCCAAGGGTCCAACATGGAAGTTTTAATTCCCAAATAGGGGTTGCAAGTATTTAGGTCTGATGTTAATTGCGAATTTTATTGCAAAACTCGACAAAACGTCCCCGTATTATTTGAAGGGAAATGTTCAACTGCGACGGTACAGACACCAACAAATCCAGTTCGACGGTCTATTTCCGCCAGTTTTTGTGTCTGTCATTTTGCATGCTCACCGTCCTAATAACGAATATTTACTAAAAAATAAAATCAAACCGAAAAATGAAAAAATGAAGAGACTAAAGAAGTTACGCAAAAATAAAAATATATTATTTTTAATTCACTTGAAATATTGCACTTAAAGGAACATTTAATTAGTTTTTTAAACAACTTGATGACAAACAGGCTGACAGCCCACCTGGTGGTAAGTGGTAACCGCCTCCTTTAAACACCTGCAATAACAAGACACACATCACTTAGAATTGCAGGAGCGTTGACATCCTGAAGTCTAAGATGAAATGCCGTCCGTGACAAGTAATTACACTGGCTACCTTTTCCTTCAATACAGCGAACTGCTCTACGGCTGAAATAAGAAACACGGAAGGCATCTTAGCATGAAACGGCTAATTTGTTTGCGGATTTCAATTTTTTATCTCAACAAGTGTTTAGGAATCACCTTTCTACTGTCATCTGTGGTTATTCCGGTATTAAAAACTGACATTAAAAAGTGTACAAAACAATTGCGTAATTTTATTGTATCCCTTGTTGCAGTAAGGGTCAAAATGTCATAAACACGTTTCAGATACGCACCAAAGGGTCGACTCTAATTAGCGGTGTTTATAACTTTAACAGTTAAGTGACATACTTTACTTTTGTTGCTAATCAAGTTTCTTACTGTAGCGATAAGGATTTTGTATTTTGCCACGGAATCCTAAAATAGGGTGAAAAAAAACGCTGTGAAAAACGCTATGCTGTCAACATGGCAGACAAGTCTGCGTGCTCTGAACATAACGCTTACTCGTTGAGTTTTGGCGACCTTACTCGCCGCAAGAAGATACACTACAAAGTGCTAGTTAGCTACAATGTTCTGTTAGCTACGCCATTCTGACGCAGGACCTCCTGCTTCTCTGAAGATCATGTCACTTCTCTTATATAATACGATTACAACCGAAGGCAAATTTTGTGCAAATGAATATAATATTTTTTTTTTCCCAAGGCAGTTTTTTTTCCGAATCATGTCTCTTTAAAAGTTAACCGTTTATATTCAAAGTGCAGTATACAAGCAGGATTTTACGCATTGAATTATTATTTTTTGTTAAATTTATGAGTTGAAAAGGTCAGATAGAGCTTGTAGAATATGTTACCGATTTTAATGTTGAGATTTATTATAATTATTTTCTATCATTCGAAAATTGTATTTTCAACTACAAATTTCAAAAAACCGGTCAACCGAATTTCAAATTACATACAACATAGTGTGTTAAATTCAGTTTGCACAAAATACTTCACAAGAAACGGCAATTTCATACTGCAAGACCTTATATTATCAATATAAAAAAAAACTATGTTTTTGTTACTCAAATTCCACTAGTTGTCATAATGTTATTTCTCCTCAATATTATCCTAACATACCACTCTCAATTGCACACACAGACATATATATACATACACAAAATATGTTAACCATTCCCGTACAAATTTATGACCATATCCCTCCCTTTCTCTCCAACACTATTCTATACACTTCGACCGTTAGCCTGTCTCTGTTTAACCCACGCCTGCGCAAACCGCATCTCTTTGTTCGGCGAACACATATAGTTGTGATTATATATGTATAGGAAATGCAGCAACTCTATGTTATCAGTAGAAATAAGTTAGGTTTTAAACTTGATTAAACTATCTATGCTTGAAAAGGTTTACGCTATTATGAACCTTAACATCTAAGCGGTAAGTAGGTAAAAAGACTAAATACTTTGTCTAACTATTAGTTACTTTTAACCGACTTCAAGAAAGGAGGAGGTTATAAATTCGACTCGCATTTTTAGGTAGTTAGCTTTATTGCCGTCAAATGTAGCTATTTGTTTTGATTATTTTTTGTGTTTAAATAAGTAGCTATACTACCAGATTAGTCCCATATACGTTTTTTTCTGGATCATGAGATATAATCTTCGAAGATACAGAAAGTAGCACTCAAGATGTAATCTACCCCTGTCAAATTTCATCTAAATCGGTTCAACAGCTTGTGAATGAAAACATGACCGACAGATAGGTAGACATAGAATCTGTGATCCGACAGTTTCTGAATAAGGGGGATGCAGGCGAAAGCTAGTACGTTATAATGTATAAGTACGTTCACAAGATTTTTTAGTACTTACGTCTTGACCGCTAAAAGGTCATAAGATAATAATAACATTACTATGTGGTGGTCCGTTAGGGTCGTCTGGGTAGGTACCACAGCCTTTCTTATTTCAGCCGTGAAACAGTTCGCTGTGTTTCGGATTGAAGGGAAAGGTAGCCAGTGTAATTACTGGGCATGGACGGCATTTCATCTTAGGCCTTAGGATGACAACGCACCTGCAATACCAAGTTGTTTGCGTAAACCGTGAGCTCCGTATGCGTAATTCGGACCGCTCATAATATAACACAAAGTGACGGTAGTTAACTTAATACTTATCAAAGACAACTGACATCTTCAGTCTTCCCGTGACCACGATTGCTGTAAAGTTATCGAAACGTCGGGTGTATAATAATAATGTAACATCTAATTAAACGCGAGTTAATTCGGTAAATTGGTTTTATTTCAAACATTTCTATGAAATTATAACCCATGTTTTAATTTAATGTCATATTGGCGTCTCCACCCTGTATATAATAAGCATAACAACAACCAACACCATGCAGTCTCGACAGCCTTAGGTTATAATAAAAAAGGACGCGGCAGTCCGTAAAATAATCCTTTGCTTAAATAAGTGTGTCCGCGTTTGATGCCACCGCCTGTATTGTAGGACGGCGTCGTCCCGCTAAATACGGGACAGTGCGGTGGGTTAACACAGGTAAATGAATAAAAACTGGACGTTTTATTTTTAGTACTAATCCGACAGATGCCTATTTTAACTGACTTTAGAAGGAGGAGGCGCTCAATTAGGTTATTGGTGAATGTTTGTTACCACAGTTCCGTCATTACCGATTCGTTTTTATATTCATAACCAAACAAGGAATAAAAAACGTAAATAAAAATACCTTAAATCTTTTTTTTTATATACGTCTAGAGACTTATCCTTATTTGGTTATCAAAACAAGAATAAACACGAAACAATACCTCCATATTAGGCGCAGATTTTGACTTACACTTTTATAGTTTTGATCAAAATCTGTAAAGTAGTTTGGTTTTTAAATAATAAACACTCACACCATTATCTAGCGTAAAGTTAGCATCATTAAGAGTTTGTGTTATGTCGCCACCATCTGGTTAAATTCGCCGTTTAATTGGATGCCTAGCCCGTTGATTAAACGCCGGCATCCAATTAAATGCCTCCAGTTATGACCAAAACGATTTGGGTTATAAGTGGTCATAAAAATAGCCTCAAACCTACTCAGTCAGTCAAACAGTCACACAAAAGCTCTTCGATTTAAACGACCTGCCTAGGCAGGCATTAATGGCTAATTCAGCCAGACGGCTGACATGACGTGCAGCCATCTGGTTAAACGTTGCGCTCAATGACTTGGTTAGCTGACCTTCAGCTATTTTATTGGATGCCGGCGTTTAATCAACAGCCTAGGTGTCCAGTTAAGCGGCGAATATAACCAGACGGCTGCAACATGGATAATGAATTTGAAATCAAAATAACTGGAAAAAATAAGTCACCCACCTTTAGTGTGACTTTTCACTTATACTGCCTTTTTAGGGTTACGTATCCAAAGGGTACGGGACCCTATTACTAAGACTTGCTGTCTATCCGTCCGTCCGTCTGTCACCAGGCTGCATCTCATGAACCGTGATAGTTA
Source organism: Nymphula nitidulata (assembly GCA_947347705.1). Lineage (NCBI taxonomy): Eukaryota > Metazoa > Arthropoda > Insecta > Lepidoptera > Crambidae > Nymphula > Nymphula nitidulata. The sequence goes on along the minus strand of OX374645.1, from coordinate 7,531,422 downwards.
GACAGTTGAAATTTTCACAGATAATGCATTTCTGTTGCCGCGTTAACAACAAATACTAATAGACAGAATACTCCTATACAACAAACGTGATTTTTTTGCTTGTTTTTGCCCGATATTGATAACGGCAACAGGTAGACGCTTGTTTACAGATAATGGTAAGGTAATTCCAACAACGTGCGCGATTCCAACTCGCACTTGACCGGTTTTTTTTCTCTACATCAACAAATTCTGCTTCTATTTTCTTACAAACTACGTCTTTGGAATTATTTCTACAAAATTAACACAAAAAAATCTCTTGTTTCAGATTGCTGCTCAGCTATGTACAAAGGAATGAAGGATTCAGGTGCTTATGAAATTTAAATTAAGCTATCGTGTTGAATGCTTAACTAAGCGAACTAAGCTCTGCTTAGTGAGGGAGCGTAGTTTGTTTTGTGGTCTTTGAGAACTGTGCGATTTTCCATGGCTAAAACAAACGAGCTTTCGCCATGGTCGATGTGATGTGAATTTGTAGAATACGGTATATAGTAAAATAACCAGCATGCTTTCGAACTAGTTTAGAGGCCCCGCAAATCGTGCGTCTTGTGGCTGCGTTTAGTCATTGGAACAAGCTAGCAGAGGTATCATAGAATCGAAACGATCGTGGTTGCGTTTAGCTGTCAAATCGAATTTAAACACCAGCGCGTCTGTTGTGAATTATTGGAAATTAATTTTGAAATATAGTCGAAGTAACTCCCATTTTACATTTTTTGAGAAATTTAGTTTTTTTACGTTATTGAATAATTTTTGTCAATTGTTTAAACACGACAACATTTTTATTTCTTTTAGTACATCAATAGACAATATTACACATGCAATAGTATATCTACACTCAACAGTTTCCTAGATATAGCGATTTGCTTGAGGAGCTATATCTATTACAAGTTGCTAAAAACGCTCCATGGAAAATGATGCGGAATAGTGGCGTCACAATTCGCTAGTGGCCACGGAATAAGGACCGGCACATGGACAAAATTAACGATATGTTTATAACTAATGCGTTTAAATGCATAATGTTGTATTAATGCTTGTCAATATTTTAATTACGTGTTTGCATCATAATGGTCTACTTTCGTTAGCTATTCAAGTTTGACTTAAATCAGTATACTGTAAAGGCAAGAGGGGGATGTTATCTCCGTATAAGCTTGTAATTGAATCCTATTTATATGCTAACATTCCCTCATCTATGAAACGATTTATGTTTAGAACTTGAGGAGGCTGGAGGTTAAATATTATCACAACATGCGGTAAAAGCTTCGTATATTTCGGTAGTTAAAATCTTCAATCAAGGCGGTATTTCTTTCGTATTTTATCCTCTTATACCTATGCCTGATGTTCGCGATCAAAAAAACGTCGTGGGAATAAGGCCTAAAGAGGTTTTTGTTATAAGATGAAAATGGAAATACCACCGAAATTAAAAACAATTTTAACTATCGCCCTGTAATAGGAGATATTACCTTACTTCACCAATCCTTAGTAAGTATTCACTTAAAAAATTATCGGCACCATAACCTAGGTCTTCACTGAAAACAATGAACCATCCTTAATGTAGCGAATCATCATTTTACAGAATAAATTATCAAAATCTGGATTTTTCAACTATTCATTTTGACTTTTACGTGGCAAATGCCTAATAGCTACTTTTCGTCATCTATATAATAAACATCTTTCATTCATTAGATCAACTTGCGCAACAAAATCAATTAAGGGCTGATTTTATCCCCAGATAAGATTTATTCAGAGAATATCTTTGACAAGTTGACAGTTATGAGACAGAAAATCTGTCAAAATGTCAAAATAATTCGCAACATAAAATTTATCTAAGAATTGTAAAATCGGCCCTTAATGGGCCTAATTCTGGAGACACACTCTAAGTTTAAATTTAAGTACAGTATATCTCTTTCTCACAATATGTATTAAGAATGAGATAGCAAGAATTTGTTTAGAGCTGTCATCTAAATTTAGACAGATTTCATACGAACCGTAGACAATTTTAGACGGCATGTACGGAGGTGCCTCCTAAACACTGCATTTTATCACGTTCATTAGAGTCGAAAATTGAATGCATGTTTCTAAACGTCAAATTTTATGACAGCGATCCTTTTCGTATTCATATTGAGAGAAAGAGGTAGACTGAACTTAAATTTAATCTTAGCATGTGTTTGCCAGAATTAGGGCCAGTGTCATATTAATGTTTAGATTTATTCTGCAAGCACCATGAACCATTCGTATTTTTATTAGTTCACAGTGTATGTACAGAAATTAATATGAAAAATTACGTCGGCTGCCTTTTGTTTATATTTAAAAAATACGGACGTAAATGATGATCTGCGGCAAAAACTCACAGCCTTATTTTGAATGTTTTGTGTTGCCATAATGGTTAGCTCGAACTTACCATAATATTAATAGTGATTTGAAAAATACTATAGTGGAACAGATCAAATACTTCATTGTGAAATAAAAATATTATTTAATCATTGGACAGATGAACAAGATGTCTTAACTTTAATACATATTGCACGTCAAGAATATTAATTTACCACGCTACGCGAGTGATTTTGCGACATAAAATAATAAAAAACTTCGTTACTTCAGCGCATATCAAAAGTTTTGCGACTAATATCAACAGAAAGCTAGCATTCCTTTTATTAGTTTAACTAATTTGAAAACTTTTACTTTCTTAGAAATTAGTCTATTAAAAATAGAAGATCGCAGCTAAATAACACTACTTTGTCATCAGAACTACTGCAGAAATCAAGCTCATTAAATAAACGTTGTGTTGGCAACAGACGACTTCTCTGCTGTGCAGTAAACAGCGTAGGAGTCATTTTATGTGGCAGACATCGCGTGAGTAGTGCACAATGTGGTACGAGCGTCTATAGGCTACAGTAGCAACGCGTGAGTTGTCCCAATGTGCTACGAGCGTCTTAAGACTACGGTAGCAATACGTGAGTAGTGTTCAAGGTACTACGAGAGTCTATAGGCAACGGTAGCAACGCGTGAGTAGTGCTCAAGATGCTACGAGCGTCTATAGGCTAAGTAGCAATGCGAGAGTAGTGTTCAATGTGCTATTGGCTACTGTAGCAACGCGTGAGTGGTCCCAATGTGCTACGAGCGTCTTAAGACTACGGTAGCAGCGCGTGAGTAGTGTTCAAGGTGCTAAAAGAGTCTATTGGCTACTGCAGCAACGCGTGAGTTATGCTCAAGGTGCTACGAGCGCCTTTAGGCTACGGTAGCAACGCGTGAGTAGTGTTCGAGGTGCTACGAGCGTCTATATGCTAAGTAGCAACGCGTGAGTTATGCTCAAGGTGCTACGAGAGTCTATTGGCTACTGTAGCAACGCGTGAGTTATGCTCAAGGTGCTACGATCGTCTATAGGCTACGGTAGTATAAAAAATATAAACACAATATGATTTTAAATTGATGAGCTCGGTGGCGTAGTGGTTTGAGCGCTCTAGTTTCGATTACGAAAACAAAACAACATTCGCCATGGTCGATCCCGGGATGGGTCAAACAAATTTCTAATCTGGAGCTCCTTCGGAAGGCACGTTTGGCACTGCAACTGCTTTAGCCCACCAACCTGCATTGGGCCAGCGTGGGGGTATTACGGCTCAAGTTTCATGTGTTTCTTCCATGTAGGAAGGTCTGTGCCCAGCAGTGGTGTACGTGTATAGGCTGGTGATGATGATTATGGTGATGATTTAAATTAAGAGAGGTTTATCATAGTTGAACATGAACTCGAATTTGAACTTTAGGCAAAATAAGGGAAACCCTAATTAACATAATCATTGTACCTATTTTCCATTTAAGGGCCAACCATCACAAATCTAGACATTTCCAGCATACACACACAGACACCGGCGCCCTCTGCCCTCGTATTTGTCACTGAAGCGTCCGTTTGTAATACAGACGGAATTTTTTATGACGCGCCTCAGCTGCGCAAATGGGACTTCTGTTTTGAATAATTAAAACATTTTATTATTCAATGACGCGTTTTAATTAAGATTTTACTGAAATTAAATTATGTACAGTGGACATGTAACTTTTTTTAGAATGTGTTGGATGACATGGAGATGATAGCATAAGTCAATTTGTAAGGGGTATGTCCCGCGGTGGACATAAGACTAGCAGAAGAAAACCTGCGTAAGACTCACCTCTTCTCTGCAGCAGCTGATGTCCTCTTTTATATTCGGTTTTGCTGCTTTCACTTCGTAGCTTCGTGGTCCAGATAGAAGAAAAACACGTTGTAACTCATCGCTGCGGGATGAGTTACTATGACTGGTTGTCGTCGGATGGTGGCTGCGGCCTGCTCCTGGCGCCAATTTCAATCGAGGGCGCATTCCGAAAAGACCTTGCCGAGTATTGGTTTCAATGAACGCACTCAAATATTTCCCGCCAAACTCTGTCCAACTGTCTAACCTTTTTATGAGGTAATGCATAGTGCTGTTTACTCGTACCACTCCAAACTTGAACTCCTAACTGGGGTAGCACCTTCAACCTTATAGACGATCGCAGCTAAATAATTGTTTTGTGCTCATTGTGGAAACCGTTATATTAAAAGCAGGAAAACCCGTCTTCTGTGCTGTTAACGTACGAGTAATCATAATCATAATCTTTATTTACTAGAATAAAGTACAAATAGATGGAATCAATGTGTAAATAAATATAGATAATCAATCAATCAAATTCAAAAGGCATAGCATAAACTGTAACAATAAACCTTCATTTTTAAAACATTTACCAAACGTCGCATTGGCGCCCAACGTGTGACAAACGTCACATTGACCCCAGCTATGACTCACTTTACCTCAAGTTAGACTCTATTATACTTAACGATAAACGTTATGATACACCATACAATAGCGCTCCCAAATTGGAGTATACGTCATACTGGCGCCCAACGAGGGGCTATTGTCATCTTGGCGCCCAACTGAGGCAAAAGCCACTTGACCTCAAGTTAGTCTCCATTATACCATATGATAAACAGCGTGTTACCATATAATAGGGCGCCCCAATTTAGGGAAAACGTCAGATTGGCGCCCAACAGGGGCATATGTCACATTGGCACCCATCGGAGCCAAAGTCACTTGGCCTCAAGTTGGGCTCCATCATTTTATACTATACGGTATGATAATCATATAAGGCGTTACATTTATCTGACTTATTGTAATTATAATTTGCAAAAGACCGCAAATTCCCATAAAAACTTATCCCAAAGACAGCAGAAGTAGTTCAATTTGGTTTCAATGCACAAGACTTCTCAACGATCTACTGGTGAAGGGGAGGAATTCCCTTCCTCAGTAGATCGTTCCGAATAGTAGAAAACACTACAATGCCCTGCCAACCTATTCTGATAGAATAAAATAGGACTATTTTCTTTGACCCATATTCACAAAGACATACCTCTCTTAATGAATGTAACATCGGAAAGAAGTTTATCTCAAACATAAATAGAATTTTTTATGACATGCCTTCAGCTACGCAAAAAGGGCTTTCTGTTGTGAATTAAATGTTAAAATATTAACCATTTTGGACGATGGCTTGTTTATTAGTAATCAGGAAATTGAATTCTTTAGTAGGTATAGAAATACAAGACAGAGATACAATGGACCGCACATAAAACGTATAGTAGTAACGATAGTAAATTTAGATTAGCGGACATTTTGATACAGATGATGCTCTTTCTTTATTACTTGCATAATGTATTTGTTTTCATAAGAAGTAAAGATTGAGATGTGCTTGATCTCGATTCATAAACCAGAAACTCAATCACTCAGAAATTTTAGGATTTGAGCAATAAATCCTATATATCTAGTAATAATGAAATGATTTTTTTTTTATACAACTAGATGACAAACAAGCTGACGGCCCACCTGGTGGTAAGCGGTTACCGCTGCCTATAGACACCTGCAATAACAAGGAAAAGCACTTGATATTGCAGGTGCGTTGTCACCCTGAGGCCTAAGATGAAATGCCGTCCATGCCCAGTAATTACACTGGCTACCTTTCCCTTCAATCCGAAACACAGCGAACTGTTTCACGGCTGAAATAAGAAAGGCGGTGGTACCTACCCAGGCGACCCTACATATGGGTCTACCACCTAGTGATAAAGTAACCATGATAAGGTAACTATAAGTTAAGCGAATATAACTTCGTCTGTCTGTATGTTTGTTGCCTAGCCAGCATTATCGTGTTCCTGCAAAAAACCTTAGAAAGCTTAAGATTACTACAGCAATCTATATTGTGAGACCATTTCTTATACATAATTTGTGATTTTTGAAGATTCGAAAGAAGTACTTAGCAGCCTACTTGAATAATTATATTTTTAATTTTGATTATGAATATTATAATTAGTTTTTAGAAAATGAAAAATCTAAGCCTGGCATTCTCATAATATGGATCATTTTTAATATTAAAATTCCGCCGTTATCTAATATCTATAGCACAACTTCTTCTTCATCATCATCATCACCAGCCTATATGCGTCCCACTGCTGGGCACAGGCCTTACTACATGGGCCCAAAGCCGGTTTGTGAGTAAAATCGGTTGCAGTAACAACCAGGACCAACTGCTTAACATGCCTTCCGAAACATGGAGGAGCTCGAGATTATTAACTTTGATTGACCCATCCAAGGACCGACCGCGGAGAAAGTTGCTTTGTTTTCGTAATCGAAGCCAGAGCGCTTAAACCACAACGCCACCGAGCACCTTCTTTTTGATGCTTAATTTAAGCTAAGCAATGTGACTGCCAGAATATTATTGTTATATTATTCAATACGATTTTGTTAGCAATGTTGGCTTAAAATGACATCCAAAGAAACAGGCCATATTTCATCCCATTGTGTCACAGTTCCAATATGTACCCTATTTTATATGCAAGAGGGTTCGCTTTTTGAATATACAATCACCCGGCACGGTTTGAATAAATCTTTAGTTTTTTTTATTCATGCGTGTATTCATAAAGGGAGTGATGGATGCGGCTTGCTGATATGGACACAGATATTATGTCGTAATATGTCTTTGTATTAACAATAATACGATGACATATACATCTTAATATCTATACCTATTTTTTATGTATTTTCATACTCTCTGCGACACTGCACTGCCAAATACTATTACTATGTAACCAAACAATGTAACTTAATAATTGAAAAGAGTGACTACACGAGTTTGTTGCCGGAATCTTCTCGGTAGTTCAACTTTTGGAACCGGTGTAAATTCAGACAGACATACTGACAGACGAACAGGCAGACAGACAGACTGACAGACAGTCTGACAGACAGACAGACTCACAGACACAGACTATCAGACAGACGGACCGACAGACAGATCGACAGACAGACCGATAGACAGACTGACATCATAACATGTTAGCTTACGTAAATCCAGACAAGACAGAGAGACAAACATTATGACATTGTTAGTTAATATTATTTTATGTAATAGACTTAATGCTTTTTTGACGATTCGAAAGTGCTTCTTGTGGGGCCTAATTGAATAAAGATATTTTCATTTCATTTCTAATAAGTATATCTTTCGCGAAATAAATAACCAAGCAACGATTTTCTTTTGAATATCGTAGACTATAAACAGTTGATAGACATACAGGGTGAGTAATGGCCCTGGAAGAAAAGTACCTACCCTTATTATTGAAGGAAACACTCCTTTATTTTTAGAAAAAACAATAACTGCGTTAAAATTTATTGAAAGTCACTTACTTGATCCGGAAAATCTTTCGCTAACTGGCGAAAGTTTGTGAAACTTTTTCATTGTGGCGCGGAAAAATTAAGCTGAGGGCTATGCCGTAGGCTGTCCAATTTAGTCGACGCTTCAGCAAAATGGCCGGTAAAACAAAGCGTTTACGATTCTAATTTCATTGTACTTAAACATAATTTGAGCTTCGTGAGTTATTATTGCTTTACGATACGATATAGATATACAAATAATTTAGCCACGTGTGTTGCGGGTGCGGGCAATGCGTCTTCAGTTTGTTGTTAGATGCCTTTCTATTGTAACCTTTTCACTAGCTCGGTCGGAAATGAAACCAACAGATACCAAATAACACTTGTATTGGGTTCTTTAATTGGTAGATCTACGCTAAAAATACTATAAGTAGGTATTCTTACAATAGGTAATAATTATAAAAGAGGCTAGTAATAATAGTTTGGGGTGGGTAGTGGATTCTCAACCCGATGTAACAAAAGGACCCTTAAGCATAACAATCACTGCCCTGCTATAGAAGAACTTTGATGTTCAGTTGCTGTGACGTCATGGATAGTTCGCCAGGTAAGTAAGTAGTAAACGGCGACTCGCTTTCTTCGTCGCGGAGTACCCCGTACCGGTAGCGTTGGACCCTGGAATGGTAAAACTGGCCATTTCACGACTATCCAATTTTCATAGTTTTACTGCAACATTCATGATCGGGTAGCAGTGCAAAGCGTATATGACAATGATTTGCATAAAATAGTGATCAATGATGTGGCAGGCAAACAATAAATTAGTTATCTGTTGATATGTTAGATGATTTATGAAATCTAAACTAATAGGCATAATACTACCCTGGTATTTCTAACCAGGTAAAATAACTTATGGAGCTAAATGTAAAATACTACAACGCGTAAACCAACAAACATATCTATATTGATACTGGAATATAGTAAGTACGTATAATCCTAGTGATTTACATAAAGTAAGTATCTATATAAATATAATTATACAGTCACTAACAAAATGTATATAGACATAATTTGTAATTTGTATCCGGTTTATACAAATAGACAATTGAACATTTTTTTTCTTACTATACTATAATCTATTACTTCTAATCTACCCTTAACTCAAAAACATTTAAATTAATGAATGTAATTATGTATTATTTTGTGGAGGTATATGTACTTTTTTTCTCCGCAGCAAAAGTTAACAATTGTACGCGACATAAAAATATGTCGCATTTGTATTAATATCAAGGATAACACTGATATGCATAAAGTAGACAAGTAGAAGCATTACTACTACATATTATGAGTTTTTATACACCCATATCTCACCTTCATTCTTAATTTATTATATTTTTATTATACTATTAAGCTTATAAATACTTTGCAACACTTACCCAATATGGGGAAAACACAACACTTAAACATAAATAATTTGAACAGAGGATTAGAACTTATAATTTTAACAATTTTATGGTTACGACTTGATGTCTTACGATAGACACCGTATGTGTTTGCTCGAAGCGAATGTGTCGGTCGCAATGCGCGCCGAGATCTAGTGATGTCGCATGACATTTCAATGACCTTGGGTAATCAGTCAGATTTGCGTTCATAAATTATTTAGAAAAGTTGTACAATCCGGCACCTCTTTCTTTGTTTTGTTAGTAGTTGAGATGAACGTGATTTCATAATGTAAATTGGTATATAAGTATAGTATAGATGTAATTAATTATCAATAATTTTTATGTTTAGTCATAGGTAAATCGTTACATACCCCCCTTTTTAGGTTAAGATTTTACTTATAAAATCTCTTCTCTTATAAAATGGAAGTACCTAGGTAAGCTTGAAATCTTTAACGTGCCATGTTCCTAATCTATTTCCTGTCATATCTTCTAGGTCATATACAAGGTTTGATTGCTTTCCAATGATGCGACATTTAATAAATTTAGGTGCTAATTTTTTTGTAAATCTATTATCTTTATCACTTTGGTAGAAAGTACGTTTCCAAATAATATCCCCTACATTAAAGACTACATTTTTGCGGCGTAAGTTGTATCTAGTACTATTCCTGGTGTGTGCCTTAATGAGTGAAGATTGAACTTTATCGAATATTTTTCGCAGGCTGCCTGTATTTTCTGCGTACGCATCACGTGGTATAAATATGATTTGTTCTTCAAGGTCTGAATCAATATAATGGGAACCACAAGTAACTGGCTCCCGTCCGAATACCAAAAATGATGGCGTGTAACCCGTGACCTCGTTTACTGCGGTATTCAAAGCGAACTGAATTTTAGGAATGTTAATATCCCAGGATCTATGGTCCGTATCGATGAAAGTAGACACAGCTGTAATAATTGTTTTATTATATCTTTCTACAGTATTTACTTGTGGTGTATAAAGTGGGGTATAGAAAATATTTGGAATCTTATAATTAGAGAAAAGATTTTTTATTGTATTACTAATAAATTGTCTCCCATTATCCATTATCACTGTACTAGGAATGCCATGTATAAGAAAAATATTTTCTTCTAGGATTTTTGATATAATTTCTGCTGTCGCTCGTCGGATAGGGAATAGCAAACAATATTTCGAGAAGCAACAGTTGACAACTAGTAGGAATGTATTATGTTTTCTAGTAGCTGGTAATGGACCCACTAGATCAACACTTATCATTTGAAAAGGACGACTACACTCTTTAGGTCTGCCCATTACTCCGAGTGTTGTGTGGTTGGAATGTTTGTAAGAATGACAGGTGTCACAGTTGTTAACGAATTTAGTCACATCGCGATGCATACCAGGCCAAAAGTAGTTTAAAGATAGGCGCTTAAGAGTTTTAAGGATACCAAAATGTCCCGCTGTGGGTTCGCAATGATTCTGAAACATAACATCATGTCGACGTTCCATCGGTATTACTTCTTTCCATTCGAATTCTCTAGTTAGGGGATGGATAGATTTTATTTGTCGGTAAAGTTTTCCACCATGAACGCGATAGTTTGAAAGCAGCGTTGGGGAATTTAAATAGTCTTTGAAAACGTTATTATACCAAGTGTCATTAGTGTTAACGGCAGATGTATTAGGTAAGTCAGATGCAATAGCGGCTATGGGAACAGATCGTGATAGGCTATCAGGGACTACATTTTCAGTGCCTTTACGGTGTCTGATGTCGAAGTTAAAGGCAGAGAGACGCACGCCCCATCGGGCCAGTCTTCCAGTTGGGTTATTAAGGTTTAAAAACCATTTTAGTGATGAGTGGTCTGTATATACTGTGAACTTGAATCCGTTCTCAAGATAACATCGCCAATGTTCAATGGATATGAGGACTGCTAATGCTTCGCGTTCAGTAGCGCTATAATTGCGTTCTTGTTTAGATAGTGATTTACTCATATAGGCAATAACTTTCTCTTCGCCATTATGGATCTGTGTAAGAACTGCGCCTATGCCGTGATCACTAGCGTCAGTATGGACTTCGAAGGGTTTACTGTAGTTAGGACAGGCGAGTATTGGTGTTGATGCTAGATGGTTCTTTAGTTTTTGGAATGCGTTAGTAGCTTCCTTCGACCATATAAACGGGGGGACATGTTTTCCTTGTGATGTAAGTTTATTTAGAGGTGCAGCCAAACTACTAAAGTTTGGGATGAATCTACGATACCAAGATGCTGTACCGATGAATCGACGCACTTCTTTACGATTTGTCGGGACGGGATAATCTATTATGCATTGTACTTTATCAGGGTCAGCTTGTAGTCCGTTAGCATCAACAACGTAGCCTAGGTATTTTAATTGTTTTCTGAAGAACTGACTTTTCTTATAATTAATCGTTAAGTTAGCAAGTTTAAGTTTATGTAGAACTTTAGATAGTAGCAATATATGGTGGTCGAAGCTTTCTGATATTATAATGACGTCATCAATGTAGACAAAAACCCTATGCTCAAATTCTGGCCCATAAAACAAAAAATCCACAAGTCTCTGTTGAGTTGCCGGTGCATTAGTCAGGCCGAAGGGCATAGACTTGAACTGGTATGTACCGCGATTCGGGATGTAAAATGCAGTTTTACATCTGTCTTCTTCACGAATTAAAATTTGCCAAAAGCTTTTTGATAGGTCAATACTACTTAAATATTTAGCATCTCTAAGGTTATCGAGGATTTCAGTAATATAGGGTAGACTATATGCATCTTTTTTTGTGATAGAATTCAGTTTTCTGCTATCTAGACAAAATCTAAGTTCACCGTTTTTCTTCGGTGTGAGTAGAACAGGAGAAGACCACGGACTCTCGCAAGGTTCGACCACATCGTCCTTAATCATTTCGTCAAGTTGTTCTACCAAAAGACGTTGTTTTTCTGGAGACATTCGGTAGTAGCGTTGGCGTATAGGTTCAACATCTCCTGTGTCAATTGAATGTGTAATTAATGACGTACGACCTAATCCACGCTTTTCATAGGAGATATCATGAAACTGTGATATAATGTAATCAGCTTCATATTGTTGATCTTTAGTGAGATGTTCATAAGACTGTAGTATATCAGGTTGGTCTACGATGTTATTTACTAATGATATTTCAGAATCTCTACAAAATGTTATTGAATCTAAATGTTTAGGGAATAGGCCAAATGTACGCCAGAAATCAATGCCTAATATTAGTGAGTTTTTAATTTCAGGAACAATATAAGTATTAATGATATTAGTTTTGTTTTGAAATTGGATAGGTAAGTTGATAACTCCTATGCAATTAAGTTTCTCCCCGCCCGCTGCTTCAAATTGAGTTTGAGAGCTTTCAGTAATTTCGAATCCTAGGTTTAATAACTTATCATGAGTACCGTTACCTATGATGGTTACGCAGGAACCAGTGTCTAATAGGCCAGTAAGTCTCTCGTTCAGAACTTGAATATTAACATAAGGCCGAGTTCTATTACTAGTTTGTTTATTATTGTCGATTGCGGCAACCGAATTAAAGGTAGAAAAGTTATTAATGAATTTTAGCCATTTTTTCCAATCCTTAGCACGGCTATCACAATCGGGCAATATTAGTTTTTTGAATGTTCATTTTTAGGGGTAGGGTTACAGTTTGGGCATTCTGGGTAGCGTACATCCTTTTGCCCACATTTGAAACAAACCAGGTAACGTTCCTCTTTACAGCTTCCTAAAGAGTGAGTGTCAGATCTACAGCGAGGGCAGAATGGTGATCTTGAAGAAGTAGCTAATACCGCTAACTTCGTGTCCTTATTTGTAGTTTGAAAGACTTTTGTATCTTCAATAGATCTTTCCCTATTATTGTTGAATTTAGTATTGTAGGTACTAGGGTTGCCGTAACGACAATTGTAGGAGTTGCTATTTTTTTGGAAATATGTGGAATGGTCTCTGTAGGCTAGTTCTGGGACCAATGTGCCACTGCCTATTTTTGGTGGTTCGCGAAAGGAGGAAAATCTAGTTTTTATATTTTCATAATTACGACACACTAATTTAAGTTCTTCGAGCGATTTTACAGAAGGTGATGCAGCTAAAGCGTTTATGTAGTATGGGCGTATATTATGCATAATGATTTCTAATTTTTCTTCCTCTGACATTGGTTTGTTGAGACGCGAAAACATACCGTGCATAATAGCTATAAAAATTGATATATTTTCTCGTTCACTTTGAGTGCGTGACCTAATTTCACTTTTAAGTTGATAGTCGTGGTCACTGCTACTGAAATCTTGCTTAAGATGTAAGCACAAATCATCCCAATTATTGATTTTATCTTTGTTGTAACGATACCAGTGAAGAGCAGCATCAGTAAATATTTCATAGGCCATAGAAATTATTTTATCGAAAGAAATACCACGGGATTGTACAAACTCTTCCACTCTTATAATAAAAGATTGAACGCATGTCTGCCCTGAATATTTCAGTTTGGTGATGTCAGCAAATAGACTCCGGTCACATGTCACCGATATAGGTGAAGTTTCTAATGAATTGTCAGCACCTGGAGTGTTATTTTTTATTTGTGAACTACTAGGCTTTAATGTACACAACTCTTTATACTGGGCATTAAAATTAGATGTACATACCTTATAATTATCTTGTACTTCAGGTGTACTTACGATTCGGTTCAATCTATGGTAGATGTGATGTAATAGTGTTTCAGTTCTACTAAATGTGTTTTTATCGAATTTTGCGTTTAAAATAATAATATTGTTTTGTGATTTTAAAAGTGATTCTTTTACAGCTTTTAAATCATCCTTTGGTTCTAAATGTGACTCTAAAATATCCTCAGCAGGTAATTCATGTCCAAGTTTTATAATATGTTTTCGAAGGTCTTGTACTAATTCACCAGAACCGCCTCTTAATTCAACTTCATATTGTAGCTCTAACTTTTGTAAGGAAAGATATTTTATGGGGTAGGCCATTTTGTATTTTCAGAAAAAATAATAAAAAAATATCACGTAGGTATGTGTTACAGAGTATGATATACTATGGAGTACTACGCACTAATTTAGTCTAAAAGCAAGCAAGTGGTCATTTAAATAAAGTGAATACGTGGTAACAATGAGATTAACTAAGAGAATCAATAATCATGTAGGTCGTTTTGTTTTTACTTAGTAAAATCAGTCAATCACAGCGCGACCACGCATTAAAATTTTAGTACAATCATCCTTATAAGTAACGTTAAGCCAACACCAGAGATTACTATTAAATGTGCGAAGGGTCCTATTGCACAGTCGGTTGTGAATCTGTCCTATAGCTAGGCGCCAATGTAACCTTTTCACTAGCTCGGTCGGAAATGAAACCAACAGATACCAAATAACACTTGTATTGGGTTCTTTAATTGGTAGATCTACGCTAAAAATACTATAAGTAGGTATTCTTACAATAGGTAATAATTATAAAAGAGGCTAGTAATAATAGTTTGGGGTGGGTAGTGGATTCTCAACCCGATGTAACAAAAGGACCCTTAAGCATAACAATCACTGCCCTGCTATAGAAGAACTTTGATGTTCAGTTGCTGTGACGTCATGGATAGTTCGCCAGGTAAGTAAGTAGTAAACGGCGACTCGCTTTCTTCGTCGCGGAGTACCCCGTACCGGTAGCGTTGGACCCTGGAATGGTAAAACTGGCCATTTCACGACTATCCAATTTTCATAGTTTTACTGCAACATTCATGATCGGGTAGCAGTGCAAAGCGTATATGACAATGATTTGCATAAAATAGTGATCAATGATGTGGCAGGCAAACAATAAATTAGTTATCTGTTGATATGTTAGATGATTTATGAAATCTAAACTAATAGGCATAATACTACCCTGGTATTTCTAACCAGGTAAAATAACTTATGGAGCTAAATGTAAAATACTACAACGCGTAAACCAACAAACATATCTATATTGATACTGGAATATAGTAAGTACGTATAATCCTAGTGATTTACATAAAGTAAGTATCTATATAAATATAATTATACAGTCACTAACAAAATGTATATAGACATAATTTGTAATTTGTATCCGGTTTATACAAATAGACAATTGAACATTTTTTTTCTTACTATACTATAATCTATTACTTCTAATCTACCCTTAACTCAAAAACATTTAAATTAATGAATGTAATTATGTATTATTTTGTGGAGGTATATGTACTTTTTTTCTCCGCAGCAAAAGTTAACAATTGTACGCGACATAAAAATATGTCGCATTTGTATTAATATCAAGGATAACACTGATATGCATAAAGTAGACAAGTAGAAGCATTACTACTACATATTATGAGTTTTTATACACCCATATCTCACCTTCATTCTTAATTTATTATATTTTTATTATACTATTAAGCTTATAAATACTTTGCAACACTTACCCAATATGGGGAAAACACAACACTTAAACATAAATAATTTGAACAGAGGATTAGAACTTATAATTTTAACAATTTTATGGTTACGACTTGATGTCTTACGATAGACACCGTATGTGTTTGCTCGAAGCGAATGTGTCGGTCGCAATGCGCGCCGAGATCTAGTGATGTCGCATGACATTTCAATGACCTTGGGTAATCAGTCAGATTTGCGTTCATAAATTATTTAGAAAAGTTGTACAATCCGGCACCTCTTTCTTTGTTTTGTTAGTAGTTGAGATGAACGTGATTTCATAATGTAAATTGGTATATAAGTATAGTATAGATGTAATTAATTATCAATAATTTTTATGTTTAGTCATAGGTAAATCGTTACACTATGAACATAATATACTTATATCAATTTATTTAATTAATATATTTAACGGCAAGTAATAAATAAATAGCACTTTTTATTACAGCTAGCTTAATAATTTTAACACAGATCACTGAACCAAAATATGGTTTTCATACACCCTCCATATTTTTAAACAACCTAACGACCGAAGAAATTTTACAGGTGTATCCCGGATTGTTAAAGGTCACGGTTTGCTTTCACGCCCCAGGATATGTATTATTCTATAATACAGACAGACGGATAATAGACAGACAGACACTAATGGCGTTGTTAGTTAAGATATACGTGATTTTTGACGATTTGAAAGTGCTTATCGGTGGCCTATTTGAATAAATATACTTTATTTTCCTTTTTTCTTAAGAACAATTATTATAATGATAATTTAATGAATAAAACTAGGTAGGTACCTATCTTTTTCGTGGTAATAGGTGCTTGAGTATGCAACCTCCATACTCTTTTGGGAATCTCGTTGAGGAGAATATTTATTTCTAAACTAATAAATTGACTTAAATAACGTTAGTATTGATAATATCCAATCCTTACTAATATCAGAAAAATATAGGCGTTTTAAAGGTATTCTTGACTTGTATTATAATTTTATCCAATTCCCTATTCGTACAACTGTTACCCTGGTCTCTACGAGATTTGTAAAAAAAATCCCCATAGATAACAAAAGAAAAGATTAATAAAACAAGCTGTAAAAAGAAAATGATGAAAGCGCCATCTATTTTAAAAGCAGAGAACTGAATCCGAATTCCGCAAATCACGTTAAATTTTAATGGAAGCAAAACATAGCTAATAAAACGAAAGAAAAACACAATGGACCGCTTCTATTACATTCATACATAGGTAAACCCTATACAGAATACTTTTAATGAAATACAAGCAAAACGCTATGTAAACGTAGGTATATTTCTTCTGAACCATAGTAAAATAGAGTGGGGTAGGTATATTACGAGTACGTCGACTCGGACCCGTGCGGGCGATAATAATCTACTCGTGTAGGGTTGTCGCTTTTGGTTTATTTACTTTAGGGCTAGTCTTTGCGCATAAAATTAAGCATGTTTCCCTGGCTTAAATATTATAGGTTAAATTATGGTTTTACTACAAAATAATCTTTTTCCTATTCCATTCCACATCCTGTGACATCCAAAAAATATTTCAAAATTTTTTATTTCAATATCTAGCTATCTTTGAACTTTATTAACAAGTACTTACATAAATAAATTACAGCGGTTGTGGTAAAGTGTGGACACTGGACACGCGACGTGGTGCAGGCAGCCTCGACTGACGCACTTTTGCAATCTCGACGCAAAAAATACCGATGAATGCTATTACGATGCTACAAGATAATAATTAATAATAATAATTTTTCAGCGTATTTTGGGTACACAGACATATAATAATTATGTCTGCGATTGGGTATATGTTTTTGCCCGCAGCTCCATGGAAATGATTTTTGGTGGGTCAAAAGTATCGCAGTAAGATCTATCGCATTAACGTGCATCGAAGATCAGTAGTATCGCAGTAAAGATCTATCGCGGCGACGTGCATCGAAGTATAGTTGATTCGCAGTGTCGGTCTTTCGCACTAACGGACTAACTTGGTGCCGGAATCTTCTCGGTAGTTCAACTTTTGGAACCGGTGTAAATTCAGACAGACTGACAGACAGACAGACAGACTGACAGACAAACAGACAGCTGACTGACGGACAGACGCACCGACAGACAGACCGATAGACAGACTGACATTATAACATTGTAGCTTACGTAGATCCAGATAAGACAGAGAGATAAACATTATGAAATTGTTAGTTAGTTAATATTATTTTTATGTGATAGACATAAGGGTTTTTTTGACGACGATTCGAAAGTGCTTCTTGGGGGGCCTAATTGAATAAAGATATTTTCATTTTCATTTTCATTTTCAACGTGCATCGCAATATTGTAGCATCGTGTTAGCATTCATCGGTATTTTGTGCGTCGAGATTCCGTATTTAACTCCGTTTGTATGAAGATAACTACTTTCACATTTAACTATGACTGAAACGTTGGATTAAAAATCGTGGGGAATTACCGAGAATTCTCATACACATTGGATTTCTTATTCTCGTTAATTCTTTTGTATTTGAACGCAGTTCTCCCCAAAGAATACCTGAGAGTAGGAAAGGAAAAAGTTATTGAGCAGTGATATTATGCTTAAATTAGATAAAAATAGAAAAGGCTCCACGATGCCATCAGGTAGGCCGTATGCTTATTAAAAAAAATAAATGAAACGAGCTGACGGGCCACGCAAGTTATTGCTGCCGCCTATAGACACCTGCAATGACAAGGAAAAAGTCACTTAGTATTGCAGGTGCGTTGTCATCCTGCGGTCTAAGATGAAAAGCCTTCCATGCCCAGTAATTACACTGGTTACCATTCCCTTCAATCCGAAACACATCGAAATATTTTAAATGTGATTATAGGGCCATGGAACCAGCCTTAGTGTCAGTGCTATCTACCTATAGTATTGTCTTATATTTTCGCGAGCTTAGGATCCCATCATGTAATAAAGTCCACAGCCCGTCCTCAGACTGTCCGACAACCTGCACCGTGGGGTCTGTACTCGCGAATTGGACAGCTCAAAATATAACACAAAGTGACGGTAGTTAACTCATAAACTTGTCAAAGACAATTGACATTTCAGTCTTCCCGTGACCACACACAATCGAGTAAAGTAATCGAAACGTCGCGTCAGGTGTACTACGTACTTTACTAGCAAGCCTACCTTACTAGCATGCCTACCTCCAAGTGCAGAGGTAGCTATCCACAAGCTCCATACGAACCCACTGTAAGCAAATACCCAAAATAAACTGAAGCAGTATGTATGTCCATTACACTTACAACTTTTTTAAGCCAATTATTATTTGATTAGTACATATTTCAAGACATACCATTGTTCACGATAATAAGTTCCTTTTAGAGAACAAAAGAATTCCGGTATATGTTTATTAAGAATTTTCCTGGAAAGTTTTCTGTGTTTCTTAAGCCCATCTCGTTTCTATATAAGCACTTTGCTATCCAGTTGAACGGAAATACAAAAGAAAATTGTAAAAAAATATTTTTGTTAGGGATTTGGAAATTTCAATCTTTCTTTGACCGCACGCCTGTGGCGTAACGGCGATGATTTTGGAAACATCTCAAACACATTCACGTGTTTAACCTTTTACGTCCCTTCAAATGAAAAGACACCTTATTTATCTCCAGGAAAGAAGACTAGGGTGATAAGGTTCTCCTGCCACTACCAATTGTCTTAGATGACACGTTGGCTAGTCACCCAGGGGTCCCGAGTTCGAGTGTAATAAATACGTAGGCTATTTTATTTTGTTCACGAGTTATATTTAGAAAGAAAGAAAGAAAGAAAGAAAATATTTATTTAGTGACACACTATCACACACTATTGTTTACTTTACAATAGAAATCTTAAGACTAAAGTAATAGCTGTGACACTAAAAGGACAGCCACTCAGCATATGTCGGTTGTCACAGACATCCGACGCTGGTCTTCCGTGGTCGCCTAAATTTTTGTTTTGAGAGCACTACTACGCTGTGGTAAAACTACTAAGTTCCGACTCCTTCGGCAAATTAAGTCTAAAATTGTACGTTTTCAACAATAAATTTTCATACAATTATAGGAAACATTACACACACACAGACAGTACATA
This sequence comes from Nymphula nitidulata, assembly GCA_947347705.1. Classification (NCBI taxonomy): domain Eukaryota; kingdom Metazoa; phylum Arthropoda; class Insecta; order Lepidoptera; family Crambidae; genus Nymphula; species Nymphula nitidulata. The sequence goes on along the minus strand of OX374645.1, from coordinate 7,511,735 downwards.
CACGCACAATACATACGCATGACAGTTGAGCAAGCTAATCAAGCACAAGCACTATTATAATCTTTACCTACCTAATACCTATCCACCTACTATCCAAGTCCCTGTTGTACACCTAATAGATAACTTCTAAACTTATTTCTAAAAATGTTTACATTGGTACATTTCCTTAATGGAGGAGGTATATTATTCCAACACTTTGTGGCGGAGTACCTAAAGCTGCCACGAAATGCAGCCGTGTTGTGTGTTGGACATGCAAGGCGAGATGCAATCCTTATTTTGCGATGTGAGAATGACAATTTATCAAATAAATACGATGGAGACTGTGTCTTTATAATGCCAAAAAGGAGACATGCGAAATGAAGGGAACGTCTAGACTTCATATTCAGTAGACCACCTTTGTTTAGATAAGGAGTTACGTGGGCTCTACGGGGAACGTGAAAACAATATCGGGCACAGGCGTTCTGGACTCGCTGTATGAGTTTCTTTGTGTAATCAAAAAGACATTCGCCAATTACAACGTCAGCATAATTAAGTTTGGATAATACTAATGCCTCGCAAAGTTTGACTCTAATGTCAACGTCCAAATAATTGCGAACTTGGTATAACACTTTAAGCCGGTAAAAACATCCCTTAACAGTCTCAACAACGTGATTATGAAATCTTAGGCGGTCGTCTATGAGAACACCTAGGCTTCGAGCCTCAGCCACCCGCTCGATAACCGTACTTCCGATTTTGACTACGGGTTTAAGCATGTTAATTTTAGCTAACTGTGCCACTGAGCCTAATATAATAAATTTTGATTTATGGGGGTTCAAAACTAAGCCATTTGTAAGTGCCCAAATATTAATGCAATTTAGATCTTCATTTAATACAGATATAGCTCCAACAGTATCCTGAGGTCTAAAAGATAAGTATAACTGTAAATCATCAGCATAAATATGATGATTACAATTTTTGATGACATCAGTCATGTTTGCACTGTATATATTAAAAAGAATGGGGCCCAGGATAGACCCTTGTGGTACACCTTGGTGTAAAGATATAGATTCTGAAGTAGACTTAACTCCAGTTTCATCACATATTACTACATGTTGTGAGCGGCCACTAAGGTAACTAGAAAACCATTTTAAAGTTAAACTGTCAAATCCATAATAAGATAATTTAGATAAAAGGAGGCTATGGTTGATAGTGTCGAACGCACGAGAAAAATCAAGAAGAACTAATACCGATCCCTCTCCTACATCTTGTTTTACAAGAACATCATCAATAATATCTAATAACGCCGTCGCAGTGCTACGGCCGGTGCGAAATCCAGATTGCTTTATTGGTAAAATATTAGTGGAGTTCAAATACTCTGTCAGTTGCTGGGAGACTACTTTTTCTAATATCTTAGACATGTACGGAAGAATACTGATGGGTCTGAGGTCTTTTAAAAGGGAAGGGTTATTTATTTTAGGAATAGGATTAACGCGGGCTTCTTTCCATGCATCCGGGAAGACACCACTTGTGATAGATTTATTAATTATTGATGTTATAATATTAAGTGTCCGCGGTAACGTCATCAGTATCATTTCCCGTGTAACACCATCCACGCCTTCAGCGTTACTACTAATACTCATGATTATATTAGCAATAGTGATTTCGTTTACTGTTTCGAGCCTAAAAATTTTAGAACTAAAACGATGGTATTCAAAGAAAGTAAGGTCCGAAATGGAGACAACATTACTACCCGGCACATCTACGAAATGATTATTTATGATATCAGGATCCCAAATCCCAAGAGGCAAGGGGATTCTTTTATTTTTAAAATCGACAATATTACCCTTAATATTTTTCCAGAGTAATTTTGAGTTCATAGAATTTTTATTAATGTAATGATCAAAATATGCTACCTTTTCGGCATATATTGCCTTGTTTACAATAGATTTTAAATCTTTGTAGTAATTAATATCACAATCTAATCCCGTTGACCGGCTTTTCAAGTGGGCTTCATCCCTCAATTTCATCATACATTTGAGAGTAGACGTTATCCACGGATAACTACGCTGTTTAATGCGTATTTTCTTAATAGGTGCGTAAATATTAAACAGGTGCACTACATAAGAATTAAATGATGATAACGCCTCATTTACGTTTTCACTTATCAATAGTTCCCATTTTATGGCATTAACATGTTCATTAAACTCATCCAGACATATATTCTTAATAGGCCTGTAAGTAATCCACATCGGAGGCATTTTGATCTTATTAATATGTAAGTTGCAAGAAATAAAGGCATGATTACTTAAATCAGGTATGTAATTGACTGAAACGTTATATATTTTAGTTGTGCTGCAAATCAAATCTATCAAAGTCTCCGAACGATCAGTAAAGTGGGTCGGTTGTGTAACATATTGAGTTAGATTTGAATATTTTAGGAATGTAGACAGTTTTTTTGCGCAAGGACTATCAATGGCAAGCATATTAACGTTAAAGTCCCCCATTAGCACCACATGATCTAATCTGGAGAATGAGCTCACAGCCTCAGTTATAGCCTCAATAAATATATCGACATTTAACCAGGGCGGCCGGTATGCAGTTCCGATAGCAAATCTAAAATTATTTAGTGAGATACTCAACCACATTTGTTCCACATTTGTTGAATTTGGGGGCTTAATCTGTCTCACTGGAATACCATTACGTATATAAAAACCAACCCCCCCACCACGAGTACGTATACTAGACTGCCGCGGAATATGACGAAGTTTGTAGCCGGCCGGCGCTGGCGCACGACCTTCTTCTCCTAACTTTAACCAGGTCTCGTTTATAGCCATTATATCGACTGAATACGTCTCCAAGGCGACAATAAATTCCTCATGTTTCGTACCCAAAGAGCCAGGATTCAACAATCCAAGTGTTAAAAGTTTTTTCTTAATAAATCGAAAAACAAATGCGTAAGAAATTAATACAACTTTATAATTACGAAGATACAACATAAAAACCGCATGATGACGTCCATTAACAAAAGTACATTGGAAATTGAAATAAAAACCAGTATAAGGGTAGCCATTGAATTTAGAAACAGGTTTTACATTAATAATTAGGGTTTGCTTGTATATATGAATACATAGATTGAACATATCTACACTTCCCCAACATACTCTGTCACAATAAAAAGTCATGTTATTATATGGGAGTACTAAGTTTGTATGGTATAATTTAAGATACAAGAAAGGGAGCCTATAACAAAACCACATAAAGTAATAATACGATAACAGCGCAGTAGTGCCCCTAACATACAAAAGTATATAAGTATATTTTTTAACATTAATAACACAAATAATGAATTTAAAATATAAAAATCTGTTTATCCTAATAACGTTACAAACAAAATAAAATGTTGCTAAAACACTTAATACTGAAAATTTTAAATTAAATTTAAATTTAATACTTAAGTAAGTAGTTATAGCCATCATATAATTAAAAACAAATGAAAACATATTATCATTGTATGTACTATAGACTAGGGTAAAAAAATAAACGTTACACATCTGAGTTTTTATTAGCATCACCCCGAACAGGTTCAATTCCAAAAACCCCAGCAAAGTCAGTCTCGCAGCGAAGGCGGTGACGCGCCTTGCCAGTTTCCTGGCGTGCAAAAATTTTGCCTTCTCGAGTCCATACATATTTCCATCCAAGGCGGCCGGCAGTCTCTCTAGCCTTTTTGAACAGCTGTCGGTTATGGTATGTGAGCCGCTCGTTGATGTACACTGGGCGTGAGGAAGGCGAGGCCGATGCGCCAGGCACAGCAATGTAGTCAACAGCGATGCGACGCCGCACGCGCGCGGCGCGCAGCAGCGCGTCCCGCGGACCGCGCCGCGCCAGCCGCACCGCGATGGGCCGGGATGGAACTCCGGCTGCATCGGATGCTGGCCTTGGTGCCCCCACACGGTGTGCACTTACTATATCACGCTCATCGAGCTCTACACCCAGTTTTTTAGCGATTGTGAGAATCACGTGAGTACTGTTTTCGCTGCCGCTCTCGGGAAAGTTCGCTATTTCTATATCATTTACTAAGAATTCTTGATTTCTTTCTTCAATCTCGAGCTTAAGATTTGCAACCATATCCTTCAAGTCAGACACCAAATAATTGTCCGGCTCACTAGTAGGTTTTGTCTCCAATTGTTTAACCCTGCCCTCTAAGGCTTCCAAGCGTGAGTTTTGTGACGTAATAGCAGTAGTCAGATCCGATATAACTGAACGGAACATGCTCATCTCTGTTCGCATAGCCTTCATCTCTTCCCAAAACTTTTTGAAGTCCACTACTGAGTCAACCACCATTTTGTTAATCGACTCATTATTATCTTCAACATGCTCTGTACTGGTATCAGAAAGTTCAGCAGGCGTTGTTTTAATTCTGTGTGTAACATTACATGCTTCGTCAGGCGACATAGCGGAGCGAATAGGAGTATTGAGGTTACCACTTTTAGGTTTTTTGTTTGTACATACAGGGCACTTCCAGCTATCACGACGTTTCTTATCTAGTTTGTAAAATGAATAAAATCTTTGTGTGCTCATGTTTATACAGTCAAGATCATATATATCCTTACATAGTGTACATTGCATAAACTCACCCTTAGGTGGTGGCTTCCTACACCCAGCGCAATTATCAGCATTAGCAGAAAGCAAATTCGACATTTTTAGTAGATAGCAGACAGTGTAATATTTTAAAGTAATTAATAATATTGTAAGTATTTAGATACAATACAGTTCAATACAGATAAGACGCCCTCTGTGATAGTTCAACCAAATCATCCAATGCCGATGTCAAAGTAATTTAGTAATTAATATAAGTATAAGTAGCTTAGCCGAGCAGTCAGTTCTAGCATTCGCGAAGAGATGGCGCCGTTGTAGCAGTGGCAGTAAGGAATGCCCGTGTTCAATATTGTAATTTATTTTAGGTTATTTTATGACAAGTCAATTAAGTTTTTATGTAAACACTCACTTTACGCCCACTGAGTTGCTGTAAAACCACGCACAGTATTTCTCATTTGCAATCTGTTTTTACACTTTAACAACACAATACCGTTCAAGCAGATGTGCGCTTTATCAATTATCAACAAAACACGAAGAAATCTCCTCCAAACAAAGAAATACAGAACTGATTTCAATTGCACATCACCATTGTATACTTAGTTACACTTTTAGAAACTAATTCTGCAACTTAGTTCGAAAAATAAATAAAAAACAAATAAAAACTCCTAGCAACAACCTGCCCGTGTAGTAGCGCTCGCAAAAAAAAAGTTCTATTTATTGGTATATTTATATTAGAAATATTTATTTCTCCCTTATAGGTCATATATGCATTTGCGAAGTATTGCGGCGTATCTAGATAGGCTGTTGATGTGATATATAATATTAAATATGTTCTCCGTTATATATAAATAATAAAGTTCCGAATGATGTTTACGTGGATTTAAATAATTATATTAATATTTGTTTGACGTTGTAGGAACATTAGTTCCATTTGCACACAACAGATGGCGCTGTGCTCTGGCAGGCCAATTCTACATCTCGATGTTGAGTTTTTTCCTAGTAGTTATAAGTAGATTAAGAAATGTATTTTAATTTTTGTCTTCGTATTAGGCCGCAGTAAATAAATACTCAATCAGGTTGCCTAGTTTTTTTTGATGTTAGAATCCCCTGATTAACAAATCAACCTCCAGTTTCCAGTTGTGACAACCCTGAAGGTTTCAAGGGTTGTACAATATTAATATCTTAAATTGCCAATAAGTGAAAGTTAAATGAGAAATTCGGTTGGTGGTAGCGCTTTTCTGAGTCCGCCTGGCTAGCTACCACCATCTTACCTAAGTCTGCCGCCATAACAATAATGTTAACAGCATTGTTGTGTTTCGACAGTTAGAGGTAAGATAGCCAGTTCCTCTGTGGTTGAGGATTCCGGGTGTAACTCGCTTCCATCGTCGGCCTTATCTTTACTTACCATCAGGGGAGATGAAGGCCAAGAGTTACCCCGTTAAGATAAAAAAAACAAAGTAAATAATAATAACAGTTAAAATAAAGATAAAAGAGCTGCACAACTCAATTAATGTGCCCCCTTTTTTTAATTATTTTTTTTATAATAGAATGACAATTTTGTAATTTTAATCATTTGTAAAATAGGATATTTTTTTACTTGATTCCTTTTTTTTACATGTGACACAAGTAATTGACATTGTTAATTAGCTAGCATAATTAATCACATTTTAATGTTTTGATGCGTTTAACTAAACGCCTACTTTTGTGTAACAATTACAAATAAAAAAAAGAAAACGATGAAAAAATATATGCTTTGTCCCGTCTGGAGCATATATTTTTTCATCTTTTCTTTCTTTATTTGTAATAGCTTATTTAATTTATTATGTTATATAATAGGTTGGGGAAAAAGTTTCTTCGCATTTTTTAAGAAAATTCGAAACATTTTTTGATATAGTTCATTTTGTTCGATAACTTTTTGCCATCTTGTAGGTAGGGACATGATCCTATTGCTATAGAAATTTTGGGGCTTCTGATATAAATACCGCGACAAAGTGGTTTTGGCAGTCCTCTCGTGATGTTAACCTGACACTGCCTAGAGAATTCTGAAGAGAGCTAAACAGGTGGAAATCTGAAGGTGCAAGGTCAGGACTATACGGCGGATGCATTAACACCTCCCAGCCAAACTCTCTTAATTTTTGCTGAGTGGCTAAAGATGTGTGAGATCTAGTGTTATCATGATGAAAAACCACACACCTTCTGTTGATTAATTCCGGCCGCTTTTGTAATATTTGTGTCCTTGAGATCTTTGGGGGAGGCCTATGCACAGCACACGGTGTCTAACGGCTAAAATGATGATGATGATGATGATTATGATGATATTTATATGCCTACAGGTGGCCATAGTGTAATAATTTGAACACCTATTTAATTTTAAGTACATATGTGCCACTAATAAAGTTATTATGAATTATTATGCGAAATAGATCGTAGTAATGTAAGCAGTATCTTGTTCAGTATTATCATAATATTTCGAACATTAGTACTCAGATCATTAAGGACAAGCAAAGGCTCTTACGGAGCTCCCCAGGGGTAATGTGGGGGCTAGTATTGCTATTAATGCGGTAGTTTAGTGCACTTTATTAACTTAGCCACTGATACAATGTACGGTGAGGGAATGGGCGGTGAATTCACTTAGTCAACTTAAAGGTAGCGTATATCTGAAGAAGGTATTTCACTGCCTCTGTAGTCTAGTAGATAGATTCCCGTAGGAGTAGAAATTTTGCTCGGTTTGGTTGTTTTTTTTTAACCTTAACAGGGTAGCTCTTGGCCTTCATCTCACCCGATGGTAAGTGAAGATAAGGCCTACGATAGAATCGAGCTACACCCGGATTCCTCAACCACAGAGGAACTGGCTATCTCACCTCTAACTGCCGGAACACAACAATGCTGTTAACATAATTGTTATGGCGGCAGACTTAGGTCAAATGGTGGTAGCTAGCCAGGCGGACTTAGAAAAGCCCTACCATCAACCGAACCGAGCAGAAAATTTCTGCCCCCACAGGAATCGAACCCCGGACCTCTAGATCTGAGGTAGGTTCTCTCAACCACTAGACCACAAAGGCGGTTGGTGGTAGCACTTTTCTATGTCCGCCTGGCTAGCCACCACCATCTCGGCTAAGTCTGCCGCCACAACAATAATGTCTTAACAGCATTGTTGTGTTCGAGCAGTTGGAGTTAAATAACTGTTCCTTTGTGGTTGTGGAATCCGGGTGTTGTTCACTTCCATCTTCGGCTTTATTATCACTTAACATCAGGTGAGATGAAGGCCTCATGTGTTTCTTAGAAGGCCTGTGCCCAGCAGTGGGACGTATAGGCTGATGATGATGATGAGATGAAAGCCAAGAGCTTCCCCGTTAAATGAAAAAAGGTGTTGCTAGCTAAAAAGTTAACTTTTGTAAACTCCCAGACTTCATCTCAGCAGTCAAACAATCCCCGAAATCCCTAATTAATTTTACTTTTGAAGTCACTCGTCCCCAGAGTACCCTCCCTGTATCCACAGTGATATGTTTGCAAGGCGTGTTCACCGTCTATTTGTTTTGGAAAATTAATGTGGTTAAAGGACCCTTTTAGGAGCCCCAACGTTGTACGGCGAGAGAAAAAAATCAGAACGTAGATAGATATCTACTGAATATATTAAAATATATTAAAGATTCCGACAAAGCAGTATTTATTCGCTATCAACATTTTTAACAAGGGTAGCAAACGAACGGACTATCCTCCTGGTTTGTTTACCGTAGCCTATAGAAACGCCGTAGCACCTTGGACACTACTCACGCGTTGTTTTCGTAGCCTATAGACGCTCGTAGCACTTTGAGCACTACTCACGCGCTGTCACCGTAGCTTATAGACACTCGTAGCACCTTGAGCACTACTCACGCGTTGTCACCGTAGCCTATAGACACTCGTAGCACCTTGAGCACTACTCACGCGTGGTCGCCATAGCCTATAGACGCTCGCAGTACCTTACTCGCTCGTTGTTACCGTAGCGTATAGACGCTCGTAGCACCATGGACGCTACTCACGCGTTGTCACCGTAGCCTATAGACGCTCGTAGCACCTTGGACGCTACTCACGCGTTGTCACCGTAGCGTATAGACGCTCGTAGCACCTTGGACGCTACTCACGCGTTGTCACCGTAGCCTATAGACGCTCGTAGCACCTTAGGCATAACTCACGCATTGTCAGGCTTTTTCAATGAGATATAATGCCGCGGGCACATGCTAGTAGAGGTATATCTGATGTTGTTGATGCTCGGTGACGACAGTATGCGTAGAGACGGTAATAATGTCGACAATAATAAAAATTATGAGGACGGTTTGAGTGGTTGAGATCATTACCAGATAGAGTATATCCTCTGATTTCTAAGCATCTGAGTCCCAGGGACTCTATTCCAAAAAAAATCCCGTGAGCTACTTTCAAGGCCACATGTTTACTGCGCAATATTAAAAGGGTCACAATTCTAGCGAGGACGGATTTATTAACTAACTTGTTTAAAAAAATGTAAAAGGCTTGGTTATGAAACTTTCTCGGCTTCTGACTATACATTCAATTAAGACCTTATATTTTTTAGCAGATACGTTAGAAGTGTCGGTTGTACCATAAATAATACGTAAAAAACTACAAGCGTGACTAACTGCAAACATAATTACCATTTATGGTACTTCAATAGTTATGTGATGTTTTTTGATTTTTCCAGACGCGTCCATAGAATAGATGTTTAACATAATAAAATTAAATAAGAAATAATCATAAGATAATTTAATTGGAAAACTATCTACAAATCCACAACTTTCCCAAACAATATTGTAAATAATATAAAAAGATATGTGATTGTGAAATGTTAAAACACCAATTCTGATAGTGTTATTGATATACAAATATAAAAAAAATTAATTATATACTATATTATACATAACTAAATATAAATCTACTTTATACAAAGCTAAACATAGTGGACTGAAAAGTTTATAAGAACGCGGGAAAAAAGTTGTTCTCTGAAATATGGAGCAGTGAAGTATTATTGAGGTGTTTAAATCCAAAATGCTCACGATGTCTACATTAATGATGCCTGCTGCTACTATGACGACGATGACGAACGCTGGGCCGATACCAGTTGCCGCGGCAACCAAGTTGGAGCCGAAGTTGCTGCAGCTACCACACCCGGCGCTGATGACGCAGATGCAGCAGCAACAGCAGCCGCAACAGCATCATCATCAGCACCAACACAATAATAATAAATTGGGTAAGTTGAAGAACATGACTTGATTTTTATTGTTTCGCTCACAAAACTGGTTACAATCTTCGATAAAATCTTTAAAAAAAATTGTATTTTATTTATTAAATATGTACTTTGATGTCTAAGTCTCGCTTGATTGTGCCCTACTTAATGCAAGCAAGTAGGGCGCAATAAAATACATCAAAGTCTCGTTTCATTGTGCCCTACTTGTTGCAAGCAAGTAGGGCACAATAATATACAGCAAAGTCATTCTTAATTGCGCCTGCAACGATGCAAGCAAGTAGGGCGCAATAAAATATATCAAAATCTGGCTTAGTTGCACCCTAAATGATGCAAGCAAGTAGGGCGCAATAAAATACATCAGTCTTGCTTGATTGCGCTGTACTTGATGCAAGCAAGTAGGGCGCAATAAAATATATCAAAATCTTGCTTAGTTGCACCCTGAATGATGCAAGCAAGTAGGGCGCAATAAAATACATCAGTCTTGCTTGGTTGCGCCCTACTTGATGCAAGCAATATAGTATAACTGTTACACTTCATAAACTGTCGCTATACAATCCTTAAACGAACAATATCAATAAATGTAAAATGCATTAACCCCTCACTAAAATGTATGCCAGTATTAAGCAGCTTCGAGTGTCCTGAACGCTACTATAGGCCCATTACCGTATTACTGCCTGGAGAATATTAGAAAGCGGTAAAACTGTTTTTGGGGGTCATTCGTAGGTGCTTAACTTGTTGAAAATTTTGTGTGAAATTGCTCCAGAATATACGTAGTTTCAATTGGGAATATGAATGAAAATAATTTGTGTTTCAAATAATGTTATAAACTAAATTATCAGAAAAAGTCATAGGAAAGCAAAAATCCGCAATATCGCATACGTAGACGACTTACTGATTTTAGTTTTTTTTATTTAAAAGCTAAACTACCCAACTGATTTTGAAAATAATTTTATGGGACCAAATGACAAATATTCCGCATCGAACAAATAAAGAATCACGTAAATCGGATCAGTAATCTCGGCATAATCGGTGTACATACATAGAAAAAAAACACCGGCCGAATTGGGAACCTCCTTGTTTTTGAAGTCGGTTAAAAATTACAAATAAAGAAAGAAAACGAAGAAAAACTATATGCTCCAGGCTGGAATAGAACCCGCGTCTTCTGAAGTCTGGCTAGACGCGGCCCTTATCTTGAAGTTTAAAAATGCCTGTAAAAGTATTCTTTCGGATCACTAGAGGTGTTAACTTCAATAAGTGGTGAGATAAACTTTGCTATAAAAACATTAAAAAGGGTAGAAAGCGGTGAAGAAGTTAGTAGGTTATACAACTAGTACTCCGGTGGCGCATCAAAAACATTGAAATATTAAATTATTAGACATAATTATTGTGAACGAATATTACGCGCGGGGCTAAGGTCTTGTGGAGAGAATTAATAGCCTCAAATAAGTTTCTAATGTTAGATATTTTATTTACCATTTACATTTAAATTACATTTAAACAAGCAATAGTCACTGTGTCAGCAAACACAACATACATGTTTCTGGGGCGCACTCTCATCGGCCGAAACATTCGTCATCGATCTTGACGACGAGCCGCTTTGATCTTGATGTTCGAACACAGCACTGCGCGTAGGTAGAGTATTTACTGATCTCTACGTCGACCTCTTTTGGTTATATAAATACGACATGAAGTACAATCGATATTTATCTATTTCATTATTCTTGTGTTTAAAATGTATCGCAGTGGCTTCATTCAATATTTGATTGACTTTTACATAAATAACTCTTTAGTACAGCGCTGCCGCAACTACGAATTCTAGGCTGCTAGCTTTAGAGAATCGCATAGCTGTCCGTGAATAATGTGACAACATTATGTTTACACTTTAGTACCGCATGGTGATAAAAATCAATTTTATTTAATTTGTTTTTTGTTCTTTGTTAACGAGTTTTCTCGTCCACCATAAAAAACGACTGACGAGAAAACTCGTCCTCATTATGAAAACGTTCCACTAGACGAGTTTACTCGACAACAGCAGACAAAGAGTTAATACCGCCTATTATAATAAAAACGATGCTATTTTTTTCGCAAAAAGACTAGCATAAATCTTTTTTTTACGCTTAAAGGTATTTTTTTACCGTGTTTTCTTTCCTGCTTATGTAGATGTTACTAATGACGATCCGGACCCAGGGTCTTAAGCGACCCATAAAAAGGGACCAGCCCTGTGAAAGACAGGGTATTTCACAGAAGTGTGTCGTAATCGATTGACGTTATTAAGGTAATGTTGGCGCGTAATCCTCAACGTAAGGGGTATTTTAAAGAGGTATTTTATCACTTCTAAATAGTAAGGTAACGTAGTTAGATTTATGTTGTTATAATGTATTCGCCTTTCCTCTTTCAGCCGTGGAACAGTTCGCTGTGTTTCGGATTGAAGGGAAAGGTAGCCGGTGTAATTACTGGGCATGACAGCATTTCATCTTGGGCCTCAGGATGACAACGCACCTGCAATATCAAGAGATTTTCCTTGTTATTGCAGGTGTCTATAGGCGGCGGTAACCGCTTACCATCAGGTGTGCCGTCAGCTTGTTTGTCATCCAGTTGTGTAAAAAAGAAAAAAAAGTGTCCTTATGCTATATCCTCTTTGAAAGGTCTGTAAACTCCCGTAAATGTTAGTTGACGCACTGGTACACCACCTGCATTGGCTACCCCTGGCATAGTCATTGGGGCGACGGTCCCCAACCGTCACCAGTAGCACTATAATAAGTACATTAAGGCCTACGCAGACCGTGACGGCATGGCAAGGGATTTTGCCGTGAGTCAGTGCACACTAGCCGCTTCGATACCGCGGCATTCCAGCGCCTTGCCACGGCGTGCCGCGGCACGACAAAGCACGCCTGAGCAACTCCTGCTGCCCGATACTCTTTTAGTATCCAGTTGCGTTTAATCGAGTGTTGATGTGCCTCAGTTTTAAAATGGTAGATTGGTATTTGGTGTTGGTATCGATTATTGCAGATGAAGAAGGTGCACACCCCCGCCGCCGCACCCCGCGGTATGTCACAGCGAGCGGTGGAGTCCGTGGCATGCCGTTGCCTACCGCAGTACGCCACGGCATCCCGCTACGGGAGCCTGTGGCTCGTCTTTCAATGCCGTGCAATGAAATCCCTTTCGATGCCACGGCATCATTTTAAAGCATAGCAATTTATGTCGTATTTCTGTATCGATACGTTTGAATGTTCATTAGTAAAAATTTTAATCCCTTGCCATGCCGTCTTGGTCTGCGTAGGCCTTAAGGATGCAGTAGGCGCCCATGGGCCGCCCTCCTGCATCCCACCTTCTAAAGGCGTTTCCCCTGCCCCAACAGAAACTGGGTTTTAAATCCTTGATTCAAGCTATAGCTTGAAAGTAAAGTTTCTCTTACATCCAGCGATCCTAACAAAGATGTCTAGCTAATCGATTAATTAAGTAGATAAACCTTCGTGCGTCTTAACGACTTAGGTCGTACTTTGATAGCCATTTGCCAAAGTTAAGTTAAGTTGAAGCATAAACCAACCCAGCATTAGTAAATCAGAACTTAGAGAGATGTAAGTAAGGTCTTCATAATCCGATTAAGTAAACAAATGGTCCACAAGCGTTTGGTTAACTCGGTATAGCTAAAAGTTTTATCTTTCAGCGGCTGATCGCCCTATTTATTGATTCATTCTTTCACATCTAAAAGGGGTATTTAAGCTTAAAGGGATAATATTTAAGTATATATTCCTTTAGATGCTATAACTAATATACAGTGAAATCCGTTTATAATGGCATCGAAGGGAAATGACAAACACGTCATACTAAACGGACGTCATAGAAAGCATTTTGTAGAAAATAAACAATGAATTGAACGATTCTTTCATCTGTGTCTTGTTTAGATTATTACACCTTTCTCCTCAATTGCAAATGATTTATGACGAGCGAGATGTAGAGAGAGATATTATTTTTTTCACAAACAAACAAATAACCTAAACTAAAAATTGAACTTATAAATAACTTACTGAGACTCAACGCAAAACAAAACCACCCGCCGAACGTCCTCGGACGTCACGGACCTCCCGAACACTGCTAGGTGTTAGCAATCATGTCAGTCACTATCATTATCATCAGTCTTTAAACGTCCTACTGCTGGGCACAGGCCTTCATGGGAGAAGCACATGAGGAAATTGGGCCATAACACCACCACGCTGGCCCAATGCGGGTTGGTGGGTTAAAGCGATTACAGGAACAACCGGGACCAACGGCTAAACGTGCCATCCAAAGCACAGAGGAGCTCGAGATTATAAATTTGATTGACCCATCCTGGGACCAACCATGGCGAAAGTTGCTTTGTTTTCGTAATCGAAACAAGAGCGCTCAAACCTCTATGCCACCGAGCTCCTCAACTCACTATCAGCGGACATAATTTAATAAAAATGGGTCATAATAAGCGACATGTCACTATATGCGAAGTCACTATAACCGACTTTGATATAAAGAATTTGATATGAAAACCAAACTTCGCTGTGTAATTAATTCATATCAAGCGGTTGGTCAATATAGGCGGAGTTGGCGGGTTGGTCAATATAAATGGATTCCACTGTATATCAACATTAAATTGTGTGATTTTGTGCGTTTAAACGCCCACTTTATTCTATCAATTACGAATAGAGAATTAAAAAATAAATAAAACATAAACCGGTACGACCGGACCCCAGAAGACGCGGGTTCGATTTCCGCCTGAAGCATTTGCAATTCTTTCATCGTTTTATTTCTTTATTTGTAATTGTTTCAATAATCATAAATATATTTTTCGTACCACCTGCTCAAAAATGACATATTATTTTTCTGTGTCAAGTAAACATAACTTAAAGTTGGCAATTCTAAGCCTTTACAATACAGGGGGAGAATGTCATTCTATCCCTAGGGATAGAATTAATTTAACTTTGGAACCGTGGAGTCACGAAAATGTAGTAAAATCATACAAAAAAAATGTCACAGTTTCACCTGTTAATTATTTTAAACGGAAAATAAAGAGATCGAGCGCAAACAGCTAGTGGTCAATGTATTTTTTTTCAAAATACATAGAAAACCTCATAATGTAAACCTTTACTTTTAATTTCCTATATTAACATTAGTTGTTTTGAATAACTAATTACATTCCTGTATATTTGTTATTATTTTCTCGCAGTTAGTACGAAAAACAAAGTATATTCCTCAAGAAAAATAGGGGGCTACCAACGCTGCGTCTCCCGGTACGCGGCCGCCACTCGAGGACCTTTCCGCCCCAACGGCCGTCAGTCCTACTTGCAATGTGGCCTGCTCACTGCTACTTGAGGCTCGCAATTCTTTGGGCTACGTCTGCGACCTTAGTTCTATTGCGGATCTCATCATTTCTGATTCGACCACGCAGAGAAACGCCGTTGCTCTTTATCTCATTATTCTTATGAAAAATTCTTCTAAAGATATCATTGCAGAGATATTTAAATTTTATTTTAAATCACCACTTCGCACTGGACAGATCGTAGCGTTTGTTCCGTCCAAGTCGTTGGCAATGTAGAGTCACAAGCAGATGTGAGTCTTTATTAAATAAATTATTGTATTCAAAAAAAAATATATTATTGACTACAGAAGCCAAACGCAAAGCATCTGAAGAAAAAAAAACTCTATTATTATGTCACTGAAAAGGAATCCTTTCAGCTTAAGCCGAAGCATCCATTGAAACTACGACGCTGGTCTTCCGTCGATGCCTTATAGTGGAGATTTCCATAAAAATTTCTGTGGCACCGTAATTATATTTATTACATATTCCTAGCCCATTTTTTCTTCAATGTGAGCAATATTGTTAATATTTTTAGTGCTTAATAACTTAATAATATTATATTGCACATAAAAACTACGCAGCCTGCCCTTTCTGGATAATATTTTAGGTGGGATTACGCACAAACACCTAATAAAATTCTATAATACCGCATATAACCTGAATTTCATTAAACATTTCGCGCAGCATATAAAATTGTACGTAATAATTCGCAATATGAGCATATAACAGAGAAACAGCTGTTCGAAGGACGCCATTATAAATTTATGTCTAATTGCTAAAAGAGCCATCTGTTGATTGTTTTATGGAAGCTAATACCAGCAAGATTATCAGTTTGTTTATATCGAATCTAAAACACTGTTGGCTTAGATGATGTTACTTAAATTCAAAAAGTAGTAAATGATGTATTCTTACAATGTAGTGTGTGTGCGTGGACACATACTCACACATTCACTTTCCTTTCACCCTTCTTTCCCAAACACACCAGTTTTAATCGTTCCGCAGATTGTTCGCAAAATGACTGCGTATTCGTTCAAACTTTCAAGTACACTTGACGTGTATTTCGTATCAGTTCGATGCGATGCCAGCATATTTGGGAGGCAATATCCTTTAGCGCAAGAGTTGAGACAATAAACGAAACAATACAAGTCAGCGACATGCCTTTTCATAATATCATTTTATTGCATATTAGCACTTTTATAACCGTAATGTTAAGTATCACACAACCACTGAAATAATCAATACACACATTTTTTTACACACCTATTACCTAGCCCAAAGTAAGCATCTTATAAGAGCTTCTGTTATGTAAACTACACATCATACAAACCTTTGCTACCACCGGGATTCGAACCCGAGACCCTTGACCGAGTAGCCTATATAGCAAGGGGTACAGCCGATCGTCAAAACACACAACACACACACTCACACCACCATGCCTTTATCGTTTATTTTAAAATTGATTTATTCATTTTTTTATTGTGTCCATGTAAAAGAAAATATATGCAAATTCGCTAACAGTGTATCAATATACTAGTTAGTATAAAACAGCAAAATTTTATTTTTAGGAAATAGCGACATGATTTTTTTATTTCTAACGGGGTAGTTTGGCCTTCATCTCACCTGATGGTTAGTGATGATAAGGCCGAAGATGGCAGCGAGCTACACCCGGATTCCTCAACCACAGAGGAACTGGCTATCTTACCTCCAACTGCCGGAACACAACAATGCTGTTAAGATGGTGGTAGCTAGCCAGGTGGACTTGGAAAAGTCCCACCACCAACCAAACCGTGCAGAAAATTTCTCCCCACGGGAATCGAGCCCCGGAACTCTAGATCTGCCCCCTCATTCTCAACTTTCGGATCACGGATTCGATTCGAAAAGTCACATGCCGTCCCGCTTTGACGCAGCGTGATAAAAAGTGACAGGTATAGGGTTTCCGAAATTCGAATTATTTCCGACAGTTGAGAATAAGGGGGCTGAAGTAGGTGATCACAACCACTACACCACAGAGGCGGTTAAATAAGAAGATAAGCTGGAACGTGTGCCAGCGGCATGTGACGTCACTTGTGTCGGGTCATGAGTAAACACGCTTGGAGCTACTCTTTCTGTCTTTGTCTTGCGCGTCTGCAGCGGGCGGTCACGTTCTAACAGTAAAATGTTTTCTATGTCCGTGATTATGGACGCCATTCCCAAGCACTCTGATGAAATAACCCGAAATAAAAATAAAGAGCGAGAAGGAACGTTGCCAAGTACCAACTGACCAGTGCTATGGCTGGCGCTTCGTGAAAGCAGATGTTCCATATCCGGCCAAGTGTAGGTAGGCACACTATCTCAAAAATCAGGAAAAATCTCCTGAATCCGGAAAAAATACTAATAATTCGTTATCATGCACAGTTTGTTTGTACAAAAAAGGAAATTTTTCGTCGATTTCACAGTTAGTCAATACGGCAATATGGCAGGGGATATAGGAGTTTTAAATTGGAAAGCCCACATCCAAAAACTTAAATCGAAATTATCCAGCTTCGCATATGCACTCTACGAGGTTAAAAAAACTACCGACCTAAATACTGCTTTAGTCACTTACTATGCATATGCGTATGTATGGCTTAATTATGGAATTATTCTACGGGGAAACAGCACGGACGCTCCTTCTTTATTTATTCTTCAAAAAAATTGGTTCGTATTATTGTTAACTTGGAGCAGACTGAAAGTTGCAAACCGTGTTTTCAGAAACATGAAATCCTTTCTCTTCCGTGTATATACATTTTTGAGATATGTAAGTTTGTCAGAAAACATGCTGAGTTTTACACAAAACATGATGATGTACAATTAAAATATTCACTAAGACATAAAAACAAATTAGAAGTTCCTACTGCACGTCTTAATTTATGTTCATCTAGCAGATATAACATGTCAATAAAGATTTATAATAAACTTCCTGAAAAATTAAGAATCGAAAAAAATTGTAAAAAATTTATAAAACTGTTTAAATAAATGTTAATTAATAAATGTTACTATAGTCTTCAAGAATATATTAATGACAAAACACAATAATTATATATAAATTACCTTAATTATTTAATATCTTGCGTGCATATTAAAATAATTAATAATATATATATTTTTATAGAAATAATACGTCCTCCTCTCCTCTTTCAATTTGCGATACCTGACAGGGTCCATAATTGTACTTTTTATATGTATAAACAACTTTTGTAAACATTATGGTTGCAATAAAGTATTGAGAATTGAGTATTGAGTAAACTAAACGTCACCAAAGTGACATAGACGCCATGATGTATATTTGGCTGTGTTGCAGTTTTTTCTATAAAAATTCTTGTTTTGTACCACGCAACAAAGCAAATAAAAAGAAAACGGACAATTGAACACTGTTCTGAATATTTTTACCTATTTCTCAGTATACTGTACATAGACAAAGGGTCTCCAGACATTTTTGGAGCATGCTTTTGTCTATGCCGAGACAGAGGTAAAGAGTTTCTAGACTGTCTCTAGAAACACTAAAAAGTGAAGCACTGACTCCAAATTATACATTTATACAGGATGGGCCAGGGGTTCGGCTAGACGCGATCATTGGCGTAGCTAGCGAATTTTACTAGGAGGGGCCAGCCCCCCCCCCCTCCCCCCCCCCCCCCCACTATATTATACTATTCTTTTTCTTTGCTTCTTCCTTCGGTACACAGATGTCACTGTCATTTAAATTCTTGGCATTTCGGTCGCTAACACATCTTAAAATGTCGGCGGCGTAGGTAATTATTTTAGCTTTTTATTTGAAGACGGTTTTCGGTTTCGGTAATCAAGCATAAAGTTATATTATGTATGAGGAAGGGTATTTTTCTAGGGTGGGCCCACAGCTTTCTAGGGTGGACCCGGCCTACCCTGGCCCCCCCTCTAGCTACGCCTATGGACGCGATAGCCACCTACGCCACCGGACCCGGTGTAACCTGCGATTCTCTTCACCACTTTGTTAACGTTTTTATAGCACCGTTTATCTTACCACTCATTTAAGTTTTACAACCTGTATTGATTCGACAGAATACTTTTACAAGCATTTTTAAACTTTCAGCTAAGATGAGAAAGCTATTTTAATCACAAAATTAGGAGGTCACATCTAGGTGGTGGTGCAACGGTTATCGCGTCTGGCCGAACCCCAGGAGACGCGGGTTCGATTCCCGCCTGGAACTTGTTCCTTTTTATTTGTTTTTGGTTGTAATTAACTATAATTAAAAATTTGTCTACTGTTTTTCCTCACAAAATTAATCGAGCCAGCAAAGTGCTACAGACAGTCCATTCGCTATAATTGACAGTGTCATTTAGTGACACTAATACATGTCAGAATCCATCAAAATATCTAAATGTCAATTCAATTTTACAATTTCAAATTATCACTTATTAAAAAAAAAAAGTCATGTCTTTGCATGAGTTTAAAACTACTTACGGTGAGGTATAAAAATCGACCGCACATCCCCCTCAGCGCCTTCCCCCTTTCACCCCTTAGGGACATGGCACATCATAAATTTCACTAATTATAACTGACCCATATACCGGGCGGGTTAGTCTGCAACATTGACGTGGTGACGATGTTTTAATGATGAGATATTAAGAACTGAAACTTGATTCCCATAAAAAAATCAACAAAAATAATGGAGTTCAACTGGTTGTAGGTGCCCGTATTATTGAATAGCTTTAGAAAAAAAATTAAACATGTAATACGGGCCTATAAAATTTGAGGTTTGCCCTCGATTTCCAAGACATCCCTTTATCGACTCACTTTTTTTTTTTAAACAACTAGACGACAAACAAGCTGACGGCCAACCTGGTGGTAAGCGGTTACCGCCGCCTATAGACACCTGCAATAACAAGGAAAAGCATTTGATATTGCAGGTGCGTTGTCATCCTGAGGCCTAAGATGAAATGCCGTCCATGCCTAGTAATTACACTGGCTACCTTTCCATTCAATCCTCAACAAAGCGAACTGTTTCACGGCTGAAATAAGAAAGGCGGTGGTACCTACCCAGGCGACCCCACATATGGTGACAATGGTATCACCTCAGAAGTAAACTCTATCGAAAAAAAAAGAATTTTGAAAATCGGTTCACAATTGACAGAGTGAACATACATATAAAAAAATAGATACAGTGGTACATAGAACCTCCTCCTTTTTATAAGAAGTCATTTAGCAAACCAATTTTTGCCATAACTGATCCCGAGATGGGTCAACCACCACCTCCCATGACCATGCCAACCTCGCGGTTATAATGGCCGAATCGTGAGAGATGCGAGCAAAACCTGCGTTTGCACGCTACCGCGCGCAATGGTTGACTCTCTACATATTCTTTATACACTCATGAGGAGAGGAGAGAATCACATGAGGAGTTTTGGGCCATAACACCACCACGCTGGCCCAATATTGGTGGGCTAAAGCGGTTGCAGGCACAACCGGGACCAACCGCTTAACATGCGTACCGTAACACGGAGGAGCTCGAGATAACAAATTTTGATTGACCCATCCCAGGATCGACCATGGCGAAACTTGCTTTGTTTTTCGTATCGAAATCAGATTGCTCAAACTACTACGCCACCGAGCCCCTCATAAAACGATTGATTGATTTAAAAAAAATCAATTAGCTCTGAAGTTTCCCGTTTCAGACTCACCCAGTTTTATGAAATTAAAATTGACCAAAGGAGTGGCAACACTTATTAGCGCAGACAAATACACAGCTTCTATACATAATTACTATATCGGCGGGGCAAACGCGTAGTTTTATGTGTATTATCTTATTTATGGCTTACACATCGTCATCGAATTCAGTTAGGACCTTCACTGACGTATGAATGTCATACTAGCTTTCAATTATGACATTCACTGACGTGTAAATGTCATAATTGACAGCAAGTAATTTATGAATATCTTTTTAGGCGTTTGATGCCTATCAGCACATGTCCTACTTAAGAAAAGGGTTTTACTAACTTTCACAGGTCCGATTGTAGATATAGCGTGTTTGGGCTCATAAGTATATAGTCTCAATGAGATAGGTGTTGGATTATCATTAGCCTATATACGTCTCACTACTGGGCACAGGCCTTCCTACATGGGAGAAATACATGAGGAGTGTGGGCCATAGCACCACCCCGCTGGCCCAATGCGGGTTGGTGGGCTAAAACGGTTGCAGTAACAACCGGGACCAACGGCATAACGTGCCTTCCGAAGCACGGAGGAGCTCGAGATAACAAACTTTGATTGACCCATCCCAGGATCGACCATGGCGAAACTTGCTTTGTTTTTCGTATCGAAACCAATACGCCCCCGAGCTCCTCCGAGGTGTTAGATATAGATGATCAATAAATCCGGGGTTTACTTCAAATTTTTATTTTATATTTTTTACATACAGTCCAGTTAAATAAGGGTTTTCTCTTCTGTATGTAAAAAAAATGTAGAGAAATTTACACTGCACAATTTTTATGATGATGCAAATATGCATTCGAAAATCGATATTCTTTGCTAGCACATGTGTTCCCTTCTTCCTATAACATGGGTGCCTTCAAAAGATGCGTGAAATGACACCTTATAGGGAGGCAAGGTGGAGGCGGCTAGAACAGTGCGTTTCAAGCTGCACTAGCTGTCTCCGCATATGGACTCTTACCGCTTCACATCAGGTGGAGTAGAGTCATTTGCAGTGCTTTGTGTAAAATAGTTAGCTATCCTTAATTTTTGATTTTAACATTATTATAAATGTTTGAAAAATTACTTAGTAATTAAAATAGAATAAAAAAATAGTTAGCTATCATTGAAAGTACCATTATTTTCCATACCACTAAGGTGGTAATAAAGTATACGGCTATGGACGCTTGCAACAAAAGAGTACCCCTGCGAAAACTTGTCCAACTCTATGCCATATTCGTATGAAATTCATTTCAAAACTAAAGCGTACACGGGAGAAAATTTCTCTAAAACTGTACAGTACTCGACAACTTTGGTTCACAGTGCGATGGTATAAAGGACCCGTACGCATAATTTCAAATAACTCCAACACACTCCGTTATACAATCGGTAGAACACACATATGCAGCTAAAATCTCTCTTTGACTTTGGATTCAATACCGCTTGTGAGCACGGGGTCGTCTAATCCTCATTAATTTAAGATTGCGGCTATAATTTTTGTCTCGCTTATGTGTCGTTTAAATAAATTACTGCTTAAATGCATTAAGTCTTAATATAATAGTATTTCCTTTTCCTCTTCAGAATTGAACACACATACATTTCCAAAGGACGATCAATACAAATTGGATCCCGTAATAATTTTAGTAAAGTAATTTACATAATTTTCTCACTTAATGTACCTTCGATTACATAAAGTCTAAGAGTTTGTTACTTAAGACTAAATTACGATTCCCAGTGGGACACTACCCAATGGTAATCTTTATATAAAAGGGCTGCAAAAACCGTATAGTACCCTTTTAAAATCTTTCGTATAAGACTTAATACATCACTGTACTATGAGTATTTTCATATATCAGTACAACATTACACATGAAAAGTGGAATTGAATCTAGAATTGAACACTAACTTCGAATGAAATATTCGTAGTTCTGATTAAATTTCTCGTAGACGACATCGTAGCGTTTCGTAGCGCTGCTAGCAGTCGTAGCGCTACTATTTCTCGTAGCACTTTGAAAGATTTAATGGTTAGCGCAGAACGTTTTACCGATGAATCACTATTTAGCTATATTAATGTTTGTAAGTAGAAATTGGTTTAAGCACTACATTAATAAACTTAGTAGCAGCTAATGTTAGAATGTTCTGTTGTTTTTCGGGACTTGTCTCACTGTCAACGCAACCCATAAAATAGAAAAAACAGATAGTGGAATAAAAAAGCCGGCTAAGGGGATATATCATTGTAACATGTGGAAAAAAGGACTTTAATGACTACTGAATAAAGTTGATCAAAAGTTCGCTTATTTGCTGCATAACATAGACAGCATCAAAACAATATAAGCAATTTTGAACCCTATTCCATTGATGTAAGAGACATAACGCTTACATCGTTTTGCTGCGGAGTGTAGTGCCTACAGTAACCATGTTCTCTCGTCAAAGCAAATGTTATTATTTTTTGTCCCGCTCTCACTCAGCCGTGCGAAATAACCGACAAGTTGGGGTTTGGTGCAAATTAAAAGCTTTTTCGTTTCAAAGTTAAATGAAATTATTTCACCTCAAATGTACAGAGATAGTTCACAAATAGTTATGCCGCACTAGCAGTTTGCATAATGTTATTCTCTAATTTATTTAACATAGAGTTACCACAATGCAGAACATTTCAAAAGGTTAACTATAAAACGTATCTATTTACATAACAAGGCAATACATTGTTTTCTTTATATATGTAATGTCATAGGCTGCTGAAATGACTTACTGATCTACATTTCTTCATATCTTTATCTAGACACGAGTAGAACCAAAACACGATTAAAGGATTGCCATGGTACATTGCATTTCCGAAAAGACCTCTTAAAAATAAGAAAACTTAAGATTATTAGTAAGCGATAATTTGTATCCTATAGTATTTTTTTTACATATATAAAGCACGGCATAACTATTACTTTAAATAGTAGATATCATTAATATTCACAATAGTGTAGAGGCGTTTTTTTTTTGTAATCCTTTAACCTTTGTCTCTCGGTCTAAATAACGTTTCAATAAATCTCCTTAATGTAGGGTAGAGTAGCTCGCTGGCGCAGTGGCTTGAGCCCTTTGGTTACTAAATGGATGCATCTGTCGCCATGGTTGATTTCGGATGGGCCAGTAAAAAAATGAAATCTTTTACTCCTCCGTGCTTCGTGGTACAGTCGACCACAGAAGTAGCTGAACACTTTAGTACCATGTCACACCGATCTTGTGCATGTACTTTATAGTTGCTACCGTTCTAAATTGACGCTAGAGTCATTGTGACATGGTACTAAAGTGTTCAACTACTTCTGTGGTCGACTGAAGACGTTATGCGGTTGGTTGTTACTGCAAAAGCTTTAGACCACCAATCCGTATTTTTTTTCTTATCAGAAAAACCCTTTAGGGGTACCTCAGCATGATAAGGGGCGACGCTGAGGTTTTGTCGGCCTCCTACTAAATAATCACAGTATCATCATCAGCAGCCTATATACGGCCCACTGCTGGGCACAGGCCTTCCTACATGGGAGAAACACATGAGCAGTTTGGGCCAACACCACCACGCTGGCAAAATGCGGGTTGGTGGGTTAAAGCGGTTGCAGGAACAACCGGGACCAACGGCTTAACGTGCCTTCCGAAGCACGGAGGAGCTCGAGATAACAAACTTTGATTGACCCATCCCAGGATCGACCATGGCAAAAGTTGCTTTGTTTCCGTAATCGAAACCAGAGCGTTCAAACCACTACACCACCGAGCTCCTCCCATAGTATACTGACTAAAAAACTGACACTACCCCGGAAGCGCTATGCCGAGTGACGTACCATGCAATCGGTCATTCGTTTACGACCTTCACTCCTTCGAAGGATGACCCCAGGGACATCCACCAGCTCGTACTGGGCTAGCCTCTTGTGTTTTCCCATGAAAGAAGGCCTGTACCCTGTGGGAAATACATGCAGACTGCTCATGATTATGATAGGTTAGTATAGTTTAACACAAGTGCTCCGCTCATAACTTGGAGCACACAACGCTAAAAGTTCGACTAACGAACCGAGAGACGTCTGATGGCATAATTTACATATATACAGGCTGCTCCACAATCCAGTTATTAATTTACGTTTCCGACTTTAATTAACAGGTCGTAGTTATTTTTTAATTTTAGTAAAATTGCTGTTTCGTGTTCTTCTTTACAATTTGGGGACTATAATTAAGTTACCTTAAATAAACAATTTCTTAGTGTTTTTCTGTTTAGAAAAGTAATTTCACGAGTGTATTCTTGAAATGGATACTTTAGCAGAGGCGCAACCTATTACTTATTTTCCACTTATAAATGAAATCAACATCACCAGCCGACACACGTCATACGTCCCGCTGCTGGGCACAGGCCTTCCTACATAGGAAACACATGTGGAGCTTGGGCCATAACAACACCAAGCTAACCCAATGCGGGTAAGTGGGTTAAAGCAGTTGCAATAACAACCGGGACCAGCGATAGAACGTGCCTTCCGAAGCACGGAGGAGCTCGAGATTACAGATTTTGATTGACCCATCCCGCACCGACCATGGCGAAAGTTGCTTTGTTTTCAAAATCGAAACCAAAGCGCTTAAGCCACCGCTCCTCTTAAATGAAATACGAAATTGAAATTAAAAAACTAATTTCTTTATTGAGAGTAAAAAATAAGGTAAGAAATTAGTGTTTAAAACGACACGTTATTCTTAATTTTATATAAATATTATTTTAAATGTTTTTAAGAATAAGTTTAAGTTATATAAAGTAAGTTTTATAATATTTTTTATTAAATTACACGTACTTATATAAATACACGTAATTTTAAATAGCCTTGTCTATTACCATAGAGTTCGTAATGTTCTATTAAAATGGCGTCTGTCTAAGTTGAAACTTAGTGCACTTCTCAAACAGCAAACATAGGTACCACAGTATAACAACCACACAGAGCTACGTTCAAGCAACTAGTTTACCACGTGTGTATGACCATTTGCAAGCACGAATAGGGATGTGAAAAAATCTATTTAATCCTATAGTAAAATGTATTATAAAAAAATTTCATTATTCCGTAATCAATTTCTAAAAATGGCGCCAGTATTGAGTCTTTACAATTCTATCAATAGATCAATCCACATCAACCAATTTAATCACGAATTATTTCAACTATAAATCATGACAGACCCATTTAGTTAATAATCACCCAACCAATTGTCAGTATTAGTTACAACTGTTACAAAACAGACAGGGGAAAGGTAGCCAGTGTAATTACTGAGCATAGACGACATTTCATCTTGGGCCTCAAGATGACAACGCACCTGGAATACCAAGTGTTTTTTCCTTGTTATTGCTTTGCTTATCACCAAGTAGTAGAAAAAGTCGTTCTACAGGCTGATCGATCTTGCACTGCCCACATCCATCGGCATTCAGAGATTCTCTGATCGTCACATCGGTTCGCCTTAACTCAACGCTTGTCCCAGTACGCGGCTGCCGCTCAAGGACCTTGCCGCTCCAGTGGACGTCAGTCCTTGCAATGTGGCTTGACCACTGCCAAGAATCGCAATTCATTGCACTATGTCGGCGGCCTTAGTGCTCCAGCGGATCTCATCAGTTCTGATTCGATCATGCAGAGAAACCCTAAGCGTAACCCTCTCCATCGCCCTTTGGGTTGAGGCCTATTGTAAGCAGCTACGTTTCGGTTCCGTATGTCATCGAATCGAAGACCTTCGTCTTGAGACACTGCGGAAGTTGGGCCGAGCATATACCGCGAAACTTCCCGATATCCGATCCGTTGATGACGAGTATTTAACAATCTATTTTAATCATGCAGCTCGATTACAGAAGTAACTATCAGCTGATTTTTTATATAGATGATTGGATGATGAGTTCTAACTCCCATCAATAATGACAGAGAAAAATATTTCAGTATTTACAGAAAATCACAGCAAAACACTGCTTTGTAGTATTGTGTTCCTGCGATGAGTAAGGTCGCCAGAACTAATTGAGAGCAGGGGGACTCGTCTCCTATGCTGTCAATAGGCTACAGCAATAACGCATAGTAGTGTCCAAGGTGCTACGAGTGTCTTTAGGCTACAGTGACAACGCATAGTAGTGCCCAAGGTGCTACGAGCGTATATAAGCTACGGCAACAGCGCGTGAGTAGTGTCCAAAGCGCTACGAGCGTCTTTAGGCTACAGCAACAACGCATAATAGTGTCCAAGGTGCTACGAGCGTCTATAAGCTACAGTAACAACGCGTGAGTAGTGCTCAAGGTGCTACGAGCGTCTATAGGCTACGCTAACCGCTACCATCAGGTGAACCGTCGTAGAAAATCTATATTCAGCGCCATTTTCGTTTCTGAACTAAATTTGATAATTCAGCAACCTTCAGTAAATATCTTATCATCACATCACACCGTTCAGTTTTAAACGTCAACACCCAAGTAGAGTCGTAACATAAAAAATTCAACAACCTGTATATTCGAATGAAAACCATCCCCCACAGAATAAACCATCTTATTTACCAACGTATTGAGCTCAGTTTCGCTTGCTCAATGTCCTTGTTAACAAAGAACCTTAAACCAATAGGTTTAAGGATCAATTTCCTTCGCACACCATATATTTCGCTACTGAATTTTTGCGCAATGGAACCTCAACGGTATAACCTTTACGTTAAAGCACAGTTTTGTATGTGCAAGTCCACGTTTTCGGAATACACTTTCTAGAATATTGCATGGGAAAACGCGGAGAGATAAATACTTTACGGAGGTTATTGAACCGAGTTTAGTCTACTTTGAAAATTGTACCATCATTTGAGATCCAAAACTGGTCAAGAGTGTGTCGCACGCATGTGTGGCTGTATATTTTTCAACACTGCAAACAAACATAATATGGACTGCCTCATAGCAAACAACCACCAAAAAGGTCAGAGTATGTAGAGTCGTCAGGGTAGGTACCACCGCCTTTCTTATTTCAGGCGTGAAACAGTTCGCTGTGTTTCGGATTGAAGGGAAAAGTTACCAGGTGCCCACCGGGTGGTAAGCGGTTATCGCCGTCAGCTTGTTTGTCATCGAGTTGTACCTATAAAAAAAGTTACTTAAACAAATACACGGAAATATCAGAAACATATACATTTTGTCTATTTTAACTGACTTAGGCCCTAATTCTGGAGAACACATGCTAAGTCTAAATTTAAGTTCAGTCTATTTTGTTTCTCTCAATTGACATTTAGAAACGTGCGTTCAATTTTCGACCTTATTGAACGTGATAAAATGCAGTGTTTAGGAGGCTTCTTCGTACATGCCGTCTAAAATTGTCTATGGTTTCTTTGAAATCTATCTAAATTTAATTGACAGCTCTAAACAAATTCTTGCTATCTTTTTCCTATTGCTTGCATATTGCGAGAACAGGTTTTTGAAAGCGGCAAACCATTTTTATGGACTTAGATAGCCCATGTTTTAATTTGTTGTCATATTGACAGCACCACCCTGTTTATACGTAATTCGCATGCCATGTCTGTCCGTCTGTCCGCGGCTCATCTCAAAGACTCTTAGTAGTACAAAGCTGTAATTTGAAACGAGTATACATAATTATTAACGTAGACAAAGTAAAAAAAATGGTGTGGAGTGTCGTTGTATAGGTCTTTCGAAAATGACACCATTTTTCAATTTAATTATCCGTTTGCAAAGAAGTCATCTTTGACATCTCAAGCCACAAATTTAGGCACAATTGGTGTTTAATTGTCATAATATCCTCGGCGGTCTTTCGCGATTTTATACTTACTTGACATGTTCATAGGACGTACAGGTCCCGACAAGCATCTTGAACAATTTGCAGATTAAAAAACCTGCGCAGTAAAAGATTTGTACTGAACATTGAAACTGCGCATGTATTTTTTATCTGCTGTGACAGGCCACATAGAATTAAAACAAATATAAATTGAAACTAATATTTCGTTATGGCAACATTGAGCGTTTCCGCTCTTTTCCATCTGTAACGTAACTGTTAACACTTACAATTGTGAGTAATGTAATAAAATCATAATGAACATTTAATCTTAGTTCCTGTAAACTAAGTACCAATCATTAAAACTCAGCAGGAACTGTAACATTGATGAAGAGGCTTTCCTGGACCTGCATCAAACAACAAGCCTCCTTGTATGTCCACATACTGCCGCATCACAAATAAGAAACCCAACACTGCGGCCCGACGCACACTTTGCCGTATTTGCCTATTCAACGTCCTTTTAGCCAGTTTCTAAGCCATTTTTTATTCCCACTATACGTTCAAAGCATAAAGTCACATTGTTAACGAACCTAGCTGACATCTTGTTGCTTTCACACACAGGAAAACCAGCTCTAACTCCTAGCTCATATAGGTTATTTTCATGCAGCAATGGTTAGAGGAAACTGGTCCCTCCCTTTTCTTTCTGGCATTGTTTTTCCAGTTTTGATTCATCAAAGGGTTATGTCTCGCGTTTAAGGGTTAAACGCTAAAGAGCAATACGTATGAGTTTCGTGAGAAAATCTCTGAATCTTCTTTCTTTAGACGATATCGGGAAACCGGAAGTCGGATTTGGGATTCCGTTTAAGGGGCGTCAAGGAATCATATAAGTAGCTTATGGTGCGTCCCTTTATATCGCGGTAGTGTATAATTGTAATTTGTCAAGCGGCGTTATACCTCTGGAGATCTATGGTAATTTAAAATCAATTGTATCTGGAATCGTTTGGAAGGAGCTGTCCCTACGATCCATTTGATGGCCCGATATTTTTAACCGACTTCAAAAAGGGAGGAGGTTATTAATTCGATTATATTTTTTTTATGATTGTTACCTTAGAACTTTCGACTGGGTGAACTACTAACATAATAATAATTAAATTTAAGTAGGTCGGTACTCATCCCCTAGAAACATATTTTTTTGGAGTTGGTGCTAAGTTGTTTACAGAAACAATGGATAGTGAAGCACAGACTCCAAAAAATATGTTTTTACTTAAATATAATTATTTTATCCTTTTTTAATTTTTTGAAGGTTTGGAAGATTAGCAAAAAATCATAGACCAGGGCCTCGATCGCGCTATTTTACATTGTATTTACCAAAGCAAATGTGAAACGTTCCCTTGCGCACAATTTGTGTTGCGCGAAACCAACCAATTAGGTTTTTTTTCGGAACATACGTTGATATCTTTGATTATAATTATATTACATAATAATTAAGATCAAATAACATCAATTAATAAAATAAAAACTTTCTAAATTGAGTAAAATATCTATTATATATGAGATTATTAACTAAATTTAGAAAGTTTTTATTTTATTAATTTATGTAAGTTGAACTTAATAAATATGTAATATAATTATAATGAAAGAAATCAATGTGTGCTTCGAAAAAACAGCTAATTGGTGGCCGTTTATATGTTTGGCTGGGTCTCCATACGTTTTTGGAACATAGGACGCTAGCGTGCATAGGACGCTAGCATCACATGTAATGTTTCAATTGCGCATGCAAGCAGGCAACGGATCGTAATAGTAGAAAAATTTATATACCCCAACTTGACTTTTATCGTGTGAACCTTTTTTTAGTTATTTTGTGTCGAAACAAAACCTTATTTCTATAAAATATTCATACAGATACCTACTTTTCCCATAACTAAACAATGTTACTTTCCCACGTAGAACAAATATAATTTAGCAAAGCAATCACAGAATAAACATTGTCTTTGAAAAGAAAGAGAATAAAGTACGTTTGTCCTTTTTCCCCGTTTCCCGCGGTTAAAGGTTTGTCAAAGGAATTCTTTTATTGTGCCACTTGAGTCAGCTGATGCTTCCCGCCATCTTTGTGTAAAAAGAAAACGCCTGTATTTATGTAGGTTGTGTTTTATGAATTTAATTTGAAAAGGGTGACGTCATACTAACTTCTTGGGAGGACTAAATGAATAAAAATATATTTAAGTTTTAATTTGACTGTTTTCAGAATGTTTAGAGAGTCAAACACTCTCTAAACATTCTGAAAAACAATCAAAGGCATCGTAAAACAAGTGTCCATAATAATAATATCTATCCATACACTCAAACCTATTATTTAGCCCAAAGTAAGCATCATTAAGAGCTTAAGTTATGGATGGATAACGAGTAAATATTGATAAAAATCTTCTTCAATATAAAATTCTCGACTCACAAATTTTAGTTACCATACTCCTCCGAAATGGCTTGACCGATTTTCATGAAATTTTACATGTATATTCAGTAGGTCTATAAATCGGCTAATATCTCCTTTTTTTGGACATTTTTTTTATTGCAAAAAAACGTTCGCGGGGTCAGCTAGTATGCATATAAATATTAGAAATATACTAAATAAACATACAAACATCCATGAGTCGTGAACAAATGTTCATACCCTTGACAGAGTAGCCTGTATATAACCATGGCATTATTCATGTTAACATAATAATTACAATCTTAAAAATACTGTAACGAATTCAAAAATAACACCAAAATAGTCAGGAAACCTCAAATAATAACCTTCCTTCCTATAAAATGGGTTCCTTCAAAAGAGGCGTGAAAAGTCACCTTATGGGCCGGCAAGGTGGAGGCGGCTAGAGCAGTGTGCATATGGCCTCTTCTTACCGCTTCACATCAGGTGGTGTTGAGTCATTTGCTGAGCTTTGTATAAAAAATATATGTTGTACCTATTAACAATTATTAGCACTTATCAATCAAACAAACACTATTACTATCGAGCCGTTCGGACGTCGTGATGCCTGAGCGCTCAGCAACTCTCTGTCATAGAGTACATTTTATATACGGGTATCTCTGTCAGTCTTATGCCAGACCGATAATACTGAAGGAAAAGAAAACGAAAGGGGGATAAGAGGGGTCCTCGCACGCAAGCCAGCACACGACAACGACCGAGAGTAGCCGATGAGGCCCGAGTCCTTGCAGTACTAAAATGTAATCAAAATTTCAAAATTATATATTCAATTTTGAAAGCCCAAGATTTTGTTTTACTGGCCAAACTAATTGTATGGAGAATTTTAAAATTCATTTTTCTATTTTCAATTTTAATCCTTAGTATTTATTTGACTATATTATACCTAGGTAGGTGTCCGATTAATTGTTATTACTATGTAAATAAACACTATAAAATACAATGTACAACATTATGCTGATACTCTATGTCAGGAAGGAGGTAGAAAGGGGATCAAAGTTTAAAGAATTTCAATTGAATATTCGAGAAAAACTATTAGTACAAAGCACTCAGGCAAAACCAAAATCAGAAGCAAGCAGCTAAATAATCATGAACTCTAGATAAACTAGCAGAGCAGTGATTCCTTTTCTTCTGTACCACGTGATGCTCAGTATTTTTTTATACAACTCGATGACAAACTTACTGACAGCCCACCGGGTGGTAAGTGGTTACCACCGCCTATAGACACCTGCAATAACATGGAAAAATCACTTGGTATTGCAGCTGCGTTGTCATCCTGCGGCCTAAAATAAGATGCCTTCAATGCCCAGTAACTACACTGGCAAAATAGGCATTTCATTTTATATTATTTTTAATAGAATAGAATAGAATAGAACATATTTATTGTCAATCTGTTACAAAGTTTCTTAAAGCTAGGTGTTATTGCAATACAGTGAGTAGCGAACAGTTACCCTTATCGGGCATACAATAATAAAATCCTATGAATTGGTCAGATTTTTTTATAATTTTTATGTCAATTAATATATTCATACTTTATTATAGTTTAAAAATTCATTAATATCATAAAATGCATTATTTAAAAGCCACCTTTTTAAAGAAATTGCAAACCCATAATCAGGAAGATCTTTCAATACTACAGGTAAATTATTATAGATTCGTATTGCAGACACATAGGTACTTTTCTCGAAAATTTTGGAATGGAACTGTGGTAGTAACAAATCATCATAACGTCGCATTGGAACTTTTCTTACTCTATAATCTGATTTATTTGGAAACATTGATTTACGACTCCTAACAAATTTGCAAATTTCTAAAATATATATGCAACATAGTGTTAATATTTGTTTTTCTTTAAATATAGGCCTTAAAGTTTCATCACTAAGCAATTTTAAGCAACTTGTACCATCTAGTTTGTTGTTGAGAAGGCACAGTGTGCCTGAAAACGCAAAGAAAGAAAGAAAGAAAGAAAGAAAGCATTTATTGGCCATTATATAAATTATGGGTACAAACAAAATAAATAAATAAATAAGGGCCAACTAGGTCACTGCCTCAGCATAATGTCACAGCGACAAATGTCACTGTGGCGCTGGTCTCCTGGCAGGGCCTACGGTTAATAATGCACTATATAAAATTATTTGACCAAAGGCATAGCTCAAAGAGTTGCTAAATGTAATTGGCAGGGAGTAGGCCACATCGCTCGCAGAACCGATGGCTGTTGGGGCGGAAAGGCGACCACAGACCTGAAGATGCAGCGTAGGCAGCCTCCAAGAAGGTGGATCGACGATTTGATGAAGGTCGCAGATAGCCGCTGAATGCCTGCAGCGCAAGACCGATCCTCGTGGAGAAGCCTTTGTCCAGCAGTGGACGTTTTTTTTGCCCAAAGTAAGCATCATTAAGAGCTTGTGTTATGGATACTAGACAACGAGAAATAATGATAATGATATGTATATAAATATACTAAATAAACATATAAGCATCCATAACTGGTAAACAAATGCTCGTACTCATCATACAAACGTTTGCTCCTACCGGGATTCGAACCCGGGACACCTGATCCAGAAGCCTGCAAGGGGCACGAACCACTCGGGCAGCCGGTCGTCAAAATTAACAAAAGAAAACAAAATATTCGCTGACGTTCGTCCTAACTCTATACAATTTAAACCACAGAAATTACCGCCATTTATTATTATAAATTGAGCCACAAGATAATAATTTTATATTTTGTTGTTTCCAAAACCCTATTAAAACATACATAAGGCCCTGAGGCATAAACAGTCCCGGCCATTCCACGGCTGTACATGAAAAGATTTGGAGGGTAGCAACAGAAAAAACAAAGCATTTAAAAAAACAAAGACGTGGAACTCCAGTCGGTACGCTTCAGTGCACTGTGGCACAAGACATAAGCTGAAGCGAGAATGAATTTGTGGGCAAGATCGTCAGCTTAACGGTGTCGGTCGTCGCGCCAAAAGTTTATCCTTTACTGAATGTGTCTCTATGCCATGCCAAACATATCAGACAAACAGACAGAGAGACAATTGCTTTTGCATTAATACCATTAGTATGGATTTGTAGAACATTGATACAGATATTTTTTTTTTAGTACAATATGGCAAAGTCCATAAAAAAGGAAGTTAGAATTTAACAAGTAATACACGGTCTGATGGTCTGATGTCGGTTATTGCGTCAAAAATTCAAGTATGTCTTTTCTCAGAATGTAATTTATCTTCATGTCAAATAATTTTGTGTCATTAAATATCTGGGTGGAAATAGGCTTAGGAATTAAATAATTAACTAAAAATACTAATTTAGAATTTAAGCACAATTGTTACTAACACTGTACTAATAAACTATGGATGTACCCTTACGTCTGAAATAAATGTTTATTATTATTATAATAAAATTTTTGTTCATTTATAAATTATTAAGCCGACATTTTTAAAAGAAACCGCCGACCGCCGGGCCGAGTGGTCTGTACCCCAGGCTACTCGGTCAAGAGGTCCCGGGTTCGAATCCCGGTAGGAACAAATGTTTGTATGATGAGTACTAACATTTGTTTACGAGTCATGGATGTTTATATGTTTATTTAGTATATCTATATATATAAAAATGTTATGTTGGTTTGTGTACGCTTCAAAAACTCAAAAAGTTCTGCACCGATTGAGTCGAAATTTTAACATGATATAAAATCCGCATCAAGGATTGTTTTTATCTATTTTTTGCATCAGTCACATATCTGCGACCGCGAGAAAACAGTTTTTTTAACGATGCGCCACTGCGAAGCGTGGCAGGGTACAGCTAGTTTCTAATATTTATATACATATTATTATCATTATTTCTCCGTTATCTAGTATCCATAACACAAGCTCTTAATGATGCTTACTTTGGGCTAGATAATAGGTGTGAGTGTATATAAAAAAAAAAAACCAAGAACGAGGTGACGATTCGCAGCGTATTTTTTGTCCTGAGGGTCAATTGTGCTTTTTATTTACGTAAACGGATCGGCAGCAATTCGGTTTTGTTACTATTGCTTATTAAGCCGTAATAAATTAAGCGCTAATTAAACGCTGTCGATTGGTTCAACTATTTGAGAACTGACTTGTTGTGACTGAAATTTTTAAAAGTTGAAAAATTAGGAATACAAAAACGATGTAGCTGAAGCGTTCTATTTCTGCATTCACCTATTTCTCCGAGAAACCACAGAGCGCGGGGCGGGAGCGGTGCGGGGCGGAATGATTTTATAATATTAGAATTCTTACTTGTATGCATATTACACAGCCCGCAATGCACTGCAATCGATTTTTGTGTAACAGGGTATATAAAAAATGTCAACATTACAAAATCATCCCGCCCGCTCCGCTCTCCCGGGCCGCGCTCTCTGATTAAATTTCTCACCCGCTTCCGCCTGTGCCTCGACCAGTAGTAATGAAAGTCTAACTAGAATTCTCGGGCTTTCAAATAAAAAAAGTAATTGAAATATCCCTCCCCTCCCCCTCCCTCCCGAATCCGACTAATGTTCTTCTATCTTCTTACGGGGAAGTACTTACGATTTGAGATTAAGTATTAAGTTTACACGAGACATGATTGTTTTACTTAATAGTTATAAATATTTTAAGAGCGCGGATCAAGAGTGTTAATTCCGCTATGTTTTTTTTATATTGAACGGAAGTAATGGAAGCGAGCACAACAAATTATTTATATATAAAAAAGTCAATCAAATATTGAATGAAGTCATTGCAATACATTTTAAGCACAAGAAAAAATAAATCGAAAAATATCGATTGTACTTCATGTCGCTCATCCAAAACAGCGACAAACATACACAACCAAGAGATCGAAGTCAATACACCTTAATCCTAAAAGAGAAAGATATACATAGTAACATGGACAGGTTATATTCCGAGATTCCTCCGTAATCCGGCAGGTTAATGGAATGTTGCTTGTCGTATAAGATTCTTATTACTTAAAGCTTTTGGTGGTATCTTTAAGAGATGACGTTTGGGTTAAAAGATCGCGAATATGTTGAAATAGCCCTTACTACTCCTTACTGATGTTTAGACCTTTACACTATCGTGCTAAAGATTACCTCCATAAGTTGATGCCTCGACAAAATTCAATACTTAAGATTACTAAGGAGTAAATCATTGACATTGCGTCGCTTAGCGCCTTATATCAGCTATATCACGGAGAGTGCTCTAAGAGCTTTTTGACCTTATCCCACCTTCCCCCTTCCTACTCAGAAGCACGCGTGCCGGTCTTCTGAGTCACCAATTCACTGTCTCCACCTCAACATCACGTACAAAGTAATTTAGTACCTCGTTTCTTAGTCGTACTTCCAGAACTTGGAATTATTTGCCAGCACATGTGTTCCCTCCTTCCTATAACATGGGTTCTTTGAAAAGACGCGTGAAAAATCACCTTTCGGGCCGGCAAGTTGGAGGCGGCTAGAGCAGTGTCTGAACTGCACTAGCTGTCTTCGCATATGGACTCTTCTTACCGCTAAACATCAGGTGGTGTGACGTCATTTGTCGTGCTATAATAAAAAACATATTTTTTTCTACAACGTTATTCTGGTTTTCAGATATATTGGTATTAGCACATTCTTCACGTAGGTACAGATTAATAATAATGATCATACACTCACACCTATCATCCAGCCCAAAGTAAGCATCATTAAAATCAAAATCAAAAACATATTTATTCAAGTAGGCTCCTAAGAAGCTCTTTCGAATCGTCACAAATCACAAAATATGTATATATATTTAAGAAATGCTCTCACAATGTCATATTGTATATCTGTTTATCATATCTAAATTTACACCAGTTCCAAAAGTTGAACTACCGAGAAGACTCTCGAGAAGCTTGTGTTATGGATAGGTACTAGATAACGGATAAATATTGATAATGATATGTATCTTAATATTTGAAATATACTAAATAAACATATAAACATCCATGACTCGTGAACAAATGCTCGTATTCATCATACAAACATTTGCTCCTACCAGGATTCGAACCCGGGACCCCTGACCGAGCAGGCCGTATAGCAAGGGGTACAGACCACTCGGCCAGCCGGTCAACATCACAGATTAGTGTGCGCCCCGGATTAAAATTATGTTTGCTGATCAATGATATTTTATTGTGTAAATAGAATGTAACTTACATTTTTAATGTTTTTGATCAGTTTAAACGCCTACTTTATTGTACTTAACAATTACAAATAAAGAAAGAAAACGATGAAAAAAAATATGCTCCAGGCGGGACTGGAACCCGCGTCTCCTGATTTCTGTTTTTATAGCAACGTTTATATCACCACAAATTTAAGTTAACACCTCTATACGTTTTTATAGCAACGCAACATTTGGAAAAGGAAAGAAGAAATTAATATGTTATACCTAGTGCTCTGGTGGTGTAGTGGAAATCGCGTCGGGCTGGACATCAGGAGACGCTGGTTCGAGTCTTGCCTGGAGCATATATTTTTTCATCGTTTTCTTTCTTTATTATTACAATAAAGAATGTAACTTGTAAATAAATAACGAATATTATTACCGTAGTCGAGGCTATCATTTCTCTCCGCCAGAATATAGTCCCGCGCGTCATACTCGTTCACACTGGTGACGCTGACGTGACAAATCTGTACGCGAAGAATGTGCTAACATTGGAGCTCACTCATAATATTGTTTTGCGAGGAGTTTGCGTCACAACATCAACACGCTGCGCTGGCCCGGTGCAAGGACAGGGACCGACAGCTTAACACTTTCACGGACATTCCGCCCATAGGCGTATAATTGATGACGACTTGGCATCACGTCGATCGACGTTTCAATTAATGCACAAAATCCATATCGCTAGTGTCACAAGAAAAGCCGAAATAATAGTCATTTTTTTGGAGTACTCCCCTCACCCCCTCCCGCACACACTGCCTTTAGTAGCCGTGCGATTTTCGTACTTCAGTCGCCCAGTGCCATAACAAACATAATATAATGTTCTATTACATATGACAATCCGCCTACAGCCGTTATATGGGAATTTGTGTATCATATTACTGTTTTAAAAAATGTGAGTGTCCGTGAACTTGCCTTACGAAGTACGATTGACCCATCCGGGATCGACCATAGCGAAATCTGCTTTGTTTTCGTAATTGCCACCAGAGCGCTCAAACCCCAACGCTACTGAAGTCCTCGAGTCGACTCATAAAAATGATTTTGGTACCTATCTAGATGACTATGCGGTATTCACCTTCGGGACATTCTCTAAGCTTGATTGGTGTCCGTGAAGCTGAATGCTTATCAGAGGCAATAAACAATTTTCAAATGGAATAAATTACAAGAAAATTTAGGTAATACAATTCTGATTAGTGTTTACAAGCCAGATGCCGATGCAGGAAGCACCATGCATGAAGGTCATACAAATTACAGAAGCTTTATCGCAAAGGCACGCAGCTGCGACAAGAAACGGACTGGAAGTAAATAATCTGTCCAAAAAGGATAGATATTGAATAATAGATACACATTAATAATCGTGTTTTTGTTTTGGTAGTAGTGAAATAACAACAGGAAGGATAAACTACAGACTTTACTTTAATAATTAAACAGGACAGACCAAAGAACAATATCAATTGTACACAGAGACTTAATAAAGACTAAAAGGACTAGCACCTAGTTTTTCTAGACAAAGACTATCTTCTTGTGTGAGGTGCAGTGTTGCCAACAACATGTTACAAAATACACCACATCCTAAATGCAGTAGTGTTACTTCTGATTGGACATTATAACTCACACATCAATGGCGGGTTGGCTGGACTCTTCTTATCTCTATGAGACATTTCTATCTGTAATAGAGATAAGTCGTCCCTTACATACTACGGTTTACATTTATTTTGTTCTGCATTTGGTGCAATAGAGAGAGTTTATTAAATTTAAAGACCCTTGTAAAGCTACTCTTGCTTTGCCAACTAGGTATCTGTTGTAATAGAACAGTCTTCTCTCGGGGCCCCATTTAGTCAAAGTGGCCAGCATATTGAGGATACTATACCTGTCTCGTTTTATCATGGTGCGTCAAAGCAAGACGGCATGTGACTTTTCGAATCCGTGACCCATCAGTTTTTGAATAAGAGAGCAGGTCCCCAACAAGTTAAAGACCTTGCAGTGCCGCTATTCGCCAGTGACCGTTTTTATTCCTTTCTTTTACAACACCAAGACAAACTCGCGACGATTTTTAAGAAACGGAAAAGTTGTATTTAAAGTTTTACATTATTCAACTTTGACTTCAAAAGTTGTCCCTTTTAACTTACGAAATGTAAGTTAGATTGTTGGGCTTTGTAGCTTCTGTAATGTAACCAATTGAAAAGGAAGATTTATATTGGTTTTCTTTGTAATGACATGTTA
This sequence comes from Nymphula nitidulata, assembly GCA_947347705.1. Lineage (NCBI taxonomy): Eukaryota > Metazoa > Arthropoda > Insecta > Lepidoptera > Crambidae > Nymphula > Nymphula nitidulata. Next base: position 7,472,324 of record OX374645.1, on the reverse strand, counting down.
TCTTGTGACCCTCGCGGGATAGATAAAATTATTCTGGGGTATTGGAAAAATGATTCTACTGTAACAAATGGAAAAATATTCCCGCTATTAATCAGGGATGGGAAAGTGATTTGTGGGATGTATTTGCCTTAGATCTAAAGGTGAGGTTTAATATTTCGTAGGAGCACAAATTTTATGGTCAGTTTGGTTGGTGGTTGGCTTTCTCTAAGTCCGCCTGGCTAGCTACCACCATCTTACCTAAGTCTGTTGCCATAACAATAACGTCGTGTTCCGGCTATTGGAGGTAAGATAGCCAGTTCCTCGGTGGTTGAGGAATCCGGTTCACATCCATCTTCGGAGTAATCATCACTTCCCACCACATAAAATATTCGCATAACCTCCATTAACGTAGAATAGCAAAGTGTTAGTACGATGTAGGTACACACGCATATGTGTCCTTCCAATGGCGAGGGTTCCTTTAGAATAGGCGTAAAAAACCGGTCAAGTGCGAGTCGGACTCGCGCACGAAGGGTTCCGTACCATTATCTATAAACAAGCGTCTACCTGTTGCCGTTATCAATATCGAGCAACACAAGCAAAAAAAATCATGTTTGTTGTATGGGAGCCCCCTTAAATATTTTCTGTTTATTAGTATTTGTTGTTATAGCGGCACCAGAAATACATCATCACAGTGTGTTTCAACCTGCACTAGCTGTCTCTGTATATGGACTCTTCTTACCGCTTCACATCAGGTAGTGTGACGTCATTTACTGAGCTTTGTATAAAAAAATGTTTCCGCCTGAGCAGTTCTTCGTAAATAATTCAACAAAGTCAATTTGAAATACGCCTTTTCCATTGCGGAAGTCTTGGTATTAAAATATTCCGACCATTGTTCTTCGGGGGTTTCATGGGTAATTTTCTTATCTGTCTTACTGCAAAAGTTTGTTTTATTTTTAGGGTAAAGAGAGCCTTATCTTATTAGAGATTTGTCCAACTCGAGTTTGGCTTCATTTTACATCTTGGAGCTTACTAAATAGAGAACATTTTTAGTTGCATCCTCGCTTTTTACTTCGGAACTTTTTTATAAAACTAGATAACAAACAAGTTGACGGCCATCTGGTAGTTAGTGGCTTTAGTCACCTATAGACACCTGCAATAACAAGGACACAAGCTCTTGGTATGCAGGAGCTCGGTAGCGTATTGGTTTGACACGAAAAACCAAGCAACTTTCAACATGGTCGATCCTGGGATGGGTCAATCATAGTTTGCTATCTCGAGCTCCTCCGTGCTTCGGAAGATAAGTTAAGCCGTTGGTTCTGGTTGTTCCTGCAACCGCTTTAACCCACCAACACGCATTGGGCCAGCGTGGTGGTGCTATGGCCCAAACTCCTCGTGTGTTTCTCACATGTAGGAAGGCCTGTGCCCAGAAGCAGTGGGATGCATATAGGCTGGTGACGATAATGATGAATCTCTTGGTATGGCAGGCGTTTTCGTTTTGAGGACAAAATATGAAATGCCTTCCATGCCTAGTAATTGGCTAACTTTCCCTTCAATCCGAAACACAGCAATAATTTTTATAGTCGAAATAGGAAAGGTGGTGGTACACACCCAGACGACCCTACGGGCAAAGTAGCTAGTGCCTTTAAAGAAAGGAGCTCGGCGGTAGTAGTTGGAGCGCACTGGTTTCAATAACGACCACAAAGAAACTTCCACCATGTTTGATCCATCCCATATCCCACGACCGGTTGGCCGAGTACAGACGGGGGTAGCAAGGGGTATAGACGTACCCCTTGCTATATGGGCTGTTCGGTCAGGGGTCCCGGGTTCGAATCCCGGTAGGGGCAAATGTTTATATGATGAGAACGAGCATTTGTTCACGAGTCATGGAGGTTTACATGTTAATTTAGTATATTTCTAATATTTATATAGATACATATTATTATCATTATTTCTCCACTATCTAGTATCCATAACACAAGCTCTTAATAATGCTCACTTTGGGCTAGATAATAGGTGTGAGTGTGTGAATATTATTATTATTGTTATTATCCCGAGAGGATGGCTCAATCCAAAATTTGTGATCTTGAGCTCCTTCGTGCTTCGGAAAGCACGTCGAGCCTTTAGTCTTAGTTATTACAGCAACCGCTTGCATTGGGCCAGCGTGGTGGTTTCTCAAACTCCTCATGTGCTTCTCTCATGTAGAACTTGTGCCCAGCAGTGGGACATAGGCTGGTGATTGATAAGTTTAAAGAATTTATTTCTCATAACAACACACGGTTCACTTAAAATGAGACATCAATTATCATAAAAATATTGTTCACTTGGCTTCTGGAGCACTGGTTGTTTTGTTCACGTTACAGTTTGGTTGCACACAATTATTTTAAGTTTCCCTTTGAATTCATTTTTGTTGTCACTGTCAAGCGGCGTTAAACCACCGGGGCTATGACAATTGAAAAATCAATTGTGTCTGGAATCTCATGCTTGACGAGTTAAGTCTCTAGGCAAAGCGTTGAACAGCTGTACTCCCTCATATATAATCGTTTTTTCCATAATTATTACTTCGTCACACGGAAGCTGCAACTTATTTGTGTCCCTCAGATTATGTTTGTATACATTTTTATGTAGTTAATACATTTATTTTTTAAATAATATTAAGTTGCTACATAATTCATTTATTTATTTATAAACATGCTGCTAAGGCTGTTTTACTCAACCAATCTGGTAGTGGTAAAACTAAAAGAAAATGCCATCTAACTCTATTCTTGTAATTATACAATTAGCTGTTTAAACTAAAACAATCAATTTTACCCTCTAAGGCGCCGTATTTCTAGAAAATAACCTTTTTTTGAGCTAACTTAGAATTTGTTTCAAGTTAAAGCGTGCTTGGCCCATAAGCTAATAAAACTACCGCTGAACTTCCGGAGAGTTCACAATGGATCGATTTGCATTCCTGATGAAAATAATAATATAGTTTATAATTAATAGTGTAATATAAAGTTATCGCACATTATTTAGATAATAGGTGTGAGTATAATTATACACTCGCACCTATTATCTAGCCCAAAGTCAGCATCTTATAGAGCTTGTGTTATGGATACTAGATAACGGAGAAATATTGATAATGAAATGAAAATTAAAAATATCTTTATTCAATTAGGCCACCCAAGAAGCACTTTCGAATCATCAAAAAGGGCTTATGTCTATTACATAAAATAATATCAACTAACAATGTCATAATGTTTGTCTCTCTGACTTGTCTGGATTTACGTAAGCTAACAATAATAATGTTTATGTAGGTATAATTAATAGCAATATACTAAATAAACATGCAAACATCCATGACTCGTGAACAAATGCTCCTACTCGTCATACAAACATTTGCTCCTACCAGGATTCGCACACGGGACTCCTGGACGAGTAGCTTGTATTAGTAAGGGGTACAGTCAAACAGCCGGTCGTCTATTGAGGTTACGGACCACTTGACCAGCCGACATATAGTGAGGTTATGATGGTTGAATTATGTCTATAGGCACAAAAGATCCCAAAGCGGTCATAACTTTGATTTAATTCATACACACTAAACATTTGCAACTTCTTTCGCTATCCAATTATACAGGCTGCCCGCCAACGGCTGACACAACGTTGACATTATACAGGGTGTGACACAAAAACACGCGACTGCTTTAAGCAGGCCTTGTTTGTGCTAATTTATGGAACCGGGACAGTGCCGTGTGGACACATAATGACGCGGCTCTGTGTAGGTAATACTATAATACAAAGGTGATTACTGCATGTGGAATGTTTAGAGGAACTTTATTGTATGTACAGGGGCTTACGACGACAACCGTGGCTTATGCAGTGACGTATTTTAGACCCGACGAAAAGGAGGGTTATAAGTTTGACGTGTCTGTCTGTGTATCTGTCGCTGTCTGTGGCGTCGAAGCTCCTAAGCGAATGGGCCGATTTTAATTTGTTTTTTTGTTTGAAAGCTTTTTGGAGATCAGTTCTGGCTTTTGATGACTATCAGCTCATTTTCTTCACGATACTTTTATCGGTTATACTAACTTTCACAGCTCCGATTGATTTGAAATTTGGTGTACTGTCACTTCGGTGAAATTTCCATGACATACTAACCTTATGCTGATCGTATACCATCTAAAATTCTGCGAGATTCCGCGGAAACTTACAGCGGATATAGCGTGTTTGGGCTCTTATGAATATTCTCAATGAAATGGTGTTAGATAGATGATTAGTGAGGCCGGAAATCTCCGGCCTCACTAATCATCTATGTAATCACATAAAATTTTCAATTTTGTTTTTGATTGTCTTAAACTGTTGCTAAGACGGCGTACCTAGCGTTATGGCCTTGCGCAACTTTGAAGTGTATCTCCGCGGACTTAGAGACGTATTCAGCAGGCTGTGATGCGTTTTCAGTCCGATCTAAAGAAACAAAATGTTTCTTCACTGTTTTTAAGTGCCCTAAACATGTTTTCAGGCCGTTGCAGGGGTTAAATAATCCGATGGCACCATTTCCTGAAAACCCCTTTGTCAGGCGTTCTTAATAATAATAATCATACATTCACACCTATTATCTAGCCCAAAGTAAGCATCATTAAGAGTTTGTGTTATGGATACTAGATAACGGATAAATATTGATAATAATATGTATATACATATTAGAATATACTAAATAAACAAATAAATATCCATGACTCGTAAACAAATGCTCGTACTCATCATACAAATATTTGCTCCTACCGGGATTCGAACCCGGGACCTCTTGACCGAGTAGCCTGCATAGCAAGGGGTACAGACCGCTCGACCAGCCGGTCGTCCTAAGTGTAATTGTGACCATTTGACGCCCATATGAAAAATTCGACACAAAGTCGGAAATGAGGACATCCAAGAGAACCGAAGTCACTGGCATGGCATAGCTCATAGGATTAGCAAGTTGAGTGGTAGTGAGTAGACCACTTGGACGCAGAACGGACGGCTGATGGGGCGTTAAACTGCTAGCATGGCGTCCGCGTATCGGAAAGCGTAAAGGAGGTTGGCCTCCTACTAGATGTACAAAAGACCTCGTCGCGGAGAGCCATTGGATGCAAGCTGCGCACAACCGTTCCGTTTGGAAATCGAGTTAGCCAAGTCCTGTTAAAGTGAATAAAGCTGTGGGAGTTCATTTTAATAAATAAACTTTTATTGGCAGTTTACGGAATTACATACAAGGTAACCATAGTAACGGAGGAACTCGGCTGTATGTAATTTTAACAAGTCCACGTTAGGTAGGTACAGTCGACAGTACATCAAGCGTAACAGTTTGACCTTGAGACCGCCCTTACGCCGCTCGTAATAGAGGCGGCTTTCGTAGTACAACTGTTACACTTGATCTGCTGTCGTATGTACAACGTCGCAACAATAACAAATAATATAATTCATGAGATTATACCGCCTAGCCCATATTACCAAAGGACTACCAGGCGTTCGGTGGGCTACCACCCACACCTGGTTGATATGTCGCAGCCATCTAGTTAAATCAGCCGCTCAACTGGACGCCTCGCCAGTTAATTGAACGCCGAAGGACAACTAGCCAAGTCATTTTTCGCAACGTTTTACCAGATTCCTGAACTGTCAGCCCTCTGGTTTAAATTAGCCACTCAATTGGACGCCTAGGCAGATCTTTTAAATCGAAGAGCTTACTGTTTGAGTGATTGGTAGTTTTAAGGTTATTTTTTATAACCACATATAACTGTTATAAGTGGTTATAAAAAAATAACCTTGAACCCACCAATCAAACCAAAACTCTAAAAATCCAAGACGACCCTTTCAATATGCCAAGTCGTTAAACGTTAACTAGACTCCCATCTAGTTCAATTACCTAACTATCGGGCTAGGCATTTGATTGAATGCCGGCGTATAACTAACGGACTAGCCATCCAACTAAGCGGCGAATTTAACCAGTTGGTGGCGACAGATATACCAAATATCCGCACTGAGGTTTTTCCGTCATCTTTTGTGATGCGCACGGCCAGAGAGTGGAATGCACTGCCGGCCTAGGTGTTCCCTACTGCTAACAACCTGAACTCCTTCAAAGCTGGATAAAATAGCACCTTCTGGGTAAGCTCGCTACATGGTTCACCTCCTCTAACTCAGAATAGAATAGAATAGAATAAAATTTTATTGTATAGCTGTGTAAAAAAGGTCTTAAAATATAAATAGTGCTTACAACAGTTTTATCCATTTCGGACATTTACAATATTTATTTAATCTAAATTGAGTAATTAAACTTAAAAAGTTGTCTGTAACAATTTTTAATCCTAAGTTTCATCATTATAAAATTCACATGAACTTAATATGCTTTTGAAATCAGCCACATTTTTAATTTAATTTGGAATTGTTTTCCTTCTAGTTGTTTAATAATGACGGGCTAATTATTAAATATTTTTATTACATTGAAGCAAGAGCCAGCGCATTTTTTTAAATAAAAAAACAATTAAACATCATGAAGACCTTTGAGTTCGGTGGCTTATTGGTTTGAGCGCTCTGGTTTCGATAATGCAAACAAAGCGACTTTCGCTGTGGTGGATCCCGGGATGGGTCCATCAAAATTGGTAATCTCCTGCTTCGTGATACACTTTAAGCCGTTGGCCCCGGTTGTTACTGCAACCGCTTTAACCCACCAACCCGCATTGGGCCAGCGTGGTGGTGTTATGGCCCAAACTCCTCATGTGTTTCTCCCATGTAGGAAAGCCTGTGCCCAGCAGTAGGCCGCATATAGGCTGGTCATTAAATGACGGTGATTAACTTTTATGAGTCATGGTCCAGTATTTGTCTGTCCCATAAAGAAACTTGATGGTAAACATTTGATTTAAATTTCTATGAAATATTCGCTAGTTTAGAATTCTGGTTCAATGAAATTATTACAAAGACTTTCACTGAGACTTTTCTCTTCTTTGTGTTACTCCGTTTCATATTTTTATGTTGATTTTCAGAGAACTGTGAATATTATGTTAAATTATTCATTTAATACCTTTAATACAAAGTAACAGGTTTTAGAGAAAAATATTGCGCCCGCCACTCCGCCCTTGTGAAATAGAACGTATGACAATCAACCCAAAAAATAAACAAAAAATCTGCATATATTATTATTAAATAATTGCCTAATCTTGCAGTCTATCATTATCTAATTATATTTTTACTAATAATACTGCCCGAAAATACTACATCACAATTAAGTAGCAGTACATTCGGGCGAGCCCGAGTTATAAATTGCCCTGGTTGCCCCCTAAGCTACTATTTAACGACTACTCGATGGGGCCGTGACGGTCTTCGGAGTGATCAATTCACCTCCTTCCTATAACATGTTTTCTTTCCCGTCACCAAATCCTTTAAGATGGCGTCCGCTGGTTCTAAGCTAGGACCGCGACATGTTAGGCACAGTTCAAAGAGTAAGTGGAGCTAGCGGCCCACCCTCAACGAACTGGCCTGTCCTACGCAGCCGCATTAAGCGGCCCGCTGGCCTGCCATCCACCGACCACAAAGGGTCCGCTACCCCTAAAAGGGGACAAAAAACCAATACGCGTACCTATAGCGCCGGAGTTGACTCGCCTCCACCAACCTGGTCAAGTGCGACCCGCGGCCTTAGAGGCCTGCTATCCCGCGACCAAACAGGTCCGCTGGACCAAGTTAGGCCCCCCGTCCACCGCTATCTCCCCTGCCTCATCCGTTGTACGGAGGAGTGCTGGAGCAGCGCCACACGAGGCATCAGATATCAATTGACGTCGGTGCCTCCGCGAGCAATAGCCCGCCATCCACTGAGCTATAACGCTCCCGAATTCCGCTGGCCTTGGAGGCCAGCCATGCCACGATCCGCAAATCCGCTAGCCCTGAAAAGGGCCTTTTTCGACATGCTCGGTAGACGCAGGCGGGGCATAGGCCTATCAAGGAATCGTCTTAGGAGCTGGAAAAGATAGGGCCTTCCACCAGACGTTGCCATTCCCGGGCTTTCCCCTACACCATCGCGCCGCCAAATGTCCTCGACCTTGAAGGTCGTCACACCCCGTCCATTAGGGAACACAACGAATAAGTAACTATTGGGGTGTGAAAGTGGTGAGGATAGGTCCCACCACTCTCGCACCCCCCCCCGTGAGCATAGTCAGAGATGGATCCGAGCACTGAGAGCCTAGTGTCGCACGCAAAGTCACCCTGTGCCCGGCTCTTTCGATGGTTCTTAACACACAACTCGGACGAACAAACCACGCGGCTTTGCAGCCCATGAGGATTCGGAGGTGACGGAATTTAGTGGCATACCTTGATTAACATGGGGCGACTAACAAAGTAGGCGATTCTTACACCTACCCAGCGCACCCAAAACACTGGTACACCAACCTATCTCAGCCAAGAGACTGGCTCGCCCTCTACCCTCGACAGAGCATGATCATTGACATCCAAGACAAACAAACCCTCGCGATCTTTCGGCCCGGGGTGGATTCGGAGGAGAAAGGATTTACGGGAATACCCACCTAACCCAGCCTGGAGACTGGTTCGCTTGGACATCGAGATGATATGCTCCGCCCGCCCAACCGGGGCTTTCCTACCGCCAACCTAACAGGTTTGCCATACTCCGACCCATAACCGGGTCCACTATCCCGTTACGAACGCAGCGAAAGCCGCACACATATCGGGCCTACGACCTACCCGGCACGTAACTGCGGACAACCCCCGCCGACCACTTCGCAACACTCTTGGGTCACACAAACAAGACGTGTTCACGCACCTGTCGCCAACCTTGAAGGTCAGCCATCCTACGACCCATGGACGGGTCCAATGGCGTTAACAGCCCTTTCTCTCACAGCAGGGAAAGCATCGAAAGATACTTCCACTGCCCGGCAGGAACCCACAAGGGTTCAACCACCTCACGTTCTGTCTGGAGATTAGCCAATCGCGACCAATATTATAATCACCAATATATTAGATATATATGGGGATTGCTCGCGATTGCCCAGGGTGCGCCGGCCAGGGCCATTGCGGAACCGCTCTTCACATCGAATGCTTTACAGGGACCACATTAAACGTGAGTACCGGTCCCACAATGGACCTGACACACGGGGAGTATATCCAGCACTGCACCCCGATATCTTCACACCTAAACCAACTTCTTACTTGAAAACATTAAAAGACATCCTCTACTCCAAGCCCCACGACAGTGCAAACTCAACATCCGTGTAGGGTAGAGAATTGTCTCTACGATTACATAATTTGAAACATTTTTTTTCTCTCATTTGTATTTTACTTACAGTAAGTAATAAATGAGCCGAGTTTTATGTCGAACTCGTACATTTTAAAATACATATATGTTTGGATTACAATGTGGGTGTGAATTGTATAATTCTATATTATGTTTGAAATAAATTAATTACTTGGTAGCAGCTGCGACAAGTGCTGAGTTAATACTCAATTCTAATTTCATAATTTGTTTTGTATTAGAATTAAGTCTTTTATATTGTGGTGCTGAATAAAGTTCTATTCCATTACATTCTAATTAATAAAAAAATATGTGCACACACAAAAATACTTAAAAATAAAGAAAGAAATAATAAATAAGACATAGTTGAATTCTATTTAAAAATACAATTGAACTTAGAGATAGTAATTTAAAATATTTACTTATTTTTTTGCGTTATTTTATCTTACAAAATATACAGCACCCTTACCTATATACTGGAGTTTGAATTCGTGCCTTTTTTATTAAAAGACATTGGTACCATTAAGGAACCCTAGAAAGACAAATCGTGACAAATCCAATTTTTCCAATTTTGTCAATGGTAAAAGCGACCTACTTTCATTTGCATAAAAGCTTTATTGTATTGTAATAAAATAGTCGAGACTTGACATGAATCATTTGATTTCGTCTGTTGTACTTATTATATTATACGTCAAATTGGGATTTCATCGTTACCTCGTGAAGTTTGCCTCGGCTGAGACAGAAAGGGATAGAAATATAGCTTCTTAATGCGAGGGAAAAAGAGAACAATCAATAAAAATTACGAACGATTTTTCGCGGTAGGTAGAATCAACTTGTTTGCATCATGTAGGTATGTCGTGGGTTTCAGAACTATTCCCTAACCGACATGACTTATTTTTATTTTTATTAATCGAATTATTTTGTGATCTAATTGCTTAGAGAGTCGAAATTATCATACATACTATTAGTCTATTGACTTTTGTGACACATAGTCTGTTTGACATAATATTTTATTGATAATTGACTTGCATGATGGCTGTTGTCGGCTGACTGTGAAATCGACAGGTTGTGCGCTTCCACAGCCATCTGACAGCATCCATTTTGTTTCATCGGGCCGGCGTCCACGCTTTCTTCGGAAAACGAATTCGTCTTGACCAATCACCGTACAACGTTGCCGCAAGTTGTTTGCAGATTAATTTTACTTGACATTGGCAAAATTCGTAATAACGAGAGGCCATTAATTAAAGAAGAAAAAGAAGACATGCATGATAACTAAATTTAATTTTACTAATGAGTTCATAATGGAGGATAATTTCTCAAACAGGCAGCAATCTACCTACAGTACCTTCAGGACATATTTCATTGAGGAGCGGATTCCTCCCACCACAGGCTTACCTATTATTGCTTAAAGGGAGAATCTTTTGAATTATAACCTTAAACCTGTATGTATAACAAATGAATTTATATATTTTTTTTAATTTTTGAATCTGTTGGTTTACTAACTATCGTTAATTACAGTATCAGAAATTTCAATTTTTTTTTTCAGAATGAATGTCACAAAAATTTCTTGCCCTCCAAAGTATTTGTACGCCACAATGGCTGAAACACGTAGGGCAATAACTATTTTTAACCTACACTGTAAAACTATTTAACTCGAGTTTTTAAAAATAAATGATTAGATACTTACTTATCTATTTTATCAACAATCAACAATTGTGACTTCATATTTTGAAAAGAGTGACTACACGAGTTTGTTGCCGGAGTCTTCTCGGTAGTTCAACTTTTGGAACCGGTGTAAATTTAGACATGATAGACAGATTTACAAAAAGACATTGTGAGACCATTTCTTAAATAGATATACATAATTTGTGATTTTTGAAGATTCGAAAGAGCTTCTTAGGAGCCTACTTGAATAAATATATTTTTGATTTTGATTTATCTATCTTATCTATCTATCTTATCTACTTACTTACTTACCTAAGCTACACTAAAGATGCAGTACTTGCATCAATAATTATGAAAGACTTGTGTTTCAGCTGTCCTTATCTATCTCTATTAGACCGAGAGGAATAGTCTCAGCTCCGCTACCATTGGGGAAACGTAATAAATTCAACCATCGACCTGTGAAATTTCCCTGGCGTGTTAACCGATTGGCGAGGCGAAATATATTTACACGTCCATATTTTATTTGTTTTTTACGAATTCAAATTCATTTATTTACGAATATCCAAAACCTCCTTTGATTCAGTATTGATGTTGAATTAGGGTAATATATTTCGATCACGAAAACAAAGCAACTTTCGCCATGGTCGATCCCGGGATGGGTCAACCAAAATTCTAATCTCGAGCTGTGCTTCGGAAGGCACGTTAAGCCCTTGGTCCCGGCTGTTACTGCAACCGCTTTAACTCACCAACCCGCATTGGGCCAGCGTGGTGGTGTTATGGCCCAAACTCCTCATGTGTTTCTCCCATGTAGGAAGGCCTGTGCCAGCAGTAGGACGTATATAGGCTGGTGATGATGATGATGATAGATTGAATTGACGGTATTTCTGTGCCTATATTTTAATTTGGTGGGATAAAATTGTATGTTGCTTCTGTGACCATTTTTCACAATGGGTTGAACGCCAAATTAGAACTACACATTAGGTAGTTAATTTAACCGCTGGCCATGCTTGGACAAGTAATAATTGACAATACAATTTGAACAGTAACGGTGTTTCCTACAAACGAGAATGGTTTTTTTAATTCTTTTTGAAAATATGAATTATGATAAGTAACTGAAAATTGCTTTGCAAAATATTACAAAATACATTAAAAAGGTTAATAATAACGATAATTATAATATTCATACCTATTATCTATCCCAAAGTAAGCATCATTAAGAGCTTGTGTTATAGATACTAGATAAAGAAGAAATAATGATAAAAATATGTGTATAAATATGAGAAATATACTAAATAAACATATAAATATCCATGACTCGTGAACAAATACGTGTACTCATCATACAAACATTTGGTCCCACCGGGATTCGAACCCGGAACCCCCAACCAAGTAGCCTAGGGGCACAGACGATTCAGCCAGCCGGCCGCCGGTACATTTGAACTATCATATTTTTAAAAATATTTTTTTATTATTTTATTTATTAGATACATAGGTAACAGATTACAGTTTTAGCACACTGAAATATATCAAATATACAAGTTCCGAACTGTACTCCAAAAACATGCATCGTAAACTTATACAGCATTTTCTATGACTGTTGTTTTACTATTATTTTTATTTTGACCCTATTCAAGAACAATCGAAAGGAATCTAATCTATGTTTCTAATTATTATAACAGTGAATGAGATAATGAGTAAACAGTACAATAATTATTATGTTAATATACAAATAACAATTAAAAGTATATCCTTATTATTATCCTTTACATAAATACACAAATACATTAGATACATATACATATTACATACATACACAATACAAACACATATGTTTAACTAATATAGCATATATTAAATTTAACAGCTTTTTATATGCCAACTATAAATAAACGTATAAATTACAAAGATAAAATTAATTTTGTCCGTACGCCCATACATATTCAGTGCCCACTATACATATAGTAAGGTGTGACATCATAATTCCGCAACATTTTCTGTAAACTTGTAGTTACAAGTGGTCAAACAAATCGCGTTATCTAAGAAACTATTCATCGCAGATATACTATTGCTTCTGCAATATTTATCAAGGATTGGCATACCTACTATTTATATATGAAATAAAAAAATTGGAAACTACCCTATTTTTGAAAGTGATTGTAAACTTTTTGGAGGACTATTTAGCTACTACTTACTGGTTTTTCTATATTTAAGGGTAAAACTTTTTGTTTTAAAACCTCCTAAAAATGAGTAAATCTTTTGGATGTTATATGCAGGGGGAAAACAATAAGCTCTAGTGTGAAAAAGAATTACTTTCCACACGCTAAGCACAGATGGCAAGTCTACTTTTTGAAGAAACGCAAGTTTAAAAAAAATATGAAATTAGAAACTTTTGAGCTCCGACTCACGATGTGCTCGTCGTCGAAACGTTACTGTCACCAACGTTTATGAAATGGTCGTCAATAAACTTTAATCAAATATACTTCCTCCTAACTAAATTTGTCCCAACAGTCAGTGTAATATTTAATGTTTGTCTTTTACAGATATACTTGTTTTAAATCAAAACTATGATATTTTCCCATACACATGCTTGGTCAAAACTCTGGGCTGGCAGAATTGTTATCGTGAAGATACCATTATAAAAAGAAGAAGAAGAAGAATGCCGGCGAATTTATAAAAAAAACTTACTCTTTCGCCCAAGCCACGATTGCGTTTCCTCCAACCATATCATTGCGCATACTCTGGAACGCGTTACGACCTCAATAATTATTTAAAGTCACGAGACTATTTGATTTACGACCTAATTAAATTGTGATAAGGTTCTTTATATCTTTTATTCACGAATGCAGCAATTTGTTCAAAAGTAAGGGACTATTCACACGCCGTGCTTAAACGCGCAGACAACTGCTTCTGACACGCGCGCGTTTCTGTAAATGATCTGCGCGTTTCAGCAGATCGTTTGCTTCTCACACTTTAAACCTAAATTTATCCCATCTTCCCCCTTTCTACTTAGGAGCACGATTCGAAATTTAAAAATGTTTGTGCTAGGGGTACAGATCTTATTCTAAACATTAGCTTAATGTTATTCCTATTTAATTATAAATTGAACAGTTCAACCAAAGAGTATCCATACGTTTCGGCTGCCACAAATGTCAAATATTTTGCAAAATACTTATCAATGATTAAACTGAACGGTTTGCGTTACATGTTTGATTGTAGAATACCAAACTGATGCGTTTCGGCTACGTTTCGATTGCGCTGAGTTAGCAAAATCCAAGAACGTAATTAAAGCGTTTCTGATTCGTTTCAGATCAAAATACAAAAGCGGAATTGGGGGCTGATCCAAAACTGATGATATTACTTTTGTTTGTTATAAGTAAGACAGTGACAGCATTTTAAACTTGGCCTAACTTTAATCGCGTTTTATATTACGGGGGTCTGAGTTCAAGTGTAGAATACCACTATTGGTTTTTTTCAAGAAAAAATAAAATTAGTTCAGTATTTCCAGACCGATAACTCTAGACGGTTCAAGAATATTAGCATTCGCGGAACTCAGTCTGCAGCATTTCAAATTTGGGAGCGGTTTAATGCAGTACGTGGACGGAACTAGTACAGGAGATCGATCTTTCGTGTGAACGAATAACTGATCTGTTTTGGCTACGGAAATAGCTTCGTCATGGGTGTATAGGCATGTCAAGGCAGAGTCGTTCCATCGCCCTTCATGACATGAAATTTTTTCACTGTTAAGTGAATTTGCTTGCGTTAAGGGGGTTCACACCTCTCGGTTTTTCAAGGAAACTTTCAAGGCGAAAAGATAGAAAACGAACAAATTGTATCTAAAAAGTCTTTACAAGCTTATGCAAGACAGGCTAGCTAGTCGGATTAGTTATAAGAGGATTTTTCTAAAATCATATAAAAACATTTGAGTAAGGCGTGAGTAGTGACCAAGATGCTACGAGCATCTATAGGCTACGGTGACAACGCGTGAGTAGTGTCCAAGGTGCTACGAGCGTCTGTAGGCTACGGTGACAGACAACGCGGGAATAGTGTCCAAGATGCTACGAGCATTATAGGCTACGGTGACAACGCGGGAGTAGTGTTCAAGGTGCTACAAGCGTCTAAGGCTACGGTTAAAATGCGTGAGTAGTGCCTAAAGTGCTACGAGCGTCTACAGTCTACGGTGACAACACGTGAGTAGTGCCTAAGATGCTACGAGCGTCTACAGTCTACAGTGACAACGCGTGACTAGTGTCCAAAGTGCTACAAGCATGTTTAGGCACAGTAACCTGAGCAACGGTATGCCACATTTGTCGTACAAATAAAATTCTCATTAATTTTGATTTAAGCTTCCTATTCACACGATGTTTCTTACACGAACAGACAACGCGCATTTTCTATTCTATTCGCTTATTCGCGTTTTCTGTGCAATTCAGCCCTAAGTCTCGTTTGGGTTACAATAGTAACACTATTTCTAAAATATGAGTATGTTGTTTAAGTCATTTATTATAGTAAGGGTTTTGTAACATGTCAAGGAAAATAAATTATTATTATTATAATTCATGTTATTTATAAAATATACAGGGTGGTGCCAACATACAAAACTATCGTATTCATTTGATAATTTCATGACATTTGTATAAAATAATGCTGCCAACGTTACACTATTCCATACAAGTGTCATGAAATTATCAAATGAATACGATGTTTTTGAAAGTGGCAAACCATTTCTATGGACTAATATAGCCCATGTTTAAATTTATAGTCGCATTGACGGCACCACTCGGTAAATATATTGGTAATAGTAAAGTGGAAATTTCAATTTCGAAAACACAAATGTCAATTTAACATTTCCTAATTATAATGTTAAATAACAGTACATAATCATTTTTATTATTCTCAATTTTTATTTAACATTATTATAAATGTTTGAAATTTTTTTGCCCGTTTAGATATTTTAATTAGCAATTTTATTATGCCAAGAAACATTGTTGTCAATTAAAATTTTGTATCATATAACGCTAAGCGTTCGTTCCGATAATAACGCACGTTTAAAAAACGTCGTTGAATTAAATTGATCGATCCAACGGTGAACTAAGCAGTCCAACGCTATATGGTTTCAAGAAGATTGGCGGGAACTAGGCTAAGGCTTTAGAAAATCGCTTTTGGACTTACGTCAATATTATCTGTGCAACCAGCCGGGCTAAGTATTTATTTCATGGCAGATTTGTACGCGGGATAGGAAAAGGGAGTATGCTCGGAAAATAAAACGTTGAGTGTGTTTATGTTATGTGTATATTTTGAAAGAACGGTAGTTGAATTGTGGGTGGCTAACATTTGAAGACATGCCATCTTACACAAATAAAATAATATTATGGAATAAATTGAATGATTTTTCAATATAATTGTAACAATAAAATATTCATTTGTAGAATAGTTGACGAAGATATTTTTTGGAGTCGATGCTTAACTTTCTAATGTTTCTGGAATCTGCCTGATGTACCTTGCTAGATTACTTGCTTATCTTAGAGGGCTGTACACTTGCTAGCGAAGCTATGCGCTAGCACAGACTACTACAAATAGTGGGCCACGGCCACTTGCTATTGCTAGGGACGTTATGCACTAACACAGACTACTACAGATAGTGAGCCACGGCCACTTGCTATTGCTAAGGACGTTATGTGCTAACGCAGACTACTATAGATAGTGATCCGATCCACGTGCACTTGCTTGGGACAGTATGCACTAACACAGACTACTACACTTTAGATAGTGAACACTGTCATTTTTTTCTCAAGTCCTTAGCTTGAGAAAAAAATGTCAGTTTGACAGTGATATAACTTTCTTTACATTCCTTACAGTCCAAAATAAGCAAACATCACCAACGTTATGAACAGTGTCTGTAAACGCCTTGAACCGAATTGAATACGGTGCTATGCTGTGTGCACAGTTTGCGTGCAAACAATTCGGACCACGCTTTCACTCGTTCGTGTGTACTCCTGTCAATGACCCTAACAAAACTTTCTAAGATCTTACTTTTTTATCAAAGAGTAAGTTTAGGAAGTATTTGTAGCAAATAAAGTGCGATAACAAGTTTTTATCAATTCACAAATAAATTTTTTACAACATTTTCCACAAACTCTAAGTCATAACCTCAAATTTGACATTTGCGCACGCACGCCTTCATGACGTCACATTACTCTCGTTGGCACGAATACGTTCAATTCGGTTCATTTTTAAGCGCGCTATGTGCGCAAATTGTTCATTTTGGACCGTAGGAAATTTTTATGTGAGAATAAAAATCAGACTGGAGTGTTTGGCGGGTTATTGTGGCTCAGTCAAGATTTTTATTACAATAATTAAAAATTGTGTCGGAGCGAACATTGTGTTATAAAAGTGGCGTAGTTTTATTATTCAAGTGTTTGTGTTGACGTGCAACTAAAAGATTATTAGAATAAAAGTGATTATGGTGTGAAATACGATGAGAACTTTTTTGTGGTTATCCACCTCATCGAGTAGCACATACAGTGACTATCATCATACATATT
The DNA here is from genome assembly GCA_947347705.1 of Nymphula nitidulata. Classification (NCBI taxonomy): domain Eukaryota; kingdom Metazoa; phylum Arthropoda; class Insecta; order Lepidoptera; family Crambidae; genus Nymphula; species Nymphula nitidulata. The sequence continues at coordinate 7,454,897 of OX374645.1, read as the reverse complement.
TCATGTCAAATAATCCCAAGAAGCATTAAAATGTGTTACGCCACCATTTTAATGCAATAAAAGAAGAAATAAAGAAATACTGAACACATGGCTGTATGGGCATTAGTTCCCTTTACCTTCCCTTGATAGGGAGAATTAACACAAAAAAATCAGACTTTATTTGTATAAAAAGTGTTACGCTGAATGCGCGAATGTCTGTACTACAAATATGGACTAAATTTTAACCACTCATGAAATACGATCAAGCGCCATTGTTACGACGCCAGACCCTTGCGATTAGAACATGAATATTTGATGACGTTGGTAAGTATCAAATTGTAATTTTGCTGTAGCTTAGCTATTGTTGGGTAAAATGCTTCTGAAAACGAGGACCTCTTGTTCAATTCGAAATTTTTATCACATGTTATAAAATTTATGCTTAATGCCTAAGGTATTCTGTTCCCTACTAGTAATTTTGTGTACGTATTATAATAGTAAGTTGGTTTTTAATAAGGAGTACACGAATTTCAGGCCGAGACGAAGTCAAGGGCTTACCATAGTCATGGGTTTGTAAAAAAATTTGGTTTGCCCTCGATTTTCCTGGGAACCCATCATCAGATCCTGACTTGGTGACAATGAAGTCACCATTGGAGTATACTCTATCGAATGAAAGAAGAATTTTGAAAATCGCTTCACAATTGACAGAGAAATCGGTAAACATACATACAAAAAAAAATACATACAGTGGAACATATAACCTCCTTCTTTTTTGAAGTCGGCTAAAAAACAAGTATCCGCACGTGTGTCATTCCACCTTTTTCAGCAGATTTGTGAGAAAACAATACAACAGTAGTATTATTTTGTTTTTAAATAACAGTCGAAAAGTCGGCACGATCTTTGACGTTCCTCATAAGAAAATGGTGCACATTTCCAAATGGCGCCACGTGTGTGTGTTGAAAATTATAACAACATCATTCATCTCATTTTCTCTCTAGTATGAAAGAAATAAAACTGACTTCAAAATACAAAAAAGAAAAAAGTAACTTTTAATTTTAATTGGAGTTGGTTGGGAGCTTTTTCTATTGTTTCTGGTAAAGATTAGCACCAACTCCAAAAAAGTTACAAGGATATCTCCTAAAAATTTCTTTTTACTTTTTCCTTTTTAGTGCTTCACTATCTATTGTTTCTGGAACCAACTTAGCACCAACTCCAAAAATATGTTTCTAGGGGATGAGTACCTACTAAAATTTAATTATTTTATCCTTTTCAGTTTTTGGGAGTCGGTTTTATTTTTGGTTTAAATTTTTTTTTACCGTTTTTAGTGATAACTTTTTAAGGTCAAAGCTAGATGGGTGACCGTGAGCTTATATTGTTTTCTACTATCGTATCATTTCACTAAAAATGTGTAGGAAACCAAAAATCCGCAATTTCGCCTACGTAGATGACTTAATTTTTACAGTTTTTTTGATTTCAAACCAAACTACCTGATGAATTTTCAAAAAAAAATTATGGGACCTAATGAGAACTATTCCGCATCGAACACATATTATTGCCATTGGTTGTCAAATGGTTGTCAAACAAATGCCATGAGGACAGCGCTACCACTACGGATTCGGGGCTTTAGAGAGTCGCATTGGTTGTTGTCGACTGACTGTGAAATCGACAGGTTGTGCGCATCCACAGTCATCTGACAGCGTCCATTTTGTTTTATCGGGCCGGCGTCCACGTTTTCTTCGGAAAACGAATTCGTCTTGTCCATTCACCGTACAACGTTGCCGCAAGTTTTTTGCGCATTAATTTTACTTGACATTGGCAAAATTCGTAATAACGAGAGGCCATTAAATAAAGAAGAAAAAGAAGAGGAATAGTCGCATTAGCAGGTTCGACCATACCATGGCGAAAACTGCTTCCTTTTCGTAATTGAAACCTGAGCGTTCAAAGTTCTAGCCTCCAATGTGAAAGTGTTCCCTTGATTTTTTAATAATTAGGTGATTTCGTTTGTTTCAGAACATTACCACATCTTCGTTGGGGATTTAAGTCCTGAAATCGAGACACAGAGTTTGCGAGATGCGTTTGCGCCGTTTGGAGAGATATCGTAAGTATATTTTATTACTATAGTATTTAGTGATTAAAATATAAAACTAGAAAAATTTAACGTCCTGAGGCGGGAAACGAACCCGCGATCTTTCGCAATCCGGGCGACTGCTCTTACCAACTGAGCCCTGACCCAGGACTTGGGATATCCCTGTAAAATTCTTCTAGTCTAAGTAGCTGTATTTGCGTTTATGAGCTAAGTCCACCCTACAATGTCGAAATGTTCTATTTCAACATCCGAAACGAGTATTTTTACAAATACCTAAGATTCGTTTAAGTTGGGGCAGTGCTTTCAAATATTCTTAATTTTTGATTTTAACATTATTATAAATGTTTGAAAAATTACTTAGTAAGATATTTTTAGTATTGCGCGTATAGTATTTTTCCTGTCAAATGGTGATTCTTTTACGGTTGCTGTAAGTAATTAATCTGACATGCTCATACAAAGTATTCGTTATCATCATCGTCATCACCACATATACGTCCCACTGCTGGGCACAGTGCTTCCTACATGGAAGAAACACATGAGGAGCTTGGACACTCCAATATTACTCGTAACAATTTTGTAAAATTATTATTATGTCACCACAAAGTACCAACATCATAATTATGACTGTCTTACTAGGTGGTTTACTCGGCCCGTTTGTAGGGTCGTCAGGGTAGGTACCACCGCCTTTCATATTGCAGCCGTGAAACAGTTCGCTGTGCTTCGGATTGAAGAGAAAGGCGGCCAGTGAAACTACTGGGCTTAGAAGGCATTTCAGGTTAGGCGTCAGGATGACAACGCACCTGCAATACCAAGTGATATCACATACTACCAGGTGGGCCGTCAGATTGTTTGTCATCTAGTTATATAAAAAAATCACCAGCCTATACGTCCCACTGCTGGAAACAGGCCTTCCTACATCGGAGAAACAAACACCACCAGGCTGCCCCAATGCGGGTTCGTGGGCTTAAGCGGTTCCAGTGACAACCGGCACCAACGGCTTTCATTTATTCATTCAAATCTTTTACAAGTGAATGCCGATTCTAATTCTGTAGTAATAAGGTAGATTTTCTAAAACATGATATCTGTTTTGAGCACACTGAAATTCTGATACCGGACTTTTCCGCGACATTTTTTTGCCGAAAGACCCCATTTCAAGTAACCAGTAACTCATAACGCTGCGGCTTGATTGACAGCGGATGTATGAGCTTAAGCGGATAAAATAGCGTTACTTAAAATACTTTAATAAACTTCCGTATGAAATACTTACTTGTATACTCACTCACTTGTATATTCTGGCTAAGGAACTCTGTTAATGGCTGTGATTTAAGAAATCACACACTAGTTAAGCTATCATTGCAGATAAATGCTGTTGAGTTTCTATACAGTGTGGGCCCTGTAACTAAAGCAAAAAATGTAAACAGAGATTCCTTAAACTATTCACAGATTTACTAGGTGGTAGGCCCGTATTTAGGGTCATCTGGCTAGGTACCACCGCCTTTGTTATTTCAAACAGTTCGGTGTGTTTCGGATTGAATTGAAGGGAAAGTTAGCTAGTGTAATTACTGCGCATGGACGGCATTTCATCTTAGGCCTCAGAATGACAACGCACCTGTAATATCAAGTGATTTTCCCTTGTTATTGCAGGTGTCTATAGGCGGCGCTAACCGCTTACCATCAGGTGGGCCGTCAGCTTGTTTGTCATCTATTAGTATAAAAAAGACTACATGGGAGAAACACATGAGGAGCTTGGCCCATAACACCACCACGCTGGGCCAATGCGGGTTGATGGGTTAAATCGGTTGCGGTAACAGCCGATCCCTTCAAATAGCTCATATTCCTGCCCGCTGTCAGTGAGGCCACGGCCCACTGGCGTCCGTCCAACTGGCATCCGCTTCATTTGTTCGAGACCGGCCATGTTTTGGATGTCGCGAACGAGCCCCTTTATGGATGCATTTCGAAGATTAGTTTCTTCTGTTGCGGTATTTTAATAATGTGTTATAAAACAAGTGTTTGCCCACGGCTACGCGAACGTGGATGTTGGTTAAGTCAAAGTCAGAGCCAAATATTTATTTTGCTCACTATGTGTACATGTTAGTAGGTAATTAAAATATAATAAGACTAGAAAAATTTCACGTCCTGAGGCAGGAATCGAACCCGCGACCTTTCGCAATCCGGGCGACTGCTCTGACCACTGAGCCACCTAGGACTTGGGATATCCCTGTGAAATTCTTCTATTCTATATGTATTTGCGTTTATGAGCTAACGTCCACCCTACAATGTCGAAATTTTCTATTTCAACATCCGAAACGAGTATTTTTACAAATACCTACGATTCGGTTAAGTTGGGGCAGTGCTTTCAAATATTCTTAATTTCTTTAGTGGCTCAGTGGTCAGAGCAGTCGCCCGGATTGCGAAAGGTCGCGGGTTAGATTTCCTGCCTCAGGACGTGAAATTTTTCTAGTTTTATTATATTTTAATTACTTAGTAATTTTTCAACCATTTATAATAATGTTAAAATCAAAAATTAAGAATTTTAGTAGGTGTTATACTAATTTACAATAATTAACTTATCGCGTCAAAAGGTTCCCGATGTTCTTTCTCAGGGTGTAATCCTCCAAGTCGGATTCTATCTAAATCTCTTTTGCAGTTTACGAGAAATGTAACAGACAGACAAAGTTACTTTCGCATTTATAATAGTAGTAGGTATATAATATCTATGTACTTATTCTTTCATGTCGTAAACAATAAATCTGTTAGAAAAGTATGGAGACTAAAAAAAATCATGTCTCGAACGGGGAGAAAACCCTCGATCTTTCACAATCCGTGTGACTATATAACCATCTGAGCTACGCAGGACTTGGGATAGCCCCGTGAAATTCTTCTAGTGTATCTGTATTTGTGTTATAAGCTAACCCTACAATGTCGAAATATTCTATTTTCTTAGTAAAGATGTTTTTCAGTCCATTATTTTCAACATTATCTTTAAAATCACAATTTATGTCAAATAAATATCATAGAGACTTAGTATCATTATAATTTCTTGAAATTATTTTTGATCCCATATCTCCGCTTGTCTTGTTGCGAGCAACAGTTTTTTTAAATCTCGAGATACTCGAATACTCGAGATCTCGTTATCTATCTGTATATAGACAGATCGTTTAGTACTGAAGATTGTTTAATATAGCCCATGTTTCAATTAATTGTCGTATTGGCTCTATTCTATATAAAAACATAAAAAGCATGAAAGGTCATTGTGGGCAGCAAAGACCTTTCATTTTTAAATTATTATATATTTATTTTGGGTACAAAAAGAACAAACGGAAACATCTGGCGTCTCAGGACACCATTAACCAAAATGATGATATGAGTTTTCTTTGAAATTAAGGGAAATTCTAAAAACGACTTACTCGGTAGACTTCCGTAATGGAATCTGCGCGAGTGAATTTGAATTTCAGAGAATCCCCGTTTCATTAAAAGTTAATTTTTTCAACATCGCACTGCACTAAGTAGGTTCCTACTTAGTTAGGAAAATTTAACGAATTTTTAGTCTGCGCTAGTTTTCGGTCTCGTCGTATATTTAAGTTGTCTGTGGACAATATGCAAAAATGAGACTAGAGATATACCTACAGGGTGACAATAAAAATAGACATATTCCTTGAAAGGAGTTATAGTAGAGGTTAATTGCAACAAATTTACTTCCATCAACCATGGGTTAAAAGTGGTTTGTTACGAAATAATGGGTGTTTTAAGATTTTTTCGAAATTTTCAAATTTCACATAAAAAAAAAATATTAAATAAAATAAATAAAAATATTCCGTGAAAATCTACTTCATTCTAGGCTATCAACTGATATTTTTTAGAAAGCTCATTAACTAGCCAATGGTTAAAAAAAGTATGCTTAAAGTCACTATACTTAGGGAAATAAACGTTTTCGAAAAACACTTAAATTTTTCAGAGTCAACAAACGGTTATGGGAAGTAAGACAGCACTGTCTTACTTCCCACGCCCGTCACCATCATCAATCTCCCACAATCATCTCATCATCATCATCATCACCAGCCTATATACGTCCCACTTCTGGGTACACGCCTTTCTACACGAGTAAAACATATGAGGAATTTCCTTATAACACCACCGTACTGCCCCAATGCGAGTTGGTGGGCTAAAGCGGTTGCAGTCACAACCGGGACCAACGGCTAAACGTGGCGATGAAGGACGGAGGAGCTAGAGACGAGAAATCTCGATTGATGTAGAGTGCGGTGATGTCGTGGCCAGGCCGTAATGCAACACATCTACCAGCTCTACCAGGGGAGAGGAAGAAGGGAGGGGAGACTAAACACCTCAGCGATGCACCCCTTTTTTGGTACCACTTAGTTGGCTATCAAGTATACCATATCCGTAGCCTTTGGACGCTTGCAACACAGAGGTATAACTTGCGCGTTGCCGACCCTGTAAAAACCTTTTCACGCCTTTTTTGAAGAACCTCCTTTTTTGAAGAAGGAGCTCCATGCAGGGGTTTTCTCGAACGAGTGTTCGAGAAAACCCCTGCATGGAGCTCATTCCACAACCTGAGCGTTCTCTAAAACCGTACAGTACGCGACCACTTTGTTTCCAGTTTGTGAGGGTGAACTCCCTGCCGTTGGCGAGCGTTGCGATGATAGAAAGGGGCCGTGGGTATCATGTCAAATTATTTTATTTTATTTTATTTTATTTATTTGACACATAACAGGATACAGTCAATACCATACAAAAAAGACTTAAACATACTTATGTGCTAGACTGCAGCCCAAAATCATGTGTCACTTACTAGACTGGTGTTATAAAATTATACATGTGTATTAACCGGAATCTATATAAGAACCATAAGTGTTAATAGTTATAGTGAGTGGCTTTAACCATTACAATAGTACTATAGCTATGACAAATTACTTAAGGAGCGCACAGACATGTCTCTTGAAGATATTTGGATTTGAAATGAAAATATCAAGGTTGTCATTATTCTGGGATAAATCGTTGTAAATCCTTAATAAAATTGTCTTTTCTTGCTTCCTGTAGTTGAAAATGAGGATTAAGTCCTTAAGAAAAATGCTGAAAATCAACTTACCTTTTTGCTAACTCCGAGGTCTCACCTTCTACCTTTTTGCTAACCTGTATAACGCCCTTGATCTCTATAAAATTGGTTATGTTCCATAAACTAAAAAATGTATTGAAACTGTTAACAATTCGATTCCTTACCATCGAATCAAGAAACATCTTATCAGCAAAACAGTCCCCTATAAAATTTTATGTTGTCATTAAAAATTCGAGCACCCCATTTCTGTGAGAGAGCGAGATAGCGCACCATACGCACGGGTTAGAAAGAGAAGGATAGCACGCGGCTCTTATTATGAGACTTATATAACGGGTGTGGTTTTTAAATAAGTTTTGCTTGCAACATTTTTTTTATATTTTACATCACTAGGAAATTCCTAAGATAATAATAAATGTTCATTAGTGCACACAGTTTTCCTTTTATTGTAGTAGGTACTAGTGACCGACTTTGACCGCTCGCGTGGATGCGCTCTGGTTTCGATTACGAAAACAAAGCAACTTGCGCCATGGTCGATCCGGGATGGGTCAACTAAAATTTGTTATCTCGAGCTCCTCCGTGCTTTGTCATGCACGTTAATTAAGCCGTTGGTCCCGGTTGTTACTGCAACCGCTTTAACCCACCAACTCGCATTTGGCCAGCGTCGAGGTTTTATGGCTCAAACTCCTCATGTGTTATGCAGGAAGGCCTAGGAAAGTATCTGGGTGCTTCTCATAATGGTGTCCTTCGTTCAAGCGGCAAACTTACTCTAAATATTCCTTCTCACCGCACTGGCTTCATGTCCAACTCCTTTCAATGTCAAACAATGCGGCTCTGGAACGCACTACCTCCCCATATTCAAGAGGCCAAAGCAAACTGGCTTTCAAGCGGTCAGTTCGCAGTCTTTTTTTGAGTCTCCAATTGATATTATCTATCCTCATTATTTCTGTATTTATATAAGATGTATTTATTTAATATGTATTTATTTAATATGTATTTATTTAATATGTATTTATTTAATATGTATTTATTTAATATGTATTTATTTAATATGTATTTATTTAATATGTATTTATTTAATATGTATTTATTATACAGGGTGGTGCCGTCAATGCGACAATAAAATTAAACATGGGCTATTTTAGTCCATAGAAATGGTTTCTCACTTTCAAAACAAATGTCATAAATTTATCAAATGATTAAGATGGTTTTGAAAGTGGGAAACCATTTCTATGGACTAAAATAGCCCATGTTTAAATTAATTGTCGCATTGACGGCACCACCCTGTATATGTGTTTATTAATTGCGTATTTATCCATAATTATACATCTTAACAATATTTAATTTTATTTCCATTATTATGCATAAGTGTGGAGAACGGACTGAACAGGCCTAAGGTGTGGCTAACTTGTTAAATAGTTCTATAATCACTAAACCTTAGCGTTTGTTACAACTTATTATAAACACTTTCTTATCGTAAAGCGTAACACTAATAACACACAAGACTAGAACTGTGTAGCCGCGCGGGCTAACGAAGAACTGTTGAAAGTTGCTAGAATAGGAAGTATTAAATAAGTCTAGGTTTCTTTTGTTTTTACCCAAATACCATTATGATTATGTTTATTTAGTTTTCATGCTAAAACGGACAGTTTTTTAGGATTATATTTATATTTTTTATATTTTGTTCCCAGGGACTGTCGAGTGGTGCGAGACCCGCAGACGTTAAAATCAAAAGGATACGGTTTCGTGTCGTTTTTGAAGAAATCGGTAAGTAAAACTTAATTTATGGCTTCTTTTTATTTGAGAAATCAATGATGTTAAAAGCGTTCTAAGGATAGGTATATTGGAGGAGTTGTCCTTCATAAAACGGATTTATTAGACAATAGGAAGTCTACAATACAAAAATAAAATAAGTATAATTATAATCGGTATGATAATCATCATCACCAGCCTATATACGTCCCACTGCTGGGCACAGGCCTTCCCACATGGGAGAAACACATGAGAGGCTTGGGCCATAACACCACCACGCTGTCCCAATGCGGTGGGCCAAAGCGGTTGCAGTAACAACCGGGACCAACGGCTTAACGTGCCTTCTGAAGCACGCAGGAGCTTGAAATTATAAATTTTTGATTGATCTATCCCAGGCAGGATCAACCAATAAAATGATGTCAAATCTAAGATAAATAACAATACGTGATGCAAATGGAGCTTAATAACACGATTATTGGGCGCCATCTACGTCACAGATCAGTAATATAGTACTTGGCAGTGGCCGTAAGTGCTTGAATCCACATTTGTTGCAATAGCTGAGGCACTGCGGTTGCGGAGCTGTATAAGTCTAGCTTGAGGTTTACACGAACGAGTACAGCATGGGGTTCTTCAAAAAAGACGTAAAAAGGTTTTTACAGGGTCGGCAACGCGCAAGTGATACCCCTGGTGTTGCAAGCGTCCATAGGCTACGGTAACCGCTTACCATCAGGTGGGCCATATGCCTGATTGCCACCATAGTAGTATAAAAAAATAATACCCATATTGCTCGTCGACATACAGACATTTGTTTTACAAAACGACACCATTCTTTAACATATTTTCACTCCGACACAATTTCCTAATCCCTGTAACATGTTTAAGGGCATTAGTGTCTCCGCACACGGTCCACTGGCCACAGCCACAAGTGGCTGAAGCACGCGACAGCCACTTGTGGCCGGTGGTCGACACTTGCGGTCGGTGGCTGCTACTTTTTTTAACCCATGCGCGCAGTATCATAATGGACTCAGACGAAGAAGGTTTGATTGTGCTGCTTCTAATAAAAAAACGTCGTCGTAGAAGACGAAACCGTAGTTATTGGATAAATCCGATTTGGCAATTTGGCCTATACAAAACGAGTGGCGTGTGGCGACGTTTAGTGGCCGGTGCGAGCCACAAGTAGCTAGCAGCGACGATTTGTAGCGTGGCGGCCACCGGCGTCAACCGTGTGCGGCGAGTCCAAATAAAATGTATGAAAAGTACAGGAAATATGACGGTGGCGGCGTTTTGTGGCTGTGGTCGGTGGCCCGTGTGCGGCAATGCTTATACAGACGGGTGGTGCCGTCAATGCGGCAATAAATTGGAACATGGGCTATATTAGTTCATAGCAATGTTTTGCAACTTTCAAAAACATCTTATTCATTTGATAATTTCATGACATTATTATGAAATAATGCAGCCAATGTTATATCAATATCAATTCAACCACTCTGTATAAAAATAATCTTTGTTTTTAAAGAAGAATTTAATAATGAAGAAGCAAATAGAATGCCGTAGAAATACCAATATTTTTCTCACTACATTCTCTCTGTTTCTTTGAGAGTAGTAAAAATAGTAAGTAAGCCTTCAGTAATTTGAATAATTAAGTAATTTAATAGTGACTGCGGCTGTTGCTGAAATCTTCTCGGTTGTTCAAATTTTGGATCCGGTGTAAATTCAGACACGACAGACAGCAATAATAGTTAGCGTAAATTCAGACATGACAAACAGACAGACACTGACGTTGTTAGTTTATATATTTTTGTGATAGTTATAAAAATGTGTTTTTTCACGATTGGAACGTGGCCTATAAATATATTTGTATTTTGAATTTTAACCATAAAGCTATTATTGATTAAAAAAATAATGAGATGAAATATTAGAAGGGAATACCGCTTCATGTATATTCGTTTCTATGATTAAATTTCTATGTCGTAATTGGTTTCAGGAAGCAGAATCGGCCATTACCTCCATGAACGGGCAGTGGCTCGGGTCTAGATCGATCCGCACAAACTGGGCGACCAGAAAACCTCCGGCACCTAAAAATGAATGTAAGTAACCAACGGGATCTATATAAGAGCTGGCCAGGAAAGTATACATCTTATTTCCGCTTTCTCGTGGCTCGAGCGCTATAAAGACTCTAAGCGAAAGCGGGACTCCCCCCGGGGAGATGAGCCCTGTCGATTAGAATTGCTCCAGCGGCGATTTGCCTCCAAAGCTTGAGCACTCACCAAGGCTCTCGTCTCGCACACTGTAAAGGTCAAAAAAGAGTATCTTCCTTTCATGCTGCAATAGGTCTTGCCTCCTTCCTACATGGGTTCCTTCAAAAGAGGCGTGAAAAAGCACTTTTTGCGCCAGCAAGGCTAGAGTAGTGTCTAAACTGCACTAGCTGTTTTCGCAAATGGACTCTTCTTACCGCTTCACATCAGGTGGTGTTGAGTCATTTGTCGTGCTTTGTATAAAAATTATAAAATTAAAAATTTTAAGTAATATCTCACTGAGATTATTCTTCTGAGTCCAACACGCTATATCTGCTGTAAGTTTCTGAAGAATTAAGCATTCCGCAGACTTTTTAATGGAATAGTATCAGCTTAAGGTTAGTATGTCATGGAAATGTCACCAAAGTGACAGAACACCAAATTTGAAATCAATTGGCTCCGTGAAAGGTAATAAAATCCTTTTATCATGCAGAAAATTAGCTGATAGTCGTCAAACGCCTGAACTGATCTTTATAAATTATATCTAATAACCATCCTAATCACGTCAGCTTTCAAACAAACAAAAGACAAATCAAAATGGGTCATTCGTTTGGGAGCTACGATGCCACAGACAGACACACAGATTTATTACTATTTCAATTAATATTACTACTATTATTATTACTATGAATATTGGTCTGAGTTGGCTACCCAGCCAGATAGAGAGTTCCCTCATAGTGACTCTATAAAGTATCTGGGAGAGCAAGTAGTCCAAGATAAGAATGACGCCAAAATTGTACCATAGCCTATGACTTCTCTGGATATTCATAGTTATTTGAAGACGTCGGAGAGTGTGTTCAGGAGCCTCACGATATTATCCCTCTCAAAGTCACGACACACGACACTTCATCGCTGTCATACTGTGATAAAATAGACTGTGTCTATTATTTCAGACCAATTAATATCCATTGATTAAAAAAATACAATCAACTTAAATCTAATTGAAAACAAATTAAATAAAGCTACATCATAATCAAATGTATTTAAATGAAAACAAATAAATTAAATTATAATTATGAGTCATATCATCAAATTAATAAAATTAATTAATTAATTTGAAATTAATCTTAAATTACAACTCTTTTGGATCACTGGAGGAGTTAACTTCAATGAGTGGTGAGATAAACGTTGGTATAAAATGTTAGAAAAGTATTGTATTTTGTTATATTTTACACAAAATTAAAAAATAATAAAATACACAATAATCAAATTCTGTATTCTAAGCCTAGTTCCTTGTGTCTACAATCAGTTCACAGATTCAATGCCTGCTGACCGGGGATAAGTGCTCTCGTACGCGGAGACCTCTTATAGTCCGGTACGGCTAGGCGATTTTGAGGTGCTAAGTTCCAAAAATTCTAAAGTTTCTGAATTTTTGCAAGGGGATACAGTTCTACCTAAAAAGCTTATATTTAATTTTTGTGTCAAATCTTGCTATTGCATTTTCAGTAATTCAATATTTTGTGACTTAAATGTTAAAATATAAATAAAACTGCCAAAAAGAATTTAATGTGTCAAATGCTAATAATATTGAGTGTAAAATAGCCCAGGCTGTGTGCCTCGTTTACGTCTAAGTCTACAAGACTAAGTGTGTGTCGTTTTCGTCCAGTGCAAATTGACAGGGGGCCCAATATATGTTTAAAGTGTCAAAAAAATATTATAGTTTATAAAACTAATACAACCTAACTCAGGGCACCTAAATATGACCTAGACGTGATTTTGTGCCAAACTAAGCCATGGGTTATTAAGATATTTAATAATTTAGCTTTTCCAAGCCATAGCGGCTGTAAAAAAAATATTAAAGTTATTAGAGTTTGCACATTTAATATCATAAAAGCATAAAATATCTGCTATAAAAATTTGTGTCATTTTAATCCATGATATACTTAAAAAATAAATTTCATTTCCTGCATAAATATTAGTTCGCTCGCGCGTTGTGTACCGCACGGAGCATTTACACACGTTTGCAAAGAGTAGCAAGTAGGAACAGTCAACCGAAGGTCACGTTAACACAAACGCCCGAATTAAGCTAAACGTTTAGTACTTTAATTCGATTTCGTTTAGGTTGAAAATTGATTGGATTTTTTTTCTCATATTACGGTTACCTGACCTGCTGTTGTTTGTACAGTCGACAGCATATCAAGCGTAACAGTATGACCTCGAGTTTGCCCTTACTGCGTTCGTAATAGAGGTAGCTTTCGTATTGCAACTGTTACACTTGATGTGCTGTAGTCTGTAGTGTTACATATAAGTATAAATTTATCAATTCTTGTGACAATAGTGTACAGAACATAACAATTTCGTATTATAAGTAGGTATATTTTTTATTTATAAACATTTGCACATTATTAATGATTAGATCGGATTATCCGATTTAATTTCATATCCGTTATATAGTTATCGTTATCCGTTACATAATGAAAAATTTTAGAGCATACTTTATTTGATAAATAAAACAAGTGCGGGTACCGCGCGTTGTGAGCGTCCGGCGGGTCAGCGCTTTTCTGCTGTCAGCTGTTTGACTTGACTTTGCTGACCTGGCGAAACAGGCCTCACGATTTGACTGCCTATATCCATCCCTGGTAGCGACAAGTAATGTGTATGGTCGTACAGCGGTGCACATCCCCACTACAGCCACGCTGTTTGAGGTCGGGCTCACTAACTTCCGTGGGCTCCATGCTAACCTCAATGTCGTGCCAACATCTTGAGACGGCTAGGGCAGCGCTGCTTTTTTTGACGGAGATGCAAATACTCCGCCCGGCTGACACAAGGTATCTGGACTATCCCGGCTATGCTCTTGAAGAGGCTTTCAAAGCGAAGTCCGGGGTATGCTTGTTTGTCCGGGCGTATGTTTGCTTTCGCCATCTACGCCGCTTGGAAGACCCTTTCTTTTCCATCCTCGGGGTACATGTGGACCTGGGCACTCATTACCTGTCTACGTTTGCCTCTACAGATCCCACAGCGGTGACATGGAGACAAGTTTCGAGTCGAGTCGAGTTTTTGAACACCTTAGTCGGGTGGCAGATGTTGCGCAGGAGCAGTTTCCAACCGCGGAATTGTTGTTTTTGGGAGATTTCGATGTTCACCACGAGACGTGGTTATGTTTCCCCAAAACTGACCATGCTGGTAGAACTGCCCATGCGTTCGCACTCACGCACGATCTGACTTAACTGGTTAACCAGCCCACCAGGATTCCAGATATTGTCGGTCACGCACCCTCTTTGTTGGACCTTCTGCTGACGACTCGCCCGAAGGGATATCAGTTAGAGAGAGGTTCGAGCTTCCTTGGGATCATCGTGTCACTGCCTGATTTCCGCCGGGTGCCACGGGCGTCGCCACTGGCATCTGTGGTAGCCAAACGCCGCATCTGGCACTATGCGTCGGTAGACTGCGGCGGTATGCGGAATTACTTTGCATCTGTTCCTTGGAGGCAGCGCTGTTTCAGTGAGTCGGAGCCGAATGCTAGCGCTACTGCTGAGTGAGCTGGTGAGATAATGTTAGGGATGGAGTACTATATCCCTCACTCCGATCTCGTCAGTAACGGCAGGCCTAACCACTAGTTCAATCGCGAGTGTGCCTTAGCTGTTGAGAACAAACAGTCGGCATACCGCGCTTGGATCAGAGGTCGAGTCAATGGGGATCCCAATAATGACTCACTGAAAGCAGCTTATAACAATGCCACCAAGTCCTGCAAAAGGGCCCTCATCAGAATGGATGCTCAGCGCGTTGCACGAGTTGGCCAAGATTTACTAACGCACCCTACGGGAAGCCGTAGCTACTGGCGTCTGGCCAGAGCCGTGCTATCCAACTTCTGCCAACCCTCGCTGCTCCCGTTGAGATGTTCTGACGGAACACTTGCTCATAAGCCGCAAGAGATAGCCGATGTCATGGTAAAACCCTTTGCTGCTCACTCCTAAATCGATGACTGAAATTCTCAGCCACTGATCAGACCCTGCTAACTACCGCCAATAGCTGTTACCTCTGTTCTTTGCAAGGTTATGGAACGGATCTTAAAAAACCAGCTGGTCCGATACCTAGAAGATCACTTATTAATTAATGATCGTCAGTGTGGGTTTCGGTCGACACGGTCAACGAGTGATCTTCTAGCGTATTTAATGCATGTCTGGGGTGAAGTTATTGACAAACGTGGTGAGTCAGTAGCTGTTAGCCTTGACATTGCCAAAGCTTTTGATCGGGTCTGGCACGGGGCTCTTCTCTCCAAGCTCCCGGCATACGGTCTGCCCACTCAGCTCTGCAACTGGATCGCCAACTCCTTGCATGAGCGGCGAATCCGTGTCCTCGTTGATGGATGCGCTTCGTGGTTTGTGTCAGTGAACGCTGGTGTACCACAAAACCACAATGCTCTGTTCTATCCCCCACTCTCTTTCTTCTTCATATCAATGATATGCTTCCATTAGGAAACATTCATTGCTATGCGGATGACAGTACATGGTGAATATTACGGTCGCCCAGGGGCTGGGGGCATTGAAACCGAGAGGGAGAGAATCAATCTTACCATTGAGCTCAACAGGGTGTTAAACCTCATATCCGAATGGGGATTTAACAATCTTGTTGAGTTCAATGCTAAGAAAACACAGGTGAGCGCGTTTACAGCCAAAATGTCGCCGTTCCGTCCCCTTCCCTCTCTTCAGGGCACTACTCTTTCGGCACAGGGCTACATCAACTTGCTCTATATGAAGATATGCTGCGATCTAAATCAGAGGAATTATATCGAAACCGTGGTCAAAACAGCCTCACGGAAGCTAGGTGTCCTGAACAAGGTGCGTCGATTTTTCACGCCTGACCTGGTCCGGTTTTGCGTTGAATATTATTCGCATCTGTAGGATAGCTCCGCCAAGTACCTCCTCGATGGGCTGGATAGATTGCAGCGTCGTGCCGTCCGTATTATTGACGACGTAGAGGTCACGAACAGCCTAGAACCTCTACAACTCCGTCGTGAGATTGCATCGCTAAGCGCTATCTATCGGCTTTATCATGGAGAGTGTTCTGAGGAGCTTTTCGACCTTATCCCACCTTTCCCTTTCCTACCCAGGAGCACGAGTGCCGGTCCTCGGAGTCATCAATTTACTGTCTCCACCTAAACATCACGCACAATGAAGTATAGTAACTCGTTTCATTGTCGGACTTCCAAAACTTGGAATTCTTTGCCAGCACATGTGTTCCTTCCTTCCTTTAACATGGGTTCCTTCAAAAAAGGTGTTAAAAGGGCTGGCAAGGTGGGGGCGGCTAGAACAGTGTTTTTAAACTGCACTAGCTGTCTCCGCACATGGACTTTTCTTACCGCTTCACATCAGATGGTAATGACTCATTTGCTGAGCTTTGTATATAAAAAGCGGTTTGGTAAGTTAAAGCAGTTGTGGTAACGACTGATACCAACGGCTTAGCGTGCCTTCCAAAGCACGGAGGAGCTGGAGATTATAAATTATGATTGACCCATCTCGGGGCTTGGCGAAAGTTGCTTTGTTATTGCAATCGAAACTATAGCGTTCAAATCACTACGCTATCGCCACCGAGATACTCAAATCACTGTATAAATAAATTAAATTAAAAACAACTTAGCACCAACTCCAAAAATTTTGTTTCTAGGGCATCCCCTACACTCATCAGTGTACCTACCTACTCAATTTAATTATTTTATCCTTTTCAGTTTTTTGAAGTCGGTTTTAATAATTGTGTAAAATTTTTTTTTCACAATTTTTAGGTCAAAGCTAGATGGGTGACCGTCAACTTATATAGTGTCCCACTATCGTATCGTTTCACTAAAAAGTCATAGGAAAGCAAAAATCCGCAATTTCCCATACGTAGACGACTTACTGATTACAGCTTTTTTTATTTAAAACCTAAACTACCCAACTGATTTCGAAAAAAAATTTATGGGACTAAATGGCAACTATTCCGCATCAAACAAAAAAAGAATTACATGAATCGGATCAGTAATCTCGGCGTGATCGGTGTACATACATAGAAAAAAAAAACACAGCTTTACCACCCAACATTAGCCCACAAATATGACATGTTTTATTAGTTTTCATTTTCTACGCAATTATCACAAGTCACTACTCGTAGAACAGCAAACAAATAGCGCCTCGCTCCCGGCCGGCAGACGGTCGCCGCGCCGGGCGGAGCCAGTGACTGCCTACGCGCTCGTTTGCCACGCGCGCTGTGGCCGCGCTAGTGTTCTTCGCACCAAAACGTTGAAAATAATAATCCCATGGATAAAAACGACACAAATTAAGCATAGGGCTTCGTTTTACCTTAATATTAATAAAGACATAAACTCTAATAACTTTAATTTTCTTTTATGGCTATTACAGGGGGTTAAATAGGAAAAAAAATATAGTTCCGAACACCATCGATGAATATGAGACAAAATGATTTAAACAATAGATACTAGAGTTAGAGAACCGTTAACACTGATTTCACCAACTTTAATATTTTTCTATAGCTATTACAGCGATGGGTAAGGTATTTGGGTGAAACCACTATTCCCATGGAGTGAGATGGCACAAAAAGCTTATGTATATCAGTTATGACTTTGTTATCATCATGGAAGTTAAATTTTCAACTCTAATTTTCTTTTTAACGAAATAATGCATAAAAAGACAAATACCTAAATTGTGACCTTAGCAACCACCAAAAATGACACAAAATCATGATTTAGGTTGGTCTAATAGTATACTAACTGTATGCAAAAAATCATAAACTTTAATATTTTTGGAACCTCAAAACCTAGCGGTACCGGACTATTAGCTCCACTCCATCACACGCCGTCAGAGATGATGATGAAAATATGATGAAACTTGGCCAGAGTTACTTTCGCATCTTAAATAAACCCCAGTCTCGCCTACACACTAACGCAAATGTCATTAAAATCCCATAACATCCAATAAAGCGCCAAAAGAAATCAATACTCGGTTTCAACAGCTCCAGCTATTTCCGTGGCGGTTATAACAGCTTTGTAGCCATTCCACCGTTTCTAATTTCCGTTCGGTAGCTAATACCTTCCGTTGCTACCCGCGTTTAGGCAACGAGTGCTTCTTCGGTTTTGCACTGCATATTGTCGGTTCAAATCTAAAATAATTGTATTTTACTGGCTCGCCATTTGTAAAATCTCATAGAAAAAGTCAGTTGTGATTGCTTTTGCTATTAGCGACTTCGTCGGCGTTATCCCATGGGAACACACTCCTGGGATGAAAAGTTGGCTATGTGCTAATCCAGAATATAATCTAATTGTGCGCCAAATTTTATCCAGATCCGTTCAGGCGATAATATTCATATAATCACACATCTAGCCCAAACAAGCATCATTAAAAGCTTATATAAACATAGAAACCATGAATCGTGAAGAAATGCACGGACTCATCATACAAACATTTGCCCCTACCTGGATTCGAACCCGGGACCCCTGACCGAGTAGCCGGTATAGCGAGGGGCACAGACCACTCTCCCAGCCGGTCGTCAAGCCTTGAGTAGCCAACCGTCAAAGATTGAGTAACCATGCAACATCCATACCGACTTTCACATATTTATAATATTACTAGCCTTTTCCCGCGGCTTCGCTCACGTGGATGTCGGTTATGGCTTTTAAAAGTATCCTATGTTCTTTTTATGGTCTCAAACTATGTCCATATCAAATTCCACATATATAGCTTCAGTGGTATAGGCGTCAATGCGTAACAAACAAACAAACTCACTTTCGCATCAATAATATTAGTCAGGTTATTGTAAGGATTGGGAAATATTATGATGAAGATAATATTCTGTTGCGTTGCTGATAATTGGGAGAACCTGCATTTTTGGAAAAGATAAAACAATATTGTATTCCAATCCATTTTTATTTCTAAAGTGAAACAAATAAGCATATCACATGACACAACTCTAATTTATAGTCATTTTCAAGTCATTGTCTAACTTTTCGAATACATATTATTGTTATTCCTTTTCCAATACAGTATGTAGTATATAGTTTTGTTTACTATAGATAGAGATATGTCAATTTCTTGCCAAATCTTCACTCAGGTTAAGAAATTAAAAGTAAAAATATTTATACTGGGAACTTTAGGTTCACAAATAAGTCAATATTTAATATGAATGTTTTAAACATGTATAACTGTTTGTTCCAAATAAATAAATAAATATTCGGGGAAAGCCTAGTGAAATTGCTTCAGCAGAGCCAAGTCCCGAGGAGTTTTAGTGCGTATCCCAATGCTAAATTATTACGATTAGGCGCTGGATGACCCACACACACGCCAGTCGCTACTCCAGCGGCAGGAAGGTCCGTAAGCGGATTCCTTCCCGGGGAAAAAAGGGATCAAGACAATATTACTATTATAGCAGGACCTACCGTCGTGGAAAGCCTTTGAGTCGTGTTGGGAGGCCTTTGTTCAGCTGTGAACGTCTTTCGGAAATGATGATCTCATTTAAACTTAGCCGAGATCTTTTCAGTGTCTTGAATGCGCTTGAGGAGCATCCGAGAAGCTGGTAGACTTCAGTATCATACAGCGCTGCTTATAACCCACTGATATAACCCAATCTACAGGTAGAAAATGTTCTCATTCACATTGGAGATTCCCCAAAAGCGGTGGAGCTTAAGCAGCGAGTAGTGGAGTTCCATTACCCGTCAGGAGTGACAAAGGCAGCTGTTGGGCCAAAGTTTTATGAGTCGACTTGGACTTTAACTATGGACTAACTACGCTTATCTATGGAGTAACTTTTCGAGTAACGTTTTAACGAATAGAGACCCACCCACCGCTGGCTAAGTGATGGGCGTGTATGCGGATCGCCCAGCGCCTGATCGTAACTTCACTAGCATCTAACAAACCCACTAAAACTCCACTGCCTTTCGCGGGGTAGCCTGAACTCTGCTCAAGCATATTCACCAGCTTATCCTGGCTTCCCAGCCTTATTGCCGGGTTTTGCACCGATGGAGCTTACCAGTCACTTGGGCAATCTCAGACGTGGCGGCCTGAGCCAATGCATGCGAGGGAGCTACCCGCAGGAAGACAAACGTTCACCTTCACACACTCTCCCGTCGCCGGGAGAGGCGGCTAGAGCATTCTACTCTCGCTCCCTCTCCGCTGCCTACTATGTAAGCACAGCCTGGCAGAAGGAGGCAACAGCCTCCCATATCCTCTAGCTACCACCATAACTCTTACCATAGTTGGCGGTGAGAGATAAATGTAAAACATCAGACACAATAGGTGTTGCAGTGTGTATAACCGTCGAAGTTAACTATGCACGATTCTTCCATTCATTATCCTCTTCCGTTAATACGCTTCCAAAATGGTTTTCGAGCAATATAAAATTCAAATCTTATTCCACTGCACACATGGTTGTGCAAGTTTCGTTATTGGAACAAATTGAATCGGCTTGCTTAGGGTTGGCAATAAAAATAAACTTAAAATATTTTTGTGTTGGAACATTGACAGGCCCCGACGATCACGTCGGGTACCTACTACCTACTGATCACAGTAGGTTATGAGAAACCTAAAATAATGTTTGTGTTTCTTATTTCCAATAGTTGACAGTATAAGATTTGGATTAGAATTTATTATTCAGGATATTTATCACCTATAGTCTTAATTGCACTTGCAGTATAGCTCTAACATTTTTTAATTAGACAGATTAGCGAGGGTGAACTTATCTCTATTAGAGATCCCTTACAGCATACCCATAGACTAGAGATATAAACTGGTACAGTCCGCCCATGAGTGTGTTGGGAATGTGGTATGCTGACAACACAAAAGCACATAATAAAAAATTACGTGAATAATGGGAACACTAAAAAAAACGCAATAATAATGTAAAACATAATCACGAGTTTCTCATCATATTTATCACCAACAGACTATACACGTCCCACTGCTGGGCGCAGGCCTTCCTACATGGGAGAAACACACGAAGAGTTTGCGGTTGTAGTGGCAACCGGGACCAACGGCTTAACGTATACGACGGAGTACGGAGGAGAGATTACAATTTTTTTACTGTCCCATCCGGAATCAAGCCTGGTGAAAGTTGCTTCGTTTTTGAAATCGAAACCAAAGCTCTCAAAACACTACACCAACGAACTCCTCACAGTGATGCTTAAATTTGATTATATGATTGTTGGATAAATAATAAATGATCATAATAATATGATTGTTCGTTAGATAATAGCTGTTACTCCCACCAGGTCGCAGAAGATCATCGCATACAAAACTCATGTTCCATTTGAAACAATATGATGTAGTTTATTTGCGACCAGAAACTGTAGCGCGATAGCCACACTTGAACGCAACATAGTGGTGATGGCTGGTGTCTTATGAGATTGAAAAAAAAAATAAAAAAAAATGTCCTTATTCAATTAGGCCCCCCAAGAAGCACTTTCGAATCGTCAAAAATCCCTTATGTCTATCACATAAAATAATATCAACTAACATTGTCATAATGTTTGTCTCTCTGTCATGTCTGGATTTACATAAGCTAACAATGTTATAATGTCAGACAGACAGATTGTCGGTCCGTCTGTCTGTCAGACAGTCTGTATCTGTCGGTTTGTATGTCATGTCTGAATTAACACCGGTTCCAAAAGTTGAACTACCGAGAAGATTCCGGCAACAAACTCGTGTAGTCACTTTTCAATTATTAAATTACAATGTTTACAGTTACATAGTAATAATATTTAGCAGTGCAGTGTCGCACAGTTATATTATATACTTTATATCTCAACATCTCACACACAGTTAAATTAATATGGTTTTCGCGAAAATACTACTTTGTCGTGCCAGTGCCACCCCTATACGGCTCTCGAGGGATTCCGCTAGCTATTTGGCTGTGTGAATTACTTACACACACATCTGTATGTATAGGTTGACGCGATTCGTTTGGAAACCGTATTGCTATGTAAAAAGATAAGTTTTGGATTACGGGGGAAAGGCGAATGCGCTCTGTAGCTAGAAACAATTTAATCAACTATTTTTCTTGTAAAAAGGATTTTTTCATAAACAAGTCTTGCCTTTTACAAGCTAAATATAAATTTTATCTTACACCCACGCCTATTAATTAGCTCAATTTAGCATACTTAGTTAAGAGCTTTTGTTACACAAGTTTATAACGGAGAATTAAAGATATTAAGTGTTTATAAATATACTTCTTAGATGCGTTGGGTCTTTGAAAAATATCTACATTACCACGGACGCAGCTATAGCTTTGACAAGGGGGGGTCCCCGAAGTAACACGCAAGTATTAGTCGCGGGTAATTTATATTAAATAACTTAGATAACTCTAAGTAGGCGCCTTTGAATAAAAAGTTATATGACAATGTATGTATTGCAATATTTATGCAATAAATTCTAATATAAATATAATAAACGCGGGTAGGCAGGAAATAATGTAGAGATGGGTAGACATGGTTTAAGCATTCAAACATGACAGACAAACAGACATTATGACCTTTTTAACCGACTTCAAAAACGAGGAGGTTCTCGATTCGGCCGGTATGTTTTTTTTTTTTTTTTCTATGTATGTACACCGATTACGCCGCGATTACTGATCCGATTTACGTGATTCTTTTTTTGTTCGATGCGGAATAGCTGCCATTTGGTCCAATAAAAATTTTTTCAAAAACAGTTGGGTACTTTGGTTTTAAATTTAAAAAAACTTAAATTATGAAGTCGTCTACATATGCGAAATTGCGAAGTTTTGCATTTCAAATGACTTTTTAGTGAAACGATACGATAGTAGAAAACAATACAAGTTTACGATCGCCCATCTAGCTTCGACCGTAGAAAGTTACCACTAAAAATTGTGAAAAAAAAAAATTTAAACAAAAATTAAAACCGACTTCAAAAAACTGAAAAGGATAAAATAATTAAATTTAAGTAGGTATTCATCCCCTAGAAACATATTTTTGGAGTGGGTGCTAAGTGGTTTCCAAAAACAATAGAAAGTGAAGCACCGACTCCAAAAATATGTTTCTAGGGGATGAATACCTACTTAAATTTAATTATTTTATCCTTTTCAGTTTTTTGAAGTCGGTTTTAATTAGTGTACGTATTCAGACATGACAGACATACATTGTTACATTGTTATTGACACATTTTTTTGTATTACACATGTTTATTGCATTTTTGACATTTTGAAATTACTTCTTAGACTAATTGTATACCTAAAGAATTTTTTTTCTCATTTTTCTTTTTGTCATTATTCTATCTAAAATTCTTTAAAAAAACTCTATGACAACCTCCTTCTAACTTTTCTCTTTTTAATTCTGCAATTTTCTTTTTTTATAATTTTAAAAGTAGAAGAATATTCACTATGAGTATTCAGTTTAAGTATTTTTAAATTTCCAACCTTCATATTTGTTACATAAAATCAACGTTCTCTCATTTCCATCTTCCAGTAAACTCCAAGCCTCTGACCTTCGACGAAGTCTACAATCAGAGCTCGCCCACCAACTGCACGGTCTACTGCGGGGGCCTGACCACCGGCTTGACTGAGGAGCTGATGCAGAAGACGTTCCAGCCTTTCGGCACGATCCAGGAAATCAGGGTCTTCAAGGATAAAGGATACGCGTTCATCAGGTTGGTTTTTATAAAGGTTCCGTATTGTTAATAATTATAATAAAGATTTGTTTATTTATATAAAAGGCACTGCTACAGAACACAGTTTAAAACATGAGGGATGTTTTGTAACTCCGATATGGCATTACCTAAAGCCGTGACAATTAAAATTTAATTGTGTCTGGTTTATCGGGTCACAATGGGTTATAGATCTTACTATAGATATTACATTTAAACTGGATTCCGATAACTGCTGCGCACATCATTTACATTAAATAATATTTATACCGTGTGGTGTGGTGCCGTAATAGAATAGCACCTCCCCATCTCGACCCGTGGGTGTCGTAAAAAGCGACTTAGGGATAATCTTCCGCAAATGACGGGCAGCAGCGTTTTCTGGGTACTGGCGAATCACTGCGATCACCAACCCGCCTGCTAAGCGTGGTGATTATGGCAAATCCCCTCATGGCAAAGAGAACACGGTATCGGCCCCCAGTCCCCGGCGGCCCCGCTATTCCGGACTACGGTAGCGGTCCCGGTAACGGTGGGGCAGGGGGTGCTAAGAATCCCCGGCAGCGATTCGGCTACCAACAACGACGACTGGACCTGGCGACATTTAACACGCGCACACTGAGGACTGGCGAGAAGATAATAGAGCTGGAAGAAGAAATAGGCAAGTTACACTGGAATATAATAGGATTATCTGAAGTCCGAAGACAGGGAGAGGACACGATAATCCTCAAATCCGGTAACTTGCTCTATCACCGGGAGGGTGACCATCTTTCCCAAGGTGGTGTTGGGTTTCTCGTCCGCAAGTCCCTCATTAACAATATTGTGACGATCCGGAGTGCGTCGGCGAGGGTAGTATACCTTATACTCAGAATCACCAAACGGTATTCACTGAAGGTCATACAGGTGTACGCGCCGACCTCGACAGATCCGGATGATGAGGTGGAAAGTATGTATGAGGAGATATCTAGTGCCATGCGTACTTCCAAAACTCATTTCACTGTTGTTATGGGGGACTTTAATGCAAGGCTGGGCAAACGGAGCGAACATGAGTTGAGAGTGGAGTAATTTGGCTTTACTCCAGTAGTGCTAGAAGTCGAAAGTCTTCGACCAGTGTGTGTTGCCAGTGATGACATACGGCTGTGAAACGTGGTCGCTCACTAAAGGCCTTTTGTGCAAGTTCGCAGTCGCACAACGAGCTGTGGAAAGAGAATAAGAAATGAGGACATCCGTAAGAGAACCAAAGTCACTGACATAGCTCATAGGATTAGCAAATTGAAGTGGCGGTGGGCAGGGCACGTAGCACGCAGAATGGACGGCCGGTGGGGATTAAGTCCTAGAATGGCGACCACGTACCGGAAAGCGCAAAGTAGGACGGCCTCCCACTAGATGGACAGACGACGTGGTCAGGGTCGCGGGGAGCCGTTGGATGCAGGCTGCGCAGAACCGTTTTATTTGGAAATCGATGGGGGAGGCCTTTGTTCAGCAGTGGACATCATAGGCTGGTATGATGAATATTTATACACACATATAGCCCAAAGTAAGCATCTTTTTTTCTTTTATTTATACATTCACACCTATTATCTAGCCCAAAGTAATGGATACTAGATAACGGGGAAATAATAACAATGATATATATATAAATATTAGAAGTATACTAAATAAACATATAAACATCCATAACTCGTGACCAAATGCTCGTACTCATTATACAAACAATTAAACGAGTAGCCTGTATAGAAAAAGGCACAAACCAATCAGCCAGCCGGTCGTCAAACGTTACTTTATTAACCCCCGACGAAAAAAGAGGGGTGTTATGAGTTTGACGTGTCTGTCTGTGTATCTGTGTGTCTGTCTGTGGCATCGTAGCGCCTAAACGAATGGACCGATTTTGATTCGGTTTTTTTTTTGAAAGCTAATGCGACTACGATGGTTCTTAGCTATAATTTATGAAGATCAGTTCAAGCGTTTGATGATTATCAGCTCATTTTCTACCTAATATTAGGATTTTACTAACTTTTACAGATCCGATTGATTTCAAATTTCGTGTACTGTCACTTCGATGACATTCCCATGACATACTATCCTTAAGCTGCTCCTATACCATCAAAAAGTCTGCGAAATGCTTAATTCTTCAGAAACTTACAGCAGATATAGCGTGTTTGGGCTCTTATGATTAGTCCTAATGAGATGGTGTTAGATAGATGATTAATGACGCCGGGGGTTACTTCAAATTTTTAATTTTGCAATTATGTAAAGAATGGGTTCATCATCACCAGCCTATATACGTCTCACTGCTAGGCACAGCTTCTCATGGGAGATACACATGAGAAGTTTGGGCCATAAAACCACCCAACATACTGGCTGAGTACCCTGGCCCTATGTATACAGCGTCCACATATTCAATGCGGCGACAAAAAATGCTCGTATTAGAAGGGTGCGGACCGTTTTACAGACGGAACGCCGATTGGCGTGAGACGCACCTAGTATGGATATAAAATAAACGCAGATACGCGTTTTCCGCACCAAGTAATGGATTTCTAAATTTTAATGCCCAATCCACAAGTAAACACGCAATTTATTCTGCAGTAAATAATATTTTAGGTGAAAAAATATTATTTTAGTTGGTTTTCTGGAACTGCACAAAATGAAACTTTTAATTGATTCCTAACATCAAATTTCGATTATGTATATCTCTGAAAATATGCTATTTCTTTAGGGCGATGTGTTTGAGTATTAAGATGACCCCCCTCTCCCTGTCCACCCCAAAAATCGTGGGTACGTAAAGTAAATTTTTACCGAATTCATCATAAATATTTTCATAACTGTCATTTTCTAGCTGTTGTACTGTCAATTGAGATATACATTAAAAGCATTCTTGTTAATAATTTTTTTTTAGAAAAGTCATGAGCATATTACGTTAAACGCCTATCGGCGTATGCCGCACCTGGTGAAATGGAAAAACGCAGATCTGAGTCAACACATTCTAAGTGTAAATCAGAACCTATTCAACCTGTCAAGCGGTTTTCTACCTCTGGAGGTCTATGACAATTGAAGAATCTATTGTGTCTGGAATTATTTGCTTGACGGGTTAACAATTTAAATCTTTAATAAATAAATAAATAAACCATTTATTTCCGCTTCACTTCTTACTAGTCTTCTTACTTCTATAAAGATCTTAAATTACTATTACCTTGTGAAGAGTCTAGTACCTGAAATAGATCCCAGTGGAACCTGTGCCACAGGTTACTAGGCCCCTACCGCAGAAAAAGTATGTATGAAGTGGTTCGGATGAGTGATTGTGCTCTAGAAAAGATTATTTGGGGAAGGCCATAACAAATTATAAAATAAAAATGTAAAAATGACCTAAAGATAAAATACTGCCAACGATTGCAGATATCCCCTGTAAGTATGTTGGGTGATGGTAGGTATATTTGAAAGCGATTTGTATCTAAGTGTAAATAGTAACATGCCCTTATTATTCTTCCAGATTTTCCACCAAAGAAAGCGCGACCCACGCCATCGTGGCAGTTCACAACACAGATGTGAACGGGCAGCCCGTGAAGTGCTCTTGGGGGAAGGAGTCTGGCGACCCAAACAACGCGCAGGGCCAGGGACAGGTTGGTACGGGGCATGCTCCATTATTTGTGATGGTTCTTCCACACAGTAGTTAAACAATGCTAGATGACTTGATATCATTTTAACACTAAAACTTAGCTGGTAGGGCCAGTATGTAGGGTCGTCTGGGTAGGTACCACCGCCTTTACTAGGTGGTAGGCCTGTAGAGTCGTCTGGGTAGGTACCACCGCCTTTACTAGGTAGTAGGCAGGGCTGTAGAGTCGTCTGGGTAGGTACCACCGCCTTTACTATGTGGTAGGCCCGTATGTAGGGTCGTCTGGGTAGGTACCAGCGCCTTTACTAGGTGGTAGGCCTGTAGTCGTCTGGGTTGGTACCACCGCCTTTACTAGGCGGTAGGCCCGTATGTAGGGTCGTCTGGGTCACTGCCTTTACTATTCGGACGTAAAACATTTCGTTGTGTATCGGATTGGAGGGAAAGGTAGCCAGTGTAATTACTGGGTATTGAAGGCATTTCATGTTAGGCCTCAGGATGATAACGCACCTGCAATACCATGTGATTTTTTCTATTACTGTTGTTTATAGGCGGCAATTACTACCAGGCATATGTAGAAGTCGGTGCTTCACTTTCTATTGTTCCTGGAAATAACCTAGCACCAATTCCATAAGAATACCTTTATACAAAGTGTATCAAAATGAAAATGTCACTACTCAAGTAATCGGCCTTTAGTAATTTTAGGTTGTTCCAACTCTTGTAATTTTAGGTTGAATGACATTTTCATTTTTAGTTTTCGATAAAGATTTTTTTTATTTTGGGTTAATCTGATACACCTTGTATAGTAAATAATACATAATTTAACTTTTGTCTCTTTAGTGTTTTAAAGTCAGTTTTTATTTTTGTATAATATTTTTAGTGATAAATTATCCAAAGTCAAAGCTCGATATGTGTAACATACCTAAAAAGCTCGTCAAACTGATGTTCCTCCTTTTTCTCTCCTTTCTTAAGTCGGTTAAAAAGAAAAAGCCTCTCATTTTCAGCTGGGCAGCACAGCATACAGTCCGTTCGGGGCAGCGTACACGGCCGGAGGGGTGCCCCCCACGTCCTATTGGTACAACACCTACCCCCAACAGCTGGGGGGCTTCCTGCAAGGGGTGCAGGGCGTCCAGGGTTACTCCTACGCGGGGCAGTTCGCGGGGTACCAACAGCAGTACATGGGGTGAGTTTGATTAAGAAGACCGATGTTTATCAACACCTATACACGTGCCACTGCTGGGCACATGCCTTACATGGGAGAAACGCATGAGCAGCTTAGGGCATAACACCGCGTCGGCCCAATGCGGGTTGGTGGGTTAAAGCGGTTGCAGTAACAACCGGGAACATAGACTTAACGCGCACGACGAAGCACGAATGAGCGAGTAATTAAAATTTCAATATGTTTTTAATATCTCACTTTAGTCATAATAATAATTTTAATATACGGATATTACGTACATGGCATAACAAGCGGGCAAAAATATTAAATTGCGTAATTAACAAAATCTAAAAATAAAAATAAAATAAAATAAATTTCTTCATTCAAATAATGTATGGTGCTATAGTAGCCTAATCTCATACACCTACTTAAGGGGCTACCACGTGCACACTAGCGACACCAATTGATTGTTATTAATTATGGTGAATTTAGAACATAACAAACAAAAACGCTTTAGAGAATTGCTAAAGAACGGTATTTATAATTTTTAAATATGTATCTTGTATAAAGTGTCTAGCTATAAGTAACCAAATTTTTTATTATTGTTAAAAGTGGCCACTTTCGGCAATAATGAAAAAATAGGTTACATGTAGAGGAATATCTTATACTGAACACATCTCAAAAAATTACAAATACCATTATTTAGTCATTCACTAAAGCGTTTTGTTTATTATGTTCTATATTCACCACAATTAATATAAATCAAGTGGTGTCGCTAGTTCCGGCGAGGTATCGCCTTAACATCGCACCTCATAAGACTAATTTCTACTTCAATTCCTTTACCGTTCATGCAGTTCGTTTGTGGAATCTATCGTCTGACATACGTGACTTTTGAACACTATTTTCGCCTTAAAGCGACGCGTCAAAAAACAGTATATTTCCTCCCTCCCGTGAATGATGTTTATATCTATGTTATGTTATACTAGATTATAGAATTATATATGTATCTATTAATTTTTTTATGTTTTATTTTATTTTTAGTCAATCTATACTTGTCCACACACGTGTCTACATTAATATTGTATCTAATATATCCTTCTCGCAGATCTGCTGGCAGAAATTTCTTTAGAAATAAGCAGTGCCTTTGTACTAATATTATTTGTAAACTCTTTTTTCTTTTATATTGTGTGTGTGTGTGTGTGTATAAAGTTATAAATAAATAGTAAGGCTAATGGCAACTATATTCTGGACACAGGAAGAGTAAACGCAGGGGAGGCACAAAGATCCCAATGGGTCGATGTGCACTGTGACTTAGTCATGGTCCCAAAATAAGAGAACATAAGATGGTGAATTTTAAAATTAATTTTACCGTTTTAGGAGTTATAATAACACCTTTATAGAGCTTATTTATATATGCTAACATGGGTAGGTGCCCACTTATTAGACCATGTACCAAACACCTTGTCTTCTTTATGTATATTTTTTCTCTGTGCGTCACTTACAATTTTATCATTGTGTAACTAAAAGAGAAGCTCGGTGGCGTAGTGGTTTGAGCGCACTGGTTTCGATAACGCAAACAAAGCAACTTTCGCCATGGTCGGTCCCGGGATGGGTCAATCAAATTTATAATCTCGAGCTCCTCCGTGCTTCGGAAGGCACGTTAAGCCATTGTTACTGCAACCGCTTTAACCCACCAACCCGCATTGGGCCAGCGTGGTGGTGTTATGGCCCAAGCTCCTCATGTGTTTCTCCCATGTAGGAAGGCCTGTGCCCAGCATTGGGACGTATATAGGCTGGTGATGTTGGTGAACCATAGTAATGATATGAAGCCGATTCCCGTTCTGACGCGTCACGTCAGAAGGCATCAGATAAATGTAAACGCGGCGTGAAACGCACATTTTGCAATATCAGCACGGATTGTCAACAGAATGGGCGGTGTGCAGCTGCCGTGGGCGCTGGGCGGGGGGGTCGGCGGGGTGGGCGGGGTGGGCGGGGTGGGCGGCGTGGCGGCCATGTCGCAGCCGCCGCAGGTGCTCCACTACCCCGTGCAGCACTTCCAAGTGCAGCCAGTAAGTGTGCTTAACTAACGCTAATTACCTATAACCCGGGCTTCCCTAACTGTGAGTCGCAACGCCCTGCCCGCCTAGCATGACCACCTAAACGCGATATGATAAAGCCATTTATCGCTTTGAACTGTCAAAAATCATTGGATTTTTTTTTTTTTATACTACTAAGGTGGCAATCAAGCATACGACCCACCTGATGGTAAGCGGTTACCGTAGTAGCCTATGGACGCTTGCAACACCAGGGGTGTCACTTACGCGTTGCCGATCCTGTAAAAACCTTTTCACGCCTTTTTTGAAGAACCCCATGCTGTACTCATTCGAAAAAACCTCTGCAGGGAGCTCATTCCACAACTTGAGCGTACGCGGGAGAAAGTTTCTCTGAAACCGTACAGTACGCGACCACTTTGGTTCCAATTTGTGAGGATGAACTCCCTGCCGGTGGCGAGCGGTGCGATGATAGAAAGAAGCCGTGGGCATCATGTCAAATAATTCCTCAGAACACGCCCCGTTATACAAACGGTAGAACACACACAAGGAGGCAATATAGCCGCCATCTTGAAATTTTATTGAAACTGCGAACATGTAGATATATATACAAGTCATATCGCGTTTCGCTGGTCATGCTAGGCGGGCTGGGGCGCCGCGGTATCATCCTAGGGGCGTCGTGAGGCAATCTAAATAGGTTGGCTGTCTGTGTCAAAGCGACCGAGTCGAGTGAGCACCATGCACATTGTGATGCGGCAGATTACAATGCGCATGGCATCATCAAAATTTAGATACTATTTGGAGTTTTTCTGACAAATTGCTATTCGGATAGAATTACAACTAGTAGGTAAATGTATGACAAGAAGGCCAGGGCGTCGCAAAAATATGGCAACTTTTCAAGAGCGTCACAGTTGAAATAAGTTTGGGAAACCCTGACCTATAAGACAAAAACAATGTGTCAAAAAATAATCCTTTGCATACAATGTGCCATTACTACAATGATATTTGCTCTCATCATGATATATTTAATTGTCAAATTCTTTCATTTAGAGGATCAATACTGGAAACGTTACAAACACATTAAGCGACAGTCTTAGACGACGGCTTTGATCAGATAATTTTAATTTTAAATGTAGGTAAAACTAATAGTAAAATCAATAAGTTTTGTTAAAATGTTGTGCACAGTTATAATTGGGCACAGATATACATTTTTTTTGCATGTTTTTGTATATGTTTCTTCTATCTGATGTCTGTTATTGTGTCATTGTAAATAAAATAAAAAATAAAACATGGGCTATCTTACTTCATAGAAATGGTTTGCCACATTCAAAAACTTCTTTTTCATTTGATGACTTCATGACATTTTAAAGAAATAACGCAGCCAATGTTAAATTATTGAACCAAACCAAGGCAAAGCATTTTTATGAAGTACTTACCTAATATAGCCCATAAATTTTAATTTAGTGTCGTATTGACAAATCCTGTATATTAAAAACATACTGGTATAGGTAATACATTTATAAGAAAACACGTAAATTGTCACGCTTGACTTGTGGCCGTCTGTAAAGTCCCGGCAAACATCATGACACTTTTCACAGATAAAAAGCATGCGGTGTTGCAATATTCAATACGAAATCTTTACTGCGCAGGTTTTTTAATCTGTGAAAATTGTCATGTTGTTTGTTTATGAGAAGCATTCAGAAGTTCCATTTTCAAAACGACGGGATTTTTTCGCGACCATAATGTTGTTGTGCCAATGGTCATTGACAGGCGTCCTAGAACATCTGGTAATGGATGGTGTCTTCTCTTTACTATAATGAGTATTGCAGGGACCTGTACCTACTTAACAGTGCGCAGTGTATTTATTTATTTCTATAATTGCTTTACATATGAATGATAACTAATATCACAAACACAAATTACAATATCAATCACAAACATATGCGTCTTGGAGGGCATTACAACATAAAAGAGAAGGCAGATATCTCCTACAAATAACCAAAATTCTTACATTTCTCTTTGGCAAGTAAATATTAGATTCCATTATTATAACTTATTATTCATTAAATTTTTGCTATATCATCGAAATATTCCTTAACATAATAAGGCCGGTTTTAGAGTCGCGCTGATCGTCAGCGCTGACAGGCTAATGTGTATGGTTGCATATGGAGCGTTTTAGAATAACGCCGACCGCTCAACGCTAACGACCGTTACCGTGTCACGAAAAACGCACGCGCCGATGAATACAGACGATTGCAAAAATGAGTCGCAATATTGATACCGGGCGTGTGATTGAAGAACTTATGGGTAAACGCCTGTGACTGCATCGTAGTAACTTATCCTGTAACTTCGCCAGTAACTCATCGCAACTTCTTGGTGACATGCGAAAGTAGTTAAAGAACTTGATTTCGTCATCCCTTGACTGGTTAAATTATGTCACAAAAGCACCCACTAGTAATCTTTGAGCAATAAGTGGATGAACTTGAAGTTCTTTTCTTCGTTGTTGTTGAAGGCTTTTCTTTTTCCATAACAAATACACGGCAGCAACTTTTGGACATATCTGTACTTCGCAGCGGTCCGCATAACTCTAAACGCGCTGCTGAGCTACGCGCTAAGCTGCCAGCGCTGACGATCAGCGCGACTCTAAAACCGGCCTAATATGTCTTATTTATGAGAAAATCTTTAACGAGTTTCATGAATTTGGAATAATCTTTTTCGTTCTTAATGTAAGTAGGTACTTCATTGTATATTTTTATTGACATTGGGTAGGGTCCTGAACTATGCAATGTTAGTTTAGATGTGTTAGACAGCACATCAAACGTAACAGTTTGACCTTGAGAGCGCTCTAGAGGCGGTTTTCTTAGTGCAAATGTTACACTTGATGTGCTGTCGTCTGTACCAAGTTATTTTCCTGCGTGTAAAAAGCTATCACTTCGAAGTAAGCCTAATTATAACAGGATTTGGTTTCGCCAGATCGGTGAAGATGAGTGGCTAGCCCCCAGCCTGCTGGTCTGAAGAGTCCGCCCGCCCCCGCCCGACACTTGCTGCTGTCTTCAGAAAGACTGGATCTAAGCTGGTCAATGTTCATTTAAAACTCTCCCTTCAAGAGATATCATTTAGGAGCGCTTCCCTTGCTGCTGGTAAGTATTTTAACTATACGAGTTTGATGAAATAATTAATCTTGCTTTTGGGATTCGCTAATGACAGCGAGGGCAGATGATAACTCTTCTACTGGCAGTAAGGAAAGCGACTCCTAGCGTGAAAACTTTTTCTAATTTGTTTTTTTAATGTGGCGGGTTCTAACGGCTGAGCGTAGAAATTCGAAATTTAAACTTTTAAAATGTGAGTCACGCGATTTGGTTTTCACAGTTGCTTATGCATGTTAAATGCGTTTGGATTAAACTAAACAACTTTTAGAGGATATATAAAGGATTAAGATTATGTTAGGTTAGGTTAAGTTATATCATTTAACACGCGGGCCCAAGGTGGTTATATTTATTAGATGGAGGGAAGCGTTCTCGGAGGAGCGGAAGTCTAAAGTACCAAACATCTGAATAGCACAAGAATAGGCTAAGAGTAGTGGAAAACGTAGATTTTTGGAGACATGTTTCGTAGAAAACCGTAGTTGATTAGGGGAGGGTCACATCAGTGAGTGAGAATTTTTTAAGACAATTTTATATCCAGTCGGTGGATGTACAAGGCAAGACAAACGTAGAATTACGAGAATACTATACGATTAGCGGCTCTGAGGCGTGACTAGTCATACTTTTTATTTAGTCGTATCTTGTTTGAGTCAGATTTTGCCAAAGCCAGACCCATTACAAAGCACGATAAACTACAACTACTGTTATATAAATGGTTGTGTCTAAATGTTAAAGATACACTTAAAACTTTCGAGGAAAAATACCGAAACGTAGTGAAATATTAGATTTATTTATTAAATAGGTAATTAAGTGGAAAGAAAAATATTTATTGCTTAGTATATAAGATGCATTTAATCATTTACTGTAGTTAGATAAAGGTCGGGAGTGTGAAATATACTACGTTTGGTTTCTCTCAAACAAAAAGAATATAATGATGCGTCTATCTTTATTTTAAATCCCTCTTCTGGCTGTTAAATGTGTTTTCTTAATTTTGTATTAATTAAATTTAACTATGACGTATAAATATGACAGAAAAGGCTAAAACACTGTGTCATAACGACTAATTAAATGCACAAATGCTTGCGGCGACGCGATGTCGTGTCGTGCAACCTTGCTGACGCCGCACTCAGTCACGTCGCACGTGCTATGACGGCGATACGACGTCGTGTCGCTGTGGCATGCTTTGGCCTTGAATACAAAACGCGTTTCGCCTTGTGCTTGCAATTGATGGTCATCTGCATTTGCTCCATAGTCTTGGATCAAAAAAAGCGTGAAGGTGAAGCCGTTTTTGTATTTTATGTAATTTCGGCGGTTGTATATTCTCGGCTGAGTCTACTCGCTCAAAATGGCTCGGGCGAATGTCTCTCCTTCTGCGGCGATTACGAACTCTAGGAAGATGGGTTAAAGTATAAAATAGAAAAGTATATTCAGATTCACAGGGCGAGGGAGTGACAAACCCTTACCAAGTTTAGATCCATTCGATATTTCGTGTAATTAAGCAGGTTTCTATGCTAGCTTAGAACAGAATAGATTATTCTGAATATTTCTATTTTGAACTATTCCGTGTCAAAAAGTCTGTGAAATCTAAAAATGTACAGCCACGTCCAAGACGAGAAACAAGGAGGCAGCACGAGCGCAAATCTCTACACCCGTACTCGGTCAGCCTTGATGTGTCTCGACTCGGGCATCAAAAAATGACACTAGCCCGAAAACGAGCTAGTAAAGCAAAGTGAACCGAGGCGAGGCGAGCGAACCCGTCTACATTCGCTCTCGGCTAGTCTCGGGATGCCTCGGCTGGACTCAGGCACCAAAAAACGCACACGCGAGTCAGCAATAACAGACGAGATACCGCGAGGCGAGGCGAGCGCACCCGTCTACATTCGCACTCGGCCCGCCTCGGGACATCTCGGACTACCTCGGAGAGAGTATACATGCGCCATTTCGTTTGTTTCGTGTGACCCCCTTTTACCGGGGACTGTTAGAGTTCTAAAATCGAAAAAATATTAAATAATGTTGTAGATTGTACTACATGTCTTTTTTGAAACTTTTTGGGTGGCGATATCCGCAACCAACGTTACCTGATCTATAAAATATTTTGTATCTGATGTATTTTATATACATTGTATTGAAAATCTATCGTTTGAATGTAGTCTTGTTTCATTGTGTCTATTTAGCTTTCTAATTTTGAGCGTGTAGTGAAAAATTGAGAGACATATCGCTAGATATTATAATAAGATATTTATATATAAATGATAAATATATAGTTCATTTCTGCTAAGAAACGAATTGTGGTGTCAATTTTGTCATTTTGTCAATCGAATAACGATGAACCGTGTTTTTGGGCAGTGCAAATGGCCTCTAAATTGTTTATGGATTGTATAATGAATTTTGGAAAGTGTGTATTGAAAGTTATTAAGAGGCCAAATGAATATAAAAATTTGCACCTCAAAAACGTGATGTCAAAGAATAAAACGAAGATTTCTTTGTAAAAGAAACTGAATTATATCACAAAATTGTTTGACAAACCAATAGATAGTCAAATTTAGTTAATAATCTAATCAACATATTATTATGAAGCTAGAATTTAGTGATGAAAATGAAACCCATTTTTGCCTATAATTGCTTGAAGTAGTATATTATAGTAAGCGTACATATATATCCGATTAGCCATAAGCCTTAAATATAAAGTAAGTATATACATGCCGACCGTCTATCTTAATGAGAAGGACTTGTATAATATGTCTGTGAATAGATATACACATATCAATTTATAATAAAATAGAAATTATTAGCATACTTATTTCGATTTCCACAAAAGCACTTAACGCAATTTTATCTTTATTGCGTCAACCGGAAGGTTCTTTGATGATATAATATTGCCAAAATTTTTTGATTCTTCGTTATTTTATCTTCTGTGACGTCTTAAGTGAAATGTTTCAGGGATCGCTATGTTAACTTCTGATCTTGGACCTGGCTATAAAAGTTCGATCCTGCAATTCGTATGTGTATGTCTGTTCACCTAAAAAAAGTGTCTGATTCTCCGACGAGTGGTTGCCTTTTCATGTTGCTATACTTCCTTCTGATTACATATTAAGTATATGCATTTATGAGTAACATAAGGTACGGCTTTGCTAATCTCCATTAAAGTTATAAGTAGAATTAAGTATTACTTAATGGTCAAACACTTCATTATAAAATGAGGTCTTAGCTAGGTGAAATTGCAAGATATAAAAGTATATTATTATTATTATATATACAAAATTATTATTCAGATAAGACATTTAACATTATATATCTTTTAGATAGGCTATTCAAATTTTTATTGTTCTTATGTTTATGTTTTGTGTAATTTTGTTTTGTCCATTCCATTGGAATAAGGTATGATCGTATATATTATTTAGGTCCCAATGAAGAACACCAAATATATGTATGTATATAATGCACGGCATTGTATTTGTAATATGTAGATTTGGCGGTAATTGTGAGATCCAATTAAAAGTGAGTTCAATCCTTAAAATGCCTTATTCAAAAACTAACTGTGTAAATTTTAATTGTTTCTCTAAATAAATGTCACTGTGATAAAGATTGTATGTTTATATAATCAATGATATAATAACCAAGTCTTATTAGATTACTGTAACTGATTCGTATAGTCAACAATTAAGAAACAAAAGTATAATCTAACGTAGTTTCATTTTAAGCAATTCGAGATAAAAGGAGGCGCAAAACAATATTAAAGTTATCAGACAATAATGCAATATAATAACTGTCTTAACATTTACAGAACATTCAATCGCAGGTGCCGATGGCGGCATCCTTAAATTATTGACATGATTAATAAAATATAAAAAGCAATTGAAATAATTCCTTATTACATATCTTTCGTTAGTTTAGTATTAATAGCGCGTACTATCTTTGGTGAAGGGCCAACGACCCGTAACGTCGGTCACTAGACCAGGGACGTATTGTGCCTGAAACAAAAGATATTTTATTCTATTTATTTATACTATCATTCATAATGGTTTAAAGAACAACTTGATAAGTTTCTTACGCAGTATAATTGGAATTAACAATATCTATTGATATTGAACGAAATGTACAATGAACATACAATTTTTACACACCTAGTGCCAAACCATTTGTTTGTAATTCTTCATATTTGTCGTATTTTCCAAAGATAACACCAACTAGTCAAACTTTCGCGATTTACTTCTGAAACGATTGTTAGTATCGATTTTAAAGGTCTTGACCAATGATACACCAAGCGAATAATACTCACTCTTAAATCAATTTCTAATGCAGGATGCCTTATAAACAGTGAACATTTATAACATTACTTATAAAAAGTACAGTCAACATCTTATCTGAAACACTCTTGCACCGACAACATTCTTTTGGAAAAAGACTTCAACCGTATAATTGAAAATCATTGATCAAGACTGAGTTATCCACGTGAGTAGTTGCGTGAATCGTCGTTAGTGAAATTCAGTGTTTTTATTTTATTTTCTAGTAGCATAGACCAAATAATATGACATTTTAAAATCTTATTTTCATAGAAAATGCTAGAGTTTTGATGTTTTCGTGTAGAGTTAAAATTTCCCTGAAAAGACGCATGCTTAGATAAAATCATTGTTTTTGTACACAAATGAATGATAAAAACGATATTTTTTGAAACGTGTTAGGATATTATCCTATATGTCTCTAGCTTTCGAGGTTTTGTCCCTTTCTTTCTGTATGTAGAGCGTGGTTTTGATGTCAGTCTGTCCTTGTCTAACTTGTGATCTTTATGTCTCGATTGGTTTAGCAATATCTATGATAATATACGTACTAATAAAGGTTGTTGGTGTATAAATCGACATTACATGACATTTGCAATATTATTTTAGATTAGTTTAAATCTTGCTGTCGTGAAATGTTATTAATAAGAAATAATTGGTGTGAAGTGCGAGCAATAAGGTACGGGGAAAATTTTTGAAATATATTATCGCTGAGGAGGATGTGAAATTGAAACGAAAAATCTTTGAAGGTACGTATTTACCGCGTGGTAATTACCTACGGCCGATTGTCGCTTTAACATTCATATAAAATGTGTTGTGATAAAAGTAGTTTATAGCTGTAAACACACATGTAAGAGGAATTATTTCACTAAATTACGAGCATTGAAACTTATTGTTCGTGGTTACTTTTAGCTTTGCGTTTAATTGTGTGTCTTTCTACAGTATGCTAGTATGTATTTGTATAATTAAGAAGCAATATTGATATAGAATATCAATATAACCTACATCCCGTGTATGCGTTCCCACGAGACAACACAGACAAAGTCACGGACGGCAGCTAATGTAATATAAAACGTCACCTATTTTCAAATTCTGTTGCCTCAACGACTGTACCTTGCGATAATTTTAGCTGTGGAAACTTTTACTAGTCTGTTAGACTAATGTCGATTTTTACACCAATCACAAACAAATAAATACAGCAATAATACGCAATAGATGTGTGTAGAGACGTTTTATTTGATGTAATGCTAGTTCGTTATTAAAGTGATTATTTTAACGAATAATAATTTTACGTGTAAACTTTTAAAAATGTCTAAAACTATGATATTAATAACTGTTGTCTAATGTTCTCGCACTTTTTGTTTGAATCTCAGAAGGGGAAGGTACAGTGTGCATATTCATAACATTACTAGAAATCAGTTTTAAAACATACTGGAGCTAAAGCTCGACTTTATTTTAGCTATCGAAAAAAGGTTGGCATCAAATAGCCTGTCGTGGCAACCAGGAGTTACATCACTAAATATTCGAAACGCCTCGAGCAAATCTTTTGATTCCGCGCCATTTAATCCGCAATCAATCGTTACATTGACATCTAGGAAGTTATAAAAAACGGGGCGTTGCGACAAAAATTTAAATCCGCTTAGTGCGAGTTTCCCAGTGTCAAACTCGCGGTTTTATTATTTTTATATTCCAGGTCACAGTTCTATCCATTTTTAAGACCTAACAATACTAGGAAATTCAAAACTTTTGTCAGTTGACAAAAAGTAATTTTAAACCATTAATTAGTGTTTTTTTATTATCATTTATTATTTCTTACAATTATCATGACAGGTTAGAAGTGACCCAATCCGATAATGTATCTAATTTATAAATTACTTAAATAACCTTACACTGTGTGTTATTGCTATCATGATAATTTGAAGTTTACAATAGAAACCGAAATGAAACCAAAAGTTTATAATTTCACTGGTTAATACCATGATCTTATACTGCTATGCTAATATCCTGTACAAAACATTTAAAAACATGTACAAGGGAGAGTTTATCTTTAAAAGAGGTCTCTTACTATAGCCAACCCTACCCTTAGTTTTAAATCAAGTAGATTTTTCTAGACTATGTAAATTCATCTAGACTTGTGTAATTCATTACGTTCATGTTAATAAATGCTTAAAAACGATAGTCATGGAGACGACACGACATCTGTCGGCTTATAGACCAAAACACGACACGACATAGTATCGAAAGGAACTACGACTTGATTCACGACACGACGTGGCATCGTGTTACGCGATGCAGGCGCGATGTCGTGTCGTGATTTACCATTCAATTACCGGCACACCTCGCGGTGTTCGGTTGATAGATCTATTATTTTGTCTGAAGAGCAATATCTCTCCCAATTATGTTCTAGAAGAGATTTTCTTTTGGGAATAATCAGTACCTTTGTACAATTTTTCTTCGTAATGATTTGTGTGTATTTTCGTTTGTTTTGATGACACTATAACACGATGCAATGTTAGTTATGTTAGGTAAAAATTATTTGATACCTTCTGAATCTGTCCACTGTACCTACCTCTTCTATTGCCCCCTAACCCCTCCCCCCTCATTTTTTCTACCGTCCATTGGTGTTGTATCGAAGTAGATTAAATAAGTAATCATTTTATTTCCGGCGGCTCAATAATTTCTTACGGAAGATTTTAAACGCACACTCAAACCCTTTTAGTGAAAACCCAGAGCTTTTGTTTTGAAATAATCCTATATGTGATCGTTCGAACTTAAAAAAAATGACCACTGCGTGTTAGTGACTAAAGGCCCCCTTTTAATATTTTTACGTACCCTAACGCTACTTTTTAACGATAGATATTTATAATAGCAAAGTGATATTTAAGGCATTACGCTAAATCCTAACACGCATGCGTGACTAGCGAACTTCATACACGAAAGTGGCGCGAATTTTACGCCACGATCGCTGTCAGAGGTTTGCGAATCGCGTCAGCGTTAACTTATGTTAAATGTTTACACCCCTAATAAGTTTTTATTGTGATTTTATTTACTGAATTCGCATAAATTAGTGAAGAACGTAGTTTTAAAGGACATAGTGTGTTAAGTAAACATTAAAATAATAAGAATTATCGCTTCTTTGTTACGTTTAAATTGTTATTTGTTTGGTGGTGTTTCCTTTTTGTGTTATCTATGGCTGTTATTATGGCGGGGTGACGTGCGTTTTGGCATGTTTCAGTTTCAGTTTTCTGAATTAACCGCGGAGAGAGAAATGCTGTATATACTATGAAAAATACCAGTGAATGTTAGCCCTCTTTATGAGAATTTTAACAAAAAATGCTTCTATAGAAAATTTAACATTTGTAAATAAGAAATCTGTTTGTAAAATTGTACCACAACGAAATTCTGATGGCATTTTCAATAATTCAAATCATAAGTCAAGAATATAGGAGTCTTCCAAAATACGCGTTTTCCCGCCAAAAGTCTGTTACTGGTTGATTTTGACTGTTTCTCGATTAACAAGTTGAAAACAAGATGAAATATTATTTATAGGTATATTACGATATACTCTGTACCTACCTATAGCATAAAAGATAGTTATAATACATACATATGACATATAGAATATAAGGATGATATGATGCGAAATAAAAATACAAAATTATAGTTGACTTTTATTTTTAAATCCTGTTTAACCCCATACATTCGTGAAATATACATGGTGTAACACTCTTATTTTTTTTTCTAAACGTAGGCAGATGGCAGAGCTAGTGACCCTAAACCTGACCTGCCCGCCTAGCATGACCACCGAAACGCGATATGATAAAGCTATTTATCGCTGCG
The DNA here is from genome assembly GCA_947347705.1 of Nymphula nitidulata. NCBI lineage: Eukaryota > Metazoa > Arthropoda > Insecta > Lepidoptera > Crambidae > Nymphula > Nymphula nitidulata. The sequence continues at coordinate 7,413,075 of OX374645.1, read as the reverse complement.
AACTGTCAAAAATCATTGGATATAACCGCTATCTTGAAATTTTATCGAAACTGTGAACATGTATATATATACAATACAAGTTCGCAGTTTCGATAAAATTTCAAGATGGCGGTTATATCCAATGATTTTTGACAGTTCGAAGCGATAAATAGCTTTATCATATCGTATCATATCGCGTTTCGGTGGTCATGCTAGGCGGGCTGAGTTTTGGCGGGATTTGGTGGTGTCAGATTAATCTGTGGTGTCAGTCAAGATTTTTATTTCAGTAATTTTATTAAAATTGTGCCTGTGCGAACTTTGTGTTATAACATTGGTGTAGTTTTATGAACCAAGTGTTTGATTATGGTGTGAAAGACGATGAGAACTCTTTCGTGGTTATCCACCTCATAGAATAGCATCCTAAGGGTCTCCTTAGGATGCTATTCTATGATATGCCAGTCTTGGCATCATTTAGGATGACATTTTTTAGAAAGAATCAGTGTCCAACACTTGTTTAGGGGTATTAAATAAAGTGCAGCTGGGGTTGACTGGGTACTGGTAGCTAAATGTACAGTCGACAGCACATCAACCGTAACAATTTGACCTTGAGACCGCCCTTACTGCGGCTTAGAGGCTAATAAAAAAATCAGAACAAAAAACGTACCCTAAAAGACTCCGCATTAGAAAAAGGCGCGCCAGATTCATAAACAGTTGGTGCTAAATTGTTTCCAGAAACAATATAAAATTAATCATCGACTCCAAAAAATGTTTCTAGGGGATGAGTACATATTTAAATTTAATTATTTTATCCTATTTAGTTTTTTGAGGTAGGTTTAATTTCTATTATTATAAAATATAAAAGAGTAAATATCAAAAAAAATGTACATCACACAAAAGAAACACAAAGGAATATTACAATATCTGTAACACAAAGGAATATGTGTCACACAAAAGAATATAAAGGTGCATTTATACACACTAACTTTAGATGCAAAACTATAAAGTACCTATAACTTAATTAACATGTAGAATACTTAGAGTAGGTATTTTATTTAGGGTATGTAGGTATTAAAATAGAAAAATTATAAAATAATCATAAATATTTATAAAATACAAATAAGAGCATTATGTTTATTAAAATCCAGAAAAATTTTGCTTAGGTACGTAAAAGCAGCGTAGCAAGCACCCTATTGCATTAGTTGACGTAACATTTCCTATTTTCCCGATTTTTTTTCCAAGAGATGCCAGTTATTTATTTTATTATTCACAAATAGGTGGTAGACCCATATGTAGGGTCGCCTGGGTAGGTACCACCGCCTTTTATATTTCAGCCGTGAAACAGTCCGCTGTGTTTCGGATTGAAGGGAAAGGTAGCCAGTGTAATTACTGGGCATGGGCATTTCATCTTAGGCCTCAGGATGACAACGCACCTGCAATATCAAGTGCTTTTCCTTGTTATTGCAGGTGTCTATAGGCGGCGGTAACCGCTTACCACCAGGTGCGCCGTCAGCTTGTTTGTCATCTAGTAGTATTAAAAAAAAATGTGCCTTAATAAAGCTCAATATTATTGTGTTGGTATCACAAAATCAAAAAATACGAAATTAGCTTTTAGTGCGTAGGTGCAATAATCAACATTGAAAATTAACGTTAATTTATTACCTCAACAACACATTTTTCGGAAACGTTCCAATGTTTATTTCCATACCAGGAAACATATTTTGGACTAAGTAAGTACAACAATAATTTTAAAACAAAAAATAGCCAATGAGAATGCACCCTATTCTTTAGTGTGACGTCATCCAACGTCACATAATGGAAGCAAAATATAACCTATCAAAACAAAAAACCACGCACAACAAACAAAGTAAAAAGATATTTACAATTATTGTCTATTGCACGATTTACCTAATGCAAATTGGGTCATTATATCTGGCATAATATCAGTAAAATTACCTAAAATTTTCTGTCACACAAGTTTAATTTTATAAAGCGACAAAACCGTAAATAAATGTCTCGCTATCAGTAACATCAAAATTATGATGGCTGACGTTTTGTTTTGTAAGGTTGGTAGTAAATCGAATGTTGCTAGATGTAATAAGTATGGTTACGATCGGAAATTGTATAAAAAAAAATAAGACAATATATCGTCACACAAGGCTCGTCACACAAAGTAACGGAAATACGGAGACATAACTTTTACTTATTTTTTTCATTTATTACAGGGTTTTTAAAGAATTAAAAAAGTTTCTCATGCACCTTGATGACATTACAAGTTTATTCTATAAAAGAAACATATGTGGTAGTTCAATAATTAAAAAGTATTATTTTTTTCTTTTAAAATTGGCACGTGGAGACAACTGTTTTTTATATGACAAAAGAAAACTCCACTTTATTAGATGTGGTTTTTTATTTTATTTCTTTTAGCTTTATTCTGTTATTCTGGTATTCATATACGAAAGCATGTATATTGTAGTGCCTTATAAACAAATACGGCTTATTTATTCACTAAAAAATTTTTTACACCCGTGTTAGTAATGAAGACACATAACTATTTCATTATGTACAATTTTTTTGATATTCACTCAAAAAGTAATGGCCAAATAATTGTAAGTAAAAAATAAAAACATAAAAACTTGGGATGAGCCCTCATTCCAATTTTTTTGTTTTTATTATTTATTTTATCGTAAAACATTCCTTGTTGGAAAAAGGCGCGCCGGATCCATAAAACGTCCGCAAATAATAGCTATGATGCGGCTGACTCACGTCGTAAAGCCGGATTTTGCCCTGTCCCCAATTCTGCTATTGTATTTAGATCTGAAACGAATCAGCTCCCTTATTCACAACCGTAGGAAAAATCTCAAATTTCGGAAACTATAAACGTTAGAACGAGACGGCACGTGACTTTTCGAATAGAATCCGTGATTCGCCAGTTTCTGAATAAGGGAGCTGAAACGGTTTCGTAACAATGGGCTTGATTCTGAAGACACACTCTAAGTTTAAATTTAAGAACAGGATATCTCTTTCTCGCATTATGTAATAGAAAAAAGATAGAAAGAATTTGTTTAGAGCTGTCAACTAAATTTAGACAGATTTCAAAAGAACCATAGACAATTTTAGACGGCATGTACGGAGGTGCCTTCTAAACACTGCATTTTATCACGTTCAATAAGGTCGAAAATTGAACGCACGTTTCTAACTGTCAAATCATATGATAGCCATCCTTTTCGTATTCATATTGAGAGAAAGAAATGCACTGAACTTAAATTTAGGTATACTTAGCATGTGTTCTCCAGAATTAGGGCCAATGTTTTTGTATTAATGAGGCTAACCTCATTAATACAAAAACAACGTCTAAACGTTAGCCACGTCCTTAGGTAGCTCAGAAGCTTCGAACCAACTCGTCGGTCGCGGGTTCCGTTTCCGCCCGGAAAATGAATTATTCTAGTTTTGGTTGACCCATCCCGGGCTCGACCATGGCGAAAGTTGCTTTGTTTTCGTAATCGAAACAAGAGTGGTCAAACCAATACGCCACCGAGCTCCTCAAGTTGCACGTGTTTGTTTTTAAAGGTAATAAATTATACGATACTGAAATTGAAAATTTTAAGTAAGCCCCGGCCCCATAAATTGTCTGTATATCTGCTGTATCTAAGTTTCTGTAGAATTGAGCATTACGCACATTACTTTGATGATTACAGGATCAGCTCAAGGCTAGCATGCCTTGGAAATACCACTGAAGTAACAATAAACCAAATTTCCAATCAATCTGTGTGAAAGTTAGTAATACCCTTTGGTCAAGTAGGAAACGAGCTGCAGCCATCAAACGCCTGAACTAATAAATAAATTATAGCTAAGAACCATCTTGATTGCGTCAGCTTTTGAACAAAAGACAATGAATCAAAATCGGTCCATTCGTTGAGGACCTACGATGACAGACACGTCAAACTTATATCAGCCCTTTATTGCGCAGGGGGTTAAAAATAAAAGTCGGTACTAAATAAAACTCTATATTAATATAATATAATAATAATTAATAATTGTGTATGTGTCAATTTTAAAGTATTCCTTGCACTTTCCCGGGGATTATGGCTTCAGTCGCTTGTACGTCGCGAGGTGGCTGTTGAGATGCTGCGCTAGTTGGTCGGCGCGGGCGAAAGACGCCTGTAACACAACGAGATAGGGCTCATTTTAGCATTATAATACATTCGTCTAGAAACAAAATAAAAAACGAGATATTTAATATCCGGCCAAGTATGTGTACACTATCTCAAAAAAACAGAAAAAATCATCTGAATCCGGGAAAAAGACTAATAATTCGTTTTCATGCATAGTTTGTTTGTACAAAAATGGAAAACTTTCGTCGATTTCACAGTCATTTAGCATGGCAATATGGCGGGCTACATAGAAGACAACTAAACGTCACCAAAGTAATATACGCGCCATGATGAATATTTGGCAGTGTTGCAGTTTTTTAATAATTCTTGTTTAGTACAACGCAACAAAGCAGATAAAAAGAAAATGCCGAAATGAACACCGTTCTGCTTATTTTTACCTGTTTACAGTACATAGATACAGTATACAGTACATAGACCTGGCCGAATCTCCATACATTTCTGTAACATCTCTTTTAAAGTTTCCCCAGGCTTCGACCATCATCTATCTAACACCATCTCATTGAGATTATTCTTATGAGCCCAAACACTCTATACCTATCTGCTGTAAGTTTCTGAAGAATTGAGCACCACGCAGACCATTTAATCGGCTCTGTGGTCTAGTGGTTGAGACCACCTGCCTCAGATTTAGAGGGCGGGGTTCGATTGCCGTGGGGGAAGAAATTTTAGATAGCCAGTCCCTCAACACACCTTGCAGACGACGCAGCGGTAAACCTGTTTGGCGTGCTAGCACAGCCTAGCCTAGTAACTTACAGACGACTTTGTAGAGCTGTGGGCGCGGTATTTATCTCGTAGAGGTTTTACCTTACACTTGATAAATTGGGATTACTTTTCGTCGATGCACTTGTAGAACTGTCGTCTGCGTCGATCTGAAACTATGCTGCAAAGAACACTGACCTTGCAGACGACGCACGGTAGAGCTACTTGGCGTGGTAGCACAGCCTAGATTAGCTACTTACAGACGGCCTTACAGAGCTGTGGACGCGGTAGCTACCTGGTAGAGATCTTAGAGTGCTATGGTTAACCTTGTAGAGCTTTGAGTGTGGTAGGGAGCTAGTTACCTTGTGGAGCTGTGGGCGCGGTAAGTATCTCTTAGAGGTTACCTTACACTTGATAAATTGGGATTACTTTTCGTCGATGCACTTGTAGAACTGTCGCCACTCTACATAGACGATCTTCTAGCGTACTTAATGCATGTCTGGGGTGACGCTATTGATAAACGTGGTGAATCACTGGCAGTTAGCCTTGACATTGCCAAAGCTTTCGCTCGGGTCTGGCACAAGGCTCTTCTCTCCAAGCTCTGCAACTGGATCGCCGGCTTCCTACATGAGCGGAGAATACGCGTCCTCACAGATGGATGCGCTTCGCGGTCTATGTCTGTGAATGCTGGTGTACCACAATGCTCTGTTGTATCCCCGACACTCTTTCTTCATGTCAATGGCATGCTTCCATTAGATCTTGTAGAAGCAGCGTCACAATGCGTCGATCTGAAAGTGCGAGAAGAGAACACTGACCTTGCAGACGACGCAGCGGTAGAGTTGCTTGGCGTGGTTGTGCATGTGTCGCGTGAGGGAGTGCGCGTGGCCGAAGCGCTTGCCGCACTGCGGACACGCGTGCGGCAGGCGGCCGGCGCCCACGCCCACGCCCACGCCCACGCCGTGCGCGCACACCAAGTGGCGGCGCAGCTGATCGAAGCGGCCGAACACAGAGCCGCACTCCGAGCAACGGCCTGACAATGAACGAATGAACGAAAGATAAGATAACATAAGATATTCATTTATTTTCCTCTTCACAATAGGATGGTTGATTTACTAGGTGGTAGACCCGTATGTAGGGTCGTCTGGGTAGGTACCACCGCCTTTCTTATTTCAGCCGTGAAACAGTTCGCTGTGTTTCGGATTGAAGGGAAAGGTAGCCAGTGTAATTACTGGGCATGGACGGCATTTTATCTTAGGCCTCAGGATGACAACGCACCTGCAATATCAAGTCATTTTTCCTTGTTATTGCAGGTGTCTATAGGCGGCGGTAACCGCTTACCATCAGGTGGGCCGTCAGCTTGTTTGTCATCTAGTTGTATAAAAAAAAAGGATCTTATGAATTATGATTGCTTAAGATAATCACAATTGATCTTAGGAATGAGGCCAAAGTGAGAGAGGCTAGTGCCTGAGATAGGTTTAAAAAAAAAACCTATGTTACAGGTCACCAGGCCTGCCCCCGCAGTAGGATGCTGTTTTAAATAGGTAGTTGAGGAACTTAACGTAATTTTTAACAATAATTGTAAATTAATATTAATTGAAAACTAAAAAATAAAAAATATATATAATTTTCAGTGTGACTGCAGATAGTGGTGTGCATGACTGTAATAAAAGCAGTTTTGTATGGATACATATCCATGTCCATGCGTGTAAATAAACTCGTACGTATTATCCCAGGTAAAAATATTATGTATGGGTTATTATGTCAAAAGCAATCTAGAGTGGAAAGGTTGTTCCGATTATATAAACATTAATTTAATCGAGTTTGAAAATATCTTTATTCAATTAGGCCCCCCAAGAAGCACTTTCGAATCGTCAAAAACACCCTTATGTCTAAACACATAAAATAATATTAACTAACAATGTCATAACGTTTGTCTTTCTGTCTTGTCTAGATCTACGTAAGCTAACAATGTTATAATGTCAGTCTGTCTATCGGTCTGTCTGTCGATCTGTCTCTGTCAGTCCGTCTGTCAGCCTGACAGTCTGTGTCAGTCAGTCTGTCTGCCTATATGTCAGTCTGTCTGAATTTACACCGGTTCAAAAAGTTGAACTACCGAGAAGATTCCGGCATCAAACTCGTGTAGTCACTCTTTTCAATTATTTAGTTACATAGTAATAGTATTTAGCAGTGCAGTGTCACACAGAGTATAAAAAATAGGTATATAAGCATACCACAAAGTACCTAATGACAAGATTATTTACTTTATTTAAAGGCTGTCCGACAATGAACCGTCACATTAAAGGTAGGTATTTATAATACACAAAGATCAACAGTTAATATACAAAGGCCTGATACAACCAAACATCTTTCATTAATTTTAAACACTTGTCTGACCACGTCATTACAATAATAATTGTATTGTTCTAAATAATTCCTATAATGCCATATACCTACATCCCTCAAAAATGATACTATTGGTGTCTAAGTATGTAAATTATTACAAAATTAAGGAAGCTTAGATGACCATATCCACTAGTGGCACCTGTTCACAGGTATGACGCATGTGCCAGCGATCGCTCCGCTCAACCATATCATAGGGAACGGAGCGACCCGGCACACGGGCGCAAGCGAACCTACTTATAATTTTGTAACTGCAAACCTTTTTTTTTAAAAAATATTTGTAGCCTATAGGGCTGGTTTGGATGAGTAATAAGAACATTTCTTTCACAGTAAAAGCTTTGAATGTGCGATGGTGCAATGCATAGCAATGGACGATTGGACGACGAATGACCGCGCAACGCAACAACGACGTGCGGGAACTGGCATAGTCCAAGCTCTTCTCAGAACTTGGACTATGCTGTTTCAACCTGGGACCGATAACGATACCACAAAAAGTATCGTTATATCGCTGGTGTTTACCGGTATTGTGGAAAGTAACGATATTTTTATATCGTTACCAAAAATAACGATATAAATAACGTTACCTTGATAACGATACCTACATGAAAGCGACGTTGCCGTCTTTTGCAGTCCGCACAGTACGTTCAGTCTGGCAAAGTGGCAACGTGGCGCTAAGACACGGTCATGATTTACTTTTCATTTCTAACATTTTGTTTTTAACCGACTTCAAAAAAGGAGGTTATAATATGTTCCACCATGGTTATAAACCAAGGCGTGGTTTCCTTGTTATTGCAGGTGTCTATAGAGGCGACGGTAACCACTTACCACCAGGTGGGCTTGTTTGTCATCTATTAGTATAAAAAAAATTACATACGGTGAAATAGATTATTTTGCCTCTAGTTAAACTAGTATCTCATCTGTGCCCTAGTGCATGTTTGATTCCCCTCGTCATACTTAGGTAAAACAAATGAAAACCAAATTCAAAACATTAACAAGAAAAAATAATTGAATTCACAACAACAACACATCAAGCGTAACAAATTTGACCTTGAGACTGCTCTTATTCCGTTCGTAATAGAGGCGACTTTCGTACTGCAACTGCTAAGATTGATTTGCCGTCATCTGTACTAATCTCATAAAAATGTATTTCTTTTGAGTCGGTGCTTTACTCTCTATTGTTTCTGGAAACTTAGCACCGACTCCAAAAAATACATTTTATGAGATAAGTACAGACGACAGCACATCAATCGTTACCTCCCATCATCAGTTCACCTGAATAACCCGATATAATACAACTATCGGTCTATACGTGCCTATAATATTGAATTAATTATCTTCCAACTCCTAACTGTCAAGGAGTTGTAGCTTCCATCACCAGCTCATCAACATCAGATAATGGCTATCAGAAGCAAATACTTGAATAGCTTTAGAAAAGAATAAAACATCTAATATGTCCCTTAAAATTTAATGTTTTCCCACAATTTACCTAGGATCTCATTATGAGATCCTGACTTGGTGACAATTGCCAATTGGACCACCTCGGAAGTAAACTCTATCGAAAAAAAATGAATTAAGAAAATCGACAGATAAATCGGTGAACAAACACACAAAACAAAATACAGTGGAATATAGAACCTTTTTTTTTAAGTTGGTTAAAGACTAGTTTTGTTTGAGTGATTCGATATCAAACGCTGCTTGCACCTAAAGATGATCTATAATGCAGGATTTAATATCAAAAACCCTTATTCTTGCACTAAACTGTATGTTGCTTAAGGTCAAAGAAATTTCCGCACAACTATCATTCGTCTAACCTAAAGCATAACCGGACTACTGAATAAAACGAATGTTAGAAAGAGACGAAAAACTTAACGTTTTTAATATCGATACTTCAGTAACGTTACTATCACCACTTTAATTTCTAGAAATAACGATACTTAAAATTTTAACGGTATATTTTAGTAACGTTATTTTTACCGTTATTTTAAGGTATCGTTATTAATTTATACCGGTATTTCGATCCCTGGTTTATTTTATATGTATTTGTATATGTATTGTATTGTACAGCTATTTCAACTTCGTTTGTTCAAAATATTTTTTTATTCATTTAGCTTACTTTTGCACTACACACATACACATAAAACAAAAAAAAACAACAAAAAATGATTGCACAATGGACAACATTTTTCTTTTTCTTTGCTGTGTACCCCGCCGCTTTCTGAATTTTCTGCTTAGCCCGTGGTTGACTGGTAGAGAATGCCTGTTGTTTTTTTTATTGTGCACTAAAAAAGGACACAATAATGCTAGGGAGCGTTGTACTGGCAGCAAATGCGACAAGTCCCCTCTGCTACCACCGCCTTTACTAGGCGGTAGAACCGTATGTAGGGTCGTCTGGGTAGGTACCACCGACCTTTACTAGGTGGTAGGCCCGTATGTAGGGTCGTGTGGGTAGGTACCACCGACCTTTACTAGGTGGTAGAACCGTATGTAGGGTCGTGTGGGTAGGTACCACCGACCTTTACTAGGTGGTAGGCCCGTATGTAGGGTCGTGTGGGTAGGTACCACCGACCTTTACTAGGTGGTAGAACCGTATGTAGGGTCGTGTGGGTAGGTACCACCGACCTTTACTAGGTGGTAGAACCGTATGTAGGGTCGTCTGGGTAGGTACCACCGCCTTTACTAGGTGGTAGAACCGTATGTAGGGTCGTCTGGGTAGGTATCACCGCATTTACTAGGTGGTAGGCCCGTATGTAGGGTCGTCTGGGTAGGTACCACCGACCTTTACTAGGTGGTAGGCCCGTATGTAGGGTCGTCTGGGTAGGTACCACCGACCTTTACTAGGCGGTAGAACCGTATGTAGGGTCGTCTGGGTAGGTACCACCGACCTTTACTAGGTGGTAGGCCCGTATGTAGGGTCGTCTGGGTAGGTACCACCGCCTTTACTAGGTGGTAGGCCCGTATGTAGGGTCGTCTGGGTAGGTACCACCGACCTTTACTAGGTGGTAGAACCGTATGTAGGGTCGTCTGGGTAGGTACCACCGCCTTTACTAGGTGGTAGAACCGTATGTAGGGTCGTCTGGGTAGGTACCACCGACCTTTACTAGGTGGTAGGCCCGTATGTAGGGTCGTCTGGGTAGGTACCACCGCCTTTACTAGGTGGTAGAACCGTATGTAGGGTCGTCTGGGTAGGTATCACCGCATTTACTAGGTGGTAGGCCCGTATGTAGGGTCGTCTGGGTAGGTACCACCGCCTTTACTAGGTGGTAGAACCGTATGTAGGGTCGTCTGGGTAGGTATCACCGCATTTACTAGGTGGTAGGCCCGTATGTAGGGTCGTCTGGGTAGGTACCACCACCGCCTTTACTAGGTGGTAGAACCGTATGTAGGGTCGTGTGGGTAGGTACCACCGACCTTTACTAGGTGGTAGAACCGTATGTAGGGTCGTCTGGGTAGGTACCACCGACCTTTACTAGGTGGTAGGCCCGTATGTAGGGTCGTCTGGGTAGGTACCACCGCCTTTACTAGGTGGTAGAACCGTATGTATGTAGGGTCGTCTGGGTAGGTATCACCGCATTTACTAGGTGGTAGGCCCGTATGTAGGGTCGTCTGGGTAGGTACCACCGCCTTTACTAGGTGGTAGAACCGTATGTAGGGTCGTCTGGGTAGGTATCACCGCATTTACTAGGTGGTAGGCCCGTATGTAGGGTCGTCTGGGTAGGTACCACCGCCTTTACTAGGTGGTAGGCCCGTATGTAGGGTCGTCTGGGTAGGTACCACCACCGCCTTTACTAGGTGGTAGAACCGTATGTAGGGTCGTCTTGGGTAGGTACCACCGACCTTTACTAGGTGGTAGGCCCGTATGTAGGGTTGTCTGGATAGGTACCACCGACCTTTACTAGGTGGTAGAACCTCAATTGTAGGGTCTCAAACCCTGGCCTCACCGCCCTACCGGACTGGCTCTGGTCGGTTCTAGGGTCGGGCTGCCCGGAGGCGGCTCGGTGAAATGCTTCGGCAAACCCCGGGTCGTCTCCATTATGGGCATGGGGAAAGCGGAGTGGTTTAGCAGGTATTCCCAGTGACGGCTATTTTGATCAGGCGCTGGGCGACCGCTCTTTTGCACAGGGACCACGTCGAGCCGACGGTCCCCCCGCTGGTCCACTTAAACCAGCTGTTTATTGGTGGGTTATTCGTCCGTAAGCGGATTCCACTAGGGAAAAAGAGGGTCATCTAAGGTGTAGGTAAACACCACCACCGCCTCCCTCTTATTTCAGCCGTGAAACAGTTCGCTGTGTTTCGGATTGAAGGAAAGGTAGCCAGTGTAATTACCGGGCATGGACGGCATTTCATCTTAGGCCTGCAAGATTATTGGCGGCGGTTTCCACTTGCCATCGAAAAGTCTGTAAGCGTGTTTGTCGTGTAATAAAAAAACAGTTGCTTCTCAGCTTTGGCGATGTTACTCACCAGTACAAAAGCAGTGTATCTAGTCCGCAATCTTCTATAATGATGTATCCGAGATGGTATACGTACCGGCTCTCTCGTCGGCCGTGTGCGTACGATCGTGCGCCGCTAACTCCGCGTCGTCTTCGAAGCATTTGCGGCAAACGTCACAGCGCACTGTCATTGAACCGCGATGCACTTCCGCCCTGTTGAAAATGCATTCACAGGTCAGCGAATGTTATAATTCAATTCAGTCATGACATTGGGCCTAATACTGGAGAACACATGCTAAGTCCTCTCAAAATGAATATGAAAAGGATGGCTGTCATATAATTTGATATATAGAAACGTGCGTTTAATTCTCGACCTTATTGAACGTCATAAAATGCAGTGTTTAGGAGGATCCTCCGTACCTGCCGTCTAAAATTGTCGTATGGTTTCCAGGGCCGTCTTTAACCTATTGGAGGCCCTGGGCATATTAGGATAATGGGGCCCCTATCACTTTGACAGAACACTATTTTGTTAGCATAGACAAAGAAAGTAGATAAACAAGGTTAAATATTTATTTTTATTAACAATCACATGTAACAAATATACCTATAAATGTAATATAGTCCACAAAAGTAACTCTTTTAGCATTTACAGATTTCGAATTATATAAGTTTTTTGGTAATAAATATTGGTTATCGTTTTGTGATCTGATAGGAACGAGGGACTTTGTATTTGATCTGAGGGGGGCCCCTATTGATCGCGGGGCCCTGGGCAATTGCCCAAAGTGCCCAGTGGGAAAGAGGGGTCTGATGGTTTCTCTGAAATCTATCTTTTTCCTTTTACATATTGCGAACAAGAGATGTACTGTACTTAAATTTAGAATTAGAGCGTGTCTTTAGAATCAGGCTCATTCACACGTGAGTGAACGTCGCAATTCAATTTAACAACATAATTGGACGTCATAAACAATACCAATGTTCATACCTAGTTTCTTTGTCGTACTGCCGGAATTGAGAATTCTTTTCAGGCACATGTGTTCCCTCCTTCCTACAACACGGGTTCCTTCGAGAGAGGCGTGAAAAGGCACCTTTAGGGCCGGCAAGGTGGAGGCGGCTAGAGCAGTGTCTGAACTGCACTAGCTGTCTTCGCATATGGACTCTTCTTACCGCTTCACATCAGGTGGTGACTCATTAGCCGTGATTTGCATAAAGAATGTTACGGGGAGGCTCTCGAATACGAAAGCAGGTGGCAGTGCTGGTCTCCCTAAACACGACTTGCTAAAAGTCACGGTCACGGTCTTTTTAGGGCTTTTATTCCAAATGATTTTGAACAGCAGTGTGATATACCTCTTTAAAAAGGTAATTAAATAAGCGACTTGAATAGAATATTTCGCTTGCTTAATAGAATATTTCGACATTGTAGGGTGGACGTTAGCTCATAAACGCAAATAAAAATAGACTAGAAGGGTTTCACAGGGATATCCCAAGTCCTGGGTGGCTCAGTGGTCAGAGCTGTCGCCCGGATTGCGAAAGGTCGCGGGTTCGATTCCTGCCTCAGGACGTGAAAATTTTTCTAGTTTTATTGTATTTTAATTACTAAGTAATTTTTCAAACATTTATAATAATGTTAAAATCAAAAATTAAGAAGCTACTTGATTTTTAATCAGATTTTTCGAGTCGCCCGTTCGTCTAAAAATGTAAATAGCAGCAGATACTAAACGCAGGTTTGCTTTTTCCCTCGTTTTTCCAGTCTTAAAACATGTAAAATGCACCTATTGTTGTAAATATTTTAAGTTTTTACTAAAGTTTTAGCTCCAACTCTCTATATTTTAAAAGTAAAAAGTAGTGGTTGTTAATAATAATGCAATAACAAGACGCAAAAGCAACTTAAGTATGGGATTTTCATGTTTGTCTTAAAAATAAACGGTTGGCTATAAAATATTTTTAATTACACTAAAAATTCTAAATAATTATACCTACTCACCCTACTTAAGTAGGATTTCTGTTCAAAATTTTAAAAAAATAAGCCCAAGCTTCATACATTGGTGGTCCTCCACTTTGGAATCGCGAAAAAAAACAGTTGAATTATACAAATCGTAATATCTACACTGCCTGTTTGTATGGCACAGCTGATTTTTTTTCGTGATTTGAAATCAAATGTGTTTTTCAACAAATCGTGTTTATATTTATACTAAGGTATACTTATTTAATGTTATCAGCTGCTGTTGTTATTAATGAAACAATATCTTAACTGTTCTTACTGAAAACCAGCGTCACGGCTTACTGCCGAGACTTATAGCTGAGTTGCCATTTGGATGCATTTTGTAAAATTTACATTTTTAAAATATTCAAGATTAAGTGTACTGTATTTGTATGCTCCAAATAAACATTTTTCATTCATTCATTCGTTCAATGCCACCTGCCTTCGTTTCCGAGAGCGTCGCCCTAACAGCCTGTCTTAAAAAAATGCCAAAATGAGTTCTATTTTTGTACGTGTAAGTATCGACTGTGATTCAGTAGATGGGTACTTTGAACTAACCTGTTGTATGAGAAACATTTTATTAAATTTGACTAACTTCTGCTGCTCAGATTTTTTTCTTTCGATACAATGAAATATTCCTTATATGAGACAAAGTCAAACCACATGAAAAAGTTTTTTTTTCAAAATGACTCATTTCTATGGACAACTCACGCTTGACCAAAAAATTACTATGACAATTTTTTTTCACAATAAAAGAATAAATGGTTCCTAAGGCCGTTTCCCTGTATCTTCTATGGTTTTGGGTTTCCCCATACTGTCCCAGTTAAAAAAAACACAATGGGCCTAATTCTTGGAGCACACTTAAATTCTAAATTTAAGTACAGTATATCTCTTTCTCGCAATAAGTCATAGGAAAAAGATAGCAAGAATCTGTTTAGAGCTGTCAATTAAATTTAGATAGATTTCATAGAAACCATAGACAATTTTAGACGGCATGTCCGGAGGTGCCTCCTAAACACTGCATTTTAGCACGTTCAATAAGGTCGAAAATTGAACGCACCTTTCTAAATGTCAATTTATATGACAGCCATCCTTTTCGTATTCGTTTTGAAAGAAAGAAATAGACTGAACTTAAATTTAAACTTAGCATGTGTTCTCCAGAATTGGGGCCACTGTATATTTAGTAATAATTATTATTTATATACATACTTGTGTTCCCATAGCTTCTCTCGCCTGCTGAACGTTTCGTTGCAGCAATCGCACTCATATCTGTCTGTAGATCTCGGACGAGACTTAGAATTGCCTCCACCCCTGTTCTGGTGGATGCGTCGGTGGATCCTGAGGGTAAAAAGAGGTTTTTTTTCTCATCTATAAACGTAAAATAAACAGTATAAACTCATAACGTAACGAAGAGAATTTAACGCACAAATCATGCCACCTCTAGCAAACAGTGAGCGTAGTTTTGGATTTAGATCCGGCAAATTATTAATTAAATATTGATATATTCGCTGATCGTGTTGAATACATCTCCAGAGAAGCTTGTAAATTCTTAGAATCGCGAGATATTAATAATTATAAATTATAGGTACCCAGTGTTGCAATTAATTTAAATGTGTTATATTGTATTTTAGATTTAATAAGCATTGTTATTTTTATATTTATTCATTTGGTTTGACAATTTTATTATAATATTGACATTGATTTATGACATAGTAGAATATCAAATATCAAAATATCAAATAATTTATTCGCCAAAAATACGGTACATGGGATCTAACAACAAAACATTGAGTATCTCATATTTCACCAAATGTGGCATGCAAATAATTAATTAATAATTCAAAGTCACAATTTATAGTCATAATTATAACACAATACGCATTTCTTATTTTATTATCTACTTACTAATATCAATACTAATTATCTTATGTCAATACTTTATTTTAAGAAAAGGTCATTTTGAGAGTAGAAGTTTTTAACTTTTAGCCACTTTGTCAAATGTATTTTAAATATTTCAATAGCTAATTATGATAAGTGATTTATGACTTGTTGGTGTGTTGGAAATCTATTTCTGTTAACCTGCATGTGTGTATTTAAATAAATAAATGGCTAACCATTTCTATGAACTAATATAGCCCATGTTTCAATTTATTGTCGCATTGACGGCGCCACCCTGCATATACCATAGTATAGATTAAAAAAGTTGTCAACTATTATAACTACTGATGTTAACACTCACTTAAGCGTAACCCTAGTTGAGTACCACTTCCTACAGATGTGGCACTGGAAGCTCTTGTCGGCGGACTCGTTGTCCGACTCGCTTATGTCGTCGTTCTCCCGCGGCAGAGGCGGCTCCGACTTCTCCGGGTCGGAGTCGGATTGGTTCCCGCTGTTCGACCACGCGCTGTACGATCTGAAAACAGAGCTATGTTAAGACTAGGGCTGCATCCGATACCGATGGCGATGCCGATATATCGGCGATATTTTGGGTTTGCCGATATATCGGCGATATTTTGGGTTTGCCGATATATCGGCGATATTTTGGGTTTGCCGATATATCGGCGATATTTTGGGTTTGCCGATATATCGGCATTGGCGATATTTTTATTGACGATACGACACTTTTAAAATTTCGCGCTTTAAAAAAGTAAAGTAAACGCGCATCTTGTTCGTTGCAAACGAGGCACGCACTATCTATGCTCGGGGAATCCCCGCGTTTTGTTCAGTGTGTTGTCTCTCTCACCCGCTTTGTCCCCGCGTATCCCATTACGCTAGACACTTTCATTGGCTTTTAACTGCTATCGCGCGTAATGTTTTTTCGATACTAAGTAAAATACAGGTTAATACCATACAATTATAAAATTGTGTGTGTTTTATATATTTTACGTTAATTTAATTTTAATTCACTAAGCGTTTGTATCGGTATCGACGACATTTTTATAAGAGTATCGGTATCGTTATCGTATCGGCAAAAAAGCGTATTGATGCATCCCTAGTTAAGACCAAATAATGGTGATTCTGTGTGTGTTCAAATTAAAATATGATTTAGACGCGCAGTGGTTTTGATAGTAGAAATCCTAAAACACACAAATCCAATTGCGCTATACTTACTTAATATTAAAAATGATTAAAAAACATAGATTAAACGAAACAACAACTACACGCAGTCCAAGGTACTGAGGTCATTACACTTAAGAATACTAATGAATTTGGTAAGGCTTTGAAAGTGAACATCTAGCTCTGGTAACTTTTAGTCAGACTGGTTATACAGACGAGTTAAACGAATAGCAGGTGAATCGCGGCCCATTCTTGTTCTACAGAATTTAGTTTTGTACAATTTACATGAGTATCTTGGTATTCGTGATGGAACATTGTAAGCAAGGCGGTTGAGCAACATGGGACTATCAATACGGTTGTTCACCAATTTATGAAGGTAAGACACACAAGCATTCATATAAATAACCTATATAAATAAATCTAGAATAAAATATGACACATGGCTGTATGGGCTTGATCCTATACCTTCCCTTATGGGAAGAACTAAATAGAGGAACACAATTAAATCAAATATATAAAAAAAAAACAGAAAAATAATTAAAGGCAAGCTAACTCACAGGTCATCCTCGACGACGTTGTTTTGCTGCGGTTGCGGCTCAGTCTTTTTGTCGTCCTCGGACTCGCTGTCCGAGCTGTCAGAGGAACTGGAGCTGTCAGAGCTCGAGGATGAACTGGACCCGGAGCTGGAACTCCCTGGGGACAAGGATCACCATTAGACAGATTGCACTTTAGGGTGGGCAACGGGCAAGTGATACCCCTGGTGTTGCAAGCGTCCATAGGCTACGGTAAATGCTTACCATCAGGTGCTTACGTCACACCTTAGTGGTATAATAAATAAATAAAAGTGTGCTTACGACATTCACTTTTTCTTCGCTTTTAACTACCGATAATAATTGTGCCCGAGAATTCAGACATCAAGTAATCCATAGTTCAAAGGATACCATAATTCTTAATTTTTATTTTTGTTATAAATGTTTGATAAATTTATTTAGTAATAAAATATCTAAACTAGAAAAAAATCACGTCCTGAGGCGGGTATCGAACCCGCGACCTTTCTAGTTTAGATATTTTCATTACCAAATAAATTTTTCAAACATTTATGTATAATAATGTTAAAATAAAAATTAAGAATACTGGAAAGCAATGCCAACTTAGCCGAATCGTAGGTATTTGTAAAAAAAAACTCGTTTCGGATGTTGAAATAGAACATTTCGACATTGAAGGGTAGACGTTTGCTTATAACGCAAATACAGATAGACTAGAAGAATTTCACAGGATTATCCCAAGTCCTGGGTAACTCAGATGGTTAGAGCAGTCGCCCGGATTGTGAAAGGTCGCGGGTTCGATCCCCGCCTTAGGACGTGAAATTTTTCTAGTTTACATATTTTTTATTACTAGATACCATAATGGGCTAGTTGACAACTTTTTTTTATTTCATAAATAAGAAGTTTATAACTCATAAAGAAATATTGCAAAAGAAATAGTATGTCTAAGATCAATAGTTTCACAGATATAGTGGTATGTTTGATGTGTAGCGGCGCATCGTCCAAAAACGCTCCATAGAAAATCTACGGAACAGGTGACGTCACATGTTCCCATATTACTAAGAAATGTATGGGCGTACTGACAAAATTGATAATAACTATGTATGAAATATGTTTTTATTCTTAGTTGTCATAATAATAGTTGTTTTAATTGATGTCAGCAATCTAATATGATTAACATTTTTGATAAATTTTGAAAAAAAAATATGGCCATTCTTTTTAATTTTCAAAACAGTACAACTTCAACATAATACCATATCTTTTATGTTTGAATTGTTTTTACGAATAACAGTAGCGTATATTTTCCGAATTTGTGAAAAATAGCGCCATACTCAAACTTAGGCAACATCCCAATCACTCGATAAGACGGTACCTTAATATTTAGGTCGGATACCCGTTTTTTAAAAAGTTTTTACACGTAATATTGCCGGCGTGTGCGATTGGTATCCAATTAAATACTGGTACCCTAATTTTAAAGGTATTTGATATGGGTCGCATGTACCGCTATCGCATCTTATCTTACTGTGGGGCCATGACTAACACCCGTATTCACAAACGACACTATGAGGTCTCACAGTGCCCGCGGACGCACAGGGTGCCAAATACCTATTCATAAACAATACTTGAGTGACAATCGGCACTATGCGTTTGTCATAATGAACACTTAGCTAAGGGAGCCTGATAGCTATATTAATCAACGCATAGTGTCGAGTCCACCAAAGAGAATGTAATCACTACGGAGTTTACGATAAAAAGCAAACAAACAATAAAATTGAAATGTCAGTCAGTGAAGTGAACTACGTAACGCTCATAAACCAATCACAGAGCTATATTCAACGCTATGCGTCCGCATAGTAAAGATTCGTTTGAGTATTGTTTGTGATTTGAAAGGCTTGACATAGTGAACGCACTGAGAAATGCCTTACTTCGCTATGTATTGCTCCTTTACTTACATAAGTATCGTTTGTGAATACGGGCGTAAGTCACAGTGCACTTCGACCCATTGGGATCTTTTGTGCCTCCCCTGCGTTTACTCTTCCTGTGTCCAGAATATAGTTGCCATTAGCCTTGCTGTATCTTTAGGCGGAAAGAGCCTGTAGTCTTCTGGCTTTGGCTATGCCACTTCCAGAAGACTCATTCTGGTTCTAGCCAGGACATCACAATGACAGGAGAGATGCATCATTTATTCCTGACATTCACCACAAAGCTCGACAAAGTTGTGTTACTGAATGAAAATGAAAATGAAAATGAAAATATCTTTATTCAATTAGGCCCCCAAGAAGCACTTTTGAATCGTCAACAAAAAAACCCTTAAGTCTATCACATAAAAATAATATTAACTAACTAACAATTTCATAATGTTTGTCTCTCTGTCTTATCTGCATCTACGTAAGCTAAGAATGTTATGTCAGTCTGTCTATCGGTCTGTCTGTCGGTCCGTCTGTCCGTCAGTCTGTCTGTCTGTCTGTCCGTCAGTCAGTCAGTCAGTCTGTCTGTCAGTCTGTCTGAATTTACACCGGTTCCAAAAGTTGAACTACCGAGAAGATTCCGGCAACAAACTCGTGTAGTCACTCTTTTCAATCATTAAGTTACAATGTTTAATTACACAGTAATAGTATTTAGCAGCGCAGTGTCGCACAGAGTATAAAAAAGGTATATTAAAGTACCAATAAGTACCTAATGATAAGAATATTTACTGAATTTAGATACTGATAATAATAATATAATATTCATACACTCACACCTATTATCTAGCCC
Organism: Nymphula nitidulata; assembly: GCA_947347705.1. Classification (NCBI taxonomy): domain Eukaryota; kingdom Metazoa; phylum Arthropoda; class Insecta; order Lepidoptera; family Crambidae; genus Nymphula; species Nymphula nitidulata. The sequence continues at coordinate 7,393,064 of OX374645.1, read as the reverse complement.
AAAGTAAGCATCATTAAGAGCTTGTGTTATGGATACTAGATAACGGAGAAATAATGATAATAACATGTATATAAATATTAGAAATATACTAAATAAACATATAAACATCCATGACTCGTAAACAAATGCTTGTACTCATCATACAAACATTTGCTTCTACCAGGATTCGAACCCGGGACCTCTTGACCGAGTAGCCTGGGGTACAGACCACTCGGCCAGCCGGTCGTCAGACTGATAGTAATGATATTTCAATTTTGTGTTTCAGCCCCTATTTTGGACTCGAGACAAGTAAAAGCAGGGGAGGTACAAAGGATCCCAAGGATCATGTGACCCCAGCCACGGCCCCACGATAAGATAAACATTATTGTGACTCACCAGATCCGGAACTACTGCTGTCGGAGTCAGAATTGGAGCTGTCTTCCAATTTCTCCACTCTTGTTTCAGTTTCTTTCGCCGAAGCGCAACCTGTTAGCAATAATAATTATATTGTATTAGACACAGCACGCGAATGCCAATTATTTTATTATTTCATAAAATCAATCAATTATTTTTTTAGTAATTAAAATAGAATAAAACTAGAAAAATTTCACGTCCTGAGGCAGGAATCGAACCCGCGACCTTTCGCAATCCGGGCGACTGCCCTGACCACTGAGCCACCCAGGACTTGGGATATCCCTGTGAAATTCTTCTAGTCTATCTTGTATTTGCGTTTATGAGCTAACGTCCACCCTACAATGTCGAAATATTCTATTTCAACATCCGAAACGAGTATTTTTACAAATACCGACGATTCGGTTAAGTTGGGGCAGTGCTTTCAAATATTGTTAATTTTTGATTTTAACATTATTATAAATGTTTGAAAAACATCACACATCATCATTTCACAGGGTTATCCCAAGTCCTGGGTGGCTCAGTGGTCAGAGCAGTCGCCCGGATTGCGAAAGGTCGCGGGTTCGATTCCTGCCTCAGGACGTGAAATTTTTCTAGTTTTATTCTATTTTAATTACTAAGTAATTTTTCAAACATTTATAATAATGTTAAAATCAAAAATTAAGAATAATTATTTTTTTATAATTTTTTGCCAAAATTACACGAACGAAAAATATATGCAAACATCTTTTAAAGAACTTCAGTGGCGTAATGGTATGAGCGCTCTGGTTTCGATTACGAAAACAAAGCAACTTTCGCCATGGTCGGTCCCGGGATGGGTCAATCAAATTTACAATCTCGAGCTCCTCCGTGCTTCGTCGTGTGCGTTGAGCCGTTTGTCCAGGTTGTTACTGCAACTGCTTTAACCCACCAGCCCGCATTGGGCCAGCGTGGTGGTGTTATGGCCCAAGCTCCTCATGTGTTTCTCCCATGTAGGAAGGCCTGAGCCCAGCAGTGGGGCGTATATAGGCTGTTGATGCCATCTTTTAAGACGCCACTGTACAGCTATGCGATTCTCTAAAGCCAGCAGCCATGAATTCGTGGCTGTCGGCAGCGCCGTCATACTTTTGGCGTTTGTTTGACAACCGTTGGCGACACTAGCGTTCCGAAGTCGAGCACGGCGTGAACCGGAACTAAAAAGTGGTTGATTTTTATATCTTTATGTAAAAAAAATATCAAATATTGAATGAAGTCATTGCGATACAGTTTTAAAACCACAAAAAAGAAATCAAAAAATATCGATTGTGATTCATTTCGTGTAACCAAAACAGAGACAGTCGTACACAGCCAAGAGACCGACGTAGAGATTAGTGAATACGGATTCACGCAGCGCAGTGCGCAAACGTCAAAACCAATGGCAGCTCGTCGTCTTTGTCAGACGTCAAGCTCGATGTCGAATATTTTTGTTTGTGAATCACACTGCTGTTTGCTTGCTTGACTGGTTTGGTCGATGGGTGCCTGAACGCATTTTTCATCGGTAGGATTTTTCCCCTAATCACATTTTGCCACGATCGTGTTTTGTCACGTGTGTGTGCTATATGTATAATCGATTTTTACATTAGTCTCCCATTTCATAATCTCAGTTTTTCTAGCCGCATTTAGTCATAAACGCATATTCAAGTGTGTGTCAATGTTTTTGAGCTCTTCGTCCGTATCTGTCGGTTAAAATGACGAAAAAAAATATAATATTTTCATTTTCATTAAAAGTAACATTAAGGGGCTACCTCGTGCACACTAGCGACACCAATTGATTGTTATTAATTATGGTGAATTTAGAACATAATAAACAAAAACGCTTTAGAGAATTGCTAAAGAACGGTATTTGTATTTTTTTAAGATGTATCTTGTATAAAGTGTCTACCTATAAGTAACCAAATTTTTTATTATTGTTAAAAGTGGCCACTTTCGGCAATAATATAAAAATAGGTTACATGTAGAGGAATATCTTATACCGAGCACATCTCAAAAAATTACAAATACCATTCTTTAGTCATTCACTAAAGCGTTTTTGTTTATTATGTTCTATATTCACCACAATTAATATAAATCAAGTAGTGTCGCTAGTTCCGACGAGGTATCGCCTTAATAGCCCAACTGTTTTTAAACATTTATTATATTTTGAGAGTGATAGACGGCAAAGAGAAAAACAAATTGCAATCTTTCAATTTACAGTAGGGCAAAAAGCATATAAGACTATGCTGTTAGGCAAATTTTTTATATACCAAAAAGCGAATCAGACAACATGCTGTAAGGCTAATTACCTATAGGTAAAAATACGATTTTACATAAAGCACACGTGAAGAAACATGATCGTGGCAAAATGCGGTTATGGAAAAAATCCTACCGATGAATAATGCGTTCAAGGCACCCACCTACCAAACCGCTTGACTGACACCCTTAAAATGCACTTACTCTCTGAACTCCGGACGGATAACACCTCATCCTCGTCGCGCAGTCTTTGGACGTCTGCTGGTGGTTTCTTAAAATTAGCAGCCAACAAGTGAGCTTCATACAAATCATCCTGGAGAGGACAAACATTTATTTTTTATTGTGGACTTTGATAAATTTTGGGAAAAAGTTAGTTTTCTAAATATCTTTTATACTTTAATTATTTACTAAATATCTATGCTAGAAACAAAACACGTCCCGAGGCGGGAATCGAACCCGCGACCTATCACAATCCGGTTGACCGCTCTAACCATTCAAGTGAAATTCTTCCAGTCTATACGGATTTGCGTTATAAGCTAACGTCTACCCTACAATGTAACAAACATTTATGATAATGTTAAAATAAAAATTAGGAATATTTAAATAACTGGGTTATCCCAAGTCCTGGGTAATGAAATGAAATGAAATGAAAATATCTTTATTCAATTAGGCCCCCCAAGAAGCACTTTTGAATCGTCAACAAAAAAACCCTTAAGTCTATCACATAAAAATAATATTAACTAACTAACAATTTCATAATGTTTGTCTCTCTGTCTTATCTGCATCTACGTAAGCTAAGAATGTTATGTCAGTCTGTCTATCGGTCTGTCTGTCGGTCCGTCTGTCCGTCAGTCAGTCTGTCTGTCTGTCCGTCAGTCAGTCTGTCTGTCAGTCTGTCTGAATTTACACCGGTTCCAAAAGTTGAACTACCGAGAAGATTCCGGCAACAAACTCGTGTAGTCACTCTTTTCAATCATTAAGTTACAATGTTTGATTACACAGTACTAGTATTTAGCAGCGCAGTGTCGCACAGAGTATAAAAAAGGTATATTAAAGTACCAATAAGTACCTAATGATAAGAATATTTACTGTATTTAAAGGCTGTCCGACAATGCACCATCACAATATAGGTATTACAATACACAAAGGTCAACAATTAATATACAAAGACCTAATAAAGCTAAACATCTTTCATTAATTTTAAACACTTGTCTGAGCACGTCATTACAATAATAATTGTATTGTTTTATATATAATATCCTATAATGCCATATACCTCAAAAATCCCTCAAAAATCATACTATTGATGAATATGTCGGTAAATTATTACAAAATCAAGGAAGCTTAGAGATGACCATTTCCACTAGTGGCACCTGTTCACAAGTATGACGCATGTGCCAGCCATCGCTCCGCTCAACCATATCATAGGTAGCTCAGATAGAGCAGTCGCCCGGATTGCGAAAGTTCTTTTTTTCTAACATTTATTTACTATAATCAGAGGTCGGAATTAGATAGAGTTATTTGTGTACTTACACTGATTTCATACAGCGAAAGAATAAAGTGGATATGCCTCAAATCCCGAGATTAACTTTAAAGAGCAGAAAAACACCGTGATTTATTAAATCAAAAAGTTATTTACTTTTACAAAATTTAAACCACTGCACGTGCGACGTTGCCTTGACGTCTGAAGTTGCAATATTTGAAATCCCGGGAACATCCATATTAATATCAACATTTCGATGCAAGTAAATAAATAACTCTTCCTAATTCCTACCTCTGATTATAATAAATAAATGTTAGAAAGAAAGATCACGCCTTGGGCGGGGATTGAAACCGAGACCTCTCGCAATCCGGTTGACCGCTCTAACCATCTGAGCTACCAAGGACTTCACAGAAATTTTACTATTGATTCTTACCTTGTCAATGTTAGCATATTTCTCGTGGATATGCCTTATCGCGCGTAGATTCTCGTCCAAACTCAAAGAGTCCGAAGCCTGGCTGGGTGACCCTACACAGGTAGAATACAAACGTTTTTATAGTTGCCCACAATTGGCTCTATGTATAAAAACAAACTATACAAGCCTTCAGCTAAATTGACGCTTGTAACTAAAAACACTTTTATAATGTGTATATTTTTTTTAATAAACTACCAGATGACTTTTAAAGTCAAACGTTCCCGAAATTTAGATAAATATTGAAAGATTGGCTAACAAAAAAGTGTTACAAAATTTTTAGATTATAAATAGGTAAATATTTCGTTGATTAAGTTTCGTGTATACATCTAAAAAGGTAGGAAAAAGTGATTCTTGTTTTAAAGTTAAGACCAAATAATTGTTCCTTTTTCCATGCACAATAAAGTTCTATTCTATTCTACAATTCGGCTGTTGCCTAAGTTTGAATATGGCGGTATTTTTCACAAATTCGGAAAATACACGCTACTGTTACCCATAAAAACAATTCAAACTTAAAAGATGTGGAATATTGTTAAAATTCTGCTGTTTAGAAAATTCATAAACATCGATTTTTTTTCCAAAATTTATCAAATATGTTAATGATATTTGCTAAGCGACGGAATATAACGCGTAACGCGTCGCGTGATGTGTCGCTTGCTGTGCAAAATACATTGAATGCGTGTTTGCTGAAATAATCGCCCGAAGGAAGGTTAAAGTTGACATAAGGAAGGCGACGTAATTTCCGCTGATGTGTCATAGGGTACTTCAAAAACAAATCGAGCGTATTCAACCGAACGTTCGGCGACGTACGTTCCGCAGAAGTGTCGCGACACTTAATATCCCTTTGTACCCGTTGAGTCACACCATTTGGTGTCACAGTGTTACTCAACGGGAATAATATTCCCGATGAGTAACACCGTAACTCAATGCCCCTATTTTTTCCCCGTATGTATGTAGCTGGATCATCCCCTGAAGTACCAGGCTACCATATCTATGTAGGAGATGTTTAGCATACTCTTATTTTATTTATATAATAATCGTAGGGGTACAATAAATAACCTCTCATATACTTATGGTAGCCTGGTACTTCAGGGGATGATCCAGCTACATACATACGAATTTGAACTATGATTTTACCCAAGAAGGTGTTACTTAACGGGAATACAGCGTTCTGTTTAGTTACACTGTCACTCAACGGGAAATAAATAGTGGCATTGAGTTACGGTGTTACTCATCGGGAATATATTTCCCGTTGAGTAACAGTGCGACACAAAATGGTGTGACTAAACGGGAACAAAGGTTAATATCTAATTGCGCCCTGAGTCACTTTTGGACGTGTCAGTTTTTAGGTGGGGCAAGGCTTCAATACTAAGATTGGCATCCTCCTTTTGTCTAGAACAGGGGTCTCCAAACTACGGCCCGAGGGCCACATCCGGCCCGCGGACAGATTTTGTCCGGCCCGCGGAGAGGTAGCATACTCGAAAACTCCTTTTATAGAACATAAAAACCTAAAAAAAAATATATTTTTTATAGCAAATTAAATTTAGTTTACTGAAGTATTCTAATTTAATGTTGAATAATTATTAATATGACATCTACATTGATATGGTCATGGGCTAACTACTGATTACATTGTTGTAGGCTTATTGTTATTGTTTTTGTGATAAGTTGGATAAAGAAACACAGAATTTTATTGTAATGAGTAAAGACATGTATAATATGCAGAAAATTTAACTTCAGTATATAATAAGTAACAAATTATTGAAATGAATCCAACTAACATTTTATACATTTTAATTAAAAACATAACTTATAACAAGCATACTGACATATGAAATACTAATGAGATTTATGTAATTGAGATTTTCCACTGACAATAGTTTGTAGTTGTGGACTAATTTTACTTGTAATAATTATTAAAAGAGATTTAAGATGCTCATCAGTTAATTTAGATCTGTAAACATTTTTTGTGTACTTCATTTTGGAGAAGGTCTTCTCACACAAATAAGTAGTACCAAAAACATTTGCAGCCTTTTTTAAACGTTGCGTACTTTTTCGGACTTTTTTTTTCATCAGTGGACTATTTCACTTTTTACCACCGGCAACAATGATAATATGGTTTTGGCCCTCGGAACTTACTGAAGTAATCAGTATGGCCCTAAGGCTGGAAAGTTTGGAGACCCCTGGTCTAGAAAAAATACGCTCTCTGGCAATAATTCACTAATGTCAAAAAGAATTTATTTCCATCCCTTTCTAACTTACCCAAATCCGGTTCGTCGTCACTGTCTAAGCTAATGGGTTCCGAATTGACCGGCATCAAATTACTTCGAACACGGATCTCTGAAAATAATGCATTGTATTAACACATAGTGTCGTCATAAGCAACCTATACATGTGCCACTGCTGGGCACAGGCCTTCCTACATGAAAAATGCACATGAGGAGTTTGGCTATACATAACCTCACCACGCCCAATACGAGTAGGTAGGTTGCAGCGGTTTCCGTCACAACCGGGACCATCGGCTTATCGTTTTTTTATACAACTAGATGACAAACGAGCTGACGGCCCACCTGATGGTAAGCGGTTAGCGCCGCCTATAGACACAAATCAAGAAAAATCACTTGATTTTGCCGGTGCATTGTCATCCTGGCATGAAATTCCGTCCATGCCCAGTACTTACACTGGCTACCTTTTCCTTCAATCCGAAACACAGCGAACTGTTTCAAGGCTGAAATAGACAGGCGTTGCTACCCAGACGACCCTACGTATGGGCCTGCCACCTAGAATCGTGCCTTCCAAAGCACGGAGGAGAGATCACAAATTTTGATTGACCCATCTGAGATCGACCACGAGCTCTCCCCAGCACAACTTTGTCGAGAATGTGGTGAATGCCAGGAATCAATGATGCATCTCTTGTGTCATTGTGATGCCCTGGCTAGAACCAGAATGAGTCTACTGGAAATGGCATATCCAAAGCCAGAAGACTACAGGCTCTTTCTGCCTAAAGATATAGTACGGCTACTTTCTATTGTTTTTGGAAACCACTTAGCACCAACTCCAAAAATATGTTTCTAGGGGATGAATACCTACTTAAATTTAATTATTTCATCCTTTTCAGTTTTTTGAAGTCGGTTTTAATTTTTGTTTAAAATTTCTTTTTCACAATTTTTAGTGATAACTTTTTACGGTCGAAGCTAGATGGGTGACCGTCAACTTATATTGTTTCCTACTATCGTATCGTTTCACTAAAAAGTCATTGGAAAAGCAAAAATTCGCAATTTCGCTAGACGATTTCATAATTTCGGTTTTTATTTAATTTAAAACCAAAGTACCCACTGTTTTTGAAAAAAAAATTATGGGACCAAATGGCAGCTATTCCGCATCGAACAAAAAAAGAATCACGTAAATCGGATCAGTAATCTCGGCGTAATCGGTGTACATACCGGCCGAATTGAGAACCTCCTCGTTTTTGAAGTCGGTTAAAAATATTTGTAATGGTATTCTTTCGGATCATTAGAGGTGTTAACTTCAATGAGTTGTGAGAAAAAACGTTGCTACAAAAACGTTGGAAAAGGAAATTAAGCGGTGAAGAAATTAGTAGGTTACACCAAGTGCTCCGGTGGCGTAGTGGTAATAGCGTCTGGCCGGAAATCAGGAGACGCGGGTTCGAATCCCGCCTGGAGCATATATTTTTTCATCGTTTTCTTTCTTTATCTGTAATTATTTATTTATTGTAATAACACATAACTTACTCGGTTGCTGTGGCTGTTTATTGTTAGCGGCCAGCTGATCTACCTTCCTCGGTCTACCACGCTTTCCTTTCACACGCTCCGCGCTTGGAGTCTGAAACAGTAAATTCAACATGTTTTAACTTGAACGCCAATTCTAACACATGTAAGTCTATCGGAGAGTATTGTGCTTAAAAGAATAAACAAAAAACTTAGCGAGGTTTGTCCCTCCCACTTAGTAAGTATTCCACTCCACATTTTTTTTTTGGTTAGTTTAGGTTTTCTGTCGAATACATTTCGGTGAGTATGCGAGAGAATTGCACGAATTAATTCCACCAGCTAGCTCCCTTTTACCATCGAGGGACCAGACGTAGAATGGCTTTTCACCCTTATATTGTGGATATTCCAACAATCCGCACAAAGCATTTCGCCAAGTCCTTTCCAATGCGAACTGCCAAGGACTGGAACTCTCTGCATGCCAATCTGTTTCCCGAAACCTACAATTTGGACGTCTTTAAAGCTAGAGTGAATAGGCACCTTCTAGGTAAAGATGTATCATCGTAGGCCATGTCATGTGACTGTGGTCAAATGTTTGCCTATAAATTCGTAAAAAAAAACATGGTACCACTGAAATTCCACCTGTGATGTCAAGGAAATCACATGATACTGCAGGAGAACGATAAAATGGATTTTGATACGGTATTTACTGTAGGCGGTCTCTTTCTTCAGAAAGGTTTTAGGCTGTCACACTATAGCGAGAGCGGAGTAATGAGAATTACGTTATATCCACGAAAACCCCCTCCACGTGTGCAGAAGCTACTCTTACATATATATTTTTTTTTTACTTGGTGAGCACGCGAAATGACTCAGCGCCACCCATTGTGAAGCGGTAAGAAGAGTCCATAAATGCGACACACTGTTCTAGCCGCCTCCACCTTGCCGGCCCATAAGGTGCCTTTCACGCCTCCTTTGAAGGAACACATGTTAGTGGAAGAAGGGAACACATATGCTGGCAAAGAATTTGGAAGATTTGGAAGTGTGCACGACAAAGTAAGGAGTTACTAAACTTCTTTGTGCGTGTGACATTAAAAACTGAGGTAAGAAGACGACAGTACCCGTATCTCGTTTGCTTGTCTTCCAATACTAATCCGGTTGCATCTTGGGAATCATGTGATATTTCAATGATGTAAAAGTCGCTAAAGTAAGATACTCTATTGAACTAACGATAATAACCTATATTTCATTGTTAGACAACGTCATCTAACCTAAATGACTTGCAACTTTTACTTCAGAAAGATATAATATAAGCGCATGCTATTTGAGAATTTGCTTCAAAATCATAATGAATGATTGTGTTATCGAAGAGCATGCCTGACACAGGTATTTTTGATTGCCTTATAGGTTGGATCCACAATCACTGTTTAAAGCTATGTCACTGATAGACCGAAAATGAGATTTTTGACTTTAATAAGCAATATTATTAAACCAATTAATAACCTACATAAGTCATAGATGGCGCTGGCTTCTGGAGTGGGAGTTAAATAGAATAAGTTGTTATATAAAAATTTACTGATAGATTTATAAGCCTATTGATAGTGCGCAGCCACGGGGGCGTGTAATATAACCAACTAAAAGTTCCGGATTTTTAATATACATTTTACCAAATATTTTTAAGAAAATAGCGTATTTACCGGCAACTGTATAGCTTTCAAAATTGCAAAAGTTTCTGCCTATTTTCGTGCTGTTAAAACTTTTTCACGCTCAATCAGAAGAACCAAATGCTGTACTCGTTTAGGAAATCCAATTTCACAACATAAGCGTACGCGGAAGAATAATTTTGAAACGTACGTACAGTTAAATAATGCAATGGTACAAAGAGGATATAATCATCATGTCAAATAACTTACCGCGTCATTTTTCTTCACGCCTGGCGCACGTTTTGTATATTTGCGTTTCACCCGTGGAGTACTTTCGCCTGCAGATGAAGAGGCTGCCGAATCTGTTGGGAGTCCAATTCATGTAATTAAAATGATTTAACAGGTGTCTAAAGCTGTACCATTACACGACCATTGCTAATGGAAGTCCAAAATTTGAAAGAATCCTTTGAAAGAAGCCTATGAAAGAATCCATTGAAAGAATCCTCTCCAAGACAGTTTAGAACTTTTTACTTAATTTCATTTCAACATTAATTAATTTTTGAAAGATATTCAACGTTCAATATTTTATAACTCTACGCGTTATTATCAACTCTATGAAGGTGTTTCTTCCAAGAACAAAGGCGTGCAGATTTAATGAACATTACATAAAATATTAAGGAGAATGGGCATATTTCATCTGATTAATATCAGACATTATGTATATCTTAGCAAAAAAATTACCTATCAGAAATTCTCAAGATTTTTTCGATATAAAAGGGTATTTTATACTTACCATATAAGCGTCTATAGCATGTTTAACTTGATCGTACTTCAAATGTTAGGTAGGTAATTGAAGTCTACATTATTTTTATCTCTATGAAGTATTCTTATATAAGAATACTTTTTTTATACGAAATGGGAGGCATACTAGTGTAGCTGATGGTAAGCGTTTGGCGTAGCCTTACACCCTCTTAGCATTTTGGGCACTACTCAGGCGTTGCCTTCATTGTAAAAGTCGAGAGAAAGCGTAGACAGCATAGGAGTCGAATGCCTCTGTTCCGAACATAGCGCTAATTGCAATAGTTGTAGATGCTTTCGAAAGGAAGTCGATTTGTAGGAGACTTCTCGAGGCATTGTGCAGGGAGAAAAAAGATCTTGACAATATTTGCTGCCTGCACAACAAACCTTGATTATTACTTGGTTACAATCAAAGGCTACGCTTACTAATCCATTGGACGGGTCATGTGTTTGTTTGCCTTAAAAATTTCAGGTAATTTTAATAGACCGAATATGCACATCCTCCTTTTTCCTCAACTCAACTCTTACACATGCATCAAAACTATCAATAATTACACACACTAATACATAAAATTAACAGTCTGAAACATAATTCATAAAAATACAGCCAAGTACAATAATATACCCAACTACCAACAATCGCAGTATTATACCAGGCGAACGTAAGGTCTACCTACAAGAGACGGCGTGTAGCCGAAAAAGTGAGACAAAGATTAGTGATTTTACGTTGGACAAACGGTCACCGATTTTATCAAACGATTAATTACTTAAAATTTACTTACAGAATAAAACAAAACTGTATGTTGTTCAAGACGCAAATATCTCTAAAAAGTTTTTTATTTTATCAAAAAATTACAAAAATGTGACGATAAGATTTGTGCATGTGTATCACCGTTGAAAAATTAGGCTGTTTTATTACTTTACACCGTAAAGTTTTTATTAATATCAATTTTAAGAAGTGAACATCCTCTTTTTCTACGAAATCGCGAAATAAAATCAACGATCTTATAAGAAAATCAATAATCGAATGTCTTTAATATGTTGACGATCTACAAACAGATCGTATACATATAAAAGACCTGTAAAAAGATCATCCATCTATTACAGTATAGTGTAAAATAGCAGATGCTTTTTCACGATTTCAGAGATGCAGGGAGAAAGTTATTTTCAACACCCCTAGCAATCAGGTAGCATTACGGTGACCAGATAGGAGTCATGTCCTCCAGCTCCTAACATTTAACTCTCTCGGTGATCTCTGACGACCTTGCAACGCAATACTACAAATTACGTTTTTTATTATATTTAAAAATGTTTATAAATAAGTTTAGGCAAGACACAATTATTATATTGTTATATTATAACTATAAAGCTTTTGGAAAAAACCCATTCTCGTTGCTATTCGAATATCGAATTCAGCTTTCATCATGCATTCAAAAATATATTTCCGAACATCTACTACCATGCACTCGAAGATATATTATAATATACAGAATGTTTCATGGCCATGGCGTCCTACAGATTGAAAGTAATTTTAATATTGTAGTTAGCAAATTTTACTGAGAGGAGACTTAATATCTATTTGCTAGCTGATAGTGAGCCACATGCGCTATGCTAGAGGCACTGATCATGAGATCTGTATCTTGTTCTAGCATGGTACAGTCGGCCACAGAAGTAGCTTAACACTTTAGTACCATGTCACACCGACTATTGCTCTCGTGTCTGCATAATAGTTGCTACTATATTGATGCCATATGTTTTTGTGACATAGTACAATAACATATGACTACTTCTGTGGTCGACCGTACAAACAGCTTCGTTCGATGTTAAGCCGCCTTTTCAACTATCCCCCTTTATCATACCCTACGATGTTATTAATGATACGCAAATATCTTTATTCAATTAGGCCCCCATGAAGCTGTTCCGAATCGTAAAATATCCCATATTATGTCTTTCACAATTAATTAACGTTAACTACCTAACAATGTCCTGTCTGCTATGTCTGAATTTGGAAAAAATAATGCTCATCATTGACCCCTTTGATTTGCCATTTCCGATTCAGAACTTTTTTTTTATTCTTTGTATGCAGTTCAGATTGTTTTATAAATAAAAATAAAGTCTTCTTTCAGTAATATCTTATCTACACCATTTAAACCACTTTCCCCCCGTTTAGCATAGCCCTGTGATGCACTGTATATTAAAAATATAATAATGAATACCTACCATTTTAATTGCGTAACCAATCAAAATTCTGTTATGTAATGTACGATTATTATTAATATGATTTTAATGCTACTTCATTAATAATTAATTGGTTTCATTTGATGCCTATAATTATTTTATAGAAAGCCAAAACGGTAGAGTGAAATAATAATACCAAACTTATTGTAAAACAATATTTATAAACTTCCACTATCAAGTTACATTCTACCGTCACTTTGAATCCGTCTAAAGAGGTAAACCCACACAACAAAGCACTGCCTACGATAATTTTACATAAGATACTATGCGAAGTTTGTACAGTTAAAAACTGCTTAAAAAAGTCTGAGTTGAATTCTTTTTTTTTTTAATATTCGCTATAAAATATGTTTTACACTGACTTATTATTTTATCTATTTCCATTAAACATTACTTTCAAAACAGTGGTAAGGATTTTTTAAATTCTATTTAATACTGTTAATAAAAAAAACCTCAGTCATTCCTGAATATTATAAACAACTCTATTAATTAATATAAATAAATGATTAAGTTTTAAAAATAAGTAGTAGATTAAATAATATAATGATCTAGAAAATAACTCACAAAAATCTAGTACCCTTCAACAAAAATTACCATTCACAGACAAAAACCACTACGAAAAAGGCATTTTTCTTTTTCAAAATAATCACAAAAAAATATTTTTCATTCACAGTAATTACTTTTATAAACATGCAAGAATTGTATCTGAATTTTCATGTAACGAACATACTCTCATACTATTAGAACTCTATACAGGATGGAATTAAAATCATTGGTTAAATTTTAACGACGCCTCAGAGATGTTCAGCTGACCAACTTTCTGTTAGTAATAACGACAGATTCACACCCACTGAAAATGAGACTACCCTTAAGCCTTTGACAGTGAATACAATGAAACTGACGGACTACCGCCTAAATAAATTTACGACGCCATATAGCTTTTCGTACAGCCTACGGAAACTTCCGTTCATTGCATTCTTAATTTAATTGAAATATTTTACAAAAGCCAAAACTTGAAAGAAACTATTTTCTAAACAAGGAAGAGATTCATCCCTTCTCGTTCCCTTTTTTCGTTTTATAAGCAAACAGATAATAACTAACCCTTTTGATTGAGTTACCTTAAACGCAAGATGCCAATCAAGGCGTTATACCTAAACATGGGATTTGTCTAAAAAGCTGTTTGCCCTAAATGACAAATGCCTATGAAGCAGCATGCCTGAAATGTGAAATTGACTAACAAGCAGATTGCCTGAATTTAAATTGCCTGTAAAGCAGTTTGCCAGAAAAACAAGGGCTTTTAAGAAATAATTAAAAGCCCAAATTGTAGAAAAGCAATCATTAACGATATTATTTAAAAAAACACTTAGGTTTTAATAAATAAACTGTTATCAATTTACGCTTATTCGCGTGAGTACAAGAATAACAAAATTTTTCTGTCTTCTTCGCGTTGAGAATTCATATTTCTGACCCTCTCTGCCATAGCCGAAACAAAGTTCAGGAGGTATCTTTAGAAAGTGACCAAGTTTGACATGGGACAAGTTTCACGCTAACCCTTTTATTGAGACTGACTTTTGCTGTTGGTCGCTTATGGGCTTTATGTCTTTAAAGACATAAGACACACCTTTATGTCCTATCTCGTGTGGGTGTTTATCTCTGTGCTATTTACGTAAATGTACAAAATAAAGAACCTCTATGTTAATCTAAGACTCACCAGTCTTCAAGCTAAAGGACAAATATTATTTAGAGGCAAAATTATGAACAGGGCGTGTCTTTGTGTGATCTAGAGGGTCCTCGTCGGCGGGTGACATGAGTGTATGTAGATGACCTACTTGTTACCTACTACTACGATGAAAACTTCGGGTTACAGTTTGGATTTGAAATGTGCCATCCCTTACAAAAGTGATAGGTATAATTAATTACCAATATAGAATGTTTTGACGTGAAATGTTGAAAAATAAACTCTGCACTCGTCAATCGATATTCCAGAAAGTTTTTCAGTTTCACAGCTCGTAAATGATGTATGACAAGAATTAGGGAACAACTCGCCCGGTGTGAAACTCGACTAAATTGTTGTTTTTCCGGTTACAGTTCTAACCTAATTAGACCGACTTAAGAACTTGGTCGAGTTTGACACTTGGTCGAGTTTAACATTTGGTCAAGTTTGACACTGTTAGTGTACTCCCTTAGACATTTAACCAATGATTAAAATTTCGCTGTACAGTTCTGTATTCACTATTTACCTTTCCGCTTAATAAATTTCTGGTGTCTTCGTATGATCGCTTGTTTATCAACACCTTTTCTAATTGTGCCTAACTTTGTCGGCACCTTTCGTAGATTTGGCATCGCCTTTTTAACGGTCTGCAGTATTTTAACTCGTGGGTTAACCTTAACTGTAGCTTTTAGCACCGGTTTCGCTGTAGGAGTATACATTTGATTGTTTTTTTGACTACTACAAAAGGAAAATTTAGAAAATATTCGCTTATTACATATTCTATTACGTCTATAATATAAATTTCTTTGTACAATCACAAATTAAGTATACACACTTACTCGTATTAGCTACGATTCAATCAAAATAAAAAATATATTTATTTTATTTGGAGCTCTTCCCACAAGTCTTCCGAATCATCAAAAAACCCACATGTATGTCTATCAGAAAAAAAAATAACGTAAACCAACAATGTCGCAATGTCTGCCTGTCTGTCATGTCTGAACTTACGTTAGCCAACAATATAATTATATCTGTTTGTCTGTCATGTCTGATTCTGGTGTTAAAACAAATTTCAGTGTAGCACAACTCGTTATCTTTATATGCATAAAAAAAGAAAGGATGGCTCAAAGAAATAATAAGTGAGGTGTTTGTATGAAAAAAAATCATCAGAGAATTGAGCTCAACGTCAACATTATTTAAGTCTTAATACGACGTGATAAGGTGTATACTTAATGCAAGTGACTGCGCAGTTACCGTTACTAAAGAACATCACTTCTGTGTTAGTCTATAATATATTAGTTCAAAAACATTGCAAGTCATTACCGTAGTCGAATATCATATTTTTGAGCAAAGTTGAACTCTATTTAATGCGCGTAAAGATCATATTAACTTGTTATGGTCGATTAAATTTACAGTCATCAATCTTAACAGATTGGACCTTGAGACCTTACTTCTTTTGTAAAAGGTGGCTGTCGTAGTGCAGCTGTTATTCTTGCTGTGTTGTCGTCTGTACAATCTGTACTATGCTATCAAAAGAAGTACTAGTAGAAGTGTTATCAAAGTAAGTAGGATCTAGTCATGATCAAGTGTCTTCATAAACGGGGGATCATGAAGACCCCTGAAGATTCCCTGTTTGGGTATGGAAAGCAAAAAAGATTTATTATTAAAAAATATAAAACAATAATTTATTATTCATCAACAAAGGGGATGGTAAAGTTTAGGGCCAGCTCATGAGGACCATTTCAGATTGTAGACAACAATGTACTGAATAACATGGTTTACATTAAATAACACAAAACTCATTTATTTAATTGCAAAAAAATAACGAAATAAAAATGGACTTTTCTAACGCTGTTAAAAAGTTGACTCTAATGTCATATTGACATTTATTAAAATTTACATTCCTTATTTTCAACCGTTTTTTTTGTACAACTAGATGACAAACAAGCTGGCCCACCTGATGGTAAGTGGTTACCGCCGCCTATAGACTCCTGCAATAACAAGGAAAAATCACTTGATATTGCAGGTGCGTTGTCATCCTGAGCCCTAAGACGAAATGCCGTCCATGACCAGTAATTAGACTGGATACCTTTGCCTTCAATCCGAAGCACAGCGAACTGTTTCACGGTCGAAATAAGAAAGGCGGTGGTACCTACCCAGACGACCCTACATACGGGCATACCATCTAGTAAACCGTGATTGTTTTAGGTGCGCTTCAAGTGCTTTTGTTGTTTTTCGAAATTGTTTGACTCTGGCTATGAAGAAACAAAACGAGAGTATTCAACATAAAGTCGTAAAAAAAATGTATTATGACATTGACATTTTGTTTTCTTCAAATGGCGACCTATGTTTGATTTTCAGCTTATTAAAATCTTTTTTTTGCCGCTTCTATCAGTCAAGATTTATGGAAATAATATGGAGAGATGGGTTTTTACAAAATTAACTGTACGGAAAAATGATGCTCATGAGCTGGTCCAAATTCCATAGAAACTTTTACTATCTCCTTTTTACGTTAGAACTTAAAATAGAATAGAATTGGGATGTTGACTGTATTCAAATACAAATGTATGACTGATAACACTAAAACATAATGACAACCATCAATTTCTCAATAGTCTATCTGGCTTTATTACACGCTATAAAACCTCCAACAGTCTTTAGAAAAACACACAATATGATAAAAAAAAAGTAAGGTGCTTCTTCGTTCCTCCTAAATTAATATTATGAACCGACTTCAAAGGAAGGAGTTTATGTCGACATACGGTAATGACTTTCTAAAAACTAAAAAAACTGTTAGTTATTAGCTTTATACACCGGGTGACAAACATTACTAGAAACCTTTTAGGTGAAAATCAAAATAATCAACATAGTCTATGGGAGCAACATTGAAATCGCGAAATCAGCTGTTTCATAGTATAATAAATCTGCAATACGATAAAGACTGGCTGGCCGAGGCAAGGTTCCCGGGTTCAAATCCCGGTTTGTATGTTTGTTTAGTACCTGGTCTAAATCTATCAAAAGTAAATCAGAATCGCCGACACGTATGTACGCGCATTACTTCCGAACGACAGCATCAAATTGAATAATAATTTTTTGTAGTGTTCGTTATTGATATGATTATTGTTTGTTTATAAGAACATTTTTATAGTATAAAAATTTTTCGTAAGTAAAAAAAAAAGGAAAAAATATTGACGGGCAAAAAATTTTTTTTTATCTGTAACCATGAAAAGTGAGTGAGCGAGTGAGACAAAAGACAGTGGCACTGACCTCTTCGATATTTTAAGCAAACACTCCAATATTTACTATTTTCATATGGAACCGTAAATAAACAAAATAAAAAATGACTCCTAGTCCATTATTTTGTATTAAATTTTTTTTCGCGATTTCATAGTTGGTTCCGTAGAGACGTTTGTTTATTTGGATGGTCTTAAACACCTACTAAAACTATTTCTAGTAATGTGAATTGTATCCCGATACACAGGGTCAAGGTAAAACTGTCAAAAAAGAAAAGCTGGTCATCTAAATAAAACTTGTTTTAAAAAAAATCGCGAAAAAAATCTGTTATGAAAAAAAGGATTGTTTTTAATTAGTAAATAATTTGATAAATTTATTTTATACGTGCTGTAATTGTTCTATAATTCTTTGATGTGTATTTAATTTTTATATGTGAGTGAATTTTGTTTTTAATAATTGACGAATTAAATTTTCATAGTAATCGAGCTGTAATTTTTCTAACAATATTTGATCTGTATTTAAGAGTTGTTGTAAATGAATGGGGTTTAGTTTATTATTACTAGTGGTCGCCCTGTGTTTGAAATTCGACCATAATTATTTCAGATTTTAAAGACTCCTTTATTGTCAAAGACTGTACTTCTAAAATCACAGTTTTTTTCTTTTTTTTATTATGGTTGTTTGGCTTTCAGTAATACGTGGTATTACTACATACCAATAACAAACAATATCAATCTATTCACAATTGGGATGTTGCCTGAGTTTGAATATGGCGCTATTTTTCACAAATTCGAAAAATATACGCAAATGTTACCCATAACAACAATTCAAACTTAAAATATATGGAATATTGTTTAAGTTGTACTGTTTTGAAAATTTAAAAAATAGTAAAAAAAAAATTTTTAAAATTTATCAAAAATGATAGTGATATTAGATTTCTGACATCAATTAAAACAACTATTATTATGACAACTATTACTAAAAACATACTTAATACATAGCTATTATTAATTTTGTCAGTACGCCCATACATTTCTTAGTAATAAGGAAACATGTGACGTCACCTGTTCCGTAGATTTTCTATGGAGCGTTTATGGACGCTGCGCCGCAACATATCAAACATACCACTATATCTGTGAAACTATTGATCTTAGACATACTATTTCTATTGCAATATTTCTTTACGAGTTATAAACTTATTATTTATGAAATAAATAAAAAGTTGTCAACTACCCTATTTGACATATATGCGTGTGTGTCTAATACATGGTAGTATTGGTAATGTTTTTAATATGATGATGTTGCGATGCTTAAACAGAGTTCATGATGGCCCTGGAACCTCAATGTACCAACAGTTAAACCACATGATTGCAACAAATGTTTGGACTTCGACTATGAAACAGCTGTGTCTTCGCGATTTCAATATTTTTTTAACCAGTCGTGTTTAGCAGTCAACATCTACTTTCGTTGACAACGTTCCCCTCACACCCTGTACATTAATAGACTGACCTGCTGTGCCACGGCGTTTGTATTCCCTCTTCGCCTTCCTTTCCAGTGCTTCTAGAACAGAACATAATGAGTGACGTAAAAGTCGTATTTATTTAATCACATTTTCTAAGAATTTTCATAATTTTATTTCAACAGTAGGTACAATTCTGAGGACAAACTCTGAATGTAAATTAAAATATATTATATCTCTTTCTCGCAATATGTAATAGGACAAAGATAGCAAGAATTTTTTTAGACTTATCAACTAATTTATATAGATTAATGTCATCCGCAGTATGGGGAAATGTACTGATATCAATATTTTGTGTCACAATCAAAACACCTTCATTGGAAGACATATTTTTATAATTGATATTTGCCAAGTTTTATTGATTTCTATTTCAGGGGTTTCAGAGATATTAAACAAATAAAAGTCGTGTTAGAAAAGGCTAATGTCTCGAAAATTAGTAAATAGATGGTGGTAGGGAATTAAGGGGTACAGGTACCTGGTCTTTGGAGGATCTCCGTCTTCGATAGCTTGCCTGGTACTGTGGTCAACTCCCTTGACCAACCTCACACACAATATTTTTGCTATCACATACACAGCTTTTACACAGATACCGAGCTCGGTTTAATTTCACTTGGTCACTTTATTTTCTAATATTTTCACATTAACTTATGAGGAAGGACACTGGGCACGTCCGTGCGTAGCGAGAGAGCGAACGAGAGAGAGAGAGTGAGATGCGGATCGGATTGGAATGATTGAGGGAATGAGTGAGCAAATGCGGTGTGTTATGAATTATGAATGAATTTTGTATACTATAGAGAGAATTTAAAAAGCGGCGCGTCCAACTTCCCCGGCCTAGAGGTGTTCCTCTAAGTAATAAGTAAAAAAAACAAACAAACATATATTTATTATATGTACTAAACTTTTTGTTAAGAATTTTGTTATTAATTTGTTAATAGACTTACTTATAACTACAACTATTAATATTTAAGTAAACTTGAAATTAATTTATTGAGTGGGCAATGGGCAAACTCTAACTATTGGCCTTATATAGCTTCCAGTAGCTGTTCTAACCTGCACAACTCTTGTTACATTATCTTTACCCGGATAAAGTTTTTCAATTATAGCAAGTGGCCAACAAAGAGGATGAGCATTTAAATCCTTAACTACAACAACAGTTCCTATTTTAATAGGAGAGGAAGGAGAATTCCATTTCTCTCTCTGCTGTAGGGAAGTCAGATATTCTTGGCTCCATCTGCGCCAGAATGATTGTACAATTTTATCTAATAATTGGTAACGCGTTAAACGATTATCAGAGATTTGAGTAACATCTTCTGCGGGGAGAAATTTCAATGGTGTAACATTTAAAAAATGGTTAGGAGTCAGAGCAGATATATCTGAGGGATCTGACCCCAAAACACAGAGAGGGCGGCTATTAAGAAGACCTTCAATTTGAACAAGAATTGTATACATCTCCTCAAAAGTGAGAATTTGTGTACCTATAACTTTGAATAAGTGTGTTTTAACACAACGAACATTTGATTCACAAAGTCCGTTGAAATGAGGTCCATAAGGCGGACTGTGTTTAAACTGAATGCGTTGCTCAGCTAAGTGCTTTTCAATATAGTTTTTGTTTGAAGTGGACTGTAAAAAAGTATAAATTTCATCTAGTTTGCGTTTAGCACCAATAAAATTAGTTCCACCATCGCTATAGATCATAGATACTGGACCTCGTCTACTGATGAAACGTTTAAATGCGGAAAGAAAAAGGTCTGAACTGAGGTCCGAAACTAGCTCTAAATGAAGAGCCTTTGTAGTGAGACATACAAAAAGACAAATGTATGCCTTATGCGATTTTACACCACGGTGTCTTAAATGAGTAATAAAAAATGGGCCTGCATAGTCCACAGCAGTGTAAACAAAAGCCTTCACTTCAGAGACGCGAAAGGAGGGTAAATCTCCCATTAAAGGATTTGAGTTATTAGGTTTGAGCTTAAAACAAATATTGCATTTGTGTACTCTTTGCCTGATTAAATTTCTGGCTGCAATAATCCAATATTTATTTCTAAGTACTGATAAAAGTAATGCGGGTCCGGCGTGTAAATTATTAGAGTGATAATAGTCAACTAAAAGTTGTGTTACCCTTTCTTTAGCGGGCAGTAAAATAGGATGCTTTTGGCCAAAATTCAACTGAGAGTGGGATAACCTTCCTCCTACACGAAGTATATTATTATTATTAGAATCAATAAAGGGTTGCAATTTAATTAACGAATTACTACATTTTCCTTTATTTTCAAGTGTAATAAGATCTTCCTTAAAATGTTTTCGTTGAATGAAAGATAAGAGTAATAATTCCGCTTTGTCTAAGTCCATAGTGGTAATGCCACCTCGAGATGATAGTAGTTTTGAAAAGCGCATAATATAAACAAGCGAACGTAATAATTTCAACCAGTTAGAACATCGATCGATTAAGCTATCTAAAAAATGTGTTACTGTAGTAACAGATTCTACATGAAGTGAACAAATCTTAGTTTCCAAAAAATTATGTGATTGAACTTGGAAAGGCTGAATAGGCCATTGATTGAAAGGCAGTGAAATCCAGTTAGGTCCATGAAACCAAAGGTTATAATTTAATAATTTTTTAGGGGTTATAGGTCTAGAGATAACATCAGCTGGATTATCATTTCCACTGACGTGATACCAATGAGATGCGGGTAATTTTGAATTGATTTCTGTAATTCGGTTGGCAACAAAAGTGTGAAACTTATAAGCATGAGAGTGGATCCAAGTTAATGTTACAGTTGAATCGGAAAAGGCGTATATTCTTTGTATCTTACAGCGTTTTTCTATAGTTTGAGTAACAGCGGTGAGTAAATTAGATAATAACAACGCAGCACAGAGTTCGAGTCGAGCAAGTGACTGTTTCTTTAGCGGCGCAATACGTGATTTTGAGGTGAGTAAGTACACATAACCTATTGTGTTTTCATTTTTTGAGGTGCGGATATATACTGAAGCGCCGTAACACGATTCGCTAGCATCTGAGAATCCAATTAGAGTGACGTAAGAACTTCGAGTGAGGCCAACATGACGCGGGATTTTTATCTGTTCTAACAAATTGAGTTCTTTATGGAATTGGTTCCATTTAGTGGAGATAGAAGAAGGTACTTCACTGTCCCAATCTAAATCTAACTTCCAGCATTCTTGGACAAGCAATTTCATAAATGCGGTGACAGGGCCTATGAGACCGAGTGGGTCGAATAATCGTGCGGTGTCAGAAAGTATGTTACGTTTTGTACATTCTCGTGCCGTCGCATTAATTTTATATCGAAAAGTATCATCAGAAGGTAACCAGTGAGTTCCTACTATTTTCGTATTAGCGTCAGAGTCGAAATTGACAATTGGAGATAATTTATGTGACGAAGAAATCTTACTCATAAGTGTCGGGCTGTTCGACATCCATTTAACTAAATTAAAACCTCCTGCTTTGAACATAGCGACCATCTCTTGATATGTCTTTTCAGCGTCAGGTAATCCGTCAATTGAGCTTAGATAGTCATCTGTATACATATGGTGTTCAGTTTCATAAGCGGCGAGTGGAAACTGTGCGCGACTGTCAGCTGCGAGCTGCCGTAATACTCTCATGGCGAGGTAAGGTGAACTAGATATACCAAACGATACTCTATTAAATTCGTATGTTTCTAGCGGTGCGTTGCGATCAAACCTATATAATATGCGTTGAAAAGCATGATGTTGCGAGAACAATTTACATTGGAAAAACATCTTTTCTATGTCACTAGTGACAGCGATAGAGAACATGCGTAAGTTGATAAGTAAATCGAAAATGTTGGTTTGTAAGTTGGGTCCTGCATACAAAATATCATTCAGGGACTTCCCTGTCGAAGTGGCTGCGCTAGCGTTAAGTACAATGCGTGTCTTAGATGTTTGTTTTTCAGGGCGATAGACTGCTCTGTGCGGTATATAATAGCAATTAATATTTGTAGCGGGATTCTGTATTTTTGACAAATAACCATCATTAATATAAGTTTGTAGCGTGGTGTTGTAATCTGTGCGTAAATCCTGATTAGCCTCTAGTTTCTTTTCCAGATGTAAGAAGCGGTGTTTAGCAGTGGCGTGCGAGTTACCAAGGTTCGACGGGTCCTCTTTAAATGGTAAGTGTACAGTATATCTACCAGTTTTGTCGCGTGAATAAGTAGATTTAAATATTTGCTCACATATCTCATCTTCCGGACTGATATGTTTTTTAGACGGCACGTTCTCTAATTCCCAGAACCGTTGAGTAAGTGATACTAACTCTGACATTTCAGAGTTACAAAAGAATGTTTTAGCGGTGCGTGATACGTTTGCGGGTGCAGTGGCGGTAGCGGTATAGCGATGACGCGCGAAGCTAGGATCACACTCAGCTTTACCCATTACAAGGTAGCCTAGTGTGCTTTCAACAGCAATTAAGTCAGAGTTGGGTGAGAAGACTTTATTTTGCCCCAATAAAAACGGGAACAGCTCACTGCCTATAAGACAGTCCACACCAGCTGGTGTATGGAAGCTGTCATCTGCTAGAGGTAAGTAACGTAAATTATTGAGATGCGAGACATTAATACGTGCATTGGGCAAACAATCTGTAATAGTATCTATTACGCGTGCGGTTATTGTATAAAAACAGCGAGGGTCAAAGCGAGAATATATTTTTAATGTTGCGAAACCTAGAGAAGCACTTTGCGTTTGTCCTATGCCCTTTACTGTCGAAGCAATATTTTGTATTTTCAAGTTTAAGCGATCACAGCATTCCTTTGATATGAAGTGACACATTGAACCCGTATCGAGAAAAACACGTATATTATTCCTTTCGTTACCATTATAAACATGAACTATAGCGGTTGGTAAAAGTACAGTTGTATCTGTTACGTAATTACTATTTTGAGTTGTCACTGATAACGCTAGATCATTCATATTTACGCGCGTACTGTTTGCGGCGGCCAAAGTTGAAGGAAGCGGCCCGTCATGCGAGTGCGAAAGGGACGGCGCGACACCGAGTGGCGAAGGCGCTGCGGTAGCCTCGGTAGCGGGAGTGACAGCGAAACTGCGTGGAAATTTATGCCTTAACGCGTTTGAATTAAAGTTTATATTACCTATGTGTAATAGAGAGTGATGTTTCCTTTGACATACTGAGCACGTATTTTGTGATTTACAAAAACTAAAATCATGAAAGCCTAAACAATTCTTACAGAATTTGTGTTGTTCTACTAGTTCAAGTCTTACTTGAGGAGTTTGTTTATTAAAAAAGTCACACTTATACAATGGATGCGGCATATTATTTTTGCAAATAACACATGACCGTTGTTGAATAGGGTGTAATTGCGAATTGTACGACGGATAGGTATTTGTGTTAGCGTGAAACGTATGCGTTAATTTAGGTTTAGTTGGCATAAAATTATTTTTGTTTGAATGCATATTTTGGTATTTACTTTGTTGCGGTTTATTGAAAGAATCACTTTGAGGGGTGCGCCGTAGAGTATGGATTTTATGTTGTTCTTTCACGAATGTCGTTAAATCATTGAATGAAGGCAAATTATTATTTCTCTGTGAATTTTCAAATAGATTGAGAGTTTCTTTATCGAGTTTACTGAGTGCGACATGTGTAATTATGAAGTCCGATAAATCTTGTATATCTAAGCGACGTAATGCAGCCTCTGCTGAACAAAAATGATCAATGAATGAGTCGAGCGATTGATAAGGCTTAAAGTGCAACAGCTGATCTAAGTACATTGACGCTTGTATTCTTTTATCTTGAAATTTATCGACTAGCGCATTCCAAATAATACTATAATTTTCTGAGGTAGCAGAAATACCAGAACAGACTAAAAGTGCTTTACCTGAGAGACATCCTAAGAGATATTGAATCTTTTCAGCATCTGAAAGACGCGTATTTGTGTGAATTAAACTATTAAAGTTTTCATAAAATGTAGGCCATTTTGTAGGAGTACCATCGAATGTAGCTAATTGTAAGGGTGGTAGTTTACGGAGTAATAAGTCGGTTCTCTCTGCGGAAGTTGATATATCACTTTTTTGTTTACACAAGTTTAGGGCTTGTTTAATGTAACAATAGAGTTCATCGAACCTATTCAAGGCACTATAGCTAGGGTTTGAACTGACATTATTTTCAACATAGGCGATTATTAAAGAGTCTAAAGTTTCTATAAAATCTGTTCTTACTTTTTCTATAGAAAGAGATCGAGCGAGAAATTGTTCTTTAATTGCGTTATCTGTAATACCTTTACTGAGATTGTAAACTTCGTTACATATCTCAAAGAGACTGTTCTTTTTTGCTTCAAGCAATATTATTTTTGGAACAGGTCGGGATTGTTCAACGGTTTCTATTTTATTTTTACTCATTATGCGAAATTAAATCGAACGCGGTAATACAAAAGGTAATTAAGTAGTCGATGAGAAATTTAATATAAGCAATATAAATAATATTGTTTACGAAAGAGTTCGATACCTAAATATTAAATAGTTGTATTGGTTAAAAATGGCGGCTAGCAAAACCGAAGTCGTTGCTTGCGAATAAGTAGAAGTTTGCGAGTTGAAATGCGTGGAAGTTGGCGTGCGTGCGAGAGAGATAGATATAGCTAATTAAGTAGGTGAGTGAGCGAGAACGATGCGCTTTGCGGTTAGGAATTTAAATATTTTTATCGAAATATATTGCGATTCAATAAAAATGTAATTATATGAGTTATATGATGCGTATTTGAAAATATACAAAGGCGATAGTAATCATAATTTGTATATCAAGTGCGTAATCGAATTAAATAGGTAATCGTGCCACGTGGGCTAGAATGTGTAGCAAATGTGTGTTTAATTAGAGTAATTTTGTTTAGTTATTAATGTAAGGGTACACAGGTTGATCGGGTCGAAGGAACAAAAGAGTTGGTAGGGAATTAAGGGGTACAGGTACCTGGTCTTTGGAGGATCTCCGTCTTCGATAGCTTGCCTGGTACTGTGGTCAACTCCCTTGACCAACCTCACACACAATATTTTTGCTATCACATACACAGCTTTTACACAGATACCGAGCTCGGTTTAATTTCACTTGGTCACTTTATTTTCTAATATTTTCACATTAACTTATGAGGAAGGACACTGGGCACGTCCGTGCGTAGCGAGAGAGCGAACGAGAGAGAGAGAGTGAGATGCGGATCGGATTGGAATGATTGAGGGAATGAGTGAGCAAATGCGGTGTGTTATGAATTATGAATGAATTTTGTATACTATAGAGAGAATTTAAAAAGCGGCGCGTCCAGATGGCGTTAGCAGTAATCGAAAATAAGCACACACTTTTGCTTAGTACACACTAGTAGGCGTTACTCTGCTAGTTTGTTTTGTTATTTTGTTAAAACATACTTTTGCGTTTAGCAGTATCAGTAGATAGCGACACTCTGCTAAACTTACAAATAATAGAAATTGAAAATTATTTTACTTTGATGCTCTCATGCTGTTGCCCTTGAAGTAAAACTATAAAATGAAGTAATTTGTGCAAACATACTATTAGGTCAATGAAAACTCGTTATAATAATAAGTGTTTGGCTGTACGGTTAGGGAACTTTTGCTTATGAAAAAAATATAGATTTCTTTGGCGATCGGAAATATTAGACTGAATTTTCATTTTGTAAAATCGTGTCCCGGAGAAAATGTGTGAGAAACGTAGAAGATTTTACAATAATCCCATATTTATGGTGGTTTTAAAATTATTGACAAACGCGAATATTTTGGACAGTACCAATCTCCTTTTTTATATGTCTATGTTTCTTTACCATACCATAGACAATTTCAGACGCAGTGTACGGGGCTTACTAAATACTGCATTTTATCAGGTTCGATATGGTCCGAAACTGAACACGCGTTTCTTAATGTCAAATTATATGACAGCCATCCTTTTTATATTCATATTGAGAGAAAGAGATACACTGAACTTAAATTTAGATTTAGTGTGTTTTACAGAATTAGGGCTATTATAATATTATGTCTTTAGACCGTATGAAATTGCCGTCTTGTATAAAGTATATTGTGCAAACTGGAAATACCAAACTGTTTTTTTTATTTAATTTGAAATTGGCTGTACCGATTTTTTTGAAATTTTGTAGATAATTTAAGACATTCATTGTTAAGTAAAAGCAGTGAAAAACAACAACAATTTTGAAATATTACAAAATAATTACAATAAATCTAAACATTGAAATTGGCTACATATTCTACAAGATCTAATTGACCCTCATTTTCAACTAATAAATTTAAACAAAAATTAATAATTCCCTTCGTAAAATTCTGCGTGTGTACTTTGAACATAAACTCTTTATATTTTAATAATATTTTAGTTACGACACTCATTTAAAATGATTTGGGAAATAACCAATACAAATAGCCCATTTCAGATTAATTAAAAAAATCCAGTTTGCACAAAATCTTCATACACAACGGCAATTTCATACTTAAGGCCATACATACATATTTTTAGACGTGAATGTTCTTCGGACCTCGAGCATACGTACCCAGTTCCCTGGCTCGTTTCCTTGCTAAGTATTCCGGGCTCGTCTTGTCCACTCTGGGCCTGCCACGCTTCCGCTTTTCACCTGTATCGCTAGGTGGCGTCCTATTATTCATCACCGCCGCTGCAACAAACGCACATATCTTAATCAGCTGCTTTATACCAGTCATCATCACCAGCCCCACTGCTAGGCACAGGCCTTCCTACATGGGAGAAACACATAAGGAGCTTGGGCCATAACACCACCACGCTGGCCCAATGCGGGTTGCAGTAACAACCGGGACCAACGGCTTAACGTGCCTTCCGCAGCACGGAGGAAATAGAGATTATAAATTTGATTGACCCATGCCGGGACCGACCAGGGCGAGTGCTCAAACCACTACGCCACCGAGCTCCTAACTTAACAACCAAACAACAACCAAAGGGTGTTAAGTTATTGTAGCTTAGCCTAATAAAGTTAGGTAGTAGGAGCTTCCTTTTAAAGTGCTACATCGAAAAAGTTGGCACTTTAACGTAATCGTGTGCGTGCAAGACCGCGTAAGAGCAGTTTGCAATACCGCGTATGTGCTTTTTCTTTCACGAGATGGAAGAAAAAAGATAATGGCCCTAATTCTGGAGAACACATGCTAAGTCTAAATTTAAGTTCAGTGCATCTCTTTCTCTTAAAATGAACACGAAAAGGATGGCTGCCATTTAGAAACGTGCGTTCAATTTTCGTCCTTATGAACGTGATAAAATGCAGTGTTTAGGAAGCACCTTCGTACATGCCGTCTATAATTGTCTATGGTTTCTTAGAAATCTATCTAAATTTAAATGACAGCTCTAAACAGATTCTTGCTATCTTTTTCCTATGACTTAATGCGAGAAAGAGATATACTGTACTTAAATTTAGAATTGAAATGTGTTCCCAGAATTAGGCCCAATATCTTGGATATTTCTACTCATTTCTTTGACTGAATTTGTTTGGCATTTCTCTGGGTGTTGTTTAATGAAAATCTAGTATAAGCGAATCAGCGCTGAGCCTTCTGGCGCCATTTTTAAATTTTGCGACTTTTGTAAATACGCTGTATTGCAAACTGCTCTTACGCGGTCTTGCTCGCCCACCGACGTAATGCCCTTCAAGGCGAGAAGATCTAACGGATCTGAAAATCAGTATAGATTTCTTCGTGTCTTTATCTAGACACGTCTCGAGCCTTAAACACGATTTATAGATTTGGTCTCGATACATTTTTATTTTTGAATGACCGGCTAGTCGAGTAGTCAGCACCCCTAACTACAGAACACTCGGTTAGAGATCGCGGATTCCATTCCCGGTAGAGGTAGATGTTTGTATAATGAGTTTATGTTTAAATAAACCTATCTGTCGGGGTCCTAACCTTGGGGGCTTGATTAGAAACGATGTAGTAGGCTGTTAACTCTACATTAGGTACTAGGTGGTAGACTCATAGGTCGTCTGAGTAGGTACGGTCGACCACAAAAGTAGCTGAACACTTTAGTACTATGTCACAACGACTGTGGCGTCAATATAGTACGGTAGCAACTATAAAGTACATGCACAAGATCAGTGTGACATGGTACTAAAGTGTTCAGCACTTCAAAATCAAAATGAAAAATATATTTATTCAAGTAAGCTTCTAAAAAGCTCTTTCGGATCGTCAAAAATCACAAATTATGTATATCTGTCTATCATGTTTAAATTTACACCGGTTTCCTTCTGTGGTCGACTGTAGCACCGCCTTTCTTATTTCAGCCGTGAAACAGTTCGCTGTGTTCCGGATTGAAGGGAAAGGTAGCCAGTATAATTACGGGGCATGGACGACATTTCATCTTAGGCTTCAGGATGACAACGCACCTGCAATATCAAGTGAGTTTTCTTGTTATTGCAGGTGTCTATAGGCGGCAGTAACCGCTCACCACCAGGTGGGCCGTCAGCTTGTCATCTAGTTGTATAAAAAAAACTAGACAAGTAGTAACAATGAAGATCGCTAGATAAGTAGGGCACATCAAGTAATTACAGTACGTCGAAGCTGGTCGGACCCTATCCTTGCGCCTACACAGCGCGGCACCTCTGATGGCGCACAAGAGCCAAGGACATGAATATAATCTTACATAACTAAATATAGTTACGTTTGCCACACAACCTTTTACCTTTCGGCGTGCAATTTAATATTTGTATACATAATTTTATCAGTATTATTATTAATATTTCCGTCATAACACCAGGCGTATTTCTTGCCTTTTTTTACATATTTTTATACAAAGCACGGCAATTGACCCAACACCACCTGATGTGAAGCGGTAAGGAGAGTCCATTTGCGAAGACAGCTAGTGCAGAATAGGGGCCGTTCAAGTAGGTATTACGTAACGCAATTTGGGGGGCTTGTAAAACGTTACGAAGCGTTACCAGGGCGAGAGGGGGGTGAACAACGCGTTACGTAACATGTTTTTTTTTGTAATTTAAATAACTAGGGAATTAAAATCTTCTAAGTTGGCAACCCTTTTCGTTCCGTGTTTTACAGGGAATTCCTCGATTATATCGTACCGTACGTCAGTTTTATGTTTTCACTCCCAACTCTTTTTGTTTTACGGGGAATACCTTGTCAAATAAAAGTAAATAAAATAAACAATTTATGCAAGTATTACGAGTTATAATTTTCATAGCAAGTTATTTTGGTGTCTATCTAGTCCTTCTTAATTGTCTTTTAGCTAAAAATGGTCACTTGGGTGTTACGTAACGTTTAGTTAGGAGTGGGGAGGGGGGAGGGGGGAGGGGGGAGGGGGGAGGGGGGGGGCGAAATACGTTACGCCGCGTTATATGGGGCAGGGAGGAGGGGGAGTCAAAAATCTTAGAAAATTGCGTTACGTAATACTTGAACGGTACCATAGACATTGCACTAGCCGACTCCACCTTGCCGGCACAAAGGGTGCTTGCACATTGTTGAAGGTGGCCATGCTGTACTCGTTCAAGGAAACCTCTGCAGAGATCTTATCTTAACCTGAGCATACGCGGGAGAGAAGTTTCTCTGAAACTACTCCGTTCATTTCTTTAATTACTATGAGGCAATTATGAACATTCGCCATATATGGGGACTATCGAGATATATGGAGCCGCCACATTTGAAAAAATCGCTATAATAGTGCAAAAACATCGATTGGGCTAGACAATATTATAGTACTTGTACACAGGACAGCACATCAAGTGTAGAAAAAAAGAAAAAAAATGTACGTTAGCATTTTAGACTTAAGGAGGTTTGGCAAATAATATTAGGAGCTACAACTATAAGCGAGTGAAAAAGGATACATCGCCAAAATAAAAAGAGACCTGTGTAAGTGTGTAAGTTATGTAGTTCGTACTGATAAAAACTTTTGTAATGTCCATTGCATCGAAATGTCCACTGTGTCATAATGTCCACTGCATTCTAATGTCTACTGTATCGATGTGTCCACAGTTTTATCATGTCCACATTTCAAACGTTTTTATAGAAAAAACTGCGACACCGCCAAATATTCATCATGGCGCGTATGTCACTTTGGTGACGTTTAGTTGACGTCTATGTCGCCCGCCATATCGCCAAAATAAATAACGGTGATATCGAAGAAAAATCTCAATCATTGTACAAACAAACTACGGATGAAAACGAATTATTAGTTTAGGTTCAGATTTTTTGAGATTGTGTAAATATACCTGGCCAGTTATGAAACATCTCCTTTACCTACATGTTACAGATACAAATCCAGATACAGGGAAAGTTTTGACATAGTGGACTATTTAGTACAGTTGGTCATTTTAGTACAGTTGGTCATTTTAGTACAGTTAGTCATTTTAATACCGTGGACGTCACACTGTATTAGTCCGGTGACAGTCAAAGACAGTTGTAGAGATGTTAATGGGTCTAATTCTGGAAACACACTTTCAATTCTAAATTTAAGTACAGTATATCTCTTTCTCGCAATAAGTCATAGGAGTAGTAGTAGTAGGAGAAAAGGTAGCAAGAATTTGTTTAGAGCTGTCACTTAAATTTAGATAGATTTCAAAGAAACCATAGACAATTTTAGACGGCATGTACGGAGGTGCCTCCTGAACACTGCATTTTATCACGTTCAATAAGGTCGAAAATGAACGCACGTTTCTAAATGTCAAATTATATGACAGCCATTCTTTTCGTTTTTATTTTGAGAGAAAGAAATGCACTGAACTTAAATTTAGACTTAGCATGTATTCTCCAGAATTAGGGCCAATGTATCGATAACGTTTTCGAAAGAAATGTAATCGATGGGTCATTTTCTTTTAAATTCGATTTTCTTGCTAGCGTTGACACTAGATTGCCGCATCGAAACATCGACGATTGTATTGAGTTTTTAAAATGCTTTTTTAAAAATATTATGATTTCATGTGGTTTTTTAGTTAGGTAAACGGTTACCGTAGTAGCTCCTGCTTTTTTGAAGTCGGTCAAACCCCATAGACTAAACAAACTCCCTTGTCTATCACAGACATACCCATTTCTTTAGCTTGTTTTCTCGCAGCCACGTTAGCTAAGTACTCAGGACTGGTCTTGTCGATTCTCGGTCTTCCACGTTTCCTTTTCACCGGCGTAATAGCGCTCGTTTCGGCTGAGAAAAAAAAACACAAACGGAGGTTGTAAAATAAAAAGAAAAAAAGAAAATTCATGCTAGGTTCCAGTAAATAGTTTCGGAAACAGCGTACAGAAGAATACGGGGTTCACAATTCTACATAATGAATAAATAAATGGTAATATTACTACGATAATGGAAAATAATAGCTACATTTGTAACAAACATTCCTTAAAAAATAAATATTGCGGGACAAAAATAAGCAGAATCCTACATTTGGACGCGCATCTTGGCCGGAGAGCTTACGATATGTTTGACGATAGATTTCCTAGGCAGACGTCGTAAAATGTATACTGTAGGAGCAGATGTATGCATGCTAGGAGTTAAAACTACCGTTATCATTACTCCCTACTTCTAATAACCTGTCAAATTGGACTGGCCCCCCGATGCAAGCAAAACGCTATCTCTAAGAGACCTGCTCACTTTACTCCCAAGGATCCATTAGTATTAAAAAAATGTGGTGACTTCATAAAAAAGTAAAATGGTTTTTTTTAATCAGCTGTGCCACTTAACATTATCGATCAAACATTCAAATAAATGGCAACACAATATTAATATAAATGGCAATATATACACATTGCCATTTATATTTATATTGTGTTGCCATATCATAAATCATCTCAATACAAAGGGTTACCTATTCAATCATCGGAATTAATAAAAAACCGGCCAAGTGCGAGTCGGACTCGCGTACGAAGGGTAACCTGTTGCCGTTATCAATATCAAGCAAAAAAATCACGTTTGTTGTATGGGGCCCCTTTAAATATTTATTTTATTCTGTTTATTAGTAGCTATTTGTTGTTATAGCGGCAAAAGAAATACATCATCTATGAAAATTTTAACTGTCTAACTATCAAGGTTCATGAGATACAGCCTGGTGACAGACGGACGGACAGCGGAGTCTTAGTAATAGGATCCCGTTCTACCCTTTGGGTACGGAGCCCTAAAAATAAGGCTAATGATGTTATGATAGATTGTGAATAAATAATTGATCAAGAACCTATCAAAATACTATTAAAATAACTAAAAAGGTTGGCTAAAAGTTATTCCACTCTGTTATATTCTGTTAAAATGTCACTGTCATAAACACGGTTGGCAAGTCAACTTCATAAACTTTGTTTTAATTCCAATTCTGTGTTTCGTTTGATTCGCGTCTCTAGTGTTACAGTTTTATGTTTTTGACTTTATAGCAGATTTATTTTTTATATTTCTATTATTATTCACATATTACTATAAATATTTCCTTTGTTAACTAGCATCCATAAAATAGAATTATTATTATTATTATTTATTTTTTGCTATTATTATTTTCTGTCGACTGCTTACAATGTGATTTCTAACTTAAATTTTTCACCCAACAGGTGGCGACAGTGACAGGCGTCATTCACGTTTCGTCATACGCAGTTTCGCATTTTTTATAATTGTTTAATTACATTTTTGAGCAATTTTGTACTTTATGTAGTTTTTGCTGCCAAAATAGACAACAATGTGACATTGGTACCTGATGGATTTTCTCAATTTTTCTGTGGCAATCAAGCAAACGGCCCACCTGATGGTAAGCGGTTACCATAGTCTATTTACGCTTGCAACACCAGGGGATCATTTGCGCGTTGCCGACTCTGTAAAAACCTTTCGCAATTTCTTATCGGATTTACATACTAACCATTATCTACATTGAAATGTAAAAATATGGAGCTACAGCTAAAATTATATAGTAGAGCCATATTCATAAAAAGTTATGGCTAAAAAGTTGACTAATCGTGCGATCAGTCTTGATACTGGCTCTGTAGAATAGATAGATAAACACACACAGTGTGTATTGCAAGTAAGTTAAGCTGCAAGTTATCGTAAGTTAAATAGATCGCAGCTCCGTGATTGATCTCACTCAATCCACGGGATCTGATTAAGGTACCGATATTCTACAACCCGCTGGTTTGTCTGCAGATAAATGAGAAAAAATCTAAATAAAACCGTACGACCATCGGCCAACCTTTTTGTATTCATATTGAGAGAAAGAAATGCACTGAACTTAAATTAAGATTTAGTGTGTTATCCAGAATTAGGATCATTATCTGATTTTGATGTTGATTTGGTATTTTAAGTCTGAAAACCGACGTGATTAGGATGGTTCTAAGCTATAATTTATGAAGATCAGTTCAGGCGTTTCATGACTATCAGCTCATTTTCTAAATGATAAAAGGGTTTTACTCACTTTCTCAGATCCGATTGATTTGAAATTTGGTGTACTCTCACTTCGGTGACATTCCCATGACATACTAACCTTGAGCTGATCCTATACCATCCAAAAAGACTGCGGGATGCTTAATTGTTCAATAACTTACAGCAGATAGAGCGTGTTTGGGCTCTTATGAATAATTTCAATGAGATGGTGTTACATAGATGATTAATGAGGTCGAGGATTAATTAAACTTTTCAATTTTATCTATTTATGGTATTAGTATGTGTTGTATGTTTTTAATTAACTTTTTAGACATATTTAGTAAAAAAAATATTGTGTTTCTTAAAAACCTATTATTACTGTTGTATAACTTTACTTCCTCAATGGTCGACTGGGAGAGAATGGTGTATAATATTAAATCCCCATACCATTTTTTTATAAAATAACAAAATAACGCTCTCTCTTTTCATAAAACTCTAATACTGGAACAAGCCATTACTGGGCATGAAAGGCTTTTCATCTAAGGCCTGGGAAAGACAACGCACGCAATACCAAGCAATTTGTTCCTTGTTATTGCAGATGTCTGTAGCCTGTCAGCCTCTTACCACCATGTGGGCCCTCAGTTTGCTTGTCATCTCGTTATATAAAGAAATTAGAAGTAATAGCTTTTATACATCCTAGGAATACCTCCTTTAATTTCTCTTCTCTTATTTGATTGTACTTACGTGTATTCATCTGCTCCGGCTTATGTCTTGCAGCATAAAGCTCCACCGCTGGTGGCACGAAGTGTGATACCGGGGAACGGTAGTCCACACTGAGAGGTAATCCACCTGGCACTGTTGGCAAGAAGGTACTTATAAAAATGTAATGTAACACCACTATTGTATTGGGATCTTTAGTAATGACAGTTGTAGCTGTAAATTTAATCCCTTTGCCCCTTTATAAAAGGGAAGGCAAAAGGATCAAGCCCATAATGCTATGTAACATGTTTCAATGCATATTATTTTTTCCAATTATTCCCGATACTGTCAACAGAAGCTAAACCAATTCATTAGTAAAATATTTATATACTTTTAGGATCTAATCTGTGCCACCCATATTTAAAAAAATAGTGGTCCGACTCACTTGACCTTTAATCACAAGTAAATTGGAACCTACTGAACATTTAGATATAAAGTATGGAAAAGACACCACCCATTACCACTACGTTCCATTCAAGTATGGCTACATACCCTTTACTTAAGACCCATTTACACAATGTAAGTTTCTTGCCTGTAGCGGCTGTAGTATACAATTAGTTTGAACCAAGAAAAGACGTGCATAGTCTAATGTGTTGTTTAGTGCTCATTTGTTGCCTCAATTAACAGGCAAGAAACTTGCATCTTATAAACGGGCCTTTAGTCTTTTGCTCGTGTTAATAAAATCTCAGCACTTACAAAAGTCGAAATTAATAATGTAATATGTTTATGACATTTAAATATGTGGCTTGACAGGTTAAACTTTTAATCCCTTGAATAACAGTTTGACTACATACCTTTATCCAGCCCATAGATATCTCCGTTCTCCAGTTTAGGCTTCTTCTCCGGGGACTCTTTGCTTTCGTCTCCGCTGCTCTGATGGGGGGAGGACTCTTCAGCCTTCAGCTGGGGAAGGGCCGAATCTAGCTGACTCTCGCACAATGCCATGTTGCTCAATGATAATTACTATATAACTCTGAAATATGAAGAAGATTATTTCTAAAAAGGAAAACATATTTTTGTCAATTTGTAATTAGGGATTCCAATGAGATTTTAATTTGGATCTGATAGGCCCACAAGGCGGAGGCAGCTAGAATAGTGTGTTCAGCCTCACTTCCGTGTGAAGTTATTTGGCATGTTTTGTATAAAAAATATATCCTTTTTTTTATATTTATTTACATCTAATGACAAGTTACAGTAAATTTATAAGCCTGCCTTGTTCCTATAAGAACCTCTGTCAGCTTCAAAATTCATAACATATTAAACATTTTATCTAACTTTTAGTTTGGAGTAAAAGAAAGGGTTGGCGGCTTAGGGGTGGCCACCCCTGCCATACCTTGTAATAACACAAAAGGGCTTGTTTTTAGCCTTTTTCCCCCAAAACAATCATAAAAAGTAGACCTTATAATATTGCCACAGACCTTGTAATCTTTTCCCAAACCAATCTTTATAAATATATTCTATCAATAAATTGTCTTGTTTATTTTTATTACCACTACAATTTAGATCTCATGGCTTTCGTCAAATTCAATGGATTCAAAATAAGCTATTGGGCAATTGGATCCCATTACTCAGGGTTATGTTACCTGAATAACTACATACATAATTGAAAGGGAGGAGCCGAAGGAGTCTAAGCAGTACCTATACTAGGAACTAATCAGCTAAAACTGTTTTGTTTTTTATCTAGTCTAATATTTTGCTTTAATAATAGGTAAACAAAGCTCTAACCCAATAAATAATAAGATGTAGTAAGTACCTATGTACTAAAATTCATAACTATTCTATTGGCAAGAAACCAATCTTATTCATTGAATAGAATGGTAATTGAAAAGTGAAAATTGAAACATTATTACACTAGTTATTATTGCATAATAAACTGTTACAGTGTTAGAGTATAGGTTGTGTTAAGTTGCTTCCTATTAAGTGTGTCCTGTTATCAAACAATATTTAAGTCTATATAATGTTATTGGTTATTATCAAAAAACAGAAGTAGGCTCATATTTTAAGTTGAAAACTAACGCAGTTGTAATTACAAATCTTATCAACAAATAAGAAAAGCAGTAAACGTTACAGCTCACTAGAGAAACGACGTAAGTCACGTACCTGTTCGTTCAGCACGAAACCATTTTGTTTTATACGACTAATTTAACACTATTGTACACTTAGAACCTCTTAAAACTTATACAATAACAACTATAATACAAATTCAAGTCAATAAAAACTTAATAAAACAACAAAAATCGATTTTAAAACAACATACGAAAGGAAAAATTCATACTACACTTCTTTACACCAATCAATTACACTAGTAGCAAGTGGTGTGCATAAAAGACACGGTAAAATACGTAAATAACACAATTTTGATTAATATTAAATGCGCGCACTACATCCTCATGCAATGTATTCGATTATAAAAGTGATTACAAAAGTTTTCTATGGAGATTATCGAAGATATAAACAAAAATCGCGAAACCTAAATACTGATCCGACGTCCATTACTGTTCCAATGAACTTACGCGACTGCCTACGGAAAGTGTGAAAAAGACGAAAATATTTTTGTAATGGCAACATTTTCGGCAACTTGACCTTTTTACCGATTATGTGGCGTTGTCGTGTCATTATGGTCCGAAGTGCACTCCAATATCAGATGATATGACGTCATCACTAAATTAGTCGTACATTGATGTGACAGCTTTGCAGTTAATTTGACATTTGGAAGTGACATTTTAAGAATTCGGACCTTTATGACAAGTTTACTGATTGAAGCCACAGTCTACTGAAATTGGTCGGTTAGTAAATTAAATTAACAAAAGTTTTGGTATTTATTTAAAAATTTACGAAACAATTTAAAATACTGCATATTTTTTAAACCTTTGAAATATAATGGAAAAGAAAATTGACTCGCTGGAAAATTCCATAATTTAACATGTAAACAAGCAACATTATTATGGGTGTGGGACAAGCGTGTAGAGGAAGACAGTGTAAAAAAGCGATAGTTATAGGTAGGTCGAGCGTCGAGTTGGCATTGTATTATTACTAAGTAGACGTCGTTATCGGTGCTTGTGCTATCGCGAGGCGAGGTTATCTTTTGTGTGGTTTCACCTTGTAACTCGTATAATATTCGTCTCTCTAGCGTTTGTATGGAATTCATTAACTTACGTGTATTGACCTGAATATTAATTAAGTATTTAATTTAAATTTTTTGTTTGATTTTTTAATTTGGTGAGTTAAACATAGTTTTCAGCTTTTTAAAAGTATTTTTTCTTTGACTTATGTGGGGGTAAAGTTAGAAAGAGAAAAGAAAAGTGCTGTAGCGGTTTTACTTAATATTATCTAAGTGCGATAATAAATAGGTATTTATTTAGCTTCATATTAAAGTTTATATCATGAATGGGTATTGTTTACTACATTATAATGAACTTCTAATCAGATATCTTTGCACTGTTCAATGTATATATTCATTTTTATAGACGACTGAACTAGGAAATAATAATAGTTTTATTTGAATACAATATTTTATTACAAAAATATTTTGAAAATCATAAAAAATATATGCAATATGCGCAAAGTAAGCAATGTTTGAAAACTTGTAGGTAATCGGGATTAAAAGTTTTCTATCATTGCTTTACCTTTTTTAATGTCTTTATTATTCATAAATAAAATACAAAAAAATAATCAATCACAGAAGTGTATTTGGAAAATCATACTAAGTACTTTAACGTTTACCTACAACTTAAATTGATCAAACTTAACTACTTAATTATTTCTTTTTAGTCATATTATAATAAGGATGTAGGTATTTTCCTACCCATTTGATTATTCCCTTGTTAAACCCATTTTCGATTCAAGGGGCATACTAAATAACTTTAACTTTCTTTTTTTTAACTTTATAAAATGCTTCCTGAATTGAGTATGAACAGTGGAAAAATATGAAAGGTACCTACTCTTTAGAAGTTGAGAAAATAAAGTTGAAAGTGATTTGGTATTTTCTATTTTAGTTGAAATAAGTTTAACGATAAATGTGTAGTCCGTTAATTGTGTATGTTACTTTTTTATACAAAGCACGGCAAACAAGTCATCACCACCTGATCTGAAACGGTAAGAAGAGTCCATGTGAGAAGACACTGTTATAGTCGCCTCCTCCTTGCCGGCCCATGATATATCATTACCTATCAATTAGGCTTTCATAAGGGTTATTATGTTACATGTGACTCTTAATAGTAGGTATACTTAAGGGAAAAAAGGTTATTTAATTAGGTACTACGTAAAAAATAATTTTCTAAGCAAACTATTGAGGTTAAAGTACTAAATGAACGATTTAATATTGGGTAATTTTTTTTGACATTGTTAATGTTTTTTCACATACGTCGAAAAACCCAATCTTCTGGATTTACTTCAAAGTATTTGGTCTCATCGATCCTACGATAATGCCATGTCATCTACATTAGTTAACAAAAGGAATATTGATCGGTGTCTATGACCTACAATGAATTAATCAATACTTTTGCAGAGGCGTGGAGTACTATCGAGTATTAGAGGGCATAGATATCTATCTATGGACGGTTATTTAATATAGAACATCTCATTATCACTTACAGTGAACTAAGCAAATCACTGATTATGTAGTTTAGAAATAAGTAAGTATGTTTTGATAAAAAAAATCACATCGACGGCAAAGTGATGCGATGCCCAGTTCGGAGCAGTTATAGCAAAACCCATATTTTTAATTAGCGTTTAACTTAAGTCCAGGTTAGCTTCTGGCTTCATCATAACAGGAGGGGGAGGGGGGTGTAAGATG
The DNA here is from genome assembly GCA_947347705.1 of Nymphula nitidulata. NCBI lineage: Eukaryota > Metazoa > Arthropoda > Insecta > Lepidoptera > Crambidae > Nymphula > Nymphula nitidulata. Next base: position 7,352,737 of record OX374645.1, on the reverse strand, counting down.
GACGGTATTGAAATTCATTTCATTTCGGCATCGAAATATTTTAGATATATGTGGGGCTCCTCTGTCAGAGATAGGCTAACCACTACCAGTTGCTCCTTACTCCAGCAAGAATCGAGAGAAGGTTTGCGGGTGTCCATGACGGACTCAATTCTAACGTACACAGATAAGCGACATCTCCACGAAGATTGTCGTACCTACCGGGCTATTCTATTTCTTATAGTTATGATCGTCTGTGGCGGTAGCTATCCATTGCTGCGGTACAAAGACACAGAACCACAACGACCGACCGTTACGCAGTAGATTTGCAATCAACTCAGCGACAATCACATAAAATATGACCCGAATGCAGTTCCAGGTATACATTGCGATTGAGATAAGCTGCATTATGTCGCAATGGATATAGTGGGACAGACCTAGATTATTGATATATTTTAGTGGGATCCACCCCTTTATTTAGATTGTCAAAGATAAGATAAGATAAGTTTTTTATTTGCTAAACATGTGTATACATAAAATGCAGTTGTTACAATAGTTAGCGAGTGATTTAATTGGCTGCCGTAGATTATCTTAATGCCTTATTTTGGTATAGCACTTACTTTACTGAAGGTTGAGGTACGGTCGAACTTAGAATCATTTTAGTATACATGTAGGACCTACCATGTAACATTACAATGACTGTAGCGCTCATAATTGTAGTAAGTATTAATTGTACGAGCACAATACTCAGTGTGATGTGAACTGGTACTTAAGTGTTAAGCTACTTCTCAGTTCGACTGTACCTTTTTTTTCGAAGTGGAATCCGCTTACGGACGATACCCTAAACCGCTGGTTAGGTGGACCAGCGGACCGTCGTCTAGACGTGGGCCTGTGCAGGGGTCGCCCAGCGCCTGATCATAGCGGCACTGGGAATACCTGCTAAGCCACTCCGGTTTCCCCTATGCCCTTAGTGGAGATGACAAGGGGGTTTGCCGAAGCAATTCACCGAGCCACCTCCGGGCAGCCCGACCCTAGAACCGACCAGAGTCAGTCCTAGGGCGGGGCACCAGGCTTCACCCCGAACCGGTACCGATGTGAGGCCCACTCAGCCACCCCAGGGCCGGCCTAAGCCGAACTTAGAGTGGCGACAGCGCCAAAGGGGGTTGCCCGGGAGAAACCCAGGGCAACCCAGACGTGACGGGCCTGTGTAATACATGTGGGAGGAGAGTTCGACTGTACCTAGATAAGTAGTGTAAAGTGAAATAATTGTGATGTACCTATAAACCAGACACAAATAGATACCGTCTCTTTCTCTGAAGACACACGCCAACCAATTGGTAAGGACAAAAGGTCAAAGCCGCAGAATACTTTTACTCCAAGGAGCTGTGTCTTGGCTTGTGGCAACCTCAGAATGAGCAACTTCAGTTGGATCAGTCCAGTTTGCTCATTCTGAGGCAGGCGCTATTATTATGAAACTCTTTCCCAATAGAAAACTATTCATAAATAGTTTTTGTAATCGGATGAGTAGATTTAGTCAGGGTCCGAAAACCACTAGTAACCGGTAACACAATTGTAATTACTGGGCATGAAAGATATTTCATCTTAGGTCTCAGGATGACAACGCACCCTGTATTCAAGTGTTTTTTTCCTTGTTATTGCAGGTGTCTATAGGCGGCGGTAACCGCTTACCACCAGGTGGGCCGTCAGCTTGTTTGTCATCTAGTTGTATATATATTTAAAAAAATTGGGTATCATTATTATCGGTATCCAAATTCAGTGACTCATATAGATATCTAAAATGTACGGTAGCGGTTACACGCGACCGATATATCAAAACTATTAACCGATAGGTACCCTAAAAATTAGGGTACCTGTATTTAATGGGATTTCGATCGCATAAACTGGCACGTTATGTGTAAAACCGTTTTAAATTTGTGAAACTTATCCGACCTAAATGTTAAGGTAGGTACCGTTATTACGGGTAGGCTTTTAATTTTGGTATCATTTGAATGATGGATTAGCTGATATCTAAACTTTCGGATACCGTTAATATCGGTATCATCATAAGTCTGATGTCTTTTGACAGTACCTGACACTTCTTGCAAAGGCAACATATAACTACCTTATTTATATGTATGTTGCCTTCAAAAATGTCGTTAGATTTGCGCTAGATCCACTTTTGTTGTAGACTGTGAAAGGTCATAGGGTACATCATCATACCAGTCTATGATGTCAACTCCTGAACAAAGACCTCCCACAACGGTTTTGCGCAACCTGTATCCAACGGCTGCCCGTGACCCTGACCAAGTCGTCTGTCCATCTAGTGGCTGGCTGTCCTACTTTGCGCTTTACGGTACGTGGTCACCCTCTAGAAGTTTAACGCCCCACCGGTCACTTATGCCCTGCGAAAGTTACTCTAGATTATTATTAGGTTTTGTTGTATTTCCGCAACAAGCAAAGTCATCAAGACTATTATGATGGTTTTTATGAGGGTATTTTTATTAAGATGCCATGTATCTAATGGTGTGTTCCATCTAAAAGAACTTTTACAAACCCGACATACCAGGCGCACATATTATTAATAATAAATAATAACAATATTCATACACTCACACCTATTATCTAGCCCAAAGTAAGCATCATTAAGAGCTTGTGTTGTGGATACTAGATAACGGAGAAATAATGATAATAATTAGAAATATACTAAATAAATGTATAAGCCTCCATGACTGTTTAATAAGAATGTTCGTATGCCTAATATGGTAGATCATAGTGAGACTAACTTTTCTTTTTTTCAATGTAACATTTGTTATTTATACATTTGATCATAACGAATAAATACTATTTGTATTTGTATTTGTACTAGTAAAGAAATGCTCGTACTCATTATACAAACATTTACTCCTACCGGAGTTCGAAACCGGGACCTCTTGACCGAGTAGCCTGTATAGCAAGGGGTACAGACCACTCGGTAACTGTCTATCTCATACATTTATGACGTCTGGGTGTTAAAAGATTACATTGCTAGTGCAATAATTATTTTTCTGAGCTAAAGCTCATTGAGAACGAGAAATTTAGTTGGGAGCAAGGACGTTTGTCTGCTTTTATCGCAACAGAAAACTTTCTCTTGAGTTTTATATAGGGTAGGCATAGTCTCATAGCCATCAAGTAAAGGCACGTAAGTATAGTGCCAAACGTGCTAAGAGTGTCTGTGCTACTACCACTTACCACCAGGCAGTTCGTGTGCTTGTTTGCTATCCATGTCGTTAAAAAGTATTGTCACGATGACGTTAACCTTTCGGTGAAAGGTTAAACAAAATCTTAATTAAACTGCTAAGGCTTTTTATTTATTTATTTATTCTTATTTGGATTATTATCTATGGTGTTGATTAACTAGCACGAACTGTCGGGAGCAGGAACGAGGAAAAAGGACCCTGATCCTGGATTAGAGACATCTAGATTGAAAATGTATACCTACAACTTTTGTTTTTTCTGAATCATCTTAATCATTTCAGCCGAAATATGCCCACTGCCTTGCATAGGCCTCCCAAGGATCTCCTGATTGATTAGTCCAGCTCTGCCTACATTCATAGGTTTCCCGCAACCCTCACTAGCTAATCGGTCCACCTTGGTCGTTTTCTCAATACTAATGAAAAATTGTCTAGGCTTCTATATTAAGTTTCCAAACCCGGATATATAAGTAATAATAATTTAGTATCTGGCTGGACACAGGAAGAGTAAAAGCACAGGTATAAAAGATTCCAATGGGTTGAAGTGCTCTATGACTTGTGGTTCTGGCTCCACAATATGGTAAGATAAGATATAGGTACCTACCGACACTTACAGAGAAAGAGATATACTTACTACTCTTAGATTTACTCGGCGCATTCGGGAACGGTCCTCTAATCTACAAAGTTCCAGGAGATAGACATTTATAAATAATGCCAAAGAGTAATGTAAGTATTTCTCATGAAACCATATTGAACTTATAAAAAAAATGGTAGGTTGCATTATGCAAAACAGTTGCATTATGAACAAAAGTAAAAGTAAAAAAAGCTGTGATTATGAAAATCGCTTTTGTTATGAACGGAGTAAGGGCGGTCTTAAGAGTATTCAAAGATACACACTATACAAATACCTAAAGCTTTTGTCATTTTAAACTGCATCATGTTTATGGAAGAGCGGGGCCTCCTGCCACAGGTATACAATATACTTACTAGGTAGGTCCCGGCCTTAGATTATAGTTATGTATGTAAAAGCTATTGAAATAAAGAATTTTGATTATTTTTTAAATTTGAATTACTCTGTGGTCACAAGGCCAAACTGCTACCTGTATTAATTTTTTCATAAAATATTTCAAGTCTTTCTTACTAAACAATATAAATAAATAAAAGAATCAGAATTTCAGGACTCTAGAGATTCATGGGCAGTGTGATCCGAAAAAGCCTAATTTTCAAAAGATACCCTACTGATATAATGTATTCTGTGGTTAGAAATTAATATATTATTACTTTATTACAATTGAAAAAATAAAAAATGGCAACATTTATCTAACGTCAAACTAACTGTTAGCTCTTATTTCCATTTCCATTTCTAAATACAATAGTGCGCTAAATGGCGCTAAACCGATCAACGATTTCACATTGTTTAGTAGTTACCACTTCACTTGATGTTATGCAGTATCTCTACTTATTTTTTGAGCAGTATTATGAAGGGTTTTACACGATGCAACGACAACGCAGCGTGAATATGCTACCCTGGCTGCACCTTCTGTACTGCCCATTATGGTGCTTTTGTAGCCTCTTGAAGGTACCTTTAATATAGAAAGTAGGGAACAGACCACCATACTTTAATGGATTCTAGGTCTTGGATATATGTAATTATGTTCTAGATATAAAAAAGATGCATAACTTAATTCTAATACAAAGAAATGGGGGTCGTCGCGGGATATGAAATAAAATGAAAACGGAAAAGGCCTATAACTCTTCAGGAGCACTATCCATGCTACTGTCAAGCATAAATTGCATGATAGAAGGCAGGCGGTCACTGCAAAGAGAATATAAAACGCTAGTCACTGAAACAGGGTCTTGCTTGACTGGGCATAGCCATGATTGAGCCTTTCTCTATTCAGGTTAATTGATAATTTCAACGGTAGTTGGATGCCTACGAACTTTGCGGTGATTATACTCTTTCTAATCTGTGGCGGTGATGCCTGAATAGAAGTGATGTCAGATTATAAAATAATTAGCTGTCTTTGTGGCATATGAAAAATAAAATTATTTTTTTAGCTTCTATGCCACAAATCTGTTTAATTTGTAAATGGTCAGCTAGAATATCTAGTCTAATGAAATCCACAAACACACACTCAAAAACGATATTTGGAATCACTTATTTAATTTTTTTACTATGGCAATCGGTCGTTCTTAGTCAAAACATGGATCAAATCAAAACAACCATTTGTGCCAAGCTCAAGTTAGGATATTTGGAGTCAAAGTAGTCAAACCATAAAAGTCCATGAGCTAAACTATTAATGAATATTCAAAAACATGAAAATACTACAAGTAAGGTCTATAGTAGATCTCCCTTGTATCTAGGCCGTTGAAACTCATTTAATCGCGTAAAATTATCTCTAAACACTGTAAAACGTTTTTCTACACTAGGCAATTCCGAACTATAATACATTAGCCAAATACAACGGGGCAAATCTAAAAAAACGTAAATGTTTATAAAAAAAAACTCATTACAAAAATAGTCTCAGACCATTGAGTACCTGCTGTCAGGGGTGTTTGGCGGGTTTTTGTGGCGTCAGTGAAAACATTGAGTTATAAAAGCGATGTAGTTTTATTATTCAAGTGTTTTTGTTGACGTGCAACTCAAAGATTATTAGAATAAAAGTGATGGTGCGAAATACGATGAGAACTTTTTGTGGTTATCCACCTCATCAAGTAGCACATATGGAGACTGCCATCATATATTTCGCGTCAAATACTCCCAAGATGCATTGAAATGCCATTTCAATGCAATGAATAAAGAAATAAGAAATACTAAAGATATGGCTGTATGGCTCTGTACCATTGCCTTTCCCTATGGGGATAAACAGAACTACTACTACTGTCAGGCTGACAATGACATTGACGGACATGTTTTTGTTATGACTTTTGTTGTCGAGTCGAGTATAACCTTGTTTATTTGTTTGCTGTTATTCCTATTTTTCCATTGTATAATTAAGATAATTAATTAAAATAGGGGCGCTATTCCAATAATGAGTTAAAATCAACGTATCGTAATAGAGAGACGACGCTTTTATTTTAATTAAAAATGAGTCGCTGCGACTTTAAAATTGTTTTATTAGGAAGTGAGCATGTCGGAAAGACTAGCTTAGTATATAGATTCGTAAGCTGCACATTCACAGGAGGCACACCTTATCAAAACGTGAGTATATTCAAAAGATACCAACTAAAAATAATGTACATAGTATAAGTCTAAATCATTGCATTCGGTCCAATTTCCTATGCTATTTTTATTTTATTTACTCTGAAAAATATGTTAATTCTATTGTTATTGATAAACGATTATGTCCTTTATAGACATGGAGATTATGCTGAATCATTTTGCAACATGTTTTCCGATAACAATGGGTATTGTTTTTGTTTTCAACTTTGTTTATTTTTATACAAATATATTCTTAAAATGTTTGAAACATATACTAGAAAAACATGGAGTGCTGAAATAGTATATTTCGACATTATGAGGGCCTAAATTAGTTTATAACATAAATACAGATAGACTAGGGAAACATGTGGTTATCCCAAGTCCATGGTAGCTAAATGCTCAGAGCAGCCACCCGGACTGTGAAAGGTTGCCGCCTCAATTCCTGTCCCAGAATAAGAAGGTATAATATCATACCAATTTGGTAAATTTTATGATCTCTTTCTATTATCTAAAATATTTATTTATACTTTCAAGTACACAATGCTGTATTTTAACAAAAACATGCTTAGGAGCGTTAAGAAATTGAATACACTGATAGGCTACAACTCCACAAAATGTGTTGTGAACACAGAATGATAAGTGAACTTTGAGACTCAAATATTAAACTAGACATAGTCACAATGAAATACCAATTGTGTATTAAGGAAAAAAATGTATAAATTATAAAGTTAATAAATGATTCTTAATTCCTGCTCCATGTCCTATACAAATATGAGTACATATTGCATAAATACTACTAAAATTATAATAGCAAAAGGATGGATTGATGGTTGTTTGTTACACAATTACACCAGAATGGTTGAACATATCAAATTGAAAATTGGTATAGATATATATAATTTGGATTAAAACATAGGTTATTAGGATATGTTTTCTCTGTATGGATATGAAGCTAGTAAACATACATCACAGATACAAGACTATTTAACATTAAACAATATTTAACTTAAATTTTTTTTCTAAGGAGTATAATTATCCTTTTACACATGAGATAGAGATATTAGTACAAATAGTGTATATTGCTATCAGTGTCAAAACACTTGTGGTAAAAATTATGCTGACCCTTACTTGCTGTAGCAACAGGCATATTTCTTCTATGTATTATTTTATAGCTGAAGTAATTGTGTGATAAAGCAAATTTAACGGTTGACCTATCTATCTATCCCTTTCCTATACTTACTGAGAGAAAGGGATATGTAGGGGGTAAGAAATAACCCTTCAATCCAAACACAGCAAACTGTTTTACGGCTGAAATTGGACAGGCGGTAGTACCTTATCTTATCATGGGGCCGTGACTTTGCCACAATGCACTTCGATCCTTCGGGATCTTTTGTGCCATCCCTGCCTTCACTCCTCCCACGTCCTGAATATAGCTGCCATAAGATTCACTATATCTTTGGCGTGAAAGAGTAGTCTTCTGGCTTTGGATACGCCACTTCCAGAAGAGTTATTCGGTTGTGCAGGGGAATTTTTCATTTTGTGTAGCATATAGTTGGTGTCAAAATGTACTGTGAGTGCTCTCATGAGGAAGCGAGCCTGTGTTCTGCCGTTTGTACAGATGTATTTACTGGCAGTAGTACCTACTACCGACTTCTCTTTTTGTCTTTACACAAATTCTATTAATTTGTGTATCTTATCTTCTTTCAAAAATAATTCAACTAGTTTGTGAGCATTACCTCTAATTCCATAGCTGTTCAGTTTTTTTAGTAAAATACTAAAATCAATGTCGTCAAACGCCTTAGTCATGTCTATGTACAGAGCGGCAGTAGGTATGTGTCGATCGATATTATTCATCACCTTGTGAAGAAAGTTTTAGATTGCCATATTTACTTCACAAGGAGGTAGGTACATTATATGGGCCTACCTCCTTGTGAAGATATGGATTGCTGGCTTAAAGAGATTGCTGTAACCACAAACAAATGGCTTAAAAATAAACAGATAATGTTATCAGTTCCAAAATAGTATATTAGTGACTAGTTTCAAATAAATTAAGATAAATTTGCTTGTATTAGTTATTTATGTTACTTATTAGTCCTCAATAATTATACCAGTTTCTTTAGATAATTAGTAAAGTACATAAGTGACATAGTCCATAAAATTGTTATTATTGGTGTTGTTAATTAATTGTTACAATATAATTATCATAACTATTTTGAGTCATGAATTGAACCAATTGAAATAAATGAATAATAGTAATTTTCCCTTCAAACGAATCACGAATCTATGGCGAAAGCGAAGCAAACGAAGCGAAGACCGCTTAGTTTAGGTATATTTGAAATAGCCACAGAATCTCAATGGCCTTCATGTTAAGAATGCTTTGTTATACTTGACCTATAACTTATACTTACACCTTTGTTGAAAAGATAAAATATCCCATAAGGCGTTTTTTGTCTATAAATTCGTCAAGTCGTGATTCGTGGACACTATATTTGTGGTAGAAAGTCAGATTGATTTCTGATAAACTGTTTGTTTTTTCAGACAATCGGAGCAGCGTTTTGCTCTAAAGCAATGCAGTCAAATGGCAAAACGTTTAATGTTGGTATATGGGACACTGCTGGCAGTGAGAGGTAAGTTCTTGAGAGTAAAGAATAAATAATAAACAAATTTATTTCGCTTGAAATATGGTTACATGTGTCGATGTTAACAAAAATTTTGGGATAAGTTTAAAGTGTTGACCTGATCTACATTCTAGGTACCAGGCCATGACTCGCATGTACTATAGAGGAGCACACGCCGCAATCATATGTTACGAGCCTTCATGCTTACACTCCTGGACCAGGCTTAGGCACTGGCTGCATGAGTTGAGGACTATTGAAGAGGTATTGCTATTAGACACGTCACAGCCATCTGTTTGAATTAGCCATATAATAAAATGCCTAGGCCGTTTATTAAATGCCTAGGTTGTTAATTAAACGCCGGCATCGAATTAAATCCACTGAACGTTTACTTGGAGTCGGTGTATTGACAGTCAGCTCTAGGCAGTACTTTTTATACTGAAGAGCTTTGGTGTGATTAATAGGTTCAAGGTTATTTTTTATGACTAACTAGGTACTTATCACTAAAATTATTTATTGGCTCTATGTGGCTATAAAATAACTTTGAACCTACCTACACAAACAGTCGCATGAAAATCTCATCGTACTAGTTACTAGACGATCTGCCTAGGCGACCAATTAACTAATTAATTTAACCAGGTGGCTGCGACAATGTGCAGCTATCTGGTTAAAACTTGCGCTCAATGACTTGGCTAATTGTCCTTCACTGGAAGCCGGCGTTTAATGAACGGCTTGGGCGTCCAATTGGCTAGCTAATTTAACAAGATGGCTACGACAGACACACTTGAAATCTAAAAGAGAATGGCCATTTTCCAAATGCAGAGTGTAAAAGGAATGCACTCATAAATGAAAGCACAGCAGAAAGAATGAATGAATCAAATGAATGAGATGATGAAGGCAGTGCTTATTATCTTAAGCACGACTTGTATGATAAAAATTTTAAATCTCGATGAATGAATCAGAACATGTAAGTAGGTATTAGAATTTAGTGTGACTAAAGCAGATGATTTTTTTTGTTACCTACTTCTAAATTCCATTTCAAAAAGGTGTGCATACGATCTTTTGCTCTGCCATTTGCCTTCTTCTATGTATGTAAAACCTGTAGACTGGTGAAAAAAAGCGACACTTGCAAGTGTAATAAATCCATATTCTAAGTATAAGTTAAATAGGGTAGTTGAAAACTTTTTTGTAGAGATTTAATCGACTTCGTGGGCGACTGAGCCCACTCACGACTCATCCCGCGGGCTCAGTTGACCGCTACTGTTTATGTTGGGGGCGACTCGGACCACTCGGTCTACTCATCCCGCGGGCACATTTAACCACTGTCTACCGCTATAGGACCAACTCAGTATGGGAAAGTCTGAAACTGTAAGACATAGGAAGATCTGTTCTTAGGGACCACGTTATTGGTTTTAGTAACAAGGAAAACTGAGTAGATCCCTTGGAAAATTAATGGGCCGAGTCGCCCCCGACACAATAAAAGGTGTCAATTGAGCCCGCGGGATGAGTCGTGTGTGGGCTCAGTTGCCCACGAAGCCATTTAATCATATTAATTACCCAAATTAAGCGTCATTAAGAGCTTTTGCTATCGATTCTAGGTAACGGTTAAGTAAATATAGATAGTACCTAATATGTTTATAAATACTTAAACATTCATCAGTTATGAATAAAATAAATGTACGTATTGTCTATGTAGATATGTTGACAAAGAAGGAAAGAAAACAAAAAAATACAAATTATTGCCGACTCCAGCATATTATGCTACAGTCGAGGCTGATGCGTTGGTTTTCAGGCAAGATTGCCGTCAGTTTGCAGTTTATCTTGTTCTTGTTCGGAGCAAACAAAGAGTTCCCTTGGACAAAGGCCCATAGCCTATGTTAATACCCTTGCCAAACAAGTGGCCATTATAACCGCTTACCAGGGGGTGCAAGCCATCCATCAGTCCTCTTCTTGTTGAATTGCAGCGGTTATTATCATTATGTCATCACTAGTCGTTATACGTCCCACTGCTGGGCACAGGAATTCCTACATGAGACACACACATGAGGAGTTGAGACCATAAATCCACAACGCTGGTCCAATGATGGTTGGTTGGTTAAAGCAGTTGCGGCAACAACTGGAACCAACGGCTTAGTGTGCGTTCCTAAGCACCAAATGGCGAAAGTTGCTTTGTTTCCGTAATTCAATCCACTACGCCACCGAGCTTCTCCTTGCTGGGGTTATCAACTTCAATTCAGGTTTAGTCAGTGTGCTACAGAAGTACATAACCTGGACAGCTTCCTGTCTGTAGAAGTAAAAATCGTTTTAAAATCTCAAATTCTAACCTAATTATTTATTTTTTTCAGGATTGCAAAGTCTATCTGTGTGGGACCAAAAAGGATTTGCTAGATTCTGGTGCCGTACAAAGGAAAGTACCAGAGGATACGGTAGCAACCTATTCCCAAGGCCTTAAGGGTCATTTTCTAACGTCAAGCGCCACTGGTGAAAATGTCGGTAAGTTTACAGTGCTTATAAGGTTGTGACAAGGAAATAAAATATACTATAAAAATATATTTAGGCTACTCCTGATGATCTAAGTGAATAATCCTGCAAATATTCTTTCAGAGGAGCTTTTCCAAAAAATAATTGACGACTGCGCGGCAGATGAAAAAGTAATGGTGGAAGTGGAAGAATTACGGGTTCAGATACTGAAAGAAGAAGCGGCCTACAAAGCGAAGAACAGGGAGTTCTGCTCTTGTTGATATATGTGTAACAGATAGCGTTAATTTAAATCCAGGACATAAGTTAAAAGGATTGTCGGTAGATGGCGCTGTGTTCACACAGTTAAAGTGAGGTTTAGCTTTTGTAGGACTGTCAATAGGTGGCGCTATTCTCAAAATAATTTTAAATATCAACCGACAAACAAAATGCCTTATGTGCCAGTTTGCGTATGACAATTTATTTGACATTCGGTATTTTTTTATATAACACAGTATAGAATGGCATATTTGCCTGATAGTATAATAAACTTATGTAAAATATAGCTAAGGGGACTTCCCCTTTTGTCTAGCCTAGCATAACGTATGCTCACAAACTATGAAACCTAATAGTAGATGGCTGTATATTTACTGGTAGAGCTGCCTAGTTTCAAGTGTGAAATAAAGCTTTGCTCTATTTTTACATCTGTCTGTTAGTAAAGCCTTAGTAATTTCTAATAGTGTAAGAAAAGTGATTTTCTTAATTTTTGATTTTAACATTATTATAAATGTTTGAAAAATTACTTAGTAATTCAAATATAATAAAACTAGAAAAATTTCACGTCCTGAGGCAGGAATCGAACCCGCGACTTTTCGCAATCCGGGCGACTGCTCTGACCACTGAGCCACTTAGGACTTGGGATATCCCTGTGAAATTCTTCTAGTCTATCTGTATTTGCGTTTATGAGCTAACGTCCACCCTACAATGTCGAAATATTCTATTTCAACATCCGAAACGAGTATTTTTACAAATACCTACGATTCGGTTAAGTTGGGGCAGTGCTTTCAGAATTTTATTTTAATATGGTACTTTCCATTCACTATTGCCCAATCCCCCTTAAAATGACCATTCTTCAAAGGATGGTCCGAATTTCCATTATGAATAAAATTATGGCCTGTTATAACAAGCATCATTTATTGAAAACAAATTGGACCACGCTTTGGACCATTAAAAATTCGCCTTTATAATGTCCGTTTTAATAGCAGTAGAATTCGGACCACGCATTGAAGAGTGGCCATTTTAAAGGAGAATTGACAATAATGTATGGGACATTCTCTTTTAAAAGCGAGGCTGTCTCCTATTTGATCGAAAGACACACCACTAATAAGCATGTTTATTAGCACGCTGCTCCATTCGCTGCGGCATCGGCGTTAAATGTAATATGGTCATAACTTTGCCAAAGATAATCATAAAACAGAATGCTTTCAATATTTGTGTATGTCATTTGACAGTACGGCCCATTGATCGCCGTTTCAGTAAATGACAGCTTTAAATTTATGATGAATTCGGTAAAAAATTACATTACGGACCCACGATTTTGGAGGGTTTGGTGGGTGGAAAAGGAGAAGGGAGGGGGCTACTATCTAAGAAATCATATTGTAATTATTTTAATTTATCTTATTGTATTTAACACCTGTTTTCTCGTTATTAAAATGTCTAATGCTTAACTTCATTGAATTAATGACTAAAAAAGACTTGTTTGACAGCATTGTTGTTTAGTTAAATAGAACGTTCACTAGATGGCGCTAAGCAAAAGTTAGATGTGTTTGATATGTTTTATATGTATTTTAAGGCTGCTAGAAAAGATTACGTCGCTAATTATACTGTTATTCTTTTTGTCAATAGAACTGTGACGTCATAGAACTATAGGAATTGTATCTGCGATAGAATTACTTGGACAGAAATTCTATCAGAGCTAATAATTATTCAAAATATATTTGGTTTATTTTGCCTAATTTACTGTAACTGAAAAGGCTTCGGGTATTACACTATCCTCTTTTTTGTCATAAAAAGAAGGTTTAATTACATTCTGATGAGTTAATTTTCGAAATATAAAACTTGTGCAGTCAACAGCACATCAAGGGTAACAGTTTGACCCTGAGACCGCCCTTATTCCTTTCGTTATAGAGGCGGATTTCGTATGCAACTGTTACACTTCATGTGCTGTCGTGTGTACATTTTTACTTAGGTACTAGAGGTCGACCGAGATAGGGTTTTCGTCCTCGGCCGAGACCAAGAACGGACACCGAGAATAGATAAATCGTGAAGAAAATAAATTTTGCATACCCACTATTGATAGTAATAATATGAAAGATTTTTGCATAATGCCACAATCGACAGCTAACTCCCGCACTGACAGCCAGAGACGAACGTGAATCCCATACCTTACAAATTTCTCGGTTATGGCCGAGATTTTAGCCGAGAACCGACACCGAATTCTCGATGGTCGAGCCTTAATAGGTACATTTATATCACCGAATTTAAGTTGCAATATTTGGTTTAAAAGAGATCTTTCAAAAAGTATGGAGACTCGGCCAGGTGTATGTACCTACACTATATAGAAAAATAGGTGAAAATATGCAGAACGGTGTTGAATTGTCTATTTTCTTTTTATTAGCTTTGTTGCGTGGTACACTGCAACACAGCCAAATATTCATCATGGCGTCTATGTCACTGTGGTGACGTTTAGTTGACCTCTGTGTCGCTCGCCATATTGCCATAGTGAATAACGTTGAAATCGACGAAAAATTTCAACTTTTGTACTAACAAACTAGGCATGAAAACAAATTAATAGTATTTTTCGCGGATTCAGTTTTTTTCTGATTTTTTAAGATACTGCACATATACCTGGCCGGATATGAAACATCTCCTTTTGTCCCAATAGTTCTGGTAAAAAAAAATTTCAATAGTTCGATAACGTCACAGTTCTAGAAAAGAATTAGGAATTTACTTGTTTAAACAATTGTTATTTATATCTAGTATTAATCATCAACGTATGTCAACTTTAAAATGTTAAAGTAGTCTATTTAAGTATTGAAGACTGAGGGCAGCATCGGCGTTTTATTGATAAAACGGTCAATAGATGGCGTTTTATACAGGATAGTGCTGTCAATGCGACAATAAATTAAAACATGGGCTATATTAGTTCGTAGAAATGGTTTGCCAATTACAAAAATATCGTATTCTTATGATAATTTCATGACATTCATATGAAATAATATAACATTGGCTGCATTATTTCATAGAAATATCTGTTTGAATTTATTCTTGTATTATTGTCACCATCCTGTAAAAGTAGCCAGTTATAAATATCGATTTAACGAATGTTACTTTTTACTGATTCTGTAATTTGTAATCTCCTCCATGCTTTGTTGTATACGTTAGGCTGTTGGTCCCGGTTGTTGCTCACGAATCACGCAGTTCCGAATCCATAGGCCGAAAAATTAGTGGTGAGAAGAGAAGCGACGAGCGGTTAGTTTTCCCAGCCACCAAAATGAAATGGCCTCGACGTTTCGATGATTGACAAATAAGAATACTTCGTCATAATTACCTCGATAAGAAAACATCCCACAATTCTCCCTTTCGTGGTCTACGCATTCGTAATTGCGTGACTCATGAATCACTCTCTGTGTAATGGAATTCCAAACAATGAAAAGAGATGTTTTAAAAATGTATGGAGAGCCGGCCAGGTCTATGTACCTACACTGTACTGAAAAATTAAAAATACGCAGAACAGTGATCAGTTGTCCATTTTATTTTAATTCGCTTTGTGGCGTGGTAAAAAACGAGAATTTTTGTAGAAAAAACTGCAACACCGCCAAATATTCAACATGGCGCGTATGTCACTTTGGTGACGTTTAGTTGACTTCTATGTCGCCCGCCATATTGCCATAGTGAATAGTGGTGAAATCGACGAAAAATTTCAACTTTTGTACAAACAAACTATGCATGAAAACGAATTATTAGTATTTTTCGCGGATTCAGGAGATCTTTCCTGATTTTTTGAGATACTGTAGGCATATAGGTACTTGGCCGGACATGAAACATCTCATTTATGTTTTGTATATTTTTAAGGTAGAGGTAACAATTCCAATGCCTATTTGAGGCAAGGATCTCTCACTCGGACCTCTCTTTCCAGCAACATTACTAAACAGAGAGCTAGGCCCACATTGCTTACAGGATTGAGTGAGTATGACTATAGTTGATTTTTGCTTCTAATAGATATTGAGAATTTGAGTGTTATTTGTCTTAATACATCTTTATATTCTAATCTTCATGATTCTGAAGACACACTCGAAGTGTAAATTTAAGTAATACATCTTTATATTCTAATCTTCATGATTCTGAAGACACACTCGAAGTGTAAATTTAAGTACAGTAGGGTACATCTCTTTTTCGCATTATGTAATAGGAAAAAGATAGCAAGAATTCGTTTAGAGCAGTCAACTAAATTTAGACAGATTTCAAAGGAACCATAGACAATTTTAGACGGCAGGTACGGAGGTGCCTCCTGCACTGCTACACTGCATTTTATCACGTTCAATAAGGTCGAAAATTGAACGCACGTTTCTAAATGTCAAATCAAATGACAGTTATCCTTTTCGTATTCATATTGAGAGAAAAAGATGCACTGTACTTAAATTTAACCTTAGCATGTGTTCTCCAGAATTAGGGCCAATAGCCATTTAACTTACGAATGAGATTAAGGGAAATTTTGACAGCTGTCACCGTGTAAGAAGAAAATGACAGCTAATAATGTATAATATTTGTTAATCATTTTACACTGTTAAAATATAAGTCACAATGTAATATATTTTTTGTAATATGAAAAGAAAATCGCTTTAATTTGGTAATGGTGTTTTTTTCCTACTATAATTTCAATTCCTGATGTATTGGTTTCGATTACGGAAACCAAGAAACTTTCGCAATGGTTGATCGCGGGATGGGTCAGTAAAAAAAATGTCATCTTGGGCTCCTCGGTGCTTTAGAAGGCACGTTGAGCCATTGGTCCCGGTTGTTACTACAAACTCCTCATGCGTTTCTTCCATGTAGTAAGACCTGTGCCCAGCAGTGGGACGTGTAGGTATAGGTTTTTTTTATTATTTTATTTTTTATACATAGCATGGCAATTGACTCAACACGGCAATCCATTTTAACAGATCTATGACACATCTCTTTTCACCACCGTGATTATTGCTAGATCATATTCCTAGTCTTAATGGTGAATAGAGCTAAGTGTATTAAAGCAAATAACAGTAATAGATAAGTAAAAAACCTTTTATTATTGAAAAAAGGCAATCAGCATGTTTTGCTAGTAGGTACGTTGCCATTCTTATTTAAATCCGAATTATAGTTTAGAAGTTATAGGCAAAACATTATTTTTGGTTCAACCTTGATAAGTGTGGGTTGACTCTCTTTACTACCAAAGCGACGATATGCGAAGATAGCTAGTGCAGTTCAGACACTGCTCTAGCCGCCTCCGTCTTGACGGCCAAAAGGTGCTTTTTCACGCTTCTCTTGAATGACCCCATGTTATAGGACAGAAGGGACACAAGTGGTGGCAATGAATTCCAAGTTCTGGAAGTTCGACAAAGAAAAGAGCTACTAAATTTCTTTGTGCGTGACGTTGAGGTAGAGACAGTGAATTGATGACTCCGAAGACTGGCACGCGTGCTCCTGAAGTGTTATAATTTACAGTCGACAGCACATAAAGCCAGTGGTCCCAGGTTCGATTCCCGTGAAGGCAGATATGTTTTAGTTTACACAAGCATTGTATGATGTTTTTATTAAGATTTCATTTTTTTTAGTAAGTCCGTTTACCTACCCCCTTCGTGTTTGAGAGCTTTAACCTTACATCCTGTATAAACAGATATACAGGGCGGTGCCGCCACTACGACAATAAATTGAAACATGGGCTATATTAGTTCATAGAAATGGTTTGCCACTTTTAAAAACATCTTATTCATTTGATAATTTGTTAACATTTGTTATGGAGAAATGTCAACAAATTATCAAATGAATAAGATGTCTTTGCTTGTGTCCATGTCGCCGCCATCCATCTGGTTAAATTCGCCGCTTAATTGGATGCCTAGCCCGTTGATTAAACGCTGGCATCCTATCAAATGCCTTGGCGGTTCGTCGTGTAGGTACTGAAGAGATTTGGTGTGACAGGTAGTTTCAAGGTTATTTATTTTGACCACTTATAACCAACACGATTTTGGCTATAAGTGCTCATAAAAAAATAACCTTGAACCTACCAATCACTCAAACGGTCACACAAAAGCTCTTCGATTTAAACAACCTGCCGGCGTCCAATTGAATGGCTAATTTAACCAGACGACTGACGTTCAGCCATCTGGTTAAACGTTGCACTCAATGACTTTGGTAGTTGTCCTTCAGCCGTTTGAATTGATGCCGGCTCGAGCAACTCGCTCGAGGCCCGTAACCGCGTCGAAGCGCGGATATACCCAGACGATGGCTTCAGCTGTTATATTGGATGCCGACATTCAATCAACGGGCTAGGCGTCGAGTTAAGCGGCTAATTTGACCAGATGGCTGCGACATCGATACTGATACGGTCAGGTATAGTCACGTATGTTTGAGACGTAGTGGGCAAATACCTTCTAAATCTCAATTTGTTGCGCATTTTTTTAAAAAAAAAGCCCTCACCTCATTGTTGACGACCGGTTGGCCGAGTGGTCTGTGCCCCTTGCTATGCAGACTGCTCGCTCAGGTATCCCGGGTTCGAATCCCGGTTGGAGCAAATGTTTGTATGATGAGTACCTACGAGCATTTGTTCACGAATCATGGATGTTTTTACGTATGTTTATTTAGTAACTACCTACCTGTCTAATATTTATATGGGTCTTAGGTACTATCATTATTTCTCCGTTATCTAGTATCAATAACACACCCCTTAATGATGCTTACTTTGGACTAGTTATTAGGTGTGGGTTTATGAATATTATTATGTATTATTATTATTACCTATGTATGAGCTCAAATGCACATGAAAAAATTAAAGTTTTAATAAGCACTTCCCTACACGCCTTCTTTATGCAATCTTTAACTTTTATCAATAAATTAATAAGGTAATAATGCTATTTAAATGAATTAATCAATTTTAACTTTATCTATAAAACGATAAGATATAGGTAACTTGTTTTGCTGTTAGTTTAAAGTGCAGAATTTTTTGTATCATTTTAATCAAATTTGCAATTATGACCGGGACGAGTGTAATTTTGTTTTGTGCCCTCATTTTAGCTGTCTCAGGTATGTTAATTAAAGAAATCCATACTAATAATCCAATCCATAGAATTCCACATACACAGACACACACTCACCCACACAAACACATAAGGTACCCTTTATTAAGTTAACTATTTTTTAGTAAATAACAATTTATTGTCTTTTTTTACAATCAGTTATTCTGCATATTAAATTATAATATAGTATTTAGTGAATAAATTGTTGCTTAGGTGCTTCGAAGGAGCGGCGTCCTCTACTGCAAATATTATTTTACTTAACAGAGGATCTCCAAATCTCTGTAATTATTTCTGCTTTGGTTAACAAATAATCATTTTCATTTTTCCTTTTTATAGAAATAAAAATACACTGATGTACTTCGCTGAAATGTATGTAGGTACCTACGCGCATAGCTTCCGAAATACTGCACCAATAGGAATAACGTTTGTTTTCAGAGTTTTTTAAATATCTTACTATGAATACATAAGTTACCTAATTATAAAAATAAAGTTTTCATTATTCATAGCCCTTATACTCAAGTTTTTTTTTCTTTTTTGCAATACCTGTCAAAGTGGCTAAGTTTTAAGTGCAATACCTATTGTAAATAAGTTTATCACCTACTAACTGTATGTACACTTGAGCAAAATAAATATTTGACTTTGACTTTGAAAAGTCACTAAAGCTAGAACAATGTCGAGGAGGAGACCAATAGAAGGATTCGTCAGGGTTGGGCAGCATTTGGCAAACTAGGTCGAGTATTCATCGCCTATCCCACAAAGACTAAAGACAAAAATCTTCGATCACTACATCCTTCCCGTCATGACTGATGGTGCTGAGACGTAGACACTCCGCCGCCGCAGCAGTTTAGAGATCAATGGAGAGGCCTATGTTCGGAGTTTCTCGAAAGGATAGAATTCGGAATGAAGTGATCCGACAGAGAACTTAAGTCATCGACATAGCCCACCGAATTAGTATGCTAAAGTGGGCAGTGGCCGTGGGCCGGCCATGTTATCCGCAGAAATGAAGACTGTTGGAATAAGCGAGTACTTGAGTTGAAGCACGGTGTGGGACATCCTCAGGCTCGGTGGAGTGACGATCTCCGCAGAGTGGCTGGCAGGAACTGGATGAAGCTGGCTATGGATCGAGCCAAGTGACGTTCCTATGGAGAGGTCTGTGTCCAGCAGTGGACTGTTGTGGGCTGCTGATGATGATGGTGAAAAGAGAATACCAAGATTTTTTTTAAAACAACTAGAACAACAAACAAGCTGACGGCCCACCTGATGGTAAGCGGTTACCGCCGCCTATAGACACCTGCAATAACAAGTGGAAATGACTTGATATTGCAGGAGCGTTGCCATCCTGGGGCCTAAGATGAATTGCCGTCCATGCCCAGTAATTACACTGGCTACCTTTCCCTTCAATCCGAAACACTGCGAACTGTTTCACGGCTGAAATAAGAAAGGCGGTGGTACCCACCCAGACGATCCTACATACGGGCCTACCACCAAAGTTAGTGAGGCAGAAGATAGTGTGGGAGATCTTTAGTATTTTGACAAAACACTGGAATATTTAATATACTGACTTTTTTCTAGTCCTTCGACAAATGAGTGCGAGTGAGTATTAAAGCAATATTCCAGCCGCCACTGTAGTCTAGTGGTTAACCTCAGATCTAGAGGTCCGACGCTCAATTCCCGTGGGGGCAGTTTTTTTCTCGGTTTGGCTGGTGGTGGGCCTTTTTTTAAGTCCGTCTAGCTACCACTATCTTACCATTAAGTCTGCAGCCATAGCATAAGTGGTTTGCATTGTTGTGTTCCGGCAGTTGGAGGTAAGATAGCCAGTTCCTCTGTGGTTGAGGAATGCGGGTGTAGCTCGCTTCCATCGTCGGCCTTTTCGTCACTTACCACCAGGTGAGATGAAGGCCAAGATTACCCCGTTAAGATAAAATTAAGAAGTAAGTAACTAGGTAGTTAAGTATTATGTATGATCGAACTCTGATAAATAAATTGACACTAGTAAGTACTTTGCTACACCAAGGGTGATAAATGTAGGTAGGTATACCTATAAATTAGCGTACCTATGGTTGTAACTATCATTTTTCGATTTATCGTTAGTTATAAATGGTACTAAAATGCTAGCCAATTTAGAATTAAATTGTACTTGTCGATATCATAGTACATATGTGCGCGGGTTATGTGTGTGTGTGACAATGGTTTTATTAATTTATCTGAAAATAAAAGCAGCCTGAAAGTTGTAAAACTTTCATAGGTAGGTAACTCTCGACAAGGAACATAACAAGCCCCTTAAATTGTATTTTGGACTTTTGTAACGCTTTTTATTATCTCGCAATCACACTGTATTTCCCCAGGTCTACCCAGACCTGATCCAGTCATCCTCAAGCTTGACGATGGTCTCCGTTACCAGTATCAAGAGGACTCAGATGGCGGCATCCACTTTGCCGACCACTGGCGGACGGTGAGCGACCTGGCTGAAGCCGCTAGGTTTGACCCAGAACGGCAGATAGTCTACCACCTGTTCACTAGGTTAGTATAGCTAGATCGCGCTGACATACGCTTCTACGGTTTCATCATCATCATTAAAAAACAAATGAATGTAATAATGGCATCAAATTGACAACTGCACTAATTAATAAGAAATAATATTTAGTTATGAATAGTTTTTTTTGCATGCCTAACAGTGGTAAAACATGTGAAACTTATAAATTACTGTGACATCTGTGTTCTAAATGTACCATGTTTTATGCAAATAAAGGATATTATTATTATTATTATTATTATTATTATTATCATCATGTCAGCCGAGAGACGCCCACTTGTACGGTTTGGTCCATCAAATTATGAGTAGGTCGTTTTCTGAGCACCGGTGGAGCGGACGAAATCTTCCAGCCTTCGGCGCATGACAGTGATTGCGATATGTGCAGACGACAACATATCAAGGGGAGTAGTTGCACTACGAAAGCCACCTCTATGACCAACGGAATAAGGTCGGTCTCAAAGTCAAACTGTTACGCTTGATGTGCTATCGACTGTAACTATCGTCGTGCGTCGGAGCCTCGATTCTAGCGGATTACGTTGGGTTTAAATGGGTATGCCGGAGACTAGCTCCGGAGAGTCCCACATTACTCCCTTAAGGCAGCCCCACTTACCTCTGGGTAGCTTTCTTCAACAATGAAGAATAGGTTGTTATCAGCAAAATGTCCCCAGCATAGTAGTTATCATCACCGGCCTATATACGCCCCACTGCTGGGCACAGGCCTGCCAACATGGGAGAAACACATGAGGAGTTTGGGCTATAAAACCACTACGCTGGTCCAATGCAATTGGTGGGCTAAAGCGGTTGCAGGAACAACCGGGACTAACGTCTTAACATGCCTTCCGAAGCACGGAGGAGCTCGAGATAACAAAATTTGATTGACCCATCCCAGGATCGACCATGGCAAAAGTTACTTTGTTTTTCGTATCGAAACCGGAGCGCTCAAACCAATACGCCATCGAGCTCCGCTGAACATAATGACCACATGGAGCCAATCGTCCGCGAGTCAATCGTCCGTTTGAAAAATCGCCAGAATCGAAAAAAGACATTACAGTAAAAGCCATACGAATTATTCACAGTTTCTGGAGTTAGGTAAGACCATCAGTAATAAAAAAACACGCAAGGGTTTTAATTGACCATTTACACACTAGACAATCTAATATGGGACAATCCAATGCTTGATTGGCTTACGTGGTCTTGCGTGTAAAATAATAGCCACTATGCCTACCTATTTTCTATTTGCACCATCTCTGTGGTCTGGTTGTGGAGATCATCTACTTCGGGCTCAATTCTTGTGAGGGCAGAAATATACCTGCTCGGTTTGCTTGGTGGTAGGACTTTTCTAACTCCGCTTGGCTAGCTACCACCATCTTACCGAAGTCTGCCGCCATAACAATAATGTTAACAGCATTGTTGTGATCCGGCTGTTGGAGGTAAGATAGCCAGCTCCTCTGTGGTTGAGGAATCCCGGTGTAGCTGGCTTCCGTCTTCTAACCATCTCTGACCATCACTCACCATCAGGTGGGATGAAGGCCAAGAACTACCCCGTTAAGAATTAACTAAAATTATAAAAATAATCTAAATACCTTGCGTCTATTCTTCATTACCTACTGATGGTCCCAAACTCTACCAGCTCCTATGGCCTTATAACATGGGTTTCTTCAAGAGGCTGAAACAGTTTGTTCATGTTAAGTGGTGTAGATAAGAACCTCTACCTACAGGAACTACTCAACTAAACAATTTTCAAACCCCTCCCCATCTTTCTCTTAGACGAGGTGATATCGCATAGGTGACACTATAAATTATCCATTTCAAGGTAAACTTAGATCTCAAAAATATGTTCCTATACCTATTCTTTCAGAGCTAACCCGACAGTCAGCCAGCCGCTTCTCATGGGCAGCGAGGGTCTGCTGGGCATTACGAACTATGACTCTAGAAGGAGGACCATCGTACTGCTGCATGGGTGGAGGGTTGGAGCCACTGCTGCGATGAATACTCTCTTGGTACCAGGTAAGGATGCGGATTACCTGATGGTTGTTAAGATTAAGAGTTGACTTACATTTTATTTTTTTCGGTAAATCTAAGTATTCCTATAGCTACGTGATCCTATGCCATGTGATTTGTAATAACTTGCTCCTTGTTACTTCCATACGACGTACAGGGTATAGCATGCTGTCTCTCTCATTACTTTTCAGAAGATTCTTTACCTGTCGAGTATTAAGCCCTATCTGGCTCAATCTCATTTAATTTTACACATTTGCGCCAAATGCCTAGTCAAATGGGGGGGGGGGGGGGGGGGAGCTGGATTAGTTGATTCCTGAAACGGTCTGAAATCATGTTTCAGGCGCCTAAAATCGTATGGAATTACCGATACGTTTTGTTTTGTGTAAGGCCGCCACCCACCACGATAGGTACTTCAACGTTTTAACTTTCATAATGTGCAACCGAGAAAAATATAACCGTGTTCGTTATTTCATCATCTTCTTGTACATATTTTCAGCATTCCTCTCAGCAGAGGACGTCAACGTCATCGTTGTGGATTGGAGCGCCGGCGCCGGAGACATCAACTACGGCAATGCTGTCGCCAACACTGTAACTGGTGGTAAGTTCATCTTTGTTTTTATGTTGAGGGTGTCAGAAGCATATTCTAGCATAGAACATTTTCGAAGATTTAAAGATATAGATAGAAGAATATCATTTCATGTCACGAACTCAATGAAGTCTTTCCCTTGATTGGAAGAGTCATTAAACCGTTATTTAGTAAACTAACAGCGGTTGACACTCTTTCGGGTGGCTGATAGATGTACCTATGTCCATTGCTGAATTACCTAATTGTATTGAATTGAACTATCTCCAATTTTTATGTATTATACTAACATAGTTTGAGCAAATCTGTGGTTTGAGGGCTCGGTGGCGATGTGGCTTTAGCGCTCTGGTTTCGATTACGATAATAAAGCAACTTTTACCATGGTCGCTCCCAGAATGGGGCAGTCAAATTTATAATCTCAACCACCTCCGTGCTTCGGAAGGCACGTTAAGCCGTGTACCGATTGTTCCTGCAACCGCTTTAACCCACCAACCCGCATTGGACTAGCATGGTGGTGTTATGGCCCAAACTCCTCATGTATGTTTCTCCCATGTAGTAAGGCCTGTACCCAGCAGTGGGACGTATATAAGCTTATAATGATGGTGACCTTGTTTGCTGCCTTTCTCACACTATAATAAAAATGTCGCAACTGTTGACAGAGAGATGTGCCGAGGGGAGTTCTTTTTGGTTTGACGTACTTTGTCTAGTCTTAAAGTATCAATATTATCATCATTTTAAAGGCCTCCACTGCTGAACAAAGGCCTCGTCCGAAGATTTCCATGACGACGAGTCATACGCTGCACGCATTCAGCTGCTACTTGCGACCTTCACCAGATTTTCGGACCTTCTGGAGGTCAGTCACCAGCCAGCGCACCGCCAGTACATAGTTACCACTGCAGAACCTTTTCGCCCTAATGGCTATCGGTTCTGCGAGCGATGTGTCCTGCCCACTGCCACCTAAGTTTAGCAACTCTTTGAGCTATGTCGGTGACTTTGGTTCTCCTACGGATCTCCTCGCTCGCTCCATTGCCCTTTGAGTATTTAAGTTTTTTTTTCCTATTTAATTTTCTGGGAAACTTCCCGTGACGTTCGTAAAAGCTCAATATGCATTACCAAGTGATTGTAAATATGTTTCCAGGTCAAGGCATAGCGAGATTCATCAATTGGTTGAACCAGGTGACAGGTGCCGTGCCGACCCATTATCACCTGATCGGGCACAGCCTCGGCGCGCACCAAGCCGGGATCATCGGCAGAAATGTCAACGGGAACGTCGCCTATATCACCGGTATTTTTATTAATTAGGTATTTGATTTTTTTTAATTCTTCACGTCGGGTGGTGTTGAGTCACTGGAAATGACTCAACACTACCTGACTTGAAGCGATAAGAAGAGTCCATATGCGAAGACAGGATAATCCGTGTTTAGTCTTGTATTTTTAACCCCCGACGAAAAAAGAGGGGTGTTATAAGGTTGACATGTCTGTCTGTGTATCTATGTATCTTTGTATCTGTGTGTCATCGTAGCGCCTAAACGAATCGACCGATTTTGATTCGGTTTTTTGTTTTAAAGCTGATGTGACTACGATGGTTCTTAGCTATAATTTATGAAGATGAGTTCAGGCGTTTGATGACTATCAGCTCATTTTCTACATGATTATAGGGTTTTACTAACTTTTCAAGATCCGATTGATTTGAAATTTGGTGTACCTACTGTCATTTTGGTGACATTTCCATGACATACTATCCTTGAGCTGCCTGTCGATTCTGTAACAAAACTCGCACCTCACTTCGGAGCACTTCTTCTTCTTCTTCTTTCGCATAGAGCAAATTTTCATACATTTTTTGCTCTATTTGACAGTTGAATTCGAAGTGACTTGCGAAGTGAGGTGCGAGATTCGTTACAGAATCGCACCCCTGATCCTATACCATCAAAAAGTCTGCGAAATGCTTAATTCTTCAGAAACTTACAGCAGATATAGCGTGTTTGGGCTCTTATGAATAGTCTCTATGAGATGGTGTTAGATAGATGAGTAATGACGCCGGGGGTTACTAAAATTTTTTAATTTTGTATTTTATTATTACAGCCCTTGAAGCTGCGTTACCAGGCTTTATATCAAACGATAACCGATTTAGAGCTGATGATGGAGCGTACACAGAAGTGATCCACACTAACGCTGGAGGACTGGGGTATCTGACGCCTCTGGGACATGTAGACTTTTACCCCAACGGCGGTACCGACATGCCTGGTTGTGACTCAGCGGATTGTGATCATGCCAGGTACTTCTTTTTCTTTACTTAGTGGCCGCCCGTGGCCTGTTTATCTCTTCAAAAAGTAGGACGTGTAACTATCTCATGGAATCGAATTGTAACGCAATAATGTAAAATGATAGGAAATGCTCTTCAAGACTCCTTCTGTACCGATGGACTCTCGCGCAGCCAATGAGGAAGATAATCCACAAATGTACTATCATAGCTCATATGATTGGCAAGTTAAAGTGGCAGTAGACAGCGACCAGCACGCAGAACGGATGGTCGATGGGACGATAATGTCCTAGCATAGGCACAGGCACCACGTAGGCACCGGAAAGAGCAAAGTATGATGGCCTCCTACTAAATGGGCAGACCTGGTCAGGGTCGCGGGGAGCTGATGGGGAAATAGCTCAGCAGTGGACACCATAGGCTGATATCATATGACAGCATGGACAATGAAGGAACATTGTATAGACGGGAAGAATGTACAGGAATTTTATTAAGAAGGGATTTATCACGATGAAAGAGATATGCCTACATGCAAGTGATTTGGGGATCTAGGAGTATGTGTAGGAAGCACATATTTCTATAAACGAATATTAAATCTAAACTATTTAATTTTTTAAAATTTATAGGAACTATAAAACAATGTTACAGAGAGTATTAGTGTGTTAACAACTGCATTAGTTTCTAGAACTGTGTTACAGCCATTAGCGCCCACCTCCAGACATGGAGAGAAACAGCGTTCCACATACCAAATAAACACATTAACTTGTGATCATAAATTTTACAAGGTAGGTATCAGATAATTTAAAAATTAACAACAACTAAGAGAAATGATTATATGAGTAACAACACATGATCTGCAGATGTGTGTTTTGGTGTGAAATAACTGTTTGTGTGTGTGTGTGTGTGTGTGTGTGTGTGTTTATGTTGAGTGTGAGTGTGTACTTTATGTGAGTACGGGTGTGTGTGATCAAGAGTGTGTAAATGACTAGTTATTATGGTCTTCTAGTCAGTCTGTTAATTTTGAAGCCAAGTCACCAATCATCGGGCCATGATTAACTACTGGAGGACGTTAATCGGACAAATTCTATCAAAAATAGGTTTAAGAAGGTTCTCAGTATCATCATACGATAGGGATTGTAGCCACTGCGTTACTATTATTTTGCATTTACTTTATACTATAGCCCATGTTTTGATTTTTGGAAAAGTTGCTGGGTCCATATACTTAGGTAGGTAATAGTCGAATGTCGGTGGTACATACCTAGTCCTGATGGTGCACAGTCACAACACTTTCGGTACATATCATAATCATAATCATAATCATAATAATATTTATTGCGAAAACTGTGTACATATACAATGTGCGGATGATATTGCAATACATTAGATCAACAGTATACCCATATCGGGCATGCAATACAATTTTAGTTTAAAACTAAATAATAGGTACAATCACTCTTTTTTGTTTTGTATCAAAGTATTCATTCATACTGTAAAAAACGTTATTAATTAGCCAGCCAATTTGGTTATTAGATCTGGTGTTTATCCCTCTGAGTGGAAACTGTCTCAAGTAACACCGATACCCAAGGGCAGTAACAAAATGTCGGTGGAGGAATACCGACCCATAGCTATTCTTTCTGCACCAGCCAAAATATTTGAGATGGTGGTACACGCTACAATTTTTAGTAGAATCCAACCGTATCTCTGTAATGAGCAGCATGGATTTAGGCCAGCAAGATCTGTCAATACAAATCTGTTGACCTTAGTTGGGCACCTTTCTAGTGGTTTGGAGCGTGGTGGTCAAATAGATGTCGTTTACTTTGATTTTCGTAAAGCATTCGATCGGGTAGATTGTAACATACTTCTGTTAAAACTAGACGCAATGGGTTTTTCTCCTCAACTTCTACAACTGTTTTCTGATTATCTCCGGGATCGACGACAATTCGTGAGGTATGGCTGTTATGTTTCGGAATCCTACACCACGCCCTCTGGCGTCACTCAGGGATCGGTCCTCGGACCATTGTTGTTCTTAATAATGATAAACGATATTGTTAAGGTTCTTAATTACGCTAAGTGTCTTCTCTATGCGGACGATCTGAAACTCTATGCTGAGGTTGACAGCGAAGAAGATTTTCAACTTATGCAACAAGATATCGATGCCCTGCAGGGGTGGAGTGACAACAATTTGTTGCAATTTAACTTTGATAAGTGTTTCGTCATGACCTTTTCGCGCCGGCGTTCTCCTGTTATGTACAAATATAGGTTGGGGGGTAAAATGATCTCACGTTCAGATTCTATAAAAGATCTGGGGGTGATTTTCGATAAATCACTAACTTTCAATGAGCATATTTTCAAACTTACTAAAGGTTGTTTCAGTCGATTAGGGTTTGTGCTGCGTAATCTGCGTGATTTTCATGACCCCAATGTTATGAAGCTTATGTTTACTAGCCTTATTAGAAGCAAATTGGAGTCTAGTGCATGTGTGTGGAGCCCGCACGAGGCTAAATACAAGCTCATGGTGGAAAAGGTTCAGAAGGCTTTTCTCAGATTTTATTATAAGCGACTATATGGTTATTATCCTTTTTTGTACCCCACTAACTTTTTGTTGGGTTGCCTAGGAATGAACTCTTTGGAAGTCAGAAGGGCATTCGAAGAGATTCGGTGTGCGGTAGGAATATTGCGTGGATCTGTTGATGCGCCCGAGTTGGTGGAGCAGCTCTCCAGATTGTACGTACCAAACAACTATTTGCGTTGGCGTGCGTGCCGTCAACACCGCCTATTCGCACGGCCTATGTGCCGCACGGTAGCTCATGCCCAGTCCCCTCTCTGTCGCATGCATACCGCTCTCAACACCCTCTTAATTGCTTTCCCAGACCTGGATGTGTTTGATGGTGAATTAAAGCCATTTTTGTGTGTTTGCTTAAACTTTTGTGAAAATGTTTAGTTTAGTGCACCGAGAATGTTTAATTTAATTTAATATTATTTAAATGTATTAATATTATTGCTTAAATCTTATATAATTATGTAATTGGGGCAACCCGTTTAATTATTAAATAAATAAAAATAAATAAATATCAAAAGGTTTGAAGGGAGACTCCAAGAGTAGATACACGGGTAGTAATCGCGGTTAGGTACCGAGTCCGTTTGTCAATGACAATGTTGCCATGGAGGGGAATACTTTATAAACAATACACTATGTAGACGGGAATGAATTACTTTTAATTGATTTGATTTCGAGGAGCTCGGTGGCGTAGTGGTTTGAGTGCTCTGGTTTCGATTACGAAAACAAAGCAACTTTCGCCATGGTCGATTCTAGGATGGGTCAATCAAATTTATAATCTCTCCGTGATGCGGAAGGAACGTTAAGATGTTGGTGCCGATTGTTACTGCAACCGCTTTAACCCACCAACCCGCATTGGGCCAGCGTGGTGGTGTTATGGCCCAAACTCCTCATGTGCTCTCCCATGTAGCAATGCCTGTGCCCAGCAATGGGACGTATATCTATTGATGATGATACTAATACGTACTACCTGTCTATTTCCAGATCTTACTTCTACCTAGCAGAGTCAGTCAGGACAGGGGGTTTCACCGGCCGCCGCTGCGCTTCATACATTACAGCACTGGCTGGCAACTGTGCGTTGCTGGGGAACCTTCGGATGGGTGGGCTGGTACCAAAGACTGGGTAAGTTTACTTGCTGGAAGGGCCATTCTTGGTTATTGAATACTAGCGACCCGCCCCGGCTTTGCACGGGTGCAATGCTTATGTAAATATTATGCATGTATTATACATATAAACCTTCCTTAAGAATCACTCTATCTATAAAAAAAACCGCATCAAAATCCGTTGCGTAGTTTTAAAGATCTAAGCATACATAGGGACAGACAGACGGCGGATAGCCACTTTGTTTTATACTATGTAGTGATGGTGTTATTAAGGGGCTTCACTACCTTTTCAAGAATGGTATCTTGATACACTTGTGCCGATGTTTTGATACCTTTGTCATAAAAGTATGGCTCAAATCAAATCAAATCAAATGTGTTTATTGCATTCATGTGGTTTAACAGGTGTAATTATAAACATAAACAGAACCAAACATGAACCCTGTGTGGGTAACGCAATTTAATCACGCTCAGTCACTCCTTCATAGCCCCACCAAACCATCACTGAAGTCGGATAGTACTCACGTTGAACTCTGGAACTAATTGGGAAGCTTCCTTACAGCTTTGAACATAAATACGGTCATTTTGTTTGTTAAAATGTTGCTCAATTGTAAGAAAATTCTCATCCGTTACAAAATAATTCTGTGACCTCCCTTTGCGTACCGCTTCAGTAGTTGTTTCGCTTTTACCACCCTATTCTTTTTTAAATTATCAGTTAAGAAATGACCAGTAGGTCTCTTATAGGCTGCAAGTCCTAAGTCATCTTTTAAAATAGGCGACATGGTTCTAGGTGCTATCTTCATCTCCCGAAATAAAATCTTTTCTTTCGGACAGGATTTCTTCGAATTCTTTCCATTATCTACTGCTTTGACCACCTTTTTCGTACGAACACTGCGTGGACGGCCAGAACTTTTTCTGTCACAAACAGAGGAGGTCTTAGTGTACCTATTAATAGCCCGGTACACAAACATTTTACTAAAACCAAGCGTATGGAGAGTTTTAAAAATTGCATTTGGCTCCATACCTTCTTTGTGTAATGAAATCACAGCGATTCGGTTCTCTTTATCACCCCACTTCATTTTAATATCGCAAAATATTACAATGTATTGGCGCAAAAATGAGAAATCTCATTCATATAAAAATGACAGATTCCAAATTCAAATGTAATATTTTGTTTATTTTTAATTGTAACAGTATTTATAGCATTGCGGGGACTCAAATTCCTTTTTAAAGCTGGCTATCAGTCTAGAATTTTATATTTATTTTTTCATCTTTATCAATTTGTTATTTGTTGTTGCAGATCTTCTGGAATATTCCATTTGGAAACCAACCCAGAGCCTCCATTTTCAAGAGGCTAAGGAATGATCAACTAAATTAGGGACTCACTTGTTATTGCGAAATAAATTATGTGATTACCATGCCGAGTACTTTATTTTCAACAACTTCCCACAGAAGCTACTTTACTTTCTACTGTTGCAGAGTGTAGAAGGCAGCGGTGAGTATTGACAAGGTTATGATGTGGTTGAAATGATAAAATACACTTTTCGTACCACTTGCTCAAAAAAGTGACATTCTATGCCACAAAAAGCGAACATAATAATAGTCATTTTTAATCTGTTACAAACAGGGAAAGAAAATTGTACTGAATTTCATTCATCCTCTAGGGGGAGAATGTGATTTAAATTTGGAATACTTACCGAAATTTATACTGAACTACATCTGTGTTTACATACTTACATTGAGTTTGTATATAAAGTATTATACATGTTTTTGAAAAAGGAATACGCATTTATTGTGCAGTTATGATTATTAAATAATATTACGAAAACCGACGAGGCCGTATGAGCTTGATGCCTTTGCTTTTCCGACAAAAAAATATTAGTCCAAAGGACAAACAATCGGACAATCTTCGTCCGTAACTCACGATGCACCACCACCACTATCTCCGACGTATACTATCTACAATGAAACGCAAGTTCCTCAGACGCAAGAACAGAGAAATACTCAAATCAACTCATCAACAATAAATGTACCAAACAAAAATGAAACTCTCTCTATCAATAATTGGACCAATGTTTCGAATGTAAACTTTTACTTAATTGTCAATATTTTTTAATAAATGCTTATCTCATATTATTATTGTGTTAATTTTTTCGCGAATGGTACGAAAAGTAGAGTATTTTCCTCGGTGATAAAGCTGTCTTAGTCTTGGGTGAACTTAAATCCCTCGCTACACTCAGGACTCGTCTTAAATCCCTCGCTTCGCTCGTGATTTAAGTTTTTAACACCCTCGCTACGCCCGGGAGTAAACCCTCGAGTCCTTCGTTACGCTCGCGATTTAAATCGTCACCCGCGACAGAAGACACTGCTTTATCATGGTTCGTCGTACAGCAATCGTCACAACAGAATAGTAGATTATTATCTACTATTCTGTTGTGACGATTGCTGTCGCTTTATTTGAAAAATACAGAACAGCAATATAATGACTATTATTAATTAGGATTACAATAGATTTAGTGAAACATCGGCACGAGAACACAATCACAAATACACACGCAGACCGGCCGAGAGGAAGTGAAGTCCACAGAGAAGAAGAGAGAGATACCTGACATTACTTATGTCAGATCAACATAATCAATGATAGTGTTCATATACAGCCAAAGCTTAATAACTACACTAAACCAAAAAGGTTCCCTTCAGCGATTCGATTCGTTCTCTCTCCGGTCGGCAACGCTGCTGCAGTCGCTCATTGCCTCTGGTATTCCAGCTTGCAGAGGTCTTATTATCAGGCAGCGATAGCCACGTAAAGGTACTACTGTGAATGAAAAAGTAAACTTAAAATTATTTATCGCTAAAAATCTGGTGCATATTTTGGGTATTCATACTTATGTAGATTTATTTATTTATTATTTCTTACTTATCATGACAGGTTAGAAGTAACCCAGTGCGATAATGTACCTAATTTATAAATTACTTAAATAAACTTACACTTAGAAAATATTATTGAAACATAATGATTTCAAGTCAGTTTTTTTGAACTCACTTAAAGGACATGTTAATATATCTACTGCTACGTGCACTTTATTCAGCAGTAGGTACAGGGGTGCGATTCTGTAATGAATCTCGCACCTCACTTCGCAAGTCACTTCGAATTCAACTGTCAAATAGAGCAAAAAATGTATGAAAATTTGCTCTATTTGACAGTTGAATTCGAAGTGAGGTGCGAGTTTTGTTACAGAATCGACAGGCAGTTATGCGAGTGAGAGGTGTTTTGGCCAACAAGTTGGTCCTAGCTGAAGGCAGTGCCAGAAGGCGCGGACGCCGCCTCCGCCACACGTATCATATTTGGGACGCACAGGCCAAAGTATTGCAATACAGTAGGATTGTGCGCCATGAGATACTGACGAGATGACAGTAATAAGTAGTAGATGTTAGTATTACTAGGTGGTAAGGCCCCTATGTGGGGTCGTCTGGGTAGGTAAGTACCACCGCCTTTCTTGTTTTAGCCGTGAAACAGTTCGCTTTGTTTCGAATTGAAGGGAAATGTAGGCAGAGTGTAATTACTGGGCTTGGACGGCATTTCATCTGGCCTCAGGTCGACAACGCACCTGCAATAGCAAGTGATTATTCCTTGTTATTGCAGGTGTCTATAGGCGGCGGTAACCGCTCACCGGTCGGCCGTAGCATGACTTTGTCGAAATTATGACAAAATAGGCTGATAGTCATCAGTCGCCTGAACTGATCTTCATAAATTATAGCTAAGAACCATCCTAGTCACGTCAGCTTTCAAACAAAAAAAACGAATCAAATTCGTTCCATTCACTTAGGAGCCACGATGCCAGAGACAGACACGTCCAACTTATAATACTCCTCGTTAAAAATACAAAATTAAAAATTTTAAGTAACCCCCGGCGTCATTAATCATCTATATAACACCATCTCATTGAGACTACTCATAAGAGCCCAAGCACGCTATATCTGCTGTAAGTTTCTGAAGAATAAAGCATTTCGCATACTTTTTGATGGTATAAGATCAGCTCAAGGATAGTATGTCATGGAATGTCACCAAAGTGACAGTACACCAAACTGATCAATCGGATCTGTAAAAGTTAGTAAAACCCTATTATCATGTAGAAAATGAACTGATAGTCCTCAAACGCCTGAAATGATCTTCATAAATTATACCTAAGAACTTTTTTTAAAAAAAAAAAAACCTAAGAACTATCGTAGTCACATCAGCTTTCAAACAAAAAAAAAGCAAATCAAAATCGGTCCATTCCTTTAGGCGCTACGATGCCACAGACAGACACACAGTTACACAGGCAGACACGTCAAACTTATAACACTCCTCTTTTTTGTCGGCGGTTAACAATAAGGTTTCATGCCGTTCCTTAGCATTCCCATTACTACAGAAAAGGATTTCATTTGTATGCTGAAGCTAGCTCCAAAAAAACTCTGGAGTATTTTCCTTTTCATATTGTATTAATTGTGTCTTCGACAAAATTGAATATTTAACGAATAGCCAGTAATGAATTACCTAAATGTTTATGTACTTAACTACTTACAAGATAATCTGTGATAAAATGATAAGCAGGATCCTTTTATAGATTATACTGATCCAAAGAATTATTTTTATCTATAGAAATTTATGGTGTATTATTGAAAAGCGTTTTTATGAATGAATATATTGCTGACTAAATATGAACAAGCTAGCACGCGCGGTACAGAAGGCAGCACATCAAGTGTAACAGTTACACTACAAAAGCCGCCTCTATTACGAACAGAATAAGGATGGTGTCGACTCAAGGTCAAATTGAAAGGCTTGATGTCGCGTCGACGATGTAAAAATCCACAAAGTCTTAGAAGATAAGGGATATGAAAGCTCTAATGAAATTCCTATTTTTCTTTAGTTTCTGTGAAGTTCATTTTATTATGAGAAAAAACAAACAAAAAAAAACATACACTGAAACGGGAATCCGCGTCCTCTTGAATGCTGTGATCATAAGTTACCGATGATTTGGGATATGTATATGATATTTTTCTATCTAGCTAGCCTATTTCACGGAGTCTATCCTTAGCAAGTCAAAAATATATTGCCGATAGACGCATCTGTGGTCTAGTGGTTGAGATCACCTACTTCAAAACTAGAGGTCCGGGGTTCGATTCCTGTGGGGGCAGAAATTTTCAGATCGGTTTGGTTGGTGATAGCGCTTTTCTAAGTCCGTCTGGCAAGGTATCACCATCCTACCTAAGTCTGCCAGCATAGCAATAATGTTACAAAGCATTGTTGTGTTCCGGCAGTGGTAAGATAGCCAGTTCCTCTGTGGTTGAGTAGTGCTCAAGGTGCTAGGAGCATCTATAGGCTACTCTTATGACGCGTGAGTAGTGGCCTAGGTGCTACGAGCGTCTATAGGCTATGTAAACAACGCTTGAGTAGTGTCCAACAAGGTGCTATGAGCGTCTATAGGCTACTGTAACAACGCGTGAGTAGTGTTATAGTTGCTACGAGCGTCTATAGGCTACGGTTGGAACAAGTGAGTAGTGCTCAAAGTGCTACGAGCGTCTATAGGCTACTGTGACAACGCGTGAGTAGTAGTAAAGTTACTACGAGCTTCCATAGGCTACGATGACAACGCGCGACGAATGCTCAAAGTGCTACGAGCGTCTATAGGTTTTCGGCAAGAACGCGTGAGTAGTGTCCAAGGTGCTACGAGCGTCTATAGGCTACTGTAACAACGCGTGAGTAGTGTTATAGTTGCTACGAGCATCTATAGGCTACGGTTACAATGAGTGAGCAGTGCTGAAGGTGCTACGAACGTTTTGAAATAAGCTACGGTCACCTAACCATTAGACCTACTTTTGATTCTATCCTTGTCATGTAAAAATAAGTATTTTTTTTCTATTATTTTCCCTATGTCGATAATAAAGAAGACAATCTAGTATAAAGTCCACCTGATTATAAATAGGTGCTAATAATTTATTTATTATAATACTATTGCGACTAGAAGCTAATAAAAATAACCGTTCTAAACCATTAGCACGATGGATGATATCGATTGCGATAGGCGTAATTTATTGTGGCTAGGAGGACGTCAAATTCATTTAATCATTATCATTAGGTAGGTATATAATCAGCCACGAGCACTGTAACGCACACTAACAATCATGACGTATATCAACCTATCTAAATTACTTATAACTATAATCTATTTAAATAAAAATAAATCGCCAAACTGCATGTACCCGCATTACCTAAGAAGTAGAAAAGAAATTCTTTTTTGATATATTCTATGGTTTTCGACAAGGGTTTTGTACAAGACAATAAAAATAAAAATTGTATGATTTAAAACTGAGAGAGACAGAATAAAGTGGGGGAGATCTTCAATATTTTGACTTATCAATATTTAGAAAAAAAGGAATTTTGACTTACGAATGATTTTTGTCATCATTATGGTCGTATAATGGGTGGTGCTATCAATACGACAGTAATTATAAAACATGGGCTATATTAGTCCATAGAAATGGTTTGCCACTATCAAAAACATCTTATTCATTTGATAATTTTAGCAGCAATTTTAGAATAATGCAGCCTATGTTTTATTATTTCATACAAATGTCATGAAATTATCAAATGAATTAGATGTTTTTGAAAGTGGCAAACCATTTCTATGAACTAATATAGCCCATGTTTTAATTTATTGTAGTATTGACAGCAACATTCTGTATAAACCGCGAATGCGGATTATTAGAGGTACACATTCAGGACTTTTGAAAGATATCAGAGAGTGGTGCCGTCAATTCGACAGTAAATTAAAACAAAATAAGTAATAAAAGTAACCACCATCAAGTGTTACTCCCATGTAGGAAGGCCTGTGCCCAGCAGTGGGACGTATAAAGGTGATGATGTACCACATACCATCAGGCGGGCTGTACGCTTGACGTTATTAATCTGTGGCTTGACTGCCAACAATGGAATAAAAATAAATAAATTTGATAGCTATCCGTGTGCGTACTACGTATAGGAGGTTGTATGTAGGTATTCACTTACCTCTTCATATCTATATCTCTATAATTAATAAAGTCCCGCCATAAAACATAGTTGAAGTATTAATCGCCACGTGTTATTATTGCAAACTATGTGACACTAAGGCAAAAATAGCGGATTAATACATATAATTACGATTCGATAAACTATTTTGATTATAATTTTTTTTTAAACAAAAACAAAAACCGACTTCTAAACATTAAACATGCAAAAACAACTTAACTTCAGTACTACAACTTACATATAATACCACCTGACCCCGCAACCGTTGCTTTGCCATAAAAAAAATTAGTAGCAGATTCTCAGACCTACTGAATATACTGTACATCTAAAATGCTTAGCTGTCCTGGCAAACGTTGTTTTGCCATTAAAAAAAAATAGATAGTAGCCGATTCTCAGACCTACTGAATATAAATATAAAAATCGGTCATGCCGTTTCAGAGGAGTATGGTAACGAAAACTGTGAGTAGAGAATTTTATATATAAGATTCAGGTATTTTTGGAGTCGGTGCTTCACTTTCTATTGTTTCTGGAAATAACTTAGCACCGACTCCAAAACATATCTTTCTAGGAGAAAATATAAAATCGAAAATTTTAAGTAAGTAACGGCCTTATTAATTATCTTCTGACACCATTTCATTGAGACTGTTCATAAGAGCCCAAACATTCCTTAACTGCTGCAAGCAGACTTTTTGATGGTTCTCAAGGCTCAAGGTTAGTGTGTCATGGGAATGTTACCGAAGTGACAGTACACCAATTTTATGTAAATCAATCAGATCTGTGAAAGTTAGTAGAACCCTTTGATCATGCAGAAAATGAGCTGATAGTCATCAAACGCCTGAACTGATCTTCATAAATTATAGCTAAGAACCATCCTAGTCACGTCAGCTGTCAAATAAAAGACCTAAATCAAAATCTACAGTACAGGAGCTACAATGCCACAGATAGACACACAGATACACAGACAGACACGTAAAACTCATAGACACCCCTCTTTTTTCGTCAGGGGTTAATAATTTCCAATATCGGCTTAAAAATGGCAAAGTTCTGAGGTAACAAACATAAAGAAAACGCAGTGATATTGATACCCGCCTTTTTTAAGTCGGCTAAAAGCGACACTTAAAAGAGTGACGTTAACACGGCGGCCGTTTGCCAAATAGAACTAGGCCTGATAATTTTACAAATACCAATATTTTTAATTTGCTAATTTAGATCGTTGGAGGGACACCCCCACTGAAGTTTTAATCGAAAACCTATTTTTACTATCGAAAACATACAAAAACAATGCATTCATTGCACCTCTTGCTAATAGATAAACGTCTTATAGCAATAAAGATTATTCAAGTTATCTTATGTATAAAACGGTCAGTACATTAGGTATTTGTTACAATTATGTTAGTTCCTAAAGTGGTTTTGGTGGCGGCTGGGCTGGCCATTGTGGCAGGTAGGTTCTTATTTACTTATTCACAGTAAGAGCGAGCGCACATAAGAGTAACGACAGTCCTAAGACAGATTATTGCTTCACAAAAATAATGAAGACGCGCAGATTTCGAACAAAACGTGTCATAGACAAAATTGTCTATACTTACAAGATCTGCACGGCGACAAGACAGACTTGTCTGAGAGAGACAAGTCTGTCTTTAGACTGTCGCGACTCTTATGTGCGCTCAGCCTAAAGTTGGTGAATATAAAACTACGAGACAGAAGACGGGTACCGCAATAATTTAATATACCACTAAGCTGGCAATAAGCAAACGGCCCACCTGCTTGCAACACCAGGGGTATCACTTGCGTTGCGGACCATATTTTTTTTCATACAAAGCTCAGCAAATTACTCAAGACCACCTGATGTGAAGCAATAAGAAGAGTCCATATGCGGAGACAGCTAGTGCAGCCTGAAACACACTGTTATAGCCGCCTCCATCTTGCCGGCCCATAAGCTGTCTTTTCACACATGTGCTGGCAAAGAATTCCAAGTTTTGGAAGTCCGACAAAGAAACGAGTTACTAAACTTCTTTGTGCGCGATATCCAGGTCGAGACAGTAAATTGATGTCTCCGTCCGAAGACTTTCTCGTTGTAAAGCCGATAATAGGCGTTAGAAGACGCAATGCCTGACGTAATTGCAGAGGCTCAAGGTTGTTCGTGACCTCTGAATCGCCAATGATACGGACAACACGACGCTGAAATCTGTCCAGTACATCGAGGAGGTACTTGGCGGAGCCATCCTACAAGTGCCAGGAATATTCCACGCAAGACCGGACCTGAGTTTTGTAAAGCAGGCATAGTTGGTCAGGCGAGAAAAATCAACGCAAGTTTTTGTAACTCCGAAACGAGTACTGTTCATAGGTATAGCAGTAATTAAGTATTTCGGCAGTAAAACAGCTCACTGTGTTTCGGATTGAAGGAAAAGGTTGCTTGGTAGCTGAGGCCTAAGATGTGCCAGTGCACATTTTAGGCCTCAGGATGACAACGCACCTGCAATACCTACCAAGTAATTGTTACCCTTGTCATTGCAGGCGTCTGTAGGCAGCGGTGGCCACCTGCCTGCAGGTGAGCCGTCAGCTTGTCATCTAGTTGTTTATATAGGAAAGACTGTTTTCGAAATTGTATTAACTAATTTAATTTTTATCACATTTTAATGTTTTTTTTATGCGTTTAAACGCCTTCTTTATTGTCCCAATTCCGCCTGGAGCATATATTTTTTCATCATTTTCTTTCTTTATTTGTAATTGTTGATTTAATTTTGTTTCTTTCTTTCACAGCCCTTCCGAGGCCACAGGAAAGAAGTTTCAGCAGTAAGTGTTATTTAATTAGTGATTGGTATATGTACTGTCGTGACCCGGTTTGCGCCGTAATCAATCACCTGGAATCTAGTGAATCGCCTGTATATCTTTGAAACTAAAACTTAGATTACTGTATAAAATTATATCATTAAATTGTCTATGTCTAGTGACCGACCATCGCGCGTGGCTCCTCGGCCCGATTCGCTCTATCTCTCTATCTCAAAGTCTAGAACAATTCTGACAGTCAGAATATTATTTGAAGGCAATTTTTTTTTAATATCGTAAATGACTGTGCCAATATCTACCAAAAAGGACGGATACTACAGTACCAAAGTGGAGCCTTCAGCTTGCCCGAAATAACTGTGGTGTGTTAGAAATGCTCAAATATTTAAGTAATGCTACAAGCAACATACGACTCTATGATTGCAGTGTGAGAGTTACTTTTTTGAAAGTGCAGATGCATTTGATCGCTTTGAGAGCTCAGATAATTCTGATGATGCCTGCACCACAAAACAGGCAGGCGATGAAGTTATGTCGATGACATATAAATATAGTTTCTATCTTCGGCACTCGTAGCACGTCACTCTCTCCTAGTTATCTCCTTCTTTGTGTTTTATCTCCTTCTTTCTGTCGAGCGAAGAGAGATACCAACTTTTGTCTGTGGACTTTCCGGATACAAAGCTGTGGTTATAAATCTGAGAATTTTTACCAAAAAAAATTGATTTCAAAATTAAAAATGTGATTAGTTTATCATTTTTCACAGCTCTACGGGCTGTACGCTTGTTAGCCATCCTTGGCGCATAAAATAAAAAAGCAAAAAAACCTTTTTTAGAAAAGCTTTTATTAAAATGCTTTAAAAAGAAGAAAATTTAAATTTTTGCTCTAAAATTTTAACTATAAACTAATAACCTCATTATACACAATTTATATGATCATAAAAGCTTATCGCGAAGTTTGCGTAAGTACCTTTACGTATTTCTCTTAAATAAAAACTTTCTTTTTTTAAAAAAGGTTTTTTGCTTTTAATTTATTTTTACTTTTAGTTATCGCTGGCTAGGTTTCTGAGTCTCGGCAAGCCCTTTCATTTGATACCCATATTGTAGAAATGCATTAAAAATAACTATTCCGCCATCTTGAATAGTCCGCCATATTGGATTTAGAATGACGTCACACAGCTTATCGTATATTGTCATCCAAACTAAACGTGTATACAAAATTTTAGCTCAATCGGTTGAAGATATCTGCTTCAAAATCGAGAAGCAAGATTCCACCCGAACATAAGCAAGTTAAATAAAAGCTATTTTAAAAAATAGCCTTTCTAATGTTTTGAAGTCGGTTTTAGTTACTTTCTTTTAAAATTTAATATTTAAACAAACAAACTCGTTATCAGATTACTTACAAAATATGTAAGTCTTAATCGATCATTATAATATGTCATTTTAATAATAAGCTTTGGATTACGAATGTTGTACTTAGTTGATAATATGATAATACCAAAACAAATAATGAATTATTCGTTTGTAACTTAATCTAAATTGAAATACCTACAGCAGAGCTCTCGGTTTGAAAAAAATTGTTTAGCCATAATATGGCACTATTTTGCATTCTTTTCATAGAGAAATGTAACTGTATGTATGTAAATTGATATAAATAATCTATTTACTTAATTTTATTGTACATTGATAATGACAAATTTATAAAAGTATCAGTATAATTGTGAACTATCCCGACGTGATCCTTTATGTTTTCTATAAGTATAGTTCTAGTAGTGCTATTTTTCTACAATTTTCTGTAAGGTGCTACCCAGTCGGGCACTCCGAATACGAGTGGTGAAACCTTATGCTCTACCTTTTTTATGTTTCAGCTGATACTCTTGGCTCTGGTGCATGGCCTCGTCCGGATATAGTGGAGTCCATCCAAGCTGAATATGAGTCAAATGATATACCAGCGCCATCTATCCCATCTTCCATCTCATGGCCTAGACCAGAAGCAAATGAACCCAAGGAAACTGAATCTGATGCCAATGATGTCCCTATACCATCTCTCCCCGGTTCTATAACTTGGCCTAGACCTGAGGCTGAAAATGAGCCATCTGAGGTAGAAAGTGAATCCAACGACATTCCAGCACCATCTTTACCTGGTTCCATCACGTGGCCTAGACCAGATCCTAATGCGCCTTCGGAAGTAGAAAGTGAACCCAGTGATGTTCCGGCTCCTTCTCTTCCTGGTTCCATAACTTGGCCTAGACCTGAAGCTGAAGATGAGCCATCTGAGGTAGAAAGTGAATCCAACGACATTCCAGCCCCATCACTACCAGGTTCCATCACGTGGCCCAGACCAGATCCTAATACGCCTTCGGAAGTAGAGAGTGAACCCAGTGATGTTCCAGCTCCTTCTCTTCCTGGTTCCATAACTTGGCTAAGACCTGAATCTGAAAGTGAACCCATTGAAGAAGAAAGTGAATCTAATGATATTCCAGCACCATCTCTACCAGGATCCATCACGTGGCCCAGACCTGACCCTGATGCACCTTCAGAAGTCGAAAGTGAACCCAGTGATGTTCCAGCTCCCTCTCTTCCTGGTTCCATAACTTGGCCCAGACCTGAACCTGAAAGTGAACCCTCTGAAGAAGAAAGTGAATCTGACGATATTCCAGCACCATCTCTACCAGGATCCATCACGTGGCCCAGACCTGACCCTGATGCCCCTTCGGAAGTAGAAAGTGAACCCAGTGATGTTCCAGCTCCCTCTCTTCCTGGTTCCATAACTTGGCCTAGACCTGAACCTGAAAGTGAACCCTCTGAAGAAGAAAGTGAATCTAACGATATTCCAGCACCATCTCTACCAGGATCCATCACGTGGCCCAGACCTGACCCTGATGCACCTTCGGAAGTAGAAAGTGAACCTAGTGAAGTCCCAGCTCCATCTCTGCCTGGTTCCATAACTTGGCCAAGACCTGAACCTGATAATAATCCTTCAGAAGGTGAAAATGAATCTGCTGATATACCTATTCCATCTCTACCTGGTTCCATCACGTGGCCGAGACCTGACCCTGATGCACCTTCGGAAGTAGAAAGTGAACCCAGTGAAGTCCCAGCTCCATCCCTTCCTGGTTCCATAACTTGGCCCAGACCTGATCCCTCAGAAAGTGATGGTGAATCCGTTGACATACCTATTCCATCTCTTCCTGGTTCCATAACTTGGCCCAGACCTGATCCTTCTGAAAGTGATGGTGAATCTGTTGACATACCTATACCATCTCTTCCTGGTTCTATAACGTGGCCTAGACCCGAACCTGAAAATGGAGTGGATAGTCCATCACTACCAGATTCTATAACCTGGCCAATTCGCCCAGACTCAAACGGAGATGGAGAGTGGTCTCTTCCTGGGTCTATAACATGGCCCACTGACTCTGAGTCTGGCTCCATAAACTGGCCCATCAACCCAGACGCTATCGCTGGTCTTGAGCGTCCTGATGGATGGGAATGGCCTTCAGAACGTCCTGATGGATGGGAATGGCCT
The DNA here is from genome assembly GCA_947347705.1 of Nymphula nitidulata. Classification (NCBI taxonomy): domain Eukaryota; kingdom Metazoa; phylum Arthropoda; class Insecta; order Lepidoptera; family Crambidae; genus Nymphula; species Nymphula nitidulata. The sequence goes on along the minus strand of OX374645.1, from coordinate 7,309,550 downwards.
TCAGAACGTCCTGATGGATGGGAATGGCCTTCTCAGCTTCCTGATGGATGGGAGTGGCCTATTGGACTCCCTGAAGGATGGGAACTGCCTAGTAAACCCCCAAAATGGCTAATCTGGCTTCTGAGAAATCCGCATGTTCTGCAATGGCCAAAAATGTACCGCGACGTGGTCGTCTGGATGATAAAGCGCCCTGATATGGTGAAATATCCGTTCCTTAGCCCTGAATGGATTATATGGTACCTCCAGCGTCCTGGTATTGTAGAATTGCCTTCATTATTCCCCTCTAAAATTCCGTCGTGGTGGCCCGAAAATATTCCCTGGCCACAAAACCCAGAGTCGTTCCCCTGGCCTCAACAGATTCCTGAGTGGCTACCACAAGTACCCATTCCTGATGTCTTCCCATATGTACCTTCAAGGGATAATCAGTTCCATCTCTTTACCAGGTAAGTTTATTTATTTTAGTTTCCATAAGTTAAAACAGCAAATCTAAAGATACAATAAAGCATTGTGAAAAAAATTGAATGTCTCAAAAAAAATGACTCCGCAATTAGCATGTACAAAATCATTCATTCAGGCGGAGCCATGGGCAGAATAGCCACTACGGCTATGTGAATGACACGTCCGTCGTCGTCTCATAAATATAATCACACGGCAGATAGTCATTGAGTGAGAACAAAAACCATCTAACAGTTTTTTAGTTTAAAGATAGCAGTCCAGTTCAAGCATTATATTATTAATCAATAATTTTCTTCTAGGGCAAACCCTGTCATGAGCCAGCCTATCGTGCATGGCAGTGATGGAATCCTCGCTAGCTCCAACTTCGATGCCTCGCACAAAACAATCGTCATTATTCACGACCTGGACGGATCGGCCGTGTCTATCTCCAACGCTATTCTCGTCCCAGGTATACTTATATATTTTCTCTTTGAAAGCAATACGAGTCGTTTTTTTTAATCCGTAGTAAAGGTATTTGTATATAGTAGTTCAGACATCAAAAAACAGCTGAACAAAGACTACATCAAGGAGACAACTTCAAAAAAATAATTTTAGATTCTTTTTTTTAAACAATATATTTTATAATACGCCTTTATATACCTTTATACATACTATTATATACCTTTAAATAAAAGTATGTAAGTTTATTTTGATAAGGTTTTTTTAATGGTTTTATTATGTTGGCATATCTCTTGCTACTTTTAATTTTTTATTAAAATGAGACATTTCGGCTTCTAGTGCGCTGCTCAAAATTTCATACAAAGCTATCGCGATAACAAAATTTCAAAATTTCAAATGTTCGTGCTAGGTACAGTAGCTCGGTGCGAAACGCTTGTCTGACGAATTTTTCGTCGACGAACGTTTCGCTGACACATTCAAAATCCATTCCAAAAATACCATTTGAATTAATTCAAAAGATATAATGGCATTACTAGTGGGTTCATGGTTATTGTATGACCAAGTAGAGTTGGATATTTTGTCTGGTATTTAAGAAAAGGGCTTTGGATTTGTCGGCAATGCGTTTCACATCCACAGTAAATTACTTCCTATCAGGCCTCTGTATTTCTTTACTAAATTGGTAGAAAGTCAACTACTTATTAGATATTTTCATTCCACTGTCAGATGCGACTAGTACATATAATTTTAATATTTTTACAGCTCTTCTGCAAGCTACTGATGCCAACATCATTTTGGTTGATTGGTCCAAGGGCGCTGAATCCACTAACGCGTTCTCTTCGCTATACGCCAGTTTATCTGGTAAGTTTATGGGAAATGAAAGTCTGGAAAAGTTCTAAATTGATTTAATTTTAGTAGTGGTAGGTCCAATACGTTGTGTCGTCTTAGTAGGTACAACCACCTTTCTTATTTCAGTCATGATACAGTTGCATGTGTTTCGGATTGAAAGGAAAGGTAGTGTAATTACTGGACATGGACGGCATTTCATCTAGGCCTCAGGATGACAACGCTCCTGCAATACAAAGTGTCTTTTTCCTTGTTATTACAGGTGTCTATGAGCGACGGTCACCAGATGGGCCGTAAGCTTGTTAATCATCTAGTTGTATAAAAAAAACTGCAGTACCTACTGATGTATTCTTTTCATAAATTTCAGGTGAATTCGTCGCTAGTTTCCTGGCCTGGTTTTCCACTGCAACCAACACGGATGTAGCAGATTTCCATCTCATTGGAGTCGGTCTTGGAGCCCATAACGCGGCTGTTGTTGGCAAGAGGCTGAACAATAAAATTGGATATGTTACAGGTAAACCTTTCTTTATCATTCACGATGATGATTTGTGATAAAAAAATAAGCAAAGGATGGAAGTCTCACTCACCATGATTGCGTAATAACGCGCCTGTAACGCCAATTTACTATTCGCGTGTTATCAACGTTACGTCTTAGGAAAGAGATGATTAGGTTGATTTGATTGCTGGAGTAAGCTTGGCAGCATTAGGATAAGTACTTTTTGAATTGAGAAGTTCATTGGCGTATTGGTTTCAATTACGATAACACAGCAACTTTCGCCATGGCAATCCCGGGACGGGTCAAACAAAATTTGTTATCTCGGTTTCTTGAAGCAGTTGGTACCGGTTGTTACAGCAACCGCCTTAACCCGCTAAGCCGCATTGGGCCAGCGTGGTGGTGTTACGGCCCAAACTCCCCATGTGTTTCTCCCATGTAGGAACGTCTCTGTTCAGCAGTGGGACGTGTATAGGCTGGTGATGGTGAGGTGATGATGACTTATTTTATTTGTGAAGCGGCGTAAGATTCCCAGGTGTCTAAAATAATTAAAAATGAATTGTTTCTGGAATGTGTTGTAGCTAATATTCGTAACACAAACTTTCAACTTTATCTAGATAATATTTGGTACTGTGATTTGTGAAATATTTGTCTCAAATCCAGAATTTCTATTCCAGCTCTCAACCCCGCAAATCCCGCTTCCAGCATCCTTCCTAGCAATGACCTGAAGGCCGGTGTGTACACTGAGGTCATCCATAGTGACGCTGGTGCCAGTGGCTACCTTCCCCCACTTGGCGATGTTGACTTCTATCCTAATGGTGGTCGAAACATGCCCGGTTGTGGTGGGGACAGCGACTGCAATCGTTTGAGGTAAGATTTACTTTACATTCTTATAACAATGTAATATTTATTGCTGATTGTATATTAGATTCAATATCGTACTAAACACAATAACGTCTTAAGATCTTTTGAAATTGTGAAGCATTTATCACAGCAAAAAGGTTAATAAACAACTGATTATGAACATTTTAAAGCAACTTTTCATCATGCAATTGTGGCATTATTTTATTTTGTGTCGGATTTCAGTCAGTCAAAAAACAAACTTTTGTACTTATTAATAATTCCCTTGGAATCATAGCCTTGAACATAACAGTCTAATTCTAGTGACTACATATGACGCTGTTAGAGAATTTCTTTTTCGATCTCACCAACTACACCATCAATGTACTTTTGTGATTTCAGAGCTATCTACTATTTTGCTGAGTCCGTTCAAACTGGTGGTTTTGCTGGTACGCAATGCGAAACCTATTTTACAGCAATGAGCGGATACTGCAGAGGTAAAAGTACTCTGGATATGGGGGGTCTTACTCCCAAGACAGGGTAAGTAATTTTCAAATATTCAGCTCTTAAGTTCAAGAATCCTCTGATGTTCCTTTACGCAACCACAATATCGACCAATTATTATTCTTAATTTTGATTTCAACATTATTATAAAAATTTGAAAAAAATATTTCGTAATTAAAATATATCTAAACTAGAAAAATTTCACGTCCTGAGGCGGGCATCGAACCCGCGAACCACACACACACACACAATTTCACAGCGGCTCACAATCACACAATTTCACGCAATTTCACAGGGATATCCCAAGTCCTGGCTAGCTCAGATGGTCAGAGCAGTCGCCCGGATTTCTAAAGGTCGCGGGTTCGATCCCCGCTTCAGGACGTGAAATTTTTCTAGTTTAGATATATTTTAATTACCAATTATTATTTTTAACTTTTTATTGCAATACCAATGTAACTTTAGGGCTGATTTTCTAAGAGACTATCATCAATAACAGTCTGCCAAAGGAGATGTTTCATATCCGGCAAGGTACATTATCTCAGAAAATCAGGAAAAATCTCATGAATCCGAGAAAAATACTAATAATTCGTTTTCATGCATAGTTTGTTTGTACAAAAGTTGAAATTTTTCGTCAGTTTCACCGTTATTTAATATGGTAATATGGCGGGCGACATAGAAGTCAACTAAACGTCACCAAAGTGACATAGGCGCCATGATGAATATTTGGCAGTGTTGAAGTATTTCTATAAAAAAAACTTGTTTTGTACCACGAAACAAAGCAAATAAAAAGCAAACTAACAATTGATTACTGTTCTACATATTATACCTATATTTCAGTATAGTGTACACAGACCTGGCCAGGTCTCCATACATTATTGGAACATCTCTTTTGATATACAGTGTACATCCATCGACGGACTAGTAAAGACAGTTTTAATATTCTTCTTCTTCTTTTAATAATGGCAATGTGTTAATGCCTTAACGATAAATTGAATTGACCAAGCATGTGTATGGGAAAATATTATTGTTTTCCTGTAAAACAAGTCTGTTGTGATAAATTCGGTTAGTAAGTTTTAATATTGAACGGATGTAAAATAAAAAGGAATTGCTATCGCGACCGAAGCCATTAAATAGGGATCTAATTGCCAATGAAGTAAGGGTAACCGAATCGTTAGTAGCAGTACCCATTTGTTAGAATAGTGAAAGATTGCGGATACAATTTCTATTGTAGATAATTTTCTTGTTAATATTAATTAAAAGTTTTATTTTCTCGTTTTCAGATCATCTGGATTCTACTACCTGAAAACTAATCCATTACCTTTGTTCTCTCAAGCCTAACATATTATTTTACTTTAGTTGTATAAATTCACTACAGATAGCAGATTAAAACTCAATATTTTATAACAGTTATACATCACAACACAATAATAAAAATGTGGGAAATTAAACATGGTTTTATTTTTAATGAGACTGTGTTCTTTGTTATCATTTGAAAAACGAAATGTTTTATTACATCATTTAAGAAAAATTTAGAGTTACAAATTTCCAACACCTAGGCAGCTGTTTTTTCTGTCCTAACTATTTCTATACTACTTAGCTTTAATTTCCGCGCATTATTTGAGAAAAGTACCTACTTTCCTTCTTTTCTTCCTTTTTTTGCTAAGTAGTATAGAAATAGTAATAGTAGGTACTATACAAGCCTAGGCCACAACTAGGCATTGATGGACAATAAATTTCCTAAAACTACCCATATGAAATTATTAGATAACATTATTAACAATATATTTACATTTAAACGATACTTAAACGAAATTGTATAAATGAAATCTTGTTAATATACCTAAGTACATTTACGTATTTTAATGTTGTAATAAAATGTAGAATTATGAGGTATGAATTGATTTTTCTTGTTTTAATTTAATATTCATTAAAAAATATACAAGGTGGCCCTGTATATCGTGGATCAATGATCCATAATGTCCATATTTCGTAAATTTGAATGTTCATCTTTGCGGACGTGACTATACTGAAATGAAATAAAACACCAAAAAGTTTACGGAATAATTTATTGAATTTGCTTAAAAATATTTACGTCCATCAGCCTCTGGAGAAGGGTGGTGAAGAATTCGTTTCCAAGTAATAAATACCAGAAGACCTGAAAAAAAAATTGAGGCATTAATTTTCGGCATGTGGCTGGTACTCAGCTGACAAAAGATATAAATAGTAGGTTATTAACCAAGGGGATAAAGCTGTGTCTTCTGTCGCGGGTGACGATGTAAATCGCGAGCGTAACGAAGGCCTCGAGGTTTACTCCCGAGCGTAGTGAGGGTGTTAAAAACTTAAATCACGAGCGAAGCGAGGGATTTAAGACGAGTCCTGAGTGTAGCGAGGGATTTAAGTTCACCCAAGACTAAGACAGCTGTATCACCGAGGAAAATACTCTACTTTTCGTACGACTATTTAAATGCTAGAAGTTGGTTTCTGATCTTGTTTCTGACTTATATTAAGGACTTCAATTTATTTTTACTATATTTCGTCAGAGAAACTTGGATACAAAGCTTAGAATTCTTGCATTCACTTTTCAAAATTACTCAAAAATGCCGAGGTATCGAAATGCAAAAAGGGTCTATTCAAGATTCTCTGAGCATAAGCTTTCGCTTAATATATAACTTATCGCGGGGGGCTTTCAAGTACCAATATCGAACAGTTCCATTAAAACAGTTACCTGGCACGCATCACCAAGTCACATCTTGTCGTTCCAGAACTTGGAATCAAACCAGAACATGGGTTCCTCCAAAAGAGGCGTGAAATAGCAACTTTTGGGCCGGCAAGGTGGAGGCGGCTAGAGCAGTGTCTGAACTGCACTAGCTGTCTTCGCCTAAGGACTCTTCTTACCGCTTCACATCAGGTGGTGTTGAGTCATTTGTCGTGCTTTTTATAAAAAAAAACACAGTATTCAGTTTGAAATAGAACCAATTTACCGGATTTAACTCGCGTAAAAGTTCACATGATCCGATTGGTGGGACTACGTGGTCTAAGAAAACGACAGTTTCTATAGTCCGATTATTTAATCGAACCAGCCGGAAAAAAGGTTAATGTGGTCCGATCGGTAGGACAAATGCAGTAGGACCACGTGGCAGAGGGCATTATTATTATACCTACACCAGATGTTCTTTAATTTTGATTTTAACATTATTATAAATGTTTGAAAAATTATTTACTAATAAAAATGTATTTAAATACACCTGATGTTTTGATTACTCTACAGCGGTCGTGGTCACGGGAAGACTGAAGATGTCTTTGATAAGTTTTTAAGTTAGCAGTCAGTAGTTTTCAGTCTTCCCGTGACCACGATCGCTGTAAAGTAATCGAAACCTCGGGTGTATGATAATGCTCATTTTAATGTTCTCGATGCGTTTAAACGCCTACCCCCGTTTTACCGCCTGGTATATTTTTATTTTTCATAGTTTTTTTTATTTTTATTTGTAATTGATGTAACATCTAATTAAACGCGAGTTTAATCCGGTAAAGTGGCTTTATTTCCAATGTGTAGTGCTCGCAAAAATATAAGACAAACTACATTATCCAAAAAATAATTTTGAAAATCAGTTCTCAACTGACAGAGAAATCGGTGAACATACATACAAAAAAAATACATACAGTGGAAGTTGGAACATGTAACCTCTTGCTGTTAAAGTCGGTTAAAAACACAACGTACCCAGTTTTTGGCACCAGACCACCAAGTCGAAGGTTACCGAGCAGTACACAATTGCCTGTCATGGCCGTGACGTAAGATGCACAGCGACGTCCTGTGAAGCCTCCGCTGGTTAATGACTCCGCGAAGTAGAAGTATGATCTGGAAGAATTAAAAGTTCTTTTGAATAAAAACTACTTTACTTTTTTATACAACTAGATTACAAACAAGCTGACGGCGCTCCTGGTATTAAACGGGTACCGCCGCCTATAGACACCTGCAAGAAAAAATCACTTGATAGTGCGTTGTCATCCTGAGACCTAAGATGTCTAGTAATTACACTGGCTACCTTTCCCATCAATCCGAACTGTTTCACGACTTAGATAAGAAAGGCGGTGGTATCTACCCAGACGACCCATACGGGCCTACCATCTAGTAAAACGCTAGGTGATTGTACTAGTTTGCGCCTATTACTATTATATTCTTTTCAGTGCACTTATACAGGGAGGTGCTATCAATGCGACAATAAATTCAAACATGGGCTATTAATATTAGTTCATAAAAATGGTTTGCCACTTTCAAAAACATGTTACATTTGATAATTTCATGACATTTGTATAAATAGTATAACATTGGCTGCATTATTTCATAGAAATGTCATGAAATTATCAAATGAATAACATGTTTTTGAAAGTGCCAAACCATTTCTATAAACTAATATAGGTCATGTTTGGATTTAGTGTCGCATTGACGGCACCATTCTGTATATGGGTTTCTGGTAAATATTGCTTCTAATATCACCACCTTTTTAACATATTGAGATCTATAAAATATGTATCACCTTGCATGATCACAATCGGAGGAATCACACCCAGGCATATCGGTACCGCCGTTTGGATAGAAGTCCACGTGTCCCAAAGGAGTGATGAACCCTAAGAGGCCGGCATTGGTGTGTATCACTTCTGTATATGCTCCGTCGTCGGCTCTGAAACGGTGGTCATTGTTGATGAACCCTGGTAGAGCAGCTTCAAGTGCTGGAAGGAAGAAATTTGCTCTACTTAAATTTTTTTCCTATGAATGTAGGATGAAGGGTAAAGACATGGATGAACCGGAACGTTTAGTTGTGTGTAAGGGGCAGTAAAACGAAATAGGAAGGTGTATGAAAGAGTTTACGATTGATTCTAAGAGTGAATGCTTGAGAAGTGTTTGAGAGGGATAGCAAATTAGCGTTGAAACGTGAAAGAGAGAGATAAGTTCGGGATGAATGAAGGGAGTTGTTGCAGAGAATGATTGAGAATGGAGATAGATGCGGCCATTCGTTTAGGTGATTGTTTCAAATGATTTTAAGTGGACTGTATAATTTTAAATAACTTCGCCAAAGGGAAAGCTCTTGTAAATGTATGTACAAACTAACACACGAGCACACGACACATACAGGGTGGTGCTGTCAATGCGACAATAAATTGAAAACATGGGCTATATTAGTTCATAAAAAGGGTTTTCCACTTTCAAAAACATCTTATTCATTTGATAATTTCATGACCTTTGTATGAAGTAATATTACATTGGCTGCATTTTTTCATATAAATGTCCAGAAATTATCAAATGTTACGATGTTTTTGAAAGTGGCAAATCATTCCTATGAACTAATATAGCCCATGTTTTAGTTTATTGTCGCATTGACATCACCACCCTGTATAAACTTCTTATTATTATAACTTCGCGGTGGATTAACTCGATTATGGCACAGGCAAGGGCCCTTTTGTTCTTAGTAACGCGGATTGTGAGTACATTTCATCACCTCGATCGCGGACGTACTGCTATGTCGGCCGGTGCCGATGCGACTACTGTCCTTGCACACGAGACGTGTCTTCTTATCTGTTGGCTCATTAGTCGATAGCCACACGAATACGTCGAATATGTCAGTGCTAAAAATGTAGGAAAAAATTTGGCGCGAACATTTTCATAAAGATTGTTATAGTTTAAAATAGTAATTCGACGCGCCACCAGAGATTGGGACGAAGAGATGGTAAGACCGAGTAAACGACTTCACTTTTTATTTAGACGCTGGTAGAAGAAGTAACAAGTAATTTAATTAAAAGTTTAATGTAATTCACGTTATCAGTGATGTTTTTTGGAAATAAACCCATAATTATTTGACTTTCGTGTGTGAAAAAATCTATGCCCTATGTTTAATCAAATTAAATCATCGACCCTATGACACAGATTTGTGCATGCCATTTTAAGCCCTAAAACATTTTTAGACCGCGATTACAAAATCCTAACCAATTTTGAAACAAATCACGTATTAAACGACCACAAAGTCCTGCTCCAGACGCTCGAGTGCGGTACACTAATAAGTATTATGTGCGTTTGATTAAGCTACTAAATGTTAAGCTGCAGTGCAATTTAGGTTTGACTTTTAAAATTATACTATGGTACTGCTATATTTTTTTAATAGAAAGGACGGCAACTGACTCAACACCACCTGCTCCCTTATTCTCAACTGTCGGAAAGTATTCGAATTACTGAAACTCTATACCTGTCACTTTTTATCGCGGTGCGTCAAAACGAGACGGCATGTGACTTTTCGAATCAGGGGGTTGGGCACAGTGACCTGGGCCTCGATAGCGCTAATTTACATTGTATTATATTTACCAAAACAAATGTAAAACGTTCCCTTGCGGCCACCATTTAGGTTTATTTTTCGGAACGGAATAAAGGAACGTATTTTCCGCTGTCGGACGCACGTTTTCGATTTAGTTAGTGCCTAAGCAACTTTTCATAAAACGTCAAAAATGTTTGTTGGACAGCGGAAAATACGTTCTCATAGATGGTTGCCATAGTAACGTCTTTGTATCTAGGTGCTGTTAAAAACCGGTCGATATATATTTACTCAATTTAGAAAGTTTTTATTTTAATAATTTATTTAATTTGAACTTAATAAATATGTAATATAATTATAAGCAAAGAAATCAACGTATGCTTCGCAAAAACAGCAAATTGGTGGCCTTTTAAATGTTTCGCGCAACACAAATTGTGCGAAACGGAACGTTTTGGTCTAGCTTTGGTAAATACATTGTAAATTAGCGCGATCGGGGCCTTGATGTGAAGCGGTAAGAAAAGTCCAGATGCGAAGACAGCTATGTTAGCACACACTGTGTTAGCCGCCTCCCTCTTGACCAAATATAAGGTGATTTTCTATAGGTATTTTTTGTCTGAATGAATGCGATGATACATACCGGTGATGTAGGCGATGTTTCCGTTGACATTCCTGCCGATGATGCCTGCCTGGTGGGCACCGAGGCTGTGCCCGATCAGATGGTAGTGGTTCGGCACTGCACCAGTCACTTGGTTCAGCCAATTGATGAATCGCGCTATACTTTCACCTGGAAACATATTTACAATCAGTTGTTCTCTTCTTCTTTGTTTAATGGCCTCTCGTTATTACGAATTTTGCCAATGTCAAGTAAAATTAATGTGCAAATAACTTGCGGCGACGTTGTACGGTGATTGGGCAAGACGAATTCGTTTTCCGAAGAAAACGTGGTCGCCGGCCCGATGAAACAAAATGGATGCCGTCAGATGGCTGTGAATGCGCACAACCTGTCGATTTCACGGTCAGCCGACAACAACCTACAATCACTTGGATCACCAAGTTTTTTTTTCTCTTTATTTTTTACAGGACTTTTATCCTAACGGATATGTCAGTCCTATTGAGAACTTACTAAAATTACATAAACATTATCATTGCTGGTCGGAAGACAGTCGCGGCAGACATATAAAACGTTATTGCCAATTTTGTTAAACAGTCAGCCATTTCGTCACCAATGATACCAACATGTGAAGGTACCCATTGAAAACGAATAGATACGTCATTATTAGTATTAAGTTCATGAATCTTGTCGAGTATTTTATATGCAACCGATAGACCTCTGTGTCCAGAGGCGCATCGGATTACATGTTGAAGAGCACTTTTGCTGTCTGTAATAATAACAAATTGCCTAAAACCCGCGTCAATTGTGTACAACAAGGCTTCATAAATAGCAATTAATTCCAAAGACATTATGGATACATCAGATATAGTTTTAAAACATTTCTTGACTCCTCTGCTCGGGCAGAAGTATGCTGATCCGCGTCCAACTGCAGACTTTGATCCATCTGTATATATTTTAGTCCAACCATAATATTTCTTGTTGATTTCTGTTTGTATATCTAGTTTCAAAGGATCACCAAGTTCTTATGCAATCAGCATATTAAGATTTTATGAACGTCAGAAGTTTCACAGCAGATTAAATAGAAAAAATATACTTCAAAACTCAAAGCGCAACGGAGCGAGCAATGCTCAGAGTATAGGGAGCTGGTGCAATTAATCAGACTTACTGACACTCACAAAATTGGAACAATAAAAAGGTACATAAAACGCTTATTGAATATGATTACATAATAACTATGATTGGCCAGTTTCTCTGTAGTTGAGGAATCCGGGTGTAGCTCGCTTCCATCGTCGGCCTTATTTTACTTACCATCAGTAGAGATGAAGGTCAAGAGTTACCCTGTTAAGATTTTTAAAAAAGTGCGGCGAGCGCCGTGTTGGTTGTAATGACGGAAGGGAGCAGGGAGTGACACGGCCCATTGATGGGCGGCTTGAATGGTGATCGCGGAAAGCGTGACTCGCTTTAAGAGTTACTATGGGTCGAAGCAGAAATGAGGAGATCCTTCGGAGAACCAAAGTCACCGATATAGCTCAAAGAGTAGCTAAATTTCAGTTCAGATGCAGACGCTGGTTGCGTGGAGACGCTATGCTTTCTCCTCAAACTTTAAGTATTTTATATAAATAATTATTTACCTATTGACTGCCGTTTGAGCGAGTAGTCAGTAGGATAGAGAGTAATTACACACGCCGGGTAAATCGCCGGACAAAATTGCCACGGTTTATGACGTCATGTACCGCATACGAAATTATATTAGGTCATTAAGTATGAAATTGCCGTTTTGTATGAAGTATTTTGTGCATGTTGGAATTACCGAATTATGTTTTTATATTTAATTTGAAATCGGCTTGACTGATTTTTTTGTAATTTTGTGGATAATTGAGGACATTCATTGTTAAGTCGAGGCAGTAAAAAAATCTTAATTTTAAATAATGTAAAAGAAGTACAACAAATCTAAACATTGAAATCGACTATAAGCTCTAATGGAGCCTCATTTTCAAGAAATAGATTTTAGCAAATATTAATAATTCCATTTGTAAAATCCTGCTTATTCCAAATTAAATTAAAATTTGGCTGATTTCAAAAGGATATTACAGTTTAAGTGAATTTTATAATGATGAAAGTTAGAATTAAAAATTGGTTTTACATACCTTAATAAGTTTAATTACTCAATATAGATTAAGTAAATATTGTATGTCCGAAATGGATAAAACTGTTGTAAGCACTATTTATATTTTAAGACCTTTTTTATACACAGTTATACAATAAAATTTTATTCTATTCTATTCTATTATACCTACTGAACTTTGAATATAAACTGTTTTTTTATACAAAGCACGGCAAATGATGTTACACCACCTGATGTGAAGCGGTAAGAAGAGCCCATATGCGAAGGCAGCTAGTGCACAGCTACTTTAGACACTGCTCTAGCCGTCTCCACATTGCCGGCTTAAAAGGAAGGAGTGAATAGATGCGCCTGCAAAAAAATCCAAGTTCTGGAAGTACGACAAAGAAACGAGGTACTGAATTTATTTGTGCGTGATGTTGAGGTGGAGACAGTGAATTGACGACGCCGAAGACCGGTACGCGTGCTCCTGAGTAGGAAGGGGGAAGGTTGGATAAGGTCAAAAAGCTCTTCAGGCGCTAAGCGACGCAATGTCTCGACGCAATTGCTGAGTTCAACGACATTTTATTAAAAAATAAGTATAAGGGCTACGAAAAACACTTTGACACGATTGTGAATATTAATAACATATTATACTGTTTAAAGAAAGTTCCTATCGAATACATAGAAGATACTTTTTAAAGTAACCTTACCACCGGTAACGGTGTTGGCAACAGCATTGGCGTAGTTGATATCTCCAGCACCGGTGCTCCAGTCCACCACAATGACATTCACGTCTTCAGCCGACAGAAAAGCTGTAATATATGTTAAAAAAATTTTATTTGTTAATGGGCCTTATTCTGAGAACATTCTTTAAATCTAAAGAAGAATGCCTATTTTTTTGGGAAACTGTAAATTATGGTGTGAGTAAATAATTACAAGTTTTGGACGTAAGTATGCGACAAAGAAACGAATCACATTTATTAAAATTGTTTGTGGAGATAGTAAATTAATAGCTTTGAAGACAGGCATGCGTGATATGGTTGGAAAACTCCTTATAGTCATAGTTTCTCTCCACCATACTGCCGATAGAACTATGCTGCCAATGGGACCAAGCAAACCAATCGTAGAGGCTCAAGGTTGCTTGTGACCCACGCACCGCCAATGGTACGGACAACATGAATCGTTTGCAGTGCGTCAAGAGGTATCTAGCGGAGCCATCTCATGTACAATTAGTATTGCATGCAAGACCATACCTGATTTTTTTACAGCGGCTAATCTTGAGTTTTTTTGTCAGGTGTGCGAATATCATAAGTTCCTCTGAGTTTTTGTTTGTTATAGTGGCTTAAAATAAATAAATGACTACGTTACCTGGCACCAAGAGAGTATTCATCGCAGCAGTTGCTCCAACTCTCCACCCATGCATCAGAACGATGGTCCTCCTTCTGGAGTCATAGTTTGTAATGCCAAGCAGACCCTCGCTTCCCATGAGGAGAGGTTGGCTCACCGAGGGATTTCCTCTGAAATAATATTTGTATGTTATTAAAGTACCACCGGCACGGCGACCACGGACCAGAAGACGCAGCATGTGCAGACTTCCAACAAAGTGGACCGATGATCTGGTGAAGGTCGCAGGTAGCCGCTGGCTGCGAGCAGCGTATGACCGATCATCATGGAAATCTTTGGGAGGCTTTTATCCAGAAGTGGATTTCTTACGGCCGAAGTTATGATGATGATGATAGTATGAAGATGATATTGAAGTAAAGAAAACACATCATTATTTCTTCTTGCGATCGTCGGAGAACAATTTATATTTACAATAAATCCTTTACGGTGCATGCACCACGTCTGTGGAATGCATGTCTTAATAAGAGGAGCTCAGGCTACCTTTACAGGCTTACGACGAGGAACTTGAAGAGTGAGTTTGGAAGAGGAATGTAAGGTATGGCAATATGGAGAAGAATTAAATAAAACTATAATTTTTAGACTTGTCTAAGAACATGTTAAATCTAAGCACCGTTGAATAAGGAGCCAGTTAGGCTTAGCCCGAAAACTCAACATGCGAACTATGGGATGCTCTCAGAGCACGAGGGGCATCCCTCATCGTCGAGATCATGCAATCCGAGTACCAATGATGTAACCGTAACCTGTCATTTTTGTGAGGATCGGAACTCTTTGAGTTTAGGTATACGTCAACGGTACTTCAAGCGTCAAGTTAGACTATCTGCAAACCTGCGTAGAATCTAGCGACCTAAGTTGTCTTTTGGACCCACCTTGCCCCTGGGCTCTTTTTTATTCTTTTCATCAGGTGGTGTTGATTCATTCGCCGTAATGCATGTAAAATTGAAAATTTTAAGTAACCCCTGGCGTCATTAATCATCTATACAATATCATCTCATTGAGACTATTCTTATGAGCCCAAACACGCTATAACTGTTGTAAGTTTCTGAAGAATTAAGCATCACGCAGACTATTTGATGGTACAAGGTTCAAGGTTAGCATGTCTTAGAAACATCACCGAAGTAACAGTAAACCAAATTTCAAATCAATAGGATCGGTGAAACTTAGTAAAACCCTTTTGTCAAGTAGTAAATGAGCTGATAGTCATCACATTCCTGAACTAATCTTCATAAATTATAGCTAAGAACCATCCTGTTCACGTCGGCTTTCAAACAAAAAGAAACAGAATCAAAATCGGTCTACGATGCCACAGACAGACATACAGATACATAGACGTACACGTCAAACTTATGACACCCCTCTGTATCGTGGATCTTCGCCTTACTGTACTGACCTGGTAAACAGATGGTAGACTATCTGTCGGTCTGGGTCAAACCTAGAGGTCTTGGTCAGGTCACTGATGGTCTGCCAGTGGTCGGCCAAGTGGATGCCGCCGTCAGAGTCCTCCTCGTACTGGTACCGGAGACCATTGTCTAGCTTGAGGAGTACTGGGTCCGGCCTGGGAAGACCTGAGAAGTTTTGATTTTATTTTAGAAAGATGCACTTGCAATCTTATTGCACGGGTCCAGCAGAACATAAAGCGTTGTGGCTCCGATTAGACACGACATTACGTTGAGCTGGTTACCATGTCGGTTACATTGGTACTCTTGTAATTTCCTAAAATTGTGAGTAAATAAACGTCTTTTCTTTCTTTCTTTTGATGTTTCTTACTAAACTAAAGTGGCTAGAATAATTGTTATAGAGAGAGCACCTGAATGGAGAGCCCTAATCACCATTCAGAATAACGCATATAGTTAAAACAGACACAGAAATATCACCATATTCTTTATAAAGCTATTTTAAAGAAATCGAGCTTTTGCAAATTATGTTTAACAAATCTAACACATTCGTAACTACTCTAAAACAGATGTTAAAAAAAAAAGTGGTGGAATCCCAGCAGGACCTGCTTCCTTTTCTCTATCTGGAACCATTAATCTTTGCTGCTATGCCTGCAATGTTTGGATATAATCAAAATAAAAAAAACCGCACATGAATTTTTATCAATAAATATTTTCTATCTATCTTCAAACACACCAATGAAATATTATCAATATTACGTCTTTAATTATCTCTAACGCAATGCTAATAATCTAAATCTAGGAAATTCTACAAATTGATCAGGACTATCGATAAACAATAAGTAGCAAAAATATAATCGATGTTATTGAGTCCTTATCTTACAGGTGTGTGGGATCATGATGATATCAAGAATTTAACTAGCTAGACAAAAAATATATAACTTTTGTTAAAGAGCAGAAAACAAACAAATAAACCGTGGATAAAGTCAACAATTTAGATGTATAACATTAGGTGAGGATAGAATTTAAAATAGATAATATTATGGATGCAATAGCAGTAGAAGAAATAGCGACGAAAAAATTAGGTACGATGGTTTTTATACAAACGAGCTTATGGCCCACCTGGTGGTAAGCGATTACCTTAGCTTACACGGAGTATTGCTAAAAGAACAGGAAACTTGAGACAAGACCACGTGCTCCGAAAACCATTCGCTTCCGCGATGAGCTTAAGCGATCTTTTTCATTGGAGGAAAACAACATCAAGCAAACAATTTCTTTTTCACGCTTGTCCGTTCGCTTGTCTATCATATCCGAGTTTATCCTTTTTGACAATTCCCACAATAGGGAATATGCATGAAAAATATATATTAGTATAATACATTTGTAAAATTGCCAGTGATGACTTACTGAGACGTAGCCACGTACCTTAATGGACCTCTTAAGAAGGCTCAAAGTCACCCTAAGGGCAATGGAAAGGGCTATGCTTGGGGTTTCCCTACGTGATCGAACCAGAAATGATGAGATCCGCAGGAGAACCAAGGTCGCCGACATAACCTAAAGAATTGCGAGTCTCAAGTGACAGTGGACCAACGATCTGGTGAGAGTCGCAGGAAACAGATGGAATCCCGCAGCGCAGGACTGATCGACTTGGATATCTTTGGGCCTATGCCCAGCAGTGAACGTCTCTTGCCTGATACGATGATGATGGTGATGTTGATGACGACGTAAAATTATACTGCTTATTGTTTTAAAAACAGAATTGATTTTGGCCACAAAATACCCGAGTTATTTAAATTAAAAATTGCAGTATTCCTGCCTCTGTCTAAAACAACTTTTCATTTGAAAATATGAATTATAGGAATTATGGCATTTTTCTAAGATCGAGTGAATATTTTAATGGCAAGGTTAATGAAGATAGCCGCCTTGATTTATTTCACGTTTGTGCACGCCAATTTAAGAAACCTCTGGCCGTAAGTTATTGAGCATGCCTGCCGTATTAATATTCACTTCTATATGTGGAAGTTTCTTATCAACGTTTAGACATTACTTAGAATTATTTTTCAAATAATGCTGTAAAATTTCCTAATAAAATGAAATCAAAAGAAGAAAAAATATTACCTGACGCTGCCAAAACACAAGCAAATAGAACAACAACACCTCTGACGTCCATGGTAGCTTGTTTAGATTTAATTAGACAATATTGAACAATTTTAAATATAATGTTCATATCTAATCTGAAAGACAAGACACCTGATTGGTATTTAAGTGATTAATACATCGTAGCAAGGATGATGTAGCATTGAATTTCTCTAAACAGTGATGTCGAAAATTGCTGTTCAAGTGGGAACTTGAAATATATTAAAAACCAATGCATTTTAGCTAATGTATTGGTTTTTAATAGGTAAATAAGGTTTTTTACTAGGTATGTATGTAGGGTCGTCTGGGTAGGTACCACCGCCTTTCTTATTACAGCCGTGAAACAGTTCGCTCTGTTTCGGATTGAAGGGAAAGGTAGCCATTGTAAT
Organism: Nymphula nitidulata; assembly: GCA_947347705.1. Lineage (NCBI taxonomy): Eukaryota > Metazoa > Arthropoda > Insecta > Lepidoptera > Crambidae > Nymphula > Nymphula nitidulata. The sequence continues at coordinate 7,291,640 of OX374645.1, read as the reverse complement.
TACTGGACATGGACGGCATTTCACCTCAGAATGACAACGCACCTGCAATACCAAGTGATGTTTTCCTTGTTATTGCAGATGTCTATAGACGATGGTAACCTTTTACCACCAGGTGGGCCATCAGCTTGTTAGTCATCTAGTTGTAAATAAAAAAAAAGGGTGGCAAAATTTAAAACGCATTATGCGTGCATTTCCTACCGTTATGCGAAAACGATGCTCCTCCATGTTAATCCGTCTTCGTGGTAGCGTAACAACACCTTGAGGGTGTTTGAATACAGGTAGGACTCTCTAATGTAATGCAGATTTTATTTATCTACATCATCGCAGGCAGAGTTTTGCGGCGAAGGAGTCATTTAGGCAGTTCCACCACCACGCACTCGGCCGCGCTTAGAGCGCAGGAAGAAGGGTGATCACCGCCCGTCTCCTACACCCACCAGTCTACGCCAGAGAGGGGCGGCTGGAGGATCCTCCTCACGCTCCCTCTCCGCAGCCTCCTTCTGCGTGAGCACAGTCTCGCAAAAGGAGCAGCCTCCCATTCCCTCTCGCTACCAACCATGGATCTTACCATGGTTAGCAGTGAGAGGTGGCCACAGCCGAGCGCCGTACGAAGATCATGGCGCTCGCGTCGCCAGGCCGGTAGCAAATTACAATTTTTGTAACAAACACTATATTGAGCCCGGTCTGAAATAAAATTTCATTGATATTATTATTATTATTATTGAAATAAGCGTACAGCCCGCCTGATAGCAGTAGTATATTATTAGGAGCTTAGGAGTATATTATCTGTGATTCGATGCTAATATAAGGATCTGTCTACTGCCCGACATGAATAGAGTCAACATCAGTATTTTTTCAATCTTTGAAGAATTAATCATCACTATCATTTCAGAAGGCCACTGCTGGGCAAAGGCCTCTCCTAAAGATTTCCACGACAATCAGTCCCGCGCTGCACGCAGCCAGCGACAGCGCGCACCCTTCATCAGATCGTTGGCCACCTTGTTTGAGGATTGCGTACGCTGCGTCTTCCGGTTTGTGGACGCCACTGCAGAACCGTTCCCCCCAACGGCTAACCGTTAAATAATTATAAAACTAGAGCAAGGGGTTATTAAGCGCTTACAGATAAGCTTATTTCATTAGTAAGGTTGGTACTCCATCACAAAACATGCCACATGATTACCTTTATCACCTACCTAACCTTTAGCCCCTACGAAAATAGTGTTTGTACACGAATCACGCAAACACGAATGTATCAGAGAATTAATGTAGATAACGATGTAACAAGTTACAAGTCATGACGATGACACTGTCGCGAGAACTACACATTTGAAAGGTATCCCTCCCTTTGGCCAAATTACTTTTCGTCAAATTTCACTTCGCAAAAAACTTATCGCCTAAGTTTCATTTCGCAAAAGAACCTTTAGAAGCTGTACATTTCGCATATAATTCATTTTGTAAAATTATAATTTGGCAAACTTTAACTTTGTCAAGTTTTATTTGGAAAAAAATAAATATTAATACAGCAACTGTTTTATTTTGGAAAATATTATACTTACTCCAAAAAAATATTTGCTAAAATTATCACTTCGCATAGGTACTGAAATCAAAGAGTGCAAATGTTTTTTTGTGTAAATACAGGAAATGTAATGCAATAGTAGGTTAGGGTGCGGCCGGAGTGGCCCTTGGGCCACCCCTTAGCCGCCAACATGATTATATTTTATACAAAATGTATTGGGAAGAGTAAGTTTTTCCAAATGAAACATTTGATTAAATAATATTTGGTTAAATGAAGCATTGCCAAACAATAATTTGTTAAAAAATAGTATGCCAAAAAAGAGATTTGCTAAATAAAAATTTGCAATACATTGTTTTGACAATCATTTTTTGCGAAATGAAAATTTGCGTTAAATAGTTTGCGATGTGATATTTTGGGAAACGTTTTTTGGCCAAACATTAGTAAACCATTTATCGAAATAACCATCGAAATAATGATATTAATATGGCTCTTCGCGGGATGTCAAATTTTTCAACTTCGGACATCCGATGTCGTTGGTGTAATTTTGGCAACTTTGGTGTGCAGTGGTTCAAATTGTGTAAAAGTAAATAACTTTTTTATTTAATAAGTCACGGTATTTTTCTGCTCTTTAAAATTAATCTCGGGATTTGAGGCATGTCCACTTTCATCTTTCGCTGTATGAAATCAGTATAAGAACCTACATAAATAATTCTACCTAATTCCGACTTCTGGTCATTAGTTTAAAGTGAATATTGTGAAAAGCTGCTAATCGATTTCTCTTACTAATTGTACCACTCCACCAGTACCCCAGTGTAAGTTTCCATCGAAACGAAACGAAAACGACCATCGTCGTGGGCACCTGTCAAATCCATATACAGGGTGGTGCCGTCAATACGAAAATAAATTAAAACATGGGCCATATTAGTTCATAGAAATGGTTCGTTTTATAATTTCATGACATTTGTATGAAATAGTATAAAATTGGCTGCATTATTTCATAGAATGGTCATGAAATTATCAAATGAATAAGATGTTTTTGAAAGTGGCAAACCATTTCCATGGACTAATGTAGCCCATGTTTTAATTTATTGTCGTATTGACGGCTCCACCCTGTATAAAAAGTGGTTTCCAATAATTCACAACAGAAGCGCTGCTGCTGTTTCATACAATTTGACGAATGTTTTCGTTTTAATTCGATGCAAATTAAGAGCAATGACGACCGTCAGTAAATAATTATGTAGTTTTCCTTATACGCCGATGACATGTAAATATTTTATTTATTTACTTGTTATTAAAGATATAATTCGCAATTCACAAAATCTGATAAAAGAAACCATTAAGTATTGCTATCGAGCTGATAAAGTACCTATATTCGATAATACAATAATATTCAATTATAAATTTCAACTGTCATTACATTCAATCTACATTTAGCCATGTTGGACCACGGCTGGCCCTTGCTTATTTTGGGCATAGTTGCTGTGTCAGGTAAGTTTTTTTTTTATACAACTAGATGACAAACAAGCTGACGGCCCACCTGGTGGTAAGCGGTTACCGCCGCCTATAGACACCTGCAATAACAAGGAAAAGCACTTGATATTGCAGGTGCGTTGTCATCCTGAGGCCTAAGATGAAATGCCGTCCATGCCCAGTAATTACACTGGCTACCTTTTCCTTCAATCCGAAACACAGCGAAATGTTTCACGGCTGAAATAAGAAAGGCGGTGGTACCTACCCAGGCGACCCTACATATGGGTCTACCACCTAGTAAATAGTATTTATATCAATTAATCAATCTTCGGGACTGTATTGTGTATTATTATTATTTTGTTGTATTGGCATTAATATTTTTTCTTTAAAATTATATTTGTATACCTTGACGAAGGTGGAAATGTAGCGAGACAATATAATACCTAACATAATATTAGGTATAACCTGCATTTCACAAATGGATTGAATTTAATTGTGATGACCCAGTAGTCAGGCGCTGGCCCTTGTGTTTATGGATCCAAATGATTTTGAAGACGTAACTAAAAATAACGAATAATATTATTTTGACATAAAATACGTTTAATACGAGTTGGTTACAAAAAAATATATAAAATAATTCGCCGAGATATAAGATATGTTAATTGATTGTCCTAATTTATTAATTGAGAAAGTTTATTGTATAATTATGTCTAAATTATGTTTCCATTCCAATGTAACCGTTTCTTAGATTTAAGAATACTTAGTAAAATTTTGTTCTCATGTAAGTGGATTTTTGTAATCTTTTTTGAGAATACAGTAGGGCCTCGTTAATCCGAAGAGGCAAAAAACCCTTTCCGGATTATCGAGGCGTTCGGATTATAATACCTATACCATATTTATTGGTAATAAAGCACATGTTGAACATTAGTTTCTTTTATCAATTTTTAAATTATAGCATAAAGACCTGCCTATACCAAACTTCCGAGCAATGACAGGGTAACTGCCACCTTTATCTAACATTTCTATAGTCCGCTATTGGCTCATGGCAGCCCGCAGATATACTCGCCCGCGGCTCCCCCGCCGGCCGGATTACAGCGATCACCGAACAAGCGGCAGTCCGCATTACCGAGGCCCTACTGTAAATTCTTTAAACCTATAAAATTAATTGAATTAACTGAGAGACGCAGACGGATGAATTAAATTGGCCGAGAATTTTTCGTATTCGAGCTCCCCTCTCCTTGGTCAATCAGATGGTGGGCGCGTAAACAATAAATAATCTTTATTGCAAAAATGCATCACGCGGACTTTATTACTAAGGCAAGGAGATTCGATCGTCATCATCTCCAGCCTCTTCCTCCCATTGCTGGGCACAGGCCTTCCTAAAATACATAGGAGTGTGGCCCATAGCGCCACCACGCTGGCCCAATGTGGGTTGATGGGTTCAACCGGTTGCAGTAGAAACCGGGACCAACAGGTGCAACGTGCACGATCAAGCACTGAGAAACTCGAGCTCGAGATTACAAAGTTTGATTGACCCATACGGGATCGTCCATAACGAAATTTGCATTCTTTCCTCCGCCTCATGAATGTTGCTATAAAAGTGCAGGGATTTCAGGAGTTTCGGATTTTCGATTCCCGGCTGTAGCAAGCGTATTTTCATAAGTTTTTGAATGCCGTTTTGTATTTTTTTTACCCCCGACAAAAAAGAAAAAATAGGGGTGAACTAAGTTTGACGTGTCTGTCTATGTATCTGATGATAAATTTGATTGACCCATCCCAGGACCAACCATGGCGTAAGTTGCTTTGTTTTCGTAATCGAAACCAGAGCGCTCAAACCACTAATCCACCGAGCTCCTCCTTTGCATATTTTGCAATTAATTATTAATTGCCTATATAGATCAGTAATTAATTTTTAATTTTCATTGATTTTCCAGCGCTCCCAACTGATTTGCTGATCAGAAAACATGTCGAAGGTCCTCGCTATCAACACCTGCAGGGTCCTGACGGCCAGCTCTACTTAACTGATTACTGGATGAAGAACAGCGACTTCTCTGACGTGTCCAGATACAACCCGGACGTCGACAACGTGTACCACCTGTTCACGAGGTACGTGGAAATAATCTACGCCGATATCATAAGGAGGAGCTGGGAGACGTATTGGTTTGAGCAATCTGGTTTCGATACAAAAAACTAAGCAGCTTACGCCAAGGTCGGTCCTGGGTTGGGTCAATCAGAGTTTGTTATCTCGAACTCCTCCGTGCTTCAGAAGGCACGTTAAGGCGTTGGTCCCGGTTGTTTCTGCAACCGCTTTAATCCACCAACCCGCATGGGCCAGCGTGGTGGTGTTATGACCCAAACTCCTCATGTGTTTCTCCCATGTAGGAAGGCCTGTGCCCAGCAGTGGGACGTTTATAGGCTGGTGATGATATCATAAGCGTGAAATTACACTGTCTGTTGCGCTTTCATTCCTATGCCGCTGAACCGGTTGAGATAAAAGGTAGCATTTTTTTATAAAAAGCACGGCATATGACTCAACACCACCTGATGTGAAGCGGTAAGAAGAGTCCATATGCGAAGACAGCTAGTGCAGTTCAGACACTGCTCTAGCCGCCTCCACCTTGCCGCCCCGAAAGGTGCTTTTTCATGCCTCTCTTGAAGAAACCAATGTTATAGGAAGGAGGGAACACATGTGCTGGCAAAGAACTTCAAGTTCTGGAAGTACGACAAAGAAACGAGGTACCAAATTACTTTGTGTGTGAGTTGAGGTGGGTGACAATGAATAGACCATGCCAGTGAATTGACTTTGACAGTGATAGATATCCATGCCATGTTCTTAGAACATAATTCCAAATTCGAAGAGGCCTGATGGCATGACTCTTGTGCCTTGGAAAATGGCTAGGTCTTTGGCGTGGGACGCTACTTGTGTCGACACCTTAGCCATGTCCCATCTTCCAAGTACCTCGTTGACACCAGGATCGGCTGCTGATTCCGCTGAATCTCTTAAGCGGCGCAAATATGCTGTCTTATTTAGAGATCATATTTGAGCCGTTTGGAGTTGAGACATTGGGACCTTGGGGTTCAGATGCTCACCGACTGTTTAGGGACATTGCAGATCGTTTGTGTGAAACTTTAAGTGACAATAAGGCTGGTATGTATTTCACATAAAGAATAAGCATTCAGCGAGGTAATGCGACCGGTCTTATTGGTACACTTCCTTTTTCAGAAGATTTAACGTAAGTGATCCCATTAACGACCCCCTAAAGTTTGTATTCTAATTCCGCTCGTTTTTTAAATCATTCCTATAACACATAATATAGATCTCAGAAAAGACGTTACAGAAAAATATTTAAGGTATGTTTATTGAGCAACAAAAGGAAAAAGTTTGTGTGTGTAAATAATTAGTGAACCGTGTAATTGGACAATGAGTGGGACGCGCCCGCAACGGACGCACGTTTCATAGTGTTGCGCTACGAGCTACGTAAGTATACCATATTATTACTTAAGGAAATTTACATACATAAAATGTGTTTACGTATATGCTGATACGGTATGATAATAATTAAAACATTGATTTACTAAATTAACATCTAGTATTAACGTTCGGACTGTTTTTCATGGTTTAAAACGAATTTTAAATTGGAGCGGTATTAGAAACATATTTTCATAAGTTGCTTCTAATAACGACCCATGACGTTATTAGAATTTTAACAATAATTATTATTTTTTATTTTATATCCTTAAAAACGTAATTGCAGATGCCATTTTTAACTTCTTTGATTTCAAAAATATATTGTACATAGTTTGATCAATTAACGCCATACGATTTTGTCTATAAATTTTCTGTAAAACAAGATTAGATGTTAGCCATTATTTCTATTGGTGTATAGAACTATATTTTGAATAATCATTCATACCCGAATTAATGTTTATTAATACCAAAAAACACATCAATGATTCCTACCCCAGTGAACGCGTATTTCCTTTAAAATAAATATTTTAGCCAGTTATAATACATTTTATGGGTCGGTAAAAGAACATAATAATCTTGATACTTAATTTTATTACCGACCCATAACTAATTCGATAGTACTGCGAGATAAAAGTCACTTTTTTATACATATCCAAGATGTTTAACAAACATTGCATTCGGTTCACCTCGTGGTAAACTATTTCCATAGTCCATGACGCTTACGACACCAAATATTAATCGTGCGTTGTCATCTATGAAACTTTTTAAGATCCTTTGTCGCAGTACCTAATAATTACATTACCTTTGTTAGATTCATTATTTTTTGGGTTTCTAGAAGCGTTCAAAATGGTCTTTAGATGATATTATCTGAACTTCTTAAACTATTCTACTGATATTAAATTTACTGTTTTTTTATAGAAATATGGAGCAGCATAAGCGCAAGCAATATAAGTACCTCTCTCATAAAAGAAGTAATAAATACACCTATGAAAATTCAGGAAAACCAAGTGTTTTAACAAAAGATGAGGAAAAAAAACTAATAGACTGGATTTTCTATTTCGGAAAGTCGGGTTTTCCTGTAACCAAAGATCAGTTATTAGAAACAGTAGCGAAATTAGTGGAGAATTTAGTGGCTCTGATCAAATTTATCTTACAAGTTATTGTAGCTATAGTAGCTAAGTAGTTGGTTTTTATTTAGATATTTTATGAGCCTTATATAAATGTGTTGGTACTTTTGTTATACTTTTGAAAAATCTATGATAAATGATTGTAATTCTTATTAATAGGTGCTACATGATGATGTTTAAGGAACTGATTAAAACTGTGATTATAATAATAATTGATCTCAAATGTTTTTTACTCAATAAATACTTATATTGAATTAATTTTTATTTTATTGTATGGGATCTTTCAGTAGTCGGTAATAGAAACAGCAAAAACGGTAATAGAAAAAAACCCGTCTAATGGGTCGGTGATAGAAACCAATGCTATTTCAGATTAAATTATTTTTTGTTAAATATTGTACGATTTAATATTAAATTTAAGAACTGAATTTCATAGAATACTCCGTTACGATTATGAATAAATAAAAACACTTTTCCTAGCATAACGCCTTATATCTAATTTTCTAAAGTCAATCCGAAGGCAGCTAAAACTGACGGTAATAGGAGCGTTTACGTTAAGTGCTGTTTTTTTATTTATAAGTTCGGTTAATTTTAGTTTATTTGTAGGCACAAGTTTATTTTTATTTCTGTAATGATTTTAAGTGTTTTTTATATTGTGTGTGTGTCAATAAATACTGTCGAATTCCAAATTCATTTCAAACATAAAAAAATTATTGAAAGCCGCTAGGCTTAAGAGTGAAAATTTAAAGGTCTTTGGACACCTCGTTTTTCAACATCGCTGTTGTATTGATATAAGCACAAACAATCTGCTATGTGTAATAAAATACGGCTTGCTTAAAAATCTTATACATACCGTATACTGCACATAAAACCTTTAAGCGACTTTTAAGCGCGCCGTATTTCAATCAAAAGTAGCTCTTACAGACAGACAGCTACTTTTAAATTTATGACACATACATTATAAAAGTGAACATGTACCCGGGTGAGATTATATATAAAAGAGATCTCATCCAACCAACCCTTACCCTGGTGTAAAATTACGTACAAGCGGGAATTTTGTGTACAAATAATACATATCTGACAGACTTAAATCATGCATAATCGTGAAACATAACTTTGTCCACTTTTATAACATTAATTAATCATGGATTTAAAATAGAGTGCGATGAATAAATACTTATAGTTAGTTTTCTTCCTTTTTTTAGTAATTGTTACTAGTTATAGAGTTAGATAGAGAGAGAGAGAGTAGAGTTTTACTAGGTGGTAGGCCCGTATGTAGGGTCGTCTGGGTAGGTACCACCGCCTTTCTTATTTCAGCCGTGAAACAGTTCGCTGTGTTTCGGATTGAAGGGAAAGGTAGCCAGTGTAATTACTGGGCATGGACGGCATTTCATCTTAGGCCCCAGGATAACAACGCACCTACAATATCAAGTGATTTTTCCTGTTATTGCAGGTGTCTATAGGCGGCGGTAACCACTTACCATCAGGTGGGCCGTCAGCTTGTTTGTCATCTAGTTGTATAAAAAAAATAAAAAAAAAAGATAAATTGTTGTAACTGAAACAATTGGTAGGCTGGAATTCGAATAATATAAATTAAAAACAGCGCATTTGTTTCAAAACAACATAAGCAATATTTACAATAAAATTACAATGGACACTTACCTACTTAAATAACAAACATTATAAAATGATAGCTGAGACAGCAAAATCATTAAAATCAATAATCTAAATTGATAAAAACATGGACGGCATTTCATCTTAGGCTTCAGGATGACAAAGTACCTACAATATCAAGTGATTTTTCCTTGTTATTGCAGGTGTCTCTAGGCGGCGGTAACCGCTAACCGGCTAATCAGGTGGGCCGCTTTTTTGTCGTCTAGCTGTATAAAAAAAAATATATATTTACCAGGCTTTTAATTGTTCCAGGTTAAATCCTACAGTGAGCCAGCCGTTCCTCTTAGGCAATCATGATCTCCTGTCAGGATCCAACTTCGATCCTCAAAAGAGAACCATCGTCATCATCCATGGATGGATGGATAACGCGGGTGGTGACCTAAGCGTAGTTCTCGTACCAGGTAACTATAAATATTGAAAGCAGAACTCACTTTGAGGTGTAACACGTAATTTACTAGTGCACTAGGTGGTAGGCCCGTATGTAGGGTCACCTGGGCAGTACCACCGCCTTTACTAGGTGGTAGGCCCGTATGTAGGATCGTCTGGTAGGTACCACCGCCTTTACTAGGTGGTAGGCCCGTATGTAGGATCGTCTGGTAGGTACCACCGCCTTTACTAGGTGGTAGGCCCGTATGTAGGATCGTCTGGTAGGTACCACCGCCTTTACTAGGTGGTAGGCCCGTATGTAGGGTCGTCTGGGTAGGTACCACCGACCTTTACTAGGTGGTAGGCCCGTATGTAGGGTCGTCTGGGTAGGTAGAGTTATGAATATCACTATGTTTGAAGCTGTCAAAATGAGCTAACTAAAGGATTTAAAGTAGTTCCCTTCCAGGGCCCATAGATTTTTTCTACCCTGTATATATGAGAACATAATTTATGTTCACAAATATAAACATACCTTTTCAAAACATAGTGATATTCATAACTTAAACACTAGATATAAAAATAAACTTGCTGTTCCAAGTTTTAGATATTGAGAAGCAAAGGTCAAAATATTCATTTGTTTAAATAAATCCCTTAGTGAATCACATGGCTTGAGTCTGTAAATAGAAATAAAAATTATATTAATCAAATTAGAATTTAGATTTGAATAATACGAAAACAATATAATTAAATCTTACAAAATGATTTTATTATCGATACCAAGAAGAAAGTGCACGTAACAGCACTATCTTTAAAAGAAAGAGATAAAGCATAGTACATTAAACCTAGGAAAGAGAGAGAGGGGTAGAAAGACATCAACGCGTGCCAATTTTATATTTATTAAAAAGAATTTATTTTTGTGAAAATTATTTTGTACGAATTTCATCTAAATAATACTTACCTGTGGAAGTTATTCTATCTTTTTTGTAATTTGAAGTAGAACTCGACATCCCACACCATTTAATAGCACAACTGGGCATTTTTACCGTATTTTGACTCTTTAAATAATATTTTACGTCACTGTGTGATACCCGCGGCAGCTAGAAGCACTCTGAAGCCGAAATCGGCACATAAACTCGTTTAAGCATATGCTTAGTGAGAAGATTGCCCCCGCAAGCGCAGTCAATTGGTTATATAGTCTTTGCAAAAAAGTAATGAGTGGAACGCGGAAGGCAACTAATGTTTGACGACCGGCTGGCTGAGTGGACTGTGCCACTTGCTATACAGGCTACTCGGTCAGGGGTAGCAAATGTTTGTATGATGAGTACGAGCATTTGTTTACGAGTCATGGATGTTTATATATTTATTTAATCTAGTTCTAGTATTTATATACATATATTATTATCATTATTTCTTCGTTATCCTTTACTTACTTTCGCCTTTACTAGGTGGTAGGCCCGTATGTAGGGTCACCTGGGCAGTACCACCGCCTTTACTAGGTGGTAGGCCCGTATGTAGGATCGTCTGGTAGGTACCACCGCCTTTACTAGGTAGTAGGCCCGTATGTAGGGTCGTCTGGGTAGGTACCACCGACCTTTACTAGGTGGTAGGCCCGTATGTAGGGTCGTCTGGGTAGGTACCACCGCCTTTACTAGGTGGTAGGCCCGTATGTAGGGTCGTCTAGGTAGGTACCACCGCCTTTACTAGGTGGAAGGCCCGTATGTAGGGTCGTCTGGGTAGGTACCACCGACTTCACTAGGTGGTAGGCCTGTCTGTAGGGTCGTCTAGGTAGGTACCACCGCCTTTACTAGGTGGTAGGCCCATATGTAGGGTCGTCTGGGTAGGTACCACCGCCTTTCTTATTTCAGCCGTGAAACAGTTCGCTGTGTTTCGGACTAAAGGGAAAGGTAGCCAGTGAAATTACTGGGCATGGATAGCATTTCATCTTAGGGTTCAGGATGACAACGCACCTGCAATACCATGTAATTATTTCCTTGTTAATGCAGGTGTCTATAGGCGGCGGTTACCACTTACCACCAGGTGGACCGTCAGCTTTTTGGTCATCTTGTTATATAAAAAAACAAAAATTGTCAATTCTCGCAATGGGTACTAAAATAATTCTAACCCTAACCTAAAAGATAACAAGTAATTAAACAACTAAGTGACAAAAAAGCACGGAGTACTTAACCAGTGGAGAGCGCATAGATGCATTCCTCCTTAGAAACACAGGTCACTGCTTAGCGGTGCGGGGGCGACGAGGCATTTGCTTCGCTGATTGGTCAGTTCAATTACACGTGTTTTTGTAGGGAGCAGGGAGACCAAAAATATTATCGACTATCGATAAAAACTATAAGTCAACTTTGGTGCGAGGGAATTTCTAGTGTAATTAAACAACATAATAACTTAGTACGATATTAATGAATGAACGTAAGAAAGAAAGAAAAAGTATTTTATTTAAATAGGCCACAAAGAAACACTTTTAAATCGTCAAAAAAACACATTGTTACAACTATCACAAAAAATATATTAACTAACAACGTCATAGTCTCTGTCTGTCTGTCATGTCTGAATTTTTACCGGTTCCAAAAGTTGAACTACCGAGAAGATTCCGGCAACAAACTCATGTAGTCACTCTTTTCAAATAATAAATTACAATGTTTTTTTTTAAATATAACTTTTAGCAGCGCAGTGCCGCCGCCCAGCGAAAAAAAAAATAATATTAGAAGAGAATGTATATCAACGTACCAACAAAGTAGGTACCCAATGTCAAAAGTATTATCGTCATTTTCAAGCTATCTGACAATGCACAATCACAATATAGGTATACAGTGGTTAGTCATAATACTCGTAAATAAACATATAAATCATTTTAGAATTTTAATGTGTCCACGCATTCTTATCATCTAAATATTCTTGGACCTTATAGTAGCCTTTTTTCATTAAAGTTTGTTTGACATATAACTTAAGTTTGTGAAAAAGCAGTTCAGTTAAATTTGGTGCGACATTGTTGTAAATGTGTATACATTTCCCCATGAATGAGCGACTTGTCTTGTGAAGTCTAAAACTTGGAACAGCAAGTTTATTTTTATATCTAGTGTTTAAGTTATGAATATCACTATGTTTGAAGCTGTCAAAATGAGCTAACTAAAGGATTTAAAGTAGTTCCCTTCCAGGGCCCATAGATTTTTTCTACCCTGTATATATGAGAACATAATTTATGTTCACAAATATAAACATACCTTTTCAAAACATAGTGATATTCATAACTTAAACACTAGATATAAAAATAAACTTGCTGTTCCAAGTTTTAGATATTGAGAAGCAAAGGTCAAAATATTCATTTGTTTAAATAAATCCCTTAGTGAATCACATGGCTTGAGTCTGTAAATAGAAATAAAAATTATATTAATCAAATTAGAATTTAGATTTGAATAATACGAAAACAATATAATTAAATCTTACAAAATGATTTTATTATCGATACCAAGAAGAAAGTGCACGTAACAGCACTATCTTTAAAAGAAAGAGATAAAGCATAGTACATTAAACCTAGGAAAGAGAGAGAGGGGTAGAAAGACATCAACGCGTGCCAATTTTATATTTATTAAAAAGAATTTATTTTTGTGAAAATTATTTTGTACGAATTTCATCTAAATAATACTTACCTGTGGAAGGTTATTCTATCTTTTTTGTAATTTGAAGTAGAACTCGACATCCCACACCATTTAATAGCACAACTGGGCATTTTTACCGTATTTTGACTCTTTAAATAATATTTTACGTCACTGTGTGATACCCGCGGCAGCTAGAAGCACTCTGAAGCCGAAATCGGCACATAAACTCGTTTTAGCATATGCTTAGTGAGAAGATTGCCCCCGCAAGCGCAGTCAATTGGTTATATAGTCTTTGCAAAAAAGTAATGAGTGGAACGCGGAAGGCAACTAATGTTTGACGACCGGCTGGCTGAGTGGACTGTGCCACTTGCTATACAGGCTACTCGGTCAGGGGTAGCAAATGTTTGTATGATGAGTACGAGCATTTGTTTACGAGTCATGGATGTTTATATATTTATTTAATCTAGTTCTAGTATTTATATACATATATTATTATCATTATTTCTTCGTTATCTAGTATCCATAACACAAGCTCCAAATGATGCTTACCTACTTTGGGCTAGATAACAGGTGTGAGTGTTTGAATATTATTTTTATTATTATTAATGTAATACCTAGATTGAAAACAAAATTATATAACATGAAACGGGAACAAGAGGCTGTAGATTTGTAAATTATAGTACCTATATTAATAAAAAAATGTGTTTTTTATTGCTTTTTTCTTTTCTGTAGCATTTCTATCAGCTGAGGATGCTAACGTTATTGCGGTGGACTGGAGCGTTGGAGCAGGGTCTTGGGACTTCCCAGCGAGCATTCGGAACACTGTAACCTCTGGTGAGAATTTTCTTTCGCATGTCGGTGGCGTAGTGGGTCGAGTACTCTGGTTTCGATTAGGACAAACTTTCGCTATGGTCGATCCCTGGATGGGTAATCAAAAATTGTAATCTCGAGCTTCTCCCTGTTGATCCCGGTTGTTCCGCAACCGCTCCGCATTGGACCAGTGCGGTGACGCTATGGCCCAAATTCCTCATGCGTTTCTCCCATGTAGGAAGGCCTGTGCCCAGCAGTGGGACGTATGTATAGGCTGATGATGATGATAATGTTTAAAAATATCCTTTCGCAAGAGAGTTAGGGCTCAAATTATGATTTGAGGTTCTAAAAGGAAACACACAGTGTTTTCATAAGCAAATAGCACTCATCATAAGGCGGGTCGTGTACTTGTTTGCCTACAATATATAAAACCTCTACACCAAACTTCTTGTCCGATCTCTATTATAATACAGAAACGCCGCGGTAGGGAAGGCAGCTGCACGATTCAGAGCGAAGCATCTTCTAGATGTTTGGCGCGAGCTGTGCCATTTGCAGCTAATAAAATGAAAGCAATGGACCTAATTCTGAAGACACACTCTAAGTCTAAATTTAAGTACAGTATATCTCTTTCTCGCAATATGTAATAGGAAAAAGATAGTAAGAATTCGTTTAGAGCTATCAACTAAATTTAGACAGATTTCAAAGGAACCATAGACAATTTTCGACGGCATGTACGGAGGTGCCTCCAAAACGCTCCATTTTATCACGTTCAATAAGGTCGAAAATTGAACGCACGTTTTTAAATGTCAAATCATATGACAGCCATCCTTTTCGTATTTAAATTGAGAGAAAGAGATGCACTGAACTTTAATTTAGAATTAGCATGTGTTCAGAGAAATAGGGTCAGTGTCTAACCAATTTTAATCGCTCGGCAGGGCAGAGCGTAGCCCGCTTTATCAACTGGCTGAATAACGTGACCGGGGCCACACCAGACCAGTACCACATCGCTGGCTTTAGTTTGGGAGCTCATCAGTCTGGGGTCGTTGGCAGAAACGTCGAGGGAAAAATTGCGTATATCACAGGTAAAGGGTGGTATAAGACAGGATCTAAGAATTTTATTTGACAGTGCTGAAAGCAGTCCTTTTAAAATAAGCTAGAAATTGACTTTACAATAACACAAAATAACCAGGATGTACGGGGTGTAAGTGGAACGCAGGGTGTTTAGGATTACCAGGGCTGCCACCTGCTTTCGTTTACGAGAGCTTTGCCCTTACTTCCTGTATTTAAACATAGTTACAACTAAACAGGTGGTATGACCCTAGTAAAAACGCGAAGATGGGTACATTTAAAACAAAATACAGTATTTGTGTGTAGATAAATAAGTTGATGTATTTTACATATGCTTCAGTCTTGTACTAGTCGCAATAGAAGAATGAAATTTCCTAATTATGTCCAATTTTAGCACTTTTACAATAAACACCAAATTCTATAAACGGATTTTTAAATAATCACGAGATCTTTCCAAATTGCGAAACAATAACATAGCGTGATTGGAAAACGACGATCAGGTCACGGTGTACTCTATAATACGCACAGAAAGCATAAGCTTTTGTATTACGGGACCCTGATACTTTGCCAACCCTGTAAGGGAAATAGACCTAAAAGAGACAGCTACATAAGTAGGCTATTATCGCCCGCACGAGTCCGAGGCGGCGTAGTTACTTATATTTTTTATACTACTAAGGCGGCAATCAAGCATACGACCCACCTGATGGTAAGCGGTTACCGTAGCCTATGGACGCTTGCAACACCCTGTAAAAACCTTTTCACGCCTTTTTTGAATAACCTCACGCTGTACTCATTCGAGAAATCCTCTGCAGGGAGGTCATTCCACAACCTGAGCGTACGCGGGAGAAAGTTTCTCTGAAACCGCACAGTACGAGACCATTTTAGTTCCAATGTGTGAGATGAATTCCCTGCCGATGGCGAGCGGTGCGATGGTAGAAAGAGGCCGTGGGCATCATGTCAAACCATTCCTCAGAACACACTCCGTTATACAAACGGTAGAACACACACACTCTTAGGCAAAATGGCCATTTAAAATTGGTCATAATTGGTTCTTTTGCAGCTCTCGATCCTGCAGGAGGGTGGGAAGATCTAGAAGACAAGTTCAGACCTGACGATGGTGCTTATACTGAAGTTATCCATACTAGCGGCGTGGTTGGATACGTGGCTCCATTAGGTCATGTTGACTTCTATCCCAATGGTGGACTGACCATGCCTGGCTGTAATTATGATCCAGGATGTGATCATGCAAGGTTAGAATGGTTTATTAGATCAAGGGTAATAATAAATTAATAAATTGAGCTTTTTAAAAATACTGATAACAACGAAAATAATGAAACGTCGAATAGTCACCCAAATCAGATTATTCAGATGCCCACTTAGTACCAATTTTTGTTGGTTAGGTTGAGTCCAGAGCATTATTCCGAAATTATATGACCGACCGTCAAGACTCCGAATGGTCATTTCGCCGATGGTATTTAAAAAGTGTACTAGAAGAGAAAGTGTATAAAATGCGAATGACTCACACTTGGCCGGTTTTTTGTTTTTGCTGGTGTCTATATGCGACGGTCACCACTTACCACTAGGTGGGACGTCAGCTTGCGTGTCATCTTGTAGTATAAAAAAAATCTTTGTCTTGCCTTCCAGATGCTACTACTACTTGGCCGAGTCTCTTGGATCCGGAGGCTTTACTGGCACCCTTTGCGAGTCCTACGTGGCTGCTTTCTCGGGCAACTGTACTTTACCCAGCTCTTTGAAGATGGGAGGTCTAAGCCCTAAAACTGGGTGAGAATCATTTTGACTCTATAATCTGAATGTTCAAAACTTTAATCTTGTTTTTGTATGTTTTACAATTTTTTTAATTTAATTTGACATTTAAATCTAAATAATAATTAAATATTCTATAATTTTAATTGGCAAATTAATGACGATAATTTTAACTATTTTATACCTCTTTTAAAGTTCATGTGGTCCGATCGGGACGCCAAAGGCAGTAGGACCACGTGGCCAGATAAATTTTATAATGTTTGAAGATTTACATGCTATCACAATTTGGCTAAATAGGTTTAAGCACTAACTACTTATCAATCTTTCACCACATTTATTGTAATATGTACACTATTTAATAGCATATAAATAATTTAAATTTTAATTACAAATTCAAACTTAATCGTACACTACCAGTTTCGAAAGATTTAGCAAGGCAATGTGTTTTTGTTTCTCAGTTTGTTTTATTTTAATTGTGTAAATTGTTTTATTTAGTGCCCATGAACGGGGAATTAAGTGTTTTTGTTTTAACTTGATCTCAATTGGTATTTAAGATTGAATTCATAAATTTTAATTTTGAACTTACTAACTCTCAGCGATTGTTTCAGATCAACTGGTGTCTATTACCTAGAAACGAACGCCTCGCCTCCATTCTCAAGAGACTGAACATTTCCCTCTAAATATTGAAACTGACAAAGATGTGTGATACAAGTAGGAGATAAACAAAAATATCATATTAAATGCGAAATGTGAACAATGTTTGTTTTTTTTGTTCAGTGTTCGAATAGTTTAAAAAAAACCTTTTTAATGTCACAAAGGAGTTATTTCGAAAATCTATGTACAGACGACAGCACATCAAGTGTCATAGTTGCACTACGAAAGCGGCCTCTATGACAAACGGCGTAATGATGGTCTCAAGGTCAAACTGTTACGCTTGATGTTCTGTCAACTGTACACTATACTAAGAAATAGGCAAAAATATATGATCAGTTTCGAGTTATACATTTTCTTTTTGTTGGCTTTGTTTTGCGGTTGAATTGAAATAAGTTTAATTTAAGTGAAACTGGTGGTAATTTCGAACACTTACTAAACTAAATTAAAGAATATGAAAACCATGCATTTTATTCATTTTAGACATCATATTTCATAGTAACGTTTACTTCTTAAGACCTACACAATCGATATCGAAATAGAAATAGCATTAGTTTTATTTTTCAAAAAGTCCGGGTTCGATTCCCGAGCTGAATAAAGTTTTTTTTAAATATTTGAATGCAGTTTTTATTATTACTAAAATCGATGACATAGTTCCTAAGAAGAGATTTTTGTACGTCTTATATTTTCAGACTTTCCGATACTGACCGATCTAAATGTGGCACCCTGTATAGTGCATTGTCACATGTTGCTATTCTAAATAAAAAATGTATGGGCATATACCTAGACATAATAATAATTTTGTAATATGTATGTTTTCATTCATAATAGTCGTTATAATAAGTGACTTAATTGATATAAGCAATGTAATACAGAGTGGTTCCATCAATATGCTGGTGGTGTTCGCTGTGTTTCGGATTGCAGGGAAAGATAGCCAGTGTAATTACTGGGCATGGACGGCATTTCATCATGGACGGCCTCAGGATGACAACGCACCTGCAATATCAAGTGCTTTTCCTTGTCATTGCAGGTGTGTTTAGGCGGCGGCGGTAACCGCTTACCACCAGGTGGGCCGTCAGCTTGTTTGTCATCTCGTTGTATAAAAAAAAAATGACAATAAATTAAACATGAGCTATATTAGTTCGTAGAAATTGTTTGCAACTTTCTAAATACATCTTATTTATTTGATAATTTTATAACATTTCTATTAAATAATGCCGCCAATGTAATATTAGTTTATACAAACAGGAAATTATCAAATGATGTATTTAAAAGTTGCAAAACATTTTTATGAACCATGTTTTAATTTATTGTCGTATTGACGGCACCATTCTGTATAATATCGGAAAAAATTTAAAATTTCAATAATATTTCATAGCTTGTAAGTTAGAAGTGCTTTTATGGTTAACAGAAGCGTATATTTTCCGAATACCTATGTGAAAAATAGCGCCTTAGGGGGCTACCTCGTGTACACTAGCGACACCAATTGATTGTTATTAATTATGGTGAATTTAGAACATATTAAACGAAAACGCTTTAGTGAATTGCTAAAGAACGGTATTTGTAATTTTTAAAGATGTATCTTGTATAAATTGTCTACCTTTAAGTAACCAAATTTTTTATTATTGTGTAAAAATGGCCACTTTAGGCAATAATGAAAAAATAGGTTACATGTAGAGGAATATCTTATAGCGAGCACATCTCAAAAAATTACAAATACCATTCTTTAGTCGTTAACTAAAGCGTTTTTGTTTATTATGTGCTATATTCACCACAATTTATATAAATCAAGTGGTGTCGCTAGTGTCGACGAGGTATCGCCCTAAGTAATTAACTTAAGCAGCATCCCAATTTCGTAGTTATAGTAATCAAAATCTTGATTGACACCATCAAATCCCGCTCAAAACCTCTGCCTAATGACATTGAGCATAGACCTACCTCTCAACCTGTAGAAATAGATTATCAACTAACCTTTTTTATAGTATTGTCTTATATTTTCGGAAGCACTACACAGTTGAAATAAATCCAATTTACCGGATTTAACTCGCGTTTAATTAGATGTTACATTATTACTATACACCCGACGTTTCGATTACTTTACAGAGATCGTGGTCAGGGGGAGACTGGAGATGTCAATTATCTTTGATAAGTTTTAAGTTATAACGACCGTCACTTTGTGTTATATTTTGAGCGGTCCGATTCACGCATACGGAGTTTGCGGTGTCAGCTTGTCGGACAGTGTGAGGACGGGCTTGGGACTTCATATACCTAACCTTTTATAACATAATGATGTAATTGACCTCATTGGGAGCCTCTATTAAGCCAGTCATATCGTTGCGGAAAGTGCAAATCCGCGTAACTAGCATTGCATAATTCCGCGTATCTGACAAATGTAGCCCATTTAGGTTGTCGCGGGCAATTCACGCAAAATCTTGATTGGCTGCTACTTTAAGGTATTTATATGTGCCAAACAAGAGATAGAGCACATCAATAATTACTCTCTGTGTGTTTCGTACACTACTTGTGTGTATTTTTGTTGTGTATTGACCAGAGAAAACCACTGGATAATTGATAAAATTAAATATATTTTGTAAGAGCTGTCATCGTTACACTACAGACACGCACAGAGAGAATAAAAAAGATATTATGTCATAGACATAAATTGGGGGCCCGCAGGCAATACAAATATTCTCAATAAGTGACACAATCACTTAACTGTTGCTTAAGACATAAAACAAAATGCTTACATTATCATAGAAATAAAATATTAAGTAAACAAATGACCACTTCTATAATAACAATAAAATATGGGAAATATACAAATTAATTACTCTACTGGTAATACTACTATTTTGGAGATAGCTCTAGTGTGCAACTTTCCGTTGGAAGTCTGCACTTCAACTACCCTAACCTTGTTGTCGTTACCACTAAACGCTTTGGTGATCCTCCCTAGCGGCCATTGAAGAGGTGGGGTATTGGGATTTAACAATAGTACAACAGCGCCCTCTTTGAGATTAGGCAATATTTTTTCCCATTTGGTACGCTCGTTAAGAGAAGATAAATAGTCCTTAGACCAAACCTTCCAAAAATGTTGTCTTATTTGCTCACAACACCTCCAAAACCGCAGTCTGTTCGTGGGTATATCACTTAGATTCGCTTGGGGAATCGCAGTAAGAGCACAACCTATTATAAAGTGACCAGGTGTTAAACAAGAGAAGTCAGAAGAATCTTGATTAGTGACCGACATTAGCGGGCGTGAGTTTAAAATAGCTTCTATCTCAACCATAATAGTGTTGAATTGCTCGTAGGTGAAAATCTTACAAGTGGTGATTCTTCTAAAATGAAATTTAAATGATTTGACGGCTGCTTCCCAAAGACCGCCGTGATTTGGGCTATAAGTTGGTATGAAGTGAAACTGTATTTGCTTTTGAAGCATATAATTTTGGAAAGTATACTTTTCGTGCAAATTAAATAATTCCTTCAATTTTCTATTAGCACTTCTAAACGTTGTTGCATTATCGCAATATATATCTGTAGGGATTCCTCTGCGAGCAACAAATCTTTTTAAAGCCGATAAAAATGTGTCAGGGCTTTGGAGGCAAAGCAAACGAATAAGGCAACATACCCCTTTGAAATTATACTGTTGCGTTTTGAAGACTGCTTAATCTCAAATAGTCCGCAATAGTCCAATCCCACCTTTTCAAACACTCGAGAAGGGTTGACTCTATCTCTAGGCAAGGATCCCATGAGCTGTTTAGAAGTTTCCGCTTTGTGCCTGCAACAGACTACACACTTATGTATGATGCTCTTAACCTCCCTAATAGCGTTGATTACATAATATTTTTGCAATAACTGGCTTAGCACAAGCTTTAAACCACCATGCAATAGTGCTAAGTGCTCCTGTCTTATGATAAGCCTAGTGATATGACAAGATTTAGGCATTATAATAGGATATTTAGTCGAGAAATCAAGATCAGCGTTACGCAATCTACCTCCAACCCGAAAGATGCCATTCGAGTCCACAAAGGGATGGAGGGACTTTAAAGAACTTTTAATATCTCTGTTATCCGATAAGCATTTATACTCGTCAGCGAAATGATGACGTTGAACTCCTTTAATAATAAATGTCAACGCTTTTCTAAGTTCCGCGACTGAGACAGCCCCAAACTTTGGCGTTTAGGGACTTTTTGGCGTTTACAGTGCCCTATGAATCGTAGCACATGCACCATAACAAGTGTAGTTTTATATAAGCTAGAGAATTTGTTAAGCAATGTATCAATAGGCTCTTTATCAATAAGAGAAAAGCTTTTATTTTCTTCAGAACCATTAACATGCAAAGGCAGCTCAATCTCAGATATATAAAAATTATAACTGTCACAGCTTACCAGATAGTCCGGCCCACTCTCCCATAAAGAATTACCATGGATTTCCTTTGGATCCGCGCCTCTAAAAAGAATGTCAGCTGGATTGAAAAGCCCAGGTGTAAAATACCACAATGCATTTTGAGTGAGTCTTTTAATCTCCATCACGCGGTTTCCTATGTAAGGAGGAACTTTAACAGGGGATGATTCAAGCCAACCTAAAACAATCTTTGAGTCGCAGAATAGATTAATATTTGTCAAGTTAAGTGTAGTGGCCACACTATTGATAAGCTTAGCTAATAACAACGCACCATTCAGTTCTAATTTTGGTATAGTTAGTTTAGAATTCAAAGCATTAATCCTTGACTTGGAACAAAGTAGGTGAATATGAACAAGATCATGACATTTAACCTTGAGGTAAACGCAACAGCCATAAGCATTAGCAGAAGCGTCGCAATAACCAATCAGCTGCATAGCAGTTGCTTCAGAACTTTGCAAGTACCGAGTAATAGTAATAGTAGGCATGCTAGTAAGATTGGTATAAAAACTCTCCCAAGCCTGCCTTAACTCACTGGGCAAAGGAGTATCCCAATCTAAATTTTGTCGCCACAACTCTTGTAAGATCAATTTAACCTTTGTTGTAACAGGCCCAGCAAATCCCATTGGGTCAAATAGCCTACTGACTGACGATAATATATTCCTTTTGGTTGGTACTGCAGGGTTCGGATTCAACACATGCCCACTCAGCTGAAGTACATCGTCCTTCGCGTTATATGACAGGCCTAGTATTTTAAAGACCTCCTTATCTTGATCTAAATTCTTACAAGTTATTCCTAAGCTTTCCTTCGGTATGTTTTCAAGTAATTCAGGGCAATTAGATACCCATTTGTGAAGCGTGAAATTTGCATGTTTACTAATTGCAATTAGCTCATTTTTTAGACGAATAGCACCTTCAACCGTACTGCTGCCAGACTGGATATCATCAACGTAGGAATTATTCCTTATCGCTGAGCTCGCCAACGGGTACCGGACTTTGTATCTACTCGCTAATTCGATGAGACACCTTGTAGCTAAATATGCAGAACTCTTTAGCCCATACGTCACAGTTTGCAGCTGGAGCACGCTCATAACTCCATCCTCGCGCCACAAAATATTTTGCAGATATCTATGATCTTCATGTATTTTTATCATTCTGTACATGTGACGTATGTCACATTGGATAGCATATTTATATGTCCGAGACAGCAACAGAATGTCAAAGAGCGAGCGTTGTACTACGGGGCCGTTACACATAAAATCATTCAAGCTAGCACCATTTTTGGTTTTCGCACTTCCATCGAAAACAACTCTTAACTTGTTAGTTTGTCTATCGGGGCGCAATACCGCATGATGTGGTAAGAAGAATAACGGCTTGTCCCTTTCATCGCAGTTCGTTGTATCAATAACTTTAGCATGTTTTAAATCTAAGTACTCTTGAATGAACCTTTTATATAAATCACAATAAATAGGATCTTTTTTGAACCGCCGCCGCTCTATGGTGTACAGCCTTTGAAGCGCAATGGCGTAAGAGTTTGACGGATCGATTTCACTTAATTTGACCTTTAGAGGTATCTTGACTTCAAATATATTATCCCGCAATGTGACAGATTCATTAAAAACTTTCTCACTATATTCGAGCTCTGGAAGAGTTTCCTGGTATACTTCTGGAACCATCTCGGCCTCCCAAAACCGTCGAACACAGCGATCAATGTCTAGCTCTGAGCTCACAATGTGCGTAGCGATAGTCTTCTTTGCGTGCAGCTGGCTGGTGGAAGAGACGATGTACCCCAGCTGAGTATTGAGCAGTATGGGATCAGTTGGTCCTCCTTCAATTTTTCCATCCAAAATAATTCTAAAAAAGACATCACACGCAAGCAATAGCGAGATTTCACTTGGAGTTTGAAATTCATTGTCAGCCAATGCTATGTTTTGAGGAATGTTAAAACCTCTTAAGTCAATAGCCATTTGAGGCAGTTTTGAAGTGATTTTGTCAATAATCGAAAAAGTAATGTTTAACTTGTAATTATTAACTAAAGACTCTATAGGCAAGTTGATAGCTTTATATGAATAGCTACTGTATGCATTACCTAAAGTACTGATATTTTTATGTAAATCATAGCATGGTAGTCCTAGCTGTTTCATCAGTGTAGTGGTGCAGAATGAGGTCTGGCTACCACAGTCTAGAAGGGCCTTAACTATAAACTTCTTACTGTTTGCTCCATGAACCATTACTTTAGCTGTAGGAAGCAGGACGCTTTTGCTGAATGCTTGTGCAACATGCATATTCACTAGATTTTCACATTCACCTTCTTTATTCACCAGTTTCTCATTTACATGCAATAATGTGTTGTGTGATCTGGAATTACAAATCGTACAAATAAATTTATATTTACATTTTTGAGAATGAAAATTGAGACAGATTTTACATAAGTTATTTCTGTTTACAAATATTACACGTTTCTCGCTGGTAAATGAAGTAAAACTAGGGCACTTAAATAATCTATGGTCTTGCGCACATAATATGCATTGCATTTTTTCAGCTTCAGCCTTACATGACGTTGTAAAGTTTACATGAGATTTTATTTTACCGTGAGATTTCTCAACGGTGCCCGGACTAGCCTCTAACGAAGCAGCTCGCTTTTCCAAATAACTCAGCAACTCTTCAACCGCAACGATAGTAGTGGCATCCCGCTCAGCATGAAACAGTCTTGCTGTGAAGAAGTCAAGCTTACGCATAATAATACAGGACAAGATTGCATCCCACTGATTTACTGGCTGCTTAAGATTTTGTAGAGCAATCACATGCTGTCGAACCTTTACCACCAAGTCACGCAGTTGCTGTGCTGTACCTCGCTGTAAACTTGGAAGGTCTAGAAGACTAGTCACATGGTTGTTAATCAATAAAGATGGATTGTCGTAACGTTTTTTTAATAAGTTTAACGCCGACTCATTAGATTCACCAATGATTGGCAAATTGTCAATAATCTGTAAAGGCTCACCTTTTAGATATTTTTTTAGGAAACAAAGTTTTTGAATGGGTGATATCCTTGTATCTTCATGAACGACTGTATGGAACATTTCTATAAATGGCTTGTACCCTGATATGTCCTTGCCGTCAAAGATCGGTATATCTAATGTTGGTAACTTTGCCACACTATATGAATTAGAGTGATTTCCTTGGGGAGGGGACTTTAGTTGACGCTCGATAATGGCCATCAAATTAAAATAACGCTCTTCAGTTTCCTCCTCCTCGTCGGCTGTTTCACCCAATAATTGCAGGTCCAATGATAGCTCTTGATATTTAGTATATGTTTCAATTAAATTACTTTTCCTTACAAGCACGTCTTCTGCCGTATATAGTCTCTCTTTATCAGCAAAAAACTTTTCTAGTCTTGTAATAGTTGCTTTGCATTGACCTCTTGCCGAAACCAACTTCTTTTTGTCTGATTCCGCCATTATTAGATAGGTATATAATGCATCAAAATATTACTCACTTGTCGAGTAAGTTGTAGAGTCACTGCATAAATCTGTAATATCGTAGTATTCCATCCAATGTTATCAAATACGAAAATAATTTTCTGTACTGATTTTATAACAGGGGGTGGACGCTTAGAGCAAAGCTGTCATATGGTTGTCATTTTACATTTATTTTGAAAAAAGAGACATCTACAAATGCACTCCTGTTTTAAGATAAACTAAATTACTATTTAGTTTATCGTAAACTGTCCAGATGGCGTAACAAAAAATAATATTTTTAATATTTGGTTTTATTGCGCTAGCAACATCGACCATCGACTTATTATCGTAGATGGAAATGAAAAATTCAAAATTTCAAAACCAAAACTTCAAGTTAAATGTCTAACGAAAATTTTACGTGCGCTGTCTGTGTCGTTCTCTTTTCGTTAAATCATTTGTAGTTTCGTAAAATTGTAAAAGATGTACCCAAAACTAATTTAAGAAAAAATATTAAAATGTTTACTGACATATTTGTTGATTTCCCTTTTAGTTGTGAAATACACAAACACGAACTAAAAAACTATTTTGAAAAGACAGTAATAAATATACTCATATACAGTTGGTGTCGATCAATTAATCGAATTTTATCGGGTAAAATTACGTATATTGGTGATGATGAAATTAAAATTGCATGTCAAGTGTATAGAAATAAACATAGACATAATAAGTATATTTGATTTTTATTTGATTAATAGTATACTCATGATGTACTTCTAATCTTACCTATTACATGATATACAAGGTCTAAGTTAAATAGTTTCCGATATATATTTTAATAAGGATTCCATATGTAAAATTGTAATTTAAAATTTTTCTTTTCCTGTAAATATCGGTAACTAAAACTTAGATCTAGTATAAAAAACGCAGTTATTTTAAAACTGGGCCTATGTGGGTGTGCGGTTATACGTTACGCACACATGCACATTTAAACTAGGATGGCAATAACAGATGTCGCCAGCATAATATGAACTGACATTAGCGGTTGACAAAAAAATGTGAGAGGCGGCTCTCTATTCCCGGTGTATTATATTCCTCTATGTTTTATAATTAATAAATATTACTCAATGCATGACAAAAGAGACATAAGATGACATTTTTGACGTACAAATTTTGAGAAAATTTTCTGAAATTGAAATGCTCACAAATGTTGGAAGATTAAGCGAAATAACTGAATATTTTTCGGCACCATGTCTCGTACACTACTTGTGTGTATTTTTGTTGTGTATTGACCAGAGAAAACCACTGGATAATTGATAAAATTAAATATATTTTGTAAGAGCTGTCATCGTTACACTACAGACACGCACAGAGAGAATAAAAAAGATATTATGTCATAGACACTGTGTAAAAATGAGCTTAAAATTCGTTGAAATAAAAAAGTTTTTAATTTTTAACCTACCCCTGTAAAACTGGATCTATTGCAGATACGCGGCCTTTACGTATGGTAGATTCTCGGATCTGCACTATCCCCGACGATATGTCATGTTATCGAACATCGCAGGGTTACAATTAAAGATAAAGAAAGAACCTACTATATATAAACCTTTATTTACAATTTATACAGGGTCGTTACGACAATGCGACATTAAATAAAAACATGGGCAATTCTAGTTCACGGAAATGATTTGCAACTTTATTATTATCAAATAAGATAATGGGCCTAATTCTGGAGAACACATGCTAAGTTTAAATTTAAGTTCAGTACTGAATACTGAATTATATGACAGCCATCCTTTTCGTATGGATGGCTGTCATATAATTTGACATTTAGAAACGTGCGTTCAATTTTCGACCTTATTGAACGTGATAAAATGCAGAGTTTAGGAGGCACCTCCGTACATGCCGTCTAAAATTGTCTATGGTTCCTTTGAAATCTGTCTAAATTTAGTTGACAGCTCTAAACGAATTCTTGCTGTCTTTTTCCTTTACATATTGCGAGAAACAGATATACCTACTGTACTTAAATTTAAACTTAGAGTATGTCTTCAGAACTAGGCCCAATAATTTCATATGTTTTAGAAAGACTAATGCAGCCGATGTAATAGTTTAATGTCGTATTGGCATCGCTAGACTGTATTAAGTTAATAAATATCTTCATATATCTATCAGCTCATATATCTATCTTCATATATATATATCAGCCCCTTGAGAATGGCGGAGCAGCATTAGTTTCTAAGAAGTAGACGCCAGATGAGCTGGAAAAATAAGAAACATCATGTAAAAATCATAATTGAAGTAGATATAGCTTAGATACCTAGCGTTATACATATCATACTTCGACATACTTCGACACATTATATACTGGTCAAGAATTCCACTCTATGTATGTGCTGATAATTAAACTTCATTTTGCTTGATGTTGAGGTGGAGACAGTATATTGATGTCTCCGAAGTTCAGCGTATATTATTATTACGACTGCGCCATCTAGACCAATCTTGCTAGATGGCTTGTCAAATACATCACAATTTATGATGCTATAATTTATAATTTTAATAGAAAGTTAAGCACACATGGATCAAATGGCGTTTGCGATATTACGTACCTCTGTAAAAAAATATAAGTAATTAAGTTTCTGTGAATCTCGCTCACTTGTAAATGGCTTCCAAACAGTAAAGACGTACCTACTTACATACCAATAACTCATCATTATCATTTCAGCCGAGAGACGGCCACTGCTGGGCGTAGGCCTCCCCCAAAGATCTCCATACCGATCGGTTCTGCCCTGTCCGCATCCATCGGCTTCCCGCGACCCTCACCAGATGGTCGGTCCACCTTGTGGGGGGCCTACCAACGCTGCGTCGCCCGGTACGCGGCCGCCACTCGAGGAGCTTTCCGCCCCAACCAATAAATACCAATAACTGCTTTCATTTAATTTTGGGCACCTAATTTGCAGCATGCTGCTGAGTTGGAAGAGGGAAGGAATCAGATAACAAAGTTCCTTACCCCGTCTTAGGTACCAGACCTCCCATCCTCAAAGAACCAGGCAGCAGACAGCTGCCAGCCATAGCTGATACGTAAGAGAGACAAGCTCGACCCGTGAAGCCGCCTGTCAGCAGAGACTCGGCGAAGTAGAAATAGCATCTGAAACGCGAGATTAAACTTTACTAAGGTGTAGAGAAGCGGTGTGACCGAAAATCGGCCATGTTTGTAGGTATTTCATTTCTAGTTTTCGCTCCATTTTTACACTTAAGTTTACATAAAATTTGTTATTCTAAGGGCCAATTTTTCAATCCCCTGATAAAACTACAGATAGCTACCTATGGAATAAAGTTATTACACTGTTTATTCGTCCGATAAGTGACTGTCAATTTTTCAATCAACATTTATCCTAAGAATAACTATCTGACCGTTTAGGTCTTCCATAATAACGCCAGCTTCAGGTAGTCGAGACAAATGTATAGAGGACACTAATGTTAGAGCGGGACAGACAATTTCTTTGTTTGCTGTTAACTTCACATCTATTGACAAAAACAAGCAAGCATCTGGCATCTTATTTCATACTACATTCATACATACATCAAGTTCTGTGGTATTTTATTTGAAACTTAACATGTAAGTGCAATCTATAGCTGATATCAATCAAGAAACCTTAGCTCATTTATGATTCCTCGTGGAAATGAAAAAATTGTCAGAATTCAATTTTTTCCTCAAAGATGTAATTGCAACAGTACCTAATTTTTTTTATAATACGACATGAAGTGGAATTATTAATACCGCCAAACTATATAGGACCAGTGATATAGAAACTCATAGGGCAAAGAATCAGTGATTGGCAGCTGTAGCATGGGAAGAATACAGTGGTTTCAGAAACCAAATTAAATATGTATTTTTTGTGATTTCATTACTTACATAATTTATCTTTTACAAAAGTTTGCAAATATTGCACCGATTCTTTAGTAAGTCTGAATCTACGATGGAATTCTACTCTAAACCATTTTACATGTGTTTTCTAACATGTTTTGCTATGAAGTATTTGACTCACCCAGAAAGCACAAGCATAATTTATCTATAGAATAAGCGGTTATCTGGCCGTCGAAGGGACAGATAGATTTAGTGAATTATTCGTCGAATAAAGTCTATCTGACGCTTGAAAAACCCACTTTTTTGCTATCTATCGAATAAACCCTATCTGACTGTTTATCTGAGCATTGAAAAATCGGCCCTAAAAGTACTTTTGTTTGATAATTATCACACTTTTCCAAATACAAGAAAGATAGATTGGTTTATTTTAAACAAACTCGTACGGATGCAAAAAAAGGAAAACCAAAAAGATGTACAGTCGACAGCACATCAAGCGTAACAGTTTGACCTTGAGACCGCCCTTACTACCTTCGTAATAGAGGCGGCTTTCGTAACGCAACTGCTATACTTGATATGCTGTCTTCTATACATTACTGCAGAAGCTTAACATGTACAGTCGGGGAGTTTAAATGTTACGCAGGTTGACGAATATTTGCATTTAGTTCATTCGTTAGGGATAACTAAACTATTATTATTTTTTCCCTGTATGCTATTACTAAGAAAGTCGAAGATTGACAATTAGCTGTCGTCTCATTTGCCGTTATATCACGACAAAATCAAAAAAATCTTTGACATGCTAAACAAATTAAATTCCCTGACTGTTATTAGCCAAGTTATTTAATCCGATGTACGTCACGGCGAAAGTATACCATCGCGACGTACGTTGTTGTAAAAATTATTGTTGTGAGTTCTTTATCAAAATGTTTCATAAGTTCAAAATAGCGATTATGTACAGACGGGTCTCAAGCTTCAGCTGTTACGTTTCATGGCGTGCTATCGACTGTACATAACCAATTGGGATGTTGCCTAAGTTTGAATATTACGCCTTTTTTTCACAAATTCGAAAAATATACCCAAATGTTACCCATAAAAACAATTCAAACTTAAAATATATGGAATATTGTTGAAGTTGTACTGTTTTGAAAATTAAAAAAATTGACAATTTTTTTTTCAAAATTTATTAAAAATGTTAATGATATTAGATTGCTGACATCAATTAAAACAACTATTATTATGACAACTATTACTAAAAACATACTTAGTACATAGTTATTATTAATTTTGTCAGTATGCCCATACATTTCTTAGTAATATGGGAACGTGTGACGTCACCGAGCGTTTTTGGACGTTGCGCCGCAAGATAACAAACAAACCACTATATCTGTGAAACTATTGATCTTAGACATACTATTTCTTTTGCAATATTTCTTTATGAGTGATAAACTTCTTATTTATGAAATAAAAAAAAAATTGTCAACTACCCTATTGTTAAAATTTTTAATTTCTTCATACCTCGCATGATCACATTCCTGGCCATCACAGCCAGGCATTCCGAAGCCGCGGTTGGGATAGAAGTCCACATGGCCCAAGGGAGTCATGAACCCAAGCACGCCAGCGTTGGTATGTATCACCTCAGTGTAGCCCCCATCGTTAGACCTGAACGTGTCGTCATTGCTCGTCCACCCTGGCAAAGCTGGGTCGAGAGCTGGAAAGATGGGAAGAATATTATCGTATGGTACCATTGAAAGTCACAGGAAATCAAAAATTCGCAATTTTGTATACGTTGATGACTTAATTATTCAGCCAGTTATTCTGTTTTAAGAACTAAACTGCTGAATCGATTTCGTGTATACCTACTCTTTTATTTGGAAAAATAATTTTCCATATCGGTTTATAAATGATGGAGTTCAGAGGTAACGAACATTAAAACATACAGAACTAGAAGAAATTCATGGGGTTATTCCAAGTACTTGGTCTCAGTCGTTAGAGAGAGTATTCTCCCGAATTGTGAAAGGTTACGGGTTCAGCTATCGCCCCAGGACATGAATTCATAAGAAGTTTAGATTTGAAATCCAACCATAGGATAACAGATCTCGTTTGATTGACAAAAGCTTCATTACATTTTAAAGAATCAAAGTTCTCACCTGTAATATAAGCAATAGTTCCCTGGACGTGTCTCCCGATGATTCCAGACTGATGACCTCCTAAGCTGTGACCAGCGATGTGGTACTGTGCAGGAACTGACCCAGTAGCGCCATTCAACCAATTGATGAAACGGGCCACACTTAACCCTGAAAATTTAATATCATCAACACTTTGCTACTTTTTTATTCTTAACGGGTAACTCTTGGCCTTCGGATCACCTGATGGTAAGTGACGATAAGGCTGAAGATGAAAGCGAGCTACACCCGGATCCCTCAACCACAGAGGAACTGACTATCTTACCTCCAAATGCCGGAACACAACAATGTTATTGTCATTATTGTTAAGGCGGCAGACTTAAGTAAGATGGTAATAGGCTGCCTAACAAACCGAATAGAAAAAGCCTACCTACTAGGCTACCAATTGGCGTTATTACGGACGTCAACGCGGACGAAGCCGCGGGAGGCCATAAGTATTACGTAGCGCTTCGATTCTCACCTGAAGTAACAGTATTGACGACAGCCGCTGGATAGTTGATGGTGCCGGCGCCGGCGTTCCAGTCCACCACTATGACGTTCAAGTCTTCAGCAGTGAGGAAGGCTGAAGATAGAATGGTCGATATAATTGGCATACTTTGGAAATCACAAAACAAAATCAGTACCCCTAACACTAAAATTGGAAATGGTCATATCGTCAACGTATGATATATTTCGAATGGCTATCGAATCTTTGACAGACAAAATGAAAATGACGTCATGATATCGTTGTTATGTCATGGTCCTCATGCGAATGGTACCATCACGCTCGATGACGTAACGAAAACGATACGAAAATTTCAAAAAATAGTTCCATTGCCAGGTGCAATAAGCTCAATATTTCATACAAAATCTAACAATAACGATACGCTTAAATTTTGATTTTAACATTATTATAAATGTTTGAAAAATTACTTAGTAATTAAAATAGAATAAAACTAGAAAGCAGCCGCCCGGATTGCGAAAGGATTAAGAATATTTGAAAGCACTGCCCCAACTTAACCGAATCGTCGGTATTTGTAAAAATACTCGTTTCGGATGTTGAAATAGAATATTTCGACATTGTAGGGTGGACGTTAGCTCATAAACGCAAATACAGATAGACTAGAAGAATTTCACAGGGATATCCCAAGTCCTGGGTGGCTCAGTGGTCAGAGCAGTCGCCCGGATTGCGAAAGGTCGCGGGTTCGACTCCTGCCTCAGGACGTGAAATTTTTCTAGTTTTATTCTATTTTAATTACTAAATAACGATACGATCATTTCAAACGTTCATCCTAGAAGTTAAGCTTGGACCTTGTCTTAAAAAAAATACACAATAATGCTTAATTTGGAGAGAAACTACAGACGTTTGATGGTATGAGTGCTGATGAATAAATACCTGGTACCAGTACAGAATTCATTTCACCAATCGCGGAGTCTATCCACCCATGGAGTAGGATTATTGTTCTCCTGTTTGGGTTGTAGTTCGTCATTCCTAAAAGACCATTATTGCCAACTAAAAGTGGCTGACTCACTGTTGGGTTCCACCTG
Organism: Nymphula nitidulata; assembly: GCA_947347705.1. NCBI lineage: Eukaryota > Metazoa > Arthropoda > Insecta > Lepidoptera > Crambidae > Nymphula > Nymphula nitidulata. Next base: position 7,258,695 of record OX374645.1, on the reverse strand, counting down.
AAACAAATAATTCAGACTTGTCTTGATTTACAATTTTTCCCATTAAGTTTCGGTCTTGGGTTCTGATCTAATAATATAATAATAATTCATTTATTTCAGATTTCAATCCATATGCGTTTACATTAACATTATTTTATTAGTTATGTTAGTAACAATATTAACTTAAAGTATGTTAGATGGTTAGTAACAGGAATAAAATTTTGATATGTAATTATAATAAATGTCATAAATATTAGGAGTCATAGACGGTCTACTAGTAATTTATAAGTAAATGTAATAATAATGTCACTAAATATACAAAAAATTGAATTTTGAAATTGAATTTAATTTTTTTTATGGTCAATAACAATTTAAAATTAATAAAATAAATAAATAGTAATAATTAAAAATCGATTTTTTTTTTTTTTTTTACACAAACTTCAGTCACTACCACCTTCATCCTGCACTGCAGCAGACATGCCTGCTGCTGCAGTGCCGTATGTAGGGACAGTCGAGTCTTTGGGAGATCATTGCCAGTACTGCATTGGAGCTAGCCCGCACCCTGCGCACCAGGGAAGCACACTTCTTGCGCATCATCGTATGAAAGCAATTTGTCCTCGCCACCGCGAACATGCCCGATGCGCTGCAGAAGCGGGGCAGCCCCAATACTGTCCTAAATGCATTATTGTACTGGATGCGAAGGGAATTGTAGGTTTTTTGAGTATAATCTGCCCACAGGGCACACGTGTACAGAGAAGTACAATATGCCTTAAAGAGAACAACTTTCACCTCATCTGTACACCGCGCAAACCTGCGCGCCAGCATGTTTGCCCTCTTCGACAACGCCCTCCGCTCCCGTTCGACATCTACATCGTCTTTGAGGTCGCTCGAGACAATATGACCTAGGTACTTAAAATTTGAAACCCTGTCCAGAGAAGACCCATTTAGATATACTGATGGTACTTTTAGAGGGCATGGCCTACCTGCGGCCTCAAAGACCATGTATTGACTCTTCTTAACATTATAAATCAAACCGTGTCCTCTTGCGTACTCCTCACAGATACGCAAGAGCTTCCGCAAGCCACAAACCGACGCGCTGAGCAGAACCATGTCATCGGCGTAGCTTAAGTTATTTACGCATACGCTGTCAATAAAACATCCGATGCGTTGACTGCTGAGCGCGACGATCAGTGCATTCACATATAAATTGAACAGCGTAGGAGAAGACAAACCCCCCTGTCTCACACCACACTGTAGCCGATAAGAGTCTGACAAAGCACCCGCCCATCTAACGCTGTTGACCTGGTTCGAGTACCAATACCTGAAGATGTTAACAAGTTCGCCGGGTAGACTAATGTTCTCAAGTTTCTCCCACAAAATATCATAATTCACCAGGTCAAATGCCCTAGACAGGTCGAGAAAGCAAGCATATACGGGAGTCCTTCGACTCGTGTAGTATTTGACGGTGTGCTTAAGACAGTGTATAGCACTTTCTGTAGACAATTGGGGTCTAAACCCAAACTGGTTATCGTGCAGCATTACATATCAATCTAAATATTTTACACTTACATTACTTTACTTTACATTACGTTCAATCTAAATATTGGTGAAAGAATTTTCGGAAGCTGATGAGTAGTTTAGGAGATACCCCGTCAATGCTCCTGGACCACAAAGTCCTAATGTCTGACCCTAAATGTCTGAAACACGTAAGCCCCAGATAGTTCTGCACCTGATCCTGACTGCAGAAGCGGCAGCCAATATTGGAATCTATCAATCAAAATCTATTAAAATACACAAACCTGGTGAACAGATGGTATATGTTATGAGCATCTGGGTTGTATCGGGCCACATCAGACAAGTCACTGGTCTTCAACCAAAGATCTACCAGGTGAAGCTGACCGTCTGGACCTTGCACATACTGGTAACGAAGACCCTGTTCAATTTTCCTAATGACCGGATCCGTTGGGAGCGCTGAAAGTTTATTGAAAATTTTAAAGACTTATTCAAGCCAAATAATGTAGTAACTGCTTAATTTGTAGAGTATACATCGACTTTGCGGAATTGAGAACAGCTGCAACCTTTCTAAAAAATGTTTGTCAACTGCAATTTTGAAATGTATTATTGTATAGGGGGTTATTTATGCAATAAAAAAGATACCTGAAACAACAGCTAAGCCCAGAATGAGAAAACTCCAGCCGTGCTGCCACATGGTCGATGGTCGATGTTATGACCATAATGAAATGTCATTATAAAATTTTGAAGCATTGATAACATTATCTGATCGATAATTATTATGCTTCTCTTTATCAGGATATATTTTGAGATTATGGACAGAATTATTGATTGTTAAAAATTATATCTTTAATCTTTGGTGATAGTTTGAAAAAAAAAACTCGAAATCCAAGTAATCCTTTTTTGCAAACATGACATCATCATCATCATCATTGCCAGCCTTTATACGTCCTACTGCTGGGCGCAAGCATTTATGATACAAACACATGAGAAATTTGGGCCATATATGGGCAATGCGGGTTGGTGGGTGCCACATGCCACTATGGGTTCCTTCAAAAGAGCCGTGAAGAGGTACCTTACAGGCCGGTGGAGGTGGCTAGTGTGTTTCAAGCTACATGTTTTTGTCTTCGCATATGGACTCTTCTTACCGCTTCACATCAGGAGGTATTGAGCCATTTGCCGTGCTTTGTATAACAACATGGCCATACCTACAAAACCTATTACAGACTTCTACAGCCGTAGAACTGTAAACAGTACCTACTCGATGCCCTGGACAGATTGCAGCGTCATGCTGTCCGTATCGTTGGCGATGTAGAAGGTCACGAACAACCTCGAGCCTCTGCAATTGCGTCGAGACATTGCGTCGCTAAGCGCCGTCTATCGGCTATATCACATAGAGTGCTCTATAGAGCTTTTGGACCTTATCCCACCTTCTCCCTTCCTACTCAGGACCACGCGTGCTGGTCCTCGGAGTCATCAATTTACCGTCTCCACCTCAACATCACACATAAAGGAATTTAGTAGCTCGTTTCTTTGTCGTACTTCCAGAACTTGGAATTTATTTTTGCTTTGCCAGCACATGTGTTCCCTCCTTCCTATAACATGGGTTCCTTCAAAAGAGGCGTGAACAAGCACTTTTTGGGCCGACAAGGTGGAGGCGGCTAGAGCAGTGTCTGAACTGCACTAGCTGTCTTCGCATATGGACTCTTCTTACCGCTTCATATCAGGTGGTGTTGAGTCATTTGTCGTGCTTTGTATAAAAAAAAGTAATCATATACAAAACACGGCAAATTACTCAACACCACCTGATGTGAAGCGGTAAGAAGTGTTCTTAAGCGAAGACAGCTAGTGCAGGTTCAACACAGTGCTCTAGCCGCCACCACTTTGCCGGTTATAAGGTAACCTCTTGAGAAACCCATAATGAAGTTAAAAGGGAAACACGTGTCTTGTGCAAGCAAAGAATACCAATTGTTTTAAGTATAACTAAGAAACGAGTTACGTACTTTATTTCTTTGTGCGAGTTATTTGTGGCGGGAAACTTTTCCAGTGTCAGATTCGTCGTCAACATTTTTATTTTTCTGGTCACAGTTCTAATCTAATCTGATCCATGGCCGAAACATTAAGCAAAGAAGGTTGAAACTCGTTATATTCAGTGATAATTCATGATAAATAGATAGATATAAATTTCTTTTTTGCACATTTAAGTACATACACGAGGAGCTCGGTGGCGTATTGGTTTAAGCGCTCTGGTTTCGATACGAAAAACAAAGCAACTTTCGACATGGTCGGTCCTGGGATAGGTCAATCAAAGTTTGTTATCTCGAGCTCCTCTGTGCTTCGGAAGGCACGTTAAGCCGTTGGTCCCGGTTGTTCCTGCAACCGCTTTAACTCACACACCCGCATTGGGCCAGCGTGGTGGTATGGCTCAAAACTCCTCATGTGTTTCTTCCATGTAGGAAGGCCTGTGCCCAGCAGTGGGACGTATATAGGCTGGTGATGATAATGATGAAGTACATACAAATACAGAGATAAAACTAACACAATATGCCAAAAAGGCGGATAGTATTTCTATGAAATAATGCAGCCAATGATAAATTACTTTTCATACAAATGTCATGAAATTATCAAATGTTCAAGATGCATTTGAAAGTTGCAATACATGTCTATGAACTAATATAGCCCATGTTTTAATTTATTGTCGTCACCATCCTGTACATGTACCTCAGGTACATGAAATGGGCTGAAATGTACAAGCTTATTAAATTAGTGACCTTATCCTTTCTCACTCAATATATTCTAAGAAGGGTGTGCCTGATATCATGCTCTACTGTTTTTTATCATAATTACCGGAGGATTAATGTTTTTATTGCTGTGTTTAGATAATTGACGTAATATATTTGCAATTGTTTTCAAAGTCAATGAATATTGATAACAAATCCTTGTCATGTTTTTCATATTATGCGATAAAGGACAAATTTAAGTATAACAAAAATGTAACCATTTATGAATTCTTCCAGCCTTTACAAATATTTTTCAAATATTTATTAGGTATAACGACATGAATTCACTAAAACGGGGTAGGTACACAGTTTAGTGTTAAACTTTAAATTAAATATTGGATCTAGATGATAAAGGAGATGTTTCATATCCGGATAGGTATATGTACACTATCTCAAAAATTAGGAAAAATCTCCTTAATCCGGGAAAAATACTAATAATTATTTTCGTGTATTGTTCACTTGTATAAAATTCAAAATGGTTCGTTGTTATTACACTAATATTCAATATGGCTGGCCACATAGAAGTCAACTGAATGTCACCAAAGCGACATAGATGCCATGATGAATATTTGGCTGTGTTACAATTTTTTCTTTAAAAAATCTTGTTTTGTACCACGCAACAAAGCAAATATACAGAAAATGGACAATTGAAAACTGTTCTGCATGTTTTGTAGTATAATAGTACAAAGACATGGCCGAGTCTCCATATAATATGTTTCAAGCAATTCCTTATCATCTACTTCTAAAATTTAATTACGCCACTCGATAGCTAAAGTGCTTAAGAATTCAGACACAATAATAATATTTTTAACACGTTACATCAGAGGTTCCCAGACTTTTCTTCTCATAGACCACTTTCAAAATTTAGCTGGATTCGGTGAACCCCCTGCAGCTACATTTCTACCATATTCCCAAAATTCGACTAGAAATGCGTTTTTTTGTCACGCCAACGTAGACCCCCGTTGAGTCTCCCGTGGACCCCTGGGGGTCCACCTGGACCACTTTGGGAACTAAGGCGTTACATAAAATATACGTATTTAGGTAATCCCCACGGCCGTGTCCACGACACAGACACACCCCGAGTTTTTAGTGTAGGTATTTTATCCACCTTCCTTCACCTGGTCAATTATATTCTTTTTATACCACTAAGCGGTTACCGTAGCCTATGGACGCTTGCAACACCAGGGGTATCATTTGCACGTTGCCGACCCTGTAAAAACCTTTTCACGCCTTTTTTGAAGAACCCCCATGCTGTAGGTACTCATTTGAGAAAACCTCTGCAGGGAGCTCATTCCACAATCTGAGCGTACGTGGAGAAAGTTTCTCTGAACATTTTGGTTCCAATTTGTGAGGATGATGGCGAGCGGTGCGATGATAGAAAGAAGGCGTGGGCATTATGTCAAATAATTCCTGAGAACACACCCCGTTATACAAACGGTAGAACACGCACAAGGAGGCAAAATCTCCCCTTAGGCTTAAAGGTTCAATACCGCTTGTGAGCTCAGGATCGTCGACAATTTTCATAACACGTCTTTGGAGCACGTCAAATGGTCCAAGCTGGTATCTAGGTGCTCCCGCCCATAAATGGCAGCAGTACTCCATATGGGGCCTGACTTGAGACTTATACAGTAACAGTCTTTGCCCAGTTTTAGGTATGGAGCTCGCATCCACTAAACCCTTGAAATAACCTTTTTGCCAGCTGATGGTATTATGGGCAGACTGTGTCATTTCATCCGTGTCTACCATAAGAGTAGGTGACTACAACGCAGTCTCATCTCCAGGTTGTAATGTCCTCGGCGGACTCCCCCCTTCTGAGTCGGCCGACACGTGCCGTCCGGATTGCAGAGTCAGGCAGCGATATCTTTTCGCCTCTCGAAGTCTCAAAATAATCAAGACTGGTATAAAAAGCGTCATCCTACCATCAAGAAATACTTGTTAAATAAAGATTTTTAATGATTTTATATTACCGTCACGCTTCTGAATTTCATTACGCCAACGTTTATTGAGTGGTCAAGTCGTAAATCGATAAGAAGTGCTGAAATGTGATTTGGAAATACAGAACTGTGAATATGTCAACTATTATTTTTATTTCAATGGGTAAATTTATCTGTTTCTTTTTTGTGTTAAACAATATCGTACAAGCAGCATCAGATGGTCTTCCTGCACGTATCACAGGGAAAAATCGCTTGAAACTTTTTACACCTCTCGAACCTTAGGACAGACGGCCGGAGCTTTGTTATATATATATATATATATAACTGCTCACAGCCGCCGTGTGCCATTGTCGAAGAGCCCAGCAAGGGCCGCTGCAGCTGTGAAGCGGCTGCCATACCGTCCCCGTTACACGGCAGTGAACTTTAGAGCCCAGGAGTCCCACATATCCAATATGTTTCTCGCACACGGGTTGAAATGGGGTAGATTAAGATAGGAGACTGCGGAGCGGGTCAGAGGGCAACCACTTACTGACCCGATCCGTCGCAGACAACCACGGGGAAGAAGGCGATACACCCACTTACTACTCCCGTTGGAACAAATAACAATAAAGAGCTCACAGATTTACGGGAAACCGTCGGTGTGGCATGGTTTCTTGTTTGTTCCGAGGGTTTCTGCAGTGAGTTTTTTTTTGTTTGTTTTAGTAATATTATCGAAGGTGCATGAACATGAGTCAAGAATATCTATAGAAAAGAAAGAACCTTATCAAACTAGGGTGGAAAACTCAAAAGACAGAATCAACAGGGATCGGTTGGCGAGAATAGTTGAGTATCTAAACGGCAAAGTTGAAGTGACGCAAGAACAAAGACTACTAGAAAATGATGAGCAAGGTACGAGTAGATTTGGAGCGTTGAGCAATTATGGAAATAAACTCCTCTTTTTAATACAACCGTATGATAAACAAGCCAATATACAATTAAAACCTGCAATAACAACGATAAAATCACTAGGTATTTCAGGTGCGTCATTCGGATGCCTAAGAGATAAGGTATTTCTTCCATGCCCAGTAATCACACTGGCTACCCTTCCCTTCAATCCGAAACACAGCGAACTGCTTACGGCAGAAATCGTCCACAATTAATTGCGGCATTATTATATTTAGGTAAAATCATCGAAAGGTTTTCCTTTGGAGTCAGTGAACACAACTTAGCGCTGCATCGTAAACAATGAGTTTAAGACCTCATATCATGGAGCTTGATGTCATTAGTTTTAATTCAGTTTAGATGTGGCAGTTGTAACTACTTAACCAAATACAATAAATAAAAGACTAAAAAATAAATAAAATGGTGTACATGTGTAATATAATGTAATATAATGTGTAATATAATAGGGTCACACAGTGAAGTAGGATTAAGATTTGATTTATTTGAAATTTCAGATAAATACAAAGTTGCAGATGTAATGAAACTTCTGCAAAAGAATTATGATACAAGGGCAGATAAAGATAAAGAAGTTCCCAAAGTTCGCGTGCATGTCATCGAGAACCCTGAAATCCTCAAGGAGTACTTGAGAAACCTGAGAAAGAGGTATGTATACATGTGGAGTTTTCAGGGTGGAATCGTTGAGTATTCGTGTATAATATTTATAAGCAATTAGTGAAAGACTAACGTAGTTTAAGTGTAAAGTGAAATGCGTTAAAATAATGCCCATTTAACTAGTAAAAAACTTTTGTTGGGGGTGTGTTTTCACCTTGCGGACTGTATTGAATCATAAACTACATTGGTAAATTCTGTGGAGCTTTTAGTGTTTATTTCTAAGGTCTATAGTTCTTTGCTTGGAATTTTGGTTGAGTTTGGTGTATGAAATAATGCTTCAAATTAAGTTATATTTCAGGTAGACCCGTATGTAGGGTCGTCTGGGTAGGTACCACCGCCTTTCTTATTTCAGCCGTGAAACCAGTTCGTGTTTCGGATTGAAGGGAAAGGTAGTCAGTGTAGTTACTGGGCATGGAAGGCATTTCATCTTAGGCCTCTGGATGACAACGTCAAGATCTGCAATATCAAGTGATTTCATCCTTGTTATTGCAGGTGTCTTGAGGCGGCGGTAACCACTTACCATAAGGTGGGCCGTCAGCTGGTTTGTCGTCTAGTAGTAAAAATAGTAGATTATTAACCAAGGGGATAAAGCAGTGTCTTCTGTCGCGGGTGACGATTTAAATCGCGAGCGTAAAGAAGGACTCGAGGTTTACTCCCGAGCGTAGCGAGGGTGTTAAAAACTTAAATCACGAGCGAAGCGAGGGATTTAAGACGAGTCCTGAGTGTAGCGAGGGATTTAAGTTCACCCAAGACTAAGACATCTTTATCACCGAGGAAAATACTCTACTTTTCGTACCATTTGCGAAAAAATTATCACAATAATAATATGAGATAAAACATTCGAAACATTGGTCCAATTATTGATAGAGAGAGTTACATTTTTGTGCGTATTCCTTTTTCAAAAAGATGTATAGTGCTTTATATACAAACTCAATGGTGTAAACACAGATGTAGTTCAGTATAAATTTCGGTAAGTATTCCAAATTTAAATCACATTCTCCCCCTAGAGGATGAATGAAATTCAGTACAATTTTCTTTTCCTGTTTTTAACAGATTAAAAATGACTATTTTTATGTTCGCTTTTTGTGGCATAGAATGACAATTTTTTGAGCAAGTGGTACGAAAAATATATTTATTATTTGAAAAAAAAAGCGATGAAGAGCGTAGGACGGCGCTAGAGCAAAATGTACTGAAATGGCAACTCTGTATCACACAACCCCTAGGTACCTACTCCCGCGTGTCTCCTCCGTGCGTATCGGTGGCTTTTAACACATCAGCTATTCATCATCATCATCATTTCAGCCAACAGACAAAGGCCACCCCCAAAGCCACCTCCATGCCGATCGGTTCTGCGCTATCCGCATCCATCGGCTTCCCGCGACCCTAACCAGATGGTCGGTCGAACGTATCGACATGATGTTATTTTCCGACATCCCCGCGAACGAAGTCGCGGGTACGGCTAGTGGTAAAATAATTTTTAATTTTGGTGTCAAAAACTTGATTCACGCGAACTAAATCGGCCAATTTACATTCTATTTACTCAGTTGTGAAAATCAACAGCCACAGCGACACCGAAGTGCTATAAGTGCTTTCTAATATGAACTGCCAAGGAGTGGAACACTCTGCCTGCCAATCTGTTTCCCGAAACCTACAATTTGGACGTCTTTAAGGCTAGAGTGAATAGGCACCTTCTAGGTAAACATGTATCATCGTAGGCCATGTCACTACTTAACATCAGGTGTGATTGTGGTCAAATGTTTGCCTATAAATTCGTAAAAAATAATCTAATCAGAGATGATGTGATCCGAAGCAGAACTAAGGCTGCTGACGTAGCTCAAAGACTTGCGAGTCTCAAGTGGCAGTGGGCAGGCCACATTGCAAGGAGGACTGACGGCCGTTGGAGTGGAAAGGTCTTCGAGTGGCTGCCGTACCAGGAGACGCAACCTTGGTAGGCCCCCACACGGTGGACCGATGATCTGATGAGGGTTGCGGGAAGCCGATAGATGAGGGTAGCGCAGGATCCCAAGGATCTCCAAATCGATCCTATGACCAGCAGTGGGCGTCTCTCGGCTGATATGATGAGGCCTCGCAAGCGAAGCCGCGGGTGGAAACTAGTCTTATTAAAGTTCTTAAAAGACCAATTGAATCAAAGCATAAATGCCAAAATTATAAATTTTAAACAAAATATTTTGATGACATACTTAATATGTTAATAAGAAGTCATATACTTAGAATTATTATGTAATTTTCAAAATACTAAGTAAACCATTGAAGACATTTAGAATTATACTTACTTAAATGAGCAAATATTGACATAACGTAATTATTATAAGGTCAAGTCAGACTTTTTAGTAAATATTTGTTTTCCGTCAGACCACGGGTAGACAGACTAAACAGCTGTTAGGAAGTTAGAAAGAACAATAGCAAAACAAAAATAGTGACAACTATCGATCGTGTTATTTACACAGTTGTATAAACGTCTGTAATCAAGCAATTATATAACTGTTTGTGGTACTCATTGTCGAATGAATGATGTGCCTTGAGGCCTTTATGCAAACTTTCTGTGAGTTCAACTAAATTGATCCATTTTGTAGTTGTTATAAGAATGTCATAATGAAAAGTTACTAAGTAAAAAGAGATGTTTCCAAAAGTGTAAGAAGATTCGGCCAGGTCTATGTTACACTATACTGAATAATAAGGAAAAATATGCAGAGCAGTGCTCGTTTTCTTTTTATTTGCTTATGTCGCGTGGTACAAAATGAGATTTTTCATAGAAAAAACTGCAACTCAACCAAATATCCATCATAGCGCTTATGTCATATATTGCCATATATTGATTAACGGTGAAATCGATGAAAAATTTAAACTTTTTTACAAACGAAATATGCATGAAAACGAACTATGCGCGCGTTGCGCTTTCAGTTGTCACCACGGAAGACAGCGCTGTGGGCCTCCAGGTTGCAGCATACGCTGAGTGGTGACCGTTTGGTTATAAGATATTTTGTTTTAAAATTTCCGCTGTTTGGATTTTACTTTTTATTTATAACCAATAAATATTTTTATATTTAACTATTAGTAGGTATGTTTCATCGGATTCAGGAGATTTTCCAGATTTTTCGAGATAGAATAGGTACATATACCTGGCCGGATATGAAACATCTCCTTTAATGCGTTCAAGAAGTTTCAAGTTAATATCAATTCAAATAGATCAATCATCAAAAATTAATTTGGGTTTGATTTCGATTACGAAACAAGCAACCCTTGCTATTGTCGGTCCCAGATGGGTCAGTCAAAATTTGTGACCACAAAACTTCTCCCTTCATGCTTTGCTAAGCCATAGAAGCGTGGTGATGACCATCACATAAGTGTGATGATTGGAGCATTCACATCACTGCAAACTAAACAGACACTTGTTTAACATGAATCTAAGAGACTCTGGTGTTTGTAAGTACCGCAAAGAAGCATGAGGCTCTGCTACAGCTCCTCTGTAATTTTGTACCACTCATTCACAAACGAAGCCTTCTTCTGAGGAGTAATCACATACACATAATCGACCCGAATGAAATTAACACCCTTGATACTGGGAAGATCCAGAAACTCAAGGAGAGTGCCATAATCAAGGATCTATTTTAACCCATTGATAGACAAACAATAGATATTTTCAAGTCGTGGCAACAGACTCATAAGAGACTGAATGCCCCAAACATAAAATAAAAAAAATAAGAAGTGATGTTGTTTCCCAAGCTCCTCAAGTGTTTTTCCCTTTTAAAAAGGTGACGTTTCATGGTAAAAACACATGAGAAGTTTTGTGAGAGTGCAGGATGGTAGGTAAAAGCGGTTATAGTTACAACCGGGACAAACAGCTTAACGTGCTTTCTAAAACACAGAGAAACTGAAAATTACGGTTTTTTTATTGACCCATCTGGAATGAACTGTGTGAGGCCTATTGTAGCTACTGATAATTTCTTGGAGATGCTGATGGTTAAATTGTTTTGCCTAAAAGAGACATAATAATTATAACCAACTTGTTATTTTTCTATTCATAGTCATTCTTCAACAAGCTCGGATGATAGTAGCAGCTCCAGTGACTCCAGCGACTTCGATCAAGGAAGAGATGTTAGAAGAAACGCGGAATTTAGAGTAGACAAAGGTAGTATTGGAATTGATTGGTCTAATGAAGTAGGGACGGTAATTATTCACATGAGTAATCAATTTAGGCAACCCATGACTCTTTATCAGCTGTCAAAAATGATAGCTTTCTGTTAAGTGTACAGTCGACCACAGAAGTAGCTGAACACTTTAGTACCATGTCACACTGACCTTGTGCACGTACTTTATAGTTGCTACCGTACTATATTGACGCTATAGTCTTTGTGACATGGTACTAAAGTCTTCAGCTACTTCTGTGGTCAACCGTACTACCGGTTTTCATTTTTAAAGTTTCTAAGATTCTTATTGATGGGGACTATACCACATAATACATCTAGTATTATGTGTTATAGTCCCCATCAATAAGAATCTTACATAATACTAGATGTATTATGTGGTTGAGTCCTATTTATTTTGTGAACCTCTCGGGAGTTTATGACAATTAAATACCCAATGTGTCTTATTCTGGTCTAGAATTCAATCTTTAGGCTAAGCCGTTCAATGAAAATTGGAAATCAAATAAAATTAATTTTTATTTCTATATAACCGTCACAACTGACTAAATTATGCAGTATTCGATTTCGAACAAATAAAAAACAGTTTTCTATTAATAGGGACACATCATTCAGCATCTCGAAAAATAATAATATGGCATAACATTTTACAGAGGAATCCAACGAAATCAAAGAGGATAATAACCTACGATCCTATTATCATTCAAATATTAACGTGAGAATGGACAAAAACAAACACAGATCACTAGAAGACCAGATGACCCCATTTCAGATCCACACTGATAACAGAAATACCAAAAAAGGCGATTTCAGTAAAAGAAATAGAGACTCGAGTGGTAGAGACCACAAACGATTCAAGCAAAGAAGCAAAAAGCGGGCTGAGAATATAGATGACACTTGGGATATGATTACAACAAACTACAATTGGAAGAAAGAAGCTAAAAATGATTGGAATCATGAAGCACGAGGCAAAAAAGATTGGGGTGAATACAATAAAGACAGTTTCAATGATAGAAGTATTAAAACAACAGACTGGTCAGAGGAACATGATATTGAATATACAACAAAAAAACTTGTTGACAGAAAGAGACAGTCCAATAGAGCTCGCAAGAAAAAGAACAACGATGATGATTCGATTCAATCTAACAAAGGAAGGTCAGACAAAGAAATCGTAAGTGAAATCGTAAGTGAGCCTAGGATGCGTCATAAATGGGAAGAGCCAAAAACTAAGAAGAAAAATCTTGATTTGGATTGGGGCAATAATTCCAACAATATGAAAAGAGAATTAAATGATGAATGGGCTGGTAAAGAATGGAGCAAATCTAGCAAGAATACTTGGGATGAATCTGGGAGAACCACAAGGAAAAGTTGGAAAAGAGTTGAGAAGAACAAAGCAGTAGAATCATATAAACCGAGCTACATAGCGAGGATACCAGAATATAAAAAAGTGGGTAGGGAGAGAAGTGAAAGTGGCTTTCAAGGCAGAACACCTATACCTTTTGTAGGCAAAAAAGGAATTTATGAGGATAAATAAATAATTTTTACTTAAATAGTCTAACTTATTTCATCAACATCAACTTATACGGGGTGTAGCTGTAAACACAAAAAATCTGTTGTTTCATGTTACACGTTCTATTTGTATGGAACAGTTCATTTATTTCTCGTGATTTCAAATTTATTATTTAACAAGTCATATTTATAATCTCCAGCAAGCACTGCCTTTGTTTTCGAGAGCGTTACACTTGCACTCTGTAAATAAATCCCACTGATGAATCCCACACATGGCGTTGTGGTTTCGATTATGAAAACAAAGCATCTTTTGCTATGGTCGAGCCAGGGATAGTTCAATCAAACTTTGTAATCTCTAACTCCTTCTTGCTTCGTCATCTAAATTAAAGCCGTTGGTCCTAGTTGTTACTGCAACGGTTTTAACCCACAAAACCACAATAGACCAACGTGGTGGTCATATAGCAGTAACAACTAGTACCAACGGCTTTAATTTAGATGACGAAGCAAGAAGGAGTTAGAGATTACAAAGCTTGATTGACCTATCCCTGGAACGACCATGGCCAAAGATGACGCCACTGCGCTCCTTTCAAAACTGCTTAATCTGTCAATGCGCGATATATCTCTGGAGTTCTACGACAATTGAAAAATCAATTGTATCTGGGATCTGATTCTTGACGGGTTAAATAAAACATTAGGGAGTGCATCTCAACTGAAAATATGAGAATCCTAATTTTTTTGTATAGGACAAGGGAGGCCAATAAACGAACGGCCAGCCTTATGGGAAGCGGTTACCGTACTATATATATTATATAGACGCTCCTAGCATTGTTTACTCAACTATAGAATACGTAATAAACAGAGTTGGCATGGCCACTCTCTTCCCCTCACCAATCTCACTATCAGCATTCATAACAAAGAAGCACGGAGGAACGAGAGATTACAAATCTTTGATTTAGTTATCTAAGGTAAAAGTTGCTTTGTTATTGTAATTGAGCAATACATAATTATCACCTACTTTTACATATTGTTTGAATTCGAGTATAGTAGCACGAATAAAATATGAATTGCAATAAAAATTTCTGGTAGCGAGGTTTTAGTTATTTTGAATTCTGACGTGATCGCTTGTGTAATGTAATAAAAATAATGCTATAGAAAATTTAATAAAATACAGTTTAAGATATGAAAGCATAAAAAGTGAAACGAAGAATCGTTCCTTTGATATTTTCGTAGCAGGAAAATAGTGCTTTATTTTTACATCTAAAAATGAATATTCACTAAATGGCTTTCCGATATTTGCTTATTTTAACCGCAGGTAAATATTCTACATTCTACAGGCTGACAATACACAATATATCATACAATTTAAAGAAATACGGTTATGCTTGGTGGCAGTTTCTCATATTAAACGCCGCAACCCACCGCAAATAATAATAATAATAATAATAATAAATCATTTTATTTGTCTTCAAATACACTTAAAGTATACAATAATTCATCACAGTATTTTGGGAACAAGTATCTTAAAGACAAAACGGCTTATGGCTCAGTGGTTGCAGAGAGCCCACAACCCCTGTTATTCTGCCATAACCTTTTACCAGAATATGTAACTTAAAGCGACATCGAGTAGGAAATAACAAAAATAAAATACAGGTAGGTACACTGCTTCCAATCAGCTCAGAGAGATTGCCAGGGACTGTTGTCTAAGCAGCCATTCACGACATATTTTCCGAAAAGTTGGAAGTGATCGGTTAGATGGAAATGTGCGAATAGGCGGTGGTAAGTCATTCCAAATTTTAGCGGAAGCGTACTTAAAGCAGCCCCTGGTGGACGCGAGTCTAATGACGGGCATACATAATAGGTGACCTTTATCTCTGAGTGATGGCATCCTTTTCTTATTTTCTAATTTATCGTAAAGATACAAGGGACATTCACTATTAATTAACTTATATAGAAAACATGCATATTTTAGTGTAACAGTATTAGACACATTTAGGATGCGTTTATTGACAAGATAAGGTGTTATTCTTTCCCTTTTATTAATTACATAGCAGAAACGCATGCATGCGTTCTGAACTCTTTGTAAGCGCTTAATGGTTTTCTTGTATAGACAGGGACGATAAACTATATCACAATGGTTAAGGTGCGATAATACTAGCGTTTTACACAGCAAAAGGCGTACTTCATTTCTCAAAAAAGGTCTTATCTTATAAAGAGTTTTTAGTGATCCAAAACACTTTCCCACTTTCGTTTGCACATGCTGCTCGAATCTTAAAGTCTCGTCCATAATAAGTCCCAAGTTACGTACACATTTCTCGTAAGGCACTGGCGTATTACCAATCATCATAGCAGATCTATGTTGATTTATAGATTTAACCTGCGAACCCGTTCCCAGCGTGATTGAAACACTTTTATTCGGATTGAGTATGAGGCCGTGCTTCCTAGACCATTCAGCAACGGCACAAAGATCAACATTTAGTCTCGCAACTGCGTGAGAAACTTCCCCGAGAGAAGGTGGGGTGTGGACATAAAGCTGGCAGTCATCAGCATAAAGGTGAAGACGCGACTGAGTGATCACGTTAGTTATATTCGCAGTGTATATCGCGAATAACGTTGGACCTAATATTGAGCCCTGAACGACCCCTTTAGTGAGCCTGAGCCTACAAGACAGAGTCGGTCGTTTTTCAACGTCTCGGCAGCGAACCCTTTGGTAACGGTCTGTAAAATAGGATCGAAACCATGTGCATGCCGTCTCTGTGAAACCGTAGTATTTTAATTTTTCCAGGAGGATCTGTATATCTACACAGTCAAAGGCACGACTAAAATCCAGCAAAGTCAGCAAAGTTCCGCTACCCCCATCAGAAGCCATAAGTATGTCATCAGTTATATTCAGCAAAGCAGAAGCTGTACTATAGCCTTTGCGAAAGCCTGATTGTATCATCGGTAAAATGTTATTATTTTCTAAAAATGAAACAATCTGCAACTGAACACATTTCTCCGCAATTTTAGACAAAGCTGGCAAAATGCTTATAGGTCTAAGATCTGCAAGATCATTAACGTCGGCCTTCTTGGGTATCGGAGTTACAATTGCACACTTCCAAGCACTCGCGAAATCTCCTCCCAGTAAAGACTTGTTGACTATACTGTGTATGGCCGGTAAAGAATATGGGAGCGTCAATTTTATCATTAGCATCGAAATACCA
Organism: Nymphula nitidulata; assembly: GCA_947347705.1. Classification (NCBI taxonomy): domain Eukaryota; kingdom Metazoa; phylum Arthropoda; class Insecta; order Lepidoptera; family Crambidae; genus Nymphula; species Nymphula nitidulata. The sequence goes on along the minus strand of OX374645.1, from coordinate 7,242,025 downwards.
TCTGAACCCTCAGAACCGGTAGAAGATTCAGAGATCACTTTTTCAATAACGCTTTCTGAAACCGGTATAAAATTAAACACTGCATTGGAGTACTTTTTACCCTTTAACTCATTCAATACAGTACCATCAACCTGAACATTAGGAACACTATTCATAAAATAGTTATTCAGAGCATCTGGGTCCGCCAGATAGTCGGGAATTGTACATTGTTTATTGGGGTTAACTAATCTACCGATATGACGCCACATGACAGTTGTATTGGTTTTGTTATTATTGACAAAACTAGTGAAAAAAGCCCTTTTCTCGAGAGATAATGCTCGATTATAATAGTTGCGCAAATCCCGATAATACTGATAATAAGATACAGTGTTAGATGTTTTAGCCCGCTGACAAGCTTTGTCGCGTAAAATTTTTATTTGCCTTAAAGTATCAGTCATCCAAGGAGCTGGCGGACGCTTGAAAATCTGCGTTCTGACAGGGGCGAATGTGTCTATCAAATCCAATACGAGCACATTAAACATATCTACCATAGCGTTAAGATCAGTACATGTCAAAATCAAGTCCCAGGGCGTAAACTGGGCCGCATTATTTATGGCACTAGAATTCTCCAATAGTGGTCTGTAGGTAACCAAACGTTTTTGGGGCTTGTGGGTTTCAAGAGGAAACCTTGTTGAAATGAGTGCATGATCACTCAAGTCGTCATTGTGCAGAACTTCAATCGACTTCAGTTTCATGCAAGTTCTTGTGAAAATAACATCAATAAGCGTTTTAGTAGTCGATGTAACACGTGTGGGTTGGTTTACAACCTGATGCAAGCCGTAGGCGGTCGCTAATGAGTTAAAACAGCTGGGCAATGTCACACTGTAGCCATCGTGTCCCATACAGTTAATGTTAAAATCACCCAGCATGAAAAAATACTCATACTGCGTCGCAAACTGCAAAATTGAGTCCTCAAGACAACTAATAGCCGCTCCCACACTCACCGACTCCGGACGATAGGCAGTACCAATAACTGCGGTATGACGGGCTAGGCGGACTGTAAACCACATCTGTTCGAGCTCGCCGGCAGGATAGTCCAATCGTTTAACTTTTAAGGAAGACTTAATATAGGCACCTACCCCGCCGCCTCGCCCTATTCGAGGAATGTGCACCAACCTATACCCCGGAATTGAATACAGACCCAAATTAGAGTCCAGGTTAAGCCAGGTCTCCGTCATACAAGAGTATGATGTACGTCAAATGAGCATAAAGAGTTCATAAAAAATATAGCTAACTAGAATAAAAAGGGACTGTATTGGGAACACCAATTTAGTATTAAGTAAAATAGTATTGCAATATCACATTGCTCAAAGGGTGGCCAAACTTATGTGGCAATGGGCAGGATACATGGAAGTGGGCAGGCCCGCAGAACCGATGGACATTGAGGCGAAAAGGTTACACTGGTAACCACGGACAGGAAGATGCAGCGTGGGCAGCCTCCAACAAGGTGGACGGACGGTCTGGTGAAGGTAGCAGTAGCCGATGGATGCATGCGGCGCAAGACCGATCCTTGTGTAACTCTTTAGGGGCGGCCTTTGAGAAGTCGTTGTCTGTAGTTTTTCTTTCTATTGAAATAACGATGAAAATATTGACGTTAATTAAATAGCAGTTCACTGTTTTTAGCAATATTGCAGCAGACGATAGCAAAAAGATATGACATCGAAGAAGAGTCTAAAAAGCTTTATGGTGAAGACCTGGAAAACGTTTTGAAACGGTTTAGAAGAACACCGGACTATCTAAAGATTCTCACAGATAAGGTATCTTTTAGTTGGTAAGAGAGTGAAAATAATAGTTTCTTGTCCGACTATTGCTGTTAAGCCGGGTTGTTATGAAGGGGAGAAGTGAGTCCTCAAGCTTTAGGAGCGAATCGCCTCTGGGGGTTTTCTAATCGACAGACATCACCCCCCGGGGAGGTGTCCCACAGTCGTTTAGTCTAAAAGGCGCTCGCGTCATCAAAATTGTAATGGTTTGAAATTTTGACCATTTGATAAACTTTCTAAGCCGTATGACTTCGAAATACTGTGTTTGGGACACAAAAGCGTACTCATCATACAAATATTTGATCCCACCGGGATTCGAACATATTATTATCATTATTTCTCCGTTATCTAGTATCCATATCTGAAGCTCTTAGTGATGCTTACTTTGGGCTAGATAATAATGCTCGTTTTCACTAACATTTGCTTAGCGATTTTTATCTCAGTCTACATAAAGTAGAAAGAAAGAGGCAAATGTCTTTAAGAGTCACCTTAGCTTAAGGAATGAAACGGACATAAGTATGAGTGTATAATAATAATATTTATACACTCGCACCTATTATCTAGCCCAAAGTAAGCATAATTAAGAGCTTGTGTTATGGATACTAGATAACGGATAAATATTGATAATAATATGCAAAGAAATATACTAAACAAATATATAATCATACATGACTCGTGAACAAATGCTCGTATTCATCATACAAACATTTGCCCCTACCGAGATTCGAACCCGGGACCCCTCACCGAGCAGCCCGTATAGCAAGGGGTACAGACCATTCGGCCAGCCGATCGTCGGTATGAATATTATTATTTTTATTATGTTTCCCATACAGTAGCTAGTTATGAAACAGAACTCTCAATGGCGTGGCTTTTACAGGTGCAGGATATAAAGGACGAATATGCGGACTTAACTTTGCAAACATTTTACTTTAACGATCAGAAGCTGCTAGCAAGAGTAACGGAAATCATCTATAGCAAGGATGGGACGCCACCAGCTAACCAATCAGCACTTCAACCCGCCATCCAAGCAGCGTAATTTTTCTTTTATTTTTTTTTCTTTGCCTCCCTATAAAGGGACGACATAGGGAACTAATGCCCATACAGCCATGTCTTTAGTATTCGTTTATTTCTTCATTTATTGCATTAAAATGCCAGCGTAACACATTTCAATGCATCTTGGGAGTATTTGACGCGAAATATATGATGACAGTCTCCATATGATGCTACTTAATGAGGTAGATAACCACAAAAAAGTTCTTATCGTCTTTCACACCATAATCACTTTTATTCTAATAATTTACTCGTGTACAAACAGCAACAATCTTAACTGCCCGTTCAAGGCGCAACAGACAGAAAGGTAGAAAAAGATGAAAGGTAGAAAGAAATATTGCGTCTCGAACAGGCAGTTAAGAGTGTTGCTGTTTGTCCGTCAACACAAACACTCGGTTTGTGAAACTACACCACTTTCATATCACAAAGTTCGCTCAGACACAATTTTTGATTATTGTAATAAAAATCTTAACTGACACCATGAAATCCCGTTAAACACTTCCTATTTTTCAATTTGTTGCTTACGTTACGCACATGCGCACTATTGTTATCTTTTTTCCTTGTGCGCTGAGATGTCTTTTTTTTTATACAACTAGATGACAAACAAGCTGACGGCCCACCTGGTGGTAAGCGGTTACCGCCGCCTATAGACACCTGCAATAACAAGGAAAAACACTTGATATTGCAGGTGCGTTGAAATCCTGAGGCCTAAGATGAAATGCCGTCCATGCCTAGTAATTACACTGGCTACCTTTGCCTTCAATCCGAAACACAGCGAACTGTTAACTAGACTAAACTCAAACTAGACTCGACTCTCGACTCGACTAGACTCGACTAGACTCGACTCGACTAGACTCTCTGTTTGTTAGACTTAACTCTATCCCTCTCTATCTTGGCTGAACTTCCGTTCATGAGGCTCTAGCACAGAACATCTATGTTTTATGGGCTCTAGTATTACATTTCAATTTATAAACCACATTTTTCCTGAAACAGGATTCTTCGGGAAACTAATTCACAGCTCTTCCCGCATCAGGAAAAAATTACCAGTTACCCCAAATACCATTTTAAGCAGGGGAAGCGGGAGGGTGAAGCAGATATACCGGAAATGACACCTGTTGACAGATTGGAGTCCTACAAAGAACTGACGTCTGAATTGACATTGCAAGAGAGAAACATGTTCAAAGATCTAGGCTACGAATTCACTGGGTAATATTGAGTAATGAATACTAATGATATACATAATACATGTCTCTGTTTGTTACGTTTTCATTCATAAGCCGCTGACCTGACATTAAGATGAAAGGAGTTGTTACATTTTTTTATACAACTAGATGACGAACAAACTGACGTAACATCTGGTGGTAAGCAGTTCCCGTCGAGTGTAGACACCTGCATTAACAAGGAAAAGTTACTTGATAATGCAGGTGCGTCGTCATCCTGAGTGTGAGGCTGTGAGGCTTAAGATGAAATGTCCATGCCCAGTAATTACACTGGCTGCATTTCCCTTCAATCCGAAAGTCAGCGAACTGTTTCTGAACTGGCTTAGATGGGTTAGAATACGCAGAGTAAAAAGGCCATTCTCCGCCTAGTTCCAATCTTAGTTACCTCTGTGGAGGTCTGTAGTTGCGTTTGTGTGCTGTGAAATGAGTAGTAAAACCGCTGCGACTGTATGAAAATTTTATGAGTCCAGGCTGTGCTTTTGGGCGTAATAAGCGACATTCGATCTTGCGTTACACAGACGTCCACGGTGCAGGGCAGGCATCAAAGAAGTAGACTATATTTTTCTTGACCAAAATTCTCTATTTGCAGTCAATTAGTCCATAGCATCATAAAAAACATGAATGCCGAAGACTTTTCCCAAAAATCGACTAAGCTTCCATTCGGCGGTGACGGTGCCGTCAAGAAGCCGTTCACCACGACGACTGAACATGTCCACGAGGTTTGTTTTTTCTCTTATTTCTGGAAGACTTCAGGTCTTATCATAACATCCGGTCAAGATGGTGTCACAGTCAATTTAAGTCCTTATGATATATTTTTCCTCCCCTGCTCTTACTCTATCAGATGAGAGAAGATGTGCTAAGATCCAGGTCTGCCCTTGTTAAGTTTTTTATGTATATAGCTAGAAGACAAGCAAGCTGATGGCATACCTGGTGGAAGCGGCTACCATCGTCTATAGACACAAGCAATAACAAGGAAACAATCACCCGGTATTTTGCAGGGACGTTGTCATCCTGAAGTCAAAGATGAAATGCGGTAGGCATTTCATCTTTGACTTCAGGAGCTCTTATTTATTCCTAAAGAAAACTCAGATACAGCACGCTCCTCGATCCTTTTTTTTTACGAAGAGGAATCCTCTTACGGACGGTACCTTAAACCACTGGACTGTTCCAGCCTGTGGGCCTGTGTGGGGCTCGCCCAGCACCTGATATTACCGGCACTGGGAATACCCACTAAACCATCTCCGATTTCCCACTATGCCCATGACGGAGGTGACCCGGGATCTGCCGAAGCAAGCTCACCAAGCCATCTCCGGGCAGCCCTCCCCAAAAACCAACCGAAGTCAGCCTCCAGGGAGAGCGCCAGGCCCCCCTCCAGAACCGGCCACAGCCACAGACCGCAGCCGACGCTCCTCGATCCTAGATTATGTACGAGCGAGGAGCGTGCTTATGAAAAAATGTCCAAGTGACAGTAAAATAGGGTAGCTCCAACTTCCAGAAAGAGGTCAATCGACGGATAAAACTCAGCGGGGCAGCGTTCGGATAGTAGGTAGGCCTCCATAAGGTGGTCTGATAATCTGGTGAGGGTCACGGGAAGCCGATGGATGCGGATAACGAAGGCCTTTGCACAGCAGTGGGTATCTCTCGGCTGATGTAATGATGATGAAAGGGTGGTTTGAATCTAAAGTCATCGGTACTCGTAAAAACTAAAATTTTACAAATTTTCTTTTTCATAAAACAAATGAAGATACTGCCAAAAGATGGTACTAGCACCATAATATCTGTTGTGACGACTGGAGACGACACATACTACAAGTACAGAGCTAGCCACAAGCAGAAGTCGAATAAGAAATAAATAAAGTAATTACTGTAGTCCAATTATTCTTTGTCATTAAATAATGTGTTTTCCTTCTTTTATTTCCTAACTGATATTGACAACGAGTGGCTAGACACCTATCGTCAATTCGACAAACTTTTGAGACTTAGCGGTACATGGCTATCAAAACCACTTCGGCTGCGTCGAAAAAATCAGGCAGTATTTTTTGACAAGGATGGCAAACAAGCACGCTCGTAGCACCATGGGCGCTACTCACGCGTTGTCACCGTGGCCTATAGACGCTCGTAGCACCTTGGAAACTACTAACGCGTTGTCACCGTGGCCTATAGACGCTGGTAGCACCTTGGGCACTACTCACGCGTTGTCACCGTGGCCTATAGACGCTCGTAGCATCTTGGCACTACTCACGCGGTGTTACTGTAGCCCATAGACACTCGTAGCACCTTTGGCACTACTCACGCTTTGTCACCGTAGCCTATAGACGCTCGTAGTACCTTGGGCATTACTCTACTCACGTGTTATCACCGTAGCCTATAGACGCTCGTATCACCTTGGCCACTACTCACGCATTGTCCCCGTAGCCTATAAACGCTCGTAGCATCTTGAGCTTTACTCACTCGTTGTCACCGTAGCCCATAGACGCTCGTAGCACATAAGACACTACTCACGCTTTGTCACCATAGCCTATAGACGCTCGTAGTAACTTGGGCATTACTCTACTCACGCGTTATCACCGTAGCCTATAGACGGTTGTAGCACCTTGTGCACTACTCACGCGTTGTCACAGGTAGCCTATAGATGCTCGTAGGACCTTGGCACTACTCACGCGATGTAACCATGGCCTATAGACGCTCCTAGCATCTTGGCACTACTCACGCGGTGTTACTGTAGCCCATAGACACTCGTAGCACCTTTGGCACTACTCACGCTTTGTCACCGTAGCCTATAGTCGCTCGTAGTACCTTGGGCATTACTCTACTCACGTGTTATCACCGTAGCCTATAGACGCTCGTATCACCTTGGCCACTACTCACGCATTGTCACAGGTAGCCTTTAGATGCTCGTAGGACCTTGGCACTACTTACGCGTTGTAACCATGGCCTATAGACGCTCGTAGCATCTTGGCACTACTCACGCGGTGTTACTGTAGCCCATAGACACACTTGTAGCACCTTTGGCACTACTCATGCGTTGTTACGTAGCCTAAAGGCGCTCGTAGCAGCTTTGACACTACTCACACGTTGTTGTCGTAGCCTATAGACGTTCGTAGCAGCTTTGACACTACTCACACGTTGTTGTCGTAGCCTATAGACGTTCGTAGCACGTTTGGGACTCCTCACACGTTATCACCGTAGCCTATAGACATAATGGATTAATTTTTATTGAATATATTTCAATAAAATTAATTACGATTAAAATTAATTATTACGGATTTTACGAATTGATCGTAAAATCCTGCTTTTACAGGGTGGTGCCGTCAATGCTACAATAAATTTAAACATGGGCTATATTAGTTCATAGAAATGGTTTGCCACTTTCAAAAATATCGTATTCATTTGATAATTTTCTGACATTTGTATGAAATAATGCTGCCAACGTTACACTTATTGTATAATTACATACAAATGTCATGAAATTATTAAATGAATACGTTATTTTTGATAGTGGCAAACCATTTCTATGGACTAATATAGCCCATGTTTAAATTTATTGTCGCATTGACGGCACCAGTCCACCACCCTGTATAATGCACTTTAAATATAAACTGTTATATTTTAGGTAGATATTCATTTAATTTTTTTTTCATACAGAGCACGACAAACTCAGCTCATAGAAAGAAGGAAAAATGACCCAACTCCACCTGATGTGAAGCCGTTAGAAGAGTCCATATGCGAAGACAGCTAGTGCAGTTCAGACACTGCTCTAGCCGCCTCCACCTTGCCGACCCTAAAGGTGCTTTTTCACACCTCTTTTGAATAAACCCATGTTGTAGGAAGGAGGGAACACAATTGTGCTTTCAAAAAACTACAAGATCTGGGAGTACAAAAAGGAACGAAGTACTCATATTTCTTTGTGCGTGATGTTGAGCTGGAGCCAGTGAATTGATGACTCCGAAGACCGGCACGCGTGCTCCTGAGTAGGAAGAGGGAAGGTGGGATAAGGTCAAAAAGCTCTTCAGAGCACTCTCCGTGATATCGCCGATCGAAGGCGCTAAGCGACGCATAGTCTCGACGCAATTGTAGAGGCTTAAGGTTATTCGTGACCTCTCATCGCCAATGATACGGACAGCACGACGCTGCTATATATTAAAAAAAAATGGCATCGGAAATAATAGCACTGTTGCATATTTTCGGCATATTAATTTAAAATATATTATTCTTAAGTGAAATGCGTCATATACACGCATATGTGTACAAACATAATGCTGTAGACACATTACGTATAATATTGTTATTTGTACAAGAATAATATAATATTAATAAGCATAATATTTGAGCTAAACCGTTGGACAGCAATAACAATTGAAAAATGATTTTACAAGATAAAAATATTTTGATCCAATCAGTCAAAAACCTGTACAAATATGACAAAATTTATACGAGACGGTTTTTTACATTAGAACAATTAAATTTCAATATAAATTAACACATTTAAATCTATTTTTGATCGTATATAAACTCTTTAGTGCACCAAATGCGAATAAAAATAAATACAACTTTTAACGGGTAGCTTTTGACCTTCATATTACCTGAAAGGAAGCGAGCTACACCCGGATCCCTCAACCACAGAGGAAAGTAAGAACTTTCAACTGCCGGAGCACAACAATGCTGTTAACATTATTGTTATGGCGGTAGACTTTGGTGAGATGGTGGTAGCTAGCCAGGAGGACTTAGAAAAGCCCTACCACCAAGCTAATAAGAGATCTCTTCTAACTAAACTGTCATGGGTGTGTGATGTATAATGTCCATTCAGCACTGCAGTAACATCACACAAGAATAATAATAATAATAATAGTAATATTCATACACCCACGCCTATTATCTAGCCCAAAGTAAGGATCATTAAGAGCTTGTGTTATGGATACTAGATAACGGAGAAATAATGATAATAATATGTATATTAATATTATAAATATACTAAATGAACATATAAACATCCATGACTCTAAACAAATGCTCGTACTCATCATACAAACATTTGCTCCTACCGGGATTTGAAACCGGGACCTCTTGACCGAGTAGCCTGTATAGTGGACCACTCAGCCATCCGACCATCATTATAATAATATAAAATACAGACTTTCAAAAAATTTATATAAATTTGTTAGTATGATACAGTAATTAGAATAATACAGGATGACACAAAATAAAAGAATAATTAATTTAAAAACTTGAGTGTTCCGCCCATATGCATCGCAGTCCAATGCGTACGAAGTGGACAGTCAAGCTGGCCTTTCTCTGTTTGAACTCTCCCGAGATCTGCGCGTTATGGAAGCTCTGAAAACCATCAAAACCAGCCTCAACAAACATAGCTGACATCAGCATCCTAAAGACATTAGAATTTTGCACGCAAAGTGCATTATAGGTTTTCTGCGTGTAATCACTCCACAAGCTGCAGGTGTAGAATGTTTGACAGTAGCCTTAAATAAGATGATCTTAAAAAAAGAAGGTAAACAACCAACCACCACCAACTTATGCATTTGTATAAAAAAGAAGGTTCAGTCGTAGTTATTATTTTATTGGTTCTTCGTAATCCCCATCACAATCTGTCACCTATCAACCATCTATCAACAATTTCTTTGAGAGTTTAATTGGTTTGTCTAATACAATCCTAACGTGTGCAGGTCTAGGCCTGTCTTGCTTGGAGTGGTCCATAGTATGGGAGATTACTTTTATGCCTGCGCTACAAGGTGCTGACGGATTTCTTATCCTGGGGAGATACATGAAAGAAAGTAGAAGAGAGAGAGAGAATGTGAAAATTCCCTGCACTGTGATAGCACCTAGTCCATGATGTTTGGAGCACAATTCTGTGGTTATTCTTTTGCACTCTGTTGAAAACAAAATGGATTAGTCCGATATGGCGACATCGAGGTTACGAACAACCTAGAGCTCTTCGTGACATTGCATTGCTAAGCGTCTTCTATTGGCTTCATCATGAAGAGTGTTCTGAGGAGCTTTGCGACCTTGCCCCTTCCTACTCAGGAGCACGCGTGCCGGTCATCAATTTACTGTCTCCACCTCAACATCACTCACAAAGAAGTTTAGTAACTCGTTTCTCTGTTGGACTTCCAAAACATGAAATTGGCTTCTTCTTATAACATGGGTTCCATCAAAAGAGGCGTGAAATGGCACCTTATGGGCCGGCAAGGTGGAGGCGGCTAGAACAGTGTGTTTCAGGCTGCACTAGCTGTCTCCGCATATGGACTCTTCTTACCGCTACACATCAGGTGGTGTGACGTCATTTGCCGTACTTTTTATAAAAAAAACCACTAAAGACTCTTTTCAGAAAAAAACTTACTTTCATTTACCAGTTCTAAAATATTATTATTTTTATTTACGAAAATCCATCGGATTTGTGAAATTTTGTCAGACCCTTTTGTCAAGTAGGAGGAAATGAGCTGATAGTCGAAAGCCGAAACTGAACTTCATAAATTATAGCCAAGAACCATTTCCATCACTTCAGCGTTCAAACATGCATCGGGGTCTAATGTCCATTTTTACTATCTATCTCCTTTAGGCAAACTGAGATAAAAATCGCTGAGAGACTCTTAACGCTAAGCAAATGTTAGTAAAAACGAGCATAAAAAGCTTTCTGTTCCGAATCCCGAGTTTCAAAAAGCTTGCAAGTAGACTATAAAATACCATACCGATATCCTTCTCGAAGGTCTCCTAAATAATGTCTCTTTTTTAAATTGTGTGCGTGCATGAATTTATGAATAAATTATAATAAGACTCACCAATAATGCCGCAAAAGTCGTCTTGCTGCTCATTCGCATTCCGAATTAAGCATAATATGCATGTCTCACTTACTTAGTCTGAACTTACTTAGCCGAAACATAACCGCAAAAATTAAGGTAGCAAGCAACTGTTCAATTACTGCGTAATTATAATGTTTGTGTAATTGAAACAAATGAATGTCAATTTTTTAAACATTTATAATAATGTTAAAATTCAAAATTAAGAATAATAAATGACAGGTATTATTCCTGTTTAATGTTCATTAAAAGGAATAGATACATAGCGATGTTACTTTAGCTAAACCCTTCTATAAAGACCTAACTGTAACAACTTTCGCGACCACTTACCCTTAAACCCGTCAAACATCAGATTCCTGACACAATTGATTTTTCCGATTTTTCCATTGTCACAGCCCTCCGGTGGGTTAACGCCGCTTAAGGGATTAATACGAATAATAATATGTAACATGGGTTCCTTCAAAAGAGGCGTGAAAAAGCACGGCAAAATGGATGTGGCTACAGCAGTGTCTAAGCTGCCATAGCTGTTTTCGCATACGGACTCTTTATACCACTTCGCATCAGGTGGTTAAGTCATTTTGCCGTGCTCTGTATAAAAAAAATATGTCTGTTTTTATTCATTGTTGTTATGACTATGAATATCATTACATTTTTTTATTAATTCTGGAAAAACATGGACATTTTTAAAAAAATTCTACACCATACAAAAACAATATTCCAAAACTTTTAACTTTGAATTATTTTTATGGATAACAGTAATAATAATAATAATAATCTTTATTTGCTTAAGAACATGGTATATAAGATGTTACAGTTCAGTACAAAGTACTCATGTCTTGCTGTTTTGAATGCAAAATATTTTAACATAGCGTATATTTTCCGAATTCGTGAAAAATAGCGCCATATTCAAACTTAGGCAACATCCGTAATAAAATCGCATAAAGCCTGAAAAAGGGCACAGCTATTGTGAGACGAGGAGCATTCGGTAATAATATTTCTTTACAGAATGTAAACACAATCTTTCCTCATGCTGTGAAACACACGCGAGAGGAGGAATGAGAAGGAAAAAGTAGCAAGTCAATGAAAAGCCGACTGCACATGGGCAGGTATACTACCGCCTTTCCTAATTATACCTTAATGCAGCTCCTCAATCATTGTAAAGAGAAAGGTCGCTAAAGGTAACATAATGAAAGAGAAAGGTAACCATACAGAGAGACATTAAAATCTATCAAGCTTACTTATCTTGTTTAAGTTAATGTATGTCATTTAGTACTTGAATTTATGTAACTTGGTGTACAGTCGACATCACATCAAGCGTAACAGTTTGACCTTGAGAACGCCCTTACTGCGTTCGTAATAGAGGCGGCTTTCGTAGTTCAACTGTTACACTTGACGTGCTGTCGTCTGTACATCATTAAATATTCTTCAATCTCCTTCTGTCTCCAAGCGAGGATCACCTCTTACCTACAGATGGTTCATTTGCTTTTTTTCTATAACAAGGATGGCATACAAGCGTTCTTACTTTCTGGTGGTAAGCGGTTATCTCAGCCTATAGACGCTTGTATCTCCTTGGGAACTTCTCACGCGCTGCCTATCGCTTTAAGATAAGAGAAATCGTTATGTTGACAAGTTCCTCTGTTACTAGCATAAGGCTTTCTCAATGAGCCCCAGACTAACTGACCAAATACTTCAAAGTAACAAAGAACAAAAGAACGAAAGAAGGAAGGAAGGAAGGAAAGAAAGAATGAAAGAAAGAAAGAAAGAAAGAAAGAAAGAAAGAAAGAAAGAAAGAAAGAAAGAAAGAAAGAAAGAAAGAAAGAAAGAAAGAAAGAAAGAAAGAAAGAAAGAAAGAAATAGAGAAAGAAAGAAACATTTATTGACTTGCACAATACATTACGCTTGATCTAGGACGGTCAGTACAATAAAAAGAACAAAGAAATTGACTTAAAAATTATACATTATAATTAAGAGTCCAAAACCATTATGCCCTTGCCTTACTGCTATGCGATTCTCTAAAGTCAGCAGCCTTCGGTTCGTGGCTGTGAGCAGCGCTATGGAAGTTGCTTATTTTTATGTAAAAATCAATCAAATATTTAATGGAATCATTGCGATACATTTTAAATACAACACACAAAAACGAAATCAAAAAATATCGATTGTAATTCATGTCCTATCTTTAAACTAACGAATCGAGGAACAGACACAGCCAGGGCGGCCAGGAGATTGACGTAGAGTTAAGTGAATACGCTTACGCGCAGCGCTGCGCTCAAACGTCTAAATCAATGGCGGATCGTCGTCTTGTCAGTCGTCAAGCTCGATGTCGAATATTTCTGTTAGTGAATCATACTGTTGCACTCCTGCGCTATTTAGCTGCGATCTTCTGTAAGGTTCTACCCCAGTAGCCACTCAAAAATCAAATGGTGAGTACCACTATTCTCTACCTCTCTTATAAAATGCTTGGTTGATTCTTTGAGATTACCGACTGATGTTTTTCTCAAGTACTTATTTATATGCTAGTTCCTATGTTCGTTGCTACATTTCCTTAAAGAGATTAACATGCAACTTAAACGTTTTATTGACACAGGTATCGCTAGATTCGGTCAGTTACAAGAACACTGGATATTAAATATAAGGTATCAAATGAAATCAAAGCAATGGCAGGCAGTTTGTGGATTAGGAAAGCGAAAGCGAAAGATTTTTTGAATGGCCGAATATGAAACATCTCCTTTTTAAGTTTCTCATTGCCAAGAGCAATGTCAACTATTAAGATTAAAAGTTTAAAATAGCTGTTACATAAAAAAGTCATAATCCATTTTAATAGTTACGCCTATCGTATTAAAATGGATTATGACTTTTTTATGTTTTGTTTTTTAGCGACCGAAAGGTTGTGACGCCGTGATTTTTATGGTACTAACTCTTTTGATTCTAGCAATGCTAGCAAGAGTAAAGTGTATCGTAAGCTATGCAAACGGTAGAACAAAAGCTCACTTCTTGATTGGAGCGCTCACAGGGCATTTTGCTACTAACCACATGCTACACAAAATGCAACTCTCCCCAACACAACTTTGTCGAGCATGTGGTGAACGCCAGGAATAATGTCTTGTGCCATTGTGATAGCCAGGCTAGAACCAGAATGAGCCTTCCCGGAAGTGGCATATCCAAGCCAGAAGACTACAGGCTCTATCTGCCTAAAGATATAGTAAAGCTAATGGCATCTATATTCTGGACCAGGATCTTTTGTGCCTCGTAGGGGAGGCACAAAAGATCCCAATGGTTCGAAGTGCACTGTGACTTAGTGATGGCCCCACAGTAAGATAAGATGAGATCGTTATCACTACACTTGAACGGAATATAGATGTGATGTGTAGTGTCTCCTTTATAACTTATATCTCAATGGCATCAACGCCATTCTAACCCAGACGTGTTCCCAAAACTGCACATTTCATTCGACTCGCAAATTACCTACGGATTATAGCATTATTTGAACAACTGCCTATTCGTTTCTGTTTGCGAAATATTAACGCATTGGCTATAAGTCAATATGAAGTTTAATTAAAATTTGTGTACGTGTGATTAGAGCAGCTGAAATAATATGACAGCTAACATCTTGAGTTTGGCTATAAAAACCGCAGGATCTGATGATGCCCCAAAATAGAGGGAGCATCCGCCATGGTTAGTCTCAAGCTTCTAGTGTTGGCTTGCCTGGTAAGTTTTTAATTCTTACAGAAAACAAATGGAAAGGGACATTAGTTTTAGCAGATTTAATTCCAAAGTAATCATATTTTGCCTTCATTTCTTTCTTGCTTCAATTATTCTGTGTTATATTTTGTCGCTGAATATTTGCATTGTTTGCAAAACACAGATCTTCCAGGCTTACATTTAGTCTACTCTATCTACACTTTATTTATAAATTTTAGGAATCAAGAGATTTTAATTGCAGGTATATTTTTTGGATCTGTCTTTGACTTCACTCATTGCGTTTATAATATCTACTAGACTTTTTAATATTTTTTTTCGATTGTTTGTAATAAAATTACTATCGACAGCACGTTTCTTAAAAACTTTACTTAAAAGCTCATGTACATTTTTCGACTATCAGCCGACCGATAAACAGACATTATAACATTCTTAGCTTACGTAGATCCAGATAAGACAGAGAGACAAACAATATGAAATTGTTAGTCAGTTAATATTATTTTTATGTGATAGACATAAGGGTTTTTTTGTTGACGATTCGAAAGTGCTTCTTGGGGGGCCTAATTAAAAAGAGATATTTTCATTTTTTTCACTGCCACCCATATTTTAATATAATTTTATATTCATCATCATCACCAGCCTATATATGTTCCACAGGCCTTCTTACATTGGAAAAACACATGAGGAGTTTGGGCCATAACACCATCTCGCTGGCCCAAAGCGGTTGCAGTAACAACCGGGACCAACGGCTTAATGCACGATGAAGCACGGAGGACCTCGAGATTACAAATTTGATTGACCATGGCGAAAATTACTTTTGTTTTCTCAATTTGATATTACCCTCAATCAATACTCAAAACTTATCGCTGAATAAGACCTCCGTAGTCATTCAAGGGTCGATGATTTTTTGCCATTTTATACCACCTTGACCACCTTCAGATCTAGAGGTCAGGGTTCAATCCCGTGGGGTTAGAATTTTTCTGCTCGGTTTAGTTGGTGGTAGGGCTTTTCTATGTCAATCTGGCTAATTACCACCATCTTATCTAAGTCTGCTGCCATAACAATAATGTTAACAGCACTGTTGTGTTCCGGCAGAGGTAAGTTAGCCAGTTTCTCTGTGGTTGAGGAATCTGGGTGTAGGTCGCATCCATCTTCGGCCTTTTATTCTCCTACCTACCATCAGGTGAGTTGAAATCCAAGAGACACCTACCCCATATTTTTTTTAAAAAAGTCAGTATAAAAGTGGGTAGACGCCGGCTGCCGCTACGTCTTTCAGTTAGTTGTAGGTATTCACAAAAAACCCGAAAATCTAAACCCAACAACATTCGCCATGCTTGATTCCGTATACGGCAAACAAAATCGAGCCGTTGGTCCCGCTTGCTCTCCAACAGCTTTAACCCACCAACTCGCATTAGGCCAACGTCCACTACGCTGGTTGGTGTTATCACCTAAATTCTTCATGTTTCTCTCATGTAAGAAAGCCTGTGTACAGCAGGGGACGTTTAAATGCTGGTGATGAATCTTTCTCTTGTTAATGCTGTGTTTTTCAATGTTGAGAGACTATTAGCGTTGCACTACAATCAACATCAATCAATCAATCAATTTCACATCACGTCTCATCGTCATTCACAGTTGGCAGTGGCAATTGCCAATCCACACTTCCTTCTTGGAGGAAAAAGAAGAAGAGGAGGCGGTGGTGGACTCCTAAAAGGCCGAGGCGGTGGTGATGGAGATTGCAGCTCCAATGATGGATCTGGTGGCGGTGGTAGAGGCGGACTGTTTGGAGGCGGAAAAGGCCACCGTTTAGGAGGCAAAGGTGGGTGACACAACACAACTCATTTATTCAGATAGAAAAAACAACCCTAACAACACAACAACCACAGAAACTTTGTTATGTGGTAACAATATCAGTTATTCTATGTTAGTAAATTTAAAAATCTTAGGTGAGCATAACTATTGGCTTGTTAGTAAAAAGCACTTTTTAATGTGTATCAAAATATTTAATTAACTACCACATGACAGTAAAAATGAAACGTTCTCCGAAAATTATAGAAAAACAGTGAAAGATTGGCTAACTAAAAGTGTTTTATAGAGTACCTATTTAAGAAGTTTTAGATTGTAAATAGGTGAATATTCGGTTAATTATTTTATTTATTTATTTATTAAACAATGTTTCAACAACATTTTTATACACATTACGCTTATAATAATGGTAGTTTTTAAGGTAGATAGTTGCATAATTTCTCATATTACAATTAAAAATATAAATACTTACATAAAAACAGCAGTTAGCAGGTATACACCGAGGACAAACTCAGTTATCGTATGTGAATACTGTGTAATTGTAAGGGAGTGTGTGAGTGATTGTGTGTTTGTGTGTGTGTGTGAAAAGGTAGGAAAAATTAGTGATTCTTGTTTTAAGACCAAATAGTTGTACGTTGACCCGTACCTACACAATAAAGTTCTATTCTATTATATTTTTGTTAGTTGGCATTGTTTGTTTACGTAAAGAATATCATTCAATAATAATCCCATTTACGGGTGTGAAAAATCTAATTTGTGTTATTCGTTGTCTCTTGCGTTATTCATACATAAATCACGTTACAAACTTGATTATTTCTAAGTTTAATCATTAAGTTCTGTTAATGGTGTTAAACCAATAACAGAACTTATTAATTAAAAATCGGATTAGTTTCGTATGTTGAAATAGAATGTTTCGACATTGTAGGGTGGACGTTATTTCATAAACGCAAATAATACAGATAGACTAGAAGAATTTCACAGGGATATCCCAAGTCCTGGGTGGCTCAGTGGTCAGAGCAGTCGCCCGGATTGCGAAACGTCGCGGGTTCGATTCCTGCCTCAGGACGTGAAATTTTTCTAGTTCTATTCTATTTTAATTACTAAGTAATTTTTCAAACATTTATAATAATGTTAAAATCAAAAATTAAGAATATTTGAAAGCACTGCCCCAACTTAACCGAATCGTAGGTATTTGTAAAAATACTCGTTTCGGATGTTGAAATAGAATATTTCGACATTGTAGGGTGGATATTAGCTCATAAACGCAAATAATACAGATAGACTATAAGAATTTCACAGGGATATCCCAAGTCCTGGGTGGCTCAGTGGTCAGAGCAGTCACCCGGATTGCGAAAGGTTGCGGGTTCGATTCCTGCCTCAGGACTTGAATTTTTTCTAGTTTTATTCTATTTTAATTACTAAGTAATTTTTCAAACATTTATAATAATCAAAAATTAAGAATAGCAGAACTTATGTTTAAACTTAGAAATACGAGTAGGTACAGCATAGAACTGATAAAAATGTTCTTCTACTGACAAATTTTCTAAACTAGACAAGAAATTCATAGTAAATCATGGAATAGTCGGCGACCGAATAGCCTATGGACGCTTGCAACACCAGGGGTATCACTTGCGCGTTGCCGACCCTGAAATAGAATTAAATGAATGGGTGAAATGAATTTCCTCTAGTCTATCAGTCAGTTTATAATATTTTTTAAGTTTGTATATACATATAATATTTCAAATACTTAAATTATAATGTTAAAAATAAAATTATGAATATAGCATATTTTCGAAGTATAGGTACCTATGTTGCAAATTGAAGAATATCGCTTAACTGTACTCATTTGGTTTTGTATTCAAACAATGACTATTCTACTTGACGGAGTTAAATAATATATTAATACTTGCTGATTGCTGACCCCGCAAACGTTGTTTTGCCATAAAAAAAATATCCAAAAAATAAAACAGATAGTAGCCGATTCTCAGACCTACTGAAAGTACATATAAAATTTCATGAAAATCGGTCAAGAAAAATAAACTTGTCCATTAATAAAAAAATTGTGACATGAGAATTTTATATATAAGATATTACTTAACTAATCATTGTTGTTACAGGCGGTGTCTTGGGCAAGAAGATACTAGGCAAATCACGCGTGAGTTGGACATGTTTAGCTATTCTGACAACATAACACTTCTTTCCAAGTCCATTAGCTCATCCCCTAAATCAAATTGTGAAGGGGAGGGGGAGGAGGAGGAGGAGGAGGAAGGGGGAGGGGAAGGAAGGGGTGGAGGGGAGGAAGGGGAGGAAGGGGGTGGAAGGGGAGGAAGGGGGAGGAAGGGGAGGGCGGGGGAAAGGGGGAAGAGGCTCTCACCTACTCGGGATCCCTCAGCGATGTATCCCGCTGGTACCGATGTCGCTTGATAGTCAGCGACAGTTTGACCGCTTTTTTCGGCGCGACAACGTGACTGGGTCAGTCCAGTGGGGAGGATTTGCCACCTTTCCCCGCTCCTTCCTCTTCTCCTTCTCCTCTTTATCCCTCTTTCTTCTCCCCCTTTTTTCAATGTATACTTGTGCCACCTTCGTTGTATTAAAATATGTATTGATATATCTGGTGTTTTCCAGGGCGGTCTTTTTTGTGGAGCTCTTGGTAAGTTAAAATCTCATTTTAATGTTTTTCTTGCGTTCAAACACCTACTTTATCGTAACAATTACAAATAAAGAAAGAAAACGAAGGAAAAACATATGCTCCAGGCGGGAATCGATCCCGGATCTCCTGATGTCCGGCCAGACGCGATTACCACTGCGCCACCGGAGCACTAGGTATAACCTGCTAATTTCTTCACCGCTTTCTATCTTTCTTCTTAAGGTTTTTATAGGAACGTTTATCTCACCACTCGTTGAGAATAGCACCCTCTAGTGATCCAGAAGAACACTTAATTGTAACAATAATAAAGACCGGCTGGCCGAGTGGTCTGTACCCCTTGCTATGCAGGCTACTCAGTCAAGAGGTCCTGATAAAAAATGTACTCTTTGGTCCCGGCAGGCAGCTGCAGCAGAAGGTAGTCTTTCGGATCACTCTAGAGGCTGAGAAAACGTTGCTGAGAAAACGTTGCGTTAAAAATGTTTAAAAAAAAGATGGAAAGCGGTGAAGAAATTATCAGGTTATACCTAGTGTTCCAGTGGCGCAGTAGTAATCGCGTCTGGCCTGACATCAGGAGACGCGGGTTCGATTCCCGCCTGGAGCATATATTTTTTCCTCGTTTTCTTTGTTTATTTGTAATTGTTACAATGAAGTTAATATCTGATGGATTGGAAACAGAAATGTAATTTTTAATTTGATTTAAGATTATTAGTAACTATGGTTATTCTTCTATACAGGACTGGTCGCGAAGGGGCTTACTAGTGAGTGCACAATTTTATTAATTTAATATTAAACAGCGGTTTTACATCTACAAGTTTTAATGTTGACGCTAAAATCCCTAAAATGGTTGGGGGAAGAATGGCATAAGCGTCACGTTAGTTGAAAATGAAAATGAAAATATCTTTATTCAATTAGGCCCCCCAAGCAGCACTTTCGATTCGTCAAAAAACCCTTATGTCTAACACATAAAATAATATTAACTAACAATGTCATAATGTTTGTCTTTCTGTCTTGTTTGGATCTACGTAAGCTAACAATGTTATAATGTCAGTCTGTCTATCGGTCTGTCTGTCGATCTGTCTGTCTGATCCGTCAATACGACATTAAATGAAAACATGGGCTATATTAGTTCATAGAAATGGTTTGCCAATTTAAAAAACATATTACTCATTTGATAATTTCATGACATTTGTATGAATAAATTTTCTGCATCATTTAATAGAAATTTCATGAAATTATCAAATGAATAAGATATATTTAAAAGTGTCGAACGATTTCTATGAAAAAATATAGCCCATGTTTTAATTTATTGTCGTATTGACCGCGCCACTGTATAAAATAAACAGAAAAAACTAGAAAAGTTTTCTTTGATATCATTTATTTATCATCCTTACAGAGATCACTGGTAACGCTCCGAGCATCCTCAAGGACCTCTCTCTGCGCAGTAAGAATTTTTTCGATCATACACATAGGTCGTTCCATGTCAGACCCACTATACCCCTAGCCCTACCCCTGGGGGTAGGGTGCTACCACCGTTAGTAGTGCTAAGTGAAATAGATACTAGAAATTGTCAATATTGACATTATATTTAGAAGTGAGTTAACTCAATCGAAATATCGTATTGTATATAGCTGGATCATCCCCGGTACTTCAACCAGGCTACTATATCTATGTAGGAGATGTTTAGCATACAGTTAATTAAGCTATTGCATAGCTTCTATCGCGGGCCTTGAGAACCATAAGTATAGAATACTATTTTTAATTTAGAATAATATGTCATCAAAACTTATTGGTAATAATGAGATAAATAATATTTTAATAATTAATAAAATCTAAAAATAAATAAGAGGCAGACCTACTGACTACTTGACTATACTCTAGCCAAATCCGATGAAGAATGTTTAATAACAAAACGTTGCCTAGCATACCTGACGGGCATGTAATAACAAACTTTTTCTATCAGACAACACAGTACCTAAACAATTTTTATAAAAATTTTAGCAATGTGTTAATTGGTTTCTTTTCAAGTCAAGGGTAATACTCATTGCTTAGAATAATAATAATAAATTAATTTATTTCAGGATTTAATTATTTATTTATTAAAAAAGGTTGATACAACAGTTGTACTTGGTTAATACTATTTCGTTTAGTATTTTATTAAACTTATAATATTAAGATACAAACAGAAACATTTACATAATATTTATCTATGCATTATTATCTTAATAACTACTTCAGTTGGAAGGTTGGTATATAAGTGCGAAAATGTTCATAATACCTACCTGAGTTCTTTTGGTTATAGGGCTGTCTACAAAAAATAATTTATGCTTTATTTATTTTTTTCGTTTTATTACTAAACTATTAACGTTTTGTGAGTGTTTCTAGTGATATATTGCAGAAAAAATATACTACTTAAAGTATTATTAAATAATGTGCAGTAATCTAGTCAGAAATACGACCTTTAAAAAAAATATAACCTAAGTTATGATGACCCTAAATTGGTTTGTTTACATTTATTCGTCGTCGGATTTGGCTGGAGTATAGATGGCGCTTTCCGATCACCGTGTAAGGATTTTTTCTTTTTCTAGAAACCCCAGGCACTCTTGATGATACCTTCAATCTCATGGTCAGATGTGAGTATTATTTTGTTTGATCAAACCCCTTCAATGACTATTTGGGTTGGTACCCACAGAACTGGTGTTCTGTGTTCTTGATTAGAATAATTATTAATTATTGCACGGGCACCTGATTTCTTTCGTTCTCTCTTTTTTTGCCTAAGAAATTCTAACGGCTGTAATAATCGAGCTGAGATTCATCATAATTTCATTGATCATTGATTCCATTGTTGATTTTTTTGTATACAACTAGATGACAAACAAGCTGACGGCCCTCCTGATGGTAAGCGGCTACCGCCGCCTATAGACACCTGCAATAACAAGGGAAAATCACTTGATATTGCAGGTGCGTTGTCATCCTGAGGCCTAAGATGAAATACGTTCATGCCCAGTAATTGCATTGTCTACCTTTCCCTTCAATCCGAAACACAGCGAACTGTTTCACGGCTGAAATAAGAAAGGCGGTGGTACCTACCCAGATGACCCTACATACGCGCCTACCGCCTAGTAATAGTTGATATTTAAAAAATATTTCATTTACAGTTGGACAAGCTCTTAGTAAAATCATCAACGGTGTCCTGCCAGGACGTAAGTGCATGTTTTTCTGTTTTTCCTTAATTTTTAACCGACTTTCTTTTTTTATTTTCTTTGTATGTACACCTATTACGCCGAGACTACTGTACCGATTTACGTGATTCTTTTTTTGTTCGATGCGGAATAGCTGCCATTGGGTCCCATAAATTTTTTTTCAATATCGGTTGGGTGGTTTAGTTTATAGATAAAAAAACTGAAATTATTAAGTCGTCTACGAATGCGAAATTGGCGGATTTTTGCTTTCTTATGACTTTTTGGTGAAACGATACGATAGTAGGAAACAATATAAGTTGACGGGCACCCATCTAGCTTCGACCTTAAAAAGTTATCACTAAAAATGGTGAAAAAAATTTTGACCAAAAATTAAAACCGACTTCAAAAAACTGAAAAGTTTAAAATAATTAAATTTAAGTAGGTACTCACCCCCTAGAAACATATTTTTTGGAGTTGGTGCTAAGTTGTTTCTAAAAACAATAGAAAGTGAAGCACCGACTCCAAAAAATATGTTTCTAGGGGATGAGTACCTACTTAAATTTAATTATTTTAACCTTATCAGTTTTTTTAAGTCGGTTTTATTTTTATTAAAAATTTTCTGGATCAAATTATATTTCAAAAATATCTTCGTACCTAAGTGTGTCTAAATATTTGAGTTACTGTTTAGTGGTCTGTTCTGTTATTATCTGCATATAAATCAATGATAACAAGTAAATTTTCATGAAATGAAGAACGGAAATGATGCTGTGCATAACCAATAATGACCACGGCTATTTCATTGAAAGCTATCAGAATGCACAGCAATATCTACTACATACATTGGTTCATTTCAAATCACCCGTGTAAAATAAGGTAGATTACATAGATATTATTAGCTTGCATTCATTTTGCCAACTCTCCTTTATTGTAAACCTCCAACGACGCATTTAAGGCACATATTTCAGTAACACGTATTTTAGCGATACCCCGATCTCTGATCGTTTTTAGAGTTTAGTATTTTAGGCAGTCGTGATATGATTCAATTAAAGTGTATACTTACTAAGCCAACTAGCACAGATCGTTGTGAACATTATAATGGGAGCCATTTGCCCAGCAGTTTTCGGCTGTCATGATGATAAAACAATTTTTTGTCGTACCTAATTAATATATTATTTTGTTTGCAGCTGAAATTGCTATATCCAACCGTAAGTACTTAATTTTCACATTTTATTGAATTTAAATTTTGTTCAAGCAACACCTTAAAATTTGATATAATTTTTCATCAACATTAATATTTCATATCTGGTAACTTAACGTTTATCTTGTATTCAAGCAGTTAGTGTACCTTTTAACTCTTCACAAAAAGTAATCTGCAAGTAAATATATTAAGAAATTTTTATTACATTTCAACCTGTCTCTTGTTCTGTGCAAATCAATTAGTTTTTTTACAACAAGGGAGGCCAACATGAGAACCTACGGCCTGCTTGATGGTAGGTTAATGTAGCCTATAGACGCTCGTAGCCAGCCATTGGACACTACTCACACGTTGTCACTGTAGCCTATAGATACTCGTAGCACCTTAGGCACTACTCACGCGTCGCTTACTCTGTGAAATCAAGAGAAAGCATTGTATCGGTAGCATAGGAGATAATCCCTCTGCTCCTAACATAACGCTTCCATAAGTATCATCAATATCAGCCGTGAGACGCCCACTGCTGCATCTAGGCATCTCCCATCAATCAATCCTGAAGGATTGACAGCCATTGCATGAATGCAATGTTGCCTGCTTGCTGCCACTTGAAGATAAACATATATTTATTACAAATTATTTGATGGATTGCTTGTTTTATTTTTCTCTCGAGAAAATTATTATGATCAATGTTTTGGCTTTTGTAAAATACTTAATTCATTAGTCAACTTTGACATATTTAAGACCAGAACAACAGTTGCATGACACATAGGATAAATCCTTTTCAAAATGCTGAAAACTCAATGACAAGGTATTACATAAGTTAATATTGCGGTGAAGATTTGCATCTGCTTTTTTTATAATTTTGATCCTTAGGATTTCTTATTTACATGCATTTTTTTCATACTAATAATATTATTCTTTTCCAGTTTTGGTCGGTCTCTTCAAGATCCTCATCTGCGTTCTGGGATCACCAGGACTGAAAGGTAGCCTCCACAATGACAGACGTCCAGGTTCGTATAGTAACAACTAACCATATTATTCTATGAATTACTCAAAGATGAAAGTAATCAGAAAACAATCTGAAACCACGAAGATTAACGTAATAGTGAACAACAGCTCTATCATGAGGTTTTTTCGATTTTTAACCTTTCATTTAGACTGATAAAGAACATTAATGAGGTAATTATATAAGAACAGGGTTTCCTAATAAACATGTACCTACAGCAAGCACTGCAAGCGTAACAGTTTGACCTTGAGATCGCCCTTACTGCGTTCGTAATAGAGGCAGCTGTCGTAGTACACCTGTTACACTTGTTGTGCTGTCCTCTGTACAACGTCATACGACTCCCTTAGTATTGGTCCTAAACTTCAAAAAACGTTTCATGGTAGGTCTACTGATTCTGCTAGCTACGATAATGAAGGAGAAGAATATTTAAAAACGTATGTTTTACTAGCTCAATCTAGTGTCCTTACAACAGATTTTTCTCAATAAGTAGCACATCTTCACCACAGCCGTTAACTACCTCTGTGGTCTAGTGTTTGAGACCACCGACTTTCGATCTAGAGATCCGTGGTTCGATTCCTGCTCGGTTTGGTTGCTGGTAGGACTTTTCTAAGTCCGCCTGGCTAGCTACCTCCATCTTACCTAAGTCAATAACAGAGTTGCTGTGTTCTGGCAGTGGAGATCAGATAGGCAGTTCCTCTGTGGTGGAGAAATCCCTGTGTAGCTCGCTTAGTGTCTTCTAATCACTTAGTGTCATTTACCATCAGATAAGATGAAAGGCAAAACTATCCTGTTAAGTTTTTAAAAATCTAGAGATTTATATTGGCCATATTTATACGCTGATGTCAGGTTCCTATTCTTTTGTTCTAGGATGCGACAACTCACGAAATATCCCACCCGTCTGCACTCCATCCTTCGGCACTTCGTGTGGACTACCAGCCTACAATGGCGGCTACTCCAATGCCCAAGACATCATCAACTTCTACGCCCTTGCCAATATTGAAGCTGATCTTTTGGCTGCCATCAATAAGAAAACCAACGGTGTCGGGCTCGCTGGATTGACCGGTAATAACATTATTTGCTTATCTAAATTTTATTTATTTCACCATTAGCTTCTGAAGCAGTCTAAAATTATTGTTACTATAAGATTGGATAAAGTCATCATTTTTAATATAATCATTACTTAATTTATAATTATATTTAGAGTCTTCTATTATATTATATGGATGATTTTTGCAACGATTTTTTTGTTTTGTGTAACAAATTCATACAATATAAAAAACCTAATAAATGTAATATTCGTACACTCACACTTCACGTCATTTATCTAGCCTTAATCAAGCATTATTGAGAGCTTGTGTTATGTGTTCTATATAAATATTAGGAAAATAATAAATATACATACAAACATCCATGACTCGTGAACGAAGGCTTGTACTCATTGTACAAAATGCCCCTACCAGGATTCAAACCTGAGGCTCTAAATAAGATAATGGTTATTATACTTAAATATGTTTAAATAATCTTTTTATTTTGGTTTAATAATCTTTTTTCTACCACAGGAAACGTACGAGTAATCCTCGAATGGGTTCTGAAGCTTCTTGGTCACGGCAAAAGTGAGTTTGTCCAATGTAACGTAAATTAATGAATCTCTACCCAAAATCTAACAAGAAATGTCGCAAGTGGTTGCAGTATCAACCGGAATCAACAGATTAACGCACACGACTGCGCGTGTGCGTTAATCTGTTGATTCCTGACAAAGGAGCTCGAGATAACAAATTTTTGATTAACCAATTTGGAAACAACCATGGTTTTAGTAATCGAAACCACTTATAGCAATTTGCGAGCAGGCAATAATGATACAAGTCTCACAGAGGTTGATTTTACCTGAAAGCCGGAATAATGTATGGTCATAAAGAAAGAGATGCTCCATCTAAGGCTCTGTCTGAAGACTAAAGATCCTTGCATTGACAAGTAGCTCTTTATGGTGAAGTTAGTAGCTTATCTTAGTGTTCCCTCCAAAAGACCTTGCTGCAACTAAGTTCTCTGAAGTGGACATTCCATATCAATAATGCAATATATTTAATAATGCGCGCAGTTCACTGACTGTTATGTTTTACATCTTTCAATATGTCTACAAAATTAATTAAGCTTCTTTTTTCTTTGATTGACCTGTAATTTTCAGAATCTAACTACTGCAAGAAGGACCTCGCTATCATCATTGTTGACCGTAAGTCTATACAAATATTTATAGTTGACTGATTGTGATAAGAACATCAGAATTCAGGTAACCTTTAAAAAATGCGATAACTGCTGGATGGATATACTGCACCAGGAAGAGAGTGTGGAAAAGTCGCTACAAGAGATAGCGAGTTTTCATTGATTAGGTTTCCATACATAATTAGGAATTACGGTTGGAATTTTCATAATTTTACTGCACGCCTAAAAATGATTTCTTAAGGGGCTAACTCGTGCGGATTACCTACGCCATTTCGAAACACTTTTTATCGAATGTTGTTTCGTCGATGACGATTAGTCGAAAATATTATTGCTCGACGCCTTTATACTACGAAAGATTCATATGCCGAAGTTTGTTTCCTCTATAGTACGTTTCATCGAAAAATGTTACAGCGACAGTTTGATTCTCCGAATGATTGATCTGCCGAAATTACATACATACATAACATCACGACCCCAAATGGGGTGGTCAGAGAACATATAATATATTTTTGGGTGCTTCAAACAACAAAATGCTTGAAACAACTTTCACATTTCACCTTTGGAGCTATACAGAAATGCACACGTGATAGGGGGTGAGCCCATCGCCGCTAACGTGCATTTTTGTGATGTTTTAATAATTTAGTGTTAAATCCCTTAGTCGGCTTTTACGACATCCATAGGAAGAGATGGAGTAAGTCAATTGTTTTTATTTGCCGGATATCTTGTTCAGTATTTTCTTTTCATTTCAATCGGTTCGGTGGTAGTTAGAATTTTTTTTATCGAGGTAGGTTTATGTTCATTTGTGGGTATCTAAATGAATAAGTCAATAAATAATATGCTCGATTAAAATAACTTCGACGAAATATACCTTCGATAGTTAGAAACTTAGGTTAAAGAATCCGTTGATTAAATGAACTGTCGAGAAACAGATTTTCGATGAAACGAACTATCGCTGAAACGAAATTAGCTCAATTGAAGCTTCGCGTAATTGAAAGATCGATTAATCGTCATCGACGAAACATCATTCGATAAAAAGTGTTTCGAAATGGCGTAGGTAATCCACCTCGTGCACACTAGCGACACCAATTGATTGTTATTAATTATTGTGAATTTAGAATATAATAAACAAAAACGCTTTAGAGAATTGCTAAAGAACGGTATTTATAATTTTTAAAGATGTATCTTGTATAAAGTGTCTACCCATAAGTAACCAAATTTTTTATTATTGTTAAAAGTGGCCACTTTCGGCAATAATGAAAAAATAGGTTACATGTAGAGGAATATCTTATACCATTAAAAATACCATTCTTTAGTCATTCACTAAAGCGTTTTTGTTGATTATGTTCTATATTCACCACGATTAATATAAATCAAGTGGTGTCGCAAGTGTCGACGAGGTATCGCCTTAATACCTAGCAACTGGGATAGAACTGGAAGTTTACTACCGCGATTGTCTTGTTTTGCTCTTAGAGTTTTTAATTGTTATCTCTTTTTACGTCAGTCGACGTAATGCACCATTTCAAAAATACTTAACATTTTGTGACGTCACTTATGAAAGTAATACTGTTTTGGTCGCTCAATGTGAAAATATTATTCCTTTACAGTTACAACCATCATTGGAGGCATTGCTAACAGCGTAAAAGTTGGACGTAAGTATTTCAATTATTTACAATAGCACTGTTAGTGTAGTTATTATGTATTCTGTGCTTTTTCTCTTTTCAATCATGATTGAAAGCATGTTTGTGATCTAAAAAGGGAAGTATATTATTTGTATTATTAAATAATGGACTTCATTATTAATATTAACATTAATATTTGTGCACTGTTTTCACTAACCGTGTCAAAGATAACTTCCTTGCGCTTTTTAAAACAAATTATTGTTTTGAAAAATATGGTAATTATTAGTTTGCCCTTCATTAGTCAGTCTTATTTTTGGTGTTATGATTTTATTTATATTGTAATTTTTTATATTTTTCTTTGCAGTTGGTAACTCCGTCGTCGATGGTAAATACTTTGACAATACTTTTATTATATTTTTGAATAAGTGATTTATTTTGATTTAATATTTTCTTCTCATAAATTTCACACAAGTATAAAGTTACCAAAAATAGGTTTAGCTTCCTTATCATTTAATTTTAATAAGAAAAGGATGGACAATATTCTTTTACGTCTTCTTAATGTCTCTAATTATATTTTTTCTCATCTCTTACTTATTGCATCTAATGTATCCATTGCAGATCTTATTGGAAACCTCTCTAGAGCCATCGATAGGGACATCCTCGGAGGAGTTGGTAAGAATGTATTTATTTATTTTTATATGTATAACAGTCGTGGCGAACACGCATAAGTCCCACCTATTGGTGAATGGTTACCTAACCTATAATAGATGCTTTTAGAGCTAAGGAAAACTCACGCGTTGCTCTGCCTTCAAAATTCAAGAGATTTCTTTATGTTCACAGTATAAGAGACATGTCTCTCTGATCCCGAAACAACTCTTCCTCCGTGATCTCTGACGACCTTCCTTACTATAGGGACACTAAACTGTTTTTTTTTATTTGGCTGTTATCTTAATATTCTTGTTATTTTCTAGACCTGAAAGTTTACATCTCCACTATCAAGAAGAATATTTCCCGCTGCAAGAGAGACAGACTTAACGGCGCTGTGATCATCTCTACTGACACCTCAAGCTCTAGCTCCGACAACTCAAACTCCAATAGCTCAAGCAACAACAACTCGAGCTCTGATAATTCCAACTCAAACTCTAACTCCAACAGTAATAACTCCAACTCAAGCTCCAATAGTAATAGTAACTCAAACTCTAATACTAGCACTTCAAGCACTGACAGCTCAAACTCTAACTCTAACAGTAATAACTCCAACAGTAATAACTCCAACAATAATAACTCCAACAGTAATAACTCCAACAGTAATAACTCCAACAGTAATAACTCCAACAGTAATAACTCAAACAGTAATAGTAATTCAAACTCTAATACTAGCGCTTCGAGCACTGACACCTCGAACTCTAACTCCAACAGCAATAACTCCGACTCAAGCTCCAACAGCAATAGTAACTCAAACTCCAATACAAGCACTTCGAGCACTGACAGCTCTAATTCTAGCAACACCGGTTCTAGCTCCACTAACTCGAGCTCTAACAACTATAGTGGCAACTCTAGCTCAAGTACTAACGACAATAGCTCCAACTCCTCCAGCAACTCAGTCTCCGATAGTTCTAACTCAAACACAAGTAACTCAAATTCCTCCTCAAACTCAGAAAGCTCCAGCTCAAGCCAAAATGAAAGCACCAGTGAAACCAGTTCATCATCCAGCACCTCCCAAGAACAAACTAGCTCCGACAGCCAATCATCAGAAAACACCCAAACCACTTCAAACTCTGCTTCATGTGTGAAAGCCTGAATTATATAACAAAACTTAATTGATTTTATAATAAAATTGCTAGAACATGGTTGTGAAACGGCGTGAATCTGTGAAACTCTTCTCCTATTTAAACTGTTAAGATTTGAAGTTTAATAAAAATAATGTGCATTATTTTTTGTTTTATTTTCCAAGTGGGAAAATATGAACAACACTCCCAAGTGTTACTCCCAACCAATGACCTTCTAGCACAGGGATGGCGAACCAATGGCACGCCACAAAATATTTTAGGCTCCAGACACGTTTGATTGTTTGAAAAACCTGGCTCATGCTATCAGTATTTTCCTAGAAGAATAAATAACAATAAATACTCAGTTAGAAACTGTTTGACAGATGACTCCAGGTCAGCATGCATTCTGCTAAAAGAAACATCTTACAATCCTAACATATGCTATTTGTCATATAATCTGCAACAACAGAAGTCACACTAATTTTACTTTAATCTAAATAACTCTTATAATTGAAACATTGCAAAATGTTCCTATTTTTCTGTAGTAAATAAAGAGTTTTGAGTTGATAGTATTTATAACTATTATTTTTCCAATAATCACAAAGTCAAAATTATTTGATGGCACGTTTATGACCTCATTAAACGTTTCTTTTAGAAAAATGGCACGTTGATACGTAAAGGTTCGCCATCCCTGTTAATTGCTAGACTAGCAATAGAGTTATTGGTTCCAAGTTCAACTTTTGGAACCGGTGTAAATTAAGACATGACAGACAGACAAATGACAATGTTAGACCATTCCTTTATTAGATATACATATTTTGTGATTTTTGACGATTCAAAAGAGCTTCAAGAGCCTTGAATAAATATATTTTTGATTTTTCAACCGTTTAATCCAAAATAAAAGTTGAACAAAATTAAAAGCCGACGAAAAAGTCAAACAATTATCAAATTTAAGTATGCCCTTAGGCCCTAAAAGAGATGTTCCAAAAATGTATGGAGACCCGGCCAGGTCTATGTAGGGTAGACCGGGGACAATAGTAACATTTTCTACATAAACTTCGATTGTGAGAACCCTATTTAGATTTATGAAACGCAGGATTTAAATTAAGAAACTTAATTTCTTTACCTACAGGCTTTAGAAGCCAACATGCACACAAATGAACTAAAACATGGTAAATTTAAATGTGAACACTGAATAGCGTTACTATTGACCTCTACACAGGGTCATTTGTAATAATAAAAAAATGAGTCTTTTTTATAAAACAATGGAAACTATAAATTACACTTTGGCGCGATTTTTTTATGGCACTTATTATTATGACAGATAATTATAACATGGGCTACCTACATTAGTTAGTTCATAGAAATGGTTTGACACTTTCAGAAACATCTAATTCATTTGATAATTTCAGGAATTTTCTATGAAATAATCCACTAAATGTTATATTATATTATTTCGTATTATATAATATCCCCGTCCCGAAAAGTTGCATTGTTTTCGTAATCGAAACCAGGACCCCTAGCAGGAACACTTTGAAATTTCGAATCGCCATTGTATCGAGTAATTACGTTAGCTTTTGTCTCAAATTTTTTTTTTAAATAAGCGTAGGTTTGGATCGATACGAATACGATTCGAAGTTTTAAAATGTTCGTGCAGGGGTGCAGAGCGCTCAAATCATAATAATTTATAATAAATAATTTATAAAAACAATAATCAAAGAAATTAAAACGCTTGATGTTTAAAAATTTTATAATTATTATTAGGCAGAGGTATTTTTCTTCCTTATCCTCTAGAGAAAGGCGGGGACCCATTTGTGCGAACGAAATGACTGCCACGTGCTCTGAAACAGAAAATATTATAAAATACTAGCTGACCCAGCAAACGTTGTTTTGCCATAAAAAAATGTATATATAAAATGGATAGTAACCGATCTCAGACCCACTGAACATACATATAAAATTTCATAAAATCGGTCAAGCCGTTTCGGAGGAGTATGGTAACTAAATTTGTGACACGAGAACTTTATATATTAGCTTAAGAGAGAAAGAGAGAGTATGTCACCTGTCACATGTCAGAGGGGTTGAAACATTTGTATTCAAAAGTAAAGTTATACAGGATGGTGCCGTCAATACGACAAGAAATTAAAACATGGGCTATATGAGTTCATAGTAATGCTTTGCCTTTTTCAAAAACATCTTATTCATTTGATAATTTCATTAAATTTCTATGAAATAATGCACCCAATGCTATTTATTATTTCATACAAAATGACAATGTCATGAAATTAACAAATAAATAAGATAATTTTGAAAGTGGCAAACCATTTCTATGAACCAATATAGCCCATGTTTCAATTTATTGTCGTATTGACGGCACCACCCTGTATAACAGGCGGATCGTCTTGTACTACTGAAGAGATTTATGGTGATTGGTAGGTTCAAGGTTATTTTTTATGACCCGCTATAACCAAAACGAATTCGGTTATAACTTAATAAGTGGTCTTAAAAAAATAACCTTAAGGGAAACGAATCACACAAACAGTCATACAAAAGCTTTTCGAACTAAACGATCGGCCTAGGCGTCCAACTAACTGACTAATTGAATCATATGGCTGACACGACGTTTGGCCATCTGTTTTTTTTATTTTTTTATACAAAGCACGACAAATGACTCATCACCATCTGATGTGAAGTGGTAAGAAGAGTCCATATGCGAAGACACACTTTTTTTAAGGGCGAAAAAAGGCGTTTGCGCCTACCCTGCATTGTGGGGAAAAGAACAATACAGGGTTATGTGGGGCTCCTCGGTCGAAGATGATAAAGACCGAGACTACCCACTAAAACAACCCCAGTGTTCCTTCTACATCGCAGACGCAGTACAGGTTAAGGTTAACAGTTGCCCTTATACCAGGCCTGTACGTGATTCGCCCGTTGGGCTCAGCTCTGGCACATAGCCGTGTGTATGGTGATTACTCCGCGGCGTTACACGGAACACCCAGTAACGCCGCTACCATTCTTCGGGCCATAATCCGCAGTAGAGGGTTTCCCCACCCCTATACTCGGGACCTACTCACGGGCCCAGCGCGCCGACAAGCTTGAAACTCACTGCTCTAGCCGCCTCCAGCTTGCCCAACTTATGGTGCCTTAACACACCTCTTTTCAAGGAACCCAAAGGAAAAAAGAAAAGGCAAGAATATAGTTATTTAATTGAATGCTGGCGTTTGACGAACGGCCTAAGCATCCAATCAACTGGCTAGTTTAACCAGATGGCTGCAAGCCTGCGACACATACCTATACATATTTGAAGACAACAGATTAAGGTTTTTTTTCCCCATACAAACTTTGTTTTACCTTCTTAAGGACTAAATTTTGAAAAAATCTTCTTATTGATTCTCTACGTCTCACACAAGGAAAGTACTGTTCAAATTACTAGCTTCCTATTTTCCGCGGAGCGTTGATGAGTCAGCCAACCAGCTTCTTTATATAGACTAACTTCCACCCATGACTTCGTCTACGCTATCTGATAGGAACGCATTCCCGGCTTAAAAAGTAGCCTATGAATTATTCCAGACTATAATCTATCTCTGTGCCAAATAATATCCAGATCCAATCAGGCGTTCTGGCATGGTCGTGTAACAAACATTCACCCAAAATTTCCCTTACCCAGTCTTAGGAGATCGACCACCCATCCTCAGGGTAGCACCGGTGCAGCCACCCAGCATAGCGTCCCAGTGTGAATTACAACGGTTGCCTGTAAATCCACCTGTTCTCAATGATTCACCCATGTAGTGGTATGACCTGGAATAGAAGAAAAAATATGCAATGAATATTGCTATCTTCTCGAAATCTATCGGATCTGTTGGACCTCCAAAAATTGAATGACCAGGCCTCACTCCGCGTTATAACTTTGAAGCTGTAAGGACATGGCGGCTTCGACGTTGTTGGTATAATCTTGTAATTCCCAGGTCGGAAAGAGACGAAATATGCAATAGAAAGAGAGTCGACATAGAGTTGAATATATCGGTAGGTAAAATAACACTCTACGACCTAAATTGCACTTTATTGTGTCACTATTAATGGATTATGTGCTATGACTCAGAAATAATTGGCTAAGCGGTTACCATAGTTGCTCGTAGCGCCTTGGAAAACAGAAAGCGTTAAGATAAACAGCATTGGAGAGTAGCGTCCCACTACTGGGCACAGGCCTTCCTGCATAGAAGAAACACAAGAGGAGCTTGGGCCATAGCACCACCACGCTGGCCCAATGCGAGTAGGTGGGTTAAAGCGGTTGCAGTAACAACCGGGGCCAACAGCTTAACGTGCCTTCCGAAGCACGATCGAGCTCGAGATTAAAAATTTTGTTTAACCCATCCCCGGACCGACCACGGCGAAAGTTGCTTTGTTTTCGTAATCGACACCAGAGCGCTCAAACCACCGCTACCGAGCTCCTCTATCGAGCCATTACATACCGTATGTTGCTTGTGAGAAGGGTAGAAGAAAATGTAATGTGGCCATGACTCCTTCAACGAAAACAATGTTTGCCACTGCTCAATTCAATAGTCTTTCAGCCAGAATTTATAATAAAATCAATAAGGAATTAGATATTTATTCAAGAAATTTAACAGAATGTAGGTACTGACTGACATGGTTAGAATCTCTTGATTATGAGAAAACAGAGCAATTTTTACAACAAATTAAATGATAGTTTTGCACACACTCAAATATGTACATGCACTACTCTCTCTGTGCACACATATCTCTCTCTCTCTCTCACACACACACACACACACACACAAACACTCACACATATATGCGCTTGCACACCGACAATGAACTACATTCTGTCTATAACAAATTAAAATTAAAATTAATGTACTTAGTACCTATTAAAATTATGTTAAGCCTAATATTTGTAATATTAATAATGTAACATAAAATAATTCAATGGAAGAGCGGAGTCCCCTCCCTTTTGCTTAAAAGGAGGTTCCGGCCACTAATTACTGTAACACAAACATTGAAATAAATTATTATTATTATATTATTAAATTATTATTATTATCATACCTTTCATGATCACAAACGACGTCAACTAATAGGCATCCAGGCATGTTGCTGCCACCGTTGGGGTAGAAGTCTACTTGGGCCAATGGATCCTGCCAGCCGTTGACTCCAGCACTCGTGTGAATAACCTCGGTGTAAGTCGCGTCAGTCGGTCTGAATTCTTGGTTGGTTTCCCATCTAGAAGCGGGGTCGAGGCCTGTCGAAGATGTTTGGTTCTGTTATCTATCAAACTAAGCCATGGAAGCTCTTGCATTGTGTGAGTAGATCCCACAATCTTTCCAATTTCAGCCGTGAAACAGTTTGTTGTGTTTCGGTATGAAGACAAAGGTGGCCTGTGTAGATGATGTACATGATGTTACCTAAAGATAACAAGCAAGCTGACGGCACGCCTAGTTGTATTATGTGGCTACAAACACATTTAGACACCAGCCCCCCAATTTTGTTATTTATTTTCCGAAACGGATCGGTAGCGTTTCGGTATCGTTACTAATGCGGTTGTAATACAAAAAGGTATTTCACTAACATTGCTTATAAAGCCGGAACGCTAACGAAACGCTCTCGGTTGGTTCAAGTTTAGCTGCATATTTGTTAGCAATATTGCAAGAAACAAATATATTTTGGCTTAGTTACTTGACAGTTGGTAACTTTTGACAGTTCAAACAAAGAACTATCGATGCGTTTTGGCTGCCACAAATGTTAAATATTTTGCAGAATAGGAAAAAAATGATTGAACCGAACGGTTCGCGTTACGTGTTTGTTAGTAGAATACCAAACTAATGTGTTTCGGCTACGTTTCGATTGCTTCGAGTTAGCAGAATACAAAAACGTTGTAATGTAACTAAAGCGTTTCTGATTCGTTTCAGAACTCAATACGATAGTAGAATTGGGGGGCAGTAATAATATGAAAACAATCATTTTGTAAGATAAGATGAAATGCTTTCCATGCATGTAATAACACTGGCTACCTTTCCCTTCAATCCGAAACGCAGCGAACTGAGTGTTTGTAAGTAACAACTGGGACCAACGCCTTAATGTGCCTTCCGAAGCACGGTTGAGCTTGAGATTAGAAATTTTGGTTGAGCCGTCCCGGGAAAGCTGCTTTGTCTCCGTAATCGAAACCGAAAACAGAGGCGCATCATGAGTCTCTCCGTGTTAAACTTACCAGTGATATAGCCCACATTGCCGTTGACATTTCTGCCGACGATACCAGCGGTGTGGCCTCCAACACTGAAGCCAATGATGTGGTACTGGCTCGGGTTGGATCCGGTGACAGAGTTGAGCCAGTTGATGAAGGCACCGACGGCGCGACCTGACAGTAAAGGTAAAATAACACTTATGCTCGTTTTCACTAACAGTCTCTTAGATATTTTTATCTCGGTCTAACTAAAGGAGATAGAAAGAGACAAACGGCGTTAAGAGTCACCTAAGCTTAGGGAATGGTTAGTGAAAATGGAAATTAGAAAAAAAATGAAGCTGGTAACATCATCATCATATCAGCCGAAAGACGTCCTCTGCTGGACAAAGGCCTCTCCTTATTATTTCCAAGATCGGTCCTGCACGCATCCAGCAGCAGCACCTGTGACCAGATCATCGGTCTACCTTGTTGGAGATCGCAAGGACACAGCATAACAAAAGTATTAAAATAGAATTTAAGTAACCCCCGGCCTCATGAACCATATATCTATTTAGCACCATCACATTGAGACTATTCTTATGAGCCCAAACACGCTATATCTGCTGTAAGTTTCTGAAGAACTATAAGCATCCCGCAGTTTTTTGATGGTATAGGATCAGCTCATTTGTCAGATACGCGGAATTATCCAATGCTAGTTACGCGGATTTGCACTATCTCCGACGATATGTAAAAGTTAGTAAAACCCTTAATTATCATGTAAAAAATGAGCTTATACTCATCAAACGCCTGAACTGACCTTCATAAATTATAGCTAATAATAATACATTTATTTCAGATTTCTTTGATCCATATTTTAGGTTAGTTTGTTAGTAACAGTTTGCACAGTGTTGATAAAATTATTACATTTAACTCATTAAATTCCAAAGTGCACAATGTGCACTTTTGTCCAGTGTATCATATAAGCACAATCCACTTTAAGCCTGTCCGCTTATAAGTTTCAGGTAACTGTTGGCGCTGCCCCGCACCTGGCTCATTATTGATGCTGTTCGACTGCGAAACTAAGAACCACCGTCACGTCAGCTTTCAAACAAAAAAAAACAAATCAAAATCAGTCTATAGATAAAAATAGGTCCTTACCAACAGCTACTCCATTAGGACCCCAATGTGATCCAGCGCTCCAATCGATGACAATCACGTTAACATCCTCGCCAGCCAGGTAAGCTGAAGACATGAAATTTTAAGCATTAATAACTAATTTTCAAACTCGGATAGTATGAAGCTCAATAGCTGACGTTGCTGCAATCGTAAAGGAGATGCCCAAGATATATTCCCCGAAAGTCAACAGAAGAATAAATAAGGAACAAGAAATGCGACATGTGTACCATGTGTTTTACTAGGTGGTAGACCCGTATGTAGGGTCGTCTAGGAGGTACCACCGCCTTTCTTATTTCAGCCGTGAAGCAGTTCGCCGTGTTTCGGATTGAAGGGAAAGGTAGCCAGTGTAATTTCTGGGCATGGACGGCATTTCATCTTAGGCCCCAGGATGACAACGCACCTGCAATATCAAGTGATTTTTCCTTGTTATTGCAGGTGTCTATAGGCGGCGGTAACCGCTTACCATCAGGTGGGCCGTCAGCTTGTTTGTCATCTAGTTGTATAAAATAAAAAAAATGTACAGAAGAGAAGTGTTGATGAATGACTTAACAGTTATACCCCTGGGCCTCGATCGCGCTAATTTACATTGTATTTACCAAAGCAAATGTGAAACGTTCCTTTGCGCACAATTTGTGTTGCGCGAAACCAACCAATTGAGTTTTTTTTTCGGAACATACGTTGATATCTTTGATTATAATTATATTACATATTAATTAAGTTCAAATAACATCAATTAATAAAATAAAAACTTTCTAAATTGAGTAAAATATCGGTCGGTTTTTGACAGCACCTAGATACAAATACGTTACTATGGCAACCATCTAAAGGAACGTATTTTCCGCTGTCGGTCGCACGTTTTTGATTAAGTTAGTGCCTAAGCAACTCGTCAAAAATGTTTGTAGGACATCGGAAAATACGTTCCCATAGATGGTTGCCATAGTAACGTCTTTGTATCTAGGTGCTGTCAAAAATTGATCGATATATTTATTAAATTTAGAAAGTTTTTATTTTATTAATTTATGTAATTTGAACTTAATAAATATGTAATATAATTATAATCAAAGAAATCAATGTATGCTTCGAAAAAACAGCTAATTGGTGGCCGTTTATATGTTTCGCGCAACACAAATTGTGCGCAAGGGAACGTTTCACATTTGCTTTGGTAAATACAATGTAAATTAGCGCGATCGAGGCCCTGTATTCGTCATGCTGCATGCCTGCTTAATAATAATGTAAGAAAATAAATAAAAAGTAGATAACACATCAAATATTTTTTATTAAAGTGATGCTTAAGAAAAAACACAATGTAATTTATTCGGAATTATAGTATTCGGAATTTTGATATTCGGGATTCGTATTTATGATATTGCGGATTATTATTAAAACGGATTTTTTATGGTTCGGTATCTTCAATTTCGGCATATTGATTTCCGTAATTATAAACGTTCAGAATTTTGAATTTTCGGATTTTTAAAATTAGGAATTATGAAACACGGAATTTTTATTATCGGAATTATGAACCATTCGGTGTTATAAAATTCGGAATTTTAAAATTCGTGATTATGACTATCGGAATTAAGTTTTTCGTATTTATGTAGTGTAGCCAGAATAGAAGTGTTGATAAATGACTTAGCAGTTGTACCCTGTATTCGTAAGAGAATTATTTTGGCGTTCCTATTATTACATCGTTTACAATAACTCTTGTCAATGCAAATACATAAAATTTTAACTATTTTTGAATCTAAGCTAATTCTACAATAAATTGCAAGTCATTCTGATACTCACGACAGCACGTTAAGTGTACCAGTTGGACTACGAAAACAGCCTCTACTACGTATGCAGTAAAGGCGGTCTCAAAGTCAAAATGTTACGCTTGATGTGCTGTCGGCTGTACATTACCTACTTTAAACTGTAAACTTTCAACTCCTTAAACTACTGAAATCAGTAACAGGACTATCGGGAACTCCTTACAAAGAAATTACAAGGTAAATATCCCCATTTTATTTCTAATTCAAGTTAACTGATAATATTTTAAGTATGATAATGACCGGCCACAGCGCATCAAGACCTTGATTTAAAAATGATTGATTAGGTTGGAAACAACAAACATAGCTAAATGATAGCTAAAAGATAAAAAATATAATCTACACAAAGTAAGATATATGCTAGATATTTAAATCATTAAAAATGCACTAGCTGACTTATTTCTATTAAATAAAATACCTGCGACATTTATCAGCATGATCAAAAGTCCAAAAGTCTATCATTGCAATGAAATCAATAATCACTGCCTTTGAGTTGACGTCTTAGTCACAAAAACATTTCAATGACAGTGTAAAGTTTGTGTGTAATATCTTGTTATTTGTAATAAAACCAATTGTGTTCGTAAAACGTGCAAAAACTATATTGTTACTTCACAAAGACATTTTTATTCTAACACAATCTGACAAAGACATAATATAAAAACCAAAAAGTATGTAATGCAGTCAATCACAAAATAGTTCCTAACATATTCCCGGCTTACGCAATGGGAAGCGGGCAAATCTTTGTGATTGGCCTTTTTAATATTTTTCCCCCAGGTATCTTGATAGAGACAACCCTAACTCTTCCATCGCTACCTGGGTGAACCTTAATCACTATTCCAGTCAACCACTGGCCAGATGGCAAATTTTCGTCCTTCAAAAGAGCCAGAGTGTTTTCCTTTACATTTGAAGACTTAAAGTACCATTTATTACGGACTTGCAAATTAGTCAAATAATCTCTGCTCCATTGGGTCCAAAATTCTTGTAACTTTCTTTGAATTAATTGCCATCTGTCTAATCGGTTTAGTGGTACATCTAATAAATTGTCATTAAATAATACTACCGTTGGTTCCCCAATCAAAAAGTGACCAGGCGTTAGTGGAGCCAAGTCATCAACTGAATCACTAATTGGTGTTAATGGCCTACTATTTAAACAAGATTCAACTTGTGCAAGAATAGTTGAATACTCCTCAAAAGTAAATTTACAGTTATTCAATATGCGTTTAAGATGCAATTTCGCCGCCTTCACTCCGGCCTCCCATAACCCGCCAAAGTGAGGGGAGCTCGGAGGTATAAACTTCCACGAAGTACCATCGTTTGCTAATGTGGTTAAAAATTCATTTGCTAAGTGTTTAGAAAACAATTTGTTTAACTCCTTAGCGGCTCCCTGGAAGTTTGTTCCCATATCGGACCAAATCTCTACGCATTTGCCACGTCTAGCAACAAATCTTCTAAATGAAGCAATAAAAGAAGCAGTAGACAAATCGTTTACAAGTTCCAAATGAACTGCTTTTGTTGACAAACAAATAAATAAGGCTACATATGCCTTTTGAAACCTTTGACATCTACCTTTATATAATTTAAGATTAACAGGGCCAAAATAATCACCTCCACATTTCATAAAAGGCCTACATGGTGTTATACGCTCTTTCGGCAAATCACCCATTTGTTGTTCCATAGGTTTTGCTGAATGTTTAAAGCAAGTAATACAAGAGCTAACTATTTTCTTTGCCAAAACTTTACCCGAAACAATCCAATATCTTTGACGACTGATATTTAGCATCAATTGTGGACCACCATGTAGAATCTTGTTAACATGGATATGTTTCATAATTAGATACGATAACTTACAATTCTTACTAAGGATAATCGGATGTTTGGTATCGTAGTTTAAAAATGCATTATTGATGCGTCCACCAACTCTCAACAATCCATCTGTATGTACTATCGGATTGAGAGAACGTATCGAACTACATTTCGGAACTTGTTGTGTGTGATTAAGTGATAATATGTCGTTAGAAAAATGAACAAATTGTGACATTTTAAGACATACATTTAACGCATATTCACGTTCACTAGTAGATAAAAAAGGAATGTCATTTGAAATGTTATTCAAATTAATTTTAGTTCTAACAGACTTCTTTCTGCAGTTAACAACGAAACGTAAACAAAAAGCTATAACTCTATTTAACCTATTCAAAGTAGAAAACCTATTAAAATAAATAACGCAATCATTTTCTAAAGACACATTAACATGTACTGTTTTAGCCTTTAATTCTAAGTTTGTCTCATTAATAAAACTTTTATCTCTATAACTTAAATCAGTCTCTTTTAAAAAACTAGGTCCATTAAACCACATATTGGAATTACGTAAATCAGAAGGCATCAGACCTCTTGAAGACAGGTCCGCAGGATTGTCCACTGATTTTACATAACGCCACTTTTCACTAATAATGATATTCGTTATTTCTGAACACCGATTAGCTACAAAAACTTTCCAATTATTTGGAGTTTTTCGTAACCAAGCCAACACTATTTCTGAATCACACCATGCCGTAATACTGTCACTAGATAAATTCATACTGTTTCTCACCTGCTCAAGTAGTTTTGCTAACAACAACGCACCACATAACTCTAACTTGGGCATTGTTAAGGTTTTTATTGGTGCTACCTTCGTTCTCGCTGCAATTAGTTTTGTTTCTATCTCACCTTCTTTTACAATTCGCAAATAGACTACCGCCGCGTAGGCTAAGTTCGATGCATCAGAGAAACCATGTAATTCTAGATTACATTTTTCAGACATGATTCCAATCCATCTCTCTATTTCTAAACTAAATGTCGACAATTCTTTGGCATACTCAATAACTTCCTTTTGTAAGTCTTCCGGGATCGGATCATCCCAGTCAGTTCCTGCTACCCAAACCTTCTGTAAAAATGATTTTGCAATGACAACTATTGGAGCTAGCCATCCAAGTGGATCATAAATCTTCCCTATATCTGATACTAAAATTCTTTTTGTGTATTTTTCTTTAGGTTCAATCGATATTTTTATTTCAAATTTATCTGTTTTTGGGTTCCAACGTAAGCCTAAAGTTTTAAATGATTCCTCCGTTTTTATAAATAGTGTATCTGATTTGTTTTGACTTTCTTCTGATATATTGTTCAATAACTCTCTACTATTAGATGCTATTTTGTGCATTTCAAAACCTCCATCTTTGAGCAACTTAACTACTTGTTTTTGAGCCTTAATAGCGCTATTTATATTGTAAAATCCTGCCATAATATCATCCATATAACAATTATTTCTTAATATTTCAGCGGCAGCAGGATACTTCTCATTTTCATCATTTGCTAATTGTTTCATTGTTTTATTTGCAATATATGGCGCACACGACGTACCATAAGTCAATGTCAATAATCTGTAATGCTTTATTTCATCAGTCTCTCTTTCTCTCCACACTATTCGCTGGTAATCTACATCCTCTTTTGCTATTAATATTTGTCTATACATCTGTTTAATATCTCCTAATAAAACAATCGGATATTGTCAATATCGGATGAGATGCGGAACTATCAGGTGAAACTTTATTGTTATGTAACATGGTATGATGTTTCTTTTGACAAATGTGACATGACTTCGTTTGTCTACATTGTAGTACACTATGTCCAGGTACTAAACAATTAAAACAAAGTCTAGCTTTTTGCACAAATTCTCGACGATCAGCTACGTCCCTTTTCCAAAATTCGGTACAGTGGCTAATATAATGATCTTTCGAACAATATGCGCAATTCTTATTATCGACTCCCAACTTAAAACTTTTTGCTTGCGTATGGTTTAGAGGAGCATTTCTAAAATCTTTGTTTCTGTTCGCATTTGTAATCATCTCTAAAGAACGGAATCTACTTTCTAAAAACTCAAACAACATCTTCTTACTTGGTATTTCTGTTTTGTTACCTAAATGTTGCTCCCATAGTTTATGAGTCTCAGTATCTAATTTTGATACCACAATATGTACAACAATAGGATCCCATTCTAATGTAGAAATATTCAAATTATCCAGCGACATTAATACCTCGTTCGAAACGTCAAGTAAATCCTTAATACCTCGTGATGATTCAAACATAAGTTTTCTATGATACAAAAATTTATTTAATAATTCGTTGACTATGCATCTCTTATTCTCGAACCTTTGTACCAGAGTCTCCCATGCTTTTTTATAATTTGCTTCTGTGACGGAAAAATTACTCAACAATTGTGCGGCTTCTCCTACTAGACTTGTTTTCAAATAATGAAATTTTTCAACATCGGATAAAATTGCGTTATGTACAAGGGATGTATATAAATCTCTGAATGACATCCAATCTCTATAATTTCCACCAAATTTAGGAATTGAGATAGTCGGTAGTTTTGTTTTAATGCCGTCTTTTAAAACTTCACTATTAGCGCATGATGAAATTGATAACTTTGTATAAGCTACTTTTTCTTTTATCCAACTTTTAGTGTCTAAATATTTTTCTTGAACTTTGTCAAAAATATCACTTTGAAAATATTCCAATTTTTGTCGTTCTTGTACCGGAACCAAACATTTTAATTTATCGTGTTGACCTTTGAATGATAACCAGTATTGTTCTAGAAGATCTAATCTAACTTCTAAATATGTTTGATTGATACGTTCTTTAGGGCATTTTTTCAAATTAACTAATAGTTTCGAAATGTTATTAGAAATTTCATCTAAATTTTCCAATGTATTTTCTCGTGTAACTTCCATATTGACGCAATGTCAAATAATAAGAAAATTTGTACATACAGTTTTGTCTTCATATATTTTTCGTTTTCGTCTCACCAAATTCGCTTCGCATCGTCGGCAATTTGAAGGACCATGTAAAGTTTGTGTGTAATATCTTGTTATTTGTAATAAAACCAATTGTGTTCGTAAAACGTGCAAAAACTATATTGTTACTTCACAAAGACATTTTTATTCTAACACAATCTGACAAAGACATAATATAAAAACCAAAAAGTATGTAATGCAGTCAATCACAAAATAGTTCCTAACAGACAGGGTAGAGTATGTCTTTTTAAAGTTTATAATGCTCACTTCTATAACATAACATGTCATTCATTGTACAGACGACAGCACATCAAGTGTAACAGTTGTACTACGAAAGCCGCCTCTATTACCAACGGAGTAAGGGTGGTCTCAAGGTCAAAC
This sequence comes from Nymphula nitidulata, assembly GCA_947347705.1. Lineage (NCBI taxonomy): Eukaryota > Metazoa > Arthropoda > Insecta > Lepidoptera > Crambidae > Nymphula > Nymphula nitidulata. The sequence continues at coordinate 7,197,653 of OX374645.1, read as the reverse complement.
TGTTATGCTTGATATGCTGTAAACTGTACCTAAAGCCAAGTGAAAAAATGACGTTCCATTTTCAAATGTCAAAATTATTTTTTTAAGTTTGCTGCTCCGGAAATTTTTAGTGCACCCTCTCATCTTATTTAAATTTTTATTATTTTGAGATTTTAGTATAATCTTTAAATAGCGCGAAAATAACCTTGATGTTAAGAATCGGACGCCTACCAAAGTTGGAAATCTTTTTTGATATCAAAAGCAGTTTTTGTGTAATTTTAATAAATTTAAATACATAAACACACAATTTATTTTATAACCATTGTGAAACAAATAAAATGACTCACCAGGTACAAGAACAGTATTCGATCCGACTGCGGCAGAGCCGAGCCATCCGTGGATGAGGATGGCAGTCCTTCTGTTCCTATTGAAGTTGCTATTGGTGATTGAAGCTGCGTTGTTTCGGATCAATACTTGACTGTTGGTTGGGTTTTGCCTGAGAAAGAATGACTTGCAATTACTAAAGGCTTATAGCTTGGTACATAACCCGTGAAGCGAAGAAGATCTGCTGATACTTATAAAATGGATTTAAAAAGGGATTCCGGGGATGTCGAGAACAATTATTTCACTTCATACGTCATCGGATGTGGATGTATGGCTTACCCCTTTGGGGCAGCGCAAGCAACTCTAACAAATACAAAAATTCTAAAAATGCAAAATGTTATTCTAAGATCACTGGTGTGCTTTGGTTTATTACCAATCACGAGATTCGTCAACATCTTGAAATGAATACGGTAAGGGAAGGGATCCATAGTGTAACAAATAAATACAAAGGCAGGCTGGAAGGACACCCGAATGACCTTGCTACCAGGCTTACAACTCTCAAAAGGAAAGACATTCTGTAACTTGGAAAGTGACTGTAATGTGGAGTAGATATTGTCATTGGAGGACACACGCACATGAAATTATATTAAAATACAAAAAATCTGCTCATAGTCAGGCTGATCGCAGATAATAACATATAAAAAAACGTCATCGGGATTGGCATTAGGGCTCAATACATCATACAGGATGTTGACGACAATAAGGTAAAACATGGGCTATATTATTTCATAGAAATGTTTTTCAACTTTCAAAAACATCTAATTCATTTGATGATTTCATGACGTTTCTATGAAATAATATAACATTGGCTGCATAATTTCAAACAAATGTAGTACAATTATCAAACGGATAAGATTTATTTGAAAGGTGCAAAACATTTCTATGAAGAGAAATTAAAATTAAAATAAACTTATGCCTATAAGGGCCGATTTTTCAATTCTCAGATATTTTTTATCTATAGAATAAGTTTGACATTTTGACAGATTTTCTATAGATTGACTGTCAACTTTTCAAAGTTATTCTCTAGATAAATCTTATCTGGGGATTGAAAAATCGGCCCTAAATAAACTAAAATTAACCGAACTTATAAATAAAAAACACCACCTAAATCTACTGAAAATGGAAGTGTACCAATAAGACTGGTCGCATTACCTCGCTGAATTGCGAGGCTTATTCTTTGTGAGAAATACATACCAGCCATAGTGTCACTTAAAGTTTCACACAAACGGTCTGCAATGTCCCTAAACAGTCGGTGAGCACCTGGACCCCAAGGTCCCAATGTCTCAACTCCAAACGGCTCAAACATGTAATCTCTAGATAAGCCAGTATATTTGCGCCGTTTAAGAGATTCAACGGAAGCAGCAGCCGATCCTGGTGTCGACAAGGTACTTGGAAGATGGGACATGGCTAAGGTGTCGACACAGGTAGCGTCCCACACCAAAGACCTACCCATCTTCCAAGGCACAAGAGTCATGCCGTCAGGCCTCTTCCCACCAACGCGCGCAAAACCGTTAGGCTCCAGAGCAGCAGGTGTCCCGGAAGTAGCGAGAGCACGACGAATGATATCATTGATTATCTATGAACTAATATAGCCAATGTTTTAATATATTGTCGCATTGTCGTTACCACTTTAAATGATCAAACTCCCTTAGTAAACCAATTTCAAGGTCGACGATTGGATAGATCAACACTTCATTACATCACTAGTGCATTTGATCAACAATCTGAATAGGTGAGTACCAACAATTTGTAAAAACGTATGTAATCAACAGAGTGAATAGTATAGGCAGTACCAATGAAAAATAGTGTTTGATCCAATGCTAAGTATAACCGTCTTTCCTCTAATACATCAATGTGATCCAAGCATCCACACAAAACCATAACTAATTTAGGCAAAGATGAAAGTTTTCTGTTTTTAGAATTGTGTCATAATTATGTATATGCTGATGGCACAAACTACATTCAGTAGGTAGGTAAATAAAATCATTTTAGTGTATCAATAAACTCATTCGAGCATATAGAATCTTACTTGAACAATAGGTTGTCATAAATTTTAAAGCTGAGTCAATATTTTACTATATATTCTGCAATAACTAAATGATCTATGATTTTGTGCGAACATGCGTATGGGCGTGCCTCAGGGATCTGTATTAGGACCATTTATTATTTTATAGATGACTCTCTTACTATTCACACAATCTATCCGTTCGTCGTCGTGCACGTTGGTCTCGGTTCTTACTGCAACTGCTTTAACCTACCAACCCGCATCGGTCAGCGTGGTGATGTTATGGCCCAGACTTCTCATGTGTTACTCCCATGTAGGAAGGCCCGTGGTGTGTAGGTGTTAACAAAAATGGTGATTATGGCACTTATAAGTGAAATTTGCTCAGGCCTTGCCTCACCTGGTGAACAGATGGTACTGAGTCTGCGTGTCAGCGTTGAACCTGCCCATGTCGGCTAAGTCGCTGACCTTCACCCAGGTGTCTACCATGTGGAGCCTGCTGTCACCATCAGAAAACACGTACTGGAAGCGATGATCATCAGGGAGTAGTTTCATGATCACCGGGTCCCTCGGCATAGCTGGAAACGGAAAATTTCTTAATTTAATTTTTGACATTGTAATAAATGCTTGAAACATGTTTAAAAGTTTATAAAGGTTTCTAAACTAGAACAAATCATTTCCAGGAAATGAGGTGGTGGGGCTTAACCCCGCAACCTATCCCCTAGCCATCTAAGGTACCCAAAACATAGTTCACGAGCTATCTCCTTCATTGAAAACGAGTTATCCCGTATACCATGTCGTAAACAAATTTCAAGTGAAGAGTTAACTTGCCATCTGCTGTAATCGGATTGGTGGCAAGCCAAACGATAAGGAGGGTCTTTTCTTACCCGAAACGGCCACCACCGCCACCAGGAAAACTGCACACCTTACCGCGAACATCTTGCAGAATGTGTTATGACTGCACAAACGCAATCTTTTTATTCAATTCCATTGATTGATGTTTTAATTACATTTGATAAAATGTCAATGTTAGCAGATATCATAATCTATAACTGGTATTGATCAGAATAGGTGTAAAGGCCTACATAATGAGTATAAATTACCAGGATGAGACTTATCCTCGTAATTTATGCTTTGTAGTTTGAACTGTGTATAGAGCAGGTTACCTAAGTTTAAGATGGTCCCATGCAGAGCGAAGGCGAGAGAAGCAGCAGCAATAGTCTATATGCGTCTCACTCTTGGGCACAGGTTTTCCTACATGGAAGAAACACATGGCCATAATATATCCACGTAGACTCAATGTGGTTGCTGGTGAAGACTTGAGAAGATTGACTGTGACTTGAGAGATGGTCTACTAATCCACTTTGAGCGACGTCGCTCAAAGTGGATTACCAAGGTGTGTCGCTGGTAGCGAATGAGATTGACTGATCAGATTGAGGGCGTTTTAGATGGTTCCCTACATGAATGCGCTAGAAGACTAATGACGAGACAGAAGTGTATATATGTAAGGGGCCCCGGGGTGGTGGGAAACTGAAGAAAATACATCCATAAAAACCGGTAGAACTCAGGCTCGCTTTTTGACTGGAGCGCTCACGGGGCACTTTGCCACCAACCACATGCTTCACAAAATGCAACTCTCTCCAACACAACTTTGACGGCCATGTGGTGAAGGCCAAGAATCAATGGAACATTTTTATGTCCTTGGCTAGGACCAGTGTGGGTCTTCTGGAAGTGGCATATCCAAAGCCAGAAGGCTATAGGCTCTTTCACCCCAGTAGTGTATTGAAGCTTATGGTTGCTACATTCGTAACACAGGAAGAGTAAAGGCAGTGGAAGCATAAAAATCCCGAAGGGTCGAATTGCATCGTGGCGTTGTCACGGCTCAAGATAAGATAAGATATACATATAGGCCTATATTTAACGGTGGACATCTTTTGGCTGAAGTGATAACGATAATTCTCAAAATATTAAACATTTAAGAAACTCATTACAATATGCCCTAAGCATCATCTGTCAACCCTAATTTTGTAACAAGACTTAAAATGCATAATAATTTATTGTCATTATTTATCACATCGAAATAGGATAATAATTTGGCTATCCAAATTTCGTTTGTTTTCACTGATAATTATATTTTCGGTATCAATTATCTTAATTATTGTTATCGTAATTTTGAAGAGATTATTTCTACGACAGTCACGGATCTGCAAATCGGAGTATATTTACCTATATTTTGCAGCTTTTGAACTCTGAAGAGTTCAATGAATTGATTGCGAGGGAGTACTTTCCTTCTGGGCATTGAGGAAGCGGTGAAACCAATGGGAAGAGAACCCATACCTACCTATGGCTCTTCATTTCTTTATTGCACTTGGTACTAAAACTCCAAAATGACGAGATCAAACCCTCACCGACCACTGAAGATCTGATCTTGTCATTAAAGGTTTCACAGTTGTTTCGGAAGACGTAGCGTAGGCAAGGTGGACTGACGATCTGGGGAAGTAAGTATGGATTGAGCGTCATGGAAATCTTAAGGGGAGGATTTGTCTGGCATTGGACGCCTTTCGGCTGAATGATGATAATGGTAAGGTTTTACTTGTAAGGTGTTGATGTTAGACCATTTGTTTTCTAGCTTTATTTTCGGATTATTTCTGTTGCTTATGGATAACACAAACGAGAAAGGAGCAAGGATCTTAGATTTGAATTCACCGCTAACTGCATGAGATTTAAGGAATCGCAAGTGTGACGTATGCGCCATCGAGCTTGACGTCTGACAAAGACGACGAGCTGCCATTGGTTTTGACGTTTGCACACTGCGCTGCGTGAATCCATATTCACTAATCTCTACGTCGGTCTCTTGGCTGTGTACGATTGTCTCTGTTTTGGTTATACGACATGAAGTACAATCGATATTTTCTCATTTCTTTATTGTTGTGTTAAAATTCTATCGCAATGACTTCATTCAATATTTGATGGATTTTTTACATAAAGATATAAAAATCAACCACTTTTTAGTTCCGGTTCACGCTCGACGTCGGAACGCTGGTGTCGCCAACGGTTGTCAAACAAACGCCAAAAGTACGACGGCGCTGCCGACAGCCACGAACAGGGGGGGCCACTCTTAGAACAATGCTTTTGGCGAAGAAAGTAGCGCCATCTATGAAGCTTAGCGGTGACCTTTTTGAATGAAGTCTAGGTTGAAAACAAACAGTATTATTGAATTAAAAACAAAATAATAGCAATAAATTGATATTTCATTAATAAGGTTGATAAGTATATTATTTTTATTTTATTTATGACTTTTAGCAGCAAGGAATATTTTTTTTACCCTTGGCAACTTACTACCAGGGTAGTACCCGTATTATAACTGTGTCATTCATTCACGTAATGGCTGCCGAAACTTGTACTTGCGCTTACGTTGTTTTCAGTTATCTAATTACGTGTGTGTTCTAGTGGTTTTGATATATTTCTGTGCTAACAAATGTTGAGTTGAGAGTACTTCTCCGTTCAGGTTTCCATATCACTACATCGAAGCCATTATTTTCAGCGAAAGTTGTGACAAGTCAACCGACTCTATAAACATGAAGACTTTGTGCATTTACTTGCGTTAGGAGACGCTAAGTTGCGATAAAGACGCTTTGTGTATTTTGGACTCTGAATGTGTTGTGGACTGTGGATTACAAAATTGCTACAATGCCTTTCGTTTGTATTTTTGGATGTAAAAATCCAGAGCAGTGAATAGATTATTAAAACGGAAAATTGTATACGTTGGAGACGATAAAATGAAAATTGCGGCCCAAAAATATTGTTTGCAATATAAAAATAAGTCACAGATTATGTGCTGTTTTATTTATTTATTTTGAAATAAATATAATTCATTAACTTAATGAAGCGTATTTCCCAGATACGAGTAATTTTATTTCATTGATATAATGTTTGTTTTAATGTTGAAAAAGCTATTCATAAATTAAAGTAAACTCTCAATGAAATAAAATAACTCGCATCTAGGAAATACGCGCCATTAAGATTTCAAATCTTTAGATACAAACCTACCTATAGCTACGTATATATAGTAGTAGTCAAAGAGTAATGTAAGTTTATGGGAAAAGAGCGCTCACTCTCGGCAATTTTTTGTAACATAAATTTGAAACGCCATCAGCGCCTCTGGAAAATAGTGCGGGAAATACTACTATACTACTACTACATCGTGAAAGGACAGTAGGCGTATCGACGCATGTACCCTAGTGTTATCTCGTGAAGGCAAGGTGTATTACTTGTGAATTCAGCCAAGAAAATCAAACCACGTGTTCGCTGCTTTAGGAGCTTAGTCCAGAGATCCAGTAAGATTGCTCAACAAGTAAGTGTTTCCACTGCTTACAACTTTGGGAATATCCGTCTATACGGTTTGAATGCGAATGGTCAGATTTTCTATGCCCACCTTGAGTTAGGTACGTTCATTGATACGATTCGAAATTAAAAAATGTTTATGCTAGGGGTACCTACTGTTTACGTCATTTTTCGTATGTTGTTGTATTCTTAATATAAGCCTGAAGATTAGAAAAATATTTAAAAATATGTATTTTTGATTGGCCCGCATTGGGCCAGCGTGGTGGTGTTATGGCCCAAACTCCTCATGTGTTTCTGCCATGTAGGAAGGCCTGTGCCCAGCAGTGGGACGTATATAGGCTGGTGATGATGATGAAGATTTTTGATAAATTATGATAGTAAAACGCAGTAGATTTACTACAGCTTTCAGGATTCTTATTAGGTAACAAAACGGTCCTATTATGGCGGTAGTCAAACCCAACGCCTATTACGGAGGTATTTTTATTCCCGTGTTTAATTCTTGATTCGATCACCAAATAAGAGTAAAACACGAAATTAAAATAACATTATAAAGGTATAATATCCGAAAATATGTAGGTATAAGGATACCTACATATTTTTGGATGACCAAATAAGATTTTTTTTATATAACTAGATGACTAACAAGCTCACCTGGTGGTAAGTGGTTACAGACGCCTATAGACACCTGCAATAACACGGAAAAAATCACTTGGTATTGCAGGTGCGTCGTCATCCTGAGGCCTAAGATGAAATGACTTCTGTGCCCAGTAGTAATTACACGGGCTGCCTCTCCTTCAATCCGAAACAGCGAACCGTTTCTATCTGTGTTTTATATGGACGTTGTAAAAGTTGCAGTTAATAAAGATTTTTTTTTTATAAATTACTTGAGACAAGATTTTTTTATATAAAATGACTTGATAACTTTACGTCCCGCTCTTCCTTCTGCTATTTACATAACGTCCTATTCTTACCAATTATTTTCAATTGTCAGCCTAGATGAAACGAAACTTAGCAAGAAGATCCCTGTGCCAGTTTAATCCGGTCAGGCACAGGGGTCCTTTTTACTAAGTTACCAACTAAACTAACCATAAAACCCATTTAACTTCTTGTGCAACAGAGGCTTATGGGCCTTTCTTGACGCCAATTGCTCAGTACCCCTAGCACGAACATTTTTAAATTTCGAATCGTAATCGTATTGTTCACGCACGCTTAAAATTTCAAACAAAAGCCAGACAAAAGCTAACGTAACTACTCGATACGATGGAGATTCGAAATTTAAAAGTGTCCGTGCTAGATGTACAGATAACTTAGACATTGAGTCCCCCAAGGGTCGGTGCTGTCTCCAACAATGTCGGTGCAAGCAGCAGCATGATATGCTGTCTATTGACAGACAGAGAACAATTTGTGTGGAGGACGGTATTGCAGACGTCTATTAAATGAGTCACGCTTTTACCCCTGCCTAACATCCAAGACACTTAGTGTGCTCTATACAGCGCGATGATACTTTTAGGGGGAAAGACTGCTAGCGTACAAATAAGCCTGACTTGCAGGACTTATAATAGTATTTCGGCAGTAATTACCCAGCGGTCTAGCTATGTTTTATTTCAATAGAGGCGGCGCGGCTTTTGCGGTAAATCAAAAACATCCTAATTTCAATAGAGAAGATGGTTGGAGTGTACCACCAGCTTCGGATCCCATCATGCGAATAATAAAGTCCCAAGCCCGTCCTCACACTGTCCGACAAACTGACACCGTGAACTCCGTATGCGTGAAATGTCTAGTGCTCGCAAAAAAAATAAGACTATGTAATTTATTGTCTTATTGTATACTAAATAACAAAGCGCTCCGTGCTCTGCGTAATCGAAAAGCAAATTATCCACGAAATCTAGGTAGGTACCTATACGACATCAGACAGAGCTGTCCGTGGAAGTCCGACACGGCCGTGGTAAGTTAGACTTAGAAGCTATGCGATGGCCTTAGATTTCGTGGTTTTTTTGTTTTTCTCTTTTGGTCAAACGTGCATTGGTCTACAGTTCATTCGATGAAAATTATAAAAGAGAAAATAATCTATGGAATCTATTAGTCGGTAAAATGGTTTTCGGAACTCCGTGTGTACAACTTTCGACCATAATGAACGTGATTAAATGCAGTGCTTAGCTTAGGCGGCACCTCCGCACATATCGCCTGAAATTGTCTATGGTTTCTTGAAAATTTAACTAAAAGTTGACAGCTCTAAACAAATTCTTGCTATAGTATATATATACAGTACTTATATTTAGATTAAGATTGTCTTCAGTCCCAGGCCCAGAACCTATGTTATTCATCCTCATCATCATCATTAGTCTATATACGTACCACTGCTGGGCACAGGTTTTCCTACATGACACGATCACATGAGGAGTTGCTGGGTTAAAGCAGTAGCATTGACACCGGGACCAACGGCTTAACGTGCCTTCCGAAGCAGGAAGAGCTCGAGATTAGAAATTTTGGTTGACCCATCCCGGGCTCGAACATTTCGAAAGTTGCTTTATTTTAGTAATCTCCTCCACTACGCCATCAACCGAGCTCCTCAACCTGTGTTATTACCGGCCGTAAATGTTGCAGCGCTGCAGTGATTTTCAAAGTGGAAACTTTTGCAAACGAAACGATACCTTCTCTATAATATTCATCTCAATGAAATAAGTCCACACCGGATTTAACTCGCGTTTAATTGGATGTTACATTATTATTATACACCCGACGTTTCGGTTACTTTACAGCGATCGTGGTATACCCGATCGCTACAACTAGATGACTAACAAGCTGACGGCTCACCTGGTGTTAAGGGTTTAAAGTCGCCTATAGACACTTGCAGTAACAAGGAAAATCACTTGGTATTGCAGGTGCGTTGCCCGACGTTTCGATTACTTTCCGGTAAATTGGTTTTATTTCAAATGTGTAGTGTACGCGAAAATGTAAGACAGTATTATTTATCTCAATGGTCCATAATTTTTATATTTCAGCATTCTAAATCCTTATCACCCTTGCAATAAGAATCACGAACTGTCAAAAGTGGGTTCATATTATTGTTTGTGACTGTATATACTATGATCCAACCACCTTTATGCTGTGGACTTGAAACAATAAAATAAAAATGAAACAAAATAAAAATATTTTATTTGATAACAATCAAGGTTGCTTTCCTCTTAACCCTGGCTGAAGGGGCTGCGGCGGTTGGTGCGGAGGAAGTAGATACCAGTACGTCTGGAAGAGGAAAAGAAATACATGAGAATTCTATTAGAAATCATCATCATCATCAGTATAATATAAGTGCCACTGCTGGCCCTTTTTACATAGGAGACAACAAGAGAAGATGGGTGGATGTACACACACGCACACACACATACACACACAGCATGACGCTGGCCCAAAACTAGTTAGTTATAATGGTTGTAGTAGTTATTTTGTAACACGCAACGTGCCTTCTTAAGGTGATGGCACCTCGTGAATTTATTACGGCCATGCGTCACAGAGTAAAAGGCCTGCCAGAATAACAGCGCTTCTGTGACACTACGCCACAGAAGCATAATGCTGAGGCAGTACCTGTTGGCCCTGCACAAAGAAACTGTCTGTTAGTTTGTTGTCTGGTTTTTAAGAAAATTGTTTTATTATTATTGGTGTTGTTGTATTTACTTTGTATATTGTTGTCTTTGTGCTGGTGCCAATAAATGGTTTTCTTTCTTTCTTTCTGATAGAGATAGATTATTGACTCCTCAGCGCGAGGAAAGAAGACAATAATAGCGCACCCGCACGCAACAAGCCAAAACAAATTAGATATATTTTTTCTTTTGTTTCTTAACGGGGTAACTCTTGGCCCTTATCTCTCATGATGGTAAATGAAGATAAAGACGACTATGGAAGCGAGTTACGCCCTGAATCCTCAACCACAGAGAAACTGGCTATCTTAACTGCCGGAACACAACAATGCTGTTAACATTATTTTTACGGCCGCAGACTTAGTTAAGATGGTAGTAGCTAGCCAGGCGAACTTAGAAAAGCCTTACCACCAACCAAACCGAGCAGAAAATTTCTGCCCTTACGGGAATCGAATAGATCTGAGGTAGGTGGTCTCAGCCACTAGACGATAGAAGCGGTTAATTTATTTATTAAAAAATCAACTGAGTTTTAAAAAATATTCCAATTGTTTACTGACTTTATAAATAACTTAATTTGGGTTTCAATCGTCCGATGGCTTACAAATCAGAAAAAGTGTGATAAGAATTGTCATCTTCGGAATTTTGTTCCCATTCATGTTTTTGCTTTTGTAAAATGCTTTATTAGTCAACCCTGACATATTTGAAAACTAGAACAACAATAGTACTTATGTCCTACTTAAACATGGTGAATATTCGCGAGGTACCGCCTAAAAACAGGGTGCAGCAATGACATTGAAAATCCGAGATTATTAAATTAATACAAAGAACGACAAATAAGTCGACACCTCACAACACCACTGCTGGACAAAGGCTACTCCATAATATGAACGCTTCTTGGCTACCCTCGTCAGTTATTGCCAGCCACTCTGCGAAGATCGTCACTCCACCGGCGGACTTCCTGCACTGCGTTTGCCAAGCGGTCTCCAATCAAGAACCGCATACTCAAACCATCATCAGCTCTGCAAATAACATGGCCGATCCACTGCCACTTCAGCTTACTTAATTCAATGGAATATGTCGATGTCTTCAATTTAATCCTTCAGAGAAACTCCGAGCATAGATCGCAGAGCGAGTTTAAACTTGTGCACAGTCGGTTTTCACGTTTTAACACCATTACGGGAATAATGCTATTTATCCAAGTAAAAATATTTCCTTACCCAGTCTTGGGAATACGGCCACCCATGTTAAGTCTGCCGGGAAGGTTGCAGATGCCAACGGAAGCGGACTGGTGGTTCAGGCACTCGAAGCCGGTGAAGGTAGGACCACTGGCGGCCACAGACTCAGCCATGTACTCGTAAGATCTGGAACAAAATCATATTCTTTGTAGCATTTCAACATAAACAATATGTCTTCTTAAGTAACTTAAATTGGCAGCCATATAGTCGAGTAGTCAGTACCTTCATCAGGCGTCATGCTTGTCATATAAAAAAATATAATTACCTCTGATGATCGCATACGATGTTAGGTACGCATCCAGGCATCAGGTTACCACCATTGGGATAGAAATCGACCTGTCCCAGGGGTTCTTCCCACCCATTGACGCCTGCACTTGTGTGGATGATTTCTACGTAATCAGCGTCAGTGGGGCTTACTACTTCATCGATCTCCCAGCGGGACGCAGGGTCGAGACCTGGAAAAAAGGAGAGTTTAGGTATCTCATGTTCCTTGGTGACATTAACACTTCCCATTTATACTTCCCATTTAACTGTATGTGTAATGCACTAAATAAATTGTTTTTCATTCATTCATTCATTCACTTGGATTATCAGGATTGACACATAAAATTTCCATCAAATTCACACTCTTGTGGTTGGATTGTTAAAGGCTCTTAAGGTGGATTTATATTTTTCTGACGTATCGACACGTGTCGTGTCGTGACTTGATTGCTCGTTTTCACATAGTTGCCAGTTTGAATGATAGGATTTTACACTTATTCAATGGTAATTTTCCTTTTACGCAGTAAGGGTTTCAGACAAATTATTATCAGACTGTCTAATGGTCTTAACTGGTTAGTAACAATGGTTCCTCTTTTTAGTAGTTGGATACAGTTTCTAAAGATCAGCCAAAAATCTCCTGATTCCGGGAAAAATACTAATAATTTGTTTTCATGCATAGTATGTTTGTACAAATGTTGAAATTGTTCGTCAATTTCACCATTATTCAATATGGTAATATGGTGGACGACATAGCTTCAACTAAACGTCACCAGAGTGACATAAGCGCGTTGATGAAAATTTCGCAGTGTTGCAGATTTTCCACAAAAATTCTTGTTATGTACCACGCAACAAAGCAAATAAAAAGAGAACGGACAACTGAAAATTGTTCTAAATATTTTTACCTATTTTTCAATATAGTGTACATGAGGCCCGGCCTCATACATTTTTCGAACATCTCAAAGAAGTTAAAAGTGACTGTTAACATTCATAACATATTTTAATATTTTCAAACTTTTTTTACATTTAGTAACTTGTTCACTATTTTTAGATCTTCTCAAAGCTTCCCTAGTGATAAAACATGCTCTAGAATATAGAACTTTTGATAACATTTTACGACCACCGCTTTGTGCATTTCTCCCTCGATATACTCTACAAATGCCACAATAATTTACGATCATTTTTTAAGTCCTGTGTGAAAGAAACAAAAAATTGAGAATCTTTTCTAAGAAAATCAATAAATTAGAATCATACCGGTAACGTAAGCGACTCTTCCATTGACTGCTCTGGCAGTAACACCGGCGGTGTGGCCTCCAACGCTGAATCCAAGGATGTGGTACTGAGCCGGGGTAGAGCCGGTGACTGAGTTAACCCAGTTGATGAAGCGGCCGATTCCGCCACCTGGGGAATACAGAAGCAATCCTTGTATGTAATTGAGGCTCCACTGGTAATTGTGTAGTTATTTTTGTAAAGATACAACTCGGATACAACTACAATAGAATTGAATCATCACCATCATCATAATATCAACCGAGAGACACCCACTGCGGGCATAGGATCATATTATCTCCAAACAGATCGGTCCTGCACTGCCCGCATCTATCGGCTTCCCGGCAAACCTCACCAGATCGTCGGTCTACCTGATAGGCCCCCCATCTACCAACACTGCGTCTCACGGTACGCAGTTGCCACTTGAGGACCTTTCCGCCCTAACGGTCGTCAGTCCTCCATGCAATGCATGCAAATTCTTTGAGCCATGTAGGCTGCCTTAGTTCTTCTACGGATCTCCTCATTTCTGATTCGAATAGAATAGAAAATGTCTATTTGGATCTAATTTACAAAAAAAAATACAGACAGAGTATCTATAGGTATATTTATTTTATTAGTAATTATGTTTTTTTTTCTAATGTTATTTGTCTTTCTTGCACCCACTCTCTTTATTTCCTTCTGTATTATTTCCTTTCACTCCAGGTTGCCTGGAAGAGATTGCTACTTAGCAATAAGGCCGCCAATTGTATTGTTTATCTTACTTTTATTGTATTGTTGATATGTAAGTGTCCTATTGTGCAATAAAGAATATTTGATTGATTGATTGACATTTACTAAAAATTAACCTAACCTTATATCATCTTGCTATAAACATTTAACGTGTACTAATATGTTACAAATTCGAAGTGATTAAATGAATATGAATATGAATATCTAAATGAGGATGCCAAAAAGTTCTAAGTAGATGACAAGTAACATGACGGCACACGTGTTGGGTAATGGCTACCATCGCCTACAGACACCTGCAATTATAAGGAAAAACTCACTTGGGACTGCAGGTGCAATGTCATTTTGAGGCCTAAGATATGTATTTGTAGTAGTTCTTGGAGTATCGTTACATAAGATGCAGGTAATTTATAATTTGGAAAATAGGTTTCTTCTTTAATAGTATTGTGTTACCAGAACTTCTTGAAGAAGCTTGAGTAAGTAGAATCCATATGCAAAGATAGATGTTGCAATGATAAACTTGATTTTGCCACCTTTTAAGCAGAAACTCATAGTATAGTTAAGAGGAAAGATGTGCTTATAGGTATGTGTGACCATGGAATGACGCACTGAATTTTATGACTCTACACAACGAGTCTCTTAAGCTTTGGAATCTTGTCATCGTAATTGGAAGTAGTAAGACAAATATAAATGTTCATTTTGTTACTGTGCCAGAGCGGTACATCATGCGATTATAAAAGCATGATCCTTTTTACGTATGATTTTATTCCCGTAAAAGAAAGTTGACAGGTTGCTGTTATCTGTTGTGTTCATGTCCCGGCTTAGAAATCATTCTTACCTGCTTGAACACCATTGGGACCCCAGATGGCACCACGGCTCCAGTCCACAACAATGACGTTAAGGTCCTCACCAGCCAAGAAAGCTGAAACATAGATTGTCTGAGTATAAAATGAATGTGACATTGCAAACCAAAAAAGAATATTATAATCAATTTTGCTTTATGGCAAAGTATAAGGAACCCTATTTTTTTAAGGTAATACACAACCGTTTCTGCTATGAAATGTTGTCGACAGTACAATAAGCATACTTATAGTGGTCGCGTACTATAAGGTTTAAGAGAAAATTTTCCCGCATACGCTCAGGCTCTAAAATAAGCTTTTCCCAAATGAGTACAGTACAGAAGAATTTTCTCACCTGGTACAAGCGCCTGGTTGGAGCCAGCAGTGCCGGAACCAAGGAAACCGTGGATGAGGATGATGACACGGCGTGTCACGTCGAAGTTAGAGGCTAAGAGTCGGTTGACGTCTCCGAAAACGATGGGCTGACTCAGGGTGGGGTTGGATCTGAAAATATAATGTGAAAATTGAAGCGGTGGCACTTAGTGGCTTGGTGGATTATTGTGTAAGAGCTACAATCAAATTTCTTAAATTAGCCCTTGCTTGACTAGGTACCACCAGCTTTTATTAAACTGTTAACCAAACTAACAAAACCACCAAAGTTTTCATCAACCAATTGAACCTTTTCGCAAAAGGTCTTAGAGACAGTCGGCAGTAGTGCAATAGGGCGATAATTGTTTGGGTCGGTCAGTTTTATCCCATTTCTTGTAAATAGGCCTTAGCATAGCTATTTTCCTACTCACTGACAATACTCCTACACAAATGACTGGTTAATGAGAAGTGCGAATGGTAAGGTCAATTCAATTAAACATTCTTTTTCATTCCTCATGCTCGGAAAGTAGCGTTTTCTTGATCTGAGTATTGGAAGCAAAACGCCAGTTCCCACCACCGGGCGGGAAAAACTCATACTAATTGCTTTCTTTCCTAGGGCGGGAATAAAAAAATTAAAAATAGAACTGAATTTGGTTACGTACAATCTGTGGTACGATGAAGAAAAAAAAGTATTCGGCGGAATAGCCAGAAACGCGATGTGTTCCAAATTTAAAAATACTCTTTATATAGGTTCTACTCATGTTAGGATTATTTTTATTAATAAATTTTATTAGAAAAACTATTTTTTATTTTCTTTGCATTTGAAATGAAAAGTAGAGTGCTGCTCCACACGAGAAAAAGGAATCAAATCCTACTCGGACTATAGCCGCCCTCACTGTAGGGATTGATTCATTTCCACTCTACGTTCGCCGTTATAAAGCAATCTAATATTATTAATACGGGGTCAACTCGTCTATTCTAAAGCTACGCTTATTTTTATTTCACTTTCTTTACCTGGTGAAAAGATGGTACTCGTTGTCGGTGTCAGGGTTGTATCTGGCGCTCTTGGCAAGGTCGCTGACCTTCACCCAGGAGTCTACCAACTGGATCCCGCCATCTTCTGTCTGAGCGTAGTTGTACCTAGGACCGTCAGGAACTAATTTCCTGATTACTGGGTCTTGGGCTGGCAGAGCTGTGGAATAATTGAATTTATTGAAAGTTATTGAGATTCAAGGAAGTTATGTATGAAAAAAACGGATTTAATCTAACTTGCTTGTATGGTAGGCAGCTGTTAGAACAAAAACCTTTTATAAAAGTCATTGTATTAAATTAGTAAGTAAACTAAGAAATTAAATTAATTATTATGTACGTATTTGTATTTATTGCAGCATTTGTAAATGTGTATTCTTATATATAACTAGCTGACCCCGCAAAACTTGTCTTGTCATTAAAAAAATGTCAAAAAAAAATAGATAGTAGCCGATTCTCAGACCTATTGAACATACATATAAAATTTCATGAGAATCGGTGAAGCCGTTTCGGAGGAGTATAGTAACTAAATCTGTAATTAGTCGAGAATTTTATATACAGGGTGGTGCCGTCAATGCGATAATAAATTTAAACATGGGCTTTATTAGTCCATAGAAATGGTTTGCCACTTTCAAAAATATCGTATTCATTTGATAATTTCATGACATTTGTATGGAATAGTGTAACGTTGGCAGCATTATTTCATACAAATGTCATAAAATTGTCGGATACTAGAAATGTGTGACGGATACTAGATAACGGAGAAATAATAATAATAATATGTATATAAATATTAGAAATATACTAAATTAACGTATAAACATCCGTGACTCGTAAACAAAAGCTCGTACTCATCATACAAACATTTGCTCCTACCGGGATTCGAACCCGGGACCTCTTGACTTGTAGCCTGCATAGCAAAGGGTACAGACCGCTCGACCAGCCGGTCGTCTATTTTGTTAAACCTATGTTACAAGTGCAATAGAGAATATACAGGGTGTTAGGGGGACCGCTCTGGATAGCGAAGACAGGTGGCAATGCTGGTCACCCTAAGCAGGACTTGACAGGAAAAAAAATTTGAAATCGTGAAAAAAATCAGCCTACTTGTATGGATTATGGAACAGCTGATTTTTTCCGCGATTTTCCAGAGTGTCCCCCCTTACAACCTGTAAGTATATTGATTTTTGAGCACAACTTTAGCTCTAATAATTACCTGCTTTCTCTTAGTACTCTTTTTTAATAATTGTAGTTTCAGCTAGATTCATATTTCTAGCAACTGAATCGGGCAAACTTTGAGCGGGATTCCAGATCGTCAGAAATAGACAAATAAGAATCCTCGTCAATTTTTTTTCGATAAAATATAATTGTGGGCAAAACGTATTCGGAAAATTAAAACTCCGAAATCATAAGTTGTGTCATAAGTTGACAAAGTCTATTATTTACTTTAATTTAAAATGTGTTAAATAAAATGTAAAAAAATAATAAAATTTAACACACCTACAGAGTTACCTACTGATTTACTTAATTATCAACCAATCGCTTCCTTAAAGATGATTAAAAATATTATCACAATTACGATAATACTTAATGTTGACAGATAAAACCTATACTTCTGATTAAGTGTACTGCCGTATAGGTATCTTAACTAACTGAATTTAATCCTTTTCCAGTAATAGTATGGCGATACTTTGAAAAAGCTCCCACTTTTGTAGGTATGTAGGTACTGTCATGTCGTAGGTCGCTGAATGATCTTCAGATAAACATTCATAATCTTTTGAAATAAAATCAATTTACCGGATTTAACTCGAGTTTAATTAGACGCTCTTGACGGACCCAATCACTACATCAAATTTGATAAGCCCCAGCTCCTCACCAAAGAACACCGTTTCATTCCTAGAATGTTACGTGAGGCTATTCAAATCAAAAAACATTCTAATTTCAATAGAGAAGATGGTTGGAGTGTACCTTGGGATCCCATCATGCGAAAAATAAAGTCCCAAGCCCGCCCTCACACTTCCCAAAAAACTGACACCGTGAGCTCCTTATGAGTAATTCCGACCGCTCAAAATATAACACAAAGTGACGGTAGTTAACTTAAAACTTATCAAAGACATTTGAAATCTTCAGTCTTCCCGTGACCACGATCGCTGTAAAGTAATCGAAATGTTGGGTGTATAATAATAATGTAACACCTAATTAAACGCGAGTTAAATCCGGTAAATTGGTTTTATTTCAAATGTGCAGTGCTCGCGAAAATGTAACACAATACATATTTTTATCTAGACACGAGTAGAACCAAAACACGATGAAAGGTTTTTGCCTCGATAGATTTTATTTCCGAAAAGGCCTCTTAAAAATAAGAAAACTTAAGGTGATTGGTTAACTATTATTTGTTTTCAATAGGAAATTACTTTAAGGTGAGTAGATTTTTATCTTTTTTTATAATCCTTATAATTCTTTTTTTAATAATTTGCGCATTTTCGCGCGATCGTTTTTTTTTTTATGCCACTAAGGTGGAAATCAAGCATACGGCCCACCTGATGGTAAGCGGTTACCGTAGCCTATGGACGCTTGCAACACCAGGGGTATCACTTGCGCGTTGCCGACCCTGTAAAAACCTTTTCCCGCCTTTTTATCTTGATCACGTCGAGTTTGTCACGCTATTTTATCTTTTTTGAGGAAAAAAGACGAAATAGCGTTGGAAAAAAGAATTGTTACATTCTGTTAGGAATTGTCAAATGTTTTAAGTGCTCCTACACTGATGGAAAATGTTTACAAACATTTATAACATTTGAAATTATTTAACAACATAACATAGGCCTGGATTTTAGGTTTACAAACAAATGATAACAAATGTTTTATTTTGTTACAATTTGTTAACTAGTTTAGAAATGTTTACTAACATTATCTAACATGAAAACATTTTCTAACATTGTGATCGTATGTTTCTTAACAAATGTTTACTAACGTTAGTAAACATTTTTAAACAGCAGTGTGGCAGCACCTTTATTACACCTCGCTTTGTTTTAGCTATAGCTAATGTAACCGAAGAATTTTTGGTTAAATATTTTTTCAGTGTGGGTTCGAATTCCGGTAGGGGTAGATATTTGTACGATGAGTACGACCATTAATTCATGAGTCGTGGATGAGTGTATGTTTTTTTATTAAATTATCATTTCCAACATAATATACATATTATTATTATCTTCTCCGTTATGTAGTAACCAAAGCATAAGCTCGTATTGATGCTTACTTTAGGCTAGATGTGTGTGTATTAATATTATATAATAGGTAATTTAGTTTTTTATTATAATAGGCTTCACGCGGCTTCACTGACTAATTCAAATACAATTTGTTTTTAACTGTCATAGGCTAACGCAAATTAGCCTATGACAATTTGTAGTCTCTCCACACTAAGGGTCCGATTCCGATTGAAGCAAACGCATCCGTAATACGTGAGTGGTCAAACGGCATAACGCATAACAATGTATACTACTTTTCATCAGCAATATCATGGAATTCACGCGGCTCCGCCATCTAATTCCAAACACAATTGGTTTTTAAAGGCTTTGCCAAACACAACGCGTACTTAGCGCGCGTCAGAGCGCTAGTCTGACGCCGCGCTATAGCGTCGAATTGTGTTGTACTATGAACGGTATTAGCTGTCAAACGGTCCTAGCGCCGCGACAGAGCGTTGCGTACTGCTAGCGCCGCCGGTGCTCTGTTTGAACGCGGTAGTCTCTCCACAAATTAAATGTGAGAATTCAGTAAAAACGTGAGTGGTCAGTCGCCATAACCGCGTAATAAGGTAATGCTACTTTTGATCGGCAATATCATGGAATTCACGCGGCTCCGCCATCTAATTCCAAACACAATTTATTTTTAATTGACTGCATATTTGCATATAACCTGAAGTCCTTCAAAGCAGGATTAGAAAGGCACCTTCTGGGTATACTCGGTACATCTTCGATCCCCTATAACGTCCCTCCAAGCAAGAGTGAGCAAGCCCTTTTATTATAAAAAATAATGAGTGCTTGATAAATAATATTCCAAACCGTATCACAGATACCTATTTATAGCAATAGATGTTTTAATGACCTTGACATCTTCCAGACACTATTAATATTTTCAAAACATTTGGAGCACTTATTAGTAATAATAAATCTCTTGGGTATAATATACAAATAGTATTTGGTCAAGGATATTGTTTTGTTTATTTCGTTTAGTAAATGATTATAATTTACCAGCCACAGCAGCAATCACGACACAGAACAAGGCCAACACACGCGCCATTTTGAAAAAAGCACACTAAAATGGCGTTTAATTTAACAAACAGCTGACTAACAATTCATTATATAGTTGGTCCTATCGATGGTCTGATTATTTTTAATTACATTTTATCATTGATTAGATAAAAAAGCAGGTGAACTTACTGTTTACTTCAATTAGCGTACCTACGTCATTTACGCACGTTTCGGAAAAAACGTTAAGGATTTCATACATCACATAGGACGAAACGGTATCAGAGAAACTTCCTCCTTCGTAATTGTAACTTTAGTTGTTATATTTGTATGGACTGAACCCTAAAATAAATTGAAAGACTGTCTGACTCATTGAGATAGTATAGAATGGAAAAGAGACCACTCACTAAATTCTGTTCAAGTATAGCTATCTCGCTACACTTAATTCAGTATTCAGCGTCATAAAGCAAAGAGGGTATCACCAATATTTTTTTTACCGGGTAAGTAACGCGTGAGTACTACGACTACGAGGGTCTACACGTAAGTAGTAGATCCAAGGTAGTGTGCAAGGTGCTACGAGCGTCTATAGGCTACGGTTACAACGTGCGAGTAGTGTCCAAAGTGCTACGAGCGTCTATATAGGCTACGGTTGCAATGCGTGTGTAGTGCTCAAGGTGCTACGAGCGTCTTTAAGCTGCGATTACAATGCGTGAGTAGTGTCCAAGGTGCTACGAGCGTCTATAAGCTACGATTACAATGAGTGAGTAGTGTCCAAGGTGCTACGAGCGTCTATACAGGCTACGGTTACAACGCGTGAGTAGTGCTCAAGGTGCTACGAATGTTTATAGGCTACGGTTACCACTCATGAGTAGTATCCGAGGCGCTAGAGCGTCTATAGGCTACGGTCACAGCGCATGAGTAGTGTTCGAGGTGTTACGAGCGTCTATACAGGCTACGGTTACAATGCGAGAGTAGTGTCCATGGTGCTAAGAGTGTCTATAGGCTACGGTTACCACGCATGAGTAGTATCCGAGGCGCTACGAGCGTCTATAGGCTACGGTCACAGCGCATGAGTAGTGTTCGAGGTGTTACGAGCGTCTAGCCGTCTATAGGTTACTTTAACCGCTAACCGTACTAAGCAGACCGTACGCGCGTTTATCGCCGTATTTGAATTAATGTTTTTTTAGTTTGGATAAGCAATTAACACTGCGATTATATTTCGTAAAATTATCAAATCAAAGCTCGTGGAAGAACAGTGATAAGATGAGTCTATTTTTTACTCAAAATATAGTTTAAAAAGATCATATAATAACTGATGACATTCTAATGTCATTTTGAATAATTATTACAGTAAGATTGTTGTCGCGGCTGAAATCAAACAACATGCTATGTTAGGATTACGCTAAGTAACCGGTTGTCATTGGGTAATCTGAGTGTTTACCAGCATTGTTAAAGGCAAGGTTATTAAAGGCAGATTATTATCTATCTAATGTAATAAATCAGTAACTTCACTAATCTACAACAGATAGTAAAAATTATGTGATAAAGATAGTGCGTAATTTGAATAATATTGATTACTATCATTGAATCCATTATGCTTTATTTGAAAAGGTACAGCTATATCTACACATAAAAATGAAATTGCTTACTTTCGGGTTTTTATTCTTTTTTTAAGTTACTTTAATTCTTTAACAGTAAAATTCTGTAATTACATTTGCTAAGATATTTAGCCAGCGTACCGTGGTGTTACAAATATAAGTAAAATTTGGGACCCATTCCGGAATCAATCGTCGTCGCTTAGCACCTTCCATCGGCTGCGATCTAAACAGCCTGTGACGGAAGCTCGGCGTTCTGAACAAAGTGCGTCGACTTTTCACGCCTGACCAATTATTCCTGCTCTACAAAACTAGGTGAGGAATATTGGGCCTGATTCTGAAGACACACTCTAAGTTTAAAGTTCAGTATAACTCTTTCTCGCAATATGTAATAGAAAAAAGATAGCAAGAATTCGTTTAGAGCTGTTGACTAAATTCAGACAGATTTCAAAGGAACCATAAACAATTATAAGCGGCATGTATGTTGGTGCCCTAACACTGCATTTTATCACGTTCAATAAAGTCGAAAATTGAACGCACGTTTCTAAATGTCAAATCATATGACAGCCATCCTTTTCGTATTCATATTGAGAGAAAGAAATGCACTGAACTTAAATTTAGACTTATATATATAGCATGTGTTCTCCAGAATTAGGGCCATTGCTCGCACCTTTGAGATGGTTAAGACAAGTACCTCCTCTATGCATTGGACAGATTGCAACGTCGTGCTGTCTGTATCATAGGCAGTGTAGAGGTCACGAACAACCCTTAGCCTCTACAATTGCGATGAGACTGCGTGCTTAGCGCCTTTTATCAACTACATGTATCATGGAGAGTGCTCTGAAGAGCTTTTTGATCTTATCCCACGACCGGCTGGCCGAGTGGTCTTGCCCCTTGCTATAAAGACTACTCGGTTAGGTATCCCGGGTTCGAATCCCGGAAGGAGCAAATACAAACATTGGCTGTTTGTATGGTGAGTAGGTACGAGCATTTGTTCAGTTATTTTTTTATATTTATATACTATTATTATCAATATTTCTCCGTTATCTAGTATCCATAACACAAGCTCTTAATGTTGATTACTTTAGGGCTAGATAGGTGTGAGTGTATGAATATTATTATTTTCATTTCATTTTTTAACGGATTCTATTCTTAACAGAGAAGCACTTCACCTTCATCTCACCAGTTGGTAGGTGATGAAAAGGCCGACGATGGAAGCGAGCTACACCCGGATTCCTCAACCACAGAGGAACTAGCTATCTTACCTCCAACTGCCAGTACACAGCAATTATGTTAACTTTTTTTATCGGCAGCTTATTTGTTGACGTTACGCCTGCGTATGCTATTCTTGTCTTTTTTCCTTGCACTGAGAAGTTATATCTCTATCCCTGTCTTAGCAAAAAGAAAATTTACATGGTATCGCCTTCACTATGCTTATATTTTAATCTAGAGCATAGATAAAATTGCGGTGTCATATTTTGTACTTACCCATTTCTATAAAACGATTAGAAACTAATTGAATTTATCTCTTTCTTTATCAGGATATAATACCTGTTGCTTAGATGTAGACTGGCACATAATACCTTTTTTAAGGCACAACCTTTATGCAAATAACGACTGCTGTTGTTATGGTATCAACATAACGTTTTGCGCGCGTGAATGTCCAATGTACTACCAGCGTCTATAGGCTACGGTGACAACGCGTGAGTAGTGTCCAAGGTGCTACAAGCGTCTATAGGCTACGGTAACAACGCGTGAGTAGTGCTCAAGTTGCTACGAGCGTCTATAGGCTACGGTAACAACGCGTGAGTAGAGTCCAAGGTGCTACAAGCGTCCATAGGCTACGGTGACAACGAGTGAGTAGTGTCCAAGGTGCTACGAGCATCTATAGGCTACGGTCTCAACGCGTGAGTAGTGTCCAAGGTGCTACGAGCGTCTATAGGCTACGGTGACAACCCGTGAGTAGTGTCCAAGGTGCTACAAGCATCTCTATGCTACGGTGACAACGCGTCAGTAGTGGCCAAGGTGCTACGAGCGTCTATAGGCTACGGTGACAACCCGTGAGTAGTGTCCAAGGTGCTACAAGCGTCTCTATGCTACGGTGACAACGCGTCAGTAGTGGCCAAGGTGCTACGAGCGTCTATAGGCTACGGTAACAACGCGTGAGTAGAGTCCAAGGTGCTACAAGCGTCTACAGGCTACGGTGACAACGAGTGAGTAGTGTCCAAGGTGCTACGAGCGTCTATAGGCTACGGTGTCAACGCGTGAGTAGTGTCCAAGGTGCTACGAGCGTCTATAGGCTACGGTGACAACGCGTGAGTAGTGCTCAAGTTGCTACGAGCGTCTATAGGCTGCGTTGACAACGCGTGAGTAGTGTCCAAGGTGCTACGAGCGTCTATAGGCTACGGTCTCAACGCGTGAGTAGTGTCCAAGGTGCTACGAGCGTCTATAGGCTACGGTGACAACCCGTGAGTAGTGTCCAAGGTGCTACAAGCATCTCTATGCTACGGTGACAACGCGTCAGTAGTGGCCAAGGTGCTACGAGCGTCTATAGGCTACGGTGACAACACGTGAGTAGTGTCCAAGGTGCTACAAGCGTCTCTATGCTACGGTGACAACGCGTCAGTAATGGCCAAGGTGCTACGAGCGTCTATAGGCTACGGTAACAACGCGTGAGTAGAGTCCAAGGTGCTACGAGCGTCTATAGGCTACGGTGACAACGCGTGAGTAGTGCTCAAGTTGCTACGAGCGTCTATAGGCTACGGTGACAACGCGTCAGTAGTGGCCAAGGTGTTACGAGCGTCTATAGGCTGCGGTGTCAAAGCGTAAGTAGCGCCCGAGGTGATACGAGTGTCTAGGCTACGGTAACAATGCTGAGTAGTGTCCAAGGTGCTACGAGCGTCTATAGGCTACGGTGACAATCCGTGAGTAGTGTCCAAGGTGCTACAAGCATCTCTATGCTACGGTGACAACGCGTCAGTAGTGGCCAAGGTGCTACGAGCGTCTATAGGCTACGGTGACAACACGTGAGTAGTGTCCAAGGTGCTACAAGCGTCTCTATGCTACGGTGACAACGCGTCAGTAATGGCCAAGGTGCTACGAGCGTCTATAGGCTACGGTAACAACGCGTGAGTAGAGTCCAAGGTGCTACGAGCGTCTATAGGCTACGGTAACAACGCGTGAGTAGAGTCCAAGGTGCTACAAGCGTCTACAGGCTACGGTGACAACGAGTGAGTAGTGTCCAAGGTGCTACGAGCGTCTATAGGCTACGGTGTCAACGCGTGAGTAGTGCTCAAGTTGCTACGAGCGTCTATAGGCTACGGTGACAACGCGTGAGTAGTGTCCAAGGTGCTACGAGCGTCTATAGGCTACGGTCTCAACGCGTGAGTAGTGTCCAAGGTGCTACGAGCGTCTATAGGCTACGGTGACAACGCGTCAGTAGTGTCCAAGGTGTTACGAGCGTCTATAGGCTGCGGTGTCAAAGCGTAAGTAGCGCCCGAGGTGATACGAGTGTCTAGGCTACGGTAACAATGCTGAGTAGTGCTCAAAGTGCTACGAGCGTCTATAGGCTACGGTAGCAAGCCAAGCTAGGGTAACAACGCGCCGCACTAGTGCATAAACACTATTGAGCCGACCTAATGCTGTCAGAGAGGGAGCCAGGTCCCCCTGGTCACCCTAAATACACCTATAATCGTCAATGTACTATATCTCCATATAGACTATTATCAAATCAAATACCATTTGCATTGATGATAAGCAAATTTATTTGATTCTATGATTTAACAATTTACCTCGATAAGTATATTAGTATTTTTAATGCTAAGGGATGTTGGGGCCTATCTGTTACATTAAGTTTGTCTAACTAGGTGGGGTAGTGGTTTGAGCGCTCTGGTTTCTATTACGAAAACAAAGCAACTTCCGCCATGGTCTACCCCGGGATGGGCTCTAGCTGTGGATGACTAATTCCTCGGGGTTTTCGCACCCTCCTACAAATTATATAATCTGCCCAGGATGGGTCATTAAATTTGTAACCTCGAGCTCTTCCGTGCTTCGGAAGGTACGTTAAGCCGTTTGTCCCGGTTGTTACTGTAACTGCTTTAACCCACCAACCCGCATTGGGCCAGAGTGGTGGTGTTATGGTCCAAACTCCTCAAGTGTTTCTCCTATGTAAGATACAATTATAAACTGGTGATAATGAAACTATTTCTAACCACTCAGACCATTGATATTAGAAATCAAAGACTATATAACCAATTGACTGCGCTTGCGGGGGCAATCTTCTCACTAAGCATATGCTAAAACGAGTTTATGTGCCGATTTCGGCTTCAGAGTGCTTCTAGCTGCCGCGGGTATCACACAGTGACGTAAAATATTATTTAAAGAGTCAAAATACGGTAAAAATGCCCAGGTGTGCTATTAAATGGTGTGGGATGTCGAGTTCTACTTCAAATTACAAAAAGATGGAATAACCTTCCACAGGTAAGTATTATTTAGATGAAATTCGTACAAAATAATTTTCACAAAAATAAATTCTTTTTAATAAATATAAAATTGGCACGCGTTGATGTCTTTCTAACCCTCTCTCTCTTTCCTAGGTTTAATGTACTATGCATTTATCTCTTTCTTGCAAGATAGTGCTGTTACGTGCACTTTATTCTTGGTATCGATAATAAAATCATTTTGTAAGATTTAGTTATATTGTTTTCGTATTATTCAAATCTAAATTCTAATTTGATTAATATAATTTTATTTCTATTTACAGACTCAAGCCATGTGATTCACTAAGGGATTTATTTAAAGAAATTAATATTTTGACCGTTGCTTCTCAATATCTAAAACTTGGAACAGCAAGTTTATTTTTATATCTAGTGTTTAAGTTATAAATATCACTATGTTTTGAAAAGGTATGTTTATATTTGTGAACATAAATTTTGTTCTCATATATACAGGGTAGAAAAAATCTATGGGCCCTGGAAGGGCACTACTTTAAATCCTTTAGTTAGCTCATTTTACTGAAAGGAAACATTCCTTTATTTTTGAAAAGAAACAAAACTGCATTTAAAGATCTTCTAAAAGTCGCTTGTCTCACCCGGGAATCAAACCAACTAAAAATTAAAAAAGTAAACCCCCGCTATTTTTTTTATACGAATCGGTAGGATTAATGTTAAGGATAAAATTTGTCTAGCAAACACACTAATATGTGGTACGTGATACCTATGAAATTGAATATTTATTACAAGTTTTTTATTAACTACCTAGTACCTAGTAGGTACTGTAATGTTCATTTGTAACAAGTAAACCATACGTTACCTTTTCTAAACATAGTGATATTCATAACTTAAACACTAGATATAAAAATAAACTTGCTGTTCCAAGTTTTAGATTTCACAAGACAAGTCGCTCATTCATGGGGAAATGTACAACAAAACATTTACTACAAAAAAACCAAATGTAACTGAACTGCCTTTTCACAAACTTAAGTTATATGTCAAACAAACTTTAATGAAAAAAGGCTACTATAAGGTCCAAGAATATTTAGATGATAAGAATGCGTGGACCCATTAAAATTCCAAATTTTTTTATATGTTTATTTACGAGTATTATGACTATTAACCACTGTATACCTATATTGTGATTGTGCATTGTCAGATAGCTTGAAAATGACGATAATACTTTTGACATTGGGTACCTACTTTGTTGGTACGTTGATATACATTCTCTTCTAATATTAATATTTTTTTTTGCTGGGCGGCACTGCGCTGCTATAAGTTATATTTAAAAAAAAACATTGTAATTTAATATTTGAAAAGAGTGACTACATGAGTTTGTTGCCGGAATCTTCTCGGTAGTTCAACTTTTGGAACCGGTGTAAATTCAGACATGACAGACAGACAGAGACTATGACGTTGTTAGTTAATATATTTTTTGTGATAGTTGTAACAATGTGTTTTTTGACGATTTAAAAGTGTTTCTTTGTGGCCTATTTAAATAAAATATTTTTTCTTTCTTTCTTACGTTCATTCATTAAAATCGTACTAAGTTATTATGTTGTTTAATTACACTAGAACTTCCCTCGCACAAAAGTTGACTTATAGTTTTTATCGATAGTCGATAATATTTTTGGTCTCCCTGCTCCGTACAAAAACACGTGTAATTGAACTGACCAATCAGCGAAGCCAATGCCTCGTCGCCCCCGCACCGCTAAGCAGTGACCTGTGTTTCTAAGGAGGAATGCATCTATGCGCTCTCCACTGGTTAAGTACTCCGTGTTAGAAATAAAACAATAGAATTGTGGTAATTCAATTTTATTGAAAATTACTTTGACAAAATCATGGTCTTCGCTGTCTCTTGTGTGTGATTTAGGTCGCGTACTGTTTTATCATCCAGATTGTATGCCGTGTGTGTAATCGGTTTCTGAAAAGAAAATAAAACATATTATTAATTTTTACAGCTAGTGGACGCCCGTGGTCAACTGAAGGTTCCAAAGGAAAAGAAATGAAGGTTCCAACCAAAGTGTTCGCAGGGCAGTGTCTGTTGGGCAAAGGCAATTGACAACCCTGAAGACTTAGGATGGCAGCTTAGTGCCATTATAGCTTGAGGCGACAAGTGAGGTCGAAAAGTTTTATGGAGAGTTATATACCACCTCAGCGAATCCAGATATCAGTTTGGACAAAGACCCACGAGCCCGACCGATCCGACACTATAGCCCCTACTAGTTGGTAGGCCCTTATTAAAGGTATTGTAATTACTGGGCAATCACGGCATTTCATCTTAAGCCTCAGGATGAGAACGCACCTGCAATATCAAGTGATTTTTTTTTGTTATTGCAGGTCTGTGAGCGACGGTAACGGCTTGCCACCAGGTTAGTCATCTAGTTGTATAAAAAAAACTGTACCGAAGATATCCCGGACGTCAGCCCGTATGAGATAAGCCTACCCTTAAGAACAACAAGGCACCGGGGGAGGACGGAATTACTCAAGAGCTTCTGGAAGCAGGTGGTACATCACGTTTCTGAGTCACGTTTACAAGTTGTTTTAAAGAGTTATCACGAATCGTCTCGCGCGCAGGCTTAACAACTTCCAGCCTCCCGAACAAGCCGCTTTCCGTTAAGGCTTTAGTACCGTAGACTACATACATACGCTGCAGTAGGTTATACAGAACACCGAAGAGTATAATCAGCAATTTTGCTTGGCGTTTGTGGACTGCGAGAAGGCCTTCGATTCGATTGAAGCATCAGGTGCCACATTGACTATCGGTATATCGAAGTCATGAGATGCTTGTCGGAGAATCACTATAAAAACCCTATCTAACTGCAGAGAGGGGTAATACAGGAAGATGTAATATCTCCAAAACTGTATTGGGCATGGACTGTAACCGGACTGGGCAGGACTCGGCTTTAACATCAATGACGAGTACATCATTCATCTTAGATTTGCCGATGATAAAGTAGTCATGAAAGAATCCCTGAAGGAATTGAGCCCTAGACAGAACTTCCCGACAAGACAAAGGTTATGTCGAATATCCATGTCGCACCTATGCCAGTTGCAGTTGGGAGTTATGTTCTCGAAGTTGTTGACGAGTAGGTTTACCTCGGGCAAATGGTCCAGCTAGGTTGGTCCAACTTCGAGACAGAGGTAAATCATTCTCTATCGGACCGACCGTATCCTCGCTTGCTTTTTCCTGTTCGCGCCTATTCGAGTTCAATAGCTATAGGAATCTAATACTTCATCTTTAAATCGGTGTGACTACTACGTCATCCACATACGATAACATTGAATTATCGAATAGGAACTTACAATCGAATTAGATAAAATACACTACACGTTATCTATTTCTTAGCGAAGGTATTAGAAAGACGATACCGATTTATTTTTGTGGTAATTATCAGTGATTGGAATATTTATCCGACTTTATCTTATGTTGATGATATAACTTTAGACTCGTTGGTGAAATCAAAATCACACAGTAATATAGATAAATGTGTAGTTGGCTTGCTTTGACGACGGCTTCTAGTTTTATTTTAACTACCTACTCTAAGTTTGTGAGACAGCGCGCTTTTTATCCCCCATAATTAGTATCGTTAATATTACATATTTCAAGAACAAAATAACATGTATTTTTTTTATTTTATCCACTACTAAATTCAAGTAACTATGTCACTCTACGTTTGGTAGTGAACGGGGTAGATTAGGAGAAGTACAGAGGTGATAAACGCGGCGCAGAGTGGGCTTAGCGCAACTATAGAGTAGATTGATTAAGCTAAGATAGTCAACAGTTTGTGAATGAAGCGACAAACTCGTCACAGGGTTTCAAATTTATTGCTAATTTGTTTCGGTCAACTATTTTTTAGGGAAATCATAGAGTTTAATGACCGTTTTCACTAGCCATTCCCTAGGCTTAAGTGACTCATATAATCATTTGTCTCTTTCTATCTCCTTTAGATAGACTGAGATGAAATCACTAAGATACTCTTAACGCTAAGCAAATGTTATTGATAACGAGCATTAGTCTAACAAATAAAATGCTTATTAATTATTTATAAACTTTAATGTTTTCATAGCATATTTCATTTAAATTCATGTGGCTGTTATATCTTGAACAATGGTAATGAAATGAATAAAGCGCTAAGTACTTCAACATAGAGATTTCTCACAATTTGGAATGCAACACTTTTTATTAATTTTGTCCTAATCATCACTATCACAGTTTGAAAAACGTAGCAAGAGTCAACAGATGAGAAATCAAATGGAGTCCAGAAGCCTAACACGGATCAACTCAACAGAAATAGCAGGAAAAATAACCCAACAGAAAATTGAATACGAAATTATTTTGTCACAAAAACTGACTGACGACAATCGATGTAAAACAAAGGTCTGTTTCCATCAAAAAAAATATCGTATTTATTATTAATGAAATAGTTTTGTAACAAGACAAGGAAAAGAAGTTAAATACCTATAAGTGTGACTATAATAACTACTGTGCTGTGGATATTTTCGAATGAAGCTTGTTTGATTTTTTTTTGTTTTTAAAGCATGATTAAACGAAAAAATACGTCTCATTTTATTTTTAGAAATCTTCATGCTGTCAAAATTTGCATACTGAACCGAAAGTAACCCTGTCTAAGATAAATTCACTCATAGATCTAAAGTCGCTCCTGCGTGTCTACGATTGCGACATGTTCCGTTGAGCATATCATCGACAATACCAACCTCATTTCTGTAGTGTGAACACGAGTTTCTGTAAAGAAGAAATCCATACACTGTGTCCACCTCTACTTTACGTACAAAGAAAATTGATGAACCTTCTTTGTCGTTCTACCAAAGTAAGGAAGTCTATGCCACCGCGCGTTTTCGCTTCTTACGATATGGATTCCTTCAAACGAAGCGTGATCCTTTTGGCCGGCAGGATTGGGACATATAAGGCAGGTATATCCATAGTGCAATAGCTATTTCCACATAAGCTGTGGAAATGCATGAAGTGGAATTGAAATAGGTTTTGTGAAAATGTTTTGTATCTTTAGTTATTTATAAGGTTTCACTTACCATTTGATTAAGTATCGTTGTACTTATATATCGCAGAATTATAGAACTGTGAACAAAGAAAATTAATTATTTAAATTTTCTAGTAGGAAAAAAAATGTTCAACCCAAACATGTCACAGTATTGCCAATTTGCATTGAAAATAATTAGTTACATTCATTCTAATTAATATATAACTGAAGTAAGTATAACAAGTATATAATTACCCTTAGCGGCAACATTGATGTCTGAAAAAAGAAATGTAGTCATATAATTATGTATTCAAGTGCAACGTTCAACTTAACTTTAAAGCAAATGTTATATTAAACAGATAAAAGAATTTTAAATGAATATAATTATAATATTATACTTATTAAAAACATATTGCTGCGTCATAATGAAGCAAATTTTTGGTAAGCTATACTCTCGTCGGGGCAACTAAATCAGTTTTTGTGCTACATGGTCTGTTCTGGTTTCGATTATGACAACAAAGCATCATTCGCCATGGTTGATCCAGGATGGATCAAAATTTGTCATCTCAAGATCCTCCATGCTTCGGAAGACACTTAAGCCGTTGGTCCCGGTTGTTACTGCAATTGCTTTAACCCACCAATCCGCATTAGATAAGCTCGGAAACTTTGTAAGCGTGATTCAGGCTTTCGCATTACGTATTGTGACGTTTCCATGTCGTGTCGACCGTTTTTTCGTCACTCGACTCTAATTATATTTGTAGCGCAGCCGCTACAGGAGGCTTAAGGTTTATTTTTTTATCTTAACGGGGTAACCCTTGACCTTCATCTCACCTGATGGTAAGTGAAGATTAGGCCGACGATGGAAGCGAGCTACACCCGGGATCCTCAACCACAGAGGAACTGGCTATCTTACCTCTAACTGCGTGCGACTTATTTTTATTTGTAGCATCATTTGTAATACCGTATTCTTGCAAATAAATATTATCGTATCTATCTTAACTGTCGGAACACAACAATGCCGTTAACATTATTGCTATGGCGGCAAACTTAGGTAAGATGGTGGTAGCTAGCCAGGCGGACTCCCGCTCATGTTCGCAAAATCTGCTTACTTGAGAGTCCCTTTATTTAATATTAAACAAGTGTCTGTACAATTTTTAAGTTCTACCAGTTTCTATAGTCTACAGTTGCACCAAGTAAGTCCCTCTTGTACGATGCGTATGGGTAAAGTAATACCACTGCTGTAATGAAGGTATGGTGTCTATAGGCGTTGATTACCGTTTTACCATCAGGTGGATCACCAGATTATCTTACATTCTTTGACATAAAATTAACCATCAGATCTACCATATGACTCATAAATTGAATTAAATTTAAACAGTTTCTCAGTTTTGCATCATACATACCAGCAGCAAGGAGGCTTCCGGCTTTTCCAACTGTAATAAAAAAATCTTTATTCACAAAAATGTTAAAGGATTTAGAAGGTGGTAGACTCGTATGTAGGGTCGTCTGGCTACGTATATACCACCGCTTTTCCTATATTTTCAGCCGTAAAACAGTTTGCTGTGTTTTAGAAGGAAAAGGTAGCCAGAATAAGTACGACAGTTAGAGTTATGACAACGCACCTGCAATACCCTGTAATGTTTTTCATGTTATTGCAGGTATTTATAGGCAACGATAGCCACTTACAAACAGCTGGGTCGTCAGCTTGCTTGTCATCTAATTGTATAATAAAAAAAAGAGCACCTGACTGAGGTAGCGTCTCCACCTTACAGAAGAATACAAGAACCCGCATTGGGGCAGCTTGGTGGTTTAAGTTCACTTGAGGACTAACCTCCTCAAGTGTTTCTCCTGTGTAGGAATGGCTGTGCCCAATAGTAAGACATATAGACTGGCTTTGGAGTAATCTTCCTGGAGAGGTACTTTTTAACTGACAGAAGGTTGAAGACAAAAAACGCTACCAAAGCGGAGATATTTGATTGCGTTCGCTATTAATTTTTTTTTTCGTTTTAGTTTTTTCGACCAGTAAGTAGTTCTTCTGGTTGTCTTATATCTAATGAATTATGACAAAATCGTGCAAATTATTCTCAATGTCCCCGTTATCTTAGCCTTAGCCAGAAAAATCAAAGCTTTTGTATAGCTATAAAGAGAAAACTTTTCCTGCGTTCCTCGTGCACCGGGTGCAGGCTTTGCAAAAATACATGTAAAAATTATTATTTTTCCATTGATAAAATGATAATGTCCCTTTAAGGTTTCAGTTATAATTTTAATAAAATAGGTAATGATGAATTTCAGAATTCTTACCGCAATCACCTGGACCTGGGAACAAAACAATAAGGAATATAAGTAGGAAGTATAGAAAGTTTATTATGGTTACGAAATTTTTAATTAAACTGAGCAGTGTGATGTTTTAGAGTCACAGAAAGTCTGGCTTCAATATGAGGCATATATGAAAAATCATGTTTTACTTTCTACAATTTATGATATTTGACCCGTAACATTACCACAATGAACATTTCCATCATGCTATTTCAATGAAATGGATAACCATGATAAAATACTCAGCATCTTTCGCACCAAGTAATCGCGCATATCAATGATAGAGAATCTTCTGACATTATAAAAGGAAAGAAACAATGTGAGAATCTTCTAAAGATACTTTTGGACCTGACAATAATTCATCTGCGTGGGACGTATATAGGCTGGTGATGACGAATGCTGTGTAGGTGGAGAATAAAGGGTATTGACCTCTGAAACTTACCACCAGTTCCGCCAGTTCCTCCAGTTCCTCCAGTTCCGCCAGTTCCGCCAGTTCCGCCAGTTCCGCCAGTTCCGCCAGTTCCGCCAGTTCCGCCAGTTCCACCAGTTCCGCCAGTTCCACCAGTTCCGCCAGTTCCGTCACCACAACCACCACTACCGCCATTACCGCCACTACCGCCACCTCCAAGAAGACCTGTAAAAAAATGTATTTTTGAGGAAAGTAGGATTATTACGAGCATGGTTTTTTTCATTTATTTTATTCTTAACGGAGCATCTCTTGGCCTCCATCTCACCTGATGGTAAAGGATGGTAAGACTGAAGACAGGTGGGACCTCAAGTCCTCAACTACAGAGGAACTGGCTATCTTACCGCCAATTGCCGGAACATAATGTTATTAACATTATTGTCAGACGGCATATCTAGGTAATGCTGTCTAACAATAATAAGCAGCTCCGGTGGCGTAGTGATTTGAACGCTTTGGTTTCAATTACGAAAACAAAGCAACTTTCGACATGGTCCATCCGGAATTGGTCATCCATAAATTTCTAATTTGAGCTCCTTCGTGCTTCGGAAGGCACGTTAAGACGTTGGTCCCGGTTGTTCCTGCAACCGCTTTAAGCCACCGACCCGCATTGGGCCAGCGTGGTGGTGTTATGGTCCAAACTTCTCATGTGATTCTCCAATGTAGGAAGGCCTGTGCCCAGCAGTGGGACGTATATAGGCTGGTGATGGATGATGATAACCCACTTGATTGCCGCTTAGCAAGACGTGAGGTGTTATTTTTTGATACCGATGGGCAGTGCTAATGCATCCTATATTATATATTTTTTTTTAATTTTCCTCCTTATGTCTTTGACCACTTAGACTAAGTGGTAGACCTGAAGGGTTCGCTGTATTTCGCATGGAAAGGAAAGGTAGCCTGTATAACTGCTGGACATGGAGGGCATATCATCGCAGCGACATTTCATCTTATTCGTTTTAAAACTTTGATTTAGAGGGTAGTGCTTGCAATTAGGGTCATTTTCTCTTCACTGGTCATGTGATACTGACATCTGTCACCCTTACCATCATTATCATTATCACCAGTCTATACTCCTGCTGGGGACAGGCCTTCATTCATGGGAGAAACACATAGGACTTTGGGCCTTATCACCACTACGCTGCCGAGCTCCTCAGCCTCATCATACCACAGCGCAAATACAAATAGTTAAGACTATATAATATGTTTTGACGACCGGGTGGTCGAGTGGTCTGTACCCCTTGCTATACGGGCTGCTCGATCAAGAGGTCCCGGGTTCGAATCCCGGTAGGGGCAAATGTTTGTATGATGAATACGAGCATTTGTTCACGAGTCATGGATGTTTATATGTTTATTTAGTATATTTCTAATATTTACATACATATTATTATCAATATTTATCCGTTATCAAGAATCCATAACACAAGCTCTTAATGATGGCTCTTAATGATGCTTACTTTGGGCTAGATAATAGGTGTGAGTGTATGAATATTATTATTATTATTGTTTACCATCAAACATCCTGTATTCCTGAATGCCTACTCTACCAAGTATTTCATCATACCAGCCTACAAAAAAAGACCTCCCCCATCGATTTCAAAATGGAACGGTTCTGCGCAGCCTGCATCCAACGGCTCCCCGCGACCCTGACCAGGTCGTCTGTCCATCTAGTGGGAGGCCGTCCTACTTCGCGCTTTACGGTACGTGGTCGCCATTCTAGCGCTTTAATGCCCCACCGGCCGTAAGTAGGTGGGCCTTTACTAGGTGGTAGGCCCGTATGTAGGGTCGTCTGGGTAGGTACCACTGCCTTTCTTGTTTCAGCCGTGAAACAGTTCGCCGTGTTTCGGATTGAAGGGAAAGGTAGCCAGTGTGCATGGACGGCATTTCATCTTAGGCCTTAGGATGTCAACGCACCTGCAATATCAAGTGATTTTCCCTTGTTATTGCAGGTATCTATTGGCGGCGGTAGCCGCTTACCATCAGGTGGGTCGTCAGCTTGTTTGTCATCTAGTTGTATATAAAAAAACCGGCCGTCTGTTCTGCGTGCTATGTGCCTTGCCCACTGCCATTTCAACTTACTAATCCTGTGAGCTATGTAAGTGACTTTGCTTCTCTTACGGATGTCTTCATTTCTGATTGTATCCTGCAGAGAAACACCCAACACAGCTCGTTCTATAGCACGTACCGACTACTGTTGATTACTTTATAGTTCTTACCTCCGACGAGACCACCTGAAACCAACGAGAGAAGATTTTTAATTATGGTGTTTGATTTCTTGATGAAAATACGACAAAAAATTATTATATTATACAGACAAGAAGAACAGGGCTGTTTACGTTATCAGACTTAACCGCCTCTGCGGTCTAGTGGTTGAGACCACATGCCTCAGATCTAGAGGTCCGGGGTTCGATTTCCGTGGGCGCAGAAATTTTGTGCTCGGTTTGGTTGGTGGTGGAGCTTTTCTAAGTCCGCCTGGCTAGCTACCATCATCTTGCCTAAGTCTGCTGCCATCTGCAATAATGTTGACGGCTTTGTTGTGTTCCGGCAGTTGGAGGTAAGATAGCCAGTTCCGCTTTTTTTTTTTTCTATACAAAGCACGACGAATGACTCAACACCACCTGATGTGAAGCGGTAAGAAGAGTCCATATGCGAAGATAGCTAGTGCAGTTCAGACACTGCTCTAGCTGCCTCCACCTTGCCGGCCCGAAAGGTGCTTTTTCACGCCTCTTTTGAAGGAACCCATGTTATAGGAAGGAGGGAACACATGTGCTGGCAAAGAATTCCAAGTTCTGGAAGTTCGACAAAGAAAAGAGCTACTAAATTTCTTTGTACGTGATGTTGAGGTGGAGACAGTGAATTGATGACTCCGAAGACCGGCACGCGTGCTCCTGAGTAGGAATGGGGAAGGTGGGATAAGGTCAAATAGCTCTTCAGGACACTCTCCTTGATATAGCCGACAGAAGGCGCTAAGCGACGCAATGTCTCGACGCAATTGCAGAGGCTCAAGGTTGTTGGTGATCTCTACATCGCCAACGATACGGACAGCACGACGCTGCAATCTGTCCAGGGCATCGAGTAGGTACTTGGCGGAGCCATCCCACAAGTGCGAGCAATATTCCACGCAAGACCGGACCTGAGTTTTATACAGCAGGCATAATTGGTCAGGCGTGAAAAATCGACGCACCTTGTTCAGGACACCGAGCTTCCGAGAGGCTGTTTTTATCACGGTTTCGATGTAGTTCCTGGAATTCAGATCGCAACATATCTCCATGCCTAGCAAGTTTAGGGAGCCCTGTGCCGAAAGAGTCGTGCCCAGAAGAGACGGAAGGGGAAGGAACGGCGACATTTTGGCAGTAAACGCGCACACCTGTGTTTTCTTAGCATTGAACTCAACAAGATTGTTAGATCCCCATTCAGATACGAGGTTCAACACCCTGTCGAGCTCAATGGCAAGATTCTCTCTCTCCCTCTCGGTTTCAGCGCGCCCAGCCCCTGGGCGACCGTAATATCCCCCATGCACTGTACTGTCATCTGCATAGCAATGAATGTTTCCTAACGGAATCATGTCATTGATATGCCCGACCTCTAACAGCGTGGTTGTGGTGGGGGTGTGAACCGCTGAACGACCGAAACTGTTTTTGAGCGCTGCCATAGTTGACGATAGAAGGAGGAGAGGCGTGAATTGTCCTCTGTGGTTAAGGAATCCGAGTGTAGCTCGCTTTCATCGTCAGCCTTATCTTCACTTACCATCAGGTTAGATGAAGGTCAAGAATTACCCCGATAAGATTAAAAAAAAGAAATCTGTCAAACGACGTTATATAATATATCCCTCCGGAGGGCTATGACAATTGAAGAATTTATTGTATCTGTATTCTGATGCCGGACTGGTTGAGCACCACTTCAGATTGTAGACAAAAATGTACAAAGTAACATGGTTACCTTTAATTAATACAAAACCCTTTTATTTGGTCACATACCTACAAGTCATGAAAGTGGCCAAAAGTTTACTGTCCATAGCCACAATGTTATTAGAATAGAATTGCATACATCAAGAGCTCTGTGGTGTAGTGGTTTGATCGCTCTGGTTTAAATTACCGAAACAAAGCAACTTTTGCCAGATCCAAAATTGGTTGTCATAAGCTCCTTCATTCTTCGAAAGGCACGCTAAGTCGTTGATCCCGGGTGTAACCTACTCCAACCGCTTTTACCCATCAGCCCGCATTCGGTGATGTTAGAGGGCGCCTCCGACAAGAAACCCCTACTAGTCCTCGTCGGCGCTTTCGAATCGAGGGCAATTCTATGACTCAGTAAGGAGAAAGTTATCAACTCACCAACTCCACCGAGTACTCCTTTAACAGTGCCTCCGACTCCTCCTGGCACACCCTTGCCATCGCCGGGACCTCCACAGCCTGAAGAAAATTACAAATTATTATAATAATTACCTTGTATTACAAATTAGGGTTGGATGTCATCTATCGCTTCAAATAGTATCCTTAGTTCTTTCTAGAGTCCCAAAATGTCTCCACAGAAAATTTGATCAGCAAATCTGAACCATCTAGTTGTATAAAGAAATACTTTTCTATCGCATTAGTACTATCTTGAATGATACTTGTAAGAAGTGTTGTTAAATAAATAACAAAAAAAGAGTTTACTAATAAGTAGGCTTATTTACTTGATGAAACCCTTTCGGCTGTTTTCGAAAGCGTGTTCCATAAAAAGAATAATTCTTGTTTTGAAACCAGTTACCAAAAAGAAATAGATTCTATTTTGCGAAAATGGTTTTGAAGGCGGAATAATAATAAGTAACCCCCATCCTTATCAATCTTCTATGTAACACCATCGCATTTGGCTCTATTTTTATGAGCCCAATCACGCTATATCTGCTGTAAGATTTTGAAGAATAAAGCATCCCGCAGACAGCACATTGATGGAACAGCATCAACTCGAAGTTAGCATGTCTTGGAATTTTCAAATCAATCGGGTCTGTGAGAGTAAGTAAAATTCAACGTCTGAGCAGATCTTTATAAATAATAGCTAAGAACCATTTTGATTACGTCAAAGAATTCCTACGAGATAGAATCAGAAATTGGGCCATCCATAAGAGAACCCCGTAAAAAGCTGCCCCGTAAAGAAGTTATCCTTTCAAAACTTACCAAGAGTTGGTAAGCACGTGGCTACACCAACCTGAGAAGAAGAAAAAACATATTTTAGTTGTTGTATATTTTAGTTGTTTTGTTGTGTTGGTTTAATAAGAGCTCTTAAAAAAATACATAATATATATAAAGTTAAAAATTTAAGTAACCCCTAGCCTCGAATATCTTATCTATCTAACACCAGTACCCCTAGCACGAACATTTTTAAATTTCGAATCGTAATCGCATCGTTCACGCACGCTTACGCTCGTATTCACAAACGATACTTATGTAAGTGAAGGAGCAATACTATGCGAAGTAAGGCATTTCTCAGTGGGTTCACTATGTCAAGCCTTTTAGTCTAAGAGGTCACGGGATTTTTCATAACGATCATGGATATGGTTAGATTTACTTTTATAGTTTGAAGAGTAGTCCCCTAATGTGAATGATGTCGGTCTGCCTGCTCTCAGCGGTTGCAACTTCAAGTTATAGAGCTTACAAGAGGCTTAATTGTTACGAAAAAAAAACGATCAGGGAAATGGTCAGTTTTAGTACATATTCAAAGTATAGCATCTCCGCAGATGAAACAAGTTGGTCTGGCGGCTCTCA
Organism: Nymphula nitidulata; assembly: GCA_947347705.1. Taxonomy (NCBI): domain Eukaryota; kingdom Metazoa; phylum Arthropoda; class Insecta; order Lepidoptera; family Crambidae; genus Nymphula; species Nymphula nitidulata. Next base: position 7,157,741 of record OX374645.1, on the reverse strand, counting down.
GTGGTTGCATTTCAGAGTTATGATGCGCGCAAGTCACAGCATTGTTGCGAAAAAAAAACGATAACAGAAATGGTCAGTTTTAGTACCTTTTAGAAGTATGGTGTCTCCACAGGTGAAACGAATTGGTCTGCCTGCTCTCAGTGGTTGTATTTCAGAGATATCACTGTGTACGCAATACTCTTATATATGGAAAAAGCTTAAAAAAATAGCGAAAAACGGGACAATCGACAAATTTTTAAAATTCCCATTGACCGCTGCTGTCGTGTGTCGACTTGACACACACAACACAACACTCCTCCTCCTCCCGCGACCGCCCCCGCGTCAGTGAGCGAGGAATAATCGCTTGCGCTCGTTTTTGTTTTTTTTTAAATACAATTCAACCCTTACTAGCATTTTTACAATAATGTCGAAAATAAATACTAAGTGCCTGTTTTGTGAAAGTAAGACGGACAAAAAAATGTTGCCTTTTAATAAAAAAAGTTTGGAAAAATGTGTTGGTATAACAGTTCGTATTAACGGTAATTTAATAACCAAGATCAATAACAGGGGTGAGTTATTCCATGACTTCATCTTATCGAACTGTCTTCAGATACTTAACAAAGGCTGCCTTCCCACCTTTGTTACGAGATCTAGACAGGAAGTTCTTGACGTAACTCTTGCTACTAACCAATCTAGCCAGGACGATCAACGACTGGAACATTAGCAATGAAATATCTATGTACGACCAACGACAGATTAGATTCGTAATTAACACAAACAAAACATACGAAAATATAACCTTTAGGGACCCTTAAACCACAATTTGGAACCTATATAGGAATATGTAAGGAGAACAACTACGTAATGTCCCGAAGAATATAAGGTCTCCGGAAACTCTAGAATATGCAGTCCACATTATTTCTCAGGCCATCACGGCATCCTATGAGATGAGTTGCCCACTCAAGACCAAGAGGGACAATAAAGTAACATAGTGGCACCCCAAACTAGACAATCTCAGGAAGAAAACACGTAAACTATTCAATAAGACAAACTCCCGAGGACTGGGAGCGATATCACAAAGCCTTAACTGAATACAATAAAGAAATACGGAAGGCGAAAAGACTTTCGTGGCGGAAGTTCTGCGAGGAGATCAAGAATACTCCTCAAGGGGCCAGAATTCACAAAATCTTAGCGAAATCGCCAGCCAACCAACTGAGACTTTTAAAGAAACCAGATGGAAATTTTACTGATACAGTGGAGGAGACCCTGGAGCTCTTAGCGACAACACACTTCCCTGGATCAGAAACATTATCGAATAGCGAATATAAACCTGAGTATCAGCACTGCCTAACCAGGCCTAAAAACGAAGACTGCAGAAGAGCAGCAAAAATGATCAGACCAAATAAAGTGAAATGGGCTATCGAAACTTTCAAACTATTTAAGTCTGCTGGTGAAGATGACATTTTCCCAGCACTGGTGCAAGAAGGGAAAGACATTCTCACACCGCTCCTGGTAAAAATATTTCGTCTGAGCAACACATGGGGATACATACCAGAAAACTGGACATTGGTCAAGGTATGCTTTATACCTAAAGCAGACAAGAAGGATTATTCACAACCAAAATCCTTTAGACCAATAAGCCTAACCCCTTTCCTGCTAAAATGTATGGATAAAATCATAGACGAATGCATAAGGGAAGGACCTTTGAAGGAAGTCCCTTTACACTCCAAGCAACATGCTCATAAAAAGGGAAATCCACGGAAACTGCTCTTATTGAGCTTACGGACAGGATCGAAAGAGCTCTGGAAGACAAGCAGATAGCTCTGTGTGCTTTCCTCGATATTGAAGGAGCTTTTGACAATGTCACTATTGGATCCCTTACCAAAGGTATGGGAGCCAAAGGGATCGATGACACAACGACCCGGTGGATAAAGTCAATGCTGCTTAATAGAACCGTTAAGATAAATCTAAACGGAATAACAAGAAATTTTAAGACAACAAGGGGATGTCCGCAGAGGGGCGTACTGTCTCCACTGCTATGGTCACTTGTTGTGGATGAACTCCTTACAAAAACAAATCAAATGGGTTTTGATGTGCAGGGCTATGCCGACGACGTAGTGGCCTACGTTATAGGTCCTTGCCAAAGCACTGTATTATCAATACTACAAAGAGCTCTGAACACCATTGTCAAATGGTGCGCAGATAACCAACTGGGGGTTAACCCCTACAAAACAACTATAGTGCCCTTTACTAGGAAGCGCAAGCTAAACAGGCTTGCTACACTAACTATTAAAGGAACATCCATACCTTATTTCCAAGAAGTCAAACACTTGGGCATATCAATTGACAAGACACTGACCTGGAAAACACACTTAAACAACGTAATCCAAAAGGCAACAACTGCCTTAGGAATATGTCACCGCCTTGCAGGGACGAGATGGGGCTTAAACCCCAAACTCGCCCTATGGCTTTATACCACCATCGTAAGGCCGATGCTAACGTATGCCTGCGTAGTCTGGGAGAAAAGTCATGCAAATAACAACCATCAATAAGCTTACCAGCTTGCAACGCACCACGTGCTTGATGGCAACTGGTGCTATGCGCACAACCCCGGCGGCAGCTATTAATGCTCTTCCCAACCTACCATCTCCTGTGTTTCCTTAGCGATAAACTTAACAAGATTGTTAGAACCCCATTCAGATATAAGGTTCAACACTCTGTTGAGCTCAAAAGTAAGATTCTTTCTCTCACGTTTTCAGCGCGCCCAGCCCCTGGGCGACCGTAATATCCCCCATGCATAGCTATTTCTTCTTCATATCAATGTCATGTTTCCTAACGGAAGCATGACATTGATATGAAGAAGAAATAGTGTGGGAGATAGAACAAAGCCTTGTGGTACACCAGCATTCACTGACATGAACCGCGAAGAGCATCCATCTGCGAGGACACGGATTCTTCACTCATGCAGGAAGTCGGTATTTATAGAAAGGGCAAACAAAAACCTTACAATATCCTTAGTAAAAACAAGAGGCTCTAATAGATACTAAATTTCTTTGTGCGTGATGTTAAGGTGAAGACTGTGAATTGATGACTCCGAAGAACAGCACGCGTGCTCATGAGATACTTAGGAGCACGCGTGCTGTTCTTCGGAGGGGGAAGGTGGAATAATAAGCCGGCGATCCAGTTGCAGAGCTGAGCAGGCAGACCGTATGCTGGGAACTTGGAGAGAAGAGCCCTGTGTCAGACCCGATCAAATGCTTTGGCAATGTCAAGGCTAACAGCCACTGACTCACCACGTTTGTCAATAGCTTTACCACAGACATGCATTAATTTCGACCGAAACCCGCACTGTCGATTATTAATAAATGGTTGATCTTCTAGATATCGGATCAGCTGGTTGCTTAGGATCCTTTATCCGTCTCCCTTTATGGGGACCGGTTGCACATTGACCTCTCTCCAAGATTCCAGCACACACCCAGTAGAGAAAGAAAGACGGTATAGACGCATTAAGACGGTATAGACGCATTAAGACGGTATAGACGCATTAAGACGGCAGACAACTCCGCTGCGCATTTTTTCAGTACTATTCGGGGGAAGATTCTGAAGATGACGAAATCTAAATTAAAAAGAATGCATGAAGAATCTGTGAATTTACCTAAAAATTATTAGATTATATATCAAGCTAAATATTTATAAAAAACTGGATTAAATACTTTATATTGTGGTTTAGTATAAATTTTAATGTGACTAATAAAAAAGCTCAAAAAAATATTAAAAGAATATTTGAAGTAAGTAAATATTTAACTCTTTAGGCGTTTGCAATATTCTACAAAGTGATTAATTTGTGACTTTACTCAAAGGTGATTAGATTATGAAAGTTAGATTAATAAAAATTGGACTTGTTCGATTTATTTTTTTATTTTATTGATTACTGTTATTTTTTTTCTTCTCTGAAATACAACTACTGAGAGCAGGCAGACCAACTCGTTTCACCCGTGGAGTCACCATACTTCTAAAAGGTACTAAAACTGACCATTTCTGTTATCGTTTTTTTTTCGCAACAATGCAGTGACTTGCGCGCATCATAATTCTGAAATGCAACCACTGAGAGCTGGCAGACCAACTTGTTTCATCTGTGGAGACACCATACCTTGAATATGTACTAAAACTGACCATTTCTGTGATCGTTTTTTTTTTGCAACAATGACCCCTCTTGTAAGTTCTATAACTCGAAGTTGCAACCACTGAGAACAGGCAGACCAATATCATTCACCTTGTGGGACTACTCTACAAACTATAAATGCAAATTAAACCGTATCCATTATCGTTATCAAAAATCCTGTCACCTCTCAGTCTATTTCAATTCACAAACAATACTCAAACGAATCTTTACTATGCGGACGCATAGCGTTGAATATAGCTCTGTGATTGGCTGATTAGTGTTACGTAGTTCACTTCACTGACTGACATTTCAATTTTATTGTTTATTTGCTTTTTATCGTAAACTTCGTAGTGATTACATTCTCTTTGGTGAGCTCGACACTATGCGTTGATTAATATAGCTATCAGACTCCCTTAGCTAAGTTGGCTAAGTGTTCATTATGACAAACGCATAGTGCCGATTGTCACTCAAGTATTGTTTATGAATAGGAATTTGACACCCTGTGCGTCCGCGGGCACTGTGAGACCTCATAGTGTCGTTTGTGAATACGGGTGTTAAAATTTCAAACAAAAGCCAGACAAAAGCTAACGTAACTACTCGATAAGATGGAGATTTGAGACTATTATTATGAGCCCAAGCACGTAATATCTCAATACCTGTGAAACTTGGTACAAGCCTTTTGTCATGGAAATGAGCTGAAGATCATCATACACCTGAACAGGTCTTCATAAATTTTAAGAACCATCCCCATCACACGTATCGTTCTTGTACCTTATCGAATACAACCTTATATTACAACTACAGCTTTCGTTCGCGATTTCATCTGCGTTATCCCATTGGAATGTATTCCCGAGAGAAAAGAATATTATGTTTTAATCAAGACTATAATCTATCTCTATGTGAAACATCTAGATTTATTCAGCGTCATAACAAAGCAACTATTGCCATGATTGATCCCAGGATGGGTCAATCAAAATTTGTAAACTCAAGCTCTTCTTTATATTTGTTATGGCTTAATTTTGCTCTTTTATTCGCTTATTTTTTAGGCAAATAAGTTCGTCTTTTTATTTTAAGCACTAGAGTAGGTAATAAAAAACCAAATAGATTAGATAATATTATATAGATTTTAAAAAACCACCTATCTCAAAAAGCCAGCGACAAACTATTAACGCTGATTTTCATTGGACGACATTGTGTATTATTTAGATCATGTTAGATCTAATTCAAATGCTTCGCCAATTGAAGTAAAAAATACACGTTAATAAAGCAGTTAAAATAAATAATATAAATTAAATAATAATTACCAGAACGAGAAGTACGAAGACTGATTTCATCTTGATAATTTTCAGGATGTTCTGTAATACCACAACGTACTATAAGAGATGTTATTCAGGGGACTAGTTTTATACCCAGCTGTTACGTAATACTGCCTTTGTTACGAATATTTGATTTATTAACAATAATTGTTTATTTAATAATAATGCATGATCTAAATTTGTTTGTCTGTGCGAATTTTAATTATATTTTGTCAAATTTTGTGCTGAACGTGCCAAAAAAAGATCGTGTTTAACGTAGACTTAACACATCATCGACCCTAACCCTTTATTACAATAGATTCTTTTAGAATTTTGTGTTTCAGTTATATAACAGTAACAACAAATTCTGAAAGAAACAACACAATTACTAAACAACATGACACATCACGATAAACAACAAGACAACACAACAACAACAAGACATAACGATAACATACGAGGGAGACAATTATTTAATTGCTATCAAGATTTGGACCTTTACCACCTCCTCCTATGGAAAGATCTTCACCTTACAGAAGTTCCCAGTCAAACAACACTACCTTGTAGTGTAACGCAAACGCAAATACAGACTAGAGGAAATTCACAGGGTCATCCCGAGTCCATGGTAGCCCAGATGACTAGAGCAGTCACCCGAATTCTGAAAAATCGCATGATTTTTTTTGTTTAAATACTGTACAATCTTGTAGTGCTGCTTCTGTGGGTAGTGAGATCACTATAGCTCATCTAGGTAGCTTTATGTTGGGCCCACGTCTTGGCTCCTGAGCTGTAAACATAATGGTTCCTCTTAATTTTACAGGGTAGTAACATCGGTTGAATACCATTGAAGGGAAAGCCAGTATAATTACTGGGCATGGAAGTAGGTATACGTAAAGAAAAATAAAGTGACAATGTAAGTCTTTGTTGATGATGATGAGTAGCATCAAAATCAGTCTTTTCTTCTTCACTTGAAGCAGATTTTTTTACACAACTAGATGACAAGCAAGCTGCCGGCCCATTTGCAATAACAAGCGAGGACTAAGATGGAATGCTTTTCATGACCAGTAATTACACTGGCTACCTTTCCACTCAATCCGAAACACAGCGAACTGTTACACGGTTAAATGGGAATGGTGGTAATTACCAAGACAATCCTAGAATACCGGACTACCACCTAGCGACATTTTAGTAAATCAAAAACAAAATAATTGCACAAGCGAGTCTTGGTGAAGAAACCACTAAAACTCCAAATCCATATTGACCAACAAAAGACACAATTGCAGCCTAAATAAATATACCCAGGTGTTTTTATTAACAACGATAAAGAAACACGGTGGCATTTTAATCATATAATGGGTACTTTATTGCATATTTAGTTTACTCTTCCGGGTGTCAGTCATACATTCAGTCAAAAAAGTATCGGGAATGCATGATTTTTATAAGGTTACAAATTATTATTTTTGTTTATTTTTTGTTGTTGTTAGATTGGCACAACTCTTTTCCATTTTGGCGTGGAGTTTGAGTTGCATCTCTTATTTATATTTAATACAGTGCTGTTTTAGTTATATCATATCTAGTGTGTATTGCAAATTACTTAATGGACAAAAACATCGAACAAAGAGTTTATCTTAAATTTTGCATCGCTAATGGAATTTCGGAATCACTGAAAATGTTACAGAAGGCTTACGATCATGTCATTGTTGCCGCTCGGCTAGTCCCAAAAGACCTGAATTTTCTCCAAAAACTCAATCGCATGAGAGTCGCTGAGAACATGCTAGAACGAGTCAATTTCGACCCAAACATTCATTAAACACATTGTTACTGGTGAGGAGACGTGGGTTTACGAGTTTGACATGCAAACTAGTCAACAAGCTTCGGACCGGCGCCTTCCAACTGAACCGAAACCGAAAAAACCATGCCAAAGCTGATCAAAAGTCAAAGTCATGTTAACTGTTTCTTTGACTCTAGCGGTGTTGTGCACTCGGAATTCTTGCCGGAAGGTCAAACGGTAAATAAAGAATATTATTTGAGCGTTATGCGGCGTTTCAGAGAGCAAACTCGACGAAAGGCTAGATTTGTGGAAAGAAAATTCTTGGATTTTGCACCTCAATAATGCGCCTTCGCACAAGGCCGTCATTATATACGAATTTTTGACCAAACACTCAACAGATACCATCGAGCAACCACCATATTCACCAGATAGATTTTTCCTAAACTCAAATTTGTAATCGGTAGAAGACTTAAAGGAGAATTCGCGGCGAGAACTGAACTCAATTCCGGAAACAACGTTTAAAAAAGTTTTTATGATCGAATTATTCGTTGGCGTAAGTGTATCGTTTCTGAAGGAGCATACTTTGAAGGTGATAAAATAATTTTGGATGAATAACTAACATTTTGTGTATTATTGATCTTTTCCCGGTACTTTCTTGACAGAGTAGTATATGCAATTTATTTTAAGCTGCTCCATGCTTTGGTAGAGACGTTGAGTGGTTGGTCCTGGTTTTTTTACACGACAAGGCTGGCAAACAAGAGTCCGGCCCGCCTGATGGTACGCTTTGTTACCGTAGCCTATAGATGCTCGTAGCACCTTCGGCACTACTCACGCGTTGTTGCCGTAGCCTATAAACGCTCGTAGCACCTTGGGCACTACTCACGCGTTGTTATCGTAGCCTATAGACGCTCGTAGCACCTTGGGCACTACTCACGCGTTATTGCCGTAACCTATAAATGCTCGTAGCACCTTGGGCTCTACTCACGCGTTGTTACCGTCGCCTAAAGACGCTGGTAGCACCTTGGTCACTACTCACGCGTTATTAACGTAGCCTGTACTAGTCAAAATCGGCGCCTATTGCGGAGGAACGGAGGTATTTTTATTTTGGTGTAAAAAAAAACGTTTTTTTCGCGTGTAAAAAAACACGAAAAAAAATTGGTCCGAGTACCTATAAAGTATTTATATTTACGTGTTATAATCTTGTTTAGTTGTTCACACAGAACATAGAGAGTAGTTAGAAGGCGTAAATGGGCGGGACGCGCGCGCCGCGCATAAGAGTAAACACTCTTATCCAGTCCTTTTGACGATTCGACGCGCTCAGTAGATCGCTAACCTATTCAGAGCAATATTATGCCAAAACTAGTGGAAAAATGCCTCTTTGTGCTACTTTAACACGCTGGAAGCAAAGTAAAACTTATAATTTTACTCATTGAGACATTTATTATCATCGCTTAGTACATTTTTACTGTAAAATAGTGAAAAACATTAAATTAAAACGACGCCATGCCAAAAATATACATTGCTGGCTGTGTACGTCGTCAATAAAAGTGGCTTTGTATTTAGCCCGCAATGTATGCTTTTTGGGGTAAATTAAAAGAGTTGCCAGCACGTCACACTTATTTTGCACAAATGAGTCAAAAATATATCAATGTTATATTTAATTAGAAAGTATTACAACAAAGTATTATGATGTCAAATTATTGCCTAGTAACTATTCCCATATAACAAAACTCTTTGATGTTACTCGTTTTTTTCACATGTGCCAAGTATGTAAACAAAACAAACTGACAACAATTTCGTAAATGTTGAGGTTATGTACTAGTTTTTGCTGTTCATATATTCTCTCTATTTAAGAGAACACAATGGGAACGAACGCCCATACAGCCATATCTTAAATATTTTCTGTCATTCTACAAATATTGCATTGAAATGCTAGTGCACTGCAACACATTTCAATGCAATTCTTAGTGTCCTTCTCAATGTCTTCACATCAAATTCACTTATATTACAATGATCTTCCAATGGCATGTAATGTAAACTCAAACACTTCTTTTACAAAACTACTTATATCAATTTTATAACACAATTTTCGCTCAGACAGATTGTTGTAATTATTGTAATAAAAATCTTGACTGATATGACAGCATTAAATCTCGCCAAAGACTCCAAATATAAAAATATGATGCCAGTCTTCATGATGCCACTTATTGAGGTAGTAGTCACGATGAATTTCACAACGCGAAAATTAATGAATGAATGAATGAATTTCATTATACGTGAAAACTGGATAACTGGGACATTAAGGGATCTGCGAATTGGTCTCGCTAAAGAGGTATACCACTTCCCCAGTATCTCACATAAACATAAATAAATATCTGTCTACATATACAGAGGGTACTATTAATAAAGGTGAGAATAAAGGTTATTTCAGTTAGAGAGGTGCGATTATGAAATTAAAAATGTATTTTGTAAACATTTGAAATAAAACCAATCAGCCAGATTTAATTCGCGTTTAATTAGATCTCACATTATTATTCTACACCCGACGTTTCGATAACTTTACAGCGATTTTTCTTCCTCCTCTTGTAATTATTCATTTACTTTAGATTTCAATCCATAAACAAAACGGAAATTACTATGCGTAGTGCAAGTTAGAAAGGTGATGAATTGATGTTATCTCAGTAAAAGAGGTAAAATACACTCGCTGTCTCAATTATAGAGGTAACTATGACGATAAAATTGAAAGAATTAATCCCAAATATAGAGGATTGCATTAATTAAACACAACACAGTACAAGCAATTTTAAACACAATGAGTAGGCGAGGGCTACGAGAAAGCAGAGGCTGTAATTAGTAAAATATATGACATATTTTAATAATCCTAATCGCAGCCAAATATGTGCCCAAAAGATAACAACTCAATCCTTTCAAAAATCTAACTGAATACGAACAGCAATGGATTCTTAGGGAACCTATCTCCCTCACAATTATAGATCTTAGTTTGCATCAATTACCAAAAACGATTTTAATAAGAGCATCTATTGTAAAGAAATTTTTTTTTTTATTCCTATTACTATTATTACAACATAAAATTTAAAGAGTTCTTTCATTCGTTTAAGTCACTATTAAATACATCCAAAGAGAATATAAAACGCTACGCTAGAAGAGACGGGACTTCAAGGAAAAAAAAATAGCGCGCCAGACTCATACCAATATAATAAAAATTCAGCCAACAGTCTGGCAACAATAATATACAATATATCAAGCTTGACTACTATGACAACATGGTAGGTTGTTTGGTTGACGGTAGGCGTGTGAATCGTCCTGGATCGGCCATCAACACTGATTTGGATTCCGACTACACCAAAAATATGTCGCGATTTCGTAGTCGATTGGTACATACACCAAATCCTTCCCTGTCAATTGAACCCATTGTTTACATCTGCGAAAAAAATAAAGTGGTTTATTTAATGGGCACGACATCGATAGGGAAATAAAATTGTACAGACAGCACTATTTTTTACTTAGGTCGGTAGGTAAATATTACTTTTATGTACTGAAATTTGTACTAAAATCCCTATTTAAACAAGCTTGATCCCTATTCAAAGTTTATCTTTAGAATAGAACTAATTAACAGTCATTGGTACTTACCGATCATCATTGAGAGGAAATTAAGCCATAATATGTTCGTTTTACATTGGCCGACGGCGTGTCTTTAAATTACATATTTCTCAAGTTATTCGTTTACTCATTTAGTTCACTTCACATCACACACAATCCTTTTTGGGTCGAGCTTATTTCTTGACCCAACACACTCGTTTTTAATAATAATTTACATTAATTTCTGATTTTAGAAAATTGTCCAACACAAATAAATGAAATGTCAAACGTTTTGAAAACAAGACAACAGCGACAGAGACAGATGACAGATATAAATCACCTGTTTATGAAGAGCGTCGACCACCCTAATAAGATATAAGTATGGATAATGCCTTCTTTCGGATTGAGGCGGATTATACCGCCATTACTGAGCGTGCACGTATCATACAATTTTTTTTTCTTACGAACTTGCGCTAGACTGAATACATCAACGAACTCAAAATTTCCCATCAAATTGCATTTTATTTTTATTCTGGTAACACTGTAATATATGTGCACAAACAAATTCAATCTTTATGCTGTGGATATATGGGCTGTATTTAAATGGTCTGTTTTTCACTTGGTACATTTTTGTACCGATTTTCAGGAACCAATCGCGTAATGGTGTTTTATGTAGTAAAATACGAACTTATCATTAACATGTGTGCGAGAGGCGACACTGGTTCTGGTACTAACGTCGCTTGATACTATTTCTAACCTCTCTCTTATGTTCTGTGGTTGTTCAAATAATAATTAAACACGAAAAAGTCAAGGTATATTAATTTTCGTGTTTTATTCTTATTAACCGACTTCAAAAACGAGGAGCTTTTCAATTCGGTTGGTAGGTATGTTTTTTTTCTATGTATGCCCAATGCGGGTTAACCCACCAACCCGCATTGGGCCAGCGAGGGTGTAGTATGGTCCAAGCTCCTCATGTGTTTCTCCCTTGTAGAAAGGCCTGTGCCCAGCAGTGGGACCAATGGCGGATGATGATGATGAAAAGAAACGCTCATGAAAACGAAGCCAGATGGCAGTGCTGGCTATCTTACACCCTGTATTATCTCACTTTTATATGGTAAAAGAAATATCGTCAAGTAGAAGCGTCCTACAAGCTTTGTGCAGCCCAAAGCTGTCCTCCAGCCTAATACACGAATGTCACCTGGCACTGAATGAGGTAGGCAATCAGAACTTGATCACCCTACAGTGGATCAAAGGGCACAGCGGATCACGCGGCAACGACGCCGTCGATGAACTCGCAAGAAGAGGATCTGATAGGAAACCGGTTGGCCCGGAACCAATCATACCTCTTCCCTCTAGCTGGTTCAAAGGTATAGTATGCAAACATACACACAGCTTTCACATGAACCAATGGGACAGTCTGGAGGATTGCAGACAGGCAAAACTTGCACTACCCCAAGTTGACCCTCAGCTGTCCAAGACTCTCATTCAGCTAAGCAGATCACGCCTACGTCTCATTACGGGCGCGTTGACTGGTCATAGCAATTTTAACAGGCGCCTCTTTAACTTAGGTATCACGGACAGTCCTCTATGCAGAGCATGCATGGAGACAGAAGAAACAGCCGCTCATGTTCTGCTGGAATGCAGTGGTGTGGCTAACTACCGGGCGAACTACCTGGGCAACCCGGGTAGCCTTCGGGAAGTGCTCGGCAACGTTAAGGCGCTAGGTGACTTCCTGGAGGAGCTGGGCTCGAATACCCCAGCTCACCATCCTCCGACGCAAAACAGGCGCAACTGACGTTGATTTTCGGAAACCACCCGTACGACGAAGAAGAAGAATATCGTTAAAGCTCATCCAGTGTCGTCACGTTAGATCGCAGCTAAATTACGGAAAGGTTCTCGAGTGGCGGCCACGTACCGGGAGACGGAGCGTTGGTAGGCCCCCCACAAGGTGGACCGATGATCTGGTAAGGGTCGCGGGAAGCCGTTGGATGAGGCCAGCGCAGAACCGATCGGTTTGGAGATCCCTGGGGGAGGCTTATGCCCAGCAGTGGGCGTCTCTCCGCTGAAATGATGATGATGATGAAATTACTAGGTTCTCGGTAGTATTTTTAATACCACTAGGGTGGCAATCAAGCATACGGCCTGATGGTGAGCGGTTACCGTAGCCTATGGACGCTTGCATCTCCAGGGATATTACTCGCGCGTTGCCGACCCTTTAAAAATCTTTTCAAGCCCTTTTCGAAGAACCCCATGCTATACTCGTTCGAGAAAACCTCTGCATCGCTCATTTCACAACCTGAGCGTATCTACGCGGTCAAAGTTTCTCTGAAACCACACAGTACGAGACTGTTTATGTTCAAGTGAGGTTTAATTCCCTACCGATGGCGAGCGGTGCGATTGTAGAAAGAGGCCGTGAGCATCATGTCAAAGAATTCCTCAGTACTGTAGGGTCTTCTGGGTAGGTACCTCCGCCTATCTTATTTCAGCCGTGAAACAGTTCGCTGTGTTTCGGATTGAAGGGAAAGGTAGCCAGTGTAATTACTGGACATGGACGGCATTTCATCTTAGGCCTCAGGATGTCAACGCACCTGCAATATCAAGTGGTTTTCCCTTGTTATTGCAGGTGTCTATAGGCGGCGGTAACCGCTTACCATCAGGTGGGCTGTCAGCTAGTTTGTCATGTAGTTGTATTGTAAAAAAGTCTTTTGTTGGGAGCTGGGGTTTTGTCTCAAGCTGTCAACACAACTTGATGTATAAAGAGTCGGTAGTTAGGTTCCCCTTACATACGACAGGTAGCAAACAAGCGGACAGCCCGCCTGATGGCAACCGGTTGTTACAGCTTCCAGAAGCTCGTAGCTCGACTCATCATCACGAGCCTGCCACGTCCCACTGCTGGGCACAGGCCTTCCTACATGAGAAATCAAATGAGAAGTTTGGGCTATAACACCACCACGCTGCGCTGGCCCAGGCGGGTTGTTTTGATCAAACGGTTGCAGTCACAACCAGGATAAATGGATTAATGTGCCTTCCGAAGCACGGGGGAACTCGACATTAAAATGTTTGATGGAATAAAGCAACCTTCGGAATGGTCGATCCTGGGATAGCGCGAGCTCCTCCCTCCACCGAGCTCAACTGTTCTGTGTAAAATAACGCTTTCTTTTGATTGTTATAAGGTAATCAGAACGCGAGTAAATTTTTTGTTAAAGTATCATGACCACAACCAATCAGCATTGGGCTAGCATGGTGGTGTTATGGCCCAAACTCCTCATGTGTTTCTCCCATGTAGGAAGGCCTGTGCCCAGCAGTGGGACGTATATAGGCTGATGATGATGATGATGACCATGAAAGCGAATTAGAGAATAACAAAATAAACGACTCCCGTGTCTTTGATCTCATATCTATTCTCTAGACCGCCTCTGTGGTCTAGTTGTTATGACTTCAGATCTAGAGGTCCGGGGTTCGATTCCCGTGGGGTCAGAAATTTTTTGCACGGATTTGTTGGTGGTAGGGCTTTTCTAAGTCCGCCTGGCTAGCTAACACCATCCTACCTAAGTCTGCCGCCATAACAATAATGTTGAGAACATTGTTGTGTTTCGGCAGTTAGAGGTTAAAATAGCCAGTTCCTCTGTGGTTATGGAATCCGGGTGTAGCTCGCTTCGATCTTTGGCCTTATCTTGAAAGAAAGAAAGAAAGAAATAATAATCATAATCATAATCATAAATCTTTATTTGCCAGAATACAGGTGTATTTATAGTTATTACATTACAATAATATGTGCCAGCGTATTCTACCAGTTTATTGGCAAATTTTTTGTCATACATGAAAGAAAGAAAGAAAAAAAGAAAGAAAATGAAATTGAAATCGTGTGCGTGATCATTCGATATACGTAAATAGACATTTGAAAATAAATACAAAGGCCAAAAATAACACATGGCCTTATATGACTCTTAATTGTATTTTATTAAAAATAGATTTTCGACAAAAATAGTTTGGCAAACTAATGTGTTTGAGCCATCTGAATAAACAGATACATATTCTTTGAAATCGACACATAGCTACTCTTCTTCATATCAATGACATGCTTCCATTAGGAAACATTCATTGCTAAGCGATGACAATCAGTGCATGGTGGATATTACGGTCGCCCAGGGGCTGGTCGCGTTGAAACCGAGAGGGAGAGAATGAATCTTACCATTGAGCTTAATGGTGTTAAACCTAATATCTGAATGGGGATCTAACAATCTTGTTGAGCTCAATGCTAAGAAAACACAGGTGTGCGTGTTTACAGACAAACTGTCACCGTACCTTCCCCTTTCCTTTCTTCAGGGTACAACTTTTTAAGCGCAAAGCTCCATCAACCTACTCGTTATGGTTATCTGCTGCGATCTAAATCAAAGGAACTACATCGAAACCGTGATCAAAACAGCCTCACGGAAGCTCGGTGTCCTGAACAAGGTGCGTCGATTTTTTACTCCTGACCAACTATGCCTGCTTTACAAAACTCAGGTCCGGTTTTGCGTGGAATATTGCCGGCACTTGTGGAATGGCTCCGCTAAGTACCTCCCCGATGCACTGGATAGATTGCAGCGTATGCTGTCCGTATCAAACATTTCGTTTCAAACATTTGGAAATAAATGTCAAATACGTTCCCACAAATAATGGTTCCTATAGTAACGGCTTCAGATCTAAATGCTGCCAAGAAGCGCTGTAGCAATTGTTCTCAACGAAACGTTTTTAGTTTTGCTTTGTTAAATACGTAGTAAATTAGCGCGGGGCCTAGGTCCATGCACTGTGCCTTAGGTCGTGGCCGCTCGATAAGGTACGATAAAATAATATTTTAGCAAGAATCATTGTTATTGATGATCCATAAATAGGTAAATAGCACGAAAATTATAAACGTGACATAACAATCTTATGCCAATAAACTTAAGCATGCCAATTATGACACATGTGGGTGACGGTGACATTCACGCCATCAAAATTTTATGTAAGTAAATAACAAACTAGTACAAATATATTACATATTCCAAAGTTACTTAAAGGTTGAACCATTTACTAATAAAAATGTATCTAAACTAGAAAAATTTCACGTCCTGAGGTTGAACCATATCATTCTTTTCGCCTATGTAGATAGATCTTGGAGCCCATTCGCACGGGGAATTTCCGCACGTTTAAATTGATTCAAACACAAATGAGTCGCTGGTATTAAAGTGAATAAGTAGTCCTATTACGGAGTTACATCTCAACGCTGTTATGGTCCAAATAAGAATAACACCGAACATCAGATTCTATTGAATTGATTTTTCAATTGTCATAGCCCTCCGGAGGGATAACGCCGCTAGAGAGATTAAAGCGCGAATTAATACCTCCGTAATAGGCGTTGATTTTTATTACGTAGGAAGGCCTGTGCCCAGCAGTGGGTATATAGGCTGGTGACCGGATCACCGGGTATTCATGCCATAACGCGGGTTTTCAATAAAATTATTGCTATCATTACCTTCATTATACCAAATAATTATTTTCCCCGTAATCTTCGGTAGAATATCATCATCATTACTAGCTATTGAGCAGGCCATGCCTTACTTCATATTTTATTACCATGACGAAAATAAGCATCTTCTTACTACCCTCAATGGGATTCAAAACCAACCAAAGATTTGAACATTTTATTAAATATAAATAATAATTATTATCAAAAGGTTACAGCCTTACTGAAACAATAAAAATATAAAACACTAAGTTTCTTGTTTATACTTATACTATCGCATAACTGGTTTGCCTATTTCTATTTCCTTGATCCATTTCTGTTTTGGCCATTATTACTATTATAATTATCTTTTCCATTATAAAACTGGTTATGGTTTTCCTGTTCCGTGATGTCACTATTATAATTACTATTATCTCCGCCCTTGCTTTCATGACGTCCATGTGTATTATGTACATAATTTGTATCGTCATTCTTTTGGTTATCATAGTTATGCTGAGCCATATTCCTTTCTTCGTTGAAGGCATTACTAATACTGTCATGAAACCTATTATTATTGCTAAAATTATTAATATTTTCACGGTGTACTTGTCTATTAATATTTTTATTAGAATTGCCATTATTGTGCGTATAACCACTAATTGTAGGTATGTTACTTTGGTTATAATCTAAGTTGTGTAAATTATTATGTTGATTATGTAGTGGCTTATTATTATTTGATTGCTCCTTGTATTTATTATTATTTACTTCAGACATCTCTCTATTGTTATTGTTATGAACTGGTACATGGTTTATGTTTTGTGAATTAAAATCATTATTTACATTAAAATCGTGTCTATTGCTATTAACGCTCTCTTTGTTAAATATGTTGTGATTATTTAGAAGATTTTTATCATGTTTATCTACATGATCATTATTAATGAAGCCCTCATTATTACTATTATTAGTGGTATCACTGTAATGTCTATTATTATTCCTATTTCCTTTATTATCAGCACTTGTATTATGGTTTGTTGTATAATCAGTTTCTTCTCCACTGTTAATAATACCTTTATAGTAATTATCATTGCTGTTTCCATTATTTTGCTTAACTATATCTGGAGTTTTATATTGAATTCTTATGCTATCTTTGTCAAAATTCGTACCAAAGATCTGTGCTCCAATAAAAGCCTTATGCACAGTAGCGTAAAGGGCAGGAGTATTAACAGCACCACATGATCTTCCCAATGAGGTTATTGCCACTATCCTCCACGTACAACCATCTTGTATTTGAGCTGGTCCTCCGGAATCACCCTGCAAATAAAATGTTCAAAGCTCATTCATAGTAGCTACTATAATTTTGACTCTTGGAGAATACAGCCTTGTCACTGGGATGGAATTTAATCTAGCTGGATTGAATAAACAATTTATCATGTAAATTGTCTATTGCCAATAACTACGAAACATAACTATCTTTGCTTGACTATTATCGTATAGTCGGGTCGCGGTCTCCAAACGAATACCCAGTTTGGAAGAAGATCACCCTTTTCGCTGACAATGTGGCAAAACCAGCCACACCCCACATACCGGTATTAGTTAAAAACAACTCCTAAACTATTTGACTTTGAGCTTAGGTCTTGACATCGGTTTTTAGGTAATACCTTAGTGCATCTAAAAAGTAAAAAAAGGTATGTTATCAGGCTAGTTTTTTGGAAAACAATTAAAAAGTAAAAAAACAACCTTTTTCCCCAATTTTTAAGTATTAAGTATTTTTTTAATTACAATTGTATGAATTAATTTTAATGTTTCATTGGGTTTAAATTTTAAAGTTGACAAATTTTGCATGCCCAACCAGGTGAATGTGTCTTGAACTTTATTGTTTGTATTAAGAACTGTGATGTAACCACATTCTAGCGAAATAAATTCTATTCTATTCTATTCTATTCTATTCTATTCTTAAGGATTTAATGGGAGTTTTTGATAAACTTTTTAATGTGAACTTATTGCCTACTTTTGTAGGTATCGAACAAAACCACTATAGTGCCTGTAGGACCTCTACATCGGTAGATATAGCAAAATAAGTGAACCCAACCCTACTAAAATTAAAAATGCCGCCGTTTCAAAACAGTAGGGGCAAAACGCCTTATTATGGTGGATTTGTCGATAAAATTGATCATATTGCTTCACTTTAACGGGTCGGCCACCGGTGACCAGACACACACTGTGACAGTATAGCGTATATCGGTTTTATCCACTAATGTGTCCCACTCCGTTTGTATTCTAGGCATGGTGAGTTATAATGAGCTGAAGGTACGGAGGGAGTTAGCATTTGTTACATACATATTTAAGCTGTTACGAGGCAAAATTTATAATGCGAAGGTACGAAGGAAAGTTGATTTCTGTGTCCCGGATAGGTACGTAGAACGCCGACGACTCCCACCATTGCTAAAGGTACCTCACGGGAGAACCAACGGACTGCGAACCTTTAATAAAACAGCTGTACGTATAAACATATTCTGGTGTTCCCTGTGTGAATTCACAAATATGTCACTATGTGTAATATTATGCTACTCTTAAGTATTTAACTTTGTATAGATTAAGGCTACGCTATTGTATTAGGAAATATCCTGTAGCGATAGACGTGAGTTTTGTAAATAAATAAATAAATTCCACTATAACCTGGCATGTATCCTTTCCACCTTGTTTCTCTCCAGCACAGATCTGGCTGTCTCCCGAAGGTCCAGCGGGGAGCTTTCTAGAAGTGCCAAGAACGTTCCGGCATTCCTCCAAATCCCAAACAGGGACTGATACGCTGCGAAGCTCCAAGGATTGACTGCCTGCTGGAAAGTGAAAGGAACACAGCATCATCTAACCCATTCTATATTTCTCTCCATCATCATATGGAAGGCATTTCACTTTAGGCATTGAAGGCATTTCGTCCTAGGCCTCAGGATGACAACGAATTAAGACGACCGGCTGGCCGAGCGGTCAGTGCCTCTTGCTACACAGGTTAATCGTTCAAGAGGTCCCGGGTTCGAATCCCGGTAGAAGCAAATGTTTTTATGATGAGTACGGCCATTTGTTTACGAGTCATGGATGTTTATTAGTATATTTCGAATATTTATATACCTACATATTATTATCATTTTAGTTCTCCATTATCTAGTATCCATAACACAAGCTCTTAATGATGCTTACTTTGGGCTAGATAATAGGTGTGTACTGTAAGAATATTTATTAATTTATTTATACTACCAAGTGATTTTTTCCTTGTTATTGCACATATAGGCGACTTTACCCACTTACCACCGGCTGGACCGTCAGCTTGCTTGTTATCTTGTCGTTTAAACAAATCAACAGCCTATACTCGCCCCACTCCTGGGCACAGGCCTTCCTACATAGAAGACACACATGAAGAGTTTGGGCCATAACACTACCACTCAAACTCAACCGGATTTGTGGGTTAAAGCGGGATCAATGGCTCAACGTGCACGACGAAGCACGGAATCGAGATTACAAACTGACTGACCCATCCGGAATCAGCCAAAGCGAGAGTTGCTTTGTTTTTGTAATCGAAAATAGTTAACTCTCACCGAATTCAGTTTTCCCCCAGCCAGTAGCTATGACAGGCTCATCAGCTCCCGGGGGATCCCCGAGACAAGCTGGTTTCACCACATCTGAAAACCTGCAAAAAAACGTAGTTCTATTAACCAAATATAATAATTTCATCATTGGCAATTGATACCTCCGTTGTTGCAAACGACCTGAAATGAAGTGAAATGATATGAAAATGAAATAAAAATATTTTACTATGTCATTGTTAGTAATTAAAATAATATAAAACTAGAAAAATTTCACGTCCTGAGGCGGGAATCGAACCCGCGATCTTTCGCAATCCGGGCGCCTGCTCTAACCACTGAGCCACCCAGGACTTGGGATATCCCTGTGAAATTCTTCTAGTCTATCTGTATTTGCGTTTATGAGTTAACGTCCACCCTACAATGTCGAAAATGTTCTATTTCAACATCCGAAACGAGTATTTTTACAAATACCTACGATTCGGTTAAGTTTGGACAGTGCTTTCAAATATTCTTAATTTTTGATTTTAACATTATTAACTATAAATGTTTGAAAAATTACTTAGTAATTACTAAGTAATTTTCCAAACATTTAAAATAATGTTAAACTTAGTAATTACTAAGTAAAACTAAGTAAGTATTACTAAGTAATGTTTGAAAATTACTACTAAGTAAGTAATGTTTGAAAAATTACTTAGTAATTATTAAATTACTAAGTAATTTTTCAAACATTCACAATAATGTTAAAATCAAAAATTAAGAATATGTCATTGTTTTTAATAATAAATTGTATGGTTGTGTGTTTGTGTAATGCAAAAAAAGTTTTTATTTGTGTAACTATCTATCTACAATTACGCTTTTCACATAAAAATATACTTACGCGACAGTGTCAGCCAGTTTTAATAATGCGACATCGTAGTAGGACCTCGTCCTGATGTACTTGGGGTGACGAATTGCAGTCTCCACCTTAACGAGCAAGGCTCTTCTGTCGTCCATGATGCTGGAGCCAAGCTGAACTACCCTGGGTGCTCCACTGGAATTAAAACATTAATCTTTTCGGATTATTGAAGTCTTGTCATCTTCGGAACTATTTTCTCGAATGTGCTTATTAGTGGAGTAATATTGGTCGGTTTTGTAGTCGCTTTGTGTGTAAAATATGAAACCTTCATTATTACCATCGTATAATATTCGTTGGTGTCTTTGATGAATTTACTATTAAACAAAGAACCTATTAACTTGACTAAGAATAAAATTACTGTGCAAATGTTTAAGCACGATAATGGTCTCGCAATTTATCGAAATACCTATGATGTCCACAGCTGAATAAAGGCCTCCCTAATCGATTCCAAAACAGAACGGTTTTACATAGACTGAAATAAAATGAAAATATATTTATTCAAATAGGCCCCCAACCAAGACGCACTGTCGAATCGTTGAAAATCCCGTTTGTATGACTCTCACAAACTAGGTGGTAGGCCCGTATGTAGGGTCGTCTGGGTAGGTACCACCGCCTTTCTTATTTCAGCCGTGAAACAGTTCGCTGTGTTTCGGATTGAAGGGAAAGGTAGCCAATGTAATTGCTGGGCATGGACGGCATTTCATCTTAGGCCTCAGGATGACAACGCACCTGCAATATCAAGTGATTTTCTTTTGTTATTGCAGGTGTCTATAGGCGGCTGTAACCGCTTACCATCAGGTGGGCCGTCAGCTTGTTTGTCATCGATCGGGGCAGTTAGATAATTTCCGTATACTGCACAAATTGACCATGAATGTAAAAAAGAAAATTAATTCAAATACATACGTAACAACGGTATCGTCTTTATCCTGGAAGGTGCAGTGACTGGCGGTGAGCACGTAACGGTCGCTGATCAAGGAACCGCCACATTTCCAGGAATATCCTCCTCCCTGGAACATTTTTACAAATGACGAGAACTTATCGGTATTTTTCGCTAGAGGACATATAAGTGTCAAGACACACTGATCGACTTTTATTGACGGTTTGTCAAACCATCACGATATTGTGGAATAACCCACTTACCCGCATTGGGCAAGCGTGGTGGTCTTATGGCCCAAACTCCGCATGTGTGTCTCCCATGTAGGAAGGCCTGTGCCCAGCTGTGGGGCGTATATAGGCTGATGATGATGATGATGATTGTGGAGTTAAATGCTATACCAATGAACTTCGAGTATCTATCTAAATTTATCAATCAACACTTGTTCTATAAGTTTAAAGAATTGGTAATTGGTAAAAGAGCAAGACGTCGTCCTCTCCTCTACCCATTGCGATGCCCAACAGGGTCCATAATCTGATCTGTATATTTATGTGTAACACTTATGTAGGTACTACATTAGGCTGTAATAAATGATTGAATATTGAGTATTTTTTGCCAATGAATGTTTTTCCGACAAATCCTAAGTCCATTTTACAATCATCAGACAAAATATCCAACTCCGCTTGGCTTGGCTATAAGAAAATGACCATAAATATGCAATAACACGCTGTGCCATGAACCTACTAGTAATGCTATTAGTATTTATAGAATGGTGTTTCAATCATGTAATGTCTTTTAGTCCTTAAAGACCTCCTTACTTATGTTACATCTAAAGTTCTTTGAGGGTCTCGGGCCTTCCGAAACGAACACGCATCTTGTACTTCTTGCCTTAGCACTGATGGAAAACCGCTTGCCATCCAGGTCGATAGCAGGTAGGGTCGTCTGGGTAAGTACCACCGCCTTTCCTATTCTAGCCGCAAGGCAGTCCGCTGTGTTTTGAATTAAAAAGAAAAGTAGGCAGTGTAATTACTGGACATGGAAGGCATTTCATCTAAGGCCTCAGGACAAGTAATTTTATTATTTTTATTTGCAGAAGTCGTTAGGCGACGCTAATCACCTACCATCAGGTGGGGCAGTCAGCTTTCTTGTCATGTAGTTGGATTAAAAAATGAGAAGCTTACCTGCAAATTAGTCCAGCCTAACAAAGCCATATGGGGGAACTGCTGGATGGTAACGACTCTTCCTCCCACCACCAGCGGGACCTTGGCTGGCTGACATACTGACACATTGACTTGTACTGGCTCAGGAGAAGGAACTAGGGGTATCGCTTGCACCTTCTTAACATTAACTGATTTAAAATTGTCACACACTGTGAAACAAAAACAATTTTCACAAATAATTCAATCGAATTAGATGAGAACTTTCGGAAGCCGATTAAAACTTACGCTAAGTAGTCTTTTCTCTAAAATACACTTCGGTATACAATTTCTCATTTATAAATGTCTTGAATTCCTAGAATTTACAGTTTATCTGAACCCCTTCAATTTCACAGATTCCCTCTACTCGGTCCAATCAAAGTTCATCGCAAAATTCTGTAACTTTCACTACATTTCAGTAGGTTTTGCCAATTTGCCTTATGTTTCTTAGCAGGAGTTTCATTATATACCTAGATCTTAAAATACTTTTAAATCAATTAATTACGTTGAAAAATTATGCTTTTAGTATACAAAAAGGGTGTTCGCCGGCTCGTTGGCGTAGTGGTCTCAATTACTAAAACAAAGCAACTTTCGCCATGGTCGATCCAGGATGGGACAAATAAAAATTTGTAATCTCGAGCTCCTCTGTGCTAAGGAAGGCGCGTTAAGTCGTTCGTCCCTATTGGTACTGCAACCGCTTTAACCCATAAAATTGGCATTGGGTCAGCGTGGTCCTGCAGCCTGTTTAACCTGACAAAACCCATATTCCAAACACAATTGGTTTTTAATTCTCATATGGCACCCGGGGGTTTTACGCGGCCTGATCAATTAACCCACCAACCCGAATTGGGCCAGCGTGGTGGTATCATGGCTGAAACTCCTAATTTGTTTGTCCCATGTAGGAAAGTCTGTGTCTAACAGTGGGATGTATATAGTGATGGCAATGTGTGCTGTAATACAAGGGTGGGAAACACTGAGTCTTTCACGCATTACCATCAGGCGGACCTTACGCTTATAGTGTGTCACACCTGGGGGTATAAAACAAATTCAAATGACTTCTTTCCTATATACAAGATGGTGACACCAATACGATATTTAATTAAAACATTTGCTATATTACAAACTCAAACATTTTATTGCAATCATATGGTACAATATAGATCTTAGATAAGTAATTAGTTCACACATGAACCCTGTTAGGGCACAGCAATATCACTACATACTATTAATACTGTTACTATTACTTCACAGACATGTTTTGAAACTTCCTAAAACATCTTATTAATTTGATAATTTCATAGCCCATGTTTTAAATTGAACGTCGTATTGACGTCCTGTATACACGTGCACAAAAACAACAGACATACTTCTCTCCACCATCTCTGCGTATCGTCTCTTTTCATCTGAACTCATTTCATTTATATCTGGACCCATTATGATTTCTGGATTCTTGTCTTCATTTTCAGCTCTTACCGGATCATCATTTTGTACAGGAAAATCATCTTTAACCGAAGGTCTATTTGTGATAGGTGGCTGATTAACATCTACGTTGGCAGGTTTTACACCAGGCCTAATCGTGCTAGGAGTAGTATAATAGTTCACGTCATCATGAGGCTTAAAACCTGCGTTAGTTGTACGATAATTCCTTGTAGTAGTATAAGGCCTTGATTCGTCTGATTTGGGCCTATTTGTCATATACTTAGGCCTAGTAGTGACAAAATTAGGCTTAGCCTCATCTAAATTAGGCCCATTAGTAGCG
Source organism: Nymphula nitidulata (assembly GCA_947347705.1). Lineage (NCBI taxonomy): Eukaryota > Metazoa > Arthropoda > Insecta > Lepidoptera > Crambidae > Nymphula > Nymphula nitidulata. The sequence continues at coordinate 7,133,168 of OX374645.1, read as the reverse complement.
TAGTTAGGCCTACTAGTAGTATAATTAGGCCTAGTTACGCTATAATCTACTAAACTGGTAGATTTATTAGTATGTTTCTCGGATGTATTATTCATGTATTCGTTATTCCATGGCCTTTTATTTTCTGAGTTAGAATCTTTTCTTTTATAAGTTGAATCTGAATATCTATTAACATTAGTTGGTTCCTTACTATTAGGGTTGATATGTTGTCCATGACTAGTTTTCATAGTTGTCTTTCTTATAGGCGTAGAGGTAGTAAAATAACTGTTCATACTATACAATTGATCTGTACTAAGTTTTTTTCTTATACTGTCTATGCTAGCTTCCAATTCAAGTGAAAGAGATGACAGTGTTTCTCTGTTCCTCTGATTGCTTTCAGGGAAGCTTAAGTCGTGGTGGTAAATGATGAAATCAGATATTTTTGTAGGCATTGTTGGTACGTAGTTTTGTCGTACATCTGCAAATACACAACAGCTAAGTTTAATGTTGTTGAATTATGTTTAAGAAAAAGGTAACCTGCAGATCACGAACAAGCTGACGGCCCACCTGGTGGTTAGTGGCAACCATCATCTTTAAACGCAAATAATATTTATTTTCATTTTATGGCCAAGAGCGCAGATGTAATATGATAGTTATCTAAATTTGAACCAGCTGTGATCTGCTATTACTTATTGCATTTACTAGGTGATAGGCCCGTATATACGGTCGTTTGGGTGGTAGGCAGGTAATACCACAAAACAGAGAACAGAAGTGCCACCGCGTATTTCGCTGTGTTTCAGATTACACACAAAGTACCTCGTTTGTTTGTCGTAATTCCAGAACTTGGAATTTTTTGCTAGCACATGTGTTCACAAAGGAAGGAACCTTTAACATGGGTTCCTTCAAACCATGGGTGGAGGCGGCTAGAGCAGTGTCTCTAGCGGTCTTCACATATGAAATCTTCTTACCGCTTCACAACAGGTTTTGTTAAGTCATTGGTAGTGCTTTTTATATAAAAAAAAGATTGAAGGGACATGTAGCCAGTGTAATTACTGGGCATGGAAAACATTTAGGCCTCAGGATGACAACACACCTGCAGAACCAACTCATAGTTTCCTTGTGTTTCCTTGTGGTGTGGCTCTCGTCGCCTACAGGACGTGAGCCACTTACCAACATGTGGTTACCTCGCTTGTCGTCTAGTTGTGTAAAAATAAAGTTTATTTTTTACCTTTTAAACAACTAGATGACAAACAAGCTGACGGCCTACCCGATGGTAAGCGGTTACCGCCACCTATAGACACCTGCAATAACAAGGGAAAATCACTTTATACTGCTAGTGCGTTGTCATCCTGAGGCCTAAGATGAAATGCCGTCCATGCCTAGTAATTACACTTGCTACCTTTCCCTTCAGTCCGAAACACAGCGAACTGTTTCACGGCTGAAATAAGAAAGGCGGTGGTACCTACCCAGGCGACCCTACATACGGGCCTACCACCTAGTAAATTTATAATTATCTAACCATAGAACTGTCCATTAACATTCGTTGTCAAGACAAGTAACGACAGCAAAACAGTTGCATCTTTCATCGCCATATTGACATGATCGGATCTGAAACAAACAAATTTTTATTGAATTCTGGCAATTTATCAACATCAGCAGCCTATTATATACACGTCCCACTGCTGGGCACAGGCCTTCCTTTATGGACGAAACACATGAGGAGTTTGGGCCATAACACTACCACGCTGGCCCAATGCGGGTTGGCAGCGGCTAAAGGTGTGCAAACCTAATACGGCCGAATTGATAACTTTATCTTTTTTGGAGACGGTTAAATTAATCATAATCATTTATTGCAATTATGTGGTTAAAAAAGGTCTTAGATTAAATTTTACATCCTTAAGAATAAAAACCTATTACATGAACCTTGCTAATTTTCATACCTCGAGAATTGTAATTATTTAGCTACGTTTATTACTTGTATTACGGAACCCTAAAATGACATCATTCTACTACCATTAGCTTTAAGGTAGATGACCAATCTCGCATTACTGTTTCCTTGGTAATAAAATTTTATTACCTGTATTTAGACCAAATCAATTCGGAACATAAGTACGGTAAAAAATATGTAGTAGTCTATTATAATAGTATTGTAATAGCAGAAAATTGTGGTTGAGCTGACCGATTAACGGCGAATCTACCTAGTGATATTAAAGTAACTGTTAAATACAAAAGAAACGAAAAAAAAAACGCTCTAATTATTAATATTTTTTAATTATTCATTTAATTCAAAAATTTAATTTGGTAGTCTGTCAAACTGACGTACCTATGTACGGCTGTAAAGCATGGACGAAATAACAAAATACTATTGATATTGCTTCACAAAAAAAAAACCACACTGATGGTCGATTACGCTTCTAAAGTATTTAAAAAAAAACATAAATGAGCAACCTGTACTTGTTAGGGATGTTGGGCTAATTAATAATCATTAATCATTCATTTTAACATGCTGCCTGACAAATGTTAAGGAAAATAGTATATTTTTGGATAAAATTAACCGTTTATTTTTTAATAATAATCATAATAATAAATAATGAAAAATTGCTACAAAACACACACTAACAGAAACTAATACACCACACAGCATTATTCTATCCACGCTTGGTATCAACCCGCGTGGAATTATACAGGGTAGTGCCGTCAATACGACAATAAATAAAAACATGGGCTACATTAGTTCATAGAAATGGTTTGCCACTTTCAAAAACATCTTATTCATTTGATAATTTTATGACATTTCTATGAAATAATGGGGCCAATGTTATATTATTTCATATTATTATAAATTTTATGAAATTATCAAACGAATAAGATGTTTTTGAAAGTGGCAAACCATTTCTATAGACGAATATAGCCCATGTTTCAATTTGTTGTCGTATTGACGGCACCATCCTGTATAATACCTCAGAAATGAGAGAAAAAATAAAAATAGAAGTAATCATAATAATAATACCTACTAAAAAGTTTTATAGAGTATAGTGTATGAGCTATCGTCTATCTTAGCAGTGTCTTAATTAGTAGGTACCCCATCTCATTGGCAGTTGCAATGGGTCGCAGGTTCGATTCCTGCCCTTTTACTTCTCAAAACGATGTCAGATGTTCTAGTATAAAATATAAAATTGAAAATTTTAACCCCCGCCGCCATTAATCATAATCATCTATCTAACAGCATCTCATTGAGACTATTTTTATTATGTGCCCAAACACGCTATATCTGCTGTAGTTTCTGAAGAATTAAGCATCCCGCAGACTTTTTGATGGTATAGGATCAGCTCAAGGTTAGTATGTCATGGGAATGTCACCGATGTGACAGTACACCAAATTTCAAATAAATCGGTTCTGTGAAAGTTAGTAAAACCTTTTGTCATGTAGAAAAAGAGCTGATAGTTATCAAACGCCTGAACTGATCTTCATAAGGTCTGGTGGTTAAGTCTGTTCTGGTGGTTCGCTTCATACATTACCAACAGGTCTCAAGCTGTTGTGTCCATTAACTATACATCAACGTGGATGGGAGTGCCTAGTGGAGTTCCCCAGGGCTCTCTTCTTGGGCCGCTGCTTTTTACTATTTTTATTTCGGACATCGGAAACCTGCTTTAAGCACTCAAAGGTTCTATGCTTCGCATGAAATTTCAAGCATAAATGATGCAAAGCTGTTACAAGAAGACATATCTAGGTTAGATGATTATTGTAATTGTAATAGGCACCATCTCTAAATGCTCAACCATTACTTTTTCAAGAAAATCACTACCCATAATTTATGATTACTTTCTTAAGTGTCACAAATTGCAGCGGGTTACTAAGGTTAGAGATCTTGGGATTGTTTTGTATGGTAATCATATAATTAAGACGCTAAGTTAACTGATAACCTTTATTTATTAATTAACTACAATGCAAGTCAACCACACGGATCTGCATTCATGATCGCGTGTCCTAGATAATAATTATATGATCCAACCACATAAGGCAGTGTTGCCAGTGCTGTACTATCATATAGAACATCCCCCCTTTTACACTTCAATCAATAATTTAATTGATAATCCTTATATCTAAAGGGTGTCCTGATTACACGTCCTGATCGCGTGGTCACCCTACTGTTAGAGTTTTGAGACATTCCTTGTTCCTCTGTTGCATCGCTAGTCAAACATTGTTCACGCAATTCTTTACCTTTATTATTATAAGAAAAATAAACTGGTTTGGAACTAATAACTAACTTGTTTTTACTAGGATTTATGAACTTTGAATTTCTCACTAATACCCTATCCTGCTCATTTTTTACAATAAACGCCCTTGGCTTATTCTCACATTTATTTACAATCCTTCCTTGCTCCCACAATTTACTCCTATAATTTTGTACCCTTACATTATCCCCTATCCTCAATTCTTTTTTAGGTTTACTTGTTTTATCATAATTTTTCTTTGATTTATCTTTGTGATTTTTTAAAATTTCTAATACATTTTCAGGTACTCTGGGTTTCAACATATCCATATTACATGGCAACATAGTTCTCAAGTTTCTACTCATTAATAACTCTGCAGGACTGTATTCTAAATTACTAAGTGGTGTAGTTCTGTAAGTTAACAAAGCCATATTAAAATCTGTTTTGGTTTCTAAGCATTTTTTCATTATACTTTTTACAATCCCAACTCCTTTTTCTGCTAGGCCATTTGACTGTGGGTAGTGTGGGCTTGAGAATATCAACTGAATATCAAATTCTAATGCAAAATTTCTAAATTTAAAACTATTAAACGGCATATTATCACAAACTATAAACTTAGGAATGCCATGAGTGGCAAACACATTATTCAAACTATTAATTACTGAAATAGCAGTCTTATCCTTAAGTTTTTTAACCTCTATCCATTTTGAGTAATAATCTATCACAATTAGGTAATCTTTTCCCCTATAAAAACAAATATCCATGCCCAACTTGTAAAATGGAATACAAGGAACCTCATGACTTACTAATGGTTCTTTACAATTGCTGTTTCTAAACTTTTCACATACTTTACAAGATAGAACAAAATTTTCTATATCCCTTGACATGCCCACCCAAAACAAGGATTGTCTGATGCGTTTTTTACACTTGATAACACCTAAATGTCCAGTGTGCACAATTGTCATCATTTCTTTTCTTAAACTTGTTGGTATCACAAGTCTATTTCTATAGTATATTAAATTGTCTTTTACAGAAATATAATTTTTTAATTTATACAATACTTTTAATTCTTTTACAGTAATTTGCTTATCACTTTTGGGCCATTCTGTTTCAAACCAAGAGAAAATTTTTGATAAATTTGGATCATTTTTACTTGCTGTTATCAATTGCAATAATCTTTTATCTGAAATGGACAATGCAGAATCACTTCCATACACCTTTTCAGTGTTAATACTATGAACTAACTCTTTTAAAGAGGCATCTACTTTAGCATTATTTTTAAGAAAATTTCTAGACAAATAGTCTGCTATGAACATTTTACTACCTGGAACATAGTTAATTTCAAAATTATATTTTACTAGTTTTAATACCATTCTTTGTAATCTACAACTTATTTTATTTATATATTTGTTAACAATTGATACAAGTGGTTTATGATCAGTTTCAACAACAATTTTTCTACCGTAAATAAACTGATGATACTTTTCTAGAGAGGCGCATATAGCAAACAACTCCTTCTCTATAGGCGCCCACCTTTTTTGACAATCTGTGTAGCTTCTGGAATAAAAAGAAATAGGTTGTCCATTTTGTAGTAAACATGCCCCTAATGCATCTTTAGAACTGTCAGTTTGTATGACTACTGAACCCTCTTTTGTCAAAATGCCTAAAGTCGGAGCACAACTAAGCCTCTGTTTTAATTCCTTAAATGCCTTTTCTTGTTCGAAGTCCCAAACCCATTCAATGTCTTTTTTCAACAAACAGCGGAGTGACTCTGTAACTTTTGAATAATTTGGTATGAATTTACTAATATAATTTGTCATTCCTAAAAACTTTTGTAATTCTTTAATATTTTTTGGTGGATTTAATTCTGTAATAGATCTTACATGATCAGGAGATCCTGACTTGTATACCTGACTTAGAAACAATCAAACCTACATATTTTACAAATGGTAATTTATATTGTATTTTGTTTTCATTGAACTTAACATTATATTTTCTGGCCTTTTCTATTACTTTATTTAATATTTTGTCATGCTCTTCTAAATCTTTTCCTCCTATAATTACATCATCATAGTACACATAAACACCTTCGATGTCATCAAATATTTGCGAATTAATTTTCTGCATCACTTCAGGAGCTGAGGAAATGCCAAAGGGCATCCTCAAAAATCTGTATCTACCAAAAGGAGTGCCGAAAGTACATAATTTATGTTTATCTAATAATTCAATTTGAAAAAACCCATCTTTTAAATCTAGAACGCTAAAGACTTTTTTACCTGCTAAACTATTATAAATTTCTTCCGGAGATGGAATTTGATACTTTTCTCTTATTATGTTCTTGTTTAATTCTTTCGGATCTTAACATAATCTTAAGGATTTATCAGGTTTTTCAACTATTACTAAATTATTACACCACTCGGTGGGACCTTCCACTTTTTCAATTACATTTCTTTTTTCATAATTAATCAAAGTTTCTTTTAACCTATCCTTAATGGCTACTGGAATTCTTCTGATGGGTTTTGCGACAGGCTGTGCATCTTCCTGTATTTGTATCTTGTACGCTCCTATAAGTCCTAATCCTGTAAAAACATCTCTATTATTATGTATAAATTGATCTTTTTCTGTACAATAAGCCCTATTAATATTATTAATTTTCTTTATTAATTGAAATCGTACGCAATCAGACAACCCTAAGACTGGTGTAGCTTGCATGTCTATTACAATAAATTTTATTACATATTCTTTACCTCTGACTGTACAATTCAATGTAACTTTCCCCTTAGGGTGTATTTTTTGACCATTATACACAATTAATATTTTATTACATTTTTCTAATTTATACTGACACTTATTATTAATTTTATTATAAATTGTAATAGGCAAAGTGTTGCAATCTGCTCCTGTGTCCAGTTTGCAATTTATTTCCACATTATTTACTTTTATTGTTTCTAACCATTGCAAATTATTTATGTGATAATTGTAACTCACACTATCTAATTTGAACTCATTTTCATCTTCACTGCTCTTGTTTTCCATTGCATGAACTACTTTTTTGTTTCTCTCTCTCTTTTTTCTCTCTTTATATTTTTGGCCAAACACTGTTTGGCAAAATGATTATACTTTTGACAAAACGCACAAACTTTCCCATATGCTGGACAACTACTGATGGGGTGAGAGCGGCCACATCTTGAGCAATTATTGATCATTTTTACATTATTTACCTGTTTATCGCTACTCAAGAGATCTACTTTTTCTTCTAAATTATTATCTAAATTCATTATTTGTCTTTTACCTTCTGCCGCTGCTCTACACATTTTTATGGCTTCTTCCAGCTTTATGTCCTCCACCCTCAGGATACTTTCTTTTAAACTCCTGTCATTTAATCCCACTATAATCATCATAGTTACCATCCTTTCTTCTAATTCCCCTAAATCACACTTTTTGCCAGCACTTTTTATTCTGGTAATAAAGTGTTCTATTGGCTCATCTTCCTTCTGTCTTAAATTTAAAAACTTATAGGTATTTATTAATGTACCTTTCCTGGGCTGTACATACTGTTCTAAGGCATTTAGAAGGTCATCCAATTTTAAAATTTTCTTATTAAAAGTATTGTAAACTTCCACAGCTTCTTCTCCTGCAGCATTCAGAAACAACGCTATCTTTCGTTCCTCCTCTGCATGCTGTAGATTTGCAGCTGTTAAATATATGAGAAAGGACTGCTTAAACCTTTCAAAATTTACCTGATCTCCTGTCAGAATTAATCCACGTGGTGGTTTTAGACCCTCCATCTTAGCTTATTTATTTTGAGGTTGTTGTACCGAGGTATTCACGTTCCGCGTTAAGTGCTAAGTTTTCACCTGACACCATGTTTTGTATGGTAATCATATAATTAAGACGCTAAGTTAACTGATAACTTTTATTTATTAATTAACTACAATGCAAGTCAACCACACGGATCTGCATTCATGATCGCGTGTCCTAGATAATAATTATATGATCCAACCACATAAGGCAGTGTTGCCAGTGCTGTACTATCATATAGAACAGGGATAACTCTTGATGAGAAGCTTATATTTCAAGACCACATTAATAACATATGTAATAAAGCCTTAAAAATGCTAGGGTTCATTATGAGATCGTCTTCGGATTTTAATAACGTAAAATCACTTAAAATTCTATATTGTACTTTTGTACGCAGTGACTTGGAATATTGCTCCCAAATTTGGAATCCATGTTACAATGTCCATGTTGATAGGATTGAGCGCGTCCAAAAAATATTCCTACGTTATCTTAATTTTAGGTCAAGAACTAACATAAAGGACTACATTCAGGCTTCTAGGCACCACCGCTTATTACTATTATCTGAAAGGCGATCAACTGTTGATATAGTTTTCTTATCCAAACTCCTACATAACCACATCGACTGTCCTACACTCCTCGGTAAGCTAGCTTTCTCCGTGCCAAGCCGCAACTTTAGGCGCACTACATGTAAGGTTTTTAATTTGCCACCAGTATGCAGCAATTACAAACAAAACTCATTTCTCTGGCGAGCCTGTCAAACTCAATAAAAATGTTCATGTGTGTGACTTGGACCTGTACCTTATGAATCATAACAGAGTAAAAAATATATTAGAGTAATTCTAAATTCTATAATAATGAAAGTGGGTGACACTCTATATGTATAATGGTACCTATCGCATATTATGTCTATTTATTTCCTTGCTATTGTTTTTATTTAAAGTTACAAGTTACATTGTTACATATTCTAGTATATAATCAGCACACGATGTTTTTTTCTGATTATAAACCTATATCTTGTTCCTCACACTGTAAATTGCAACTCATATAATTCTAACTGTGGATACTTTATAAGACTATAATCTAAGACTATTCCTAATTTAGTAATATTTTTTGTTTACAAATTGTTGAAGTAGTCATAAGTTTCCCTAATAAATAAATGAATAAATAAATTATAGCTAAGAACCCTCCTAATGACGTCAGCCTTCAAACAAAAAATAAACAAATCAGACAGACACACAAATACACAGACATACACATCGAACATATAACACCCCTCTTTTTTCGACGGGGGTTAAAAATGCATCTGTTAGATATACGATATCCTCATTACAAATGGACTGCGTTGAAATCGGATATCCAAGATATAATAAGTACCTACATCATATAATACACGAATGAAGCTTAAAAGTTCACTTCAATAATGGGCCTTAATACAAAGGACTAAGATCTAAGTGCTTAGCTAAAAATCTGCTGTGATGTCTATCTATTAATAATGTTTATCGTAGGTATCAATTTGCTTTGTGTAATTATTATGTGTAATTGTTTAGTATGTGGTGGATAACTGTGTTATTGATGAACAATAAAAGATCATTCGCTATATATTTTTGAGGTAGCTGTTTTCTTTAAATCTAACCCAAATTTATTTCAAAATGTTTCATCAGTCAGTAATCGTAACAGACGAGATAATACAAAAGTAGTCGTACCGAAAGTTAACACTACTTTATTGCGAAAGAGTGTATCTGTGTGAAAAGAACTCAATCTCACTGTTTTTAAAAAGAGACTGAAAGATTTTTTAACTAATAAGTGTTATTATCATGTGAATGACTTTTTAAATGATAGAACATTTTTTTGATTATAGATACAATTTGACTGTTTTAAATTGACATTTTATTTTCACTTACTATCGTTATTATCATCATTATTGTTTTTATTAAATACTGAACAATTTGTACGCCGTATTATGGCAAAAACATGTAGGACGAAATCTGTTAATATTGTGACCTCTGCATTTTAATGTATACTCATGTTTTGACAAATAAATGCATTATGATTATGATTATGAGGTCATTTTACTGGTCCATTAGCGCATATAATAGATATATATATATATATATGTGTGTGTGTGTGTGTGTGTGTGTATAATCATGTAGAGGCGTAGCTACCGCCGTATCAGCCGTATGAATGACTAATTGACTAGCTGTGCCCGCGACTTCGTTCGCGTGGATGTCGGAAAATAGCAACATGTCGTACGTATGTAGGTGGTTAGGTTACATGATTTTACTTGAGTATTTGTTTGGTTAAGGATGTTTATGAAAACACCTTCGCAATCAATGCATCATCTTATAACAAATGATCAGTAAGAAAAATTGTCACGTGTCCTCCCCCCTCATGATCGCCTCTACCGCGCCCACCCGTCTTGGATATCATAAATGATGATATCTGTTAGATAATCATTCAAATCAAGATCAAGCTTTAAAGAACAATTTTTATTCAAAATTAATATGATGAATAAAATGTTTATTTAGCTAAGGAACAATATCTGAATATCATGTTTACAAAAAGCTTTCGCAAATAATGCATTATTTTAGAACAAATTGGATTACCAAACAAGGTTATAGTGAGTCTACCTTCAAAAATAGACATATAATAATAATAATAAATCTTTATTTCAGACCACAATTGGATCCATAGTAGTTAGTAGATATACAATCTTACTTACAAGACTATTGTTAGTGATTTAACATAATATTAACAATAATTGCTTTCGTGGATATTTTTAAACTTTAAAAGAAGAACAACTCCGACACAGGTACATGATTTCGATGTAACTTTAACCGCTTACGCAGCAACGAAAGCTCGATCACCCTAAACACGGCTTGCTAGAAAATAAATTAGAAATCCCGAAAAAAAAACAGCTGCTATATTGCGTTTAGGGTTATGAGCACTGCCACCTGCCTCCATTTCCATGAACGTCCCCCTAACATCCTGTATAATTCCTTAATAAATTGGACTATTCAACACAAAGAGATTTTTTAATTTGAATCAGGGGTTCCTGTATATTTTCCGAATTTGTGGAAAATAGTGCCATACTCAAACTTAGGCAACATCCCAATTGTGTCTGAATGTGTCGCTTGACAGGATAAAATCCTTATTGAAATGTTGAATGAATCGCCTCGCCGATAAGTGTCTTTCACTTTGTCCAAGACAAGTTTGGTAGTCAAGGCTGCTGACGGCTAAGGGGTCATACAAGACGTTGATGCAAGTGCGCTTAAAAATACTTCGTGTATTATATTTACTTTCACTATGTTTGTTACTTTTTCAATTTAATTGCAGGGGTATTAATCAGTGGTGGGTCCAAATCCTTTTTAACGAATTCTAAACAAAATCAAAATTAAATAAAACGTGAAATATACTTAATGGTAGGCCCGTGTGTAGGGGTCGTCTAGGTAGGTACCACCGCCTTTGTTTCGGATTGAAGGGAAAGGCAGCAAGTGTAATTACTGGGCATGAACGGCATTTCTTAGGCCTCAGGATGACAACGCACCTGCAATATCAAGCGATTTTTCCTTGTTATTGCAGGTGTCTATAGGCGGCGGTAACCACTCACCACCAGGTGGGCCGTCAGATTGTTTGTCGTCTACCTAGTTGCGTAAAAAAAAACAAAATAATCGTAATAACCGTACACTCACAGGTAATAATCTAGCCCAAGTTAATATATCCTATTCCCATTTTCTTATAGGTACTTAAAACCTAAACTATTTTTACATGAAAAAATAAACTACTATTCTGTTGAATAGTCATCGAAAAGCATTGATTCAAAAATAATTAAGTTTTTTTATGGATAAATTATTCCCAATTTGACGCTTTCGTTACATGCGCAAAGCAAATAATAATTATGCAATGGTCGATCCCGGATGTGTCAATGTTTGTAAGTAATCTCGAGCTCCTCCGTGCACCGTGGGAGCCGCTGGTCCCGGTTGTTCCTGCAACCGCTTCTACCCACCAACCCACATTGGGCCAGCGGGGCGGAGTTCTGGCCCAAACTCCTCTTGTGTTTCTCCCGTGTAGGAAGGCCTATGCCCAGCAGTGGGTCGTGTATAGGCTGGTGATGTGATGTGTTACGTGCGCGTTCGCTATTGTTGTCATAATCATAATCATTTAATTTGCTTAAACAATATTTAAACAAAAATTAAAACCCATCCCCTAGGAACATATTTTTGGAATCGGTGCTTCACTATCTATGGTTTCTGGAAACAACTTAGCACCAATTTTTGTTTAAATATTTTTTTTTTACAATTTTTAATCATAACTTTTGAAAGCCAAAGCTAGATGGGTGACCTTGAGCTTAAATTGATTTCTACTATCGTATCATTTCACTAAAAATTAAAAGGAAAGCAAAAATCCGCAATGTCGCATATGTAGACGACTTCATTTTTCCAGTTTTTTTTATTTAAAAACCAAACTACCCAATGGATTTTCAAAATTTTTTTTAGGGGACCAAATGGGAACTATTCCGCATCGAACAAAAAAGAATCATCAATATCGGTTCACCCAGTCAAAAGTTCTGAGGTAACAAACATAAAAAAAAACATACAGACGAATTGATAACCTCCTCCTTTTTTTGAAGTCGGTTAAAAACCTAATAAATATAGATGTTGACATGAGATTTAATGCCCATACATGTTTCGCCATCGTGGCATGCAAAGCTTTAGTAAGTAGGTACCTATCAAGCATTTATTACATGACAATTATATTAAAATCAAATACAAAATTTAAAATAGTCAAATGTTACATAAAAATTGTCAAATATATTAATGAGTCTTTACACATTATGTCAAGTCCATATTCATAAATAATTATTTGTGTAGAAAATAGTAAGATTAAAATAGTCAAATGTTACATGAAAAATGACAAATATGAGTCTTTACACATTATGTCAAGTCCAATCATAACTAATTATTTGTATATAAATTTCCCGAATCAATATAATCTGGATATCTTTAAGGCCAGAGTGTACAAGCATCTTCTAGGCGGGCGTGTATAGGCCTCATCTTCGCTTCACATCAGGTGAGATTGTGGCCAAACGCTTTGCCTATCATACATAAAAAAAAACTGTAAATTCCTTCACGTTATAAAATACATGCTGCCGTAATCTGTCATGCGGCGTTATACCACCGGGGGACTATGACAATTGAAAAATCAATTGTGTCTGGAATTCTATTAATCTAGAAAATCTAGATTAAGAAAGCAAAGGACTCATTGTCTATGCAAATATTTGCATAGACAGTGAGTCCTTTACCATTATTAATCTGTGCCTTTACTTTCTTTAGGTAATTTAATATAGAATGAAAGAAAGAAAGAAAAAGAAAGCATTTATTAAGTGACACACTATTGTTTACTTTACATTAAAAAATCTGAAGACTAAAGTAATAGCTGTGACACTAAAAGGAGCACCACTCAGCATATGCCGGTTGTCACAGATATCCGACGCTGGTCTTCCGTGGTCGCCTAAATTTTTGTCGCCTAAAAAGGAAGCTTAACAGTCATCGCAAGGCAACTCTTACTGTACAGGCTAGATATGGACTTATGAGAGAATACTATGCTGTTTGGATTTCTACCTGAACGTGAATAATTTCCTTTGATGTTTTGAAAAGAATTTGTCTTTCTTCTTTGCGTCCGGGAAGTCTTATATCTATACCTATCCCTCTCTGTCCCAATTCAAAAGGTATATTATAACCTTAAACAACAGATTACGTGATTTATAATGTCGTTTATGTAAACGAGCATAAGTCTTGCATGTATACACTTGTTTATGAATCACAACAGGGTAAAGTATTGACGTACAGTCGACATCAATCGTAACAGTTCGTCCTTCAGACTGCCCTTACTACCTTCGCAATAAGGGCGGCTTCGTAGTGCAACTGTTAAACTTCGTGTGATGTCAGCTGTAGAACGTTAAACAAAAGAAACTTTCCGTGTGTCGTGAGAAAACGCATTATACAGAAAAGAACAATCGTGCTATGATTTCTGTGGCGTGTGGTTAAGTCGATCTAAAGAGTAAAACTACGCCATGAATTCTGGCGCGTCCTGCGTCTGGGGAACCAAAGCGCGGTCACCACAACGAGCTTTTTTTATTATCTAAATTTTATTTAGGGGCTTTCATCCAGTATCAGGCATGTCAGCCCCATCGTAACCTAATAACCTATTTGGTAGCATATTTCCGCACAGCGGGAACGGGAAGAGTCAATGGTGCAAAAATATATCTTTTTGCAGATTCAGAATCTTCTGACAAAATACCTATAAAGGCCTATATGACATTAATTAATGTTATATCTCGCTAACCCTCCTGCTCTTATATAATTACACACTTTTTCAGCATGTGTTGGACATCATGGTGTCACAAATATCGCAGTTAGGACTATTGACCACAACGAGCTGAGATGCAGACATAGAGAATAGCGCGCAGTGGTGGTGCCGTGGCCTTAGTAATTACTTGCTATGATTTCTATGGACTTTGAACATCCATCATCTTCTCTTTCGTCATTTTAGTTTTCTTTGTTTTTGTTTATATTTTAAATTAAAAATTTCAAACCAAACTCAATGATAGAAAATTTCGACTTCATCGTCTACTTTGCGTGCCTGTCTGGAACACAATAAAGAACTCGCAAGCGTGTAAATGGCATCCAAGCGTTTGTGAAGGCTTGGTGCTTGTAGACACTTGCCGAGTCTTAGGCAAGCGTGTGAATGTTGCATTACACTAATCCCTGCATAGCTCCACGACTGCGGGAATACAAAACTGCATATTTCCCGCTTTCAAAAAGACTGCGACGTGCTATTGCGGTGGGTAGGGTCGCCAGAGCTCAATGACAATGCGTTATGTTGGGAACAACTCGTCCCTAGTTTATCTTGATATTCACAGGTAGGCAGCGCGTGAGTAGTGCCCGTATGTAGGGTGGTCTGGGTAGGTACCACCTCCTTTTTTTATTTCAGCCGTGAAACAGTTCGCTGTGTTACGGACTGGAAGGAAAGGTAGCGAGTGTAATTACTGGACATGGATGGCATTTCATCTCAGGCCTCAGGATGACGATGCACCTGCAATATTAAGTGATTTTCCCTTGTTATTGCAGGTGTCTATAGGCGGCGGTAACCGCTTACCATCAGGGGGGCCGTCAGCTTGTTTGTCATCTAGTTGTATAAAAAATAAGTTGCCGCGAGAGTCTCGCTGCGGTAACCGCTTGCCACCAGGCGTCCCGGAATAGATGATATGGTTATTAACTTAGATCATCTGAGGTTATTACCAGGGGTCGTAATTAGGTACAGTTATTTATGTACCTGCATCGAAATGGTGGTGGACTGGACCATATCCCGCCAATATTCATTCGTTTCTGTGCTCCGGCTTTGGTTACTCCTTTAACCATTATTTATAATAGGTCATTGAATGACGGAGTATTTCCAGAGCTGTGGAAGACTACTAAAGTAACACCCATACACAAAACTGGTGACAAAAAAAATGTTACAAACTATAAACCAATTAGTGTATTAAGTTGGTTTGGCAAAATATTTGAATCTATTGTTTATCAGCGCCTTTACAGACATGTCAGTCCATTATTAAGTGTGAAGCAACATGGCTTTGTAAAGAGTAAATCCACTAAAACTAATCTTTTAATATACACAACGTTTTTGTGTGATTCATTTGACTGTAGAAAACAAGTTGACTCTATATACACAGACTTTTCTAAAGCCTTTGACCGTGTTGATCATTCGATACTCTTGGCAAAGATGCTCCACTTGGGTGTGCATGGTAGTTTGTATCGTTGGTTCGCCTCCTATCTTCTAAACCGATCACAACTGGTAACTTTGAGCGGCTATGATTCTGCGCCATTTATTCTTAAGTCTGGGGTTCCTCAGGGCTCTAATTTGGGGCCACTTTTATTCCTAATATTCATTAATGATTTGTTAAGCTTAATCAAAAGTGAATGTTTAGGCTTCGCCGATGATTTAAAAATATACCGTCGTGTTGAAAATTTAAGTGACTGTAGGGCCCTTCAAAATGATATAGACTCGATTGCTAGATGGTGTGATCTCAACCATATGTTCTTAAATATAGAGAAGTGTAGAGTGATCTCCTTTACAAAAAGTAAAAATCCCATATTATACAATTATAGAATATCTGGATGCAAACTTGATCGTGTTGACGTTATTAGAGATTTGGGAGTCTTTTATGATGAAGGCCTCTCTTTTAGGTTTCACTTTGATCATATATGTAATAAAGCCCATAAAATGTTATCGTTTGTTATTCGTAATGCTAAACCGTTTAGGGATACAAAGTCATGGGTGTTATTGTACACATCATTGGTACGGAGTACTCTTGAATACTGTTCTTCCATTTGGTCTCCTATCTACGGTACTCATACAGACAGAATAGAAGCTGTTTAAAGGAGATTCATCCGAGCACTTTGTGTGAAAAACGGAATAAGAAAGAAAATAAAGGACTATTCTGAACGCCTAACACATTTTAATATGCACTCATTGGAAAAACGTAGAATTGTCAGTGATCTATGTACTCTCCGTCAGATTGCCAACGGATCTTATGACGGTAGCTTGCTGTTGAAGCTGCATTTTGCAGTGCCGACTCGGTCTGTGCGTAATCCTAAATTGTTTTATATGCCAAAAAATGATCCTATATGCAGAATGTGTCATTACTATAATAAAATATGTTCGGAATGCGATATATTTAACGATACTCCTCAGGTGTTTAGGAGGGCTATCACTTCAATCACTCCATAACGCATAGGTTAGTTAAATATAGTATTACTTATTAAGTTTGAGTATTTTATTGTTTATTGTTTACTGTCAAAGTACTTATTGAAAGCTGTGCACTTTTGTAACTGGACCTCAGGTTCACCTTCAGTCTTTCAGCTACTTTTATTTGTAAAATTGTTTTAATCTGTTGTCTGTAATTGTGCCTATGAATAAAAAAATAAAAAATAAAAATAAAAATGTGGTTCTTCCTGGGATTTCAAATTTTGCAACTTCGGACATCCGATGTTGTTGATGTAGAAATGGCAACGTCGCGCGTGCAGTCGTTAAATTGTGTAAAAGTAAATAAGTTTTTTATTTAATAAGTCATGCTATTTTTCTGCTATTTAAAATTAATCTTGGGATTTCAGGCATTTCCACTTTCTTCTTTCGCTGTATGAAATCAGTGTAAGTACATAAATAATTCTACCTAATTCCGACCTAGTAATATTTAAAGCTTTATTAACCGACTACAAAAAAGGAGGTTTTCAATTCGACCCGTATGATGTTAAATAGAGACAGCTTTTGTGTATGTTACTCTACCAGCTTCAATTGAAACTATGGGTGCGAAATTTCTTAAGTGTATGTATGTATGTTTGTATATTTGTATGTTAGTATGTGTCCTCGCAATCCTCAAATTCGGATTTAAATATTTCTTTTTCGTTACACTTGGCCCCCAATTCTGCTATTGTATTTTGATCTGAAACGAATCAGAAACGCTTTAGTTACCACGTTTTTGTATTCTGCTAACTCAGTGCAATCGAAACGTAGTCGAAACGCATCAGTTTGGTATTCTACTGACAAACACGTAACGCAAACCGTTCGGTTCAATCCT
Source organism: Nymphula nitidulata (assembly GCA_947347705.1). NCBI lineage: Eukaryota > Metazoa > Arthropoda > Insecta > Lepidoptera > Crambidae > Nymphula > Nymphula nitidulata. The sequence continues at coordinate 7,115,540 of OX374645.1, read as the reverse complement.
TGTTGACCGACTTCAAAAACGAGGAGGTTCTCTAAAAAATAACGTCTTAAAAATAAGAAAACTTAAGATTATTGGTAAACGATAACTTGTATTCAATAGGATGTTACTATAAATAGTAGATATCATTAATATCCACAATTGGGTAGTTGACAACTTTTTTTTTATTTCATAAATAAGAAGTTTATAACGCTTATAGAAATATTGCAAAAGAAATAGTATGTCTAAGATCAATAGTTTCACAGATATAGTGGTATGTTTGATGTGTTGCGGCGCATCGCCCAAAAACGCTCCATAGAAAATCTACGGAACAGGTTACGTCACATGTTCCCATATTACTGAGAAATGTATGGGCATACTGACAAAATTGACAATAACTATGTATTAAGTAGGTTTTTATTGATAGTTGTCATAATAATAGTTGTTTTAATTGATGTCAGCAATCTAATATCATTCACATTTTTGATAAATATTGAAAAAAAAAATCACCTTTTTTTTAATTTTCAAAACAGTACAACTTCAACAATATTCCATATCTTTTAAGTTTGAATTGTTTTTATGGGTAACAGGAGCGTATATTTTCCGAATTTGTGAAAAATATCTCCAATTTCAAACTTAGGCAACATCCCAATTGTGTAGAAGCGTTTTATAGTAATCCTTATAGATTTTTTTTAATAATTTGTGTATTTTCGCTTAAGTACTTTACAGGCGCGATCGCTATTTTGTCTTTTTTAACCGCCTTCAAAAACGAGGAGGTTCTCAATTCGGTTGGTATGTTTTTTTTCTCTGTATGTACACCGATTACGCCGATATTTCTGATCCGATTTACGTGATTCTTTTTTTGTTCGATGCAAAATAATAACTGCCATTTGATCTCATAAATTTTTTTTCAAAAGCTGTTTGGTAGTTTGGTTTTTAAATGAGAAAAAAAAACTGAAATGAGAAAGTCAACTACGTATGCGGTTTTTTTATATATACAACTAGATGAAAAACAAGCTAGTAATTACTAAAAATTGTGAAAAACAAATTAAACAAAAATTAAAACCGACTTCAAAAAACTGAAAAGGATAAAATAATTAAATGTATGTAGGTACTCATCACCTAACTAGAAACATATTTTTTGGAGTTGGTGCTAAGTTGTTTCCAGGTGAAGCACCGACTCCAAAAAATATGTTTCTAGGTGATGAGTAGCTACTTAAATTAAATTATTTTATCCTTTTCAGTTTTTTGAAGTCGGTTTTAATTTTTGTTTTTTTTTTTGTATCCTGCAAAATATTTGACATGTGTGGCAGCCGAAACGCCTTGAATACTTCTTTGGTTGAAACAGCTGTCAACTCACATAGCTAATCACGAATAAACATGCTGCCCGTGATATTACGGCATCACTATACCGGACTAATCGCTCTTTTATATCTAACTTAAACCACAGCTAAAACTATGTTTACATAATATTTCTCTATTCATAGTGTATAACAACATAAAACATGCAATTATAAAAATTACTTACCTAGGTACCCTATTGTTGAATTAATTAAATCGTCACTTATGTAGGTAACTAAAACACCATTTAAGTACACTTATAATGTCTTCGAAATACACTTGACCAATGCAATTTCAAAGATTTAACAATCTATGCCTACAAATCTTGTATTGATAAAATAAAAACTTTTTTAAAAACACAAAAATAAATCGAGATCAAATCCTCAAAAAAGTTTTTAAACTTAATAAAACTCTTTTCACTCGGTTTAACTTTGTTTTCTTTTGTTCGTTGGATATTGTTTTATTTACACACAGAAGAGGTGGGCTTTTGAATGCGTTTACAAAAGCATACTGACAATCGCGGAATCGTTAATACTTGACCAAGGAAGTGAATCAGGGATGTCTCACGCTTTTTAATCATTTTAATTTTGATTTATTTTTTTGATACCACTTAGGTGGCAATCATACAAACGGCTCACCTAATGGTAAGCGGTTACCGTAGCCTATGGACGCTTGCAACACACGGGAATCACTTGCGCGTTGCCCAGTGGCGGATTAACACATTTGCCGTCAGTAGGCTATTAAAAATTTTGCCGCCCGTCCTGATCTCATTTCGATACCCTACCTACACGGACAAAAGAAGGTGGAAGAAAATATTTTAGAATTACAAGACTAAGAAATGATTCTTTGATTAAAAAAAATATATATGTTATGAAACATTAAGAACTCATTACATTCATTCTACAGGTTTAGAATGAATGTATTTATATTTTCTATTATAGTATATTTTCTAAATTAATGTCAAATATACATAATGTAGCGTTCCACTTGAACGCTTTCCAATTCAATGTTCCGTTTTGTTTCTCCTTATTTTTTTTTAATTAATAAATTATTTTATAACTTAGCATCGCCAACCCTAGAAACCGGGCGGCCATTAATGACATCTTGTGGAATTCACACGTCACTAGCTCTCATAGATTGCGAATCTTTTTGTAAAATGCATTAAGTTTCAACAATTATAAAATAATTTTCGAAACTAAAATAACTTTTATTGAGAAATGTTTTTTTTTCGTTTTGTTTTCTTTTTTGTTAAAAATTCAAGAGCTTAAAAATTAACATAAAATATTTTACAGCAGCACTAACACTAATGAAGTCTCAAATTGATATTATTGCTATAATTCAACCGCCTCTGTAGTGTAGTGGATGAGACCACCACAGGCCCTTAAGATCCGTGGTTGATTTTAGCGTGGGGAAGAAATTTTTCGCTCGGTCGGTGGTAGGGGCTTTTCTACTTAAAGTCTGCCGTAAACAATAATTTTGACAGAATTTTTTGGAGGTAAGATTGCAAGTTCCTCGGATTGAGGAATCCAGGTGTAGCGCGCTTCCATCTTCGGCCTTATTGTAACTTAACATCAGATGATATGAAAGCCAAGAGGTATTTCGTTGAGAATTTAAAAATCACATATTAATCTGTGGCTAAGTGCTCAAAGGAGTTAACCGGAATCACGGGGTCCTGTTGAAATATTTTTTAATTATCATTGAAGTTTGCTACAAAGACAATTCGCTAGTTAGGCATACTGCTCCATAGACGTTTTGGGTAGTTAGACGTATAGCTACTAAAACCTAGTGATCGTAAAGCATTTCAAGTACTATTCTGTAAAATCCGGTTTCACCTATGTAGTTCATAGATCATATACTAGATGGCACTGCACATTCCTTAAACATGATGCTCAGGTTTTAATGTCTCTTTTTATAATATGTTTAGAAGATCTCACTACATGACATTAAGAATTTTTAAATCACGCTATTAAGGTTTGTCATGCTATTATAATAAGTACAACACATATTTTGTTAGTAACCGAACCACAATAACATTGTAAGAAAGTTCGAAACAAACACACGTATAGTTAGTACAGACTATCATTTAACGAGCTATCGTAGCAGGTAAGGTCCGCGGATCATCTACTTTCCTGGATATTTTGGTTGGAGTATCGCTAAGCGAAAAATACTGATGAAATCGCGAGCATAGATAAAGAGGTTTATCTGTTCTGTCTGTGTAAAAAACAGATATCATAGCATTTAGACACGACAGTTAGAGACGAATTTACATATTATTATGGGATTTTTGATGATTTCAAAGAGCTTGTTTATTATTTTATATGTATGTTGAACATAAAAGAAAAGAGAAATAACGAAAATATATTAAAAACCAAATTTATAAAACTGTAAGTATGTATGGAGACTGACTAATAGAAATAAATAAATAATAATAATTAATAATTTATCAACCCCTATTGGTAAACATGTAAACATAAATAAAAACCAATATAAAACTAACTTCAAAATATTAAAAAGGCAAAAAAAAAATATGATGAGGCGGGGATCAAACCCGAGACCTTTTACGATCCGGGCGACTGCTCTTACCACAGAACATAAGAGAGAGGTATGTTCTGTGGCTCTTACCATCTGAGCTACGTAGTACTTGGGATAACACTGTGAAATTCTTCTAGTGTATCTGTATCTGCGTTATGGGCTAACGTGTACCTATTGTACTTTGTCGAAATATTTTATTTCAACACCCGAAACGAGTATTTTTACAAATACCTAACATTGGGTAAATTAGGGAATCGCTTTCATATATTTTTAATTTTTATTATAAAATTATTAAAAATATTTGAAAAATATACCTATTTGTACACATTCATATCATTACATATTTTTTTTTAAAATTCATAAAGTTATTTCAAATAATGATTTATTTATATTTTAAGTTTTTCAGATTTGATAAAATAAATAATGTTACATAAAAAGTATCTCCATCCGTCAATTTATGCGGAAGGTCGCTCTGGAGGCCAGGCCCACTCTTCCGGCCACCAAGATGGCGGCGCATCAGGCCACTGCGGAGACCATGGGATCGACTCGGGGTGCGTTGGGGGCCATGGGATCGACTCTGGGTGAGTTGGAGGCCATGGGATCGACTCAGGGTGGGTTGGTGGCCATGGGATGGTCTCTGGGTGCGGTGGAATCCACTTGCTAGTCTTCAAGTCCTGAGAAGGCCACGGCTTGTTTTCGGGCCACCATGATGGTCGCTCAGGCCAGTTGATGTTGGAAAGCTGCGGGGGCCAAGACCAACGTTCAGGCCACCAAGATGGCCTTTCAGGCCACTCGATTTCAGGGCGTTGGATCCACTCAGGGTGTTCGATAGACTCAGGACGCTGTGGGGGCCAGGCCCAACCTTCAGGCCACCAAGAAGGCCTTTCAGGCCACTGTGGAGGCCATGGAATAGACTCTGGGTGTGTTGGAGGCCACGGGATGGAATCAGGGTGTTCAATGGATTCTGGGCGCTGTGGGGGCCAAGCCCAACCTTCGGGCCACCAGGAGGGCTGGTCGGACCACTCAAGCTCAGGCCGGTGCGGAGGCCACTCGATCCAGTCAGGGTGCTCAATCGACTCGGGCCGCTGCGGGGGCCAGGACCAACCTTCGGGCCACCAGGAAGGCCTGTCAGGCCAGTTTATGCCTAAAAATATAAAAATTATTTAGCATACATTTATGTCTAAGTATAAGGGGCTGGATGAAAATAATCAAGAGGTATAATTATTGTCACAATTATGAATTGAAGGCTTGTATTTAACTGAACATCAAACTAACCTAACCTCACCAACGAAAATACTAAGGGAGCATCTAAAAACTCCGATTCGGGCATCTAATCAACTATTAGATGCCACTTCACGATTTTTGTCACCCACTTGGTATTCTTTAGCTGCTCAATTTATTATTATCCTAAATTAAATTATACGTAACATTTAATTCATATGAAGGGTAGATTATTACCTCTGGATGCCAAAGGCCACGGCTTGTTTTCGGGCCACCATGATGGCCGCTCAGGCCGGTTGATGTTAGAGAGTTGTGGGGGCCAAGACCAGCGTTCAGGCCACCAAGATGGCCTTTCAGGCCACTCAATTTCAGGCCGCTGGATCCACTCAGGGTGCTCGATCGATTCAGGACGCTGTGGTGGCCAAGTCCAACCTTCAGGCCACCAAGAAGGCCTTTCGGGCCACTGCGGAGGCCACGGAATGGACTCTGGGTGTGTTGGAGGCCACGGGATGGAATCAGGGTGTTCGATGGATTCTGGGCGCTGTGGGGGCCAAGCCCAACCTTCGGGCCACCAGGAGGGCTGGTCGGGCCACTCAAGCTCAGGCCGCTGCGGAGGCCACTCGATCCAGTCAGGGTGCTCAATCGACTCGGGGCGCTGCGGGGGCCAGGACCAACTTTCGGGCCACCAGGAAGGCCTGTCGGGCCAGGTTATGGCTAAAATAAAAGAGTTTTTTTATTATTTCATAGCGATCTTAACAAATGATCAATCAATGTATGTACATATGATGCGAACATATAATAACAATGAACTGTGAAATAGCATGGTGACAATCAAAGTTAAATTTTTACTTTAAATGTGTGCTACCTCTGGATGCTGAAGGCCAAGGCCTGTCTTCAGGCCACCATGACGGTCGTTCAGGCCAGTTGATGTTGGAGAGCTGTGGAGGCCAGGACCAGCCTTCAGGCCACCAAGATGGCCTTTCAGGCCACTCGATTTCAGGCCGCTGGATCCACTCGGGGTGCTCGATCGACTCAGGACGCTGTGGGGGCCAAGCCCAACCTTCAGGCCACCAAGATGGCCTCTCAGGCCACTGTGGGGGCCACGGGATAGACTCAGGGTGGGATGGCGGCCACGGGATAGAATCAGGATGCTCGATAGATTCCGGGCGCTGTGGGGGCCAAGCCCAGCCTTCGGGCCACCAGGAGGGTTGGTCGGGCCACTCAAGCTCAGGCCGCTGTGGAGGCCACTGGATCCAATCGGGGTGCTCGATGGATTCAGGGTGCTGCGGGGGCCAGGACCAGCCTTCAGGCCACCATGAGGGTCTGTCGGGCCATTCAAGCCTATCCGCGGGAGCAGGTAGGGCTGAAAATGTTATGGTACTTACTTATCAACATTTATGAACAATTATAATAATGTTAAAATGAAAATTAAGAATAACTTATGGTATTATTAAAGATTTTATAAGGTGGTCTACCTTTGTACTAAACTCTCTATGGTACTCACCCGACGCGAGCGCCAACCCGTAGAGCAGAAGTGCCAAAGCTGCCATACCTGGACTGCTTATGCTCCTTCATAGACCGAAACCCCATTTATACTACCACCAACAAATTCTGATTTCCAATCAAATCGCTAATAATCTTTCTTAGCAGATAATAATTAGATTAAATGCAAATCTCTTGCATTAAATGCAAACCTTGATAAAAATATTGATTGTTGCTAAGGACATTTCAAAGACAGTAAGTATTTTTTTCGAAGTTGTTGATGAGTACGTTTTCCTCAAACAAATGGTCCAGCTAGTAGGTCCAACTTCCAGAAAGCGGTAAATCGATAAATCCAACTCGTATGTGCAACTTTCGGGAAATTGCGTAAGATCTTTTAGTCCAAAACTTGAAGTTGAGAGTCTTCGACCAGTCTGTATTGCCCTCACATCGTGTTGACAGAGTTAACATACGGCTGTGACACGTGGTCGCTTACTGAGGGCCTTATGTGCAATTTCGCAGTCGCACACGAGCTGTGTCAGGTTTTTCTCTGCGAGATAGAATCAGAAATGTTGGCATCGCGACATAGCTCATAGGATTAGTAAGTTGAAGTGGCAGTGAGCAGGGCACATAGCACGGAGTTGAGGCTGGTGAAAGTTCTAGAATGGCAACCACGTACCGGAAAGCGCAAAGTGGGACGGCCTCCCGCTAGATGGACAGACGATCTGGTCAGGGTCGCGGGGAGCCGTTTGATTCTGCAGGCTGCGCAGAATGGATCCCTTTGGAAATCGATGGGGGTGGTCTTTGTTCAGCAGTGGACATCATAGGCTGGTATGATGATGATAAAGTTTTTACCGACTTTAATCTGTCAAGCGGCAATATACCACCGGTGGGCGATGACAACAGACCAATTGTGTCTGGAATCTCATGCTTGACGGGTTAAAAAAGAAAGGAGGTTCTCAATTCTTCTGGGTTTTTTAGGTATGTTAGCTCACATGTCCGTCGAATGTGGATCTATTTTGTTAATTCTCTTTGTATACGAAACTTTATATTACCAGTTTGATCCCCTACAAATTTTGTCTGTATCTGATGCAAACGTTCGCTTGAACTGACTGAACGTTGACGCAGCTATCTGTTCAAATTAGCTAGTTATTTGGACGTTTAACCGGCTGAACGTCCCGACGGCCTGGCATGAAAAAAAATATAGGGTAGTCAGTCCGAGGCTTTTTGAAGACCTACCCCCTAGGTCCTGTGCAGTCGCCGCGGCGCAAAAAACTCTCTAACCAGACATCGGAAAAATACGCAAAAAATACTGTCGTCGAGCTAATTAAATAACAATTCCAATGATATATTAAAATCTATACATAATAGTAGTATATATCTACGTAAATTGGCCGACAACTTGCCGCAGGGAGTAAGTCGGTCGTCTCCCGTCCTACATAGTCCCTCTTTTTACATAGTCGGTATGAATTTTTCTCCTTTATTTTATAGTTAATGTGTAGGTAATTTAACTAGCTTTCTATTAATACCACATTTGTATATGCTAACATCACCAGGAAAAATAAAAAAAAAATCTCTACTAAATAAAAGATGTAGATATAACACCAATAAATAATAAAAATAATAGATATAAATATTAAAAGTATTATTTCGGAACACTCAACGTGTAATTCAATGAGTGGTAAGATAATGTTGCTATAAAAACGTTAAAAAAGGATAGAAAGCGGTGGAAAAATAAGTAGGTCATACCTAGTGCTTCGGTGGCGTAGTGCTAATCGCGTCTGGCCGGACATCAGGAGACGAGGGTTCGATTCCCGGCTCAGGACGTGAAATTTTTCTAGTTTTATTTTGTTTGCAATAACTTCTCTTACCTACTTTTTATGTTGCCGCCATCTGGTAGAATCGCCGCCCAATTGGATGCCTAGTCTGTTAATTAAACGCCGGTATCCAATCAAATGCCTGGCCCGATAGTCCATTGAACTATACTCACTTAACGTTTAACGACTTGGCTGATTGAAAGGATCGTCTTGTACGGAGAAGTTTTCTTTTGATTGGTGGGTTAAAGGTTTTTTATATGACCAATTATAACTGACAACGTTTTGGTTATAGATGGTCATGAAAAAATAACCTTGAATCAATTACGGCATTGATTTTCATCTTAGGCCTCAGGATGACAACGCACCTGCAATATTCCCTGCGATTTTCCCTTGTTATTGCAGGTGCCTATAGGCGGCGGTAACCGCTTACCACCAGGTGGTTGAGAGGTGTCGTAGTGGGTTTAGCGCTCTGGCTTCGATTACGAAAACTAAGCTACTTTCACCATTGTTGAGGAAATGGATCGTATCTTAGACCACAAGAAAACAGATTCACATATTAATGATATATGTATTTCGGCAAACTTACGATAAACAGATTGACAGACGTTGCGAGCAATCAAGTGACACAACTTTATTTTTTTATAAAAAGGTTCTATATAAAATCAGTACTTTAACACACCTCCTTGATTTTATACAGAAGCCAACCAAAACAACTTTAACATAAATAATTGTACAACATAATATAGCACATTTAACAATAACAATGCTTTTCATTTAACATTTGAAAGTTCCCTAAGTTTGTGAAATTTAATCTTCTTTAAGGCCTTTGTTAACATGTCTGCTAACTGTTCCTCGGTATGGATCTTAACTACATTAATAATCCCTTTTTTCTCATAGTCATATACAAAGTGGTAGCTTATGTCAATGTGCTTAGAGTTTTTGCAAAACTTTCCGTTTTTCGACAACGCAATAGCTCCACTATTGTCTTCATAAATTTTGACTGGGTCCCTAATCTCAACCCCTAAATCACCTAACACACCTATCAACGGAAGTATCTCTTCAACACAGTCTGCCAACGCATAATATTCAGCGTGAGTTGACGCTCTTGACACAATCTTTTGTTTATGCGACTTCCTTTTGTGTGCCGGGTCGCTCCGTTCCCTATGATATGGTTGAGCGGAGCGATGGCTGGCACATGCGTCATACTTGTGAACAGGTGCCACTAGTGGAAATGGTCATCTCTAAGCTTCCTTGATTTTGTAATAATTTACCTTATATTCATCAATAGTATAATTTTTGAGGGATTTTTGAGGTATATGGCATTATAGGATATTATATATAAAACAATACAATTATTATTGTAATGACGTGCTCAGACAAGTGTTTAAAATTAATGAAAGATGTTTAGCTTTATTAGGTCTTTGTATATTAATTGTTGACCTTTGTGTATTGTAATACCTATATTGTGATGGTGCATTGTCGGACAGCCTTTAAATACAGTAAATATTCTTATCATTAGGTACTTATTGGTACTTTAATATACCTTTTTTATATTCTGTGCGACACTGCGCTACTAAATACTATTACTGTGTAATTAAACATTGTAACTTAATGATTGAAAAGAGTGACTACACGAGTTTGTTGCCGGAATCTTCTCGGTAGTTCAACTTTTGGAACCGGTGTAAATTCAGACAGACTGACAGACAGACTGACTGACAGACAGACTGACTGACGGACAGACAGACAGACTGACTGACGGACCGACGGACCGACGGACCGACAGACAGACCGATAGACAGACTGACATAACATTCTTAGCTTACGTAGATGCAGATAAGACAGAGAGACAAACATTATGAAATTGTTAGTTAGTTAATATTATTTTTATGTGATAGACTTAAGGGTTCTTTTGTTGACGATTCGAAAGTGCTTCTTGGGGGCCTAATTGAATAAAAATATTTTCATTTTCATTTTTTCCTTTTTATTTTCCATAATATAGGATTATTAAAAACTCTTATCAAGATTCCCGTCGTTGATTTCCTGTCGCACTTGTCTGCAGCCCAATCTGCATCTACATAAGCATCCATTTGCTCATCAAACTCAGAATTATAATTCATCTTCAAGTGTCTCGTATAGTATAAATATTTTAGAACTCGCAATGCATACTTGTAATGAGTATCGCTGTTGCTGTTTTGAAAGCGACTCAAATAATTAACACTGTATGATATGTCTGGTCGTGTCCCACTTGCAACATATAGAATAGCTCCTATCAAGTTTCTATATTTCAATGTTGCAGTAACCTCTTCACTTGGTTCAATGCTCAAGTTCTGTTCCATTGGTGTTTCAAAGTTCTTTGATTCCACCACGTTATATTTTTCTGCCAAACTAACTATATCTTTTTCCTGGCTTAGTACCATTCTCCCTTCTTCTGGATCAAACTCCACATCTATTCCAAGATGCTGTTTAACTTTTCCCAAGTCCTTCATGCAAAATCGATTATTTAAAAGCTGTATTGCTTCATTCTTTTTTCCACAAATCAGAATATCGTCTACATACAAGCATAGATACATATTTACATTATTTACACATCCTGTATATAGGCAGTTATCATAACTTGATCTTTTAAAATCAATACTTGCCATGAATTCGTGAAAGCATTCGTACCAATCACGTGGGCTTTCTCTTAAGCCATATAGAGCTTTTTGTAACTTGCATACTTTATTTGTTTCGGTAGTATATCCTTCAGGTGGGTAGATATATACTTCGGACTTGATGTTGCCGTTCAAAAATGCAGTTTCTACGTCCATCTGGTCTATGTGCCATCCTCTTACGCAAGCGACCGATAATAACGCTTTCATTGTGGTCATTCGCGCCACGGGTGAGTAAATCTCTTCGTTTTCTTCATAAATTTGTTGAAAACCTCGTGCAACTACCCTTGCTTTATATTTTCCGTTAGACTTAATTCTGAAAATCCATTTTACATCTATTATTTTCTTATCAGCAGGTTTGTCAACTATAGTCCAAGTTTGATTCTTCTCTAAACTATTCAGCTCGTCCGTAATAGCTTCTTTCCATTTATTCATATCTGGACTCCTCATTGCTTCATCATATGTATCTGGTACTGATGCATCACAAAAGTTGATATAAACAACATGATCTTTATATCTGTCTGGCATCTTTATATTTCTTTTTGGTCGTGGTATTGTCACCTCCTCAGTTGAAACTTTGCTTGTTGTATCTTCTATATCTCCAACACTATCGTAAAATTCCTCATTCTCATTACTTTCGTCACCACTACTCACGATTTTAATTACTTCTCTTGTTTCTGCTTCTACGAATTTTACGTGTCGACTCACAACTATTTTTTCGTCTACAAGTACCCTATAACCCGTATCAGTTTTTAATTTCGAAGTTCGTAATTCGTCTGGAATTCGCACGTAGCACTTAGATCCGAAAATTTTTAAATTATTTGCAGTTGGTTTCCTCCCGATAAAAATTTCGTATGGCGTCTTTCTCTCAAACGTATTTGTCAGCGTTCTATTTCCCAAATATGCTGCCGTTAGCACACACTCTGGCCAGTATCTCTTATTTATCATTGCTTCTGTAAGGAGACATCTCGCTCTCTCCATTATCGTTCGGTTAAATCTTTCCGCAACACCGTTTAACTCGTGCGTATAAGGTGGGCCTAGTTTCAAATAAATACCTTTTTGCTTTGTGTAAGTGTAGAACTCCTTGTTGATATACTCTCTTCCATTGTCACACCTTATTTCTTTCACCTTCTTTCCTGTTTGATTTTCCACCATATTTACATAATCTCTAAAACAATTAAACACATCACTCTTATTATTTATCACACACACATATGCTATTCTACTATAGTCGTCGATAAACGATACAAAATATCGTTGCCCCTTGTAGCCTACAGGCGTAATCGGACCTACTACATCGGTGTGAACTATCTCCAATAAATCTGTTGCCCGCCGTCTATAAGTTCCGAAAGGAAGATTTGTCATTTTATTCATCATGCAAATCTCGCACTGCACGTAAACTTCATCCAACTTATCAGGTAACCCATCTAGTACCTTATGCCTACACATCTCTTTTATCTTTCTGAAGTTAGTATGCCCCAAAACCCTATGCCATTTTTCTATTTCTGACATAAAGTTACCACTTGTGTATGCTACTGTACCTGCATTAAAAACTACTTTATCGTCTAGTTCGTACAATTTATTTTTCTTTCTAGCAACGGCCATTAATCCTATATCTACATTACATATGTCAGCTGTTTCTCCCTTAAACTTAATTGTGTTATTTCTATTTACAATACATGAGACGCTTAGCAGGTTTCTTTTCATACTGGGTACATAATATACATTCGCAATGTTAATTTTATTTGACTTACCCCCGGCTTGACAAAACATCGTTATATTTCCAATTTTCTCCGACTTTAAACAAAAACCATCTCCTACCTTAATGTTCACTGGCTTCGGTAGTGTCCTGTACTCACGAAAATACTTCTCATCATTTACAATATGATCGCTACATCCGCTGTCCAGCAACCATGTTATGTCAGATCTCGTTTTAGTAGCTCCAGCTGTCATCGCTTCTACTTCGACATTGAATCCATGTCCATCACTTGTACTGCTGCTTTGTCCTGCATTCATGTTATTTCCTCCTCTGTAGTAGCCTCGATACCCTCTTTGTGTACCTCGACGACCGCCTCTCGCGAAACCTCTACCACGATGATGGCCACGACGTACTAACTTTGGACAATCTCTTCTGTAATGTCCTGGGCGATTACATTCAAAGCAGTTTTCATTATTTCTGGACCCATCTTGATATTGACTCGAACGCGTACTGAAGGTTTGCCCGTGTTGTTCATTCTCTTTTCTCTTTATTTCAAACAAAAGTTTCGACTTTACATACTCAACTGTCTGATCCTTTTTGGGCATCGCATCAACTATATTTACAATATGTGCAAAATTTTCTGGTAACGCCAGCAATAAATAATTTAATCTATCCTCCTCGGATACTGCTTCACCAGCATTCCTCAATTCATTAATTTGCGTTTCGAATATTTGCAAAAATTCCATTAAATCGTCGCCGTCTTTATATTTTGTTTCCAGTACTTTCCTTTTTATAAGTAACTTATTAGCACTTCCTTTCAACAGATACATCTCATCAAATTTCTTTATCATATCGTAAGCCGTATTTTCATTCATTATAATATCGAGCTGTGTATTATTTACGCCATTTACTATAATATTTCTCGCCTTTAAATCTATTTTTCTCCATTCATCATCTGTCATCTTGTCAGGTTTCTTACTAAATTCAACTCCTTCTTGGCATTCTCTCATTTCTAGAAATAACTTTAGTCTGAACTTCCACTTCTCATAATTTGCACCAGCAAATATCTGAATGCCTATTTCTCCAACCTTGACTTCCATTTTTTTCAGTTTTCCTTCTTTTGTTTTACTTCTCTGTCAGAAAAAATTCTTCGCCTTTCTTTTATTAAATATTTATTTTCTCATTAGTATTTTTCCAACGTTTTTCCAGCGCTCTGCTACCATGTTGAGGAAATGGATCGTATCTTAGACCACAAGAAAACAGATTCACATATTAATGATGTATGTATTTCGGCAAACTTACGATAAACAGATTGACAGACGTTGCGAGCAATCAAGTGACACAACTTTATTTTTTTAATAAAAAGGTTCTATATAAAATCAGTACTTTAACAACCATGGTCGATCCCAGAATGGGTCAAACTAATTTTTTATCTGTCGCTCCTCTGTACTTTGTCGTGCACGTTAAGCTGTTGGTCCTGGTTGTTACTGCAACCGCTTTCACCCACTTGGGCCAGCGTGGTATTGTGACGGCCCAAACTCCTCATGTGGTCCTTCTACACAGGAGGAACACATGAGGAGTTTTACATGGAAGTTGAAAATGATATATTGGATAATTGAAAAGAGTGACTACACGAGATTGTTGCCGGAATCTTCTCGGTAGTTCAACTTTTGGAACAGGTGTAAATTCAGACAGACTGACAGACAGACAGACAGACAGACTGACAGACAGACAGAAAGACAGACCAATAGACAGACTGACATTATAACATTGTTAGCTTACGTAGATCCAGATAAGACAGAGAGACAAACATTATGAAATTGTCAGTTAGTTAATATTATTTTTATGTGATAGACATTTTTTTGCTGACGATTCGAAAGTGCTTCTTGAGGGGCCTAATTGAATATTTTCCTTTTCATTTTCAGAAGGCCTGTGCTCAGTGTGGGACGTATGGTCATGATGGCGATGAGAACTATGTATATGGGGTATAACAAATTTAACGAGAGGCAAATATAATTGTCTTTATTTATAAATATTTTACTATCTATCTCTTATAGAGATAAGTCCTCCCTTGCATACTACTGTATACATTTATTTTATTTTTATGTTGGTGCAATAAGGAGTTATTATTACTACTATTAAGAATAATTAATTTATAAAATTACGTAGGTTTTATTTTATTTTTATCTAGGTATTTTAAACATTGTTATTTAAGTACCTATACAGATCAATCAATCACCAATTACTGATAATTATTATTACGTAGGTAGCACGTACTACCTTAGCAATTTTAATTGGGATGTTGCCTTAGTTTGAATAGCGGTATTTTTCACAAATATGGAAAAATTTCACTACTGTTACCCATAAAAACAATTCAAACTTAAAAGATAACTATTATTCTATGGAGCATATTTGGACGATGCGCCGCAACCTCAGCTCATAGAAATAAGGGATGACCAAACATTTTTTTAATACAACTAAATGACAAACAAGCTGACGGACCACCTGATGGTAAGCGGTTACCGCCGCCTATAGACACCTAAAATAACAAGGAAAAATCACTTGATATTGCAGGTGGGTTGTCATCCTGCGGCCTAAGATGAAATGCGGTCCATGCCCAGTAATTGAACTGGCTACCTTTCCCTTCAATCCGAAACACAGCGAACAGTATCACAGCTGAAACAATTAAGGCGGTGGTGTGCTGAATACTAGGTGAGTTATTACATATAGAAAATAAAATATTCTGTAGAAAAATACGCCTTTACTTTTAATACGTCAAATTTGAGAATCAACCAGAAAAACAAAAAAAACATATTTCATTTTAAAGTAAAAAAGAGTTCGTATTCCGAACATCCTCCGACACACAAAAAAAATATGTCTTTGATTTACCCGCACTCGTCATAATTAAACACTACCATTCACTAGATTCACTTCGTAGAACCAAATCGGGACGAAGGTTCGGGTCCTGTCACGGTCGCCACTTTGTGCTGAATACTAGGTGAGTTATTACATATAGAAAATAAAATATTCTGTAGAAAAATACGCCTTTACTTTTAATACGTCAAATTTGAGAATCAACCAGAAAAACAAAAAAAACATATTTCATTTTAAAGTAAAAAAGAGTTCGTATTCCGAACAGGTGGTACCTACCCAGATGACCCTACATATGGGCCTACCCTAGTAAAAACATAGTTCAATTTAACCCCACTAGTCACAAGTCTACGCGTTGACGCTAAAAATCCCCATTCGCTTTGGCTCTACAATTCTTTGGCACACCCCTTTCCATCTCTCAGAGTATTGAAATCCTTGGTATTAACATATCTAATGATGTGCAGTTCATGCTTTACATCTCTTTGAAAAACATAGCTAGCATTTTAGACACAGAACTAACTTCATAAGGTTGATTCTGAAATTTGTCGGTGCTCTGCTATGCGATTCTCAGTCAGCAGCCTTGAATTCGTGGCTGTCGGCTGCACCGTCATACTTTTGGCGTTTGTTTGACAACCGTTGGCGACACCAGCGTTCAGACGTTGAGCACGGCGTGAACCAGAACTAAAAAGTGGTTGATTTTTATATCTTTATGTAAAAAATCTATCAAATATTGAATGAAGTCATTGCGATACAATTTTTACACAACAAAAAAGAAATAAAAAAATATCGATTGTACTTCATGTCGTATAACCAAAACAGAGACAATCGTACACAGCCAACAGACCGACGTAGAGCTAAGTGAATATGGATTCACGCAGCGCAGTGCGCAAACGTCAAAACCAATGGCAGCTCGTCGTCTTTGTCAGACGTCAAAGTATCAGACGTACAAACATTTGCTCCTACCGGGATTCGAACCCGGGACCTCTTGACCGAGTAGCCTGCATTGCAAGGGGTACAGACCGCTCGACCAGCCGGTCGTCGACTTGTCTATTATATGCTTGCAGATTTATTATTTGTTGTTTAAATTAAACAGTATTTAGTGTAACCTAATAAACTAAAAATCGCTGATTTTGTAGATAGCTTCAACTACTTTTCACCCTTCGACATAATATTGTTTTTGTCCATTACGTGCGACTAGGGAATACAATCTCGTTGAAATTCCATGAGATCTCAGCCATATTTACGAGATTAATCTCGGCCAAAAATCGGACGAGATCTCGCGAGATTAACGAGATTTTGTTTACTTACGAAATGTACTTGATTTGATTTCGTTCACGTGTTCTTTGTAGCTAGTAGAACTATGAAAACTAGTTATTGTCGTCGAATATCGTGTATATAGAAAAAGGTATCAAGGATGGTGTAGCTAAATAGGGTCGGTTTCCTCAGACTTTCTGTGGTCCTTTTGTTCCTTTTGTGGACTTACACTGGTAAGCGTAGAAGCTGACAGAGCATTCTCTGCAGTTTGTTATTTTGCCTGTAAAAAAGAAGCCGTCTTCTGTCAGACCTATAATACTTCATGCTTTTTGCGGAGCTATTTCTAAAAAAATTTTAATTGATGTCGATTTCTTTAAACAATTCGGCGTCTCTCGGCTAATATGATGCTGATGATATATTACATTACCTAAATGTATTATATCCCTATCAGAAATCCTATTATTGTTATAATTTGTTAAAGAAAACTAATTCACCAAACAAACAAAATTCATCAAAATCTTACGATATTGATATTTCCAATCTCACAAGATCTCGGCTTCACCAAAATCTCGCGAAGTAATTTACCTATATGAATGATGAAAATTTTGAATGCCATGAACGAAAACGATATTGCTTTCGTAGGTGCTAGGTAACATGATACAATTATTAATACATTTTGAAATTTTGAAAGCTCTACACATTTCCAAATATATTAGTATACATAGTATTACATAAATAATATATAAGATATGAGTTAGTACAAAACATGTAATATTGGTTACAACAAACGATAACAGATGGCGTTGAACCATTTTCAATCGCGATATCATTTGTTGTAACCTAATAATATTATAATATAAATATAATTTCTATAGATGGCGTTAGGCGATTCTAAATCACGCTATCGTTTTTTGTCTTGCATTTCATTAGGTAAGCTAGCTATAAAATTTTCACTGATATTACTTACGTCACTGGAGATTATCTAAATGAAATCATAAAATTATTTCCACATTATGTAATTTTATTTATTTATAAACGAATAAACTTTATACAAAATAAGTAATTGACAATGATGCAAATTCAGTATTTGTTTCATTTCAGGTAGTGAAGGGTCAGATTATGCGGTGGGGCGCTGTGGAGGCCAGGCCCACTCTTCGGGCCACCAAGATGGCGGCGCTTCAGGCCACTGCGGAGGCCATGGAATCGACTCGGGGTGCGTTGGGGGCCATGGGATCGACTCGGGGTGCGTTGGAGGCCATGGGATGGACTCTGGGTGAGTTGGGGGCCATGGGATGGTTTCAGGGTGCGGCGGTATCCACTTGCCAGTACTCATGTCTTGAGAAGGCCACGGCTTGTTTTCGGGCCACCATGATGGTCGTTCAGGCCAGTTGATGTTGGAGAGCTGTGGGGGCCAAGACCAGCGTTCAGGCCACCAAGATGGCCTTTCAGGCCACTCGATTTCAGGCCGCTGGATCCAATCGGGGTGCTCGATCGACTCAGGACGCTGTGGGGGCCAAGCCCAACCTTCAGGCCACCAAGAAGGCCTTTCGGGCCACTGTGGGGGCCACGGGATAGACTCTGGGTGGGTTGGTGGCCACGGGATGGAATCAGGGTGTTCGATAGATTCCGGACGCTGTGGGGGCCAAGCCCAACCTTCGGGCCACCAGGAGGGCTGGTCGGGCCACTCAAGCTCAGGCCGCTGCGGAGGCCACTCGATCCAGTCAGGGTGCTCAATCGACTCGGGGCGCTGCGGGGGCCAGGACCAACCTTCGGGCCACCAGGAAGGCCTGTCCGGCCAGTTTATGGCTAAAATAAAATATTTTTTTTATTATTCCATAGCGAAATGATCAATCAATGTATGTACATATGATGCGAACATATTATATAATAACAATGAACTGTGAAATAGCATGGTGACAATCAAAGTTAAATTTTTACTTTAAATGTGTGTTACCTCTGGATGCTGAAGGCCAAGGCCTGTCTTCGGGCCACCATGATGGTCGTTCAGGCCAGTTGATGTTGGAGAGCTGTGGAGGCCAGGACCAGCCTTCAGGCCACCAAGATGGCCTTTCAGGCCACTCGATTTCAGGCCGCTGGATCCACTCGGGGTGCTCAATTGACTCAGGACGCTGTGGGGGCCAAGCCCAACCTTCAGGCCACCATGAAGGCCTCTCGGGCCACTGTGGGGGCCACGGGATAGACTCAGGGTGGGTTGGCGGCCACGGGATGGATTCAGGGTGTTCGATGGATTCCGGGCGCTGTGGGGGCCAAGCCCAACCTTCTGGCCACCAGGAGGGTTGGTCGGGCCACTCCAGCTCGGGCCGCTGTGGAGGCCACTGGATCCAATCGGGGTGCTCGATGGATTCAGGGCGCTGCGGGGGCCAAGACCAACCTTCAGGCCACCATGAAGGTCTATCGGGCCATTCAAGCCTATCCGCAGGAGCGGGTAGGGCTGAAAATTTTATCGCATTATTAATTTTGATGCTGTTAAATTATCTGCTGCCTATTTCAATGTACCAATCGCTGTAGTACTCACCTGACGCGAGCGCCAGCCCACAAAGCAGAAGTGCCCAAGACACCATTTCTGAACTGCTTCCGCCATGTTATGGCACCCTTTTTATACCACTGGCTGGTTTTGATTTCCAATCAATCACACCTAATCCCTTAATCTTTACAAAAATAAATGCATTTAATGGTGATAACGTGATAAGATGTCATCCCATCCTTATCAATAATCAATTTTCATTGATACTTAATCACCCGCAGTGTTTATTCGTTTTAAGGTAAATGTAACTTGAAAACAGTGGAAATTTTCACTCAAAGGGATCTTACTAAAGATGTCAAAATAATTGATTCTTCAGCCTATGATGTCCACTGCTGAAAAAAGGTCTCCCCCATCGATTTACAAATGGAACGGTTCTGCGCAGCCTGCATCCAACGGCTTCCCGCGACCCTGAGGGCCTAGACAAGATGCCTTTCGATAATCGCTATCGCTATCACTAAGCGGAAAATGTATGGGATTTGACATAAGCACTCGATTGACTTTCGGTGTCAAATCCCATACATTTTCCATTTAGTGATAGCGATAGCGATTATCGAAAGGATCTTCGGTTTTTTTGTTTTTTTTTTATGTTTATACATCGAATACGCCGTGATTTCTGATCCGATTTATGTGATTCTTTTTTGTTGATTTTTAAGTCAATAAAACTGGAGTGAGTAGGAAAGTCGTCTGCGAAATTTCGGGTTATTGCTTTCCTATGACTTTTTAGTGAAACGATACCATAGTAGAAAACAATATAAGCTGACGTCGACCCATTTAGCTTTGACCTTAGAAAGTAGTCACTAAAAGTTGTGAAAAAAAAATACAGAAAATAAAACCGACTTCAAAAACCTGAAAAGGATAAAATAATTAAATTTAAGTAGGTACTCATCACCTAGAAACATATTTTTTGGAGTTGGTGCTAAGTTGTTTCCAGAAATGATAGAACGTGAAGCACTGACTCCAAAAAATGAAGTCGGATGTAATTTTTTTTCTTAATCAAGATTGTTTACTTACACATTTAACAATTGTCATCACCAGAAAAAGCTGTTGAATAGTTTTAAAAGCATGTTTCCGAAGTCACCAAGTGGCATAAATGTTTACAGAGTTGATTTATTCGTATGAAACAGTCCATTGAAGTTAGGGGAGGAGTACAAACGGTAGAACACAGGCTCGCTTCCTCACTGGAGCACTCACAGGACATTTTGCCACCAACTACTTACAGGCTACACAAAATGCTAATTTCCCCTGCACAACCTTGTCGGGCAAGTGGTGAAGGCCAGGAATCGATGGAACGTCTTTTGTGTCAATGCGATGCCCTGGCTAGGATCAGAATGGGTCTTCTGGAAGTGGTGTATCCAAAGCCAGAAGACTACAGACTCTTTCACCCCAGAGATATAGTGAAGCTTATGGCAGCTATATTCAGGACGTGGGAGGAGTGAAGGCAGGGGCACAAAAGATCCCAAGGCAATGTGGCATAGTCACGGCCCCATGATAGGGGAGGAGGATATTTTGAAAATCAATAAATTCATATTTTTTTAAAATTTCGGAGTTCATCAATTTTAACTTCCTAACTGAAATTTAAAGAGCACTGCCTATCTAATTGATTGTGAATAGGTAATATTTATTTATTTTATTTATTTATTTGTTACATAAAAATAAACTTAACATAATTTATTATTAATTATTATAATAATAAATTATAATAATTATATTAAGTTTATTTTTATGTTATTTTAACTTATGTAAAAATAACATAAAAATAAACTTAAATAAAGGGATATTCTTATTTGGAAACAGGTAGACTCGCATTCATTCTTCTCGCAAAGCATTAGAGAACTAAGTAGGTATATGAATTATTCTTCCATCCATCAGCATACATTTCACATTCAGGTTGATGAGCGAGGAGTTTATTGTCGTATTTAATTGTCGACACTCTATCCTGCTATTATCATTACTATAATTATATATGTTTTATGCAACTTGCAAGAACATACTTTTATATAATCTGTTTTATATAATTGATTAATGACGTTCGATATTTCACTTCTTAATCAAAATTATCTTTTAAATCCCACCAAGCAACATTTAATTACGTAAAAATAAAAGACCAACGCGTATTATAAACAACCGCTAAATATGATACGCAATATGTACAGTCGACAGCACATCAAGAGTGACAGTTCCACCTCGAGACCGCCCTTATACCATTAGTAATGGAGGCTTTCGTACTGCGAGTGTTAGCATTTTTATTAACCCCCGACGAAAAAAGAGGGGTGTTATAAGTTTGACGTGTCTGTCTGTGTATCTGTGTATCGGTGTATCTGTGCGTCTGTCTGTGGCATCGTAGCGCCTAAACGAAAGCTGATGCGACTAAGATGGTTCTTAGCTATAATTTATGAAGATCAATTCAGGCGTTTGATGACTATCAGCTCACTTTCTACATGATAATAGGATTTTACTAACTGTTACGGATACGATTGATTTCAAATTTGGTGTACTGTCACTTCGGTGACATACCCATGACATACTAACTTTGAGCTGATCCTATACCATCAAAAAGTCTGCGGAATGCTTAATTCTTCAGAAACTTACAGCAGATATAGCGTGTTTGGGCTCTTATGAATATTATTAATAAGATGGTGTTAGATAGATGATTAATGACACCGGGGGTTCCTTAAAATTTTTAATTTTGTAATTATTTTGTGAACGACGAGGTGTTAAACGGCGGTAACTTATAGACGCTCGTAGCACCTTGGGCACTACTCAGTTACTCACGCGTTGTTACCGTAGCCCATAGACGCTCGTAGCACCTTGGGCACTACTCAGTTACTCACGCGTTGTTACCGTAGCCTATAGACGCTCGTAGCACCTTGGGCACTACTCAGTTACTCACGCGTTGTTACCGTAGCCTATAGACGCTCGTAGCACCTTGGGCACTACTCAGTTACTCACGCGTTGTTACCGTAGCCTATAGACGCTCGTAGCACCTTGGGCACTACTCAGTTACTCACGCGTTGTTACCGTAGCTTATAGACGCTCGTAGCACCTTGGGCACTACTCAGTTACTCACGCGTTGTTACCGTAGCCTATAGACGCTCGTAGCACCTTGGGCACTACTCAGTTACTCACGCGTTGTTACCGTAGCCTATAGACGCTTGTAGCAACTTGGACATTACTCACGCATTGTCACCGTAGCTTTTCAACGCTCGTAGCACCTTGGGCACTACTCACGCGTTGCTGCTACCGTATAGCCTATAGACGCGCTAAGCCCATACGGCACACTACTCACGCGTTGCCTTCCCGTTAAAATTTTTGTGGGTAATAGCCACACAACCCTCCTACTACTTCCCTAGAGTGAGAGGAAGGCTGGGAGAGCTTCCCCTTAGCGTGAAAAAAAGGTAATAATAGGTGACGTATAAGAAGATGACGAGATGTCGATGCGTTGCTTAATTAAAGACCTTATCCATAAAAATGTATACTTGGCAAAATATAACAGCTCATTGGAGGAGCGCATATGCGCACTATAACAAAAAGAGTTAGACCTTAATATAGAACTGATAAATGTTGAAATCCAGGAGGGGAAAGTGTAATGGAAGCCGTTCAATCCCTTGGGGATACATTGCAACTACCCCGTGAT
Organism: Nymphula nitidulata; assembly: GCA_947347705.1. Taxonomy (NCBI): domain Eukaryota; kingdom Metazoa; phylum Arthropoda; class Insecta; order Lepidoptera; family Crambidae; genus Nymphula; species Nymphula nitidulata. Next base: position 7,092,523 of record OX374645.1, on the reverse strand, counting down.
AAAATCGACAAAGCTTGGAGAGCTGGCAGCGACAGGAACGTCAAGGCCACCCCCGACCAGTAATAATAACACTAAAATCTCGTGAGGCACGATCGGAATGCCTAACGTGCCGAAAAACCCGAGGCACCAATCAATTTATCTACAAAAACAATAACAACACAGCTATCACCTATCTTTATTTGATAGCTTAAACATTGAACTCCTTCTAGCCAAATTATCCTATTATGGTTTTGACGATATCTCCTTGGCATGGTTTAAAAGTTACCTCTGTGAAAGATCGCAGTACATTCAAGTTACAAGCGAGGAAGGGTCAAAACTGACTTCCTTGATTAAGCCTATAAGCCGAGGTGTGCCGCAGGGTTCTATATTGGGTCCTTTGCTTTTTGTCATCTATACTGCTGATGTGGTTCAGTGCATTCGAGACTCTAGCTATCATCTGTATGCGGATGATGTCCAGATATACATATCTTTCCGTCCCGAGGACACAGGTGATAAGGTTACACTTCTAAATGGAGATCTGGGCCGTATTTCTGAGTGGGCGGGTAGAAATTCTCTGGTACTGAATCCCACTAAATCGAAGTTTATGATTATAGGCACCAAGCAACATGTAAAATCGATTGAAGCTCTGAATCCAAGGGTAAAAATATCAGATCAAGATCTTGGTAGAGTGACAGAGGCTCGAAACCTAGGGATAATTTTTGATGATGACTTACGATTTGAGAAGCATATCGTTGACCTAGTTAGGAGTTGCTTCTATCGTCTTAAGGTGCTGTATAAAATTCGCAACTTCCTTAGCGAAGCAGTCCGGTTAAAAGTGTGTGAGTCTCTTGTTCTCTCAAAGTTAAATTATGGTGACCTAGTATATGGACCGCGTTTACTATCAAAACACGCGCGCTTGTTGCAAAGGGTTCAAAATGCGTGTTACCGCTACTGCTACAATACTCCACGCTGGTCACATATCTCACCATACCTCAATGAAGCTGGAATTTTAAATATGACCTCGCGGAGATGGTTGCATATGGGAAGCTTGGTACATGATATCCTCTTCAACGAGAAACCTGAGTACTTGTTTGCTAAACTTACTTTGCCAATAAAAAATAAATATTCCAAGAGACCCTATAGATTTCTGTTGTCGTATCAGAAGCATAGAACTGTGCCATTTCGGGACAGTTTTCGTTATCAGGCCACCAAGTGCTGGAATAACATCCCTCCTCCTCTTCGGCTACTTAAATGTAAATATACATTTAAGAAGCACTTGAAATCACATATATTAGGAAAACAAAAACTGGGTGTGCCTGAGCGATATGCCGACCAGCCGTTTTTATGTTAATTCTTATTTTCAAAATATATTTAGGTATATATAATTTTACATAAAGTATACTGATGATTTTATATTGATTTATTCTATTTATCTATGTATATATGACTAATTATAGTAAACATATTTATTTTATACATTTAATTACATCGTATGTGATGCCGAGTTTAATTTAAATTATGGTACACATCTAAGCGTGTTTTCCCTCAAAAAAAAAAAAAAAAGGTTTCGGCAGAATATCAGCGCTCCGTGTAACGCGGAGCATAATGCTGAGCCGATACCTGTTTGCTGCCGAGGCGCACCTGTGCTATTGTGCAAGTGATTTGGTGATGGTATAGAGATGGACTCATTATGTTGATCCTTACTTACTTGTATTGAAAATTAGCTATACTGTTATTATATTATGTAAATTTTGTGCGCCTAAGTTGCAAATAAAATTATGTCTATGTCTATGTCTTTATAAACGAGCATGTTACGCGCCATATGCGGCAGCTGTTCTGGGAAACAAAAACGAAACTCAAACCAGTATACAAATATGCTTAGTCTGGCCATAAATACTGTTACAATTAAAAATAAACAAAATAGGTATTACATTTGAATTTGGAATCTGTCATTTTTATATGTTTGTTCATTGAGTTTTCTCATTTTGGCTGCAATACATTGTATCTACAATATTTTGCGATATGGCCACTCCATGTTACATGGAGTGGCCATTATAATATCGCAAAATAAAGAGAACCGAATCGTTGTGATTGCATTACACAAAGTAGGTATGGAGCCAAATGCAATTTTCAAAACTCTCCGTACGCTTGGTATTAGTAAAATGTTTGTGGAGACCTGTTTGTGACATAAAAAGATCTGGCCGTCCACGTAGTGTGTTCGTACGAAAAAGCCACCTTTTTCGTAGTAGTTCCACCTAAAGCAGTAAGGGAAAGAATTCGAAGAAATTCTGTCCGAAAGCAAAAGATTTTATCTCGAGAGATGAAGATAGCACCTAGAACCATGTCGCGTATTTTAAAAGATTACTTAGGACTTGCAGCCTATAAGAGACGTACCTACTGGTCATTTCTTAACTGATAATTTAAAAAAGAATAGGGTGGTAAAAGCGAAACAACTACTGAAGCGGTACGCAAAGGGAGGTCACAGAAAAAAATTGTTTACGGAGGTTCTATTGTGGACGTCACTCTTGCGAGTCCAAATCTCGAACGACGTGTCCAGGATTGGGAGGTTCTCGAAGAGGAGGAGACGTTGTCGGACCACCGCTACATACGGTTCAGCACCTCCTCCTCTTGGACTTTACCGGACGATCCAAACCGAGCTCCCCGTAGGAAGGTTGGCCCCCGCTGGGCTCTAAAGCAGCTGGACCAGGACGTGCTGCGTGATGCGGCGGCGGTCAAGGCATGGGTCCCGATGCCCACCGAAGTGGAGGTGAATGGGGAGGTTACCTGGTTCCGGAGAGCAATGACGCAACTATGCGACGCATCCATGCCCCGGGCCAAATCTTCTACCCCCAGACACCAGGTGTACTGGTGGTCGGCCGAACTGACGCAGCTTCGCCAGGTGACCATCGCAGCGCGTCGTCAATATGCCCGAAGCCGAAGACGGAGACGCAGAGACGACGCCAGAGAGGCTTTGCTACATGAGGCCTACAACGCCGCGCGAAGGGCCTTTAAGGCCAAAATCGCTGACGCAAAAATGCGCGCTAGAGAGGAGGCACTAGCGGCTCTCAACAGGGACCCCTGGGGTAGGCCCTACCGCGCAGTGAGAGGGAAGTTGCGGGCGTGGGCCCCACCCCTGACGTAGAGTCTGGAACCAGCGGTCCTGGGGAATGTTGTGACCACTCTTTTCCCGCCCAGGGCGAGCCAGGAAGGGTCGGACGTGCCGCGCTCGTCAGTAGGACCGGTCACACCGAGGGCTGATGAGGTGCCAGAAGTCACCAGGGGTGAGCTGGGTGCAGCGGTGCAGCGCATGAAAGCGAAGAACACCGCCCCGGGTCCCGATGGAGTGCACGGCAAAGTCTGGGCACTCGCGTTGGACCCACTCGGTGACCGAATGAGGCAATTTTTCACGGCCTGCTTGCGCCAAGGAATCTTCCCTCACCAATGGAAGGTCGGCCGACTAGTGCTCCTCCAGAAAGAAGGTCGCCCATCTGATTCTCCTTCGGCATACCGGCCGATTGTCTTGCTGAACGAGGTAGGGAAGCTCCTGGAGCGCGTTATAGCTGGCCGCCTTAGAAGGCACATAGAGGAAGTTGGACCGGATTTATCCGAGTGCCAATTTGGCTTTCGGAGGATGCGCTCTACGATCGGAGCTATACTGAAGGTGAAGGCCATCACGGAGGCGGCGGTATCCTGGGGTGAGGTCGTCTTGGCGGTGTCTCTTGACATCGCCAATGCTTTCAATACACTCCCCTGGGAATGCATTAAAAGGGCGCTAGAGTACCATCAGGTGCCTGAGTACATGCGCAACTTAGTCGTCGACTACTTAGGGCAAAGGGCGGTGGTGCACAAAACCAGAGATGGGCTGGAAAGAACACCAGTATCGTGCGGTGTCCCACAGGGGTCAGTCCTCGGGCCGCTCCTGTGGAACATTGGGTACGACCCCGTGTTACGGGGTGCAAACCTGGCGGGCATCAGTGTGGTGTGTTACGCCGACGACACACTGGTGCTCGCCAGAGGAAGAAATTATAGAGATGCGGCAATCCTTGCAACTGCAGGTGTCGCGCAAGTGGTCACCCGAATACGGAGGCTGGGCCTGGAGGTAGCGCTGGAGAAATCGGAGGCCATATGCTTTCGCGGTCCCCGCAAAGCGCTGCCGAGAGGTTTCAGCATTGTAGTTGGGGGAATAAATATTAGGATTACGCCCTCTTTCCGCTACCTTGGGCTACGGATCGATGGGCGGTGGGGCTTCCGAGCCCACATGGAGGAGCTGGTCCCCAAATTAAGGCGGGCGGCTGGGGCGCTCGGTTGGCTTCTACCAAATCTGTCGGGCCCTGACCATTCATGTCGAAGGTTATACGCCGGAATAGTCCGATCAATGGCTCTTTATGGCGCTCCCGTATGGGCTGACGCCCTTAACAGCCGGGAAATCGCCTTCCTGCGAAAACCGCAAAGGGCGATGGCAACAAGGGCAATACGGGGGTATCGGACTATCTCCGGCGAGGCGGCGGCAATTCTGGCGGGTTCTATCCCCTGGGATCTGGAAGCAAGGGCCCTGGCGTCTGTGTATTTTTGGCGCGAGGAGGCGCGATCCCGGGGACAGGACCCGGCGTTGCGCGAAGTTGAAGAGCAGCGGGCCGAGCTGCGCATAGAGGCGCTAGAGTGGTGGGTGCGTCGGCTCCCGCGGGTCAGCGCTGGAGTTCGCACGCTCGGGGCAGTTGGTCCGGTATTAAAACAATGGGTGGCGAGGCAGCACGGAGTCCTGACCTTCCGCATGACACAGGTCCTCACGGGGCACGGATGCTTCGGGGGGTACCTGTGCCGGATCGCCGGGAGGGAACCGACTGCCACATGCCACCACTGCGATGGCTGCCAGAATGAGGGGGCGCAACACGCCCTCGAGGCGTGCCGGAGGAGCGACGGGTACTAATCGCGGCGATTGGAGACGACCTCTCCCTCTCGACCGTTGTCTTAAAGATGGTTGAGAGCGACAGGTCGTGGCAGGCGGTCCTCGCCTACTGCGAGGCGGTCATGAGTAGAAAAGAGGAGGCCGAACGTGAGCGGGAAGCAGCCGCCACTTCCGCCATCCGTCGCAGGCGCATCGGACGAAGGAAGGCGCAATTCTGGCGCTTCCATCCGCCCACATGAAAACATCCTTGGGCTCCGGGCGCGGCTGGGAACCGTGCCTGGTTTGCACAGCCCAGTCGGCGTGCCGATGCACCGGCACGCCGACTTAAAAAAAACAAAGTCAGCTTGGAGTGGGCCCTTACAGCCCCTCCCCACAGAGACGGGATCTTACAGGTCACACTGTCCTGTCGACAAGCGGTCGCAAGGCTTCCGGCAAATCCCGCACGGTTGGCAGCACGCAGGAAAGAGGTGCATCGCTGAGGGGTTTAGTGGGTGAGAGCCCCACACACCCCCCTTTCCTACCCAGGGAGAGGACGGATTGGCTGGCAGAGCTCCCCCCAACGAAAAAAAACAAAAAAACAAAAAAGGACTTGCAGCTTATAAGAGACGTACTGGTCATTTCTTAACTGATAATTTAAAAAAGAATAGGGTGGTAAAATTGAAACAACTACTGAAGCGGTACGCAAAGGGAGGTCACAGAAAAAAATTGTTTACGGATGAGAAAATTTTTACAACTAATTGAGCAACATTTTAACAAACAAAATGACCGTATTTATGCTCAAAGCTCTAAGGAACATTCCCAATGAGTCAACAAAGTGCAACGTGGGCACTATCCGACTTCAGTAATGATTTGGTGGGGTATTAGCTATGAAGGAGTGACTGATACCCATACTTTTATGAAAAAGGTATCAAAACATCGGCACAAGTGTATTAAGATACCATTCTTGAGAAGGTAGTGAAGCCCCTTAACAACGCCATGTTCAATAACCAAGAATGATCCTTCCAGCAAGACTTGGCGCCGGGTCATAAAGCTCAGTCTACGCAGTCTTGGTTGGAAACGAACGTTTCGGACTTCATCAGAGCTGAAGACTGGCCGTCGTCTAGTCCCGATCTTAATCCGCTGGATTATGATTTATGGTCAGTTTTAGAGAGTACGGCTTGCTCTAAACGCCATGATAATTAGGTGACCCTAAAACAATCCGTACGATTGGCAGTGAAGAATTTTCCCATGGGAAGAGTGCGTGCTTCTATTGATAACTGGCCTCAACGTTTAAAGGACTGTATTGCAGCCAATGGCGACCACTTCGAATAAGCTTTTTATATTTAAATTGTTTTATATTTATGTATGAAACTAACACACTGTAAAAGTAATAAATATTATTTGCAATAGTTTTTTTTTCTTTGTTTCAGTATTTATGGCAAGACTAGGCATATGGATACAGAACGCCAGGATTCTGGTAAGAAAAGATGAGGGAGATAAAAAAAATCACCCAATTCGGTCCGAAACAGATATTACATCTTTATTGGGTAATACTGAACAAATATAACAGTTAAACATATATATTTTATAACTAAACCGAGCTATTAGAATATTGGAGAATACAAACCCGAAAGAAACATGCAGAACAATATTCAATAAACATGGAATATTGACCTTGTACTCGTTGTATATTTATAGTGATAAAATTATACATGTACGTCTAAATATTGATGTATTCAACCGGGGAGATAGCGATAGGTATGGTCTCAGAAATATGGGTAGATTAGCGAGTGTCCCGCGAGGACGCAGCGCTCGCAACCAAGAATCCGCGGGTAACGTCCCACTTACCACGAACGCTTAGCGCCATACTTGAAGAATGAGTTTGATGACAAAACGTTTGCGCACCCAACTGAAAAACCTTTTGTTGGATAAAGAATTATACACAATAAAAGAATATTTGACATTGTAATATTAAAATTGAATTAATATTAAGATTTTTATAGACTGACATTTATTTTAATTAATTTTTATACTATTATTTCTTTGATTCTATTGACATTTATGATCTATGATTACATTGTGTACTTTATTATTTTTTAATTTATTTATTCTTTTAATTATAATACAATGACGATTATTTTACAAAATTGTTTTAAGACATAACTTATTGTATAATTATGTAAAATGGAATAAATAAATCTATAAATCAAATAAATGTCTTCCAATATAGACCCACATCCACAGATACAAGATATCGAATTAACGAAATTTGAAAAAATACAAACATGATCGAACTATATTATCATCATCAGTATCATCAGTCATCACACATGAGAGCGCCTTACATGTAATACACGTAAATATTAGGGTTTAAAGTATGAAATTGCCGATTAGTTGTGTGTTTAGATTAGATTTTTTTTAAATTAACATATTTATTTAATCAAAATATCTACCATTATTATCTAAACATTGCTGCCATTTAATAAGAAGGTCATTTATGCCTTTGCGATAGAACTCTGGTGATCTAGATTCTACAAACTCGGTGAAAGCATTTTGTACTGCCTCCTGGGAAGAAAACTTTTTGTCACGTAGAAAAATTTTTAACAAAAATTAAAACCGACTTCAAAAAACTGAAAAGTATAAAATAATTAAATTGGGTAGTTGACAACTTTTTTTTTAGTTTATAGAAAGTTTATAACTCATAAAGAAATATTTCAAAAGAAATAGTATGTCTAAGATCAATAGTTTCACAGATATAGTAGTATGTTTTATGTGTTGCGGCGCATCGCCCAAAAACGCTTCATAGAAAATCTACGGAACAGGTGACGTCACATGTTCCCATATTACTAAGAAATGTATGGGCATACTGACAAAATTGATAATAACTATGTATTTATTTTTATTGATAGTTGAAATAATAATAGTTGTTTTAATTGCTGTCAGCAATCTAATATCATTCACATATTTGATAAATTTTGAAAAAAAAATATCACCTTTTTTTTAATTTTCAAAACAGTACAACCCTAACAATATTCCATATCTTTTAAGTTTGAATTGTTTTTATGGGTAAAAGTAGCGTATATTTTCCGAATTTGTGAAAAATATCTCCAAATTCAAACTTAGGCAACATCCCAATTTAAGTAGGTACTCATCCCCTAGAAACATTATTTTTGGAGTCGGTGCTGACTATGTTTCTAGGGGATGACTTAAATTTAATTATTTTATACTTTTCAGTTTTTTGAAGTCGGTTTTAAATTCCGTATAAAATTTTTTTTTCACAATTTTTAGAGATGAACTTTCTTAGGTCGAAGCTAGATGGGTGACCGTCAACTTATATTGTTTTCTACTATCGTATCGTTTCACTAAAAAGTCATAGGAAAGCAAAAATTAGCAATTCACATACGCATTCGCATACGTTGACGACTTAATAATTTCAGTTTTTTTTTTTATTTAAAACCTAACTACCCAACTGAATTTGAAAAAAAAATTATGGGACCAAATGGCAGCTATTCCGCATCGAACAAAAAAAGAATCACGTAAATCGGATCAGTTATCTCGGCGTAATCGGTGTTCATACTACATAGAAAAAAAAACCGAATTGAGAACCTCCTCGTTTTTGAAGTCGGTTAAAAATTGTCCAAATCACGAAAAAAATGGTAGTTAGTCCGTTGGAGCAAGGTCTGGCGAATACGGAGGGTGACGAATGGTTTCTAATTGCAGTTCCTGTAGAGTGAAAACGGTTTCTCGTGCTGTATGAGGTCTCGCGTTATTATGGAGCAATAACGATGAAGATCGATTCATGAGTCGGGGCTGTTTCACTGCAAGTTTTGCTATCATTGTTCGGAGTTCGGCACACTAGACATCTGCCGTTATTGCTTGACCAGATCGGAGAAAGCTATAGTGAATACCACCATGCTGAGACCACTAAACAGTTACCATTACCTTTATAATGATAAGCTTTGCTTTAGGACACTGTTGCGGCGTTTGACCTGGGGTCAGCCATTGCATTTTTCGCTTACGGTTATCGTAAAGAATCCACTTTTCATCACATGTGGTTACTAGGTGGTAGGCCCGTAAGTAGGGTCGTCTGGGTAGGTACTACCGCCTTTCTTATTTCAGCCGTGAAACGGTCCGCTGTGTTTCGGATTGAAGGGAAAGGTAGCCAGTGTAATTACTGGGCATGGACGGCATTTCATCTTAGGCCCCAGGATGACAACGCACCTGCAATATCAAGTGATTTTTTCTTGTTATTGCAGGTGTCTGTGTGCAGGTAGGCGGCGGTAACCACTTACCATCAGGTGGGCCGTCAGCTTGTTTGTCATCTAGTTGTATAAAAAAAAAACATGTCACAATTCGACCCAATATTCCTTCATTTCTGTATCGATTCAAGAAGGCAACACAAGTTTCAACACGCGTTTCTTTTTGCAGATCAGTCAAATTATGAGGCACCCATTTTTCATATTTTATTATTTTATTGATTTGACGCAAATGAGTCAATATTGGTTAGTGTCAGAATTCGTATAATACATTCAGAGAAACAAGCATATTTTTTTGACCAGCCATTCTGTCGTCAGTGTGGCTGGTCGCCGCCTTGTTGAGCATGAAGGACACATCATTTCCAAACGTATATAGTATCATTAATTGCTTACTATATGCTTCATTCTTCACTTCTTGTAACTTCAGTAGTTAATAAAATATGTCGTTTATTAAAAAAATAAAGCACTCCTTAATAAACGGAGTCGGCAATCATCTTTACTAGAGTTTTTGTTCAAATTACGTGCAGGCGTTTACTTTTAATCCTTTGATGCCCAGACATCAACTAAGTTACATGACAATTAAAATTCAATTGTGTCTGGTTTATCGGGCTTCAAAGGGATATTCAGATTCTTATTAATGATCTGTTCACTAGTTTATTATAAAAAAACTACCCTCAGTAATGCAATATTGACTTGTGTCACCCCTCGATTACATTACGTTAAAATCTGTTTTAACTTGCTTAGTAAACAAATTAAAAGTGTGTTGTTTGTTAATTTTTATTTTGGAAATATGAATAGAGGAAGAAAGTTTAATGTTCCACTGGAAGAACATAAAAATGCATTCCTACAATACAAAAAGTATTTCCAGTAAATCTGATTTACCATTATCTACCGATCCCTTGTACTTTGAAATAAGTGCAATTTAATCAAATAAAATTACTACTCTGGCTTTGTTCCTTTCCGTTAAGAAAAATTACGAATACTTCTTTGGTAATTCTGATAATAATATTTATTTTAAAGAGGCAACACAATATTCTCTTGAGTAATAATCAATTGAAAAAAGAACGCAATCATGAAAAAGATAAACAGACTTTATGTTACGATTTTTTGATTGATATATATCAATGGAAACGGATGCAACCAATAAGTAAACGCATTAAACTTAATAAGGGACCTGAAACAGTATTAAGAATGAAAAATTGCTTACCTTAACATCGGTGGGTCCATCTCATGCGTGAAAAAATTAGGGAGGTTCATCCCATTGCACACACACATATCTAAACAGTATTCTATTGCTATGAATAACAACATAACTTGTATGGGATTTTGTAAACAATGTGAGGCTACAGTAAGAGTTAATTAGTTGGCCTTCCGATAAAATTTCCCGATGGAGTTGCTTTATAACAAATTATAATAAAAATTTTCTTCATAAGCCTGCTAGAAAAATAAAACTATCTCCAGCGAAGCGAATAGAAATATCCGATGAACTTAAACATGTCACCGCCATAACATATCGTAACACAATGGCCAATAAAATTATAAGTTCAGGTGATCCTGAGCCTGCGTCAAATAAAATACGAAAAAACAAGAGCTAACATTATGACCCCAATCAAATTCTTTCACTATGGATAATAACGCTAATATCGCCTTACAAAGAGTCTATTAAACATATTTCGGTGCATCCTTTTACTTATATTATTGGGACCCTTGCCAAGATGAGTACTATAAACGATATAAGAAAGCTCACAAGGCAATTCTTAGTCTAGACGCTACGGGTAGTATTTTTAAACCCTTTGGTCCAACATATAAAATCACAGTAACTAATTTTCTGTATGTGTGTGTGATGAAGACGATTGATAATGAAAGTAGCGTCCCGCTTACCCAGATGCTATCGGAAAATCAATCCATGGAGACTATATACAAATGGTTAGAAGCTTGGCGAGAATGCAACCCAAAACCAGATGAGGGCTATATTGACGATTCATCAGCGAATCCGTCGTTAATAGAAAATTGGTGAGGAAAAGTAAAAGAAGTTAAAAACTAAATAAAGCCTTAAAGTCTATTGTACTTTTGTCTAACGGAAGTAGACTACAGATTGGTGAAAAAATTATTATTTTGAGGAATACATGCGCTATTGATACTATATGTCAAGTTTTAGCTACAGCATACGCAGATGGTTACCGTATAAGTAGAACAATACAGGACAGTCAACATATATTTTGTAAACTTATTCGATTGATGACAGAAAAGAATACAGAAGAAATATATAAAATCAGATCCGAAATAGCTGGAGTATATTTTAAGAGAGTTGAACAAGCTCAGGCCGTGGGGATTTATTGCGAGTGTAATAGTAACAATGTCTTTGAACGCATATTGATTGACTGCATATTATTATACAATAGTGCGTGCGAAAAAGAACATTGCACAGAATCTGATTGTCCGATCAACAAAGTTCAACGGAAAATACCTGCTTTAAATATAGGTGTTTTAGTATGGGGGTTCCTTTGGATGGATTTCTTCCGTGTGTTATTTTTTCCTATTAATTGAAACTACGTGATGTTCTTCAAGAGACATATATTTTCCAAGAGAAATATAGATTAAAAAATATTACAGATAATACCTGTAGTTTGCACAGATACACAATTCACAACATCCTCCAAAGGGGGAAAAAAGAGTCAAAACCTATTGCTTTTATAACAATCATTTTATAATATTAGCACTCATGAGATAATTTAATAATAACAGTAACATAATTACAACTTTAAAATAATAATTAACATTACCATATCACACAAACACATATTTTAAATTAACACATTTTATTCTGATGTTTTGAAACAATTCCCTACACAACAAATAATAAACATTAATTTTAATAAGATGGTTACATACACACAGTATATGGGTACATAGAATTACAATTATACTCAGTTATTGTCATTAGTCCTAATAAATTGATTTGATGCAAATGTCTTTTATTTGATCTCTACACCTAGATATTATACTTACTTGGGAGTTTTATAGTTCTCCCACAGCGAGTTGATCGAAGCGGCACATTCTGAATTTGAGCCTCTGGAGCCAAATCTAGTGGTGGTGTGTTTATTGGAACACAGTTTTTAGTTTGAGAAATATTTTTAAGCAATTGAAAATCGTCATTCACATTAACCTCTAGTTTATAAAGACGTTGAACTGGTCTAATCTTGTATCCAGTTGATGTCCTCAGTTTCACAGTTCTCTGTACTCCATCTTTACCTGTAAATAACTCATGAACCAAACCTAATGGCCAATTTATTCTTTTAGTATTATTAGCATTTTTTATATTGTGTATGAACCTTAAAATCCATGCAAACATTCTTACTATTTTGGTATATTTAGAAAAATAATTATATAATTTTGGATGTATACTTTCCTCACATGACACATGTACATTACTTATGGTTTTCTTTACTTCCAGGTTCCCTTCTTGTTCATCCACTACGAGCTCTGAACGCGGCCATGCTTCAGGTGTGAGACGCAGCCAAGCAGGACCCTCCCACCATCGGCAGTCGAAGAGGCACTTTGCAGTACAGCCACGGGATGCCACATCCGCCCAGTTGTTGACACCCTTTATATGAAACCAATTATTAATGTCTGTGTTTTGTCTTATTTCTTTAACCCTGTTTCCCACAAACGTATTTAAGGGCAATTCCTTTTTAATCCAACACAATGTGACCCCTGAATCAGTCCAACAATATTCTTTAAAACTTTGCACATTAATGTTATTTCTTATATGGAGAAGTAACCTAGAGCCAATCAAAGCTGCTGTTAATTCCAGTCTGGGAATAGTAGATTTATGAAGTGGTGTTACTCTAGACTTTGCAGAAATTAACTGAACCGATACTTTATAGTTCTTTTCAGCACGGAGAAAAACACAAGCACCATATCCATCTTTACTAGCATCACAAAAAAGGTGTAGGCTCACTTCACATTCTTCTAAATTACTTACTGATAATCTGCGAGGTATTTCACATTTATGAAGATAATTTATGTATTTGTACCAATTAATAAATTTCTGTAACAAATCTTTTGGCAGTACCTCATCCCAGGAAAGTTTTCTGTGCCAAGTCTCTTGTAAAATTAGTTTTGGAGTTAACATAATGGGAGCAGTATATCCTATAGGGTCAAATACTTTTTGTGTGATTGATAGCAATTCACGTTTGGTAATTTTTATTATATGATCAGGTTGAGGTAAGTTATTCAAAGAACATGTTAATTTATCTGAATTAGTATTCCAATTAATACCTAACACTGAAATTATGTTTTTTCCAGTTTCATTAATTTTCAGAGGTGCTGTAACCCACATTCTTAAGTCAAATTTGGCCTTAGCCATTATTTCTTTTGATTGATTTATGAAAGTATGAACCTCTGAGGCTGAATTAATACTTGTTACACAGTTGTCCACATATAAAGATTTCTTTAATAATTGTGCTGTCTTACTGTATTTACCTTTTATGTATCGCGGCAACGTCCCCCCAATTCACGCCTCTCCTCCTTCTATCTTCAACTATGGCAGCGCTCAAAAACAGTTCCGGTCGTTCAGCGGTGCACACCCCCACCACAACCACGCTGTTTGAGGTCGGGCTCACTAACATCCGTGGGCTCCATGCTAACCTCAATGCCGTCCACCAACATCTCGAGACGGCTCGACCCGAAATGCTGTTATTGACGGAGACGCAAATACTCCGCCCGGCAGACACTAGCTACTTGGATTACCCCGGCTACGCTCTTGAAGAGTCCTTCAAAGCGAAGGCCGGGGTATGCTTGTTTGTCCGGGCGGATGTTTGCTGTCGCCGTCTGCGCTGTTTGGAGGACCCTTCCTACTCTATTCTTGGGGTGCATGTGGACCTGGGCACACATTGCCGAATCTACGTGTGCCTCTATAGATCCCACAGCGGTGACATGGAGACAACTCGACTTTTCGAACATCTTAGTCGGGTGGCAGATGTTGCGCAGGAGCAGTTTCCAACCGCAGAATTGGTGTTTTTAGGGGACTTCAATGCTCACCACGAGTCGTGGTTAAGTTCCTCTAAAACTGACCATGCTGGTAGAACTGCCCACGCTTTCGCTCTCACGCACGACCTGACCCAACTGGTAAACCAGCCCACCAGGATTCCAGACATTGTCGGTCACGCGCCCTCATTGTTGGACCTTCTGCTGACGACTCGCCCGGATGGATATCGGCTAGAGGTTCGTGCTCCTTTAGGAACATCGGATCACTGCCTGGTATCCGCTGGGGTGCCACGGGCGTCGCCACCGGTACCTATGGTTGCCAAACGCCGCATCTGGCACTATGCGTCGGCAGATTGGGACGGTATGCGGGATTACTTCGCATCTGTCCCTTGGAGGCAGCGCTGTTTCAGTGAGCTGGACCCGAACGCTAGCGCTACTGCTGTTGCTGATGAGATCATGTTAGGGATGGAGTACTATATCCCTCACTCCGATCTCATCAGTAGGGGTAGGCGTAACCTCTGGTTCAACCGCGATTGTGCCTTAGCTGTTGAAAACAGACAGTCGGCATACCGCGCTTGGATCAGGGGCCGAGCTTGCGGGGATCCCAACATTGACTCACTGAAAGCAGCCTATAACAACGCCACCAAGTCCTGCAAAAGGGCCTTCATCAGAGCGGATGCACAGCGCGTTGCACGAGTTGGTCAAGAACTTCTTACGCATCCTACGGGAAGCCGTAGCTACTGGCGTCTGGCCAAAGCCGTGCAATCTAACTTCTGTCAACCCTCGCTGCCCCCGTTGAGATGTTCTGACGGCTCGCTAGCTCACAAGCCGCAAGAGAAAGCCGATCTCTTGGTAAAACTCTTTGCTGCTGACTCCCGAATCGATGACTGCAACTTACAGCCACCAACACTCTCCCACTGTGGCCACACAATGCCCGATATTCGTATTAGGCAATGTGATGTACGTGCGGAGCTTCAGTCAATCGACGTCCGGAAAGCTAGTGGACCTGATGGCATTCCAGCGATAGTACTGAAAAACTGCGCAGCGGAGTTGTCTCCTGTCTTAACGCGGCTATACCGTCTTTCTCTCTCTTCTGGGTGTGTGCCGGAATCTTGGAGAGAGGCCAATGTGCAACCGGTCCCCAAAAAGGGAGACCGATCAGACCCAGCTAACTACCGCCCGATAGCTGTCACCTCAGTTCTTTGCAAGGTCATGGAACGGATCTTAAACCACCAGCTGATCCGATACCTAGAAGTTCACTCATTAATTAATGATCGACAGTACGGGTTTCGGCCGAACCGGTCAACGGGTGATCTTCTAGCGTACTTAATGCATGTCTGGGGTGAAGCTATTGACAAACGTGGTGAGTCACTGGCAGTTAGCCTTGACATTGCCAAAGCGTTCGATCGGGTCTGGCACAAGGCTCTTCTCTCCAAGCTCCCGGCATACGGTCTGCCCGCTCAGCTCTGTAACTGGATCGCCGGCTTCCTGCATGAGCGAAGAATCCGTGTCCTCGCAGATGGATGCGCTTCGCGGTTCATGTCAGTGAATGCTGGTGTACCGCAAGGCTCTGTTCTATCCCCCACACTCTTTCTTCTTCATATCAATGACATGATTCCGTTAGGAAACATTCATTGCTATGCAGATGACAGTACAGTTCATGGGGGATATTACGGTCGCCCAGGGGTTGGGCGCGCTGAAACCGAGAGAGAGAGAGAGAATCTTACCATTGAGCTCGACAGGGTGTTGAACCTCGTATCTGAATGGGGATCTAACAATCTTGTTGAGTTCAATGCTAAGAAAACACAGGTGTGCGCGTTTACAGCCAAAATGTCACCGTTCCTTCCCCTTCCGTCTCTTCAGGGCACGACTCTTTCGGCACAGGGCTCCCTAAACTTGCTAGGTATGGAGATATGTTGCAATCTGAATTCCAGGAACTATATCGAAACCGTGATAAAAACAGCCTCACGGAAGCTCGGTGTCCTGAACAAGGTGCGTCGATTTTTCACGCCTGACCAATTATGCCTGCTGTATAAAACTCAGGTTCGGTCTTGCGTGGAATATTGCTCGCACTTGTGGGATGGCTCCGCCAAGTACCTACTCGATGCCCTGGACAGATTGCAGCGTCGTGCTGTCCGTATCGTTGGCGATGTAGAGGTCACCAACAACCTTGAGCCTCTGCAATTGCGTCGAGACATTGCGTCGCTTAGCGCCTTCTATCGGCTATATCACGGAGAGTGTTCTGAAGAGCTATTTGACCTTATCCCACCTTCCCCCTTCCTACTCAGGAGCACGCGTGCTGGTCTTCGGAGTCATCAATTCACTGTCTCCACCTCAACATCACGTACAAAGAAATTTAGTAGCTCTTTTCTTTGTCGAACTTCCAGAACTTGGAATTCTTTGCCAGCACATGTGTTCCCTCCTTCCTATAACATGGGGTCCTTCAAAAGAGGCGTGAAAAAGCACCTTTCGGGCCGGCAAGGTGGAGGCAGCTAGAGTAGTGTCTGAACTGCACTAGCTGTCTTCGCATATGGACTCTTCTTACCGCTTCACATCAGGTGGTGTTGAGTCATTTGTCGTGCTTTGTATAAAAAAAAAAAAAAAAAAAAAATGTTATTTAAGTCATGTTTAAGTGTTGCAGATAATAAAAATGGACTTGATGTTAAGCCAAACACTACTCTGCAATGTCTGTAGGTCGTTCGTTGACGCCAGACGCACCACCGTCATTGCCTACCACAAAAGACACAGTCCCAACCAATAGTACGACAAGAGACGGTTTTATTTATTGAATCTAGTTGGGGCATGGGCAGCAGTACATCTGGATAGTTCTTTAGAATGCAGTAGTAATCTTGTTTGGAGCTAATTATGTAGACGGTTTCTGCAGGCGTAGAAATCTCAATAGCGTTTACTGATAATTCCGTGACCTTGTCGACTAGTTTCTTTTTGTGCAAGTCAACCAGTAGTTGAAAATGACGCAGAAAGTTAACTCCCAATATTGAAGTCTTGATATCAGCGACTATAAATGTCCACACGAAGCTGCGACGCAGGCCAAAATTGAGCCTGGTTGTTTTTTCTCCATACGTTCTGATTGGTGTGTCATTTGCGGCAAAAAGTTGGCAGGCGTTTTCTTTGTTTTTTTTTTATTTTTACAGTCGTTATTACATTACAAACTTTCATGAGTTTCGCGGTCGTGTACGCATAGGCGATTGCTTGTGTTGCGGACACCGACGCTCACCACCGTCGATGTCGATTCGAAAAATTGAATTCGAAAAAAGATGTCGAAAAATTGGTATTATCAATATTGTCCTCTAAAAATCGGACCTGCCGTCTAAACTAATTAGTCAGACACAATTCATGCGCTTCTAAAAATTGCTATATTAGCCGCAAATATCATTGATTAACTTCTATAAATATGACTTACCTAGTACGATATTAATTTTTAAGCATCATTTTAAGCATCCAAAAAATAGGTCTTTTCCTCCTTCCACAAGCTTAAATCTTTGCAACACGTCCGATTTTTAGAGGACAATATTAATAATTATTAGAAGTTCGATTAATTACATGCCTTACAAATTATACAAATTTGTGAAGAATGTCATGCAGGAGCTAACAGGTACCTATGTGTATACTTGTGATATCTATTATACAGAGTTACAGGTTAAGTCGACCTAGATCCGTTAAGGGCGTGTAGTAGGTAGCCATCTTTTCTGACTGATTTCACTATGAAACACCCTACCCCAAACCTAACCGTTTTCGAGGTAATCGACCTTTATTTTTTTTATAACATGGCTTGACACACTTGCTGCCATGGCGGACCAGATGGTAGAATACTCAGCACCGTCTCCCAGTACTATCGCCGCAGTCTCGAGACCGACAACAACAAGTGAAAACGAAGTGAGCAGCATAACAATGACAAAACTTGACATCCTATCAAAACAGTTAGAAAAACTGACAATGGAAGTCGCAGAGATTATTAATCTGTGGCAGAGATGCGCACTCGATCGACACAGAGCCGCTATCGCCGTCCCTGTCGCTGGCGCTCGCGCTCTCGCTCACAGTCGAACTCGCGATGCAAACCATCTGCATAGCCCGGCGACTCTTGATGGGAATGCAAGTACCACTCTCGATTCGGTGACCGAGCGAAACAATGCGAGTCACCGTGCAGTAGAAGAAACAAGACTTCGGTAAACTAGCATCGACATCGACGGTGGCGAGCGTCGGCGTCCCCAACACAAGCAATCGCCTATGCGTCGACTATATACACGACCGCGACTGATATCTCCGTGCTAGCTGCGACTGTAAAAACAAAAAAATCAACAAAGATAACGCCTGCTGACTTTTGCCGTAAATGACACACCAATCAGTATGTATGGAGAAAAAACCACCAGGCTCAATTTTGACCCTACTTTGCAGCTTCGTGTGGACATTTATCGTCGCTGATGTCAAGACTTCAATATTGGGAGCCAACTTTCTGCGTCATTTTCAACCACTGGTTGACTTGCACAAAAAGAAATTAGTCGACAAGGTCACGGAATTATCAGTAAACGCCATTGACATTTCTACGCCGGCAGAAACCGTCTACATAATTAGCTCCAAACAAGATTACTACTGCATTCTAAAGAACTGTCCAGATGTACTGCAGCCCATGACCATAAAGCAACCGGCTAAACACGAAATCGATTACCATATAGAAACAACCGGCCCGCCTCTGTATGCTCGCGCGCGCCCTCTGCCGCCAGTCAAATTTAAAGCGGCCAAAGAAGAGTTCGACCGCATGATGGAGATGGGTATATGTAAGCCGTCTAAGAGTCCTTGGGCAAGCCCCCTACACGTCGTCAAGAAAAAAGATGGAAGCTTACATGTATGTGGTGATTACAGACGTCAAAATTTTTTTTTTCGTCTTTATTTCTTCTTTCTTCTTTATTGACGTCTTTATTTTTACTTGAAATTAATATGGACATAGTTATTACATTGATATAGTTTAGTTTTTGGATTTTAATGGTTGCTGACATTGACAATTAACTATTTTTTTTTTTTAAATCATTATTGTAAAGAATTATATTTTGTGTTTATTTTATTACTATTGCTGAAGTGTGATGTATGTAGTTTAAAAATTTAAAATCTTTAATTTATGTGAATGGTGTAGATATAGGTTATGATTAATTATATAGGTAATATTAAAATATAATTAATAAGCTAAATTGATATGCAACAAAAAAAATATATAATGTTTGTATGCCTCTTTAAGGGCTGAAATATGGTGATGCATATTTAAGTAACATACCAACTGTTTGACAATGAAACCTGTATTTCACAAATAAAGGACTGATTACTGACTGATTACTAAATGCTGTCACGCAACCAGACCGATATCCGATACCACGCATTCAGGACTTCACTTATCAGCTGCAAAATAAGAATATATTCTCCAAGCTTGACCTGAAAATGGCATATTACTGGATCCCAATAAACAAGGAAGATGCGAAGGAAACTGCAATCATTACACCATTTGGGCTCTTCGAATTTAGCTGCATGACATTCGGTCTTCGTGACGCAAGTCAAACATTTCAAAGATTCATTCATCAAGTACTACAAGGCATAAATGGATGTTTTTGCTACATCGACGATATTCAGATTTTCGCTGAAAATGAAGAACAACACAAGAAGCTTCTCCATCAAGTACTACAGCTTGTCATGTACGGCGTAGCACTGTTGAGAAGTGCGAGTTTGGAAAAGACACCGTAAATTTTCTTGGTCAAGAGGTATTAGCGGCCGGCATAAAACCTAAAAAAGAACGCATCAGGACCATATCAACATTTCCGAAGCCAAAAACCGTCGTGGAGCTACGGCGCTTTTGGGCATGCTCAACTTCTACAGAGATTGTCTACCCCACCAAGCCGACCTGCAAAACGAACTAAGCTTTACATGCAGTCCGTTCGCTTCTATGTACCACTATTAATGAAACTCCCCATGAACGATTCTTCCGTCATCCGAGAAGGTCTCCAAATGGCGAATCTTTGCCATCGTGGCTTGTACCCGGACCAGTTCTTATGAAGAAGAACATACAGTGTGGTAAAAACGATGGTTACGTGGAGAAAGTTGAGGTGCTACAAACTATTCCTCATTACTCGTTCGTTACATATAAAGATGGTCGAGAGTCTGCAGTTTCGAACAAGCAATTAGCACCACTCCCATGTGATGAAATACGAACTCCACTCTCGAGACCCGAATTTGTGATTGAGCATAACAATGATGATGACAGAAACATTGAAGAGGATGAACCGGACCAGTTCAGTACTGACCAAGAGATACGCGATGTTCCTATTAGCAACATTCCACCTACTCCTGATCAAGCTGTTGAACCTTCTGTTCCGCCTCTTTGAAGATCTGGTAGAGAAAAACGCGCACCAAGTTATCTCAGCCATTATAGCTTAAAGCGAAGAGACAGGACGGGGAGAATGATATGTGTAACCTCGTTAGAGAACTTCTCAATGGCTCTGTAGAAGAGATGAATATTTTATGTTGTCATTTGTGTCAGATATTATTACTTTCATTATAAATGTATCCTGTGTTTTTTTTAGCTTAATACCTACAGCAATTACATGATATGTATTATATTGTATTGTATTGTAGATATATGTTCTATCGTAATAGAAGCAGTATGTTATTTGTTCTGTTTTTGTTTTCTTAAAAAAATGCATCACTCGTAGCCGTTAGCCAGCGATGTACTTTTGTATTACGATATATAGATATACAAAATTAATCTCGTCAATTAGTTCTACATCAGATCAAACTATATATGTTCTTTAAATTCATTGCGAAGATGACATAACTAAAATATATAAGTTCGAAAAGAAAAGTGTGCTCAGCGATTATTTCTTGAAGTTATAGGGTAGGCACTTTAGAGTTTAAATGAAAACTTTAATTTGAGGGTACTATTGAATTATTTTCATTTTGCGATGACAAATTGAGATTGCACGTAGGTACATACATACAGTTATCATTTACATACGACGGATAGTAATTTATCTAGTTTATGTAATGATTTGAATAATGAATATACTTAAAAGTAATGTGTAAACTATTCTTTCAAATCAAATCGTTATTTTCCCGTCCCTAAGGAAACACGGCAGGGACGGGATCCCGGAAAAAATGTGGATAGCGCTTAATAATTTACATATCACGAAATTCTTCTAGTCTAACTGTATCTGCATTATGGACTAATATTCTATTTCAAAATCCGAACAGAGTATTTTTACAAATGCCTAAGATTGGGTAAATTGGGGCATCGCTTTCAAATATTCTTAATTTTTATTATAAAAGTATTTTAAATATTTTTCAATATCTATAATACTTTTATCTATAACACTTTATTTTTAAATATCTTTGAGAAGCTCGGTGGCATATTGGATTGAGCGCTCAGCACCCGTACTACCATCTTTTATCGCGATCCAGTTTAGGACCTAAACTGAGTAGAATCGGTAATTCGTACTACGACGCTATCTACGACTATGACAGCGATGCAGTTTAGGAACCAATACTGAACCGAGCGGAATATGAATCGCTTTTATAAAGATGGTGCTAAGGCCCCTGGTTTCGATACGAAAAACAAAGCAACTTTCGCCATGGTCGGTCCCGGGATGGGTCAATCAAATTTATAATCTCGAGCTCCTCCGTGCTTCGGAAGGCACGTTAAGTCGTTGGTCCCGGTTGTTACTACAACTGCTTTAACCCACCAACCCGCATTGGGCCAGCGTGGTGGTGTTATGGCCCAATCTCCTCATGTGTTTCTCCCATGTAGGAAGGCCTGTGCCCAGCAGTGGGACGTAATAGGCTGATGATGATGATAAATATTTTACAAATATACCTATTTGTACACATTCTTTTCGTGTACATCATATGTTTTTCAATTAATTTAAAATTTTATTTCAAATAATGATTTATTTATATTTTAAGTTTCTCAGATTTGATAAAATAAATAATGTTACATAAAAAGTATCTCTATCGGTCAATTTATGCGGAAAGTCGCTGTGGAGGCCAGGCCCACTCTTCAGGCCACCAAGATGGCGGCGCTTCAGGCCACTGCGGAGGCCATGGGATCGACTCGGGGTGCGTTGGGGCCCATGGGATGGCCTCTGGGTCAGGGGTGTTACGGATATTCGTATCCGCATCCGCAAATGCGGAATATTGGCATTAATTCAAACATCCGCATCCACATTCGCATCTGCATCAATGCATGCGTAGCTTTTACGGATGCGGATTCATATCAGCAACCAGTAACGAACGACATGTAAAGAAAGTAGGCGGGAACAAAGTGGCGCGTAGTTCACGCGTGTTTGCTATTTTACCGAATTATTCCCTCTGCGTCGACTCTCTTTACGTCGAGTCTCGCCACGGTGACTTTCGATACGTCGATTTAAGGAGACGTCGAGTACAGCTTGCAAAGCAAGACGCAGTTGAAAATAAAAGTGTAGGAAGGCGGCACACATCGGAGACAAGATCCTACACGTTTTGTACGTTTTGCTTTAGTTATCGACGGTGATTCCTTTTGTGAGTCAAATTAGGTACAGTGTTTGTTTACTGTGTTTATCGCGGCGGTTATCTATCGGCGTAGTTAATGAATATTCAAAAAGCGATCTTGTCATGATCTTAGATTCATCTAGTGAAGTTGAAGGTGAAGGAGAACCTGATCTCAGTAGCCCTGATGGTGTTCTCCGAAAGGAATTAGTTATATATCGCAATAAAAAAAGACAATGTTTGAATGACCAAAATCCCCTTCTGGTGGAAAGTTTCTGGTAAACTTAAAACTCTCTCCAGATTCGCACGTAGATATTTATCACCTCCACCAGCCAGTGTTCCGAGCGAACAACTATTTAGTAAGAATATTTTAACGAAAAAATAACATTATAGTGTTTGTACAGTCGACCAAATTGAATCTGACCCATGAGGTTTTCTTCGCGATCATGCGTGTTGCACTTAGTACGTTTTAAATATGAATAAAAATGCGTCATTACGGGTCAGAGATCTATGCAATTTTAATCTTTGTTATCACTGCACTAAAGTCTCTATTACAATTTTAAATAAAATCTCGTTCATAATCTAAACTCTTTTCACTACTGAGAAAAACTATTATAATTTTAAAAATAAAATTACGTTATGTGTCAGATGTCAAGTATATAGTCCAAAAAAATTTAAAAAAGCCATAAAACAAAATTGAATTGAATAAAATAAAAATCTAAGACAATATTAAAATCAAGTCGTCAGTCTCGCCGATTTTCGTAAAAACTTTTTCGTGCAATACTCAAATACTCCGATCTATTTATCATAGCGATCATAGCCTTGTCAGTGACTGTCAGTGACTAATAAATTGCTAACTCGTTACAAGAAATGTATGTTCAAGTGAATTTCAACCTACTTTGTATAGAGTGACTGTAGGAAAATGATCTTAAGGTGGGTCATGATTCAATTTGATCGACTGTACCTGCCTATTGTTATCTACTAACATTGAATAATTGTGTAATTTGATGTTATTAATTTTGTTGTTTTTATACCTAATTTTTATATTTAATTTGTATCCGATGATTTAATAGTGACATTTAATTTTAATTTAATTTCAAATGAAAAATGTGTTGCAGTGCCTGACTAGGCTCCATAATAATACCTAAGTGTTATTTAAGATCTAAATGTAAAACATAATGTGATGCAATAAACGAATATGAATAAATAATCCACTAGAAAATAGGTTCTAAGCTGAGAAGGCTGCAAAATTACTATTTATTAATCATAATTCACCAATTTTTAAATTTAATTATTAAACAATTATTTTGGTATACAAATAGGATTAAATAAAACATATTCAAAATTAAATCATTCTTGCATTTATTTATGTATTTAAAATTTCAATATATTAATAAAACTGAAATCCGCATCCGCGGATATGAACATCTAATATCCGCATCCGCATCCGCAGCCACATCCGTTTCCGCATCCGCATTCGGTACCGCAACCGCATCCGCATCCGCATCCGCGGATGTCAAAATTTTTGCATCCGTAACAACCCTGCTCTGGGTGAGTTGGAGGCCATGGGATGGCCTCAGGGTGTGTTGGAGGCCATGGGATGGACTCAGGGTGTGTTGGAGGCCAGGGGATGGACTCAGGGTGGGTGGGTGGCCTGTTGGGCCAGTTTATGGCTAAAACAAAGATGTTTTTCATTTCATATTAATCTTAACAAATGATCAAAATGATCAGTCAATGTGTGTACATATGAACATATAATAATAATAAACTGTGAAATAGCATGGTGACAATCAAAGTTTAAATAAGTTGTTACCTCTGGATGATGAAGGCCAAGGCCTGTCTTCGGGCCACCATGATGGTCGTTCAGGCCAGTTGATGTTGGAGAGCTGTGGAGGCCAGGACCAGCCTTCAGGCCACCAAGATGGTCTTTCAGGCCACTCGATTTCAGGTCGCTGGATCCACTCGGGGTGCTCGATTGACTCAGGACGCTGTGGGGGCCAAGCCCAACCTTCAGGCCACCAAGAAGGCCTCTCGGGCCACTGTGGGGGCCATGGGATAGACTCAGGGTGGGTTGGCGGCCACGGGATGGATTCAGGGTGTTCAATAGATTCCGGACGCTGTGGGGGCCAAGCCCAACCTTCTGGCCACCAGGAGGGCTGGTCGGGCCACTCCAGCTCGGGCCGCTGTGGAGGCCACTGGATCCAATCGGGGTGCTCGATGGATTCAGGGCGTTGCGGGGGCCAGGACCAACCTTCAGGCCACCATGAAGGTCTATCGGGCCATTCAAGCCTATCCGCAGGAGCGGGTACGGCTGAAAATTTTATCGCATTATTAATTTTGATGCTGTGAAATTATCTGCTGCCTATTTCAATGTACCAATCGCTGTAGTACTCACCTGACGCGAGTGCCAGTAGACAAAGTAGAAGTGCCCAAGTCATCATTTCTGAACTGCTTCTGCCATGTTGTGGCACCCTTTTTATACCACTGGCTGGTTTTGATTTCCAATCAATCGCACCTAATCCCTTAATCTTTGCAAAAATGAAATGCATTTAATAGTGATAACGTGATAAGATGTCATCCCACCTTATCATTATAAGTAAATAATTTTCATTGTTACTTAATCACCCGCAGTGTTTATTCGTTTTAAGGTAAATGTAACTTGAAAACATTGGAATTTTTCACTCAAAGGGATCTTACTAAAGATGTCAAAATAATTGATTCTTCAGCCTATGATATCGACTGCTGAACAAAGGCCTCCCCCATCGATTTCCAAATGGAACGGTTCTGCGCAGCCTGCATCCAATGGCTCCCGCGACCCTGACCAGGTCGTCTGTCCATCTAGTGAGACGCCATCCTACTTTGCGCTTTCCGGTACGTGGTCGCTATTCTAGAACTTTAATGCCCCACCGGCCGTCTGCTCTGCGTGTTAGTGCCCTGTCCACTGCCACTTAAACTTACTAATCCTAAGAGCTATGTCAGTGTGTTTGGATCTCTTACGGATGTCCTCATTTCTGATTCTATCTCGAAGAGAAACACCTAACATAGCTCGTTCCATAGAAATATAGCATGCTGAGCCCAAAATTGTAGGTTAGAGCGATACCTCGTAAGCTTTTTTTTGGCGGAGAGCCGAGACTGAGACGGATTGTGATTACGACTAATATATCAGTGCAAGAAAAAATACCAACTTTATATTTCAATGCTAAATAAAACAATGATAAATACCTGTATTTTATACTTATTTTTGAAATCAACGACTTATACCTAGTCTTGCCATAAATACTGAAACAAAGAAAAAAAAATCTATTGCAAATAACATTTATTACTTTTAAAGTGTGTTAGTTTAATACATAAGTTTAAAACAATTTAAAATATAAAAAGGTCGATGTGGTCTCCATTGGCTGCAATACAATCCTTTAAACGTTGAGGCCAGTTATCATTAGAAGCACGCACTCTTTCCATGGGAAAATTCTTCACTGCCAATCGTACGGATTGTTTTAGGGACTCCAAATTATCATGGCGTTTAGAGCAAGCCGTACACTCTAAAGCTGACAATAAATCAGAATCCAGCGGATTAAGATCGGGACTAGACGACGGCCAATCTTTAGCTCTGACGAAGTCCGAAATTTTATGTCCCGGCGCCGAGTTTTGCCGGAACGACCATTCTTGGTTATTGAACATGGTGTTGTTAAGGGGCTTCACTACCTTCTCAAGAATGGTATCTTGATACACTTGTGCCGGTGTTTTGATACCTTCGGATAGTGCCCACGTTTCACGCTGTCGACTAATTAGGAAGCTTCCTTAGAGCTTTGAGCATAAATACGGTAATTTTTTAAAAGCTTTTATTTATCTTGCTATTATGTTCGGGTGGAATCTTGCTACTCGATTTTGAAGCAGATATCTTCAACCGATTGAGCTGAAATTTTGTATACACGTTTAGTTTGGATAACCATACACGTGCAACACACGTACAACCGTGTGACGTCATTATAAATCCAATATGGCGGACCGGGAGTAGCTCGGTGGCGTAATGGTTTGAGCGCTTTGGTTTCGATCACGAAAACAAAGCAACTTTCGCCATGGTTGGTCCCGGGATGGGTCAATCAAATTTATAATCTCGAGCTCCTCCGTGCTTCGGAAGGCACGTTAAGCCGTTGGTCCCGGTTGTTACTGCAACCGTCTTAACCCACCAACCCGCATTGGGCCAGCGTGGTGGTGTTATGGCCCAATCTCCTCATGTATTTCTCCCATGTAGGAAGGCCTGTGCCCAGCAGTGGGACGTATATAGGCTGATGATGATGATGATGATGATGGCGGACCATCCAAGTTGGCAGAATAGTTATTTTTAATGCATTTCTACAATATGGGTATTAAATGAAAGGGCTTGTTGAGAGTAACTCGAAAAATTATGTGACGTCATTCTAAATCCAATGTGGTGGACCATCCAAGATGGTGGAATAGTTATTTTTAATGCATTTCTACAATATGGGTATCAAATGAAAGGGCTTGTTGAGAGTAATACGAGAAATGACGTGACGTCATTTTAAATCGAATATGGCTGAACATCCAAGATAGTTTTTTTTTTTGCACTTCTGCAATATGGGTATCAAACGAAAGGGCTTGCCGAGACTCAGAAACCTAGCCAGCGATAGCTAAGAAGTAAAAAATAAATTAAAAGAAAAAAAATATATTTATTTATTTTTTATTTATTTATTTTACAATAATCGCGCGACAAGCTTTTATGATCATACAGGGTGGTGCCGTCAATGCGACAGTAAGTTTAAACATGGGCTATATTAGTCCATAGAAATGGTTTGCCACTTTCAAAAATATCGTATTCATTTGATAATTTCATAACATTTGTATGAAATAATGTCGCCAACTTTACACTATTCCTTACTTAAATTTATTGTCGCATTGACGGCACCACCCTGTATGATCATAAAAGCTTGTCGCGCGATTTACTTGTGTAAATAAACTAGTGCCTAAAATTGAGCGACAATCTTTTATAATCATATAAATTGTGTATAATGAGATTATTCGTTTATAGTTAAAATTTTAAAGGAAAATTTTATTTTCTTCTTTTTAGAGCATTTAAATGAAAGCTTTTTTTTAAAAAAAAAACTTGTATTTTGTTTGTTAAATTATTGCTCAATTTTGTAAAAAAATTCTCATCCGAAAACAAAATTTTTCTGTGACCTCCCTATGCGTACCACTTCAATAATTATTTTGATTTTACCACCCTATTCTTTTTTAAATTATCAGTTAAGAAATGACCAGTACGTCTCTTATAGGCTGCAAGTCCTAAGTCATCTTTTAAAATACGCGACATAATTCTAGGCTTTGACCACCTTTTTCGTAGGAACACTAAGTGAACGGCCAGATCTTTTTCTGTCACAAACAGAGGAGGTCTCATTGTATCTATTAATAGCCCGGTACACAAACATTTTACTGATACCAAACTACTTTGTGTAATGCAATCACAGCGATTCGGTTCTCTTTATCACCCCACTCCATGTTATTACCGCAAAATATTGTACAATGTATTGGCGCCAAAATGAGAAAACTTAATGAACAATCGTATAACAATGACAGATTTCAAATTCAAATGCAATATTTTGTTTATTTTTAATTGTAACAGTACTTATTTATGGCCCGACTAAGTAGATCTGCTAGGGATATGTTCAAATTATTTATTTAACTTCCATTCATAAGTTGACATTTTGACGGTAGGTATTTTATTCAAGAAATGTGGAACGGACGTGCCAGGGGTATATTTTTTTTTAACCCAAAGGGGGTAACTCTTGGCCTTCATCTCACCTGATTGTAAGTGAAGATAAGGCCGACGATGGAGGCGAGTTACCCCCGGATTTCTTAACCACAGAGGAACAGGCTATCTGACCTCTAACTGCCGGAACACAACAATGCTGTTATCATTATTGTTATGGCGGCAGACTTAGGTAAGATGGTGGTAGCTAGCCAGGCGGACTTAGAAAAGCCCTAGCACCAACCAAACCAAGCAGAAAATTTCTGCCCCACGGGAATGACGGGAATCGAATCCCGGACCTCAGATCTAAACCTTAAAAGGATAAAATAAGTAAATTTAAGCAGGTACTCATCACTCATCACTAGTCATCGCCTAGAAACATAGTTTTTGGAGTTGGTGCTAAGTTGTTTCCAGGAATTATAGAACGTGAAGCACCGACCCCAAAAAATTAAGTCGGTTTTTATTTTTTATTTTTTTTTCAAAATCAAGATTGTTTACGCAGTCAACGATTTTCATCACCAGAAAAAACTGTTGAAAAGTTTATTAAGCATGTTTCCGTAGTCACCACGTGGCATAGGTAATGCTTTCAGAGTTGGTTTATCCTATAGTTCTCCCGCTGCTGAGTCTCCAGGAAAAAGTCCCGTCGCCACAGGACCACTGGTTTCGGAGATATTTCACGTCGAAAATTTCCAAGATGGCGGACAAAATCAATCATATTATTTTACTCTTTTCCACATGCGGCAATTATTTCAAACACATTGAGGAAGATTGTATCTGATAGAGCTAAAGGTATTTTGGTTGTACCAGCCTGGCCCACACAACCGTGGTATCCACTAAATTGTCTCAGAAATAGTGACGCTGGGTTCATCAGACTTAATTGTTTCCCATTCCAGGAGGAACATCCACCACAATCTTATCCTGGAGGCCGCACTCTTATCCGCTCGGGATTCCAAAGAAGGAACGTACCACTATCGGCCATGAATACTTATAATGTTAGCTTGGCTTTCTGATAATACCATGAAACAGTATGATTCGTGTTTAAAAAAATGGGTTACGTATTGAAATGAAAACAAAATTGATATGTATAAACCTTCTATTCCATATGTAATACAGTTTTTTACCAATATTTTTAATTCTGGTAACCAATATCATACAATTAATTCTCATAGAGCTGCAAGCAGCTCTGCAGATTGTGGTGGATCTGATTGTGGTGGATATTCCTCCTGGAATGGGAAACAATTAAGTCTGATGAACCCAGCGTCACTATTTCTAAGACAATTTAGTGGATACCACGGTTGTGTGGGCCAGGCTGGTACAACCAAAATACCTTCAGCTCTATCAGATACAATCTTCCTCAACGTTTTTGAAATAATTACCGCATGTGGAAAAGAGTAAAAGAAGTAATGAGACCAAGAAAACGTAAAAGAGTCTAAAGCAAAATCATCTGGGCTATAAAAGGTAATAAATCAATTTGTGGTATACATACCAAAAGCCTTTGTTATTATATTAAAACCATTTATTGATAACTCCCATTCAACATCAGGATGTGAACGTGGCGACCCACGGTCAGCAATCACATTCTCAGAAGACTTAATATAAGCGGCAACAATAAATATGCAACGACTTTCACACCACTGCCAAATACTTCTTGTAATTTTATTAAGATGGGGATATTGTACCCCACCCATGCGGTTTATGTTACTGACCGCAGTAGTGTGTAGTGTTATCAACGTGAATTAACGTTTTTAGTAAATATTTTTTTTGCAAATAAGGCTGCTAGCAACTCTAAATAATTAATATGCAAGTCTCGTTCAAAAGCAGACCACTGTCTACTAGCAGTTTTACCATTACAAGCCGCTCCCCCATCCTGTTTCTGACGCATCAGAATAAATCTCCATGGAGTAATGATCATCTTTAATTCTGTTGACAGAAGTATCTATAGATTTTAATTACCAATCTAAATCAGAGTTTAAAGATTAAGAAATGTTCATGTCTTTATCATAATTATCATGGCCTCTTAGATTAAGGTATTTAATACGCTCAATTTCCTTTGTATATAGCCATCCATATTCAATTGCCGGACAGGCAGAAATCAATAATCCTACCAATTAAAGCAAATGCACGTATTTTACACCTTGACAGTTTCTTAATTTTTTATCAGAATTTGTTTTTCTGGTGGTAAAGAAATACGCCACTTAAGTATGTGAATCTATCATGTATCCTAGATATATACAACTCATAGATGGAATAAATTACTTTTTTCTGTGTTTATCATAAAACCTAAAGATTGTAATAATTTTGTTGAGACATTTATACTTTCTAAACACTCTGAATAAGTTGATTCGGTCAAATATAGGTCATCTAGATATATACTTAGTCTGGCCATAAATACTGTTACAATTAAAAATAAACAAAATAGGTATTACATTTGAATTTGGAATCTGTCATTTTTTTAAGATTGTTCATTGAGTTTTCTCATTTGGGCGCCAATACATTGTACAATATTTTGCGATATTAGCATGGAGTGGGGTGATAAAGAGAACCGAATTGCTGTGATTGCATTACACAAAGTAGGTATGGAGCCAAATGCAATTTTTAAAACTCTCCATACGCTTGGTATTAGTAAAATGATTGTGTACCGGGCTATTAATAGGTACAATGAGACCTCCTCTGTTTGTGACAGAAAAACGTCTGGTCGTCCACGTAGTGTTCGTACGAAAAAGGTGGTCAAAGCAGTAACGGAAAGAATTCGAAGAAATCCTGTCCGAAAGCAAAAGATTTTATCTCGAGAGATGAAGATAGCACTTAGAACCATGTCGCGTATTTTAAAAGATGACTTAGGACTTGCAGCCTCTAAGAGACGTACTGGTCATTTCTTAACTGATAATATAAAAAGAATAGGGTGATAAAATCGAAACAACTACTGAAGTGGTACGCAAAGGGAGGTCACAGAAAAATTTTGTTTACGGATGACAAAATTTTTACAACTGAGCAACATTTTACCACACAAAATGACCGTATTTATGCTCAAAGCTCTAAGGAAACTTCCCAATTAGTCGACAGAGTGCAACGTGGGCACTATCCGACTTTAGTGATGGTTTGGTGGGGTATTAGCTATGAAGGAGTGACTGCGCTATACTTTTGTGAAAAAGGTATCAAAACATTGACATAAGTGTATCAAGATATCATTCTTGAGAAGGTAGTGAAGCCTCTTAACAACACCATGTTCAATAACCAAGAATGGTCCTTCCAGCAAGACTCGGCGCCGGGTCATAAAGCTCGGTCTACGCAGTCTTGGTTCGAAACGAACGTTTCGGACTTCATCAGAGCTGAAGACTAGCCGTCGTCTAGTCCCGATCTGAATCCGCTGGATTATGATTTATGGTCAGTTTTAGAGAGTACGGCTTGCTCTAAACGCTATGATAATTTGGAGTCCCTAAAACAATCCGTACGATTGGCAGTGAAGAATTTCCCCATGGAAAGAGTGCTTGCTTCTATTGATAACTGGTCTCAACGTTTATAGGACTGTATTGCAGCCAATTGAGACCACTTCGAATAAGCTTTTTATATTTTAATTGTATGTATATTTATGTATTAAACTAACAACTGTAAAAGTAATAAATATTCTTAATTTTTGATTTTAACATTATTATAAATGTAGGTGTGTGTGTTGTCGTAGGTATTTGTAAAAATACTCGTTTCGGATGTTGAAATAGAATATTTCGACATTGTAGGGTGGACGTTAGCTCATAAACGCAAATACAGAGAGACTAGAAGAATTTAACAGGGATATCCCAAGTCCTGGGTGGCTCAGTGGTCAGATCAGTCGCCCGGATTGCGAAAGGTCGCGGGTTCGATTCCTGCCTCGGGACGTGAAATTTTTCTAGTTTTATTCTATTTTAATTACGACTCGTTTCATCAATTTTGTAAATAGGTACGGAGCTGGGCCTCGATCGCGCTAATTTACATTGTATTTACCAAAGCAAATGTGAAACGTTCCCTTGCGCACAATTTGTGTTGCGCGAAACCAACCAATTAGGTTTTTTTTCGGAACATACGTTGATATCTTTGATTATAATTATATTACATATTAATTAAGTACAAATATCATCAATTAATAAAATAAAAACTTTCTAAATTGAGTAAAATATCGATCGGTTTTTCGATACAAATACGTTACTATGGCAACCATCTAAAGGAACGTATTTTCCGCTGTCGGTCGCACGTTTTTGATTAAGTTAGTGCCTAAGCAACTTGTCAAAAATGTTTGTAGGACAGCGGAAAATACGTTCCCATAGATGGTTGCCATAGTAACGTTTTTGTATCTAGGTGCTGTCAAAAACTGATCGATATATTTGGTACTAAATTAAGAAAGATTTTATTTTATTAATATAATTATAATCAAAGAAATCAATGTATGCTTCGAAAAAACAGCTAATTGGTGGCCGTTTATATGTTTCGCGCAACACAAATTGTGCGCAAGGAAACGTTTCACATTTGCTTTGGTAAATACAATGTAAATTAGCGCGAGCGAGGCCCGTACAAATACCAAATGGCAAAACAGTTTGTGTACATTTCGTAATTTCATCGAATAAAATGAAGCGAAGCTTGGGAGAGAGTTGGGATTGATTCTAATTAAAAAATATGCATCTTTCAAATCAATTGTGGCTATGTATCATTTTTTTGACTTTAATTTTTAATACAGTGCGTAAATCCTCCAACTTAAAGTGTTGCATATTTATAAATTTATTAGGATTCTTAAGTTTTAAAATCAGTCGCATTTTTCCCTTAGGTTTAGGTACCAAAAAAACACGCGAAACATACTGACCGGCACTAGACTCGCACTGGGAGATAAAGCCAATGAAGCACTTGTATTATACATATTTGAATAGTGTACTTGACTCTAGGTATGCATTTTTAGTGCGCCCCACGTATAGGTAGGTTCGACACTATCCTGCTATTATCATTAGGTACTATAATTAATATGTTTTATGCAACTTGCAACAACATAATTATATTATAATCTGTTTCATATGATTGATTAATGACGATCGATACTTCTCAATCAAAATTATCTTTTAAAATCCCACCAAGCAACATTTGATTACGTACCTAAATAAAAGACTAACGCTAATTATAAACAACCGATAAAGATGATACACAATATGTACAGTCGACGGCACATCAAGAGTAACAGTTCCCTTATAGGTAATGTATAAGGTTCTAAAAAATTGCTTTGATGAAATGTTAAAATTCTATGTATTTTGAGTAACTTCAAACCATTTTTATGACATTCTTTTAAATGAATGTACCTAATGTACAACATGGCATATTTATATTTTTGTCATAAAGATTGGCAGTTAATTTAGTACTCTTACTTCCAATTCCAATAGGACGAATTTTTTCAGGGGCAAATGGTAAATCAGAATCTCAGATTTCTATGATCTGAGATCAGAATGGTCGTCCGTCATGAATATCAGGCGGATAGTGAAGGTCTACTTCAAGTATACATCCGGTATCAGAACTTTCAGGCAAACGGCTTTTATGATGCCTTTTTCTATCATTTGTTATATTTCAATATCTGATATAAGATACAGTTTTACTTTAGTGTATAGGTAATAGCATGGCGTCCCAACTCAATGTCAACCATCATTGAGTTGGGACGCCTTGCTATTACCTAGAGGAGACATAATGAACGCTCGCTCGAACGCTCGCTTCGATCCAACGACCATCTTGCCCTGCTGCTCCCTCCTTTTCGCTCTGGCTTTATGTCGGACTCATTTGTTGTCTCTGCTATACGGCTCTGGAACTCAATACCTGACAGTCTGCGGAAATCCAGGAACAGGGGCCTTTCCACCATCTTTATAAACGCGATTCATATTCCGCTCGGTTCAGTATTGGTTCCTAAACTGCGTCGCTATCATAGTCGTAGATAGCGTCGTAGTACGAATTAACGATTCTACTCAGTTTAGGTCCTAAATTGGATCGCGATAAAAGATGGTGGTACGGGTCCAGGACGCTCTTCAAAAGGAATAGCGTGAATATTTCTTAAAATCACTTGAGTAGTCACTAGTATGTTATTTCATCTTCTTTTTTTTTCTTATAAATTGATTATTTTATTATTTGCATGTAGTTTTGTTACTTATGTGCAAAAAAATATGTAGTATATATATTATATTTAGTTTATTTGATACGTACCTATTATTTGTTTAGTTTAGTTTGTTCAAAATATTTTTCTTTTTTATTGCTGTGCACCGCTTTTTGAGTTTTCTACTTAGCCCTTGGTTCACTGGTAGAGAATGCAATTAGGCGTTAAGTCGTTAAGTCGATAGCGCAATCCATTCACCGTAACTGTGTTATCTCTCGAAGAGGTGATCACAATTGGCCACCGAGATCTTGTGATTTAACACCTTGCGACTTCTTCCTTTCGGGCCACGTGAAAGAGAAGGTCTACGCCAATAGCCCAGCGTCGATTCAAGACCTTAAAGATGGAATTCGTGAGGCTATCGAGGACATAGGGCAGCCACTTTGCGATTTGGTTATGGAAAAATTATGAAAAGGATATGGTCCTGTAAGCGTGGCCGTGGTGGTCATTTTTCTGACGTTATTTTCCACTATTAACGGCATACCTTCCTCTTTATAATGAAATAAACATCTGATCAATTATATTGAAAAATTAAAATTTTCTTTGAATTTCAAAATAACACCTCTTATTTGAAAACCCTTTATTAAAAGTGTTCCAAACGGCTAAAGCTAGTCTATAGTCTTCATCAGTTATAGATTCTGCCAAGAGCTTGTTATAAAAATATGAAGGTTCCGGTAATTTACTTTCATTGTACCGTGCCCAAGAGTCGATATATAATATTTATAAGTAGGTATATACCTTATATTCCCGATATGGATGCAGCCATATCGGGAACACGGACAAGGAGATGGCAGCGACACGGAGTCGCGCTATTTGAGACGAAATTTTAATAAACAAAAATTAAAACCGACTTCAAAATACTGAAAAGGATAAAGTAACAATTACAAATAAAGAAAGAAAATGAAAAAAAAAAAGAAAAAGCAACGTTTTTTTTAAAAAAAACCGGAAAAAAAAATATTCTTTCGGATCATTAGAGGTGTTAACTTCAATGAGTTGTGAGAAAAACGTTGCTATAAAAACGTTGGAAAAGGAAAGAAAGCGGTGAAGAAATTAGTAGGTTATACCTAGTGCTCCGGTGGCGTAGTGGTAATCGCGTCTGGCCGGTAATCAGGAGACGCGGGTTCGAATCCCGCCTGGAGCATAAACAATTTATTCATCATTTTCTTTCTTTATTTGTAATTGTTACAATAAATTAGGCGTTTAAACGCATCAAAAAAACATTAAAAAAGGATAAAATAATTCAATTTAAATAGGTAGTCATCCCCTAGAAACATATTTTTTGGAGTCGGTGCCACAGATGCTTGAGTGCTTCACTTTCTATTGTTTTTGGAAACAACTTTGCACCAATTCCAAAAAATATGTTTCTAGGGGAAGACTACCTACTTAAATTTAATTATTTTATCCTTTTGAGTATTTTTAAGTCGGTTTTAATTTTTGTTTACTTAAAAAAAAACACAATTTTTAGTGATAACTTTCTAAGGTCGAACCTAGATGGGTGACCGTCAACTTATATTGTTTCCTACTATCGTATCTCTAAAAAGTCATTGGAAGCAAAAATTCCCAATTTGGCATAGGTACGTAGACGACTTAATGATTTCAGTTTTTTTTAATTTAAAACCAAACCAGTCAATCTACCCAACAGATTCTGAAAAAAAAATTATGGTACCAAATGGCAGCTATTCCGCATCGAACAAAAAAAGAATCACGTAAATCAAATCAGTAATCTCAGCGTAATCGGTGTACATACATAGAAAAAAAAACATACCGGCCGAATTAAGTACCTCCTCGTTTTTGAAGTCGATTTTAATAAAAGGCTTTTATTTGTTTGCACGGAACACTCCACTTTTACCTCTTTCTGTGATCTGTGGCTTTTACAAATGTGATAACGTATTTTCATAAATTATAATTTATTTTATTTTTAAAGTTACGAACGGAAAGAAAGAAAAAAAATTTTATTTAAATAGGTCACAAAAAAGTACTTTTAAATCGTCAAAAAACACATTCTTATAACCATTACAAAAAATATATTAACTAACAACGTCAAGTCTCTCCGTCTGTCATGTTTGAATTTACACCGGTTCCAAAAGTTGAACTACCGAGAAGATTCCGGCAACAAACTCGTGTAGTCACTCTTTTCAAATATTAAATTACAATGTTTGTAGTTACAAAAATTTTACCTTTAGCAGTAGAATGCCGCCCAGCGAAAAAAAATGAAAATTAGAAGAGAAGGTAAGTCAACGTACCAAGAAAGGTACCCAATGTCAAAAATAATATCGTTATTTTCAGGCTATCTGACAGTGCACAATCACAGTATAGGTTACAGAGGTTAATAGTCACAATACTCGTAAATAAACATATAAAACATTTGAAATTTTAATGTGTCCATGCATTCTTATCATCTAAATATTCTTGGACCTTATAGTAGCCTTTTTTCATTAAAGTTTGATTCACATATAACTTAAGTTTGTGAAAAGGCAGTTCAGTTACATTTGGTGGGACTTTGTTAGAAATGTGTATACATTTCCCCATGAATGAGCGACTTATCTTGTGAAGTCTAAAACTTGGAACAGCAAGTTTATTTTTATATCTAGTGTTTAAGTTATGAATATCACTATGTTTTGAAAAGGTATGTTTATATTTGTGAACATAAATTATGTTCTCATGCCTATATATATTGAGAAGCAACGGTCAAAATTTTTTTTTTCAAATTAATCCCTCAGTGTATCTGAACAAATATACTTAGTTAGGTATATAATTATTAAATATGTTTGAAAACATAAAGTTTGCAATAATAATAATCAAACTGCTAAAAAAAATCGACAGGGATAAATATAAATCTCAGGGCAGCTATAAGTCCGAGGAAGATTCTTTCGAAATAAAATTTGAAGACAATCATGAACTTATTTTCAAGAGTAGGTAATGACAGTGAAGTCTTTAAATTTGAGAAAATTACTCGAGAACAAGCGAATACAAGTTCATCAATGCCTCAAAATGTTACTTCAATTCAAACACATGCAGAGAAATACTTTGTAAATTTCTTTGATTCAATAAAATTATCTTACATATAGGTAATTGAATAGACATATACTTAAAAATAAACATTGGTACAATGACTGTTACGCTTTCTATTTAATAGGTAATCATTTAAACTCCATATACTTATCATTTATTATGCCAACGACAATTCAAAGTTAATGTGGCGGATAAGCCGAGTCTTATATCAAAAACAAAAGATAAAAAAAGATTGACATATCAAGTTGCCCAATCTATAATGTCCAACACGAATCAAAGTACACCTAAGTAGTACAAATTGTTTGATATTTTGTATCTGAAAATAAGAATCAGTAAAAGGTAGGTAGGTACTAATAATCTTATTATGTTTCACTGAGAAAAAATATTTGCAAATTCAATTTACATATTTGTATTTAAGAAAAAATGCATTACTGCAAAATCACTTCTGAAATATTTTGGATGTAAACCTTTTATTGCACAGTACCTACCTAATTATACAATATAATAGGGGTTGAAGTATGAAGTTGCCGTTTTATTGTAATAGGTACTTCTTCTACCCCACTGGCTGGCTTATCAGTTTTTTTTTTTTTTTTTTTATACAAAGCACGACAAATGACTCAACACCACCTGATGTGAAGCGGTAAGAAGAGTCCATATGCGAAGACAGCTAGTGCAGTTCAGACACTGCTCTAGCCGGTCTGAAAGGTGCTCCACCTTGCCAGCCCAAAAGGTGCTTTTTCACGCCTCTTTTGAAGGAACCCATGTTATAGGAAGGAGGGAACACATGTGCTGGCAAAGAATTCCAAGTTCTGGAAGTTCGACAAAGAAAAGAGCTACTAAATTTCTTTGTACGTGATGTTGAGGTGGAGACAGTGAATTGATGACTCCGAAGACCGGCACGCGTGCTCCTAAGTAGGAAGGGGGAAGGTGGGATAAGGTCAAATAGCTCCTCAGAACACTCTCCGTGATATAGCCGATAGAAGGCGCTAAGCGACGCAATGTCTCGACGCAATTGCAGAGGCTCAAGGTTGTTGGTGACCTCTACATCGCCAATGATACGGACCGCACGACGCTGCAATCTGTCCAGGGCATCGAGAAGGTACTTGGCGGAGCCATCCCACAAGTGCGAGCAATATTCCACGCAAGACCGGACCTGAGTTTTATAGAGCAGGCATAATTGGTCAGGCGTGAAAAATCGACGCACCTTGTTCAGGACACCTAGCTTCCGTGAGGCTGTTTTAATCACGGTTTCGATGTAGTTCCTGGAATTTAGATCGCAACATATCTCCATGCCTAGCAAGTTTAGGGAGCCCTGTGCCGAAAGAGTCGTGCCCTGAAGAGACGGAAGGGGAAGAAACGGCGACATTTTAGCTGTAAACGCTAAAACGTAGTTGTGTCGCCCAGGTCCTCACTGGGCATGGATGCTTCGGAGGATACCTGTGTCTGATCGCGGGAAGGGAACCGACTGCCACCTGCCACCACTGCGACGGCTGCCCCGACGAGGGAGTGCAACATGCGCTGGAGGAGTGCCCCGCGAGGGCAAACGAGCGGCGGGTGCTGACCGCTGTAGTTGGAGACGACCTCTCCCTCTCGACCGTCATCTCAAAGATGGTCGAGAGCGACAGGTCGTGGCAGGCGGTCCTCGTTTTTTGCGAGGCAAGTAGGCAGTAAGGAGGAGGCGGAACGTGTTTGGGAAGCAGCCGCCACTTCCGCTATCCGCCGCAGGCGCCCTGGGCGAAGGAGGGCGCAATATGGGCGCCATCATCCGCCTTAAAATATCTTTGGGCTCCGGGTAAGGTTGGGGGCCGTAGCCCGGCTTGCACAGCCCAGTCGGCGTGCCAATGCATCGGCGCGCTGACTTTAAAGAACAAAGTCGGTTTGGGGGGGGGGCTGCTATACAGCCTCCCCAAAAGATGGGACCGAAATCGGTCAACTGCCCTACCGACGACGGTGAATGTCTTTGGGCCAACCCGTTGTGTCGGTAGGAAGCAGGAAAGAGGTGCATCGCTGAGGGGCTTAGTGGGTGAGAGCCCCACACACCCTTCCCTCTTCCCCCCAGGCAGAGGGAAGATAGGCTGGTAGAGCTTCCCCTCAGCGTGAAAAAAAAAAGGTCATGCGTGGGAGCGAGAGCGTGGGCAATTCTACCAGCATGGTCAGTTTTAGAGGAACTTAATCACGACTCGTGGTGAGCAAGTCCCCTAAAAACCAATTCCGCGGTTGGAAACTGCTCCTGCGCAACATCTGCTACCCGACTAAGGTATTCAAAAAGTCGAGTTGTCTCGATGTCACCGCTATGAGATCTATACAGGCACACGTAGACACGGCAATGAGTGCCCAGGTCCACATGCACCCCAAGAATGGAGTAGGAAGGGTCCTCCAAGCAGCGCAGACGGCGACAACAAACATCCGCCCAGGCGGACAACAAACAAGCAACAGACAAACAAGCATACCCCAGCCTTCGCTTTGAAGGACTCTTCAAGAGCGTAGCCGGGATAGTCCAGATAGCTTGTGTCAACCGGGCGGAGTAATTTGCGTCTCCGTCAAAAACAGCATTGCAGGTCGAGCCGTCTCGAGATGTTGGTGGACGGCATTGAGGTTAGCATGGAGCCCACGGCTGTTAGTGAGTCCGACCTCAAAGTGGTTGTGGTAGGGGCGTGCACCGCTGATCGATTGTATGTGTTTCTGAGCGCTGCCTTAGTGGGTGATGGAAGAAGGAGAGGCGTGAATTGGAGGGATTTGGTCGCGATATAGACGGTCAAAGTGCGAGGCCTGTTTCCCCAGGTAACAGCAGAGAAGCGCTGACCCGCCGAACGACAGGGCCCCGAACCCATCCGGGAATGGCCGCCGGGACTCCACCACCCGGTCACCAACCGGCACGACGGACCACCCCAAGATTATGCGTGGCATTATGGGGCAGCCTCTCGAACTGATTAGGTTTGCTTGGGCCCCCTGTACTGTACCACAGGCGGCCAGCGGAACAGCCGTTTCTTCGGGTCAATGCAGTGGCTCTGGTTAGACGGAAGCCGCCACTGACCGAATCCATCGCCGCAACGTCTCCCCAAGCTCTGGTTGTACGCTGACTGATCCCGGAACGCGACCACAAGTGGTCACTTGGTGGGTTTTACGCCATGCGTACGGTGATCACTAACCAGACGGGTGTTCAGACCCTACGACCAGTGGAGCAGTTGGTGGCTCAGTAATCCCTTAGTCGCCTCTTACGACACCCACGGGAAGAAATGGGGCGGTGAATTGTATTCTAAATCCGTCACCGCACGGACGGTTAAGTTTTGTGCTACGTAATCTGCGTGATTCTCAAAACCCCAATATGATGAAGTTTATATGTTTATTGATCTAAGTCTTGTTAGAAGCAAATTGGAGTCTAGTGCATGCAGCATGCGCGTGGAACCTGCACGAGGCTCAATAAAAGCACGTGGTGGAAAATGCTCAAAAAGCTTTTTCTTTTGTTTTATTATAAGCGTTCGTTCTTTTTTGTACCCCACGAAGCTTTATCTGGGTTACTTATTGTGAATGAACTCTTTGAAAGAAGAGCATTTAAACAAATTCGGCTTTGCTTTTGGGTTCGCCAATATACATATAATTAAGTATTTAACAACTATTAGCGGCAGCGTGCGAGCCGGGCGCGGCGACCAAAGCAAATGTGAAACGTTCCCTTGCGCACAATTTGTGTTGCGCGAAACATATAAACGGCCACCAATTAGGTTTTTTTTTTCGGAACATACGTTGATATTTATGATTATAACTATATTACATATCTAATAAGTTCAAATTACATAAATTAATAAAATTATAACTTTCTAAATTGACATTTTGACATCTATGAGAACGTATTTTCCGCTGTCTAACAAACATTTTTGACGTTTTATGAAAAGTTGCATAGGCACCTACCCAAATCAAAAACGTGCGTCTGACTGCGGAAAATACGTTCAGATGGTTGCCATAGTAACGTCTTTGTATCTAGGTGCTGTCAAAAAGCGATCGATTTATTTACTCAATTTATAAAGTTTTTATTTTATTAATTGATGTTATTTGAACTTAATAAATATGTAATTTAGTTATAATCAAAGATATCAACGTTTGTATGTACCGAAAAAAAAACCTAATTGGTGGCCGTTTAAATGTTTCGCGCAACACAAATTGTGCGCAAGGGAACGTTTCACATTTGCTTTGGTAAATACAATGTAAATTAGCGCGATCGAGGCTGTTCGCGAAGAATTGTCAATTTGAAACTATTTGAAAGTTGCAAAACATTTCTATGAACAGATATAACCCACGATTTAATTTATTATATAATTAATTTAGATATTAAGTTTCGTCGGCACACCAAAAGTAGTGAAATTTAGCTGCGATCTTTTCTAAGGTCGTCCTACCTCAGTCGGGTGGTAAAAATCCAAGTGGAAATACCACAGAAGTTGAGTGCAGACCCATCCGGGAACAACATTAGCGAAAGTTGCTGTGTAGAATTATGCAACATATTCGCAGCGCTCATTCCAGCAAACACATACATCCAGTCAGTCATACAGTCATCCAGTCATTTTATTTTACAGTAAAAAAATATATTTTGGTGTGTGGATTTGGTGGTGTCAGTCAAGATTTATATTACAATAATTAAAAATTGTGTCTGAGCGAACTTTGCGTTTTAGGAACCAAGTGTTTCTGTTTATTTAGAACTGTGCACTACTTCCCCTTGCCGAGAGAATGAACCAAAAAAATTTTTTTGTTCGATTCTCCCTATAAAGGGAAGGCAAAGGGTACTAATGCCCATACAGCCATGTCTTCAATATTTCTTTATTTCTTCTCTTATTGTATTGAAATGCTGGTATTTCACATTTCAATGCACGTTTGGAGAATTTGACGCGAAATATATAATGACAGTCTCCATGTGATGCTACTTGATGAAGTGGGTAACCACAAAAAAGTTCTCATCGTCTTACACACCATAATCACTTTTAATAAATAATCTTTCAGTCGTACGTTAACACAAACACTTGGTTTATAAAACTACACCACTTTTATAACACAAAGTTCGCTCCGACACAATTTTTTATTATTGTAATAAAAATCTTGACTGACACCAAAAAATCCCGCCAAACACCTAAAAAACGTTTATTTTTCTTTTAGGGATGGGCG
Organism: Nymphula nitidulata; assembly: GCA_947347705.1. NCBI lineage: Eukaryota > Metazoa > Arthropoda > Insecta > Lepidoptera > Crambidae > Nymphula > Nymphula nitidulata. The sequence goes on along the minus strand of OX374645.1, from coordinate 7,049,828 downwards.
AATGAAAAAAAGTATCGATGTATATCGCATCGATATATTATACAAATATCGATAAATATCGTGTAAAAAATATCAATATTTTGATATATCAACATTTTTTATATAGAGCACGTACGGCAAATGATTCAACACTACTTGATGTGAAATGGTAAGAGGAGTCCATATTCGATGACAGCTAGTGCAGCTTAAATCATACTGTTTTAGCCGCATCCACTTTGCCGGCCCAAAAGATGCCCTAGCACGCCTCTTTAATAGATAGAACTCATATTACATAATACATGGGTTCCTTTAAAAGCAACCCAACCCATTTTTTTAATCATTTTGTTAAACCATGTTTTTTCTCAATGCTCGAGATGTGTATTCCATTTTTCACATTACGAATAGTTAATATTCGAAACTTGGAAAATGAAACACATATCTGGCAGTTTTATTATTCAAAATACAATCTACAAAGAGGTTAAAGGCTAAAAAATCTTTTTGTGGTCGAGGCGAAGGGAACTGAGCTCCATCATCATCATCATCACCACCTGCCTATATACGGTGCTGGGCACAGGAATGCCTACATGGGAGAAACACATGACTGAGCCCCATTCTAATAAGCCATTTACTCGTTTCTAATCTTAGAGATTGGATTGATCGAAGTGTTAGGATACATGCTATGACATTAAAAGACGTATAAACAGAGCTGTTAAAAATATCGAATTAGATACCCTGAAAAAATATCAAATATCGATATATCACAGTTAAAAGTATCGGCTATTAAATATCGGTTATTTTCCTGAAAAGAATATCGACATTTTGATATGTCGATATTTTTTTCCCAAGCCTAGTCACATTGACACTGACAGACAGCCTAACCATATTTTTTGTTTATTTGCGTTTCGTTGTTTTCTTTTCACTTTGGGTTATTTTTGTTTTCCATTCCCATTTTATGTTATTTTTATTTAATTTCATTTTACAAAATGGAACAAAAAAATGGTGCTAAAACCTCGACATGTAAGAAGAAAAGATTTTGCGACATTTGCAACAAAACCATACTCGGTAGCGTGTATAAATACAACTCACATTTATATCAACACGAAGTGATAGCCTCAAGATTTAAGTGTCCCTATTGTTGTAAAGAGTATTTTAGAAAAGATTGCTTTAAAAGACACTTAGACGTGCACACAGGGAATGCAAAACGTTACATATGCGATTATTGTGACCGAGATTTTGTAGACAAAAGAAACCTAATTGCTCATTTGAAAATACACGATGATTGCGACTATACATCAACTAATTATTCTTGTATGGCTTGCGGCGTTAAGTATTGCGAAGAAAGACTCTTGAAATACCATATCCGTAAAGAGCATTTTAATTTACAACCTAAAGAATTAGTTGTTGACCAGAAGCCCTTGAACGAAACATGGGTTGAACGCGTGATGGAAACTAATGTATGTGTCCAAATGACAAAAGTAAATAATAATGTTATATCGATAAAAAAGTGTAATTCCATCAAAACTGAAGATGAAAAATGTGGTAATGATGAAAATATTAAATTTACCAACTACATGAACTCCGTGTTAGCAAGCAAGGATAAATCGCAGTATTCTAAAGCTGTTTGTGATTATTGCAACAAGGAAATGTTGAAGAAAAGCCTTCAGAACCATATTAGGGAGAGACATTTGAAGGTAACCATTTCTTTTTTAAATTTATAGCTTTTTGAGTCACATGTTGTTTCTTGAATGTGCAGACAGTGCACATTTGCAACCGATACAAATGCAAGGAGCTGGGTGGCGTAGTGGTTAGGGCGCTCTGGTTTCAATTACGAAAACAAAGCAAATTCACCAGGTCAGTCTTGGGATGGGTCAATCAAGTTTATAATCTTGAGCTCCTCCGTGCTTCGGAAGGCACGTTAAGCCATTGGTCCCGGTTGTTACTGCAACCGCTTTAACCCACCAACCCACATTGGGCCAGTGTGGAGGTGTTATGGCCCAAAATCCTCATCTGTTTCTCCCATGTAGGAAGGCCTGTGCCCAGCAGCTGGCTGTATATAGGCTGGTAATGATTTTTTATACTAGTTGACAAAGACAAAAAATAAATCAACAAAATCAAAAAATGTAGCCAACAAAACTTCAACGAATTCACTAATTATGCACCATAGAGTAAAATTTTATAGACTTACAAGAATTTCTTAATAATGTGGTCGAGAAAATTAAGGAAAAACCCCGAAACTTATGTTTTTATTAACTGTCGTAAATTTTTTTTGTTCGATTTTTCTAATATTTTAATAACTTTGCTGTCAAGAGCTACTGAAGATACACATTGAACTTTTGAACCGTTCTTATTACAATCATGCTCTTGAGTCTTGACTTGACTGTAGCTACTAGGGTTGCTGAGGATTCCTCTTCCGCTTCCTCATAATGCGGAAGTTCCGCAAATGAAAAATTCCTCTTCCGCTTTCGCTTCCTCAAAATTTTAGAGGAATTCAAGAGGAATTTTACTGCGCATGCGTTATCGTATTCATGACAACGCACACGCCGCGCAGCACGATCGCCGCGAACGGTCAGCGAGCGAGCCATCCCGTCCTGCCATCCGCGCTATTCCTTGCTTGTTTTGACAATTGACATAGCGTTGTTTTGTTTAAAATTAAAAGAACATTTTCCAGTGGACCATTTAAATTATACATTTAGTCAAAAAAATATCAGGGAATGGATGATTTGTTTTTGGTTCTAAATTATTATTTTTTGTTTTTTGTTGTTGTTGTTAGATTGGCATAACTGTTTTCCATTTTGACGCGGAGTTTTAGTTGCATCTGTTATTTATATTAAATACAGTGCTGTTTTTAGTTATATCATAACTAGTGTGTATTGCGAATTTCATAATAGACAAAAACATAAAACAAAGAGATTGTCTTAAATTTTGCATCGCCAAAGGAATTTCGTGGTCGGAGTCACTGAAAATGTTACAGAAGGCTTACAGTGAAGCGACTTTATCAAAAACACGTGCTTATGAGTGGTACAAAGCGTTCAAAAGCGTTCGAGATGTGATGAAAGATTTGCCACGCTCTGGTAGGCCATCAACGTCTGCAACTCAAGTTAACATCGCGAAAGGGAGGGAAATAGTGACTGAAAATCATCATTCGACTTTGAGAGAGATTGCCGGTGAACTTTCTGTATCTCACAAGTCGATTCATACCATTTTAAATAATCACTTGAGTATGAAACATGTTGCCGCTCGGCTAGTCCCAAATTATGCGGCGTTTAAGAGAGCAAATTCGACGAAAAAGGCCAGATTGGTGGAAAGAAAATTCTTGGATTTTCTTTTTGACCAAACATTCAACAAATACCATCGAGCAACCACCATATTCACCAGATATGACTCCAGCCGACTTCTTTCTTTTTCCTAAACTCAAATTGCCACTTAGCGGCACCCGTTTTCATTCTGTAGAAGACATAAATGAGAATTCGCGGCAAGAACTGAACTCAATTCCGGAAACAGCGTTTAAAAAATGTTTTGATGATTGGATTATTCGTTGGGGTAAGTGTATCGTTTCTGAAGGAGCATACTTTAAAGGTGGTAAAATAAATTTGGATGTATTATTGATATTTTCCCGGTACTTTCTTGACAGAATAGTATATTTCATATCATCCTCTTCCTCATCCGCTTCCTCTTCCGCTTCCTCATCCGCATCCTCTTCCTCAATAAAATATCCTCATCCTCATCCGCATCCTCTAAATTTGTGCTTGACACTTCCTCTTCCTCCTCCTCTTCCTCATAATTACTTCCTCAACAACCCTAGTAGGTACACCTACAAATCTTTTTTAACCGACTTCAAAAAACAAGGAGGTTATATGTTCCACTGTATGTATTTTTTTTGTATGTATGTTCACCGATTTCTCTGTCAATTGTAAACCGATTATCAAAATTCTTTTTTCATTTGATAGAGTATACTCCAGGGGTGGTCCCATTGTCTTCAAGTCAGGATCTGATGAAGGAATCCTAGGGAAATAGAGGGTGAACTAAAATTTTTATATGCACGTGTGACATGTTTTACTTTTTTCCAAAGCTATTCAAGTATTTGCTTCTGTTAGTCATCATCTCATGTTGATGAGCTAATGATGGAAATCATACAACTCCTTAACGGCTAGGAGTTCTTCTTCTTTTTTGGTTGATGGCGTTGTCTTTGATTTCGCCAGAATCCAGTTTTTAGCTCAGATTTAATTCTTGTGATTTATCTCATATGTCGATGGCCACTGACTCTGCTTATTTATTACGGATTGTGAAAGTACAATGCGTACATAAAAAGGCTAACCAACGTGTTAAACCGAGTGGCTGTTGAAATTTCTGAAAAAGAGACGGACACAAATATATATACACTTGTTAGTATGTTAGGGCAGACGAACAAATACTTATAATCTTATGTTAGTTTTTGTTATGTAATCACATAGAACATTAATAAATGGAGTGTTTACGTAAAACAGGAGAGATTTAAAATTAATGGGTTTAGGGATATCACTGGGAAGAACATTGTATAGGGATGTAGGGTTCTTGGGGCATTCGAAAAATATGTGGTCAGTGGTTCCTTCGTCCAAGCCGCACTCGCATAATGAGCTATCCTTAACCCTGATTTTGGCCAAATGTACAGGAGTGCAAGCATGACCTAGCCTTAAGCGACATATGGTAGAAGTGCATGATTTTGAAGCCTGTTTGTATTTAAAAAACCATGGTTTAACAGGAATGGAGTTTTGTATATCTGCATAATGCTTTCCTACACCACGGCTAGACAATTTCCACTGCGCGTCCCAAGAAAACATCAGCTGTCGCTTTGCCAAAGAGATTAGGTCCTGAGCAAAAGCTTTAAAGTTATTGAGGCAGCCAAGAACAGTGGCATCCTTTGCAATAAGATCTACAGTCTCATTACCAAGTATTCCTGAGTGTGACGGAATCCAGGCCAACGATATTTTTATGCCATGAAGATGGCATTGGTAGAGTATACTCCTGATCTTTAAAATTATTGGAAATTTGGAACCACTACGTAGGGGGTTAGATAAGATTGCCTCAAGGCAGCTCTTAGAATCCGATAAAATTATTGTTTTATCGAGCTTATGAGACTCGACATACAAAAGAGCCTCAAGAATAGCTGTGGCTTCTCCAGTGAAAACAGAGGATGCGGGAGGGCATTTAAAATTTAAAATTATTTTATATTTTGGGATCCAAACGGCACAGCCTACGCATTCGTCGTCAGACAACTTTGAGGCATCGGTATAAATCACAAGCCAATCATTCCATTTTTTATTAATGATTGATTGTAAACGAGTTTCCGCATCAGGACAACCCTTACAGATACCCAGATCCAGGACAATGTCTGGTTGATAAGTAAGAGAACGAAAAGGGGTCTCAAATAGGGGGTTTAGGGTACATTGATATACTGGGCAGGGAAGTCTGATGAACTTAAGGAAACTGTTAAATAAACACGGATAAGGTTTGTGGAGCCAATATTTATCAAAAGAAATAAATTCCGATAATTGGTGTAATTTGCCAATAAGAGGATGAGTAGAGTTTTGGATGATTTTGAAAAAGAACCTATCTGCAAGGTATTGTCTTCTAATAGAAAGGGGGGGATCCGAACACTCAACCTGGAGAGCGTTAACAGGAGATGATTTCATAGCTCCAATGATAATCCGTAAGCATCTGGACTGCATCTTATCTAGTGAATTTAAAGATATTTTTAAGCAGGGTTCCAATAAAAAGGATCCGTAGTCCAAATGACTACGAATTAATGCGTTATATAAAATTTTCTGAGAAAACGGATGAGCTCCCCACCAGGCTCCAGATAAGGATCGTAAAATGTTGATATTTTTCTCACATTTACTGGTTACATGCGAGATGTGGTGAAAACCTGACATTCTAGAGTCAAATACGATTCCCAAAAATCTGACTCTATCTTTTATGGGGATGGGCCGACCAAAACATTCAATAGAAACATCTGGAACACTTCTCGCACGGGAAAAAACTACGACGCTACTTTTTTCGATAGAAAGAGATAATCCATGTTCTAATAGCCAGTCATTCAGGTAAGAAAGAGCAGAATTGAGACGGGATGATGCAGTCTCGACATCTGTTTCGGAAATATACAATGCCAGATCATCGGCATATTGTAAAACATTACAAAATGAGTTCACAGATAGCTCAAGGTCACAAGTATAGAGGCTGTAAAGTAAAGGGCTTAGGACTGACCCCTGGGGTAAGCCCTTCCAAACTGTTCTTGGGGGTAAAAGTGAGTTATTGACACTGATTTGTATCGATCTTGAAGAGAGAAGATTGAATATTAAATTAACTAGCCTCACAGGGATACTCAGATTGAGCAATTTCTGCCTGAGTATAGGAAGCAGCACGTTGTCATAAGCAGATGACACGTCTAAAAATACCCCAATTACGTTCTCTCGTTTGGAAAGACCTATCCATATGTCAGTACAGAAAATACTTAAGCTATCCATGGTACTCATGCCTTTCCGAAAACCAAACTGACTCTTAGCAAGTAATCCCCTTTTCTCCACAATCCATTCGAGACGATTTTTAATAAGATGCTCAAGAATTTTGGCCATAGTACAGGAAAGTGCAATGGGTCTATAACCATTAGGATCATTACTAAGTTTGCCAGGCTTTAATATAGGGATGATTATTTGGGATTTCCATTCTTCCGGGGGGATTCCCGAAAGGTAGATATTATTAATGATGTTAAGGAAAAAATCTTTACATGTGGGACTACAGTTTACAATAAATGAGTACGGTATCCCATCAGCTCCTGGGGATGAATCTTTGAGACCATCTAGAACAGACAGCAATTCGTCATTGGAAAATGGAGCCTCAAAGTCGTTGGATAAGAGACTAGAGACAGGTTGACAGATGGATACTTCACAGTGGGTGGGGACGGATGGAGGAGCGAGTTTGAGGCAAAATGATTCCAACCATTCCGAAGTGTCATTAGAAGAAATATTCCCAGTGCCTGATATGGAGCCTCTAAATCTTCTAATATTCTGCCAAACCATGGATGGAGGGGATCTCGGAGAAAGAGCCTCACAAAACCTGTTCCAGCCCAATTTCTTTTTTCCTGCTAGAATTTGTGTTGTCCTAGCCGCAGCTGCTCGGAATTTTATATAATTGCTGTCTGACATAGCCCTCGCATATGTCAATTCAGCCTCCTTCCTCTCTCTGCAAACCATAGAACACTCTGAGTCCCACCAAGGAAGGGATGGAGGTTTTCCTTTGAATATGTTTTTTGTGGGGAGTGCTTTATCGGCTGCAGACAGAAGAGAATTCCTAAAATCAACATACACAGAGTGTACATTGTCTGCAGTCACTGCGGGAAGAAGTTTGATCTCATCATCCAATACTGCACAGAACACTGACCAGTCAGCCTTTGACAGGTTATATTTTAATCGCGGGCGAGGTATATCCTGAATATTAGGGCGACAGTTATCCATCATTGAGATGACGATAGGAAAGTGGTCACTGCCATGGCAGACAGGGAGAATTGTCCAGGACAAAAGGGAGGAAATACAGGCGGAGCTTAGAGACAAATCAACTGCACTCTTCAAATTTTGAGTTGGATAAACCCTGCGGGTAGGGGAACCGTCATTTAATAAACACAGATTGAAATTATCACAAATTTCCAGTAAGCGAGATGATAGATGATCACAATAGTAGGAACCCCAAGAGGTGTGGTGAATATTAAAATCACCCAAGACAATAAGAGGTGGAGAAATAGATAATAAAATATTTGAAAATTCTAACAGGGAAGAAAAATTTGGGTGAGGGATATAAATTGAAAGGAAAGTAATATTTAAAGTTTTGATTGCAATAGCATTAATTTCTTCGCTATGAGAAGGAAGAGGAATTTGATTAAAAGTGATTGATCGTCTAACAAAAAGGGCAGATCCTGCATGCCCGTCAGTTCTGTCATCCCGGAGACATGAATAGCCTGGTAAACGGAAATGAGAACCAGGCTTAAGACGCATCTCCTGGACAGCAAAAATGACAGGTGAGAATTTATTAACAAGAAAAATAAATTCATTTTTTTTGTTTTTACTGCTCCGACAGTTCCATTGGAGGATTGGAGCCATTGGGACTACCAAAGGTACTGAGCTGAGACAGTTGTTGTCGGACATTGTGCGGTAATTCGACATCACTAAACCTACCAAGAAGGTTAATAGAAGTGGATAGTAGCAATGGTATGAGTTGGTCATCAGAAGAAGCAGAAGATAAATTAGATATAGCACAGCCATTGGCAAGTTGTGATCTTGGGGTGGAAACAATGTACATATGGGCGTGTCGGTCATAACCAGGGCCAGAGGCCGGTTTAGGAGAGTGCCTGGGAGTGAATACAGTTTGACGGTAGGATGTAGTTGGAAGAGAGTTGTCAACAATTTGAGAAGTTTGAACAGGCAGAGGGGGAGATTGCTGATTAATCTGTGACCTCGCTGTGTCAGCAAATGATTTTCTGACCTGTGGAAATCTTACAGAAGCTTCAGAGTATGAAATACTTTCCTGCGACATGACTACTTTTATCTGCTTTTGTCTAGATTGTTCAGGGCAAGTGGGATCTGTAGCTTTATGCTGACCAGAGCAAAACAGACAGGTAGGGACGTCACGAGTGCAGGAAGAGCTTTCATGAGGTTGGGCACAGATAGAGCAGCGGGGTTGAGATCTGCATTGTGTTTGTATGTGTCCAAATCTGCAGCATTTGTTGCACTGAATTGTTGGAAGGACATATGTTTCCACTGGTAGAGAGGTATAAAAACAATATACATGAGGTGGGAGTTTTTGTCCTGAAAAGGTAAGAACAACTGTCTGAGTAGGGACCCAAGACGGAGCACCATCTTTAAAAGTTTTCCTATTTAGCCTACGGGCTCTGATGATTGGTCCATAACCATTTGGGATTTCCATTGCCTGCACTACCTCTTCTAAGGTCCACTCAGTAGGGACTTGGCGAACTATTCCCATTCTAGTTACACTGTAACTTGGAATTATTGCTTCATATTTGGCTGGGGAAAGGGCAGGGTGATCTAAGAAAGCATTAGCATCATTGCTGTTTTTAAATTCTACAGAAATACAGTTTCTCCCAATGCGCTTAACACCATCCAGTTTTACATTTTTTATTTTATTCCTGAATAAAAAGTGGCCAAATTTGATTGGATGCAAAACAGTGCCAGCAGAAGGGTCAGATGTAAGTTTGTTTATGTGGACAATGTAAGGTCCGGAGTCTTGCTCTGAATATTTAACTTTATTATTCACAAACTGTGGACTGATGTATGTGGATTGGATTGTCGGTGTTATTTGGTTTAAATTTGTTTTTTTTGTCGGGTTTAATGGTTCCTGATCTGAAAGTCCTCGTTTTCTGGGAAGCTGTGTATTAGAATCAATTTCCATATTCACAGGAGTGGAAAAAAGAGGAGGAGATGATTGAGCGCGTGGCTCATCGTCTCCTCCCCCGGGATCGGGGGGCTCCAACATCCCACAACACAAGGAAAATTAAGCGACTACTTACCTTTTTTTTTTGTTAAAACTACTACTTTCTAAAATAAAAACAAAAAGAAAATATCAACAGGTTAACTACGGTGTAAAATTCACTAAAAAATGCAAAAATTCAAAGGACGCCTTGTATCAAACACTCAACCAAAAGCAGAGTCCTCCGGCTAGGAGTTAGAAGATAATTCTTTCACTGTGTATTTCAACCAAAGACAGACAAGTCGGTAGTGCTGACGGTCACCTACCTTAGGAAATCACTTAAAAATTTGAAAAAAAAATTTTAACAAAAATAAAACTGACTTCAAAACACTAAAAAGGAAAAATAATTAAATTTCAGTACCTAGGTACCTACTTACCTCCTGAAATGTATTTAGTTGGTGCTAAGCTGTTTCCAGAGACAATAGAAAGTGAAGCACCAACTCCAAAAAATACATTTCAGTTGGTAAGTAGGTACAGAAATTCAATTATTTTTCCTTTTTAGTGTTTTGAAGTCGGTTTTGTTTTGTTCAAAAAAAAAATTATACCTTTTTCGTTGCTTTTGCGTTGTCGACCCTGTAAAAACCTTTTCAAGATCTCTGTGAAGAACCCCAAGCTGTACTTTTTTTATACAACTAGATGACAAACAAGCTAACGGCCCACCTGGTGGTAAGTGTTTACCGCAGCCTTTAGACACCTGCAACAACAAGGAAAAAAAATAGTTGTTATTGCAGGTGCGTTGTCATCCGAAGGCCTAAGATCAAATGCTTTCCATGCCCAGTAATTACACTGGCTACATTTCCTTTCAAACACAGCGAACTGTTTCACGGCTGAAATAAGAAAGGCGGTGGTAGTTGTTCAAGAAAACCTCTGCAGAGAGCTCATTCCACAACCTGAGTGGTGTATGCGTTAGAAAGTTTCTCTGAAACAGTACAGTTCGCGACCACTTTGGTTCAAACATGTGAGGATGAAATTCCCTTCCAATGGCGAGCGGTGCAACGACAGAAAGAGGCCGTGGGCGTGTGTCGAATTATTCCTTAGAACAGAACTCGTTATACAAACGGTATAATGCACCTAAGGAGGCAAAATCTCACCTTAGGCTTAAGGGTCCATGTTTTTCGTGAGCTCAAGATCATTAACAATTCTCATAGCGCGTATTTGAACCGCGATAAATGGTCCTAGTGAGTATCTTGACTTGATGCTCCCGCCCAGAGGTGGCGACAATATTTCTCATAGAGCCTTTTTTAAAGGAATCCCGAAATCCCCATACTATTAGACATGTAAAGAGTGTGCTAAGAAAATGTGGAGCACACAGTTAATGGGGCAAGTTTCTTATTAGGGATATTGGCATAAGCCGCATACTAGATGTCTCTAGTACCTACTGTCATCCGCATAACAATGCAGTCTGTCAATAGACAGCATATCATTGATATGTATCAGAAACTGTTGGAGAAAGACCGAGCAGTGCGGGACGCCTGCATTAATGTCCATGCTAGCCGAGCAACTGTCCTCAACGGCTCTTGTGCATCTGCTGCACAAAAAGCTAGCGACCCATTTGCACAAGCCGTCATGCAGCTCTAAAGTTGGTAACTTCTAAAGAAGTTCTCTGTGCCTTTGCTACATCTGGATTAACAATACCTCACCTTGACTTTCAAGGGCAAGGGTGAATTATATTAGAAGAACTCTCATCGAGTGACTGTTGCGAACGGCGTATTGTTGATGGTTGCTTAGGTCATATTTTTCTTATTCTCATTGGTCTTTTCTTTTGGTGCAGGTGTCTATAGGCGACGGTAACCACTTACCACCAGGTGCGCCGTCAGCTTGTTTGTCATCTAGTTTTATATAAAAATCTCCATAATATAAACTTGCCTTCTGTTTCCCACTATGGGAAGAAATTTATAGACATATTCAGGTTAAAATGATTCATTGTGTATTTTACTCTCATTTCAGTTACGAAAATTCAAATGCAACAAATGTAAGAGAGGCTTCAATCGACATTATCAGTTAATAAACCATTTGTGTGGCCAGCTTCAACGAAGGCGCAGGAGTAAAGTCACATTTCCTCTTATTATTGAGTGTAAACAAGACTGAAACAAATTGCATGATAAAAAATGAAAAGTATTTGACATAGGCAGAGTGTGGTTTTCCAGTAATCTAATACCAACTTTTAAATATTGGTATTTGGTTTATTACCAATATTTAAAAGTATTCTTGCCTACTTTTAATAGGTATACCTGTATAGGGTCGCCTAGGTATGTATAGGTACCATAGCCTTTCCTATTTCATCCGTAAAGCAGTTCGCTGTGTTTCGTACTGAAGAAAAAAGGTAGCCAATCTGCCTAACGAAGGTCCATAGAAAACACTCTGTACATAAAGTTCTGTACAACATAAGTTGTGCCCTTTCTAAGTCATAAATCTATATTCATCCATGCTTAGAATGGTGATCATAAGAGCTTATAAATTAATACACCTATTCTCACACTCACCTATTATCTATCTTAAATTAAGCATTATTATGTATTTGTGAAAGATGGTTAATAGAGAAACTATTGATTTTTATATATGCATGTTATAATATAACATACACTGTGTGTTATAAAACTCAGAAATAAAATTTAAGGACTTGGTTGTGTTCCTTGTGAAGAGATTTCACTGAGAGTTTGACATCTATCAGACCATTTTTAATTTCCAGTCAACTTAATAAAAACAGGTCGAGTGTTTAGTTCTTACTCCTGCTTACTAAACCAGAGGCAGGGACAAATAACATAATAAATAAACAAAGACATTGCACAAACTTTAAGTGCGCACAAAAATAGCTTCTTTTTGTAGGTTTCTAGTGAGAATATGAATCAAAGAAATGAAGTGATGAGACAAGAACATTTTAGTTGAAGCGTTATTATAGTTATAGATGTTACTATTTGACATAAAAATAAGATATATTTACAAAATAGTTTACCTTGTTATGCATGACTTAGGATTATGACAATTATGTTATTTTAAAATTATTGCGACTTTTATTTTTAACTTTACTCTTATATAAAAAAAAGTCTACTTATAATAAAAAACTTTTATATAATTTGATCTCCAAATAGGGATTAAGTGCCTTAATTAAAAGATCAAGTTATATCGGTAATTTTGAAAACTGGTAACTACAGTTACTGACAATAATATTATAATGTTTACCTAGTGACTGTAAAAACCAGGCTGATCATAAAATGTCTGAGCAGACACATAGTAAGGCTCAGCTTATGTTTAAGACAGTGATCTAAATACTCAGTCATTTTATGAAAGGGCTAGAGAATAATTTAAATGTATGTCTCTTTGGGTACTGTTGAAAATCCATTACTGTGACATGAAGGACAAAAACGGCATTTGTGAATTTTTAAAGTTTTTAACAGTTTCCCTAGTAATAAAGGTTATTTTTCAATTGCATTGCGAAGTTAAGTCTGTTTTATATCTAAAGTAATACGAATTGATTATGCAATGAATTGAAAAGGGAGCATAGGTAGGTAGCATAATTTATGGAGGCATATATTTTAGAATTGCATGCCGTTTTTAGCATTATCATCATTTCTCAAAACAGAATAAATCATTTGGCATACTTTATGTCCTTAAATTAAAATTTTAGCAAGTAATAGTTATGCCGATGAAACTATTCTGTGTTTAGGACTCTGCTTATCATAATTTATACAAAAATACTTTAGGCCAAAATACATTAAGACTAAACAGATTATGCCACCGAAAGGACTCCCTTGAAAAGTTGGCCTTAAGAGTCACAAGCGTTCGGTGGTAACCGATTAACATAGACGGTCCGTGTTTATGTTTACGTCACTTGTTATACAGGGTGGTGATGATTATACGACAGTAAATATAACATCGAAAATATATACTAACGCTAATAATCATTACTTATACAAAAAAACATTCAATTATAGGCAATAGTTTAGCCACAGGAATAGTTTTTTCATTTTAAACATTTTCTACACGCTGTAGGTACCTGGTAATACATTATCACTGACAGGAGACCTCTAAATGTATTTATCGTTGCCAATACTAACAAAATTTGTTTTTAAATTCACGCAAATCAAAGCAAAGTACACCTTACGCGTAAGCCATAAAAATCATAGCGCAATGCGCTGTTGTCGCTCTAGGTTAAAAGGTAGTCTTTTTTAATTCCATTTCTGAGTTATTTACTTTGTGTGTAAGGATTTTTTTTAATTGATTCTAGAATTTTATTAATAGTGTCATTATATTTCTATGAACTAGTGTAGTAAATGTTGTAATTTATCGTGGTATTGTCGACACCAACATAAATAAAGAAATATTAATTGTATGGTTCAATGACTTCTTTAAAAGTGCCGCCATTTCGAGAACTGCCTAAACACACCATCATCACAAAAATAATCACAATAAAAAAAAATACATATACAATTTATTATGTATGACTGTATTGGTACATCCACACCTGACTGTGACATCTAACTGTGTAGGTACTTTTTATGACCACTTTTGCGGCAACTTTCGCTATTTTTATAATGTAACTCATGGCGTCCATACCAACAGAAACATAAAATAACAAAATTTAACTTTAGAAATATTGTATTAGAGTATTATTATGTTCAGTGACTACAGGCAACGTCGTATCGCTCCTGTAAAAAATACGTGCCTAATAATTACAGTATAATACGTGCCTAATTATTATAATAATTAATATAGTATACACATGGCGACATTGAGCAACATTCTGTAACAATTTTACTGCAATTTATAATAAGTTGCCTTCTTTTAAAAATTGAGCAATGTTGTTTAACACAGAAATGTTATAATAAGAGTGTTTGGCGGGATTTCGTGGAGTCAGTCAAGATTTTCATTACAATAATTAAAAATTGTGTCTGAGCGAACTTTGTGTTATAAAATTGGTTTGGTTTAGTTTTTTTTTGTTGACGTACAGCTTAAAGATTATTACTTAAAAAATTTTCGTGATTATCCATTATCATATACTATTATCATATATTTCGCGTCAAATTCTCCTTAAGATGCATTGAAATGTGTAACACCAGCATTTCAGTGCAATAAATGAAGAAATAAAGCAATATTTAATACATGGCTGTATGGGCATTAGTTCCATTTGCCTTCCCATTACATGGAGAATTAACCAGAAATGTTGAACAAAGTTTTGTGAACCGTGATTTCCCACCAACACTTGAAACGTTGCTCCACAAAAAGTTACTTCGTTGTGGATACACCATATTTTGTCATCAAATGTGTAATATTTAAACATTATAATTACATAATAAGTGCCTTAAATATTATAAGAATTGCATACGAATATTGTAAGTTTTTTAATATACATTAAGCAAAAGAATTATGGACCCATATTCCAAACACGACAATAAGTTGAAATGTATGACTGTATCATATCATGTACCTAATTTGTAAAAAAAGGATTTTGTTTATTTACTGTAAAAAAAAGGTTAACTTAAAAGAGGAAAACAGATTGTTTTACATGTTGAATCGATTTTTTACTTTTCACGCCATAAACGCTAGTAATATTATACCATAGAATGCATGATTATCATCGTGCGGGTTGGTTGGTATGCATGATAATAATATAATATCAATACTAACGGGCAATTGTTCTTAAAACTGTCTTCCGAAAACTGTTTTCTAACGCTACTTTACTGTGATATTTTGCCCTGTATGGCGGCTAGTTTCACGGCAGCCCATTATTATATTATACCGCAGCATGCATGATTGGATCATACATGCTGCTGTATAATATAATAATGCGCATGGCATGGTGACAATTGTTCATAAAACTGTCTTCCAAAAAAATTTTTGCCTTGCAACGCTACAATATACATTAGATTAGTCAGCGAATAAGCTATTATAATGGTGCATTCACACTGAAGCCTTTTTGCTGTTGTAGGAACATTGGTTTCATTTGTACGCAATAGATGGCGCTGTACCCAAGCACGCCATTTCTACATGGCGATGTTAAGTTGTTAAGTTTTTTCTAATAGTTTTAAATATCGATGATAATTTGGAGAATTACTGTAGCAGGATGACAGGATGCCTACTTTTTAAACTTTGGGATCCTCTCTTAATATAAATAATCAACCCGCAGTTGAAAACAGAGCCCCTGAAAAAAGGTTTCAATGGTTGTACTAGCCACTTTTATGGAACAGCATTATGAAACACGGTAACTTATTTATACTTGAGCCAACTTAGATTAAAGAATACAAACCAAATGTCATTTTGTATAGGTTTGTTCCTCTGCCGCCTTTCTTGCTTAAAAATAACAGTGGGTTTCTTTACATTTATTCTTTTCATAAGTTGGCTGAAGTATAGATAACGTTTCATAACTTTTGTGGGCGTAACCAGAACAAAAGCTTAGTTTAGAAACGTAGTAACGAGTAATCAGGAACAAGCAAAGTTGCACAGCGTAATATTCACTTATAAAGCAACGGACTTCCCTGTAAAGGATATGTTCCAAAAATGTATGGAGATCCGGCCAGTGTACCTACACTTTAATGAAAAATTAGTAAAAATATACAGAACAGTGTTCGATTGTCCATTTTCTTTTTATTTGCTTTGAATTTTTATAGAAAAAACTGCATAACAGCCAATTATTGATCATGGCGCGTATGTCACTTTGGTGACCTTCGCGGGCGACATAAAAGTCAACTTTTATGTCGCCCGCCATATTGCCATGTTGAATAACGGTGAAATCGACGAGAAATCTCAATGTTTGTCTAAACAAATTATGCATGAAACGAATTATTAGTATTTTTCCTGATTTTTTAAGATAGTGTACATAAACCTACATGAAACATCTCCTTTCGAGTTAAATTATAATGACTACTTAGAAGAAAAGAATATGGCATCTTGCACCCCGCGATCTATCCTGCGTTAAAAGTATTTTGCACGATATGTTGAGGTAACTTTGAGCAACATTCTCTTACAATATTACCTACTACAAGTTATATTATGTTGCCTCCTCTTGTTGGGAAATTTGGGTAGTGTTACTGGAAACAAAAACATTACAACACTTGAAAACTATAAAACACGTTGCTGTATAAAAATTGATTTCGGTGTGAATGCGCCATAATGTGAACAACTGAAATGAATCTTCGATAGTTTTGTATTAAGTATATTTCGTTTCTCATTGTATTTTTTACTTAGTTCAATATGTAAGTTTATTTATTAATCATAGTTATCGTCGGTTAATAAATTTTTACTATAAAACTTCCTTTTTTTTTCAATGAAATAACTCCGTCCTTGTACCGCGCCTGCGCTCGGTACGAGTACATTGTGCTTTTTGCAAGACAACGCAAATTGTGCCCCTAGTCTAGTGCATACACTAGACTAGGGGCACAAGTTGCATTGTCTTGAAGAAAATAATTATACCATGCCCTAGCTAGTATAAGTTTCCACTTACATTTCATTACATTTCTAACCTACCACGGCCGTGCCGGGCTTCCGCGTATTGTTCTGATCTCGTTTAATACCCGCCCGATGCCGAAACGTTCTGTCGGGCAATCGTTATTCGATGAATGATTCTAGTGTATGTGTTCCCAGAATTAGGCCCTCTGTCGGTGAATGAATACTGCCCGATGACGAAACGTTTTGTCGGCGAACGCTCAAACGGCGGAATGACTTTCGGAGATACGTTGTGCAGCCCCAGATGACGCTAGCAGTTTCGAATCTTAAAAATATTTTTTGTTTAATGTAGCAAGGACTTTTGCTTGGTAGGAATCTCACTAGATGGCAGCAAACTTTAGGTTTACGTTACAGTTTCCATAGAAAAGACATTTGTATGTTTTTTTTTATATAAAACACAGCTAAAGACTGTTGAGTTGAGTAATTTGCCACCAGATGTGATGAGGTGAGAAGAGTTGTACACGAGCGAAAATAGCTAGCGCAGCATAAACATGTAACATGTCGCAGCCGTCTGGTTAAATTAGCCACCCAATTGGACGGCTAGCCCATTGATTAAACGTTGGCATCCAATTGAATGCCTAGCCCCTAGTTAATTGAACTAGACTTACTTAACGTTCAGCGACATGGCGTATTGAATGGATCGTGTACTGAAAAGTATTGGTTTAATTTAAAAACTGACATCATTTTGGTTCTAAGTGCTCATAAAAAAATAACCTACCAATCACCAAAAAAGTCACAAAAAAGCTCTTCATTTAAACAACCTGCCTAGGCGTCCAATGAATGGCTAATTTAAACCAGACGGCTGACATGACGTTTAGCCATCTGGTTAAACGTTGCGTTCAATGACTTGGCTAGTTGTACCTACTTCAGCCGTTTGATTGAATGCCGGTGTGCAATCAACGGGCTAGCCGTACAATTAGGTGGCTGATTTAGCCAGACGGCTGCGGCACCATTCTAGGAGCCTGCACCTCCACCTTCCCGGCCTATATATATTTTTTAATATACAACTAGATGACAAACAAGCTGATGGCCCACCTGATGGTAAGCGGTTACCGCCGCCTATAAAGAGGGAAAATCACTTGATATTGCAGGTGCGTTGTCATCCTCCTTAGCGAAACAACGAACTGTTTCACGGCTGAAATAAGAAAGGTGGTGGTACCTACCCAGACGACCCTATATATACGGGCCTACCACCTAGTAGTATAATAATAATTATCTATTTATTGCAGACATTAATCAACATGAATACGGTCCATATAGTTTGTTGGTGCATAAGGTGCGTTTTTGCGCCTTTTAAAGACCTAATTTTATAGGAAAAACACGTGCTGGCAAGGAATTCTAAAGTTTTTGACTTTGAGGTAAGCTACAGAAACAAGTTACTACCTACTTATATTTCGAGTAGTCACCATAAATTGATGATGCCGAAGACCGGCACGCTTGTAAATAATCGAGGCTTTATATTCACGCTCGCACCACAGAAAAATCATTATTTCTAGTGTAGGTAAACATTAAGTTTCGAATTTAGACCTTCTTAGACGTTCGAATTGACCCGGGACATGAATGAACGTATAAACGTTCCTTTTTTTAAAAATAATCTCCATATAAAGGGAAGGCAAAGGAAACTAATACCCATGCAGCCATGTCTTCAGTATTTCTTTATTTCTTCTTTTATTGCATTAAAATGCTGGCGTCACACATTTCAATGCTTCTTGGAAGTATTTGACACGAAATATATGATGACAGTCACTTTAAGTGCTACTTGATGAGGTGGATAACCACAAAAAAGTTCTCATCGTATTTCACACCATAATCACTTTTATTCTAATAATCTTTTAGTTGCACGTCAACACAAGCACTTGAATAATAAAACTACACCACAATGTTCGCTCCGACACAATTTTTAATAAAAAAAATTAAAACCGACTTCAAAAAACTGAAAAGGATATGTTTCTAGGTGATGAGTGCCTACCTACTTAAATTTAATTATTTTATCCTTTTCAGTTTTTTGAAATCGGTTTTAATTTTTGTTTAAAATTTTTTTTTTCACAATTTTTAGTGATAACTTTCTAAGGTCGAAGCTAGATGGGTGACCGTCGACTTATATTGTTTCCTACTATCGTATCGTTTGACTAAAAAGTCATAGAAAAACAAAAATTCGCAATTTCGCATACGTAGACGACTTAATGATTTCAGTTTTTTTATTTATTTAAAACCAAACTACCCAACTGATTGTGAAAAAATTTTCATGGGACCAAATGGCAGCTATTCCGCATCGAACAAAAAAAGAAACACAAATCGGATCAGTAATCTCGGCGTAATCGGTGTATGTACATACATAGAAAAAAAATCATACCGGCCGAATTGAGAACTTCCTCGTTTTTGAAGTCGGTTAATAAAATAAAAATCTTGACCGACGCCATTAAAACCCGCCAAACACTCCTCCTTTTTTATTAATGGACATGGTAAAAGTTTCTATGAAGCTTGGGCCAGCTCATGAGCACCATTTTTTCTTATAGCTATATTTGTAAGAAACCGTAAAATCTATACATTTCTTCATAACTTTATTGATTACAGCCGCAGAAAATTATAATAATTTCAATAATATATTACAAGGTAGCCATTTTAAAAAAAACAAATGTCAATGTCATTGTCACCTTTGAAAACTACATGTCCTCGTCGTTTTTTATATTTTACAAAAACTATTACAAAATAAGAACACTTCAACTCGTTCAAAGTTGGGTCAGACAGAGTGGCATTGGTTTTCTCTTTACATGTGTTTTAGGAGGACTGACTTCAAAAATATGTACCGTTTTGATGTTTTTTGTCATCGACTCCCGGGAGTCTATCACGGCTCGAGTGAACAAAGTGTATCGTTTAGTAGGTATGCTACTTATGCCCCTGATTATGGTCTAATCTGATTTGCGAGGTGACATTCTATAATTAACTACCAACCCGCATTGTGCCACCGTGATAGTGTATTGGCCCAAGATCCTCATGTTTTTCTCCCATGTAGGAAGGCATGGGCCCAGCAGTGGGACCTATATGGGTTGATGATGATGTTTTAATCATTGTGACTTATTTCTTAAAGTAAATAAATAAATATTCATACACTCACACCTATTATCTAGCCCATAGTACTCTACTTAATAGTATTACCTACTTGTGCCAAAATAAAAAAGTCCATGCATCAAAGATAACAAACTTATCGTATGTTGATTTTAAAACTACTCTATTGAAATATTCATGGAATATGTGAATAACCCTTTTTATGTGCTTTGTTATTAGTAATAAGTTTAATCTACAAATGTGGTGCAACTACTTGTATCATAGGTAATTATGTGATTACAGAATAAGTTTCAAGATGCTAATAAGATCAAGGCAACTTCAGAATGCTTATGACCAGGTGCTAAAATAAATAGTCTATTCTCCACTGCTTGTACCTTGTTATTCTGTCAAGCAGCGTTAGACCTCTGGAAGTCTATGTGCATTGAGAAATCATTAGTGTCTAAAGTCTGATCCTTGACAGGTTAAATGTTTCAACAGATGGCATTGAATTACTGTAAAAGCCAACTATATTTTTCATTGCCATTATATTATTTGGCAAACAGCAAAAGAAGGAACTACCACTGCACATTTAACACTACTCATTTCACATATAAGGTGGTACTACTTTATAAGGAGTTACTGTAAAGTTTTAAAAGAGGCTTCACTGTAAGTTCTATAATTTAAGCTCTGAGATAATGAGGTTTTTATAAAAAATATATATTACACCATGCTAAAATGTCAAGCTAATTTTGATTCCGGCATCACTTGGTTCTAAAATAAGGTTGTTAAATTAAAGAAGAACAACTCCTTTTATCATTTATTGATATTTATTTACAATTCATATATTATAATTCTTCTTGAAGTAAAATACCATCTTGAAATGAGGCCGGAGGCTCAATATTGGGTTGGTGTTGAGCCCAGCCCCAAATACCAAACTATTGTTATCACATAAGAGCAACACCACACTGTTTGTTTGCCACATATGCAACTAGAATAATATTCATTTATTCCGCACAGTTTTAACCTTGTGGCCTAGTAAATATGTTGTATATTTCTGAGGACTGATGCTTGGATAAGGTGCTCCAGCAACTGAGGCAGACATGTGCTGCTGAAGGTATCTGCAACAGTAACAGCAATATATTTATTCCAAATAGTATGTTTTTTTAAAATAAATACAAAAGTTCATATTTGCTTTCATAAAAAAATTAGAATAGAAAAATAGAAATAACTAAACAAACATTTCTAACATACCTGCTGAGGATAAATCCTTGTCGTTAGCTCTTCACGCTCAGGGCCAAGCAATCTATACTGCCTATGATTCAAAGAAGTTGAGCACCTGTCGCTATCACCAAGCTGCTCACTGTCATCTATTCTGGCATGACATTGAGCTGCTTGCCAACAACCCAACAGACACATCCACCACCAGTAATCTACAAATACAAACATGAAGATATTTTCATACTCATTTTTAAACAAATTAACAGTAACATAATTACAGAGAATCCACAACATACACAAATGTTTGTATTCTACGATTCTTCAACATATTCTTTTTTTTGTTCCAGTGCAACATTTTGAATATCATTCCAACATGACACACAAAGTGTTATCTATCTTCAAGTAACTGTAATCAAAGTATCGTTACATTAATTATTTACTTACATAACAGTAATGGATCATAATAAATAAAAAAATGCTATGAGCATGTTGATATTACTAGGTGGATAGACCCTATTTGATTGGATACAATGTGTCTGAGTGGGTCAAGAATACAGTGTGATCTTCTTCTGAATTTAAGATGATCGACACCAAATACATACGTGATCATCATGAGATACTGCAACTTCTTTGGTATAGTCAACATTTTTCAAAATGTTGTCAAAACAATCCTGGCATAGCTCACTATACAGCTGAATCTGTAATAATTAGGTTTTGAATAAATACAATTCATTTTAAGCATTTATAATATTAATGATAGAAGAGTCATTAAAATATTGTACAAATAATGTTATCTTACTTCATGTCCCATCTGCAATTCTTTTGAATTAGGTGATCGCAATGCCCATATTTCATAGATGATATTGAATATCACCTCCAATGATATTATTGCACATCAGGTGCTATTTTACAAACCTACAAAGAACATGTTAGAATGAATGATAGCATACTAGAAATCAATAAAATATGCCTTGTAGAATGGGAGACAACCACATTAGATAAATAACATTCTTAGAGTGGTTCTTTGTAAACTACGGCAGAAAAACTATGTTACTCACCAACTTGTTTGAATGACAATAATCAAAAACAACAGCGTATATTAATCAGAATCAAGGTTCACGCCAAGTCACCAGATGCATAATCGTCAGAGAAGGTCTAAGGAGAATAGGCTGGGTCAAATAGTTCCAGAAATCAACAAACACCATAAAAACTAATAACGGTCGAAACACAAAATGACATCTAAGTAAAGTATCACAAAAACAATAAGTTTAACTTTTTAACGTCGCTTATAGCTTTGGATAATACACTTTTGGGCACTTTTATGAATGCAGTGCTGCCATGTTACTACAAAAATTATTTTACTTTATAATTTCTTGCAATCAAATAAAAGAGTTTTGTATAAGTTATAGGATACTACGTTATTCAGTACATTTTTGTCTACAATCTGAAATGGTGCTTATGAGCTAGCCCAAACCTTTACTATCTCCTTTCTATCTAGTGCTGTGCTTATTGAATGACTTAAGTTTTTTTTATTCCAATAACGTTATTTTGGAAAAACACGTGAACTCATTAACTTAATAACTAAGTTTATATAACAACCATTCCACTTTATAATAACTACGCTCGTATAAAAGTAGTAAGTTTATTTCATAAATACAACTCACATTTATTTCTGCATAAACTTATGTTCATAATCTTGGTAAACATAATTTTCTTCATAGTCTTCAGTAGTAATTTGTCTGCTAAACTTAGTACAGGGTGAAACAGTAGCACTCGTAGGAAAATCCTTGACCAATATTTTCTTGTTTTTAGCTGGCTCTCCAAAATATTTTATTGTACTTAAATTTTTACCGGTTGTGAAAATTCTCTCATTTATCCCTTTTGTCCGTATTGTTTTGTCCGCTTTTGCCCCTTTCATCGCAGTATTATTTAAAACGCCGAATTCATTTTCACGTTTATTGATTCGTGACGAAAATAAACTTATTGAGAGTGGCTTATCATTAGTAACTTTATTTGTTTTTGGATCGAACCGTCCACAATTTTCAAAGCAATAGTAGTTATTATTACCTTCTTTCATTATTTCTGAATATATTATATCGTTATTAAAATTCATCACTCTAAATAATATGAATTCTCTGTAGATCTGAAAAAAATATTAATTCATGAAATCAAGTCGGCAAATATATCAGCTAAGCAGGCATGAATCCTTATGACTTTAATATACCTACCCTATAAAAAGTAGATATTTCACAATAGTCTTGTTTACCACAAATGGTGTTTGAATTTGATTGCCTATTTGAATAGTCAAACATTCTTGTTACCCTGTACACAGTAACTATTGGATTATCACAAGTTCTTGTTACATCTGTGAACTTAATTAAAGAAGGGCAAGGGTCCTTGTAATCAAAAGGTTGGCTGGTATTTGCCACACATATTTGATAGTTATTCACCACAGAAAACAACTCAAATGGGCAAGGGGGGTCCTCTTCAATGTTCTGAAATATTAAAAACACAAGTATTTTAATTTTGTCGTTTAAGAATGAATAAAGTAGTAAATATGCAGAATTTATAAGAAATACACTTTTTCGTGATATTAAAAAAGATATAAATAATACTAGGTGGTAGGCCCGTATGTAGGGTCGTCTGGGTAGGTACCACCGCCTTTCTTATTTCAGCCGTGAAACAGTTCGCTGTGTTTCGGATTGAAGGGAAGGGTAGCCAGTGTAATTACTGGGCATGGACGGCATTTCATCTTAGGCCTCAGGATGACAACGCACCTGCAATATCAAGTGATTTTCCCTTGTTATTGCAGGTGTCTATAGGCGGCGGTAACCGCTTACCATCAGGTGGGCCGTCAGCTTGTTTGTCATCTAGTTGTATAAAAAAAAAATACTGGCAAAGAGGTGAGATCGAATACAAAATCCCCTTTTTACTTTTTGAACTAGACCTGCTTATAAATTAGTTTTTCTGTGCCGAACATGGTCTTATAAGAAGTTTTTGCCTCAGAAAAAGCAAACGCCACGCTTTTTACTTACCCAATAACCACCACTGCGACATTCTTTACAAGTAGCATTGACAAAGCTATTACATTTATAGCATATCACTTTCACACCATCGGGATAAGCCACCTTCCTCCAGGTTCTCCAAAAATGGTCCCGCTTATAAACATAGTCCATCCCCTCCGCAGCCAGGGTTTTCCTTAAATCCATCGTTATTTCAATAACTCTATTCCAGTCTTGATGATCTTTGCCTACCTCATAGTGAACTATCCCATCTAAGTATACTGTTTCGTTATTTGAATCAATATTATTTGAATATTGATCGAGGAGCTTCATTTCATTCTTCCTCTTCAGAAAACGCTCCCTTATATCATCAGGTTTTAATTCTTTTAAGTTTCTACGGTTATCATAATCAGGGAATTTGAAAGCATCTTCATTGAATGTGCCGATTTTTATAGCAAAACTAACAATAATTAATTTAATGAATGTAAATAAATAAATAACCATTATAATTCAAGTTATGAAAAGAGTACACAGACAACTCAAAGTAGTTGTTTATAAATATGAAAAATTATTGTATAATAATAACTATAGACGAAACATTATTGTTTCAAATACTGTGACAATTTACTCAACAGTGAAATACAAGTAGACGGGTAAAGTGAGAATCCCATTATCGACTAATGCCTACCTCGCTATTCTGTAACAAACATTGCATTTCACTTCCAAAGTCACTTCTATTTCAACTGTTAATTGAATGAAAAATAGCTTTGTATGATAGTAAATTCGAAGTAAGTTGCGAGTTTCGTTACAGAATAAGTAAAGTGGAACAGTCAATCCACTCAAAGTTTTGTACACACTTAGTTAGTGTTTGTAAACATAAAAGTGATAAGAAAATTTCCAGGTCCAACGTTTTGTTACTATAACGTACACACGACAGCACGTCAAGTGTAACAGTTGCACTACGAAAGCCGCCTCTATTACAAACGCAGTAAGGGTGGTCTCAAGGTCAAACTGTTACGGTTGATGTGCTGTCGCCTCTACAATAGAGAATAATATCTGATAGCTATAATTTAGTGGAAAGTATTATGATGGTAAAGAAACACATAGAACAATATTAAACATATTAACAGATCAGAAACAATTGACTTGGCACTCCCTTAATAACAACCAAGATGACAAAAAAGCAAACGTAACAAACTAGTAATGATACATATTAATAGGTTTGTGGTACCAACCTATTGCTAACATTCCCACTCCTATTAGAACAATAACACTTAATAGCAACTGACTGCCTGACTATCCTCAACATTCTGGAGCGCAGATCAGGGTGTGGAGGAACTTACAGACTTGTCGGCGACGTCGGCGTAGTGCCCCTTGGCATAAACATCAACCACACAATGGCTACACTTTACGTTGGAGGGTCGGATAAACAATTGACTACCACGTCACCCTCGCGAAATTCTTTGGTTTTTCTGGAACCACCCCTAGCTGTTAACTTCAGTACTCGATAGGAACTCTTTAAGCCATCAAGCCCAGCAATGATCTACCAGGCGCAGGGTGGGTCGCCAGTCGCAGCATCTATCTTTCAGTGAGGAAGACCACGGGCTACCGAAGAACTGCCTAATATGAAGTGGAATGGGGTTATGGCTTGCGTCCTTGCCTTTCTTTCTTTTCCTTCCCATGCCTCTCTCATAAACGTTGAAACTAGAGGGTTAAAACGTCTTAAATTGTAGTGGTTGATTATCAAAAAAAAAACAAAGAAGTAGACCCCTTCTGCCCTCAGCATGCTCGAGTACACACACAATAGAAAATCTACTGTATCTGAAATGCTAGTATTTCACAGAATAATATAAAAATGACATCACATCAAAAATCGTAAACTCACAACTGTAACTTTAGCGAAACTAAGGTATTTTGTGGTATCACTTTATGATATCACTTTATGATATCACTTTATGAATAAATAAATTTAAAAAAAATGATTGTTAAAAACTTTTTTTCAGCACCACCTGATGTGAAGCGGTAAGAAGAGTCCATATGCGAAGACAGCTAGTGCAGCTTAGACACTGCTCTAGCCGCCTCCACCTTACATTTATTTTAAATAATTTATTTCAAATAAATAACGTTACTAATAATTAAATAACATAAAACGATAGGCATCACTATAAAAAAGTTGTTTGACAGTTGTCCTTTTCTTGTCACCTCACTTCACTTCGTTCGTTCAAGTTCGTTCATTCATCATTCTTTTTTTACCCAATCAAGACCAATCGTTTGTTTGCAGTGTCATTCATTTCATTTCCCGTCCCATCATTTCCTTCCATTTCATTGAAAGCAAAAGTATGGAGGGAGATCTTTGTTTTTATTTTCTGTTCGAATCTCCATGTCAATTAACTTTATAAAAAGACAATAATGTGACAAGAGTTTGTGTGTTCGCGAGTGTATATTAGTGTTAATAATCGCTTAGTGGTACAAATTTTTTGTTGTTGTGACTTGTGTCTCTGATTTCACTCGACATCGTACCTCGGTAAGTTGATCGCAAGTTATCATTTATATTTGTATTGTACGTCTATACTTCCAGCAAACAGTGTTGTTATAAAATTCTATTTACTTGTACGCTTAGAGCAACTACCGTGTACATTTGTAATTTTACTATGCGTTATGTGCGTTATTTTTATTGTACCTAATCCACACAAATTTTAAAGAGAGTCATCTTTACCGTGTTGATTAAGAATAAACATTTATAATTTTGCATACTTATTGCAGCAGATCATAAAGTTTAGTAAGCCTAATCAATTGTCATAATTTGTATTACTATTCTAACCTTTAAACTTATAAAATTTAACCCTATTTCTTACTAGATTAATCTTAGGATACAGAACAGGATATTTTATTTATTTGGTGCGATATAAAATGTATCATGGTACCATTAATTATCCATTTGATAGGGGAACAAACATTATCTGTCTATGTATGTTTAAATTTAATACTTTGTTCAGTAAAAGCTCACCAGACTGTCCTCAACATTAAAACTATCTCTATATGTCTCCAGTTTGATGGTACTACATAAATTACACAATTATAACACACAGTTCAAAAAACAATGAACTTAAAGATTCAAGGATTGTATCTACCTAAGTAAATGGTTGTTAAAAACTATTTTTCCTTATTATGTTCAATGGTAAGGGAATATTATTTGTCGTTAGTTTGCCAGTAGTTTTCTAATTCATCCCTTTATGTATATTTATAAATATTTATATTAGTTTATGATTAGTTATGTCTAGGTCTTTATTTTATGTATTAGTATGTAGTAGTAGTATGTATTAAATTTGCTTGTAAATTAATTTATCCTTTTCATATTTATTTATAACTATATTTTACTTTAATGGTACTCCAACGACTTTACCCATTTATCATATTCTGTCTATCCTGTCTATCCCTGTCTGGAAGAGATTGCTATTTAGCGATAAGACTGCCCTTGTACAATTTACCTTAAGCATTATGTTTTATCTGTAATTTTTGGTGTAGAATATAGTTTATTCTATCTATCTGTCTAGATCTAATAATTATAATAATATTTTATGTTCAACTGCAGCATAAACAAATGAGTTAGGAATTTGTCAATGATTTTGTACCATACTACTGTTTTCATTGTCGTAATAAAAAAATAAAATTAGAATTCAAATCACTTAAACTTTCCAAATCCGACATAGACACAAAAAAAATGTCTATATCATACATTTATAATGCTGGGTGCTAACCCGTCTAGCATCAAGTTCCAGACACAATTGATTTTTTAATTGTCACACCCTCCGGAGGGATAACACTACTTGACAGATTAAAGGATTAAACAAGCTTCTGATTCTGATTCTGAACATTTTTGCAATACAGGCTCTTTATGTATTTGGTAATATGTCATTAATATAACATTGGATACAGAATACACAGAACCGATCTATTTGGAAATCGATGGGGGAGGCTGTTGTTCAGCAGTGGACATAATAGGGTGATGTGATCATGGAGTCACTGTAGAAAAACAGTCTAGCACAAACTTTTTAATATTTTTTTGCCTTTTTAATATTTTAAAGTTAATTTTTATTTAATTTAAAAAAAAAAAATTACACAATTTTTAGTGATTGTTTTTCAAGGCCAAAGCCTGTTACATAATAATGTCAATATCAGAAAAACTACTGAACGGATTTTTGTGTGATCTACTGTTTCCTTTGTTGAAATAAATTCATTGTGATTGTTACTCAGAGCCGGTAGCACCATGGCTTGTCATTTGACTACACACATTCTACATGTATTTTGGCAATTATCCCATTTTCGTATGGAAAATACCTGTGTACCTAAAATGAGGCACATTGACTCATTGGAATCAAAAACTGGAGGATTTCCGTGAAACATTTCAGTCCTATCCTGGAAAACAGCCAAATGATGCCGCACTGATTAGTGTTGCTGCAAAGATCACTTACATTTGCATAAAATTAAACACTGCAAGATTGGGTAGAATGTGACTGATTCGAGATAAAGTTACAGGACTTGTAAATAATACTCTTACAACAAACATTACAATATGGCTATTTTACAATAGCCATATTGTAATGTTTGTTTTGGAAATAGAAACTAACTTCTTTGTGTGGGATGTTGCTGTATTTCCTTAGCCTTGCTTGATATTTTTGCTGTTATCTGTGGACTACCTCCATGACAGTCAGTATTTAAATGTTTTCATGGATTTAAGTTTCTCACAAACCAATGTGTGTTGGATACTGTTCTTATTGCAATGTTTTGAAATCTCTTATTATACTACAATGACAAAATATCTATTCAATCTTCTTCATATGAATGTCATGCTTCTAATTGCTTGCTATGCAGATGTCAGTACAGTGCATGGTGGATATTACCGTCTGCCAGGGGCTGGGTGCGTTGAAACTGAGAGGGAGAGAATGAATCTTACCATTGAGCTCAACAGGGTGTTAAACCTCATATCTGAATGGGGATCTAACAATCTTGTTGAGTTCAATGCTAAGAAAATAGTGCGCGTTCACAGCTAAAATGTCGCCGTTCCTTCCCCTTCCCTCTCTTCAGGGCACTACTCTTTTGGCACAGGGCTCCATCAACTTGCTCGGTATGGAGATATGCTGCGATCTGAATCAGTGGAATTGTATAGAAACTAAACAGCCTCACGGAAGCTCGGTATCCTAACCCAGGTGCATCAATTTTTCACACTTGACCAAATAAGCCTGCTGTACAAAACTCAGGTCTTGCGTTGAATATTGCTCGCACCAGTGGGATAGCTCCGCCAAGTACCTCCTAGATTCACTGGACAGATTGCAGCGTCGTGCCGTCCGTATCATTGACGACGTAGAGGTCACGAACAGCCTAAAGCCTCTGCAATTCCGTCGTGACATTGCATCGCTAAGCGCCTTTTATCGGCTTTATCATGGAGTGTTCTAAAAGGGGTTTTCCACCTCAGTACTCAATTTTTATTGTATTCCACCTTCCCGCTTCCTACTCAGAAGCATGCGTGCCAGTCTTCAGAGTCATCAATTTACTGTCTCTACCTCAAGTACCACGGAGAAAGAAGTTTGGTAACTTGTTTCTTTGTCGGACTTCCAAAACTTGCAATTCTTCCTATGACATGGGTTTCTTCAAAAGAGGCGTGAAAGGGCACCTTCTGGGCAAGGTGGAAGCTTCTAGAACAGTGTGTTTCAAGCTGCACTAACTGTCTTCGCATATGGACTCTTCTTACCGTTGAAGCTGATGTGAACATCAGGTGGTGTTGAGTCACTTGCCGTGTTTTTTTGCACGGAGAAGCTCGAAATGATATTTTGATTGGGCCAAGGCGCAAGTTGCTTTGTTTACATAATCGAAACCAGATCGCTCAAACCACAATGACACCGAACTCCTCGACATTCGTTCATCAAAAACCCGTCCCTATAGTTATAAAGCTTAGGTTGGTTTTTCAATAAACTTATTTATTATAAAAACCTGAGTAGGAAAACTGAATGAATGTGAACCGCCTTAATTTTACTCCATGTATAACCGATTCAGGGTCATTGCCGACTTTGTAGCTTAATCAGTTCTGTGAAGTCGCTTAGTTAACTAAACAAGTGTTCACAATAATATTTGCGAAGGCTTGACTAAACCCAACGATAGAATTCAGTCATCAATTAGGATACTTGAGATCAGAACAATGTTATTGTTAATTTTGGATGTGTCACTTTGTTCCCAATTTTATCAGGGATCGGCGTGTTATATCTTTCGTTCATTCTCGATGAAGGAACCCTTTCGTGCCAGCTCTTTTCTGCTGCAGCTGACGACGCCGTGGGTTAGCCAGTGCCATTGCAACCGCAAGAACAATGAGTCGCTCGGTCCCACGATAATTCTTCCTTGTTTTGGTAAGGGAAACGCCTGAACGCACTATCTAGTCCTCCCGGGGGAGTGTAGAGTACTCTTACTCTCCTATAGCAATGACAGCGGATCAGCAGACAAGACATTCCTTCCACTGCGGCGGCGCGTCTGCAAGATTATGCGGTCTCGTCTTTCGGGGGGCTGTGTCAAAGGTTCGTTGACGCACCCTTACACTGGCTGCGTAGATCACCTGTGTAATTCAGGCGCCGGTCCCCAACCGTCATCCTAGCTCTCCTCCAGCGGGTGGCAGACGTGGTGGTTGAATCCCTCCCACCAATTTCCTGTCGTTCTCGACCGTCTTATATGTGACAGAGGCAGAGAGGTGGTGCTGACTACCGCAGCAATTGCTCGGCGCTGAACCGCCCACGCAACGGAAACCTCCTCCGCTAGGTACCTGTGCCAGTGCTTGTTTTCCATCCTTATCATATGAAAACATAGCTTATCGTCCATTCTTGCTCAATCTGCGCGATGTTAATAAAGTAGACAATATAAAAATAAAACACCACCTGGTAACACGTTAAATATTAAGTAATTAAAATAGAATAAAACTAGAAAAATATCACGTCCTGAGGCAGGAATCGAACCCGCGACCTTTCGCAATCCGGGCGACTGCTCTGACCACTGAGCCACCCAGGACTTGGGATATCCCTGTGAAATTCTTCTAGTCTATCTTGTATTTGCGTTTATGAGCTAACGTCCACCCTTCAATGTCGAAATATAATAATTAATATTTATTTATATTTATTTATAATAATGTTAAAATCAAAAATTAAGAATACGTTAAATATTACGCACTCTTGAAACTGTAGCGGAAAAGTTTTTTAATTTCGTTGGACAATTTTAAACATTATTATAATTAAATAAACGATTTAATTGCATATTATTATACAAAACAGAATCTGCCAGTTCTCTGCTTATAAACAAAGCAACTTTCGCCATGGTCTATCCTCAGATGGGTCAATCAGAATTTATAATCTCGAGCTCCTCCGTGCTTCGGAAGGCACGTTAAGCCGTTGCTCCCGGTTGTTACTGCAACTGCATTAACCCACCAACCCGCATTGTGGCCCAATGCGGGTGGTGTTATGGGTATGGCGCAAACTCCTCATGTGTTTCTCCCATGTAGGAAGGCCTGTGCCCAGCTGTGGGACGTATATAGGCTGATGATGATGATACTTGTAAACCGTATCTACCTACGTGTAATAAATTATCAAGTTGTCTATCTGTAATTTATAACTAGCTAAATCTCAAAGATTGAGCGAAGGAATTACACGAGCTCAACGATTTTCATTTTGCCATTTATTATCTATGTAGCATTGACCGATATTATCGAGTCGCGTGACTTTGTTGTCAAGACTGTAAAACATATTAATGTCCGTTTTAAAGGATCTACAATTACCTACATTGTCTTGAAAATAATCGGTACTGTTTATTAACATGTCATGCACACTTGATACCTCATCAACCGTAACAGTTTGACCTTGAGACTACTATTACTCCGATAGTATTGAAGGCGGCATTCGTAGTACAACTGTTACACTTGATGTGCTGTTGTCTGTATATGATCATACAATTTTACACAAATCGGCTTTGGTCTGTAGTCTTCTGAGTTTGGATAGGACAATCTCGCGACTAGGAAGACTGGTTCTGCTTATAGACAAGGGCATCACACTAAAATAACACACATCAGAACGTGTTGTTCAATCATGTGCTTATCTAGGAATCCACAGAATCCAGGGTTGGGACAGTGGGCAGTAAACCTAGAAAAAGTCTTGTTTTTATATTGCTTACGTCCCGCCTGATGGTAACTGAAAGAAACAAGAAAGACAAGTAGAAATTCCCTCAGCAATAAGAAAGGTCCATGTTGGGAGTTACTCTGAAAGAATAATTCTAATGAAGGTATGTTGAGGTCAATTCTCGTATATGTCGCCGTTATGTATCCAATAAAATATATGAGCAAAAACAATTTTGAATGCAATGAACGAAAGCGATATTGCTTTCGTAGACGGTATGAAATGACAATATGTCGTCATAAAGCATAACAATTTTGAAAGCAGCTGTTGTCGCAGCCCCTAACTCCTCATCTGTTTCTCCTATATAAGACGTATGCCTAGCAGGGAGAGAGTGAGACTTATAGGCTGATGATTGATACTGTGTCAGACAAAACAAATTCTCTTTGTGTCACGTATGAAACATAAGATAAATACACACGTATATGTGTAACAACTATTCAGCAGCTGATGAGTAATGTTATACTCAAAATAGGTCATATACAAAGTTCTTTGTTGCGACAGCGTAACGGACCTTTGTGGTTTTCGGTGGAGAAATCGGATATTTCAGTTTTAGGGCCATAGCTCCCGATCATTAAGCATTTTTAATAAGTATTTAATCCTATTTTTAACCCTGATAAAAAAAAATGTCGTGTCTGTCTGGGGTATCGTAGCTCATAAACAAATAGTGCTAAAGATACCGCCGTACATGCCGTCTTAAATTATCTATGGTTTCTTTAAATTCTACTTGAATTAGACTTGACAGCTCTAAACAAATTCTTGCTATCTTGACCGATTTTGATTGGGGTTTTTATGGAAGCTGACATGGTGGGTGTTGCTTAGCTTTAATTCATGAAGATCAGTTTAGACGTTTGATGACTATCAGCTCATTCCCTACTTGACAAAAGGGTTTTACTAACTTTCACAGATCGGATTAATTTGATATTTTGTTTACTGTTACTTTGGTGGTATTTCCAAGACATGCTAACCTTGAGCTGATCCTGTACCATCAATAGTCTGCGGAATGCTTAATTCTTCAGAAACTTACAGCAGAAAGGTAGAGAGTGTTTGGGCTCATAAGAATAGTCTCAATGAGATGGTGTTAGACAAATGATCAATGTGGCCGGGGTTACTTAAAATTTTCAATTTTATTTTATTACTAATACTGAGTGCTGTTCCTGTTTTCAAGTATGTCAGAGTTGACTAATAAATAAAGTATATTACAGAAGCCAAAACATCAGCGGGAACATTTTTTTTGATAGATTAAAACCACAGATGATCCTTCGTGTTCCATTTTTCCGTTTGGTAAGCAAACGGACGATTATTTAAACACCAAAGTTTCTTAGAAAGGCAATAAACTATTTTAATTCATTTCAAAGTTTTTTCAAAAGATACTTAGTTACTGAAATGACAGCGCTTCTGCGACGTTTTTTATAATGTCGCAAAAGTTTTATGCTGAGACAGGCCTTGTTGACTGCACTTATTGTTAAGTCTGAACTGAGCTTCATGTTGTTTGTATGTTTTGTTCATGTCAATATTAATATTTTTCTATCTTTTTTTCTTTCCTAAATAAATTATTAGCGGGAATTTTGTATAAACCATAATTTGGCATGAAATGCGCCGCCATTTTCAAAGTTTCTGGATTAAAAAACAGGTTTCAAAAATGTATGTTAATATACCTATTTTTTATACTCTGTGAGACACTGCACTGCTAATTACTATTACTATGTAACTAAACATTGTAACTTAATAATTGAAAAGAGTGACTACACGAGATTGTTGCCGGAATCTTCTCGGTAGTTCAACTTTTGGAACCGGTGTAAATTTAGACAGACTGACAAACAGACGGATAGACTGACTGACACAGACTGTCTAATGACTGACAGATCGACAGACAGACCGATCGACAGACTGACATTGTAACATTGTTAGCTTACGTAGATCCAGACAAGACAGAAAGACAAACATTATGACATTGTTGGTTAATATTATTTTATGTAATAGAAATAAGGGTTGTTGACGACGATTCGAAAGTGCTTCTTGGGGGGCCTAATTGAATAAAGATATTTTCATTTTTATTTTATGCGAGACCCGGCCCAGGTCTATATACATTATACTGAAAAATTGGAAAAAATATGGAGAACAGTGTTCAATTCTCCGTTTTCTTTTTATTTGCTTTGTTGCGTGGTACAAATTCCAGTTTTTCGGCCGGCCAGGCCGTTTTTTTTTTAGAAAAACTGCAACACAGTCAAATATTGATCATGGCTCCTATTTAGTGACGTTTAGTTGTCTTCTATGTCGCCCGCCATATTGTCACATTGAATAACGGTTGACGAAAAACTTCAAATTTTGTACAAACAAACTACGGATGAAAATGAATTATTGGTATTTTCCCCGGATTCAGGAGATTTTTCCTGATTTTTTTGAGATAGTGTACATATACCTGGCCGGATATGCGGATATGAAACCTCCTTTGCTAGATAGGCACCGTCTCGCTTTATTATTGTCAACCCCGTATAACTTCTCTCAAAGCGAGAGTGGGATGGAAAGCAAGCCCATTTCAATTAAAAATCACAAATCTACCCCTTTGCTAAAATATCATAAAATATTTTATAAAAACCGCGTTTCGCGCTTGACTTTATTAATTAAACCTCGCCTTAAAAGCGAAAGCAAAGGAGGTCAAGTTTATGCAGCCACATGTGAGCTATTTTCATAGTGTTTTTCCTCGATGGTAATGAATGGATCGTCTAGACCTCGCTATCTATCTATACTAGTATTATAAGGCAAAGGAGATGTTTCTGAAGCCAGGAAAAATAATAATAATTCCTTTTCATGCACATTCCTTTGCACAAAAGTTGAAATTTTTCGTCGATTTCACCGTTACTCAATATGGCAATTTGGCGGGCGACACAGGAGTGAACGATACGTCATTAAAGTGACATGGCGCCATGATTAATATTTGGCTGTATTGCAGTTTCTTCTATGAAAATTTTTCGTTTTGTACCACTCAACAAAGTAAATAAAAATAAAATGGACAATTTAACACTGTTCTGTATATTTTTTACCTATTTATCAGAATAGTCCCGCCAGGTCTAAGTACTTCATAGATTTTTGGAACAAC
This sequence comes from Nymphula nitidulata, assembly GCA_947347705.1. Lineage (NCBI taxonomy): Eukaryota > Metazoa > Arthropoda > Insecta > Lepidoptera > Crambidae > Nymphula > Nymphula nitidulata. The sequence continues at coordinate 7,014,336 of OX374645.1, read as the reverse complement.
TCTTTTCGGTCTTCTATGTTTTTAACCCTCGACGAAAAAGAGGGGTCTTATAAGTTTGACGTGTCTGTCTGTGGCATCGTAGCACCTAGCCGATTTTGATTTGTTTTTTTTGTATGTTTGAAATCTGACGTGATTAGGATAGTTTATTTATAGCTATAATTTATGAAGATGATGACTAACAGCTCATTTTCTACATAATAAAAGGGTTTATTGACTTTCACAATTCAGATTGATTGGAAAGTGTACCTATTGTCACTTCGGTGACATTCCCATGACATACTAACCTTGAGCTGATCCTAAATTATCAAAAAGTCTGCGGAATGCGGTTAATTTTTCAAAAAATTACATGAGATATATCGTGTTTGGGCTCATAAGAATAGTCAGTCTCAACGATCCAGCCTGCTGACAGACGGACAGACAGCGGAGTCTTAGTAATAGGGTTTTACCCTTTGCTTACGGATCCCTAAAAAGGATAAAACAGGTCCTCTAAAAGATATTGTAAACTAAACTCCAAAAACATGTTTCTAAGGGATTATTACCTACTGAAATTTAATTATTTTTTCCTATCAAGTACTTTGAAGTCGGTTTCAATTTATGTCTTAACAGTAAGTTATCAAGAGTCAATTTGCTATCATCAAATTCCGGTATTTCTTCACGACACTGGATGTCGTGGTCCGTTTCCTTATTATCTGAAGCCGCCATCTAATTGTTCCGTAAATAAGATAACGACATGTGATGGAGACGCGAGTGTACTTACATAGCGACAACAGTAATGCGTGCTTACAGGGTTGCCACAACCGATAAACGAGATGTTTCATTAAAAAAATTAAAACCGACTTCAAAAAACTGAAAAGGATAAAATAATTAAATTTAAGTAGGTATTCATCCCCTAGAAACATATTTTGGAGTTGGTGCTAAGTGCTTCACTTTCTATTGTTTTTGGAAACCACTTAGCACCAACTCCAATAATATGTTTCTAGGGGATGAATACCTACTTAAATTTAATTATTTTATCCTTTTCAGTTTTTTGAAGTCGGTTTTAATTTTTGTTTAAAATTTTTTTTTCACAATTTTTAGTGATAACTTTCTACGTTCAAAGCTAGATGGGTGACCGTCAACTTATATTGTTTCCTACTATCGTTTCGTTTCACTAAAAAGTCATTGGAAAAGCAAAAATTCGCAATTACGCATATGTAGACGACTTCATAATTTCAGTTTTTTTATATTTAAAACTAAAGTACCCAACTGTTTTTGAAAAAATTTTTATGGGACCAAATGGCAGCTATTCCGCATCGAACAAAAAAAGAATCACGTAAATCGGATCAGTAATCTCGGCGTAATCGGTGTACATACATAGAAGAAAAAAAAAAAACATACCGGCCGAATTGAGAACCTCCTCGTTTTTGAAGTCGGTTAAAAAATGACAAAAAGTGATTAAAACCACTACAAATTATTTTGCGTGATATTTTCGGCCGTTACACCACGTACAAAAATATTTTAAAGCATCCAAAAAAAAAACACGGCTGTAATGAGGCCATATTAAGACATATAATCTGTGGCAATGTTTTTAAGTTATTAGGAAAAACGTTCGTTTTTAGTCTCGTAATATGGAATTTGGACTCAGTAGTCTGATAGACAGATCAATAAAGTATTTTGCTTTCTTCTTATATTTTGAGTGGTATAATTATACAAGTATAACGTTATAGTGTTGCCATTATATTGATAAAGTATTTTCAAAAACACCAAAAAAGTCATGAAAATGAATTGAAAAATAATGTTTTATTAAAATTTTCATAACTTAAAAACCACTGTACATACTCATAGCCGGGACTCCATATAAACCTGAAACATCTCCTTTACTAATAGAAATCCATCTAAACTAGAAAAATTTCACGTCCTGAGGCGAGGATCGAACCCGCGACTTTTCGCAATCCGACACATTAGAACATTTCGACATTGTAGGGTGGACATTAGCTCATAACGCAAATTCAGATAGACTAGAAGAATTTCACAGGGATATCCTAGTCCTGGGTTGCTCAGATGGTTACACCACCTCAACACTGTCTCCACCTCAACATCACGCACACAGAAATTTAGTGCCTCGTTTCTTTGTCGTACTTCTAGAACTTGGAATTCTTTGCAAGCACCTGTGTTCCCTCCTTCCTATAACATGGGTTCCTTGATGAGAGGCGTGAAAAAGCACCTTTTGCGCCGGCAAGGTGGAGGCGGCTAAAGCAGTGTCTAAACTGCTCTAGCTGTCTTCGCATTTGGACTCTTCTTACCGCTTCACATCAGGTGGTGTTGGGTCAATTGCCGTGCTTCGAAGAAAAAAATACATACATACTGGATACTGTCCCGTGTTCATAGTTTTCATTGGACGTTGCTTGTTTCTGATGCGCTGAAACACACGAGTTCCTGGCAAACGGGATCAAAGTATCAAAACCGCCAAAAATTTATGCGCGTGGTCTTTGAAATTAAGCAATGTGGACTCGTATTTAAATATGGTTTCCAGTACTTCATAACAGGCGCTGCTATCATGATGATACGTGTTACAGCTAAACGTAAACGCGATAGTAAGGTTTTACGATACTAAAAACTGGCACTACGGCCATCAAAATCAATAGTTGCGTCAGTGGACTCAAATAAAACTTCCAAATTAACCTTTATCCTTTACTGGTCTCCGTATTAGTTGCTTTATTATTATTACTTATTTTGTCTACTGTCATTTCGGTGACATTCCCATGACATACTAACCTTGAGGTCATCCTATACCATCAAAAAGTCTGCGGGATATTTAACTCTTCAGAAACTTACAGCAGATCTATCTATCGTGTTTGTTCTCATAAGAATAGTCTCAATGAGATGGTATAAGATAAATGATTAATGAGGCCGGGGGTTACTTAAGATTTTTAATTTTGTATTTTATTTAGTGTGTTATCTGTCTGTTACATTTTAAAGCAAGACGCCCTCGGGTTTTAGCAGAAAACCAGTGCTTTGTTCACATCTCGCGGTGTGAACAAAATACAGTCATTAAGTTGCGACCCTTTTGCACTTCTACAACGCACACATTTAATGTGTATTGTTTTACTTACGCAATTGTTAGTTCAAATTAAAACTATTTTTGTGAGTAACAAAGAAATGAATAAAATCTTTCATCTATCTATCTATCTTAAGTCCTTAATACTAATCTTTGAAAAAATTACAAAGGCAATAAGTGAAGCAAAATTATTTGTATTGAGGTTAGAATGATATTATACATAATATAGGTTGTTTTTAAAAACTTCATTCGCGCCCCTGCTAATAGCGACGAGCAAAGATAACGTGCTTAAGACATTTTACACGCATACAGGCGTCAACATCTTCCCCCCGTTGAAATCTTCGATAAATGTTCATTCACATACTTCACCAGCTTATCATACGTCCCACTGCTGGGCGCAGGCCTTCCTACATGGGAGAGACACATGAGGAGCTTGGGCCGTAACACCAGTACACTGGCCCAATGCGGGTTGGATACTTGTGGAATGAGCTACCTGCAGAGGTTTTCTCAAATGAGTACAGCATGGGGTTCTTCAAAAAAGGCGTGAAAAGGTTTTTTACAGGGTCGGCAACGCGCAAGTGATACCGCTGGTGTTGCAAGCGTCCATAGGCTACGGTAACCGCTTACCATCAGGTGGGCCGTATGCTTGAATGCCACCTTAGTACCTTAGTGGTATAAAAAAAGGTACACTGGCAGCTCTAAAGCTAGTGCCTTTTTTAAATGAATGTCTAGTCTAGTCAATTCGTGAAACTGTGCTTGATACGATTTTTTACGGTCCCTGTCGATGTCGTGTCGCAAATCGCGCTCGTGCCAAATCAGCCTTGAGATGGAATTCCATTTTCAAGTTTATTATTGTGGTTATTTCTCGCGCTGAGAAGTCATGTTGTATATCTCATTCTGCTTCGGCCGATAAGATGTCGCCTTAATTTTTTTTAACCCAATATCATCTTATCAGCATAAAATGTCCATTGCTGAACAAAGGCCTCCCCCATGGCTTTCCAAATAGATCAGTTCTGTGCAGCCTGGAGCCAATCGCTCCCTCCGGCTCTGACCAGGTTATTTGTCCATCTAGTGGGAGACCGTCCTACTTCTGCGCTTTCCGATACGTGGTCGCCGTGATACTACTTTATCGCCCCATCGGCCGTCCGTTCTGCGTGTGATGTGCCGCCACTTCAATTGCTAATGCTTGCCTCATTTCTGATTCTATCTCAATATGTTCAGGAAAAATTGACCAGTTTCGACTCACAACCCATCCGATCAGCAAATCGCCAACCCTAAGATGTCAATGACTTGAGATTGAAGTAGTTACCAATTGTTATTGCGGTGATGTCATCTGTAATGACGTACGAGTGGGTGTGGCTATCAGACAATTTGATAGGGTACATATCAATATGTTTCACGCGGTAATTTCCATTGAAATGCGACTGAACGAATTGATCGAGAGTTTCCTCATCAGCGTTGCGGCAGACAAAATGTGTAGCATTGATATGTCGGACAATAAAACAGGACTGAATTATGATAATAATATTTTACCCCCGAATGTGAAAATAATTTTCATGACACTTTAGCCTATGCCCGCGACGACCATTTTAAATAATTTCCTGTTCGTATGAAGGTTAGTACTACGGAGAGTTCTAGATGTATATTATCTCGTTCTACCTACCCGAATGAGATGAAACATGGCTTAGATGAAGTTACTAAACAATGAGAACCGAAGATTACTTGCAGCTCCACCAGAGAGGGTGGCGGTTATTTCAATTTCAATTCATTTGTTGTTATTCCACAACGAGACTTTACGCCAAAACTACCATACTATACTCGTTCTCAGGGTGTTACTTCATTGGTTTAGAATTGAAAGTGTAAAAGACTTGAGTTACTTACGCATGTATAATATTTGTATGAATGATGATAAGATATTAAATAAATAGAGTACAAAAATAGCATTATATGTAAGTGCTGGGGCTGGGGCACATTAAGGGGCCTAGAAAAGTTATAACAGTTCTCTGCTGGAGTACCGAAATAAGAGCAGACTTTCCATCGGTCCAGAGACAGAAGATTAGCGCGGAACAACCGAACAGAAGGGAGCTGAACCATCAGGACCCTTCTGAGGGTTGGAGGAGTGGTTTGGGAGCCAGCACGTCAGCCTCACCTACCGCATGCTACAGATACTGACCGGACATTGTTGCTTTGTTCGCTAATTTTTTTTTATTCAACTAGTAGACAAACAAGCTGAAGACCCACCTGATGGTAAGCGGATACCGCCGCCTATAGACACCTGCAATAACAAGGGAAAATCACTTGATATTGCAGGTGCGTTGTCTTGTCATCCTGAGGCCTAAGATGAAATGACGCCCATGCCCAGAAATTACACTGGCCACCTTTCCCTTCAATCCGAAACACAGCGAACTGTTTCACGGCTGAAATAAGAAAGGCGGTGGTACCTACCCAGACTAACCTACATACGGGCCTACCACCTAGTAAATCTGTACCGTATCGCTCGTCGGGATGAGACACCGTAATGTCACCACTGCTACCCCTGACGACGACTGCCGAGCACTCTGACACCAAGTGCTCGGGCTGGTGACACGAGTGTCGTAAGCTGCGTACTTCGCTCAGCGGCCCTTTCGTTATCAGCTATGGTACGAACCATGGATCGCAGAGAGAGATGGGATCGCCTCCTTCTGCGAGATTGCGAGTGTGTTCTTACGCAGAAGGATGCAGCAGAGAACGGAGGAGGATGCTCTTGCCACCCCTCTCCAGTGTGGGCGTGAAAGGCGGATGGCAATCACCCGTCTGCACCACAGGTGCGACTGCACGCGTCGGGTAGCTCCCTCGCGCACAATACAAAGTCTGCCACGTCTGAGATGGTAACTCTTGGTAATCTCCATCGCCGCGAAACCGGGCAGTAAGGCTAGGGTGCCTGGGAGTGGTGTGGTGAATTTGCTTTGCAGACCCCAGATCACCTCCGCGAAAAGTTCGATATTTATCAAGGAGTTTTAGCGGATGTTCCTAGTGTCAATGTAGGACCTGGGCACACGGTCGCTGCTTCGCCAGTGGCAAGTAGGTCCGTAAAGAACCCTCTGCAAGTTGATTCGGGTCCGGAGACATGAGCTAACATATCTAAAGAAACTCTCAAAGTTTTTAGATTAGGTAGGAAATATCCTATTTAACTCGTACTTATTTGCCTTGTTTTAGTAAGTGCAAATATTTTTGTATCCTTATTTAAAGTTCAAAGTTCGTTACAATAGTTACTTTTCCTCAACCTATTCTGTGATTATATTTTATACATGGACAAGACGACAAACTGACGGCCCACCTGCCCACCTGTTGGTAACTGTCTATCGTCGCCTTTAGACACCTGCAATAACTAGGAAAGTGAGTAAGTCACATGGTATTGCAGGTGCGTTCTCATCATGAGGCCTAAGGTGAAATGCCATACAATAAAATACAGGAATCAAATAAAAATATTTTACCGAAGCGCTTTTAAGTCTCAGTTCTTTATAGAGTAACCAGCGTTCGGCTGCAGCTGGCTTGACGGTGTGCGAGTATAGCGCCTGTAAAACTACTCACTCGTCTACCCTGTAAAAATAGGAAGCCTGTATGTGGCCTGTAATGTAATGTAAATGTAATGTAAGCCTGCAATACCAAGTGATAACAACGCAACAACGTTGTTATTGCAGGTGTCCATAGGCCAGAACAGGTACTTACGCCAGGGGGCCGTCAGCTTGATAAAAACCAATTGTTTGATGTTACTTCACCGCATGCTATCTCGCCAGTAATAAAATATCTCGTCCTGTTATCATCCATCCCAAGATAACCTCAAAAATAGAAACATTTACTTGACACTTAATCTGAATCACTCGTTATATCGTAATCAAGTCATGTCGTACTTAAAAAGGTAAATAGGTGATTATCTCAATGGCTCGATAACCTATCTTTGAGTATGAGCGGTGTCTGTAACGTTAGCTATAGGAAATAGAATACATGGACGAACAACCTTGAGCCTCTGCAATTGCAATATCACGGAGATTGCTTTGAATGAAGAGCTATTTGACCTTATCCCACCTTCCTCCTTCCTACTCAGGAGCACGCGTGCCGGTCTTCGGAGTTATCAATTCACTATCTCCACCTCAACTTCACGTATAAAGAAATTTAGTAGCTCGTTCCTTAGTCGTACTTCCAGAACTTGGAATTCTTTGCCAGCACATGTGTTCCCTCATTCCTATAATAACATGGGTTCCTTCAAAAAAGGCGTGAAAAAGCACCTTTGGGGCAGGCAAGGTGGAGGTGGCTAGAGTAGTGTCTGAACTGCACTAGCTGTCTTCGCATATGGAATCTTTTTACCGCTTCACATCAGGTGGTGTTGAGACATTTGTCGTGCTTTCTATAAAAAAAAAAGAATAGTCATGAAGATAATTTTAATGTAAAAATCTTAGCTAAGTCTGCCGCCATAACAATGATGTTAACAGCGTTGTTGTGTTCCGGCAGTTGGAGGTAAGATAGCCAGTTCTTCTGTGGTTGAGGAATCCATCTTCGGTCTTATCATAACTTACCATTAGGTGAGATGATGGCTAATACCTGCCCCCTTTAAAAAAATACTGATTTAATGTTGTTTTTTTTTAATTTGAGGAGCTAGCTCATGTTCGATTCCGAGACGGATCCATCAAAATTTATAATCTCGAGTTCCTCCGTGCACGTTAGGCCGATGGTCTCGGTTGTTACTGCAACATTTGAACACTGTTTTGCATATTTTTCATTATAGTGTACAGTTCATAGACCTGGCCTCTCCACGCATTTTTGGAACATATCTTTTGCAAACGTTTTTACCAGCTAACATTCGCCATGATGAAATACCGACGGGCCGATGAGTAGCATACCAGCAATGCGATGTTGCCGTTCCGTTTGTTTACAATATATTGATACCTGATCTAAACATGTTATCACAATACACTGTTGTGGCTAGGTTACAGTGAGTGGTCGACGAACCACTCGGTAGGTAGGCTTGGACCCAGGGGCGTAGCTACCGCCGTATCAGCCGTATCAATGACACGGGGCCCCCGGGTTACAGGGGCCCCGAACGTGTATGAGAAAAATCGTAAAATATTGGGCCGTGCTTTCCAGACAGAAAAAAATGTGATCCATCGATGGAGTGGCCCATGGGCTACACAAAGGATCCCCGTGTATGTTTTGCGTAAATTTAGTTTTCAAGAAAAGAAATTTTTATCGATAATAGGTACTCGAAATGTTGCAAACTTTTTTTAAATTTCTGTTATTCTACAGGCCTTTTTTTGTGAATGTGAATATTGAATAAGTCCGCTAGATTAATAATACAGTGTTTAAATCGGACTAATAATTTGTGGGGAAAAATATATACCTTTTTTTATTTGAATGATATTTATGTTCTTATTTTAGGAGCTTTTCACTTCGAAAAATCACATAACGAAATCGACAAACTTCAAAAACTTATCCTTTAAATATTTTCTCAAAAAACCATGAGCCCCTCCATCGATGGTCTTCATTTAGACCACATGAAACCCGACACTTTGTGTAATTATCATAGGACCCCCAAAACTGTTTGATACAGGGCCCATCTAAAGCAAGATACGGCACTGCTTGGACCACCGCCTTGCCCCTTTTCCACGACATTATCGCTCGCTTGACCTGCGTAATAAATCTTTACGGTCGTTGCAAAACATGCCGCCGGGTGCTTGTGTGGATATTTGCTACTCCAACACCCCAGAACTACTTTTGGTGCAGAGACCAATTATATTCCAAAATAAATAACAGATATGTACAATCAATCCCTGCAATAACGTTTGGGTGTAAAAGAAAAGACTGCGTTCCCGGGAATCGCCAATGCAATGTCAAGCTTGATTTGACAAAGGGACGTCTTTGCTGTGGAATAAAGTGGCTGGTCACAAAATATGGAATTACAGCTATGATCCCCAAAATGCAGCACTCAATCGATTGTCCGGACTCGGGACCTTTCCAGGTGAGCCGAAACCAACCAAAGTGGCGAGTGCTCATATTCATGATTGCTCATATTTTTTAAATAAAACTGGACACGTGACTACTGTCACTGTGGAGGGTCGTCACACGGTAAAGAGCGATTGGTATGTACACGACTACATATTCGTAAATTGACGATTCCCGTGGGATAGAGCCGACATTGACGCGGGTGAAAGCTATTAATAATTTAAAAAGAGAGGCATAAACGGCATCACAATGGCACTACTGCCCCCGTAGCATGACAAACTCCCTGGGGTTTGAGTTTAGGTGGACAAAAGTCGGTCTCTTTCTTCGTCTAGTAGAAAAACAGACATAAGACGCATTTTGTCTCCTAATAAGTGGACATTAGGGTGGAAACAGAATTTGTCCACAGATCATCATGATACGGATGCTAGTCCAGAATTTTTTTTTTAACGAAGAGTTGATTTTGAATTGCCCGACCGGAGTAGCATCCCCATCTTATACGAGGTCGCTGCTAAATAACACTACTATGTAACTTGGTAGGTTGACCTCATTGAGAAAGCATTATGCAGGAGTATTAAAGAGTGCAGGAGGAATCTTCCATGTGTTTCCTGATTTTTAACCGACTTCAAAAAACTAGACTTACTAGGTGGTAGGCCCGTATGTAGGGCCGTCTGGGTAGGTACCACCGCCTTTCTTATTTCAGCCGTGAAACAATTCGCTGTGTTTTGGATTGAAGGGAAAGGTAGCCAGTGTAATTACTGGGCATGGACGGCACTTCATCTTAGACCTCGAGCTGACAACGCACCTGCACAAGTGATTTTTCCTTGTTATTGCAGGTGTCTATAGGCGGCGGTAACCGCTTACCATCAGGTGGGCCGTCAGCTTGTTTGTCATCTAGTTGTATAAAAAAAATAAGAAGGTTCTATGCTTCACTGTATGTAATTTTATTTTGTTTAAATAATCACCGATTACTCTGTCAATTGTGAACCGATTTTCAAAATTATTTTCCTATTCGATAGAGTATACTCCTGAGGTGGTCCCACTGTCACCAAGTTTGGATCTGATGATGGGATCCGAGGGGAATCGAGGGCAAACCTTAAATTTAATAGGCATTTACGTATTTCATGTTTTTTTTTCAAAAGCTATTCAAGTATTTGCTTCTGTGAATCATCATCTCATGTTGATGAGCTGATGATGGAAGGTACGACTCCTTAACGGTTAGGAGTTAAAGAAAATTCTTTAAATATTATAGGTACGTATAGACCGATAGTTGTATTCTATCGGGTCATTCGAGTGAACTGATCATGGAAGGTTTGGAGTTAGATAATAAGACTTTATCAGTGGCACGATACGATAATATTAATCAATATTATGTATGTCAACCAAAGACTAAGAGTCAGATAAGTCGATAATGCTGACGGTCACGCATCTAGCTTTGACCTTAGAAAACATAACAGTATAGGAAACTCGTCGGCGTGAGTAGTGCCAAAAGGTGCTACGTCGGGCCTTACGTTTTCCTTTGCCTCCCTTGTAGTAAAAAAATATTCATAAAGTTCGTTTATTCTTTCAGGTCGATCCACAACCCAGCCAATAAGAAGACTGACTATGTAGATATAGACTAAGAGAAAAACTAGCGCACATTCCAATAGCATGCCCCATTGACTGACCGCCATCTTGTTTACGGCGGACACATTGGTCTCACGAAATGGCGGCGAATCCGATCAGATCGGTGGCGGAAGAGAGGGACATGGAAGATGACGCGGAGGAGAAGCTTTTGGGAGGGAACAAGGTGTTGATGGTGCCAAACTCTAACCAAAACGATGGTCTGCTGTCTGTGAAGTCGTCTAAGAAGGGTATGAACAAATGTTTGTTACACAGGGTGGTGCCGTCAATACGACAATAAATTGAAACATGGGCCATATTAGTTTACAGAAATGGATTGCCACTTTCAAAAACATTTTATTCATTTGATAATTTTATGACATTCCTATGAAATAATGCAGCCAATGTTTTATTAGCCCATGTTCTAATTTATTGTCGTATTGACGTCACCACCTGTATAACTTGTTAAGTGACCAAATATTCTTAATTTTCTTTAAGGCGGTACCTCGCGAAATTTCAGCATTCAATTGTCCGTTACACTAAGGAGCAGTCTAAACTCACGGCTTTTCTACAAGCTTTCAAGTGGGAAATATTGGAAATGAACGAACCGATTCTAATAAAACTTTACATGTTTATTATTGCTTATGCAGATCAGGATAGTCTAAATAATAATTATTAGATAGACTTTTTGAAAAATCTTCTGATAACTCTTTAGATTAATTAGCCTTACGGTATTTAGATTTATGCTCATCCATGGTAAAGGAGATTGTCCAAACATAGGGCAATGTGCCTCAATGAAATGAAATAAAAAAAAAATGACATATTTTTCCTAATTCCATTACATAAATTGTACTATTTTTCGAATCCTAGGATTAATAATAGTTTTTGTTAGTAATAATTCATGCATAATTTGTAAGGAAAGTGGCTCCACCTTTATTAATTAGTTTCTATACCTAAAACACAATTTAGCCTAAGACTAGATACTAGTTATTCTGTGCTTTCGTCCCTTACCAGCCCCCTTGTTCTCACTGTCGAAAAGGATTCGAATATTGGAAGCTCCATCTGTCACTTCGCGGTGCGTCAAAGCGAGACGGGACGTGACTTGTCGAATCGAATCCGTGATCCAACAGTTGTTAATATGACGGCAGTAGGTCTATTGTGTTCGATTTGTAGCTGCTTCACAAAATTATACAGGGTGTTAGGGAGACGCTGTCGAATACGAAGGCAGGTGGCTGTGCTGCCCCTTATTCTAAACTGTCGGAAAGTAATCGAATTTCGGAAACTCTATACCTGTCACTTTTTATCGCGGTGCGTGAAAACGAGACGGCATGTGACTTTTCGAATCGAATCCGTGATCCGACAATTGAGAATAAGGGGGCTGGTCACCCTAAACACGACTTGCTAAAAAAAATTCAAATCGCGGAAAAAAATCTGTTGTTTCATTCAAATTGTAATATCTGCTCGGCCTGTTTGTAAGCGTAAGCAGATTTTTCGTGATTACATATTTATTTTTCAACAAATAAAACACAAATAAAGAAACCTCGGCCGAGTTGGCTGTTGGAGCAAGGTCCCTTTGTCTTTTAGTACTACAAAAAAAAACTTATATGTGGGTAGTTTTATGAACTGTTGACATTAAAGTGGGTAATTCTTGTCGACGCATCGTTATGTCATTTCATGCGTTATCTGTCTAACGAGTGATTCAGTGTTTTTTGTTTAAATTATGAAGATAAAAAACAAACACGACTATAGGGAAATTAAAACAGGTAAGTCTCTTTGCACCCGTAATTCTGTAATTTATCATAGCCAGCCTATATACGTCCCACTGCTGGGCACAGGCCTTCCTACATGGGAGAAACTCATGAGGAGCTTGGGCCATAACACCACCATGCTGGCCCAATGCGGCTTGGTGGGTTAAAGCGGGTGCAGTAACAACCGGGACCGACGGCTTAACGTGGACGAACGGAGGAGGGAGACATTAAAATTATTAATTTTTATTTGACCTTGCTTTGTTTTCGTAATTAAAACATGACCAAAAATAGTCTAATCACAGGTGAGCAGGAGCTCTGTAGTGGTTTGAGCGTTCTTCAAACCACTACAGAGCTCCTGTTCACCTGTGATTAGACTATTTTTTTTTATATTATTTTGTTATAAATATGCATACTTATAAGAAGACATAATTTTTGGAGTCGGTGCTAAGTTGTTTGCAGAAACAATAGAAAGGGAAGCACCGACTCCAAGTAATATGTTTCTAGGGGGCAAGTAGGTACAAAAGTTAAATACCGACTTCAAAACAGCAAAAAGGAAAATTAATTGAAATTTAAATAGGTACTAATCCGTATTGTTTCCAGAAATAATAGAAAGTTTAGCAGCGACTCCAAATATATGTTTTAAGGGATAAATACCTACCTACCTAAATTCTATTATCTTTTACTTTTTGGTGTTTCGGAGTCTGTTTGTTTTTAAGTTTGTTTAATTTTTGTTTTACTTTATACAATTTGTTTTTTACTTTATATCATTTATAGTAAAATTTGAATGATTGGACGCTGACTTATTTAATTAGGTTAAATCCTTTTTGAAAATGTTTAATATTCGCGACGTAGTACCTTATGTGATAAGGTCTACAATTGCGTAACTTTATTCGAAAATAATAATACTTTTTGCACAAAATTACTTTAATTACATATGTCTTTAATTATAGAGCAGTTAGGTCGAAATTCCAATATATTTTCGAATGCACGTCATTAGTCCTTCAATATAAGTTGTAGCAGCAACTATTGTAGTAATTATTTAGTATCACGCACAATATCGAACAATATAGTACATACAAGTGCAGTTATGTAGAAAAATATGTCGAATAAAACAAATGAAAATAATAGGAAAGGTAAGTCTTATTATTAATTCTGAATTATTTTTAGGATTCCATAATCAACATAACAAAGAACGCTTATAGTTTCTTTATGTCTGTCTGCTTGTCTTAGTTTTACGCCGAGATTTCTGATCCGATTTACGTGATTTTTGTATGATGCGGATTAGTTGCCATTTGGTCCCATAAAAAATTATTTAAAATCGATTGAGTACTTTGGTTTGGAATAGTTGCCATTTGGTCCCATAAAAAATTATTTAAAATCGATTGAGTACTTTGGTTTGGAATAGTTGCCATTTGGTCCCATAAAAAATTATTTAAAATCGATTGAGTACTTTGGTTTTTCAATCAAAATAACTGGAATAATAGTGTCGTATAAGTATGCGAAATCGTGGATTTTTGCTTTCCTATTACTTTTTAATAAAACGATACGATAGTAGCAAACAATATCTGCTAATGGTCACCCATCTAACTTTGACTTTAGAAAGTTATCACTATAAATTGTGAAAAAAAAATTACAAAAAAAAATTAAAACCGACTTCAAAACACTGAAATAAAAGGATAAAATAATTAAATTTCTGTAGATAGGTACGAACTTGTTCTCTAGTAGAAACATATTTCTTGGAGTTGGCGCTAATTTGTTTTCAGAACCAATAGAAAGTGAAGCACCGACTCCAAAAAATATGTTTTAAGGATCAAGTACCTTCCTACTGATTTTTTTTATTATTTTTTATTTTTTTATTAGGCTTACAAAACTGGTTACAATCGCACAAGTCTTATAATTTTACTTGGAAACTTTAAACTAGATTGTTTCCTACTAGAAGTGAGCACAACATGCACCATGTATGTTTTTATACAGTTCAGTTGAATTAATGTCGGCATGCAAATATTAATAAGGAACCTGTGATTGATTGCACTTCAGAGAAACACAAAAGTAAAAATATAAGATAAATATATTTACGTGTAAGCAATGACATACAAAAGAGCGAAGCAAAAAAAAACAATGTACAAAACTATCAAGTTTTGACACAACTCTTAATTTAAAGGTGACAAGCTGATGATTACAAAGAATATAAAACTGTATAAAACCTCATTGTTCTTACAATAAAAATATTCTTAATTTTTGATTTTAACATTATCATAAATGTTTGAAAAATTACTTAGTAATTAAAATATAATTGCGAAAGGTCGCGGCTTCGATTCCTGCCTCAGGACGTGAAATTCTTCTAGTTTTATTATATTTTAATTACTAAGGAATAAAAACATAAACTCAATGGAATTATAAACAAACGGATCTTATGGCAGCTTTTACTGAGGGCGAGTGTAAAGAACAATTATAAATGTCAAAGTTGAGTCTGACCGAGTTGTAATAAGAACACATACGGTATAATGGAGTATGCTGACCAAGCCGTGTTTTACGTAGCGGGGCAGCAAAATTTTTACGATTCTGTACACGACTACCGACTCTTGGTATGGCAAATTGTAAAGTCCCCAAGATTTCGGGTTTTATCCTTTTTTTAGTGTTTTGAAGTCGTTTTATTATTTTTGTTTAAAAATGTTTTAGTCAAGACAGCTCTAAGATTCTAGCCGTGTCGTCGCAAGCGACGAGGTTAGCCGACGAATTTTTCGTCATTGAACGATTCGGCGTCTGTCCCAAAGTTGATTTTAACTGACGACGTATTTCAATGCAAAGCGTCTCACACCATTGGGTCTGTCGCACCTACCTTCTTATCTTATCTTACTGTGGGGCCATGACTAAGTCACAGTGCACTTCGACCATTGGGATCTTTTGTTCCTCCCCTGCGTTTACTCTTCCTGTGTCTAGAATATTAGCCTTACTAAATCTTGAGGCAGAAAGAGCCTTCTGGCTTTGGACATGCCACTTCCAGAAGGCTCATTTTGGTTTTAGCCAGGGCATCGCAATGCCACAAGACCTAAGTCGTGTTAGCGGAAAAAAAAACAATTTCAACAAGACATCCAATCCCAAAATTGGTGTAGTAATATATTTTTAGGTTGCGGAGTGGTTTGAGCACTCGGGTCAATTCTGCTATTTATTTCCCTAAATAGATCAGCAGAGGTTGGGTATCTTTACTAATGCGGTTGTAATACAAAAAGATATTTCAACATCAGCTGGATAATCGTTAACAATATGCCAAAAAACAAATATAGTATAACTTAGCGAGTTGACAGTTGTTAACCATTGACAGTTCAACTAAAGACGTATCGATGCGTTTCGGCTGTCACAAATGTCAAATATTTTGCAGAATACAAAACAATGATTGAACCGAACGGGTGTGTTATGTGTTTATTAGTAGAATACTAAACTGGTGCGTTTCAGCTATGTTTCGATTGCGATGAGTTTGTGAAACTAAAGCGTTTCTGATTCGTTTCAGATCAAAATGCAATATTTAGCGAAATAGAGGGGCAGAAAAGCTGTAGTTCCAACGTTTTTGTATTCTGCTAACTCAACGCAATCAAAACGTAGTCGAAAAGCATCAGTTTGGTATTCTAGTAACAAACACGTAACGCGAACCGTTCAGTTCAATCATTGTTTCGTATTCTGCTAAATATTTAACATTTGTGGCAGCCGAAACGCATCGATAGTTCTTTGTTGGAACTGTCCAAAATTAACAACTGTCAGCTCACTAAGAAAGAAAGAAAGAAAGAAATCGTTTATTGGCCTAAAAATGAAAATAAAAATAATAATAACATTAAAAAGAAAGAAAGAAAGAAAACAAAAGAAACAAACAATAAATAAAATAAGAATAACAGGCCAACTAGGTCACTGCCTCAGCATAATGCCACAGCAACAAACGTCACTGTGGCGCTGGTCTTCTGGCAGGGCCTATGTTTGGTGATAAACTGAATAAAAATTTTTTTTTTACCTTAATTACAAAAAGAACAACAAAATAAATAATTGAGACAGTACAAAAAAAAAAAACAATACATCCAAACAATTAACAGGAAACATCTAAAATACATTTGACACACAATAGCTAGCTAGCCTAGCTAGCACTAAGCTAAATTATATTTGTTTCTTGCAACATGCTAATGATTATTCAGCCGAAGTTAAACCAGCCGAAATCGTTTTGTTAGCGTTCCGGCTTTATATGCAATGTTAGTGGAATACCTTTTTGTATTACAACCGCATCGGTAACTATACCGAACCGCAGCCGATCCGTTTAGGAAAATAAATAGCAGAACTGCCCCACTGTGCCCAGCAGTGGGACATATATAGGCTAATAATGATGATGTAATTGTACATTACTTTTGTGATAAATAGATAAGTAACACTTCATTAGCATTCTTTCTTTTATTACTAAGACTAACTAACAAAATCCACCTTATGCAAGCTAGTATAAAAGCCACATTCCAACGCTCTCTCGGTCCGACACCGACCAATAGAAATGTATGTATAAGGAATGAATCACAACTCTCAGTACTCAATATTAAAGCTATATAATTGGTTTGTTATTTCCGTTCATCAAAAGGAGGATTTTATTTTGTATAGCATTTCTGAGGCTTTGCTATCACACATCACTTCATATTGACTTCTTTTACAAAGGAATTTGGTATAATATATCATAACTTTTTGGTCCAAAGACTGAAAAACCGCACATAATTCGGGTATCACTATTAACGGTATCCAAATTCAATGACTCATAAACATATCTAAAGACTCTAAACATATCATAACATATCTAATAATATTATTTTTATGTGATAGACTTAAGGGTTTTTTTGTTGACGATTCAAAAGTGCTTCTTGGGGGCCTAATTGAATAAAGATATTTTCATTTTCATTTTCATTTTCAAAGTTTACTATAGCGGTATATCAAAACTGCTAACGGGTGGGTACCTTAAAGATTAGGGTATCTGTATTAAATCAGATTCCGATCGCACAAGCTGGCAGCATTACGTGCAAAACCGTTTTAATGTCGGGTACCCTACCTCACCTAAAAATTAAGGTACCGCTATTACGGGTACCCTTTAAATTATGGTATTCCTTGAATGATCGTTTAGTTGATATCAAAATTTTGCATTGTCCGTTGTCATCAACGCCAGGTGCGTTGATGGCCTAGGACAATATCAAGTGATTTGTCCTTGTTATTGCAGGTGTCTATAGACGGCGGTAACCACTTACCACCAGGTGGGCCGTCAGCTTGTTTGACATCTAGTTGTATAAAAAAATACACTGGTACTGTATGATTTTCTTTTTGGGTGTTAAACTATTTCCTCTGTTTGCTTACAGTGAAATTGCCCGAAGATGAGGCCGCGGTGGGCGGGCGGTTTACCATTGGCCCGGCTCCGGAACGCGACTGGGAGATGGTCCCGCCCGACGGCAAGTGGGGATGGTGCGTGCTCGTAGGTAAACGACATACATTGTCACTTTGTACAAGTACATAGATCAGAGGTTTCCAGACTTTTTTATTTATTTTTTTTATTATACAACTGGATGACAAACAAGCTGACGGCCCACCTGATGGAAAGCGGTATCTGCCGCCTATAGACACCTGCAATAACAAGAGAAAATCACTTGATATTGCAGGTGCGTTGTCATCCTGAGGCCTAAGCTGACATTGTCACTTTGTACAAGTACATAGATCAGAGGTTCCCAGACTTCTTTTTCTCATAGAGCACTTTCAAAATTTAGCTGGATCCGGTGGACCCCCTGCAGCTACATTTCTACCATATTCCCAAAACTCGACAAGAAACGTTTTTTTGTCACGCCAACGTAGACCCCCGTCGAGTCTCCCGTGGACCCCTGGGGGTCCACCTGGACCACTTTGGGAACTAAGGACATAGATGATAAGCTGACGGCGCCGTAATAGACTACCGTCGCCTATCATCACCAACGGATACAGGGAGGTGCAGTCAATACGACAATAAATTAAAACATGGACTGTTAGTTCATAGAAATGGTTTCATCATCATCATCATCATCACCAGCCTATATACGTCCCACTGCTGGGCACAGGCCTTCCTACATGGGAGAAGCACATGATAACACCACCACGCTGGCCCAATGCGGGTTAGTGGTTTAAACCGGTTGCAGAAACAACCGGGACCAACGGCTTAACGTGCCTTCCGAAGCACGGAGGAGCTCGAGATAACAAACTTTTATTGACCCATCCCAGGATCGACCATGGCGTAAGTTGCTTTGTTTTTCGTATCGAAACCAGAGCGCTCAAACCAATACGCCACCGAGCTCCTCAAAAGAAATGGTTTGCAACTTTCAAAAACATTTTATTCATTTGATAATTTCATGAAATTTTTTTATACAAAGCACGACAAATGACTCAACACAACCTTATGTGAAGCGGTAAGAAGAGTCCATATGCGAAGACATCTAGTGCAGCTTAGACACTGCTCTAGCCGCCTCCACCTTGCCGGCCCAAAGGGCGCTTTTTGACGCCTCTTTTAAGGAACCCATGTTCTAGGAAGGTGCACACATGTGCTGGCAAAGAATTCCATTTTCTGAAAGTACGAGAAAGAAACGAGGTACTAATTATAAAACGGCATGAAATTATCTCATTTGATAAGAGGTTTTGAAAGTGGCAAACCATTTCTATGAATTATTCAAAGTTGTAACATTTTACCTATATACGCCCAAATATACCTCCCACTGCTGGGCGGAGGCCTTCCTACATTGGAGAAACTTAGCAGCTTGGGCCATAACACTACCACGCAAGTTCAATGTGGGTTGCTGGGTAAAAGCGGTTGTAATAACAACCGGGACTGACGGCTTAACGTGCACGAACTTAGGTGGATTGAGAGATTACAAATTTTGATTGACAAATGCCGAGATCCACCATGGCGTATCTTATGTTAGCTTATCATGTGGCTGTCACCACGTAACAATGCACTTCGACCCTTCGGGATCTTGTGCGTCCCCTGTCTTCACTCCTCCCACGTCCTGAATATAGCTGCCATAAGCTTCACTATATCTTTGAGGTGAAAGAGCCTATAGTCTTCTGGCCTTGATTACGCTTCCAGAAGACTCATTCCGATCCTAGCCAGGGCATCCCGTAGACACAAAAGATGTTCCATCGATTCCTGGCCTTCACCATATGCCCGACAAGGTTGTGCAGTGGAAATTTGCATTTTGTGGAGCATATAGTTGGTGGCAAAATGTCCTGTGACGTTTGGACAGATATATTTACTCCATTCCCCCCTACCTTCCATGGCGTAAGTTGCAGAGCGCCCAAACCGCTAGTCCACTTAGCTCTTTAGAGAGTCCGTCGCCTATACACCTGCAATTACAAGGAAACAATCACTCGGTATATCAGGTGCGTTGTCATCTGTTGGCCTAAGATGAGATGCCTTCCATGCCCAGTTACACTGGCCACCGTCCCCTGCAATCTTGTTTCTTTTCCAGGAGCGACGTTAGTGAACATCCTCATTCCTGGCACGATCAAATCCTTCGGAGTTCTCCTGGTGGAGTTCAATGACGTTTTTCACACGAGTGCCTCCGCTGCGTCCGGCATCGTGGCCCTGTGCTACTTCTTATACAGCAGCTTAGGTGAGTTTATTTTATATTTTTAACGATTATGATTTTCAGGTCTAGTTTTAATTTTTTTAATCCAGTAACCTACGCGGCCGTTCCGGAACTCCCTGCCAAGGTTTCATCAGAATCTGATCAATGGTTTCGGAGCGCATAGGGAACAAACATGCAAACATTATTTTTAACCGACTTCAAAAAAGGAGGACATTATGACTGTTTGTTTATGTTTGTTACCTCAGAACTTTCGACTGGGTGAACCGATATTGATGATTCTTTTTTTGTTCGATGCCATTTAGTCCTGAAATTTTTTTTGATATCTATTGGGTAGTACCACGTATGCGAAATTGAGGATTTTTGCTTTCCAATGAATTATTAGTGAAATGATACTATATTAGATAACAATATAAGCTGACGGTCACCCATCTAGCTTTGACCTTAAAAAGTTATCACTAAAAATAAAAAAATAAAAAATTAAACAAGACGCGCCAAGTTGTTTCCAGAAACAATAGATAGTGAAGCACCGACTCCAAAAAATATGTTTCTAGGAGACGAGTACCTACTTAAATTGAATTATTTTATCCTAACTTTAGGATTATCCTAACTTTTGGAGTCGGTTTTAATTTTTGTTTAATTTCTTTTCGTTTATGTTGATGTTTGTTCCAGGACCCCTCTCCTCAATCCTGTCCGTCAAGTGGTCGTACAGGACGGTCACCTTGATCGGCGGGAGCTTCGCAGCGTTCGGGATGATTTTCAGCAGTTTTGCCTTCTCAATCAGTTACTTGTATTTTAGGTAAGTTTTTAACCCCCGACGAAAAAAGAGGGGTGTTATAAGTTTGACGTGTCTGCCTGTGTATCTGCGTGTCTGTC
Source organism: Nymphula nitidulata (assembly GCA_947347705.1). Classification (NCBI taxonomy): domain Eukaryota; kingdom Metazoa; phylum Arthropoda; class Insecta; order Lepidoptera; family Crambidae; genus Nymphula; species Nymphula nitidulata. Next base: position 6,993,490 of record OX374645.1, on the reverse strand, counting down.
TGTGGCATCGTAGCGCCTAAACGAATGGACCGATTTTGATTTGTTTTTTTTTGTTTGAAAGCTGACGTGATTAGGATGGTTCTTAGCTATAATTTATGAAGATCAGTTGAGGGGTTTGATGACTATCAGCTCATTGCCTACACAATAAAAGGGTTTTACGCTTTCACAGATCCGATTGATTTGAAATTAGATGTACTGTCACCTTGACCTTGAGCTGATCCTATACAATCATAAAAGGCTACGCGATCCCTAATTCTTCAGAAACTTCCTAAGAATAGTCTCAATGAGTTAGAGTTAGATAGATGATTAACTAGGGGTGGGTTACTTAAAATTTTCAATTTTATATTTTTTTTTTATAATAGAAATCATAAAGAACGCAATAGTTAATTGTATGGTTTCGCAATTTAAAAAATATTTAATACACAAAATACATTTAAATTACTCTCAGGTCACTTGACGAATAACAATCTCAGTATATGACGTCGCTTGTTGTTAGCATCAGACGCTGGCAAAAGGAGAACCGATAGCAACCTATCAGTGTTTGGTAACGGGTGACGTCACATCGGTCACGTGACATGTATTGGCGTTTCGAAGGGAAATTTAAAACGGAATTTAAGACACATAATTTTTAAAACATTAGCCGTTTTATTAACAAGAATAACAATAGCATGAAAAATAGGATTAAATCCTTATTAAAATGCTAATTATTCGCTAGGCTATTTTGAGGAAGGTGAATCTTGTGCAAGGTGCATCTTGAGAAAGGTGCCCCTTGAAGAGGGTGCATTTAAAGAAAAAATCATCTTAAGTAAGGTGTAGGTATCTTGCGAAAGGTGCATTTTGCGTAAGGTTGGATTCAGTGACTGAAGGGTTTCTAATTATGATACATAAAGCGACAATTCTTTCCCACAGTTTCGGTGCGATGGTGGGGACTGGGGCCGGCCTAGCCTTCCCCCCTACCGTGTACATAGTGACGTCATACTTCGTCCGGCTCCGCGGATTGGCCAACGGTATCTGTATGTCCGGCTCGGCGTTCGGCAGCATCATACTGCCGCCTGTACTGAGATATCTGCTCGAGACTTACGGATATAAGTGAGTGGGTTAGCTTAATAGATTATACACAAACACACACGCACATAATAATAATATTCAAACACTCACACCTATTATCTAGACTATTCTAGACCAAAGTAAGCATCATTAAGAGCTTGTGTTATGGACACTAGATAACCGAGAAATAATGATAATAATATGTATATAAATATTAGAAATATGCTAAATAAACATTTTAACATCCATACGTACGTCTGACCGAGCTGCCCGTATAGCAAGGGCTACAGACAGACCAGTCGGTCGTTCGGTCGTCGAACATAAATTACTCTCTTATATTTTATGTTCACAGTGTATATTCAGGAGCTCATTTTGACAATAATAATTATAATTAAGATTATATTGAGGAGGTTTAAGCGCTCTGGTTTCGATTACGAAAACAAAGCAACTTTCGCAATGGTCGATCCCGGGATGGGTCAACAAAAATTTGTAATCTCTCCTCCGTGTTTAGTCGTGCACGTCAAGCCGTTGGTCCCGGTTGTTACTGCAACCGCTTTAACCCACCAACCCCCATTGGGCCAGCTTTGGTCTTATGGCCCAACCTTCGCATGTGTTTCTTCCATGTAGGATAAGAAAGGCTGATAAGTGATAATGATAATGAAATTAAAGTGCCACGTTGGAGTATTCGGCCGTAAGCCGCTTAATTAATAATAATAACTGTACGGTGTACAATAACATTACCTTAATATCAGCACTTTTGTAAGCCGTTCATATTAGCCATATATTAATTTTATTGTATTAACTTCAGTTCGCCATTAGCAAGCATACAATCATCACGCGTTCTCATTAATAATATCATTTTAGCATAGCATAGTTCAGTGTAATGTTAACATAGCAATAAACTTTCTGTCATCATTCTCTAATCTTTAATTAACATTCGTAAAGGTGTATGCCGCCCCGTACAATAACAATAATGATAATAATAACAACACACCAAATATTTAACAATGGCTAACACTTGGCTCAGGCCCGTGTTACTCTTATAAACCGGCTACATACCGAGATAAAGTAAGCATTTATAATAATAATAATAATAATATTTATACACCCACACCAATTAAAAATTAATTGATTTAGATGAAAATTTCAATGCAGATAGATTACATCCTAGAAAAGGACTTGGCTACTTGTTGCCGTAATAACCGAAAGCCACAAGGTCATTATAATGAAGAATACAATTAGTAATTAAAATATAAGACTAGAAAAATTTCACGTCCTGAGGCGGGAATCAAACCCGCGACCTTTTCAAACATTTCAAACACACTAGGTGGTAGACCCATATGTAGGGTCGCCTGGGTAGGTACCACCGCCTTTCTTATTTCAACCGTGAAACAGTTCGCTGTGTTTCGGATTGAAGGGAAAGGTAGCCAGTGTAATTACTGGGCATGGACGGCATTTCATCTTAGGCCTCAGGATGACAACGCACCTGCAATATCAAGTGCTTTTCCTTGTTATTGCAGGTGTCTATAGGCGGCGGTAACCGCTTACCACCAGGTGGGCCGTCAGCTTGTTTGTCATCTAGTTGTATAAAAAAAAAATATATAATAATGTTAAAATTAAAAATTGAGAAGAATACAATTTTTAAACACGTCTGGGTTTTATTTTCAGGGGAGCAGTACTACTGTTAGGAGGTATAATGCTCAACGTATGGGCCGCTGCGTTGCTTTTTCAACCGGTCGAAGAACACATGGTGAGGAAATACAAGGAGCCCGAGGAAGAAGAGGAAGAAGCGCCCCAGGTGAGTGGAGAAGAAGCTGAACTACATACCGGGTGTAAGGGGAACGCTCTCGGAAACGAAGGCAGTTGACAGTGCTGATTCTAAACACGACTTTTTTTTAAAAAAAATTGGCGATATAATTCGCTGTTTTATACTCAATTGTTATACCTACACAACCCTGTTTGTATGAAACAGGTGTCAAAAAAAATAAAGTGCGAAAAATCTGCTGTTTCATACTTAATTGTAATACCACCACAACCATGTTTGTATGGAACAGCTGTCAAAAAAAATTAAAGTGCGAAATAACCTGCTGTTTCATACCAAATTGTTATACCTACACAACCCTGTTTGTATGGAACAGGTGTCAAAAAAAATTAAAGTGCGAAAAATCTGCTTTTACATACATAATTGTAATACAACCACAACCATGTTTGTATGGAACAGTTGTTGTTTTTTTTGTACCATCCTCAAGATGCACCTTCCTCAAAATGCACCTTCTTCGAGATGCACCTTCTTCAAGATACACCTCTCTCTCTCTAGATCCTTAGTTCCGGGGGACTAAGGATCTAGAGAGAGAGAGGTGGGTTGGCGTGACAAAAAAACGCATTTCTTGTCGAGTTTTGGGAATATAGTGGAAATGTAACTGCAGGGGGTCCAGCTAAATTTTGAAAGTGTTCTATGAGAAAAAATGTCTGGGACCCTCTGCTCTAGATGCACCTTCCTCAAACAGCTGTTTTTTATGCGATTTTAATTTTTTTTTCCAACAAATCGTGTTTATGGTTACTAGAATTGCCAACTGTCTTTTTTTCGAGAGCGTTTGCTTTACACCCTGTAAATTATGAATAGTTGATTAAGACTGACACAATAAAATACCGCTATTTCATTTTACTAAACACCTTTTAACGGTTGTCTGGCAGGGAATACCTTGGACGTTCAAACTCAAATATTTATTATGGTAATGGTCGTTTTCGCTAACATTTGCTTAGCGTTCAAAGTCACTTAGCGATTTTTATCTCAGTCTATCCAAACGAGATAGAAAGAGACAAATGTCGTTAATTCTCCTAAGCTTAGGTAATGGTTAGTGAAAACGGACATAAGTCATTCAACTTCTTGTGCTGTCGAATTCAAATGAAGTAACAAAACCTTTTTTATCTAATCTCAACATGTTTCGAGTTGTAATATTAATAAATAATGTTCAATAATTAGATTTTGCAGATGCTAAATTTAAGTTTAGTGCGGTGCGTCTCGCTCTATTAATATGAGCCCGAAAAGGACGGCTGACAAATAATTAGACATTTAGAAATGTGTACAAATTCGACCTCCAATTTTTAGAACTCCACCTTATATATCTTTTTCTATAAAAAAAAGCTATCTGAATTTTAAATCAAATTCAAATCTTTTTGCGAACCTAGAATTTCTCTTGGAGATTTATTTATACGACATTTTAATTCAATTTGCATTTTTAGCAAGAAATCTTTACAAAGTTCGTTTCGTTCTACTAATAAATAACCACAGATAGGACAGTAGGCATTAAACCTATTTCTAATGGTTAGCACACTAAGGCAACGCACATGCATGGATTGTTGGGCGAGGAAAAAAATATGTAAATATTCACAATAAAGAGAGGACCTTAGAGAATATAGCAGCGTTGTGTATAGCTGTACGTTGTGACATATTCCCGCAGTAAGTCTAGAAGTTATTGCGGAAGCGGTGTTTTGGGAAAAGGAGGACTAATCCCTAACTAAATAAACTAAAAAAAAATGTCCTCAGGCGGTGACTGAACCCGCAACATTTCACCGGGTGCCTGCTCTCAGCATCTGAGCTACCGAGGACTTGGGATTGGAATGACCCTGTCAATTTTCTCTAGTCCATCTTTATTTGCATTAAAAGCATGTCGAAATTATCTATTTTAACATACGAACGCGTATTTTTTCAATTATACCCACGATTCGGTTAAGTTGGGCATTGCTTTAAATATTCTTAATTTTATTTTAATCACTATACAAATGTTTAGTAATATTAGAAAGTGAACTAGAAAAAAATCATGTCCTCAGGCGACATAGTGTCATTATTGACATTAACTGTCAAATTTGATAGTAAAGTCCGTTGTCACAGCGTTGAACTTCACCGATGTAACAGACATTGATGATAAATTGAAAGAGGTTGCGATTGCGACTGTAGAGGTCCAATGTGTTGCATAAACAACTCTGTGTTTTTAAATTCGGTGAAATGGTATTTTTGGAGTGATTTTTTGAAAATGAAACCTGCACATTATGAATCGAGCTCATGGGAATCACAACATTGCATAAATAAAGTAAGCGACTACATATTTTTCTTATGTACATACCTATAGGTTTATAAGTTTGTGTATATATTTAAGTGTTGTCTCTTTAACTCTTACAAAAGCACCGCATTTTGTCCTTTTCACACTGCTTTTGTTCGGCCGTGACATTTTTGCTTTCGTTTTGTTCTTATTATTCATTTTTATTTGTACTATTAATATTAATGTAAGGCCTAAGATATACCTTGCCGCCTGAAGTCTACAAGTAAGTAGGCACAAAACACAACTGAAAATGTCCCGTCTGTTCCTTAATTAATCTATGTTGCATGTCTGTCTATGTTTATGCTATAAAGGAGTGAGTACTCTCTTGAAATACCTTTCAATAAACATTTGAGACTTGGCGTTACTTGGTTAAATGCATGATTTCAAATCTTCGACAAGACCATAGCATGGGATTATCTTCCTTCGCGCTGGTTTTCGTTTCATTAGTATTTAAAAAAAAACTTCTTTCGAACTAAAAGAATGACAAATCTATTGAATAACAATATCATTTTCGGTTCGCATTATCTGTATTTTTAATGAGTAACAGAACCGGAATATAACATTTAAATTAATGAGGTCTCTAAATATCAATAATTATAGTATTGTACACGAAACTCGCCAACCTAGTCTTTATGACTACATAAAACGACGACAAATTATTTCTAAAATAAATTTAAATAATCTGACACTGGCTTACTGATTGTTGCATCGACTGTCATTATCACATATTTCAATAAAAGTGGTGTTGTTTTATAAACCAAGTGTTTGTGTTGACGTGCAACTAAAAGATTATTAGAATAAAAGTGAATATTGTGTGAAAGACGATGAGAACTTTTTTGTGGTTATCCACCTCATCAAGTAGCATCATATGGAGACTGTCATCATATATTTCGCGTCAAATACTCCTAAGATGCATTGAAATGTGTAACACCAGCATTTCAATGCAATAAATGAAGAAATAAAGAAATACTTAACACATGGTTGTATGGGCATTAGTTTCCTTTGCCTTCCCATTAAAAGGAGAATTAACAAAAAAAATTAATAGTCTAATGTTGTTTAGATTATGCAAGTCGCTTCTTGCTTCAATTTAATTGTACGCTACAGGCAAGAAACTTACACCGTGCGAATGGGCCTTAACTTTATTAGAAAGGCAATAAAGCTATTGGAATTATTCTCAAAAGAGCTTTTTGCTTACTTTACGCCCGCGAGCGGTATTGTTGTCTTTTTTTCTCAAGCGGAGAAGTCATATTTCTGTCTCTCTCTGTCTCTACCGAAACAATATCCATGGGGCATCGCCTTAAATGAACTTCGTCATCAAATTATCAAGGAAATATTTTTATTTGCAACTTTTTGGGTTTATTGGAAATAAATTACCGAGTTCCGTGTACTAGCTAGCTCTTAAAAAAAAATAATTGATATTTATTGACCATAATAAACATCGACGATTATATCATATTGTCTTTTCGGCCAATCATGAATCATCAAAATTTCATCAATTTGTAGTTTCATTTTCAAAATTCACTTCAAAATTGCATTATGTGCTGTATTCCGTTGTGTTAGGTGCTAATTTCGCTTTAGTGTAGCAGTACTCACAATCGATGTTAATTTGTATTAGAATTGCGTTTTAAATTTAGACAAAAATTCTTTACGAATTTAGAATTGAAATTTCAATTTGAATATTATCTTGTATAACATTGAATATCTCAAGAATAATGTGCAGCCTTTTTTTTTATAAACGGTGGTGCCATTAATACGACAGTAAATTAGAATATGGGCTACATTAGTTCATTAAAAAACATCATATTCATTTGATAATTTTATGACATTTCTATGAAATAATGCAGCCAATGTTATATTATTTCATACAAATGTCATTAAATTATCAAACGAATAAGGTGTTTTTGAAAGCGCTAAACCATTTCTATGAACTAATATAGTCCATGTTTTACTTTTTGTATATATTTTATATCTAAAACTGAGTATATTGAGCCTCGTTTATCCAAGTAATAGAGAGTTCATAAATAATTAAAGTTACGCAGGTAACTTTGAAGTCCTGCAAAAAACTTCACGACTGCAAGGTTACGTGGCGTGTGTTAAAATAAATTTTTAAATGAGGAAATTTGGTATTTTTAAATATTTTATGAAAAGGCCCACTTTACAATTCAGAAAATCGTGCTTTACTCTTTTTCACACCTTATAAGTCCAGTAAGGTAACCAATTCCGTTTTTGGCATATACAGGTGGTGCCGTCAATGCGACAATAAATTAAAACATGGGCTATATTAGTTCATAGAAATGGTTTGCCACTATCAAAAACATCTTATTCATTTGATAATCTTAGATCATTTCTAAGATATAATGCTGCCAATGTTTTATTATTTCATACAACTGTCATAATATTATCGAATGAATAATATGTTTTTGAAAGTGGCAAACCATTTCTATGAACTAATATAGCCCGTGTTTTAATTTATTGTCGCATTGACAGCACCACCCTGTATTCGAGACATAAAAATAAATATGAAAATAATTTATATTTTATTATTAGTTATATCATTGAAAATTGTTAGTGATATGTTTTACGTGCTTAAATACCACAGTGCACCCTAAATAGTGTCTAGTGAGATACTGGATTAATTTTGTAATTCGGGGATTGGGTTTTAAAACGACTTGAGTATTGTTTTTCATGAAATAAACTTTTTGTAACATGTGAGGTTAGAGTGTCATCATTACCAGCCTATATACGTCCCACTGCTGGGCACAGGCCTTCCTACATGTGAGAAACACATGAGGAGTTTGGGCCATAACACCACCTCGCTGGCCCATACGGGTTGGTGGGTTAAAGCGGTTACAGTAACAACCGGGACCAACGGCTTAACGCGCCTTCCGAAGCGTGGAGGAGCTCGAGATAACAAAAAATTGACCCATCCCAGGATCGACCATGGCGAAAGTTGCTTTGTTTCCGTAATCGAAACCAGAGCGTCCAAACCAATACGCCACCGAGCTCCTTCTCAGAGGTTGGAGTGTAAGGTTCTATTTTCTTATTGTATGATGGGGACACGATTAAGTCACGATACACGTTGACCCGTCGGTATCTTTTGTGCCCCCGCATTAACTGCCTGCGTTCAGAATGAAGCTGTCATTAGCCTTACTGTTTTTTGGGCTAGAAGAGCCTGTAGTCTGTGTAGGAGACTCATGCTGATTATCTAAGACAACGCACTGACAAAAAAATATTCCATAATTACCTGGCCCGCACCACATGTCCGGCAGAGTTGTGTTAGGGAGAGGTGCTTTTTGCTAAGCATGTGGTTATTGGCAAAAGCCCCTGTGAGTTTTTATTTTAGTCTGAAACGTTCTTGATGTTTAAAACTCAGTTATAACGTAAGCGTCGTACTTGCTTAAAACCAAATATCAGCTGGCAGCATTGGACTCTGTGGAGAAGTGAGCTATACGACTTATTAACAACCCAGTATTAGCAGACGCTAAACTCCAAGATCTCGAGCATCGCCGTAGAGTTGCACGTATGTCGGTTTTATATCGAACACACTTCGGTGAGTGTGCGAGGGAATTGCACGAATTAATTCCACCAGCTCCCTTTTACCATCGAGGGACCAGACGTAGAATGGCTTTTCACCCTTATATTGTGGATATTCCAACAATCCGCACAAAGCATTTCGCCAAGTCCTTTCTAATGCGAACTGCCAAGGAGTGGAACTCTCTGCCTGCCAATCTGTTTCCCGAAACCTACAATTTGGATGTCTTTAAGGCTAGAGTGAATACGCACCTTCTAGGTAAACATGTATCATCGTAGGCCATGTCAGTACTTCACATCAGGTGTGATTGTGGTCAAATGTTTGCCTATAAATTCGTTAAAAAAAACAGGTTTTCATGAATCAGGAATGCGTCGTTTAATAACTAAACTATCTTAGAAGATGTTTGTGGGAATATTGACACATTATGCTTAGATTATATACAGATTTAACCCATTCAATACGGCTACTAAAATTGATCGTATTAGCTGGGTGCGAAACGGACGGAACGCCAATCGGCGTGAGCCGCACCTCGTATCGATAAAATAAACGCTTATACGCGTTTTCCGCACAGAGTAATGGATTTGTAGGTAAATTTTAATGCCCAATTCATTCATTACATACATTCGTTCATTTATACCGAATTTCCTGAAACGGCGATCATAGGGCTGTTGTACTGTCAAATGACATACATATATTGAAGCATTCTTAACTCTCGGTAGTTCAACTTTTGGAACCGGTGTAAATTCAGACATGACAGACGGACAGAGACTATGACGTTGATAGTTAATATATTTTTAGTGATAGTTATAAAAATGTGTGTTTTGACGATTTAAAAGTGCTTCTTTGTGGCCTATTTAAATAAAAAAAAAATTTTTTTTCGTTTTTATGATTGGATTTGGCATATTTATGAGCGTATTATGTTTGACGCCGATTGGCGTATGCTACAGCGAATAGGTTTATTCTTACGACTTACCCAATTTTTCTACTGAGATTAGCTACCGATAAAAACTGTATACTTTAGCCTTTTTGTAACTAAATCTAGTAGATTTCCAGTTAGATTTTTTACATAATATCACGAGTTCTTAGTACTGGAAAAGCTTGTTTATTTAACGCGTATTTAGTCTTAGAATTATTTTTTTTAAAATCTTTTTAGTAACGTTAACGCAAATCTTTTTTAATCAATTTAAAAGGACATTTTATTTCAGGACGACATACTCTTCGAAGAGGAAGAACCAACGGAACCTTACAACGTGACGGAGGAGTTGCCAGCAACACCGACGACCGACAAGACGATCTTAGCGAAGGATTTAGAGAAAAACTTATCTCAACCCCATATGCATAACAGTCAAAGTTGCATGCCATCATTGTCCTCCCAAAGCCAGTTGAAACATAACGCGTCGAAGCGAAGGTTGTCGCGGCATATGTCGAAAACCCATAGCAGTTCGGCGTCTATAAGCTTCGATACGAAGAAACTCGGTTCCCAAGTAGAGTTTGGCAGGAGGTTGAGTACAGCAGGTCCGAAGAGAAATTATTCTACATCCAGTTTTGCTTATGTTTCCACAACTTTCCACGGCTCAACCCTCTCAGCGTTCGAGCAACCAAACGAGTTCGCTTCACAATTTTCCCTTAAATCTATAACTGAAAGTGTCGCAGATGTAGCGTATTGCTGCTTTTGCTGCAAGAAAAAGAAGAAAGACAAGAAGGAACCAAACAAGTTTTTCGATTTAGGCCTTTTAACCGATCCAACGTACTTAGTTATCTTGATTTCGTCTAGTACTGTAGCTATATCGTGTACCAATTTTATTATACTGCTACCCTCGCACGCGCAAAATGTAGGCTTCGAGAAATCGCGCGGCGCGTATTTGCTCAGTACAGTGTCGGCGCTCGACCTAGTCGGACGTATTGGCGGCTCGGCGCTGAGCGATCTGAATTTAATACCTAAAACTTTTTACTTCGTCGGCGGCCTTTTATTCTCTGGCATAGCATTAGTTGTAATGCCCTTTTTGACGTCGTATACATCGATTAGCATTTGCTGCGCGTTCTTCGGCTTAGCATCTGGTATAAACAACGGTGTGACGACTCTAGTGATGGCGGAAATTCTTGGCGTTGAGAGATTAATGTCTACATACGGTATAAGTTTATTCGTCAACGGCCTATTGCAATTAATCGGACCACCTATTTGCGGGCTGTGGTTTGAGAGAGACAGGAATTTCACCAATATGTTCATAGCCTTTGGGTTCATTTTCATAGGCGGGGCGGCTTTGTGGATCTTGATGCCTTTCATTAATAGACGAAAGAAGGCTAAGTTAGAATTAGAGGCTATTAAACCGAAAGCTTAGACCAAACATTAATATATGCAGGGTAACATTTCTATGTCGGCTGTTTTACAGACTAAAAACTTTGTTGGATTGCGGTCGTTTATTGAATTAGTATATTGAAAAAATCTTCATCATCACATCAATCAGCCTATAATATCCACTGCTGAACAAACGCCTCCTCTACCGATTTCCAAACGGTTCCGAGCAGCCTGCATCCAATGGCACCCCGTGACTCTGAACAGGTCGTCTGTCCATCTAGTGGGAGGCCGCCCTACTTATCGCTTCCAATTGGAAAGTCGTGGTCGGAATGCCCAAACCCCCTCTTTTTTATACCACTAAGGTGGCAATCAAGCATACGGCCCATGGTAAGCGGTTACCGTAGCCTATGGACGCTTGCAACTCCAGGGGTATCACTTGCGCGTTGCCGACCTGTAAAAACTTTTTCACGCCTTTTTTGAAGAACCCCGTAGCTGTACTCATGCATGAGGCCTCATGTGTCCTCTGCATACAAAAATATTTGCGTAGTTACAAACGCATATTAAATTTAAAATAAACGAACAAAGACCACTTTGCGGAGAGCGGGACAGAGAATGCTTGCCATTTCCAGTCGGATAAATAGGCTAATTTTTATATCACAATTTAATATTTTCGTAGATTCTATGCACACGATTGTTTTCTAACGAACGTCTTCTCATAACATATGTGTCAATAGCCCCTTAGAATGTGGACTGCTAAAGATACAAAGCAGTGTGTAAACCAAAACCTTATGTTAATAATTTACTTTTACTATTTAGAAATAAGCGTGATAACTTTCTACTCATTTTTAATAATAGCTAATTATTTTTTATTGCAATTCAACAATATTCTACTCGATAGTAAATTATACATAAATATATGTAAATGTACAAATTTTATGATTGAACGTATTTTTAATGCTGAGTGTTATTGAGTAATGTTTATTTTAATTTTAATGCACTTACAATGAAAAGTTACCGAATTTAACTAGAATATAGTAATGCAGTATAGTTACGTAATTTAGCAGTCTGGTTACGTCACTCAACAGAATGTAATATAGCTGCGTAATTTAGCAGTTTGATTACGTCACTCAACAGAATGTAATATAGCTGCGTAATTTAGCAGTCTGATTATTCAACAGCCAACTTTGTAGTAAAGACTGTAATTACTTGACGCCACGTGTTTCGACTGCGTGACTGCTAAACTACGTGATTCGAACTGCTTTAGTTTTAAGCTTAAAATGTATACACGTTTTATTAAAACAAGTTTACTGCACAAATCTATTTCCTTTACAGGTATTTTCAATAATGTGATATACAATAATTAGTAGACAAAGAATCACGAAGCCATGACAGCGCAATAGATATATTAAAGCGATTTTTTTAACATATTATAATTCGCAGCCAATGCTACTAAAATATATATTCCGGTTCCGAGCTTTGGATCCCAGCCTAATACGGTTCGGTTACCTTATATCAACGAGTTAAATTAGAACATATAGATAAATATCGTTTAATTTAGTTTAAAAAAACTTAAAGGCGTCTGGCTTAAAACGGTTTAACTAGATACATGATCAGACGTACAAGTTAGACAATTCAAATAAATTTTTACTCTGTTGACTCTGTCACTCTGTTTTATATACCGGAGAAGGGTCATTCGCGCTCGAGCTATCGTTCGGAGCGGACGTGTTTCACTGAGAACTTGGATGATTAAAATTTAACTAAATATTTTTCTTGTTCGGTATTTTAAACTTTTCAAATAAAAGTATATTTAAATTTAATTAAGTATAAAGTATAAATTTATTTATTACATAATTTTTTATTGATGTTAATACAATTACACTGAGGCTTCCCATACCAGAGTCGTGCACGATCACAAATATTTTTATAACTATCTATATATTTAATAAATAAATTATTTATAAATTTAAATCAATTCAATATTATGAAATCAGTCCATCGACGCTATTGCAATATTCAATCATTAAATATTGTTAAGCTAATTTTTTAATATACGGTTTTATTGTATGATTTTTTATTAGAATAATTACTAATTTATATCTAATTATGACCTATTAAAATATCAAAACCTTTTTTCTTTAAACCAAATGAATCTTTGTGATTCTTAATTTTAGCCTGGGGAGGGCAATTAAAATCATAAATAAACCAATTAACGTTTTGTCCTTCACTCCCAGCGTCTCCGAACCAATAGAATTGTATAGACTGGTTGTGTTTTATGAAAAGAGTTATTATTCCAGTGGGTGTACAGTCGACATCACATCAACCGTAACAGTTTGGCCTTGAGAAAGCCCTTAATGCGTTCGAAATAGAGACGAATTTCGTTATGCGACTGTTACACTTGATGTGCTGTCGTCTGTACTATGCACATTTCCTAACAATATTTGTTTAAATATATAGTGAATAGACGGTCATAAAAGTTCATGTTCCTCCAATTTGCCTGCCAAAAAGCGGAGTGTATATCAAAGGTATATACTATGCATACGATTCCATATTATACAATCATCTATATAAATACAATTATATACGCTGAAAGGAGATGGTAAAGTTTTGGGCCAGGTCATGAGCACCATTTCAAAATGTACTTCATAACATGGTTTTCCTTAAAACAAAAAAGCTCGTTTAATTTATTGCAATAAAATAAGCCATAAAAGTGCCCAAAAGTGCATAGTCCATAGTCACAATAGCGCTGTTAAAAAGTTAACTTTAAGTCATACTGACATTTATAAAAATTGACATTCCAGTGAAAATTTTGGGTGCCATTTCACATTGACATTTTGTTTTCTTCAAAATGGCGACATCTGTGTTGTTTTTCTGTAATGTTGTCAGCAAATTAAATATTTTCCGCCGCTTCTATCAGTCAATTCAATTCTTTATTGCAATAAAATATGGTACAGAAGGTGTAATAATAATTATATGGTATCACATATTCTGACTGTCACACAGAATGCAATTTTCCAGTTATTAATTCATAATCGCATTACCAACATTAAATTATTATTAATATAAAATTATTAAACCTATAACTGATCACACTATAAAATGTCAAACATTCAATAAATCAATAATATTATATATTCAATAAATATATTGTAGTATTAAACAATTAAAATAAATTCAATTTTGTCAAAGTTTATGTCAACAAGGCAATGAAATAAGTCTTGGAAAATCAAGATTCATGGAAATGATAAAGTAAGATATATTCTTACAAAAATAAGTGTACAAAAAAATAGTGCTCGTTAGCTGCCCCAAATGCCATAATAACTTTTACTATCTCTTTTCAACGGTTGTTTTCCCGCTTTGGAACAACTGGTTCTTAGTAGTACTATTGAACAATTAAGATAAACTTAAAAAATAAACTTATATTTTGTATAAAATTATATAAAAATATTCATCGACTTGAAAGCGTGGGAGACAATTGTATTTGACAAGATGCAATAGATATGTTCGCGGCAGTCCGTGTTGCCTTCAAACGTTCCAATTTGTGTATGGACTTATTAGACAATTTGAAAATATATGTATAGTTTAATAATAATTTGATAATATATGCCTTTGATAGTTTATAATGCAACACATCCATATTGTGATATTTGTTTTATTTTTATTATGTAGCCATTCCAGCATTAAAGCTGCCCGCTGACGCCTGACTTTTTATGTCGATGATTTCACCGAATCTTGTGACCAAGTCACTGAATATGCTCGACAGTATTTTTTTTATATACAAAGCACAATAACTCAACACCACCTGATGTGAAGCGGCAACTGCTGCGGACAATGCTCTAGCCGGCACAAGAGGTGCTGTTTCACGCCTCTTTTGAAGGAACCCATGTTATAGGAAGGAGGGAACACATGTGCTGGCATAGAATTCCAAGTTCTGGAAGTACGACAAAGAAACGAGGTACTAAATTTCTTTGTGCGTGATGTTGAGGTGGAGACAGTGAATTGATGTCTCCAAAGACCGGCACGCGTGCTCCTGAGTAGGAACGGGGGAAGGTGGGATATGGTCGAAAATTCTCCGGTGGGTATTGTCTTTTAATCCAAGCGCCCGCGGCACTATCTGTAATAGTCTGTGTTAGCGCATACCTTCTCTACCAAGTGTTCGCAGGCTACTGTCTGTATGTACTCTGTCTTACTTTTTCAAAAGTGTCATTTTTCGTCGTCTCTTTGCAGAACGCGCATGCGCGTTTCAATGTTATACTCTGTGCGTTTTGTTGTCAGTGACAAATAATCGATAGTCTGGCGTGGGAGGGCAGTAAAACCATTGTTTTCCATAAGTAAGCCTTAAATATCTCCATTTCTTTTTTACATAGTTTATTGTAGGTACTTAGAAATTTTTATCGTATGTTTGTATGACTGATAAATAAAGATAAGATAAATAAAATAATTACTATGTCTTTTTAAAGTTACTTCTTTAAACTTAAAATAGTTTTAGGTTTCAGGTAGTAGGAGCTGCGACAGTTTTTATTAAATATATAATTTTAAGTTTGAAGAAGGACCTAACATTTGTGTAATATTTACAGTATTTTATTATGAAAAGCGTTACGTTACTTATTTTTTGTGTACTAATCTGTATGCTGTTACTTAATTTTAAAATAAGTGTATTAAAGTGATATTGATTCAATTATTATTTTATTTGTCATAACTCCTTGTTTTAGAATAGATACAGTTTTGATATTTTTTTTCATACATACAGGGTGGGAAAAAAACGTGGTTGGAGGAAAAGTACCCTTAATATTGATTACTGCAAGGAAACCTTCCTTTATTTTCAAAAATAATACAACTGCCATTAAAGATTTTTGAAAAATATGTGGAAAAAAAACAGTCTGTAGTTTATGATACCAACCGAAAGAGTCATTCATAATAAGGATTTTTTTTTAACATAATCCTTGCTCAATGACCTCTGGTGACCTTACCGCAGGAACAAATCTACAGAGTTATTTAGGTGGTATTCGAAATTCAAGTGGCAAACACCACCACAGAATACTAATAGCCTAATAGAAGGTTTGCTTTCGAACAAAAGTCAAGTTTACTAAAATATTAGACCGTTAGCTGCTTGCACGCAAAATTGAAACTCATGGCGTGACTCGAGCTTTCATATTATGCTGGCTACCGCTGAAACCGGTTTAGCGACAAGAGCACAGGCTTCTCAGTTTCGCACTCAGTCATTTCGATTCCTCGTTCTTCCTTTAATTTAGACACCCGTGTAAGACATCTGTTATACGGATTATAAGATCGTTTCAAAGTCACTGTTTGTTTTAAAAATTACAAAAAAGGCCCTTCAGAAACCTTCAGGGGCTGTTTCCAAGGGCGATCATCATCATTATCAGGTTATTTTTAATTATTAAGCATAATAATTAAAAATTAAGGCTGCAAATCGCAATAAAACTACAATTTTTTTAGAGCTATTAATTCTGAAGACACTAAATCTAAAAGTACAGTATATCTCTTTCTCGCAATATGTATAGAAAAGAGATAGCAAAAATTTGACAAGAATGTCAACTAAAAGAGATGTTCCAAAAATGTATGAATATGAATTTATTTCCCCATTTTTTTAATTTTCTAGGTCACTGTTAATAATTAAAAAAAAACTTTGCAAAGCATTTTTCAGTTAGTGGTAACACCCCTTTCGATGCTGACTCTACCAATGAAGAAGGTTAGGTGCCTAATTTGGCCCAAGTATTATAAATGTATAGATACATATATAATACTTGGGCCAAATTCGATTAAAGGTAGCGAGGACAGAGTAGCGACTAGCGAGTTAGAGCACCGATTATATAAAAGAAATGTTTCAAAAATGTATGGAGACCCGGCCAGGTCTATGTAGGTACACTATACTAAAAAAGAGACAAAATATGCAGAACAGTTATTTTTATTTGCTTTTTTTCTTGGTACCTACGAGACAAGAATTTTTATAGCAAAAACTGCAACACAGCCAAATATTCAACATAGCATTTATGTCACTTTGGTGACGTTTAGTGGACTGTTATGTCACCCGCCATATTGCCATATTGAATAATGGTGAAATCGACGAATTATTTTGAATTTTGTACAAGTAAACTACACGTGAAAACGAGTTATTAGCAGGTATTTTTTCTCGGTTCAGGGGATTTTTCCTGTTTTTTTGAGATAGTGTATTATTATTATCATCATATCACCTTTGATGTCCACTGCTAAACAAAGGCCTCCCCCATCGATTTCCAAATGGAACGGTTCTGATTCTGACCAGGTCGTCTGTCCATCTAGTGGGAGGCCGTCCTACTTTGCGCTTTCCGGTACGTTGTCGCCGTTAATGCATTATTAGTGTAGGTAGATAGGTACACATCTCTGGCCGGATATGAAACACCTCTTTTACATAGATTTTAAGAAACCATGGACAATTTTAGAGGGCATGTACGCTTCCTTAACGCTCCATTTTATCACGTTCAATAAGGTCACAAATTAAACACACTTTTCTAAATGTCAAATTATATGGCAGCCATCCTTTTTGTATTCATAATGAGAGAAAGAGATGCAGTCAAGTTAAATTTAGATTTAGAATGTGTTCTCTAGAATTAGGGCCAGTGTCATGTGACAACTTATGATACTCTATCCTATTTCAGCTCGAAACCTTCATAGAAGAAGAAGCTGGCGATACAGAAGACATGATCCAACCAAAACTGATCTTCACACCAGAAGAACCGAGCGAAAAACAACTCAACGGCTCGCCGCCGATGTTCGAAAACAGATCCAACGCCTTCGACGAGAGGTCCCCAAACAAAACGGATTTCGTCAGATCCGCTAGTGCTGCGCACGTTGCGTCTGTCGATAAAACCAGAAAAAACACTCCGGTATCATCGAAACACGGGTTGCAACATAACGTGAGCAAAAACCACTTACCGAGCAACACCTCGTTTTTAGAATCGGTACCCGAAGGCAAAACCAGCAGAGTTAACTCGACGGAAGCATTTAGTAAGAAGTTAGCGGTGCCAAAAACACCAAAGCGTAGCCCGTCGACGTCATCCTTTCAATACATGTCTACGCCTTTCCACGGCTCTACGCTGTCAGCTTTTGAAAAACCCAGCGAATTCGCTTCCCAGTTCAGTTTGAAGTCAGTCACAGATAGTTTAGCACCGCTAACGTATTGCTGTGGCTGTAGAAAGCATAAAGACGACGAAACTAAAAAAGAACCCAGTAAGTACTTTGATGTGCAACTATTAAAAGATCCTATATATCTAGTGATTTTAATATCAAATTGTACTTGTGCTATATCGTATACGAATTTCATTATTTTAGTGCCGTCCTACGCGAAAGAGTGCGGCTTCGATAAGACGCTAGGCGCATACTTGTTATCGATAATATCTGCGCTCGACTTAGTCGGAAGAATCGGCGGATCAGCACTCTCGGATGTAGTAATGACTCCTAAACGTTATTTTTTCATTTTCGGTTTATTGTTATCTGGTGTTAGTTTGGCTATGATACCTCTGGTATCGAGTTATTCAGCTATCAGCGTTTTTTGTTCTATATTCGGTATCGCTTCTGGTATCAATGTCGGTGTTACAGCTCTAGTGATGACTGAAATGTTGGGTACTGAAAGGCTTATGTCTTCATACGGTATTAGTTTGTTTATGAACGGTATTTTACAACTGATTGGCCCTCCCATATGTGGTATTTGGTTTGAGCACACAAAGTCTTATAAGTCGTTATTTGTTACCTTAGGATTTATTTTAATCTGTGGTGCAAGTCTATGGGGTCTTGTGCCTATCATAAATAGAAAGAGACGACTTGCTGAGAAGAGGAAAGAAAGCGATAAAGCGTGATTAAGACATAAAAGGTCCATGGTTGATAATTGCTTAAAATTCCGAATTGAGTTGCACTTGGTGCTCGGCCAAATAAAGAATGGGAATGGAGATCACCAATTTTATTCTTGGTTGACCAACTCACGATATCTCGTTCACTTGCTAGTAATTGTGCGAGAGACAAATAAACGTAATACCATGTCTTGTATTCTTTATTTTACCGAGACAGAGGCGAAACGTAGAAATAAATGTATTTATAATTATTTCGTATCAAAATCGTCATATCTACTAATCTACTCGAATATTTGAAGAAATCTTCAATCATATTATTTACTATTTCAGTATTTTATAATATTGTTAAAATAACAATTAACAATCGCATTAAGTGCTTATATAGTCAATTTTTACAAAACAATACAATTCAGATAAACCTTTTTATTATTACGAGCAACGTATATGCCTTATTAATTATTATGATGCATCTGTAGTGTAATTTCAATGACGTTATCTAAGATTAACGATAAACAATATTTCATTTACATAAAAGTTAATGTCAAAAATAATAAACCGTCAAATCCGGCCCTGAGTTATTGATAGTATTCGCGGGTCATTGGCCCCCTTTCTTCCTACGTACGACACAGATGATAGAACAGAGCTGTATTCAGGGAAGGTGACTTGAAAATGTTTTAGATAATTTCGAATTTTATATTATTATCATAATCGCGTACTATAGATGTGTTGTGTAAATACCGCACCGTTATCGAAGTTATTATCTTTTTTGAAAGTAATCCTACGCATATTCTACATGGTATTTAATTTGTCAAGCCTTATGACAATTCAAAACCAATTAAGTCTGGAACCCGTGGCTTGACAGGTTAAAAGTTTTGAAACAGAATATGCCACTTTGTACATAATAATTTATTTTTATACGACAGACAGATTTTACACCTAACTAAATTAATAAACATGAAAGTTGTTCAACTTATTCGCTATATTACAATTAAAGATCATTTCTAAGTTCTTGTCATTAAAGGTGCTGTGTTTTATAAAGAATAATATTGATTACATGTAATGTAACGTCATTGTATGAAAACATACTAATTATTGTATGTACGAAATGTTGGTTAACTGAGTCCATTCTTCGGCGGTATGTTGGTAGTGTATATTATTCGCAAAGACAAGTACACAATTATATCGCTTTTTGTATTTTAATTTTTACTGGTCACTAAATCTCAATTTAAATACAGACATCTCTTTCTTTCAATATGATTGGAAAAAGGACAGGTGTCAAATACCTTGACATTTACAAAGGTATTTAATAATCAACCTTAATTAAAGGTGGTAAAATCGTTTATGATTTATTAATTTTAGTATTTTTACAGTTTTGCTATTTGTAAAAGTTTTTATAAAAGTAGGTACATATTATTGAAAGATATTGCGTTCTTATATTGTATTTAAATTGAGGGTGGGTACCAACCCGCATTGGGCCAGTGTGGTTTGTAATGGCCCAAACTCCTCGTGTGTTTCTCCTATGTAGGAAGGCCTGTGCCTAGCAGTGGGACGTACATAGGCTGGTGATGATAATTATGATTCCAAGTTAGGTTCTAATAGTTACTTATCTGATAAATACAGATATAAGGAATGTTCCATAGCGACCAAGAATGGATTTGTTACCCAATATGTACGACTTGGTCATATAAAAACGTGATGAGGAATACCTGCTTTTGTTTGGTTCTCGCTTATAATACGCAGGTGTTTTAAAAAATTTGCTTAGCTTGTAGGGAAGCAAACGCTTTCTTCATTTGAACGGTGAGTAATTATTATGAAAAGATATTTTAAATGAATACATATACAGGCACGGTTATTCCACTTTTATGTTTATAACTAGCTTAAAAATATCTGAATTTTATTTGTAACATTATAGAAATGGTTATAAATATTACAAAAGTGTATAAACTAGTAAAAATTATGTCCTCGGGCCGGAACTGAACAGCGACGTTAGCTTCTATCGCAAATACTAGATGGACTAGAGGAAATTCACAGAGTCAGCCCAAGTCCTCGGTAGCTCAGATGGTAAGGACAGTCATCCGGAAAGTGAAAGGTCGAGGATTCAGTCCTCGCCCGGGGACATGATTTTTCATTATTATTTTTTTCAAACACTGACGTGTGAATGTCATTATTAAATTCAATATGACAATGAGACGGCATAAGCCATACTTAATCCATACCAATAAAGTCGGGCTTTCGCCCCGCGCGTCGGTATGTAGTATATTTTTTAATTTCCGAAACGGAATTGCAACACAAATTGTGCGTTTAACCCCCGACGCTAAAAGAGGGGTGTTATCTGTGGCATCATAGCTGCTAAAAGAATAGACCGATATTTATTCAGCTATTTTTGATTGAAAACTGACGTGATCGAGACGGTTATTTAGCTATAATGTATAAAGATATGTTCAGGCGTTTGATGATTATCTCATTTGCTACTTGACAAAAGGGTCTTACTGACTTTCACAGATCCGATTGATTTGAAATTTAGGTGTACCTTGGTTGTAATTACCGAGACATACTAACTAACATTGAGCTGGTTCTGTAGCATCGAATAGAATTATCAACGGGATGCTTTATTATTCAGAAATTTCCAGCTACAGCGTGTTTGGGCACATAAGAATAGTTCCAATGAGATGGTGTTAGATAGATGATGAACGAGGCAAAGGGTTACTTAAAATTTTGATTTCTTTTTTTATTAGCCTTGTCCGCTCATGGCAGATTCCAAATAGGACAAACAAAGTACAGCTAGCATCAGAAACATCTGGGCTGTCAGAGTAATCACAAACACCTGCACCATTACAGAAAAGCAACTCTAACACTACTAAGATAGAGTCGTATGTTGATTGTAGCATCACTTAAATCTCAACTAGTAAAGTCGATTCTACTGTTGTAGTAATAAGGTTGCTTTTATAAAACATCAATTGTTATTTTGTGCACTCTGAAAGCTCAGATAATTGTGATACTGACTGTACGTGGTATTTTTTTTAATATTACGTCTTTAAGCATGAAATTGCCGTTTTGTATGAAGTATTATGCGCAAACTTGAATTACCATACTATGTTTTTTATATTTCATCTGAAATTGGCTTAAATGATTTATTGAAATTTTCGTGTAAAATTTAAGACATTCATTATTAATTAAAAGCAGTGTAAAAAAATAGAAAATAATTACAACAAATCCAAACATTGAAATCGGCTACATATTCTACTAGCTATATGACTAATAAATTTTAACAAAAATTAACAATTCCATTCGTAAAATCCTGCTTGTATACTGCACTTTGAATATAAACTATTATAGTTTGGTATAAACTATTATATTGATTTAAAATGAGAAAAAAAAACGGCAACTTCATTCTTATAGACCTATTAATTTATTAAAGTTGAATCCCGCCCTGTCTTTGTATGGGTCATTGACCGGCATGTCTGTACTGGCGCCACCTGATTGATCCATTATAGGCAGCATTATAAAACAGTGAAGAGTTGTATTCAGGGCTGAATAAACTTATTAAAATATTAATCAGACGAAAATTCAAACGCTTCTTAAGAGATCCTTTTAAATATTTAATTATAAAGTATTATCTTAGTCAATTTTTTTAATTTTTAAGTATCGTTAATATCAAAATTTTGTATTGAAAACTGCGTTGAGTGTTCGCCCGTAAGTAAATGAGATTTAATTTTATGATCACTAAAGAGGATGACACTTACTTTTGTTGCATTGTCTTTGGGCGGTATAGACACCAAAGTGGTCCTGGGCACCCATTAATTTAGTTCATTGGTTGGCGCAGGATTAGTCGCCTCGCTGATGCATACGCTATACGTCGTTATAACTCTGGTGGCTGGTGTAAAAAACATCGAAATATATACGGTATTACCACGGTAACGCCTAGGCTGCGGTACCGCCTAGGCTGCGGTAACGTAGGCGGTACCGCAGCCTAGAGGGGCTATGGTAGTCGAGATTTTTTTTTATTAAAAAAAAATTTTCAGTATTATTTTAAATTAATATAAAATGTTTATGTAAACTAATTTATTTAGTAGGTATTGTTCTTTTAAACTATACCCTTTATAGAAGTAATTAATATTCGAATTTTTATTTTTATTTTAATTGTTTTGTATAGTGATTATACAGTTTACTAAGGTATCTCACAACTAATTAAGTCATTGTCACTAATTTTATTCATCAAATTATAGTCGGTGGCCTTATACCGCAAAATATATAGGTACAGAAGGCTGCTGACACACAATTTTCGATAAACTGCGCACGGACACAACATATAGCATGGTACAAAGATCCGAAGTCGAAACAGAGGTACATTAGGAATGTTGAGCATTATGAGAGTGTTTCATGTCGTGCACATATAAGTAAATAAAGATAAATATTCAGGGGTACACTACCCCTAAATATTTATCTTTATTTTTTTTAAAATAAAGATAGTTAATTATTTTTAAAAAAGACGGGAAATTGTGTTACAGTGTTACTAATCAGGGTTACAATGTAACACAAAATGGTGTAACTCAACGGGAACAAAGGGTTTTCGCTCGATATGTTTTAATTATTATAGCCCTTCTGTACGTATGTATTATGTGTTTATTTGAAATATGAAAGTAGAACTATGTAATTTGACATACTGCCCAGTCAAATATATATTTGGAGTCTAGTTGCACTCTATGCTTTCTGTCTCACGCATGTCGTCATCGTAATTTTGTAAAGACGGGAATTGACATTGTGTTGGTCCCTTAAATAGGAATTCGCAGGTTTTTATCTACAGATCGCTGTTAACGATCCTACGACCTGTTTTACCGACATCGTTTTTTTTGTATTATTAAAACGAATACGTTCATCGTCGTGATTAGGTACTGTCAAACTGTCAAATTATGGAAAACCACTTTTTGTCTATGGATTTGAGAGAACTTACGAGTACACTAGGGGTGGGTACACCTGTATCTCCCCCAGGACAATGACAGGTTGTGGTCACGACCTCGTCACAACCTGTTGTGACCACAACTTGTCATTGTTGAAGTAAACCATAAGTCCCGGCAAATATTTCGATAAATTTCACAGATTATAAACCTCGCCTTAAGGTGCAGCGGTTTCAACCCATTTGATAGTGAAAATATTGTTACTTTGAAATCTTTGGGATTGAAAGTGGCTTCATATTCTGCTGATTGAAATCCATGTGTATATTTGACCGGGTTATAAATTAATTTAATATTTACAAAGGTTCCAGTAACTTTTTATACAATGCAATCATGTCTAAGACGTAACGAGTACTTACTTTTATGTATAATAAAGTATTTTTATTCATGTGTGTGTTTTATTTAAAGTTGATTTACATTGAAATGGAAGGAAGCGCAATTTTAAAACTACATTGAATTTTGATTTTTATGCCAATAAAAAACTACCGACACTTAAGGGGCTACCTCGTGCACACTAGCGGCACCAATTGATTGTTATTAATTAATGGTGAATTTAGAACATAATAAAGAAAAACGCTTTAGAGAATTGCTAAAGAACGGTATTTGTAATTTTTAAAGATGTATCCTGTATAAATGGTCTATCTATAAGTAACCAAATTTTTTATTATTGTTAAAAGTGGCCACTTTCGGCAATAATGAAGGAATAGGTTACATGTAGAGGAATATCTTATACCGAACACATCTCATAAAAATTACAAATACCATTCTTTAGTCATTCACTAAAGCGTTTTTGTTTATTATGTTCTATATTCACCACAATCAATATAAATCAAGTGGTGTCGCTAGTGTCGACGAGGTATCGCCTTAAAATGTCCACTCACTAATTTCCCGCCAATTTTCCTGACTACGAGTCATGGGAATTTGTACCTTACATGATGGAGATTTTCAAAATAGTTTGGACATGGACATTAAGGCACCTTATGAGCCGGCAAGGTGGAGGCGGCTAGAACAGTGTGTTACAAGCTGCGCTAGCTGTCTTCGCATATGGACTCTTCTTACTGCTTCACATCAGGTGGTGTGACGTCATTTAAAAATGAGTAAGTACTGAATAAAACAACTTTGTATAAATTCAGCGTATATTTATATTTTGTAAACTATATAATATAAAACCGATCACAATGATAAAGTAATGTGATTTGTTTACGTATAATAATAAAACATATTGGAATAATATGCAATGAATCACAATATTGCTTAAAATCTAAACACGAGAAATGTATATTCTATTATTGCCAATTTAAATAATATGCAATAAATAATTTTCAGAGATCCATACGAATGAATTAAAAGGAATTTCATTTTACATTTTTTACTAATTATTATTTTGTAAAAAGGATCTAAGTGGAAATGTTTAGGGGAGCCATTGGGAATAAATAAATTAACATAATTTTTTAAATCATACTTTGAAAGATTCAAGGCTCGGGTGACTTAAAAACTTAAATATAAGCAACGTAAAAAAACTATCAGAAATGAGGGTGATGTTTTAATGTAAACATTAGAGAAATATCAAGTTGACAAAACCAGAGCCATAGGCATTTCTTTTAAATATAGATGTGCATTTTTATTTGCTTGTTTTTAATTAATAGGGGCGACCGATTGCCATGACAATCCAAAGTCAAAGAGAGTATCCTCTCAGTAACGAATATCACACATTATTTCACTTATTAAACGAGATGTTTCATATCTGGCCAGTTATCCATATGTACACTCGGAGGATAAAGCAACTTTTGCAATGGAAAAGAACTTTTGCAAGAAAATTAAATAAAATGAAAATACATGCAGAGATCTGGCCGGAGCTCCATACATTTTTGAAACATCTCCTTTATAGCAATCGGTCGTTCTTAATCGAAACAAATATTTGAAATTGAATATTATTGCTATCGATGTTGCATTTCTAAAATATGTCTGCTGTACGTGTTTAATAAAAACTTTTCCCGACCACACATTAAAACCCATTATTGGGCTCGTATCCAGTCTTTGAAATCAG
Organism: Nymphula nitidulata; assembly: GCA_947347705.1. NCBI lineage: Eukaryota > Metazoa > Arthropoda > Insecta > Lepidoptera > Crambidae > Nymphula > Nymphula nitidulata. The sequence continues at coordinate 6,967,675 of OX374645.1, read as the reverse complement.
TCAACTATCAAAAATCTTTATTTTTTTATCCTGACTTTCTACAAATATCATTAATAATTCTAAAGGGTTTTTACTTCTCTAGATGTTTTTTTTAATATTAAACTCTGTATTGCACCAAATACCAAACAAAATAAAAGTATACAGTTAGTATGCAAGGGAGTACTAATCTCTATTAGAGATCTCCCCTGACATTCTTAATTTTCATTTTGACATTATTGTTTGAAAAATTATTTACTTTTAAAAATATTTCTCGAAGTACAAAATTGTTTTATATTATTTTATTTTATTTTTGGTACAAAAATGACAAATTTTCAAAGTAAGAAAAGCGATTAAAAATTAAAACTATGAATTGATTTTGTATAAAATCGATATTTAATTTTCGATATCGGTTTTTGTGAGTACTTTTTATTGAAAGTGTATAAAAATCTATAATTAACAGCTCATTCATTGCACGTAACTATTCTGCAGTATCAAAATACACAATACATTATTATTGCTATTATCACAATTGTCATTGCTTTAATTATATGTTTGACCCAAGACATAAACAAGGCAAGCTAAATAAAATCTTTAAAAACATGAAATTTCGCTTCCTATTGATAGTACCTAAGATGAGTGGTCGCTACCTTAAGTTTGTACACTGTTTAATGGTTTGAATCTCTTTTAATTTATATCAAAACGAAAGAATACACATTGTCTAGAGAAGTTACTCAAAATTGCCATTTTACAGAACGCTACTCTGCGAACAACCTCGTCGAAATATTGATACCTGTATCTTTTTATTGTGTTGCATTAGAGTGAGACAAACTGACTTTTCGAACCAAAGCTGTGTTTTAATTAATAGTGAATATAGCAGTGTTTTAAGTGATGTATAAGTATGATATTTTAAAAGTGTTATTTTAATATGGGCCTAATTCTGAAGACACTCTAAATCTAAATTCAAGTACAGTATATCTCCTTCTCGCAATATGTAATAGAAAAAAGATAGCAAGTATTTGTTTAGAGCTGTCTACTAAATTAAGATAGTTTTCAAAGAAACCATAGACAATTTTAGACGGCATGTTAGTATCACGTTCATTAAGGTCGAAAATTGAACGCACTTTCTAAATGTTAAATTATGTGACAGCCCTCCTTTTCGTATTCATATTGAAAGAAAGACATTCACTGAACTTAAATTTAGACTTAGTGTGTGTTCTCCAGAATTAAGGCCAATATCTAAATGTTTTAAGAAAGATATTATACAAAATGTTTAAAAAAATAAAAATGACTAAAAAAGACAACTTCTGAGGAGAGATGCGAGCCAGTGTCGTTTTACAAACCTGATCTAACCCCTGAGCTACCAAGTACTGTCATTGCCTAAGTGTAATGTGTACTTAAAATGTAATTGGTAAACATTTATGAGTAAATATATGTGAATTGATGAGCAGTTATAGAAATTAAAATAAAAAATGTGTACACCTTATTAAATATGCAGGTGATTAAAATGTGCTTAAAAATTATTATGACGAAAAAAAATACAATTCTACCTTTCAAGGGGTCATAAGGGAAACCGAATGGGTCCAATGGGAAAAATACGTGTCGTGTCTGAATACTACTGAGATATGTCTTTGATATGCATACATATACTAAATTATAATACTTTAGCAAATTTTAAAATAGTCAAAATAAAATTTCATTGAATACATACAATTAATTTCACTTAAATCGTACGTGTACTGGCAAATCCAGAAGAAAGGTAACAATGCTGCTTGAAATAGGTGTTCTTTTAATTTTAATATCATGAATATACAGGGTGTTGTCGGTTGTCGACAATACGACAATAAATAAAAACATTGGCTATATTAGTTCATAGAAGAGTTTTGCAACTTTCAAATTGTACATCTTATTCATTTAATAATTTCATGACATTTCTATTAAATACTAAAACACTAGCTGCTTAAGACGTATTTGAAATATTCTTAATTTTTGATTTTAACATTATTATAAATGTTTGAAAAATTACTTAGTACCTAATTAAAATGTAAAACTAGAAAATATTAACGTCCTGAGGGGGCAATCGAACCCGCGACCCGCCTCAGGACGTGAAATTTTTCTAGTTTTACATTTTTATTATTACGTATTTGAAAGTACTAATATAGCCCATGTTTCAATTTATTAACAGGGCACCACCCTGTGTTTGTTTATATGAGTGAACTCGCTTCTGTGGTCTAGTGTTGAGAACTCAAGTCCGCCTGGCTAGCTACCACCATCTCACCTAAGTCTGCCGCCATAACAATAATGTTAACAGCATTGTTGTGTTCCGGCAGTTAGAGGTAAGATAGCCAGTTCCTCTGTGGTTGAGGAATCCGGGTGTAGCTCGCTTCCATCGTCAGCCTTATCGTCACTCACCATCAGGAGATGAATGCCAAGACCTACCCCATTAGGAATAAAAAAGAACACGGGATTTTTACCAAATAGTATTCACCAATCAAACTTTATACTCCAAAAATCATTTTACAGCATTTAAAGATGTATCAGTATGTTGACGACCATACGAAATTAAATTAGAAATGTTATGGAACTAAGAGATGACTATAAAACTGAAAAGAATAAATAATTAAATTTAAGTAGGCACTCATCCCCTAGAAGAAATAGAGCACCATTAAAAATGTGTTCATGTGGTCCGATTGGTGGGACGAAGCGGAATTACAATTCCTTGTAATACGATTAATCGAAGTAATCAGACAAAAAGTTTGTGTGGTCCGATCGGTAGGACAAAGGTAGTAGGTCCACGTGGTCAGAGGGTATTTTTGGGGGTCGGTGCTTCACTTTCTGAAACAACTTAGCACCAACTCCAAAAAATATGTTTCTAGGGGATGAGTACATACTAAAATTTAATTATTTTATCTATTTTAGTTTTTCGAAGTCGGATTTGATATCTGTATAAAAAATTTATTTTTAAAATTTTTTAGTGATATCTTTTTATGATCAGCTGTTATATGTTGTTTCCTACCATTGTATCGTTTCACTAATTCCAGTTATTTCGATTTAAAACCAAACTCGCCAATCCATTTAAAAAAAATGGGACCAAATGCCAACTATTCCGCATCGAACAAAAAAGAATCACGTAAATCGGATCAAGAATCTCGGCGTAATCTGTGTACATCATAGAAAAAAAAACATACCAACCGAATTGAGAACCTCCTCCTTTTTGACGTAGGTTAATAATAGTTTTAATTTACTGTCGTATTTTCGTCTTCAAAAGTGTAAGAAAAACGCATCAAAAATTTATACTAGCAATTTACAATAGTTGTGTAAAATTTTTCTAAACTATTTACATTCGAAAATTATGTTATAAATATTAAGGTTTTTTTATTTGGTTGCGTAGGTACAATCGACACCACACAAACGCTTACATTGGACTTTAAACCTTTTTTATAAATTGGACCATTCTTTACGTACTAAATTGTATTTGGAATTTTGACCGCTGTCATTTTTGACATTGACAGCTGAAATTTCTCGACATTGACAACGGTATTTTTTGACATAACAGCAGTCGCTAACCATTTTTAAAAATTGCTTTATTTGAATTCTTAAGTTTAAAAGACGTTGAAGAAGAGTGTCGATATGATTTTGAGGTAAACAAAGAATGTGATTGCTGTTGTCTCTTCCGTACACTATGTCGTTAGAAAGAGATGCCAATAGACACGGTTACAGTAATTTATTTGTAACATTGTACACATGTCTAAATGGTTACTAATATTATAAATGCGAAAGTATCTGTGTCTGTCTGTTACGTGTTCAATTCTAAACCACTGAATCGATTTAGGTGAAATTTAGCAAAGATTTACACCATGACAAAGGATCGTTTCGCGTCATAACCGACGTCATATGCAATCGCATTCTTTATTCGCGTCAAATTCTCATTACAACTCGAGCTGTGATGAAACTAGTGAGTTCTTTTATTAACTTATCTACGAAGCTCGTCTCTTAATTAAATATTGAACCCTATCTCATAGACAGTAAGGTTTTATTCGCCTTGATAGCTGCGCGCAGTTTTTTGACTAGAGCCGAGGGTTGTATCAACACAGACACCTCTGTGCCGTTCTTACTGAGTCTCAGCATTTCTTCCTCGCCACCCTGGAATAGTGAACACAATAATAATAAACGAGGGTAATTGACAATATGTTTTTATTTTTTATTTATTTATTTATTTGTTTACAAAAATCCACAGCACTTTGTTACACTTATTAATATTATACAAAAAGTATATAAAAATAAAATTTTGCTCAATGCCAATGACGGATTTCCATTATATAAAGTAAAAGAGACTTTTAATATCACAGTGAATTTCGAATATGTATATTTTTGTTTAAACAGCGAAGCCAGAGTGAGTTAATACTGTGTGTGTGTAAGTGTGTACGTGCGTTACTACCGTTTATTTCATAAATAAGAAGTTTATAACTCAATAAGAAATATTGCAAAAGAAACAGATTGCCTAGGATCAATAGTTTCACAGATATAGTGGTATGTTTGGTGTGTTGCGGCGCATCGCCCGAAAACGCTCCATAGAAAGTCTACGGAACAGGTGACGTCACACGTTCCTACATTACTAAATGTATGGACATACTGACAATATTAATAATAACTATGTAATACGTATGTTTTTATAGTCGTCATGATAATAGTTGTATTAATTGATGTCAGCAATCAAATATCATTGATATTTTTTATAAATTTTGGGAAAAAAAATTATATCTTTCAAAATTGAATTGTTTCTATGGGTAACAGGAGCGTACATTTTCCGAATTTGTGAAAAACAGCGCCACATTCAAACTTAGGCAACATCCCAATTCTGTGTCATAGGGTCGATGATACAATTCGATTAGACATAGGACATAGATTTTTCTCACACACGAAAATCTTGTTTGACACCCTTATCGCACTAAAACTCACCTTGACCAAATTGAGTGGTCTGTTATTGACCTCGGTGACTGCCCACTTTCCCGGCGGCGGTATGCCAGCCCTACCGGCGGGGGAGTAGGGCTCCACTGCCACTATATTGCATTCATTGTCTAGCTTTATACCTGTGCATCAAATGAAAAAAGTTTTACGTCACATGATCTTATTTTATTTTGTCCTTATTGTTTAAGAACCTTCAAAATATCACGATTTATAAGTTACTTAACTCTAATAAAACAAGTTTTACAGATTCACATTCACATTTGATAATAATCAAATTGTTATACCTATTTCCATCTTTTAAAATTTATTTGCTAACGCCACTCGTATTCACGCACACATTCGCAACGTGTTTGGACACTTGGTGACCACAAGTAAAGCGATTGTCATTCGTATTCGCGATGTTGATTCGCGATAGGTCGAATCAACGCAAATCTTCGCGTTATCGCGATAATGTAGCTGTATCATAATAATCTTTTAGTTGTATGTCAACGCAAACACTTGGTTTATAAAACTACACCAATTTTATAACACAAAGTTCGCTCAGACACAATTTTTAATTATTGTAATAAAAATCTTGACTGACATTGGCCCTAATTTTGGAGAACACATGCTAAGTTTTTTAAGTTAAGTGAATTTATTTTTCTCAAAATGAATACGAAAAGGATGGCTGTCATATAATTTGACATTTAGAATTGTGCGTTCAATTTTCGACCTTATTGAACGTGATAATATGCAGTGTTTAGGAGGCACCTCCCAACATGCAATCTAAAATTGTCTGTGGTTTCTTTGAAATCAGTCTAAATCTAATAGACAGCTCTAAACAAATTCTTGGTATCTTTTTCGTATTTGATATTGCGAGAAAGAGATATACTGTACTTAAATTTAGAATTAGTGTGTGTATTCAGAATCAGACCCCATTGTATTTAGGATTGGTGTGCATGATTGTATGAAGATAGCTCACCTATACTTTCGTGGTCCCTTTTGTTTAAAACATATATCTTTCCTAGCGGCACCCGGTGAAACAGTATATCTACCTGTAACAAACAGATACAAAAAATGTTAAAAAATATATACAGAGTGGTAATGACAATACGTCAATAAATTAAAACATGGGCTATATTAGTTCGTAGAAATATTTTGCAACTTTCAAATAAATCTTATTCGTTTGATAATTTCATGACAACCCTATGAAATAATATAACATTGGCTGCATTATTTCATACAAACGTTATAAAATTATTAAATGAATAAGATGTATTTTGTTTTACAAAGCACGACAAATAATAATAATAATAATATTTATACACTCACACCTATTATCTAGCCCAAAGTAAGCATCATTAAGAGCTTGTGTTATGGATACTAGATAACGGAGAAATAATGATAATAATATGTATATAAATATTAGAAATATACTAAATAAACATATAAACATCCATGACTCGTAAACAAATGCTCGTACTCATCATACAAACATTTGTTCCTACAGGGATTCGAACCCGGGACCTCTTGACCGAGTAGCCTGGGGTACAGACCACTCGGCCAGCCGGTCGTCAAATGACTCAACACCACCTGATGTGAAGCGGTAGAAGAGTCCATTTGCGAAGACAGCTAGTGCAGTTCGACACTGCCAGCCTAAAAAGTGCTTTTTCACGCCTCTTTAGAAGAACCCCATGTTTTAGGAAGGAGGGAACAAATGTGCTGGCAAAGAATTCCAAGTTCTGGAAGTACGACAAAGGAACGAGGCACTAAATTTCTTTGTGCGTCATGTTGAGGTGGAGACAGTGAATTGATGACTCCGAAGACTGGCACGCGTGCTCCTGAGTAGGAAGGGAGAAGGTGGGATAAGATGTAGTTGCATAACTTATATAGGAACTAATATAGCCCATGTTTTAATTTATTGCCGTATTGGCGTCACCACCCTGTATAAACAAAAAAGTTTAATCTTATGAGGATAATATAATATCAGATCAAATATCCTAAAATATGGTATCACAATGCCAAACTATTTTTACCTATAAAATCCCACCCACTATTTCAAGAAGTCAACTAGTTGATGCATATCTTAACCTGCTTACTGGTTGGCTAGGAGAGAATGCTGTATATCATTAAATCCGCCATTTGTACCAATAAAGAATAAATAAATACACAAGATCGGCGTGACATGGTACTAAAGTGTTCAGCTACTTCTGTGGTCGACTGTACTTACAGCTTCACAGTAATACCCTCCTGCCAAACGGGAAGGTGTCCAAAAGTCCTCTGGCCACGTGGTCCCACTGCCTTTGTCCTACCGATCAGACCACATCTTTTTTTTTTCCGGTTGGTTCGAAGTAATCGGAATATAGAAACTGACGTTTATAAGACCACGTAGTCCCACCAATCGGATCACAATGAACTTTTGATTTCCTGTTGGTTCGATTAACTATACGGACTATAGAAACTAACGTTTATTAAACCACGTAGTCCCACCAATCGGATCACATGAACTATTGATTTCCTGTTGGTTCGATTAACTAATCGGACTATAGAAACTGACGTTTATTAGACCAAGTAGTCCCGCCAATCGGATCACGCGTTCTAGACATGAGTAACGCGACCTGCGTATTAGGTAATAATCTTTCTTAGGAAATAATATAAAGACAATGTTAAATGTTAGTGTCAATAGATATCTATCTATTTAGTCTATACAATGTGTAGAGTTTTTTTTTAATAAAAAAAAAAACAGCATGTAATAATGTCATACTACAGTTGTTATACATTGGTAATAAACTCTACACAAGGGACCCATTTACACCGTTTGCGCTTAAGGGGTACTTTTGATACACCCTGTATACATACACTCACCACAGGGGTAGGCGACGTCTTTATGAGCTGTCTAGCGTGGTTTACGTCCCTGGGCTGTGAACCCCGAACCGCCGCTAGCATGTCCCCACTGCGGCCGCTACACCTAGCCCCGCCCACTGACCACCACGCGATCCTAAAACCGAAAATATGAATAAAATCAAAATTCAAAAATATATTTATTCTATTAGGCTCCTAAGAAGCTCTTTCGAATCGTCAAAAATCACAAAACATGTATATCTAATTAGGAAATGGTCTCACAATGTCATATTGTCTATCTGTCTGTCACGTCTGAATTTACACCGGTTCCAAAGTTGAAGTTTTCTAAAGTACTCTATTTTTAACCCCCGACGATAAAGATGGGTGTTATAAGATTGACGTGTCTGTCTGTGCATTGTAGCTCGTAAGTGAAGGGACCGATTCCCGAGATTCGTGGCCATGAAAAATCGGCGGGAACCTAGTGAACGGACATTTTCAGTGTATTTTTTTTTTGTTCATTCTACCTGTAATGGGAAGGCAAACGTAACTAAAGTATTTCAATGCATCTTAAGAGTATTTGACGCGATATATATGATGACAGTCTCCATATGATGCTACTTGATGAGGTGGATATAATCACGAAAAAGTTCTCATCGTCTTTCACACCATCCATAATCACTTACTAATAATCTGTAAGTTGTACGTCAACACAAACACTGATTTTATAAAACCACGCCGCATAAAGTTTGCTCTGACACAATTTTTAATTATTGTAATAAAAATCTTCACTGACGACACCACCCAATCCCCCGTAACTTGTTTTAATATGCAGGTATTCTGTTTAACGGCTCTGGCCTCAAGAGATCTCTGCGTACAAACTCACCAAACCCTGTTGTCGTGTTCGGCCAGTACCGGCGCGCTGTGGGCCGGTACGGGCGCCGGTAGCGCGGCCCGGCGACGCTGCTCAGCCTGTAGGGCGAGGGCTTGCCGCCTACGGAGCGGCACTAACGCCGGGTTGGATATGGCCGGGGGGGACTGGCCTGGAACAACCAATATTTATATTTTGACGTGTCCCCTTGTTTTTTTCTTATAAAACTAAATGACAAACAAGCTGACGGCCCAACTGGTGGTAAGCGGTTACCGCCGCATATGGACAATGCAATAACAAGGAAAAGCACTTGATATTGCAGGTGCGTTGTCATCCTGAGGCCTAAGATGAAATGCCGTCCATGCCCAGTAATTACACTGGCTAAATTTCCCTTCAATCCGAAACACAGCAAACTGTTTCACGGCTGAAATAAGAAAGGCGGTGGTGCCTACCCAGGGGACCCTACATATGGGTCTACCACCTAGTAAACCTTGTTACTCGTATATTACCGAATTACATTACCAGCAATGTACAGTCGACCAAATTGAATAATGACCCACTTGGTCGATCATTCCTTTAGAATCATAAATTTAGTCAGGTTTTCTTCGCTATCATGCGTGTTGCACTTAGTGCGTTTTAAATATGAATAAAAATGTGTCATTACGGGTCAGATATCTATGCAATTCTAATCTTTGTTATTACTGCACTAAAGTCTCAATTGGAATTTTAAATAAGATGTCGTTCATAAACTAAACTATTTTCACTACTGACAAAAACCATTAGGTATATATGTGTCAGATGTCAAGTAAGTAGTAGTCTGAAAAAATTTAATAAAGCCATAAAACAAAATTGAATTGAATAAAATAAAAATCTAAGACAACATTATTAAACAAATCGTCGGTCTCGCCGATTTTCGTAAAAACTATTTCGTGCAATACTCAAATACTCCGATCTATTTATCATAGCAATCATAGCCTTTTCAGTGACTGTCAGTGTCTAATAAATTTATAACAGGTTCGTTACATATGAAATGTATGTTCAAGCGACTTTCAACCTACTTTGTATAGAGTGACTGTAGGAAAATGATCTTAATGTGGGTCATGATTCAATTTGGTCGACTGTACAAGGAAAAAATATTCTTCGCACCAAACTTGGTAATGTATTAGGAAATATTTTTTCTTTGCACAGTTCACGATTACATTTCCAGTTTTGTACGAGGATGTTAATATTCTTCCTAAATTACTTGGTTTGGTTAAAAAAAACGTTATTCCGTTTACAAAACCAAGGTGGTTTACAAAACCATTTTCATAAATCTTTTATGAAAATGATAAGGTGATGTAGATTCTTACAAAAATAAAACTGTACGAAAAATGGCGCTCACAAAAGCTGGTCCAAATCATGTAGAAACTTTTACTATCTCCTATAAGAAACGTTTGAGTATTCAGCTCTAAGTCGGTTAAAATTTAACTTTACTCCCACAAAACATACCGACATACACACAAAGATATAAATAACTTACCATTACTCAAACTACTGCTTCTTCGCCTTGCGTTATCCGTTCTGCCCTCGGGCCTTGATCTATGAACCACTTTCACAGACGATGTTACTCCCCTGCAAAAATACAATGGTGCTCAAATTCTATGTATGTTTGGAAAATAATCAATTATAATTTATATTAGAGGAGCTTGGTGGGGTATTGGTTTGAGCGCTCTGGTTTCGATACGAAAAACCAACCAACTTTCGCCATGGTCGATCCCGGGATCTCCTCCGTGCTTCGGAAGGCAAGTTAAGCCGTTGGCCCCGGTTGTACCTGCAACCGCTTTAACCCACCAACCCGCATTGCTGTAATTATAAAATTATAGAGAAGGCACCACTCATAACTACTATGTACTGTTTGTATATGTAAGTGTGGCAATCGCAATACACACGTTTGCTAGAATTGCTAGTACAAAATGAGTAACAAACTTTTGGTAACAAATAAACTTTTGCAATGACTTCTGTATATGATGTCTTCTCTAAATTCTCTAATACATTCCTTATCAATACTATGTTATCTATTTATTTGCATTCCACAATGTAATACAGGTGTTAATAATTGGCTTAAAGCTAAATAGATCATTAAATTGTAGGCACTGGCATGCATAACAAATATTATGTGAGGTGATTTAAATTAAATTCCAAATTTATCCTTTTAACATGACAACAAACTAACGAAAGAATTAAAATACATTATTACTTTCAATAATAATGAACAAATATTTTAGAATATTAGGTAGACTATATTATTTTTTAATATTATGAAATCGATAAAACCTACCTTTCTATTGGTTCAGGTTCTTGCCTTGTAGGACTTTCGTGTCTCTTCCCTTGCCCTATGCCACGTAATCGAGTCAGCAATGACAGTTCAGTCAGACCACGCTTCCAGATAGGTTTGGCTTGTGTTGACTCCGTTTTATCTGTAATTAAAATACATAGTTTGACAAAATCGATATAAGAGTCAGACAATGAAAGGTCTCCCTAATAGAAACAACACTAATTCGGTAGTTACTGCAAACGCTCTAACCCACCAACCCACATTGGGCCAGTGTGGTGGTGTTATGGCCCAAACTCCTCATGTGTTTCCCCCATGTAGGAAGGCCTGTGCCCAGCAGTGGGACGTATATAGGCTGGTGATGATGATTACATTATAAAATGTGAATAGTATAATCCTAACTGCAGCATAATAGGTGACGGAAAGGCAACAACTCAATTATTATACCTATTACTTTATATACCTTTTGACTGCCACAATCAGCTATAGCCAGCAAGCGATACCGTGCTCTGTACACCAGCGACAGAAATCATCGACAAAATTGACTAACATAAATTAAAGATACTCAATGATTTTGAAATCCCTATTCTGTTAAAATAAACTGTCTCTTAATTTTTATAAGGTCTACGAGCGTCTATAGGCTACAGTAACAATGCGTGAGTAGTTCCCAAGGTGCTACGAGCGTCTATAGGCTACAGTAACAACGCGTGAGTAGTTCCCAAGGTGCTACGAGCGTCTATAGGCTACAGTAACAACGCGTGAGTAGTTCCCAAGGTGCTACGAGCGTCCATAGGCTACAGTAACAACGCGTGAGTAGTTCCCAAGGTGCTACGAGCGTCTATAGGCTACAGTACCAACGCGTGAGTAGTTCCCAAGGTGCTACAAGCGTCTATAGGCTACAGTAACAACGCGTGAGTAGTATCCAAGGTGCTACGAGCGTCTATAGGCTACAGTTACAACGCGTGAGTAGTTCCCAAGGTGCTACGAGCGTCTATAGGCTACAGTACCAACGCGTGAATTCCCAAGTTGCTACGAGCGTCTATAGGCTACAGTAACAACGCGTGAGTAGTTCCCAAGGTGCTACGAGCGTCTATAGGCTACAGTACCAACGCGTGAGTTCCCAAGTTGCTACGAGCGTCTATAGGCTACAGTAACAACGCGTGAGTAGTTCCCAAGTTGCTACGAGCGTCTATAGGCTACAGTACCAACGCGTGAGTAGTTCCCAAGGTGCTACGAGCGTCTATAGGCTACAGTACCAACGCGTGAGTTCCCAAGTTGCTACGAGCGTCTATAGGCTACAGTAACAACGCGTGAGTAGTTCCCAAGGTGCTACGAGCGTCTATAGGCTACAGTACCAACGCGTGAGTTCCCAAGTTGCTACGAGCGTCTATAGGCTACAGTAACAACGCGTGAGTAGTTCCCAAGTTGCTACGAGCGTCTATAGGCTACAGTACCAACGCGTGAGTAGTTCCCAAGTTGCTACGAGCGTCTATAGGCTACAGTAACAACGCGTGAGTAGTTCCCAAGTTGCTACGAGCGTCTATAGGCTACATGCGACCTCACATAAATGCATACTTTTTGCAGACGACACTACCCTAATTATAAAATGTACTGATAAGAATGTTGTGGAGGAAACCGTATACAAAGCATTAACAGATGTTATAAACTGGCTAAACCTAAATAAATTAAAAATAAATTTGTCAAAAACCAAATACATAAAATTTTCCTCTTATAGTACTCCGAAAGTACCATTGAAAAAAGAATTCAATAACACAAAAATTGACGAAGTTGAACACTATAAATTCTTAGGAATCAATATGGACACGCACCTAAACTGGAAGGAGCACATTAATACAATGTGCACAAAGCTAGAACGTTTTTCCTTTGCACTGCGAAGATTGCGTGAGTGACTTGATAAAAAATTTTGCACGAAAAAATCTGAATACACGTACTGTAACATAAACTTAAGATCTTTTAACCGTTGTGTTCATGCAAATAAACCTTTTGACTTTGACTTTGACTTTGACTTTGACAGTAACAACGCGTGAGTAGTACCCAAGGTGCTACGAGCGTCTATAGGCTACAGTAACAACGCATGACTAGTTCCCAAGGTGCTACGAGCGTCTATAGGCTACAGTACCAACGCGTGAGTAGATCCCAAGTTGCTACGAGCGTCTATAGGCTACAGTAACAACGCGTGAGTAGTTCCCAAGTTGCTACGAGCGTCTATAGGCTACGGTGACACGCGTGAGTAATGCCCAAGGTGCTACGAGCGTCTACAGGCTATGGTGAGCGCTTAGCATCAGTCTACCATAAGCTTGTTTGGCATCCTTATTGTATAAAAAACCATTTTAGTACTTTAAAAACACTAAAAAGTCTAGTTTTCAGTAACTTACCATTCCTTCCATCTCTCTTTGGACTACTATTCTGCACTCTTCTATGTACATGCTCTCTCGTTCTATTTGAAGTGTCATAAGCATTCTGACTATGCGACCTTTCAACATTGGACCGTAAAACCCTAGCCGTAGAACTCAAATTCACATGATTCACTATCACAGGCACTTCACTTCTATTGTCACCATTAGAATTCACTTCAACTTGACTATTTTCACTATTCACAGTCACCGGTGTATTCCTACCATTATTATTATTATTGGGAAATAAACATTCGTATGTTGACTCTGAATTTGTAGCTACATCTAAATTAGGTAAGGAAGACTTCCTCAATCTATCTAGATTTTTGATTCTATTCACAGGTGCTTCGTTTGACGTTGATGCCATGCACAAACGCTCGTAAACTCCATTGCTGTCTGTCACTTTGACACCTGACACTTCAGAGCCTGACTTGACAGCGGTCTCATTGCCACATGCCAATGTACTAGCATTCGCAATGTCACACGTCACAACTGTATCTGTCACGTTGACATCAGTCTTTGTTACGTTGACAGTGGTTGTCAAACTCAGATGGCCATAATCAGACTCTTTGGAGAAGACTGTGCCATAACCATTTTCATTGTTAACGTTGACTTCGGTGTTAACAATATTGATGAACGTCGGATCGGAGTTTTGATGAAAGCTGAAGTCGAATATGTCAGTTTCTGGACCCATGACCGGTATGGCAGTGTGCGGTGGGCCTTTATTTGACACTTGGATGACAGTGACATTTGTCGGTTGACGTTCGCTGAAGAAAAAATAAAAATAAATTGAATGAACATATTATCAGTTCTAAGGTGGCATCCTTGTTATTCTGGTTGTTTTTATTAACCGCAAACCTTGCACACAGCAAGAGTGACCTATGCTTGCAGGGTTGTCGCTTTTAGTTTTTTCAATAGTCGCCAAGTGTATTTATAGTTTCTGTGCATTAAAATAATTGTTTTGTGCGTACACAGGGAAATAATTTTTTTTTATCATGTCTCATTATTAGTTTTAGTATATTAGTTTCGCGATTTGGGAAGATTCTATCTTAGGGGGTATTAATTATTATTGGATAGGGATATATATTTTTTTATTGCGACTAGTACGAAAGGCACTAACTATATGTATATACACTTAAAATCTTCGAGCTACATATAGATAAAGAAACATATGAATAAATAACAAGCATGTATTAGTATAGTTGTCTGGTAGAGGTCGCTTCTAGTGATAGAACCACAACCACAAGGAACACAACCACCCATTAAAATTATATTTCACACTTTGGTAACAACTGTATAAGATTTAGCATACCTTTGGCTGTCGCTAGCACTCTCCGGCTTCTCATTAGTCACCACAACAGTCTGCTTATAACTTAGATCCAGATCGATATCCTCGATCGAATCACTAATCTGGTCGATTTCATTAAAAAACTCCTCATCACTGTCCGTCGAAGCGTTCCTCTTCAATATTGAATCGTCCAAACATATATTTTGACCGCAAATCTTCGTGACACTCTTTTTGGAGTCTTTCATCTCTTTCCGCAGTTCCAAGTTCGATTCTTGGCTAGTGCTGGGCGTTGGCGCGTCTTCCCAGTTGGATATATCTATTTCGGGCTCCGGTGGGGTTTCCGGTTGTGGCTCTGGTTCGGGGACCGGTTCCGGTCGTGTGATTGGGGGTGGTGTAGTCAGTTCTATGCCCGGTACCCTGAAAAAGGCGAAATACATGATTATCAAAAGACATCATCGGCGTTTACGCCAAACGGCTTCTGATACAAAAGAGATGTTCCAAAGATATATAGAGCCCAGGCCAGCCGCCTAATTCTGCTATTGTATTATGATCTGAAACGAATCGGAAACGCTTAAGTTATAACGTTTTTGTATTCTGATATCTCAACGCAATCGAAACGTAACCGAAACGCATCAGTTTGGTATTCTACTAACAAACTCGTAAAGCGAACCGTGCGGTTCAATCATTGTTTCGTATTGTGTTAGTATTTAACATTTGTGGCAGCCGAAACACATCGATAGTTCTTTGTTTGAACTGTCCAAAATTAACAACTGTCTAGTCACTAAGCCAAAATATATTTGTTTCTTGCAATATTGCTAGCAATTATCGAACCGAAGTTGAACCAACCGAGAGCGTTTCGTTCGCGTTCCGACTTTATAAGCAATATATATTAGTGGAATACCTTTTTGTATTACAACCGCATTGGTAACGATACCGAACCGCAGCCGATCCGCAGGAAATAAATAGCAGAATTGACCCACAGGTCTATGTACAGTTGTACACTATACTGAAAAATAGTTTAAAATGAGTTCAATTGTCCGTTTTCTATTTCATTTGCGTTAGATGAATTCTACGTTATTGAATTACAGTGAAATGGGCGAAAAAATTCAACTTTTGTATAAACAAACTATGCATGAAAACGAATTATTAGAGTCCGTTTTTCCCGGATTCAGGAGATTTTTCCTGATTTTTTGAGACAGTGTACATAACCTGGACGGATAAGGAACATCTCCTTTTTAAGTCGTAATACTGGATACTAATGTAACGCGTAATCGACAATAATGTTTATAACCATTGCCTACGCTTCTTACCTGTCTGGTGGAACCGGCGGAGTAGGGGGCAAAGGACTGGTGGGGTCTCTCGCCGCAGCCCTAGGCGGAGGGGCCGCCGGCGCAGCGCAATATACGTTCTCGCCTTTAGACAATATTCTCAGTTCATGAAGCTTGTTGCGGAGGGTCGATACCCAGTCTTGCATTGAATCCCTGTAACGTAACGAGTTTTTAGCAGACATTATCAAAAGAAGGTCCTAATTCGTAGAGATGGATGGCTGTTATATTGGCCCAAAACCCTAGTTACAGAGCAATATCCTTTAGCCGTATAAATTTTGAGAGGTGAGAAATTGAGCACCATTAAAAATGATCGGTAGGACGAAGCGGAATTACAATTCCTTGTAGTACGATTAATCTAACTAATAGGGTAAAAAAAATTCATGTGGTCCGATCGGTTGGACGAAGCGGAATTACAGTTCCTGGTAATACTATTAATCGAACCAACCGGAAAAAAAAGTTTATGTGGTCCGATCGGTAGGACAAAGGCAGTAGGACCACGTGGCCAGAGAGCGTGATTTGGGTGAACAAAGGGTTGTGAAATCATTTTTGGTCATTCAAATTAAATGAGGTAGGTAAGTAAAATTTATTCAAAGTGTGATTTATTTTGGTTAAGTCAGGGTTTGTTTACTTAATTTTTAGTTGTAGTTTTACTGTAAAACAAAAATATAAAACGACTGCAAAGGTTACATGAAATAATAGTGAACATATTTAATTCTTCCTGTATCACTATTTATAAATTTAATATTTATTTATTTTCTTTTTTTCCGTCTGCGATCAGTCCTTAAACTATAAGCAGATTTGTTGTGTTTTATGGCAGATGGAGCGGGCTCCTCAGCAAGAGCCTCTACTCATTAATTGTGGATGCTAATAGCGATTTTCAAGGTCTAAGATGTTGTGCCTGTACAACCCTTGAACCCTTCAGGGGCTGTCACAAACTGGGGGTTGATTTGTTAATCAGGGGATTCTAACATCAAAAAAAACTAGGCACCCTGATTCAGTATTTATTTACTGCGGCCTAATTCGAAGACAAATGTTTACATACATTTCTTAATCTACTTATAACTATCAGAGAAAAACTCAACACCGAGATGTAGAAATGACCTGCCAGAGCACAGCGCCCTCTGTTGTGTACAAATGGAACTAATGTTCCTACAACGTCAAACATGCCGCCCACCAAGGACATTATAGCGGCTTGCCGCTGTATGTTCTTACAAATGTATGAAACAATGAAACATGTTATAAGCTGCAAAAAACAGAAACTAAATAAGCTGACTTCTGCTTACATACAAGTAATAAATGAAATCATTTCAAAGGAAATTACAAACCTACTCCCTAACTTACTACCTTATTATAGAGCCATATACGTGTGATCAAGCTCACAATCTTTTTAAAACTAAATTCAAACTTATGCTTTATCATTAATGGGTAATACACACAATTTAGAGGTAGGCCTATTAAAACTAGAATTATTGGTACGAAATGTGACTACTCGTGTGATTTTATCTTGACCGGGATGTTTCCCAGTCACTCTGCCAAGCAACCACTTACTAGCACGATGACTTCGACCTTTAAATGTCCTCGAATTGATAGGACGTGCGTAGTTCACCCCGCAATCATTAAATGGTCTACATGGTGTCACCCGTAAGCACGGTAACTGACCCATCACTTGCGGATGAGAAAAACCTCTATAATGACGACTAGTGACACATTTTCGTACATAGGCTTTAACCAGTCTTTTACAGCCCAGTATGTAATACTTAGTGCCCCAATAACATAACATGAGCTGTGGCCCCCCGTGAAGCGTTTGAAGATGAGCGTTCGCGATCACAAGATCGGTAAAATGTGACTTACTGGGGAGCAGTATAGGGTGTTTTTGATTGACACTCAGAGAAGACAGTTCCAGTCTACCGCCCACCCTCAAGATACTGCAAGAATCAAGGTAAGGATTAAGTGATTTAAAAATACATTTTCTATTATAGTTCTTATTCTGTACTATTAATATTTTGTCCTGCCAAGCCTCTCGCTGACACTCCCTGATACAAGTCTCTAGAGCTATTTTCAATTCATTAGAATTTAAAAATAAATCTATATTTCTCTTATTTTTAGATATTTTCCATTGCAAGACACGTCTACAGTAAGCCCCTACTCTAAACAACTTGGTAAGTGTTGAATACTTATCCCATCCAATTCCTGAGATCCATAGTTTTTGAATTAATAATACCTTTGCTATTACTGTAACAGGCGCGACCCAACCTAAAGGGTCGAATAATTTTGCTATATTTGATAATATTCTTCTTTTGGTTTCAGGTCCCGTCGGCGACATCGTGGGAAGCTTTACAGAATATTGGAAAGAGTCACTGCTTCGATTCCAGGTAAGTCCCAATGTTTTTAATATTTCATCTTGCTTTAGTTTGATACCCTTTTCGACATTTCCCTTCTCATCATTTGCTATCTTGTCTAATAATTCATTACAATTGCTTGACCATTTCTGTAATTCAAACCCTGCTTTTATCATTAAACTATTCATTTCATTATAAATTGCTAATCCTTCTTCAATTGTTTGACAGCCAGTCATTAGGTCATCCATGTAATAATCCGTTAGTATTTTATCAGCTGCCTTTGGGAAAAATCGCCCCTCATCCTTCGCCACTTGCTGCATGGAACGGACGGCTAAAAACGGAGCCGACGCTGTACCAAAAGTAACGGTGAGTAATTTATAATCCTTAATTTCAGCTTCCTTGCTATCTCTCCACACTATCCGTTGAAAATTTGTATGCTTCTCTGCCACCCTTACTTGTCTATACATCTTAGTAATATCTGCTACAAGACAAATAGGATGAACTCTCCATTTCATTATTAACTGTCTTAATTCAGGTTGCAAGCTCGCTCCAATCATAAGATCATCATTAAGAGAACTTCCATTGCTTAGCTTACAAGAAGCATCAAAAACCACTCGCACCTTAGTGGTATCCTTATCATTTCTAATGACGGCATGGTGAGGTAGGTATACTGCCTTTGTATCTATCTTTTCCTCTTCTGTTATTGGCCTCATATGCCCCAGTGATAGATAATCATGTATAACTTCTGAATAGCTATTTTTCAGATCAAAGTTTCTATCGAATTTCGACTCTAAAGCCCTAAATCTTCTAAGCGCAATCGCTCTAGAATTTCCATATTGACTACTGGGATCTTCAGTCTTGAAAGGTAAGTTAACTACATAACGTCCATTTGCATCCCTAGTTGTAGTGCTTATGAATATCTCTTCACATTGCCTTTCTTCCTCAGTAAGTATACGTTTTCCTATCCCACTCGGTTCCCGTTCCATTTCCCAGAATTTCCTTAGAAGATCATCTTCCCTAATTTGTGCATGTAACACCGTTATATTAGATGTATAGTTATTTGTCCCAAATGATCCTGATATTATCCATCCTAGAATAGTGGATTGTGCTATCATTGATCCATCTGGTGCTCTTTTTAACCCTTCCTGCAAAATTTTAGTATAAACTTCTGCTCCAAACAGAATATCTATTCTATTTGGTGTGTGAAATGTAGGGTCTGCCAATGGTAAGCAATTCACCTGCACCCAATCAAAGCATGCTACTTTCTTTTCAGGCAATAAAGAAGTTATTGATTTGAGAACGTATGCCTTTACAGTAAGACGTTTTGACGGATCAATTCTGGATTGAATGTTCATTTCAACTAATGCATTGGACATAAGACTTTTTGCTCCTCCTATTCCAGATATTGTACCCTTGATTGACTTTTTCTTCAAACCTAGACTTTGAACGGTATTTTCGGTCACAAAGGATGCTTGAGACCCTTGATCAAGCAAAGCTCTCACCGTGTACATAGATCCGTTTGCCGAAACAGCTTTTACCAGAGCCGTGGCTAATAATACTTGTTTATTAGCAGATCCTTTCGACATACAAGATACTATAGTTGATTCTTCTTCTAAACCAGCTGTATGTGCGCGAGCCTTGGACTGTGGAGGCTCGATGGCACCTGCAGCCACCGACGGTTCATTGCCGTCCCTAGTAGACTCTTGCTCGCCCTGACCATGTAACAACGAGTGATGTCTCCGTTTACAGATTCTACAAGATGCTGTTCGCTTACATTGCCTAGCAGAGTGACCGTGACCCATACAGTTAAAACATAAATTATGTTCTTGAATAAATTGTCTACGAGTAGACGCATTCTGTTTACAAAATTGTTTACAATTACCAATGAAATGTTCTGCGTTACAATATACACAACTAGCAGCTGCAGCATGAAACACTTTAGGCTTAGCTGCACCAGTAGAGTAACCTTTATTAGACTTAGTTTCTAGAAATTCAAATGCTCTATATCTACTTGTTAAAAACTCTTTGAATTGATCAAAAGATGGTAACTGGTCGGAATCATTATTACTAGTAATTTTAAGCTCCCATTCCCTCCTGCTATCTGAATCTAATTTTAAAGTGAGAATGTGTATAATAAGTATATCCCACGAGCTAGTGTTAATCCCTAAGTTATTAAGTGCGCCCAAGCAATCCATCGTGGTATCAATTAAGTCTTTCAAAGCCCCTGCTGATTCCCCAACAATATTACGTTGACTTAGTAATCGTCGCAAAATACAATGGGACAAATATTTTTTATTATTAAAACGAGATTCTAACTGAGACCAACATCTATCATAATTAGCTTCCGATATAGGAATATGACGCAAAAGTTGCTCTGCTTCGCCAGTTAGGTAGCTTTTTAGATAATGCAACTTCTGTACCTTGTCTAAACTAATGTTCTTATGAATAGCTGATACAAACAAATCTCTAAACGTAGGCCACTCTGTGTACTTCCCGGAAAAGTTAGGTATAGTAATCCTAGGTAACTTAATATTATTGTTTTGCATTTCACAACCTTTAGTATTGGTTGAACCAGATGGTTTAGCTACGACATCATGAGCATTAAACTTACTGGATACAATTTTAATATCACATTTTAGACTTAAATATAACTCTTCCATATTAAAATAAACATCATTTTTACCATATGAACTTTCGTTTAATTCCTTTTGCTCAATATTTTGTATTAAGTTTGTATGAGTAGTTGTGAACTGAGTCCACAGTTGCTCCACAATTTCTAATCGTGTTTCTAAATATTGTATGGTAAGCCTGTCCTTTGGCGATTTTTTAAAGTTACTCTGTGTCCTAACCAATCTAGTATAAATATCTTCCTGTACTTTAATCAAAGATTGCAACGACATTTTGAATAGTAAAATTCTACGACTATCAGGCTATAATTATTATCTAAATCAAACAGTCTCGTTGATATTAATATGTATTAACTTAGAAAATTTTAGTGTAAAATATTTCAAATTTTTCTAAGTGTTTTAACCTACAAATTCTAACCAAAATCGGGCATAGGTTCCCCGTCTGAACAATATTTACTTAAAATCTAACTAAGTCTAAAGAAACACAATTAAAACTATTCTAAGTCCAAATTTTCTTGAAATTATTCTAAGTTAAAAGTCTCTTGTTAATAAGGTTCAAATTCACTGCTTATTTAATTACTGGATAGATAGTTTAGCTTTACGATTTAAATTGAAATGTTCACTTTATTTGGCGTTAAG
This sequence comes from Nymphula nitidulata, assembly GCA_947347705.1. Taxonomy (NCBI): domain Eukaryota; kingdom Metazoa; phylum Arthropoda; class Insecta; order Lepidoptera; family Crambidae; genus Nymphula; species Nymphula nitidulata. The sequence goes on along the minus strand of OX374645.1, from coordinate 6,946,097 downwards.
AAACTTTAAAGTACTCACAGTTGTATGGTAGAAATCACTCACTCCACTTATACTGTCCACGGTTATACGATATGTGGTGTCATCTGTACCTCACTGCTACTGGATCACGTATTGCTTTTGTAAACGACTCGTGGTTGACTGTACTACTGCTTGCTTTGCCCTTGGCCTCCTTCCACTGTTGTACTTGTGTATTCACCTCGGAGCTGGTCATCCAAAATTCCAAGACCTTGGATGCTGTTACTCATCACATACAACAGGGATGATGATTTCAATAAATTATTATTCTGAAAACACCTGAAATTCAAACTCAGACAGCGTACAGTCCGACTCGAAGGACCAAAATGTACAACCCTTGAACCCTTCAGGGGCTGTCACAAACTGGGGGTTGATTTGTTAATCAGGGGATTCTAACATCAAAAAAAACTAGGCACCCTGATTCAGTATTTATTTACTGCGGCCTAATTCGAAGACAAATGTTTACATACATTTCTTAATCTACTTATAACTATCAGAGAAAAACTCAACACCGAGATGTAGAAATGACCTGCCAGAGCACAGCGCCCTCTGTTGTGTACAAATGGAACTAATGTTCCTACAACGTCAAACAGTGCCTTTTCAATCTTTTGGTGTAGTGATGAATAGTCAATTGACGAGCCAGTTTGTTGGGATGATGAGTTACCCGCTCCTTATATTTTGCAGCAACTCCACCGATTTCCTCCAAAACGGTGGTCATGTTTAGTTGTTCATGAATTTCGCCATTGTTTATGTACCATGGTAGGTTAGCTATCGATCGCAGAATCTTGTTTTGTTGACGTTGCAACATGTTTATATTGGAGTCACTTGCACTACCCCACAATTGGATACCATACATCCACACTGGTTTGAGCACAGCCTTATATAATAAGAGTTTGTTGTCCATTGAGAGTCCAGTGTTCCTTCCTAGCATCCAGTAAAGGTTTCTGTGCCTTATTGCTAACTCAGCTTTTTTAGCGTCGATGTACTGCCTCCAAGTTACCCGTCTATCAATGTGCAGGCCCAAGTATTTAACACAATCCTCATGCGGCAGTGAGTGTTCTCCCAATCTAACTGATGAACAGTTCCCTTTTCTTAAGGTAAAGGTTACCTGAACCGATTTTGTAATGCTTGCCTTTATTTTCCATTTTTGTAGCCAGTTGTGCAGTGAGAAATTTAATATATTGTTTGCAAATCGAAATGACTATTACTCTGAAGACCAGGTTTGTGAGTAGATATCACCCACAATATAAAATTTCACCCACAAACTGTCTCTAAAGGAAAATTGTTTGTTTTCGCTGGACATGTCCAAGATGTAAAGGAGTTCAGAACAAAACAAAGACAGAGTTCAATAATTGAAGCACGCATAATAAGACAAACATCAATTACTTTGACAACTTAGGATAAGTTTTTAAAGGTAATTAATCTCTCATAATTAGTTTAATTGAGTTATAATAGACATAATATTAAAATATTCATTTGATTGCAGGTGAAAACAGCACAAGTAACAGATGACAGAGCCTAAATTATTTCTACTTTTAGCCACTATGGGCGCTGAAGTAGATTATATTACCCCCACCTAGTACTTCGCACCCAGCAAATAAGATTTCAAAGAGTCTTGTCTGCAACCCTTATGGCATGGAGTACGTGATAAACAGGATTAAAATGGCCACTCTCCGCTCTACACCAATCTTAGTTTCCGCATAAATCGAGATGTGTCATGGACGTCTCTACTCGCAGGTGTGTGTCTACACAAACAGTTGTTCTTGTTATCTGTGCGCATTGAAATAGTAAAACTGCTATGACTGTATGAACACAGGCTGTGTTAATAGCACAAAAAACTTACCAATCAGGCGCAAGCATCCTAACAGGTCCATGGTCTGTGTCTACAAGGAAGTCATATTCTGACCCCGAGTGGGGCTTCACACTCGCAGTCACATGCCTCGCTGTACGCAAACAAGCCCTCCAGATTGGCTTATGGGATAATGTAGCGGGACACTCTGCTGACGGATACTGTTCCAGATACGGCGAACGGCCGTTATGTACGCAGAATAAGGTCCACATTGGCTTGAGTGGTGGCTTCTGCAATAAGATATTTCTTTCTTATAAATTGCCATAAGACTTTGGAAAAAAGAAAAAAATAAAGTGTATAATTTACACAATACTTTTTACTAACGTCAGTATTTTTAAAAATACTTATTAGTGTGTTGAAACTTGTTTGGGTGCTTAAAACATACAAACTGAAAATAAATAAAATATTAATAGAGAGAAGTATGTAAACCAAAGAAATTAATAAGATTATCCCAAGTGCTTGGTAGCTCAGTGGTTAGAGCAGTCACCTAGATTGTGAAAGGTTGCGGGTTTAGTTCCCAACTGCGGATGTGATTTTTTTCTAGTATTTCTTTAAATGTATTTTTAAATATCATTTAACGATTTAATAAAATAGAATAAAAATAAAATAACCTGTATTTCTAGGTTAAGAGTACAATTTTAAACTTGGATTATTAACAAATCTCTCAAATTAGTGCGCCTTTCGCCATAGGCCTGCTCCAACTTCTTTCATTGCTCCCTGCGCGCTGCTACTCTTGTCAAGAGAGGTCCCACAGTAAACTTGATATTGTCCTCCCATCTTCTTCATCACCCTTTGCTTCTAGTTCTGTCTCTCGGGTACCATAGTCACATATTTGCTCCACTTTCCACCTCCATTTCATTTGATCAATCCGCGTTAGAATAAAATGTTGGCATTCCTTATTTTATCTTTTAATTTTAGCCCCCGCATGCTGTGTTCCATAGGCTTTTGGCATTACCCGAGCTTGTCTCTTTGGTGCTTGGTTAGTGACGAAGTCTCGCAGCCATATGTTATGCATGGGAGGATACACGTTTCAAAGGTCTCTTTCTTTATTTTGTTACTAAATTCATTGTTTTTCATTATATCTCTTTTAGTGACCAAAACTTCTTCCACCCATTTGCTATTCTTTTTTCGACTTCCTTCATCATCTGGTCTTCCACAGATATTATTTGGTACGCAGGTACACATACTCATTCACATATTCTAATCAATGATTTAATATAATGTTTAAGATAAGATTAAGAATAACAGAAAGACTACAATTATTACCTTGTGTCCCAAGGGTCGAAGTTTACTCCCACTGCCATCGTTTGGTATGCGTTTAAGGTATGCATTTTTCTGAATCTCTCGGTAGTACACAGGACCTTCGTCAAGTCCGTAAGACATTATTCTGAAACATTAAGACAATACCTATACAACAGAACATAAAATATTATAATTATATGAAATTAACCTCAGTTTCTATCAATTTAATTAATCTGTCGATTGGTAATTTAAATTTTCAAATGCAGTTTAATGAAATAAAATATAATTTTAAAAATTTACTAAGTGCTAACTACATTTGTGAAGGACTGATGCCTGAAATAGGCTCAAGACTGTGACACAGGTCGCTAAGCCCCTATTGCATAAAATACTCAACATAACTACGAAGCAATGTGGTCTTCTTAATGTGTCAAGCCACAGATTCCAAAAACAATTGATTTATAATTGTCTTAAGACTCACAGAACATTTACATGGACTGACAAATTAAAAAGTAACATAAAATGTAAAACTTAATCAGCTAACATAGGAGATGTAAATAAGGCAGCAGTATCCATAATAATATAATAATACTTAATATAAATGCCTTGTGGAGAATGGTCTGTGAATGTGTGTAAGTGTGGTATGAATGTAGGTTTATGTTAGAATTGTAGTACAGTAATCAAAGCTTATCCCTGCACACGTAGCACAGGAACACGAGAAGCGCGAGAAATGGTTTTGTCTACACCATAATGTCATTTTTGTGGACCTTAACCTGAGAAAAATTACATTAGAGCTTCTCTTGATTCTTGTGCTATGCGTGCTGGAGTTATTAAAGATGAGGTGAGAGGTGCACCACTTAGGGATAAGTAGAGGTCGCTATTTTCGAGCCAAAAGGTAGCTTATATTGTTTCACAAGATATAATCTATCTCCATGGCAAATTTCATCTAAATTGATTAAGCAGTTTAAAAGTGAAGAGATAGTAAACAGACGGAGTAATGTCCATTTTTAATATTCGTATGTACAACTGGTCTGAACTAGTCCAACCAATGGTGAACATTACGTTGGTGATACATTATTTTGTATATCAAAAACAAAAAAATAGTCTAAAATGAATATTTGTAAATTTTTATTTAAATTCTGATATGCTTGTGTTGTTGAGAACATTTATGAACACGCTAATTAATAAAAGCCACTCGTCTCAATTACAGATACTATTATGTACAGTTAAAGTATGAGTCAAAGCTTAAATATGCGCCAACATCCATAAATGGCTCCTCAGAAAATTATAGTATGAAAATAAAGTTAAAATTATGCATATCGAACCACACTAAAGACAAAACTTATGTAGAAACTGTAATGGAAGTAATTCTACACAATTGTTTCTCTTATGACAGTAAAAACTTAAGGAAATAATTAGTTACCTTTTTAGAACAGTTGTAGGTATCACGGATATTTTAATTTATATCCTAAATTCAACAGCCAACTTTCATATTTACAATGTTAATCGCTCGCTACTGTCGCCATTCTTTCAAGGTCGTTGTAATAAAACAAATAATTCCTTTAGTTTCTATCGTAGCTAAAGTAAAATAAATATTTGACAACAAAACTAAATACAAAGCATAGACGCCATATTGACTTTTAGTGACATACACACACAGATTAGTAATATTCTTCTTCTTCTTCTTTGTGAATGGCATTAAGGCTAGTGTTCCCATTTGCCATATGCAAGTTTAGTTGCGGACGTGGTGGTTTAGTAATATTCTTTAGCTACGTTAGTGACACAATACTTTTTAAATTGACCTGGTATTACACGGTTCAATTTCAGTTCAATATTGGGCCTAATTCTGGCGGCACACTCTAAGTTTTTTAAGTACAGTATATCTCTTTCTCGCAATATGTAATAAGAAAAAGATGGCAAGAATTTGTTTAGAGCTGTCACCTAATATGGGATATCCCAAGTCCTGGGTGACTCAGTGGTCAGAGCAGTCACCCGGATTGCGAAAGGTCGCGGGTTTGATTCCTGCCTCAAATTCGATTTTTCTATTTTAATTACATAAAATTTTTCAAACATTTATAATAATGTTAAAATCAAAAATTAAGAATAAAGAATACGTTACCTATGACTCCATATTGTAAAAAACATGTATCTAGATGTTTTTAAGAAATTAAACGAATTTTGTATCAAAATTTTTATTCTGACACAATTTTCCGGTAATTTTTCTCAAAGTCATGTCGTCTAATTAAATAGCTGTGCTGCAAGCGTCTTTCCTAAGGCTAGTGAACTATAAGTCCCTATTAATTAGCCTTTTTTTAAATGTTAAGACCACTGTTTCATAAATAACTTCTACTAAAATCTCGAAAGTTTCCTTTATCCCTTAATTTATGAATAGGGTGAAAATGTACCAAAAGAGGTGAAACTTCCGAACAAGGCAAGATTTTATTGAAAAAGTAATGAAAAATCACTGATCATGCAGTCGTATGTGGATAGATATGTTCATTCAACCAACATGAATGGTTGAACTCAACCTAGTCTTGCGCCTTTAATTTTTATCTAGTGGCAACATTTGTTAACCCAATCATATAGAAATTATGAAGTAATCTGTAGCTGGTCTATTAGTTTATGGTTCAAGTTGACTTTTCGTGACTGTGTGTTTTTTAGAAAAGTTGGTGAAAAACTTTTATAACAGTAAGTTTATTTGTATCATAATGACGTTGATAAAAGAGGATTTATTGATTTTAATGCTAGACTTTCAACTGAGACCATAATTGTTTTCTTTTACATAAAACTTTGTACACTTGCTAAAAACTGTCAAATAATTTTACTTTTTAAACTTTGTTCAAGATTTAATCACAAGCAGCGCTAGTATCGCCACTTATTTTGGTCACGTGATCATTTCAACCGCCAAAATAATTGTCACTTTTTCACCGATAGTGCCGCAATTTTTTTTATTGCAATTTGGGTTAAATCTCGTATATTTTGATACATCATCCGCTCGCAACAAATTATATTCGTATTTAAGCGGTGCGTGAATTTAAGAAACGTGATTACCTATTGAAACTATGGCTAAGGTGCACATAACCAACGTCGTAGTTTTGGACAATCCTAGCCCGTTTCTCAATCCTTTCCAATTCGAATTAACATTTGAGTGCATAGAAGAGCTGAAGGAGGACTTAGAATGGAAAATGATTTACGTTGGCTCCGCCGAAACAGAAGAACACGACCAAGTTTTGGATACAATATACGTAGGACCGATACCCGAAGGCCGACACATGTTTGTTTTTCAAGCACCTCCGCCAGACGTCACACGTATACCAGAAAACGATGCCTTGGGGGTCACAGTGGTGTTATTAACATGTTCTTATCGTGGCCAAGAGTTTGTTAGAGTGGGTTATTTTATAAATAACGAGTATAGTGAGAACGAACCGGAACTACGTGAAAATCCGCCAGCGAAACCTCAGTTTGACAAAGTAGTGAGAAATATTCTTGCGTCTGAGCCAAGAGTGACAAGGTTTAAGATTAATTGGGCCGAACCTGACACAGCAGCAGCAGCAGATAGTGGTGATGGTAACTTAGAAACATCACATGCTCCAAGCAATGATTCGTATGGTGCCTCATTTAATGCGGACAGCCAAATCAGTGGTATGGAGTTCCAAGGAAGCCTTAGTGGTTATGGTGACAATTCTAATTCAATAGCACCCATGGAATGCTGAGGTAAGACTATTTTCACAAAACTAATGACAAATAAGTAATTAGGATTCCATTAATCTGTCTGCCGAAGTTGTTTTTAAGATGTAAATAATGAATTAGTAAAATCTAAGTCAAAGGCCTTTGTCTATTTGTGTTATCTGTTTGCTTATGTGGCTTAAAATTTTAAGTGCTACTACAGTGTATATAAAAGCATATACAAGTAATTTTCAGTACACCCAACCAAATGTATGTGGTAGTAAAGATTTGATTCGAATAATTTATTTCTTTTCAGATTACCAAATTCTAGTATGTGAAAAGTAATTATGGAAAGAAGAGAGTAGTACATGCTCTACAGACTATAGTTTTAACAGATGACTGAGAATTATGAATAAACATAAACTAGTACTTTAGTATGGCTCTTGTAAGCAATCTTGATCTATTTTCGACAAAAATTTCAATCATTTATTTGTTTGAAGTAAATTAAAGAAATATGTCTTGTGATCTCCGTGAATATCAACACATGGAGAAGCAGCAATTCTTTCCATTTTTTCTTGAGGAATTCCAAATCTGTCAAATGGTCTTATAATTTGATCACATCATAAAGAGGTCGGTATGTTAGTCGGTTCTTGGTTTCTCAAGTTGTACTATAGACAATCTTCATTATAGAAATACAATGATAATACTAAATAAGACCTTTTTTGTTATTGAGTTTAACTAAATTAGATAATGTTTGTAATATAATTTTTATGACAATGATGAGTGGAGAAAATCATACAGAAACACTGCTTGGTCATAAGACATGAATTAAAGATATGTAGTTAATTTGTATTTATTTATTTATTTCTCTTAAAATCAGAATTATGGATGGAAGTGATAGGGGCTCAATTCTAAATTTTAATTTGTATACACAATATCTCTTTCTCAATAAGGATAGATAAAAGGCAGTGGTGGAATAACTAGGCTTTTAGGGAGTAAAATGCTTTGAAATTTTAAAAATCACATGTTTTGAAATTTTATCACCGAAAGTGGATGCATATTATTGCTTGTGAATCTTCACATATTCATACAAATAAACAGGGTCAGTAGCCACACAATTCAAACCTTAAATTGTAAATTTAGCTCTGACATTGACTATGGCAAAATCCAATAGGACACTGCCATAATAATAATCGGAAAGTCTTTTTTGGCTTATAAATGCTGTCCTTATGGATTTCGCTAGTATTAGGTTTCTGCTTAGACAATATTTTATTGACTTTGCTTATCTAAAAAGTATTATGAATGAACAGTGTACTTCAATTAACTGTGGGTGCTGTTAATTTATCAGAAAATGAAACAAAAAAACAAGAATGCCTGTTTGCACTTACAATATTATCACTTAAAAAAAAAATTCAACAGACACTCGGCTTACAGCAATTTTTTTTATGTATGCATTGAAATTTCACAATTAATAACAAATAAGCATTCACAAAGTCATAAAGGATTACAAACCTAAGGTTTGACCCCTTATTTGCTAACTCAAATGGCAATTGCTGATAGATAAAATCTTCATTATTTGGGGCTGAGCTAAAAACTGGATTCTAGAGAAATCTATGATACTACCAATAATCAAAAAGAATAATAATAAACATATGCAATTTTTAAATGCTTGTAGTGTTATGTTTGATAATATTTGACATCAATAACCTTATACCAATAGTCCATATTAATTTTCCTAATAAGAGAATGGTGTTTTTCTTCTGTACTCCAGTATATGCTGGGAAAGCTTGTTCATGCTTTCTTGTGATTCTTCTTAAGGAGAAATAAGAAGGGGACTTTGATACTTGTTCTTACCCCCAATATATGGACTTCAGCATTGTCTCTCTCATTCTTGATTGAAAATATCTAGACTGTAAGTGTGTGACTCTGGAAGTATAACATAAATGTTATACCACTGCCGCTGTCGATATGGTCATCACAAGTAACATTCTGAACATCGAGACAGTGAAAAGAGATGGCGATAAATACAATTTCTATTCAGTAAAATATTGATTGCATATTCGCTCGACATTTGCAATAATCGAATAGGTGTGTTTGAAATAACTCTGACAAATATTACTCAATTACAACAGAAGTTATTTGCTTTTGACCATAGATAAAAACTGCAGTGTATCCATTAAAATAATGTATTTTTTCTCGGCTTATCATTGTAGATAAGTGCAAATTGACGAGTAATCTATACATTTGCGCTGTTGAGTTGTAGTAAATATGTAACTAATACTTTGTAATAATCATGTTTGTAAGATATCATTATGTCCAAGTTCTATAGCAAACTAACTGGTGATACTATGTACAGTCGCGATCTAAAAATGTTTACCACCCTAAGGTTTAAAATTGCATGCACTAATCTGTGTCATAGGACTGATGATATAATTTAATTAGGCATAGGGCATAGATTTTTGCACACATTAAAAGCATGTGTGCAAGGATAACAAAAAACTTTATGGTTGAAATATTTCAAAATATCTGTTAAAAAAACGAGACAAAAATTATACGGAACGATAATGTAACATTTAAGGAACTTGGATATCATAGAGAATGCCCTATTCGGAATCATACCTACTGAGAATCCGACTTAAATAGAAACTGGTAACCTTAGAGTCGTACATACTTAGATTTGACCTAAAGCTAAACTGGCAAAATCTGAAAATGACCGATCCGCCTAAAGGCAACAATCAATCTATTGGTTTAGTATTTAAATCCTAATATTTTTGTTAAATGTTATTGTATAGATACTTTTCATTTGAAGTTTTAAAATTAAGAAATGAGTTTCATCATCAAACATTCATTAACACTCTTTTAGTGAATAGGTGCTTCACAAATCATAAAAAGTAATAAGTATCTGGACTTACCATTTTAGCCTTGCACACAGTGTGACAGAGAATCTAATTTGAACACTGATAAACATTTTGACACTGCGACTGTACTTAGTAAAAATGACAATTTCAATTTTGCGATCGTAACCGCATCGAGAGTATGGCTAGACACTTTGAATGAGTATAGTCATTCGGTGGCAAGAAACTAGTTTGTTGCGAACCCATTAGAGCAGCACCAATAAGCCAAACCTTCAGTTCAAATCTTCAGTTCTTCTGTCATATACGAGCATCGGTAAGTGAACCTCAATAGCAATGAAAATAAATAATAATTGTGTGTGCAAACAGACATGCTTGTATTTGGTTCCTTTTCTGATAACTTAACAGCTCCTACAGTTAATTGAAGCACACTGAACTGAATATTGATCAGTGTTTTGCCAATTGAACCTGTTTCTTTTGGCTTATTGGTGCTGCTCTGTTAAGTTGTAGATTTACTACAACTTATAATATTACTGTAACTTCATTAAAAAAAATGTTGATACTAAACCTTCTATTTCTATTGTCCGTCACCTGATTTTTAGTCCGGTACCGCTAGGTTTTGAGGTTCCAAAAATATTAAAGTTTATGATTTTTTGCATACAGTTAGTATACCATTTGACCAACCCAAATCATGATTTTGTGTCATTTTTGATGGTTGCTAAGGTCACAATTTAGGTATTTGTCTTTTTATGCATTATTTCGTTGAAAAGAAAATTAGAGTTGAAAATTTAACTTCCATGATGATAACAAAGTCATTACTGATATACATAAGCTTTTTGTGCCATCTCACTCCATGGGAATACTGGATTTACCCAAATACCATACCTATCGCTGTAATAGCTATAGAAAAATATTAAAGTTGGTGAAATAAGTGTTACCGGTTCTCTAACTCTAGTATCTATTGTTTAAATCATTTTGTGTCATATTCATCCATGGTATTCGGAACTATAATTTTTTTCCTATTTAACCCCCTGTAATAGCCATAAAAGAAAATTCAAGTTATTAGAGTTTATGTCTTTATTAATGTTATGGTAAAAGGAAGCTATGTGCTTAATTTGTGTCATTTTAATCCATGGGATTTTGATTTATATTATTTTCAACGTTTTTGTGCGAAGAACACTAGCGCGGCCACAGCGCGGCAAAGGAGCGCTAGCCGCGTAGGCATTCACGGGCTCCGGCGACCGGCTGCCGGCCGGGAGCGAGGCGCTATAATTTGTTTGTTGTTGTACGAGTAGTGACTTGTGATAATTGCATAGAAAATGGAAACTAATACAACATGTCTTATTTGTGGGCTAATGTTGGGTGGTAAAGCTGTAAAATTAAAATAAAGGATTTTATTAACGCATTATAATTGCCTCCTGTAAATATACACACATTACCATTACCCCAATGCCGTTATAAATTGGAAGCGCGCTGCCCATCGGCGTCGGCGACATCTCGATAAAGTACACAGCCGCCCATGGGTTACCTCGGCATTTCGACATTCACTATTTTTTATATGTTTTACGAGCAGAGTGATTTGTTCGATTGAAGAGCGCATTCATATTGTGAGTTAATTATTACAAAAAATACATTTTCTTTGGTGTATTACCGTTATAGCGATGGAGTGTGAAAGTGACTTCCGAATTAATTTATAGTAGTGCAAAATTGTGTCATTGTATTAAATAAATATTTTCCAAATAACATTTATATGCATGGTAAAATTTGCCCGTAAATACAAATTATTTATGTTAATTTTTCCAAAAAACCAAAATCATAGTGTATTCATTTTAATTTAATTAAATTATAGAGTGATTTGAGTATCTCGGTAGCGATAGCGTAGTGATTTGAACGCCATAGTTTCGATTACAAAAACAAAGCAACTTTCGCCATGCCCGATTTTTTTTTTATACAACTAGATGACAAACAAGCTGACGGCCCACCTGATGGTAAGCGGTTACCGCCGCCTATAGACACCTGCAATAAGAAGGAAAAACCACTTGATATTGCAGGTGCGTTGTCATACTGAGGCCTAAGCTGAAATGCCGTCCATGCCCAGTACATACACTGGCTACCTTTCCCTTCAATCCGAAACACAGCGAACTGTTTCACGGCTGAAATAAGAAAGGCGGTGGTACATACCCAGACGACCCTACATACGGGTCTACCACCGAGATGGGTTAATCATAATTTATAATCTCGAGCTTCTCCGTGCTTTGGAAGGCACGCTAAGCCGTTGGTCACAGTCGTTACCACAACTGCTATAACTCACCGAACCGCTTTTTATATACAAAGCTCAGTATTTACTGAGCTTTTTCATTTGAGTCATCACCATCTGATGTGAAGCGGTAAGAAAAGTCCATGTGCGGAGACAGCTAGAGCAGTTTGAAAACACACTGTTCTAGCCGCCCCCACCTTGCCGGTTTTTTTAACACCTCTTTTGAAGAAACCCATGTTATAGGAAGGAGGGAACACATGTGCTGGCAAAAAATTCCAAGTTTTGGAAGTCCGACAAAGAAACGAGTAACTATACTTCTTTGTGCGTGATGTTTAGGTGGAGACAGTAAATTGATGACTCCGAATACCGGCACGCGTGCTCCTGAGTAGGAAAGGGGAAGGTGGGATAAGGTCGAAAAGCTCCTCAGAACACTCTCCATGATAAAGCCGCTAAAAGGCGCTTAATGATGCAATGTCACGACGGAGTTGTAGAGGTTCTAGGCTGTTCGTAACCTCTACGTCGTCAATAATACGGACGGTACGACGCTGCAATCTGTCCAGCGCATCGAGGAGGTACTTGGCGGAGCTTTCCCACAGATGCGAGCAATATTCAACGCAAGACCGGACCAGAGTTCTGTACAGCGGGCATAATTGGTCAGGCGTGAAAAATCGACGCACCTTGTTCAGGACACCTAGCTTCCGTGAGGCTGTTTTTACCACGGTTTCGATATAATTCCTCTGATTTAGATCGCAGCATATCTCCATACCGAGCAAGTTGATGTAGCCCTATGCCGAAAGAGTAGTGCCCTGAAGAGAGGGAAGGGGAAGGAACGGCGACATTTTCGCTGTAAACGCGCACACCTGTGTTTTCTTAGCATTGTTAAATCCCCATTCAGATATGATGTTTAACACCCTGTTGAGCTCAATAGTAAGATTGATTCTCTCCGTCTCGGTTTCAATGCGCCCAGCCCCTGGGTGACCGTTATATCCACCATGCACTGTACTGTCATCCGCATTGCAATGATTGTTTCCTAATGAAAGCATATGATTGATATGAAGAAGAAAGAGAGTGGGGGATAGAACAGAGCCTTCTGGTACACCAGCGTTCACTGACATGAACCACGAAGCGCATTCATCAACGAGGATACGGATTCTCCGCTCATGCAGGAAGCTGGCGATCCAATTGCAGAGCTGAGTGGGCAGACCGTATGCCGGGAGCTTGGAGAGAAGAGCACTGAGCCAGACCCGATCAAAAAGCTTTGGCAATGTCAAGGCTAACAGCCACTCACTCACCACGATTGTCAATAGCTTTACCCCAGACATGCATTAAATACGCTCGAAGATCACCCGTTGACCGTGTCGACCGAAACCCACACTGACGATCATTAATTAATGAGTGATCTTCTAGGTATCGGACCAGCTGGTAATTTAAGATCCGTTCCATAACCTTGCAAAGAACAGAGGTGACAGCTATTGGGCGGTAGTTAGCTGGGTCTGATCGGTCTCCCTTTTTGGGGACCGGTTGCACATTAGCGTCGCTCCAACGGCACACACCCAGAAGAGAGAGGAAGGGGGTATAGCCGCGTTACGACGGAAGACAACTCCACTGCGCAGTTTTTCAGTACTATCGCTGGGATGCCATCAGGTCCACGAGCTTTTCGGACGTCGATTGACTGAAGCTCCGCACGTACATCACATTGCCTGATACGGATATCAGGCATTGTGTGGCCACAATGGGTGAGTGTTGGTGGCTGAGAATTGCAGTCATCGATTCGGGAATGAGCAGCAAAGAGTTTTACCTGGAGATCGGCTATCTCTTGCGGCTTATGAGCAAGTGTTCCGAAGAAGGGTGACAGCAGGGCTTTGGCCAGACGCCAGTAGCCTACGGCTTCCCGTAGGGTGCGTTAGTAATTCTTGGCCAACTCGTGCAACGCGCTGAGCATTCGCTCTGATGAGGGCCCTTTTGCAGGACTTGGTGGCATTGTTATAGGCTGCTTTCAGTGAGTCAATATTTGGATCCCCATTGACTCGACCTCTGATCCAAGCGCGGTATGCCGACTGTTTGTTCTCAACAGCTAAGGCACACTCACGATTGAACTAGTGGTTACGCCTGCCCTTACTGACGAGATCGGAGTGAGGGATATAGTACTCCATCCTTAACATTATCTCACCAGCTCACTCAGCAGTAGCGCTAGCATTCGGCTCCGACTCACTGAAACAGCGCTGCCTCCAAGGAACAGATGCAAAGTAATCCCGCATACCGCCCCAATCTACCGACGCATAGTGCCAGATGCGGCGTTTGGCCACCACAGATACCGGTGGCGACGCCCTTGGCACCCCAGCAGAAATCAGGCAGTGACCCGATGATCCCAAGGGAGCTCGAACCTCTAACCGATGGGGCAGTTCTACCAGCATGGTCAGTTTTGGGGAAACATAACCACATCTCGTGGTAAGCATTGAAGTCTCCTAAAAACACCAAATCCGCGGTTGGAAACTGCTCCTGCGCAACATCTGCCACCCGACTAAGGTGTTCTAAAAGTCGAGTTGTCTCCATGTCATCTCTGTGGGATCTGTAGAGGCAAACGTAGACACGGCAATGAATGCCCAGGTCCACGTGCACCCCGAGGATGGAAAAGAAAAGGGTCTCCGTCAAAAAAAGCAGCGCTGGCCGAGCCGTCTCAAGATGTTGGTAGACGACATTGAGGTTAGCATGAAGCCCACGGAAGTTAGTGAGCCCTACCTCAAACAGCGTGGCTGTAGTGGGGATGTGCACCGCTGTACGACCATACACATTACTTGTCGCTGCCATGGATGGATATAGGCAGTCAAATCGTGAGGCCTGTTTCGCCAGGTAACAGCCGACAGCAGAGAAGCGCTGACCCGCCGGATGGAAGGGCCCCCGAACCCTCCCGGGTATGGCCGCTGAACCCCACCATCCGGTCACCAACCGGCACGACGGACCACCCCGAGATTATGCGAGGCATGATGGGGCAGCCTTATGATCTGGTTAGGATAGTGCCCCTGTACTGTGCCACGGGCGGCCAGCGGAACAGCCGTTACTTCAGGTCTCCCTGGCCGGCGGGTCAACGCAGTCGGCGACCGGCTGGCCAAGTGGTCTTTACCCCAGGCTACTCGGTCAAGAGGTCCCGGGTTCGAATCCCGGTAGGAGCAAATGTTTGTATGATGAGTACGAGCATTTGTTTACGAGTCATGGATGTTTATATGTTTATTTAGTATATTTCTAATATTTATATGTCATATTATTATCATTATTTATCCGTTATCTAGTATCCATAACACAAGCTCTTAATGATGCTTACTTTGGGATAGATAATAGGTGTGAGTGTATAAATATTATTATTATTATGTTTACTTCTATTTATAATATCTCTCATTTCTGAGGTATTTTCTAATTCCACGCGGGTTGATACTAAGCGTGAGTAGAATAATGCTGTGTGTCACAGTGGTGTAATAGTTTGTGTGTGTGTATGTGTGTGTGTGTGTGTGTGTGTGTCTGTGGTATGTTTTGTAGCAAGTTAATTAAAGTTAATTTATTATTGTTAGTCCACCTGGCACTAGTTAGACGGAAACCATCATTGACCGCATCCATCGCGGCATCGTCTCCCCAAGCTCTGGTTGTATGCCCACTGATCCCGGAACGCGACCACATGTGGTCACTTGGCGGGTTTTGTGCCTTGCGTACGGTGGTCAGTAACCAGGGCTTTCACACCCTACCACGAGTGGAGCAGTTGATAGCTCAGCGATCCCTTAGTCGCCTCTTACGACACCCACGGGAAGAAATGGGCCACCGCACGGTACAATTTTTTTAATAAGATTTTAGAGATATAATTGTTTTGTTACTTCTATGTCTAATAATAAGTCTATTACCTATCTCTAGAATTGTTCAATCAGCTTCAGAGAGAAATGGGATGTCCATATTTCTGAGCACTAATCTTTGCCTCCCGCAAAAAAAAAAGAAATTTCTCTCGCAACATACGGCACCCGCACTTGTTTTATTTATCAAATAAAGTATGCTCTTAAGTTTTTCATTATGTAGGGCATTTTCGGATATGAAACTATTTCGGATTATCCGATCTAACCATTAATGTTCAAATGTTTATACATAAAAAATATATCTACTTATAATACGACATTGTTATGTTCTGTCCACTATATACTGTCACAAAGATTGATAAATTTATACTTATATGTACACACGACAGCACATGAAGTGTAACAGTTGGAATACGAAAGCCACCTCTATTACGAACGCAGTAAGGGCAAGCTCAAGGTCATACTGTTACGCTTGATGTGCTGTCAACTATACAAAACAACAGCAGGTCAGGTAACCGTAATATGAGAAAAAAAATCCAACCAATTTTCAACCTAAACGCAATCCGATTAAAGTACAAAAACGTTTAGCTTAATTCGGGCGTTTGTGTTAACGTGACCTTCGGTTGACTGTTCCTACTTGCTACTCTTTGCAAACGTGTGTAAATGCTCCGTGCGGTACCTACACAACGCGCGAGCGAACTAATATTTATATAGGAAATGAAATTATGTTTTTTAAGTATATCATGAATTAAAGTGACACAAATTTTTATAGTAGATATTTGATGCTTTGATGATATTAAATGTGCAAACTCTAATAACTTTAATATTTTTTTACAGCCGCTATGGCTTGGAAAAGTTAAATCATTTAATATCTTAATAACCCATGGCTTAGTTTGGCACAAAATCATGTCACGGTCATATTTAGGTGCCCTGAGTTAGGTTGTATTTGTTTTATAAACTATAATATTTTTTTGAAACTTTTAACATATATTGGGCCCCCTGTCAATTTGCACTGGACGAAAACGACACACACTTAGTTTGCACACAGCCTAGGCTATTTTACACACAATATTAGTATCATTTGGCACATTAAATTATTTTTGGCAGTTTTATTTATATTTTAACATTTAAGTCACAAAATATTGAATTACTGAAAATGCAACAGCAATATTTGACACAAAAATTAAATATAAGCTTTTTAGGTGGAACTGTATCCCCTTGCAAAAATTCAGAAACTTTAGAATTTTTGTAACTTAGCACCTCAAAATCGCCTAGCCGTACCGGACTATTTGTCGTCGCCAAAAGCTTTGTTAGGAAAATATTAGATGCTTCAAAAAAGTTACAAAATACCAAATGATTGCTAGCTTGACGTAGGAGCAGCGTTTTGGCAAGTTCCTAAACGCGCCTCGTGTGGTTGTTCACATGATACAATCGTTGGAAAGTGTGCTTGGATTTGGGCTGGGTTCTATCACTGGAGTTACAAATTCTTTAATATTAATTCTGTCTCAGATATGTGTGTTTTCAGATACGGAATAGTTTTATCTCTTATGTTGACGATGTCATTAGCAGTAGATGCGAGATTGTTGAAACCAGGGGAGACAGGACAGAAAAGATTATTTATGTAGTGCTTCTTCATACTTTACTGATGAAATTATGGTATACAGAATTTAATGGGTAAAGTAGACAAACAGGAAAAATTTTACCAACATTATTTAAACTGATGTAAAAGAGATGTTTCAAAAATGTATTGAGATCCAGCCAGGTCTGTGTACACTACTGGAAAATACGTTAAAATATGCAGAACAGTGTTCACTTATTCATTTTCTATTTATTTGCTTTGTATCGTGGTAAAAAACAAGCTTTTTTCTAAAGAAAAAACATCATAACGCTTATGTCACTGTGGTGACGTTTAGTTGATTTCTATGTCGCCCGCCATATTGCCATAGTGAATAACGGTGAAATCGGCAAGAAATTTAAACTTTTGTACAAACAAACTATGCACGAAAACAAATTATTCGTATTTTTCGAGGATGCAGGATTTTTTCCTGATTTTTTGAAATACTGTACATATACCTCGCCGGATATGAAACATCTCTTTTAAGTATTGAATTGGTAATATTAATGGTTTGTCTTAGGTTTATTATTGTGTATTCTTAGACATTAGTATGTGACTAACTAAATTTAATGTCGATAGCTAGTTAAAGAAAC
This sequence comes from Nymphula nitidulata, assembly GCA_947347705.1. NCBI lineage: Eukaryota > Metazoa > Arthropoda > Insecta > Lepidoptera > Crambidae > Nymphula > Nymphula nitidulata. The sequence continues at coordinate 6,928,178 of OX374645.1, read as the reverse complement.
CATATCTCTTTGTGTAGGTAATGTAAGAGACTGCAGCAGATTGACTAAAACAACAATTGATATTTGCTCAATGAAATAATTATCACATTTGACCCATTGATGGGAAAAAGGTGACAAACAAGCTTGACAAAAAGTCCATAGAGACGATTTCTAGTAAACTTTGTTTCAGCCTTCATAAAGGAAAAAGACAATAATAACGCACGTGCACATAACGTAACGGGCAAATTCAAATTTTTACAATACAAATTTATTTGTTCTAAAACTCAAATTTTTGAAAGGAAATTGAAAATCGCCTCTCTAATGCTACGGCTCCACTTCCGTGAATGGCAATAATATGGCCATAATTGAAACCACAACTAGCTGTAGCCACGAGACATGTCCATAATTTTAGAATGCCAATCAATGGTATTATACATATTTTATGGCTGTAAGCAATAGCTCTTGTGGCAGTCTTTTCGCATATCAAAGAAAATTACCGCGGTTAGTATAGCGTGTGTGGCCACACTACCGTTTGTCCAGTGTGCAACAGGATTTCATCGGAATCGCACGTGTCGACCGACATGGATTGGCTGAATGAAAGAATTATTATTCTAATGTAAACCGTGTCTATGGGATACCAGTCTGAAGAATCATAGGAATCGTCCACCGTCTTCCTTCAAAATGTTGGTTATGTTTATTGAAATGTAAAACATTCATTCCGCCGTAGCATCAACGTCCATCTTGAAAAATTATGTTTTTACCGCATTGTTCATTGGCATATCTAGGTAAACTGAGTGAAGCCACACTACTTGAGGCGGTAAATAAATGCCACAAATATGGCGGTAACAGGCGGTAGACAGTAACGGTAGTGTACCCGTAGCATAATAAAATCTATTTGGGTTTTGAATAAAGCCAGTTTTCTAATAAAACGAAAAAACGGAACGAGAAGGATTGTCATTGGTTTTTTTTTTGTATCTCTAAAATGGTTTCAACTCTTGTTTTAGCTTTTGTAAACGAGGACTAATCAAAGTCAACTTTAACATATTTGGGAACGAGACCAACAGTAGCAGAAATAAATTGGATTAAATCTTAATAATTAATGTTGAATATTCGCGGAGTAACTTCTGAAATTCCTTTCGTCCGTTCAAGAGTAGCCTTAATTTTATCCCATTAGTGCTAGAATGGAGACAATCGGGTTAGCATGCTCTTTATATAATCAAACCGTTTAACGATGGAGTATCGACGTCCTGATTGCTTGCTAGAGAATTGACAATAATGTTAAACTAATACTTGCTTTGTTGCCATGGTTTGAAATGAGAAATAATTTGTTGAATATTTGGGAAAATCACAGGCACAAAACACTTATATAAATGCCACCATAATAATGTATAGTCTATAAATCTCAATTGCATTCAATTGCCATATTGAATACAAGCTGCAGTTCTATTTATTTATTTGAACACCAACACTGCATGTAAGAAATAAATAATTAATAAGTAGTAGATTAAATCCGGCCCTGCCTGATCAACTGACGGTCGCCGCGGGACATCGCTTTGCGCGTACGCAAAGTCATAACAGGCTACTTACGAAATAACAGATATGTATCCTAGGGCTTTATTTATTTATTATTTTAGTATTGATGTAAAAATAAGTGTGCAATGGGTTTGCCAAAGGTTGTTCGTTTTTTTCATAAGTTTCATCGTGCAACGTGATATGAGCAGTTTGTTACAATTTTATTGGTGCTTTGTCAGTTGTCGGATCTGCAAAACTACATATTGATATCGATTCTGTTAGCATTCTGTTAAATTAAAATAACTGCCTCTCTTTTATTCTTTTGTATTATGAAATGGATAAAATGCGTTTCGTTTCAAATTTCACGTCACTCGTCATTTTCATGTTGAATTAGAAATAGAGAAGCATTACAAAACAGCGGGCTTTTTCGACTTATTGAGACAGCTCAAGTGGTAATCACTGAAATAATTGCATAATGTCTGCTATTTGTGCTTGTCAAAGCCAAATATTACAATGATAAAATAAAGGGGCAGTGGATCTGCAAATGACTTAGAGATTATCACTTAGCTGCAAAAATAAGCTAGCTAGTAAAGTCGCAAGTCTGTACCAAAGTGACTCTGATTTGTTTTTGTAAAAAATGTAACCTAATTAAGGAGATGATTTTGTACAAATTGAGAAATACAAACTGCTGGCGGTTAAAGAATTTGTTGTTTCATTTTTATTTCATAAGCTTGGAAGTGGCTGGAAAGACAGTCGTGTAAATGTCGCTGAACTACTCGACACCGCTCCGGCACAGTATGTAGATATGGTCATATTATTACTTATACGTTGCCGTTGGCTGTTGTCATTGAAAACTGTACAGATCAGTGCTTTTTATGCTTATATTCAAACGATCATTGGATAGCTAAGGTAATATAATGAGTCAAAGTAGAAAATAAATCATTTTTAATAATTAAATGTTGATTAATTATTAATTACCTAATATAAAGTATAATAAATTACATAACAGTTCATATTAGAATAATTAATTTATATATATAAACTTACTGCTATCATATGTAGGAATGAAACAGAAAACTACCTACCATTATAAATGTTGATTTATAAATTAAATGTAAATTAAGAAATGCCTTTATTAATGTCCATATGATTTATCTCCATATGATTTTTATAAGTATCTAGCTTGAGTATAGTAATACTGAGATAAAAATCCTCCTCTAATATTTATAAATTGCTGTGCCCTACATAGTCCACAATGATCTGCTAGCTTTAAGCCTAATACTTTCCATCTCATGTAATACTAAGGTAATTGCAATAAAGAAAAAACAAATAAAAATGGCTGTGCCAGAGCGGTGTCGTGTAGGTGAGCTACAGTGAGCTATGATGACAAGTCCTATTATTGGTCTCTTGTAATGAGAGGTCTTATCGAGTCCCGCCTGGAGCATATATTTTTTCAACGTTTTTTTTTAATGTGTAATTCTTACCAGACCAGCCTTTTTTTATACAACAGGGATGGCATTCAAGCGTACGGCCCGCCTGCTGGTAACCAGTTACCGTATCCTATAGACGCTTGTAGCACCTTGAAACTACACACAAGTGGTTGCCGTAGCATTCATTATACAGGGTGTCCAATAAATAGTACGACATACTGCAGGGGGCGATAGCTGGGATCAATACCTACCAAAATAACTCAATATATCAGCGATATATTACGGGTTTAAAGTTATAGAAAATTTTCCAAAATATCGAAAAATCTCATTACCTTAAAACTGATTTTTTAGTAAATCTCAATGAAAAATTCCTTTTCCAGTGTTTTTTTTACATTAAATTATAAATAAAAAAAACTGGTATTTTTAACCACCGACAAAAAGAGGAATGAGCTTGACTTTTGAATGTAGCTTTGTCTGTCTGTGTCATCGTAGCTCGTAAACAAATGGACCGATTTTGATTCGGCTTTTTTGTTTAAAAGCTAACGTGATCGAGAAGGTTCTTAGCTATAATTTATGAAGATCAGTTCAGGCGTTTGATATGACTATCATCTCGTTTCCTACTTGACTAAAGGGTGTTACTAACTTTCACAGATCCGATTGATTTGGTTTGGGTACTGTTTTTCGGTGGTATTTCCATTCCAAGGCATGCTAGCCTTGAGTGGATCCTGTATCATCATTCATCAAATAGTCTGCGGGGGCTTCATCCTTCAGAAACTCACAGTACTTAGATAGCGTGCTTGGGCTCATAAGAATAGTCTCAACTCCTTAAGATGACCGGCTGGCTTAGTGGTCTGTATGCAGGCTAATCGGTCAGGGTCGCGGGTTCGAATTCCGGTAGGAGCATATTATTATGTTTGTATGTTGGGTACGAGCATTTGTTCACGAGTCATGGTTTATATGTTTATTTTACACATTTCTAATATCTTTATACATATTATTAGCAATAATTTCTCCGCTATCTAGTATCCATATCACAAGCTCATATTGATGCTTACTTAGGGCCAGATAATAGGTATGAGTTTAAGATTATTATTATTATAATGAAATGGTGTTAGATGATTAATCACGCCGGAGGTTACTATTATTTTGAAGTTTTTAATAATTAAAAATCATTTCAATACTGATTTATTTCCATTAGCGTCCTGCTTGGAATTTTACCAGCAGCTTAATGATTCCATCAAAGAGAATTTTTCCGTTTGCCTACTTGATTTGTCCAACCTACTCAAGCGAGATGAACTTATCTTGTTATATTTAGCCATCCCTCTCACGGAAGGTCAGCTGAACCTACAGGAATTAATAATAAGTGGAACTAATCAGCAGAGAAGGTCGCTTCACATGCATCGTTAATTTCTCTTCATAGTTCACTGCTTCTAAACTTGAGTTGTTTAGTAACCGGAATATTATAGGCACAGCCACTTATTATTTTATGATATACCTACTAGCTTTTGCTCGCGGCTCTGCCCGCATGGACGTCGGTTATCGCTCCAATAAGTGAGTAGTGCCCAAGGTGCTACGAGTATCTATAGGCTACGGTGATAATGCGTGAGTAGTTTCCAAAGTGCTACGAGCGTCTTTGGCCTATGGTGACAACGCGTGAGTAGTGTCCAAGGTGCAACGAGCGTCTATAGGCTACGGTGACAACGCGTGAGTATTGTCCTAGGTGCCACGAGCGTCTATAGGCTACGGTGACAACGCGTGAGTATTGTTCTAGGTGCTACGAGCGTCTTTAGGCTACGGTGACAACGCGTGAGTAGTGTCCTAGGTGCTACGAGCGTCTTTAGGCTACGGTGACAACGCGTGAGTATTGTCCTAGGTGCTACGAGCGTCTTTAGGCTACGGTGACAACGCGTGAGTAGTGTCCAAGGTGCTACGAGCGTCTATAGGCTACGGTAACCGCTTACCATCAAGAGGCCGCCGGTCGTAAGCTTGTTTATCCACCCTTTTTTTTCTATTTTTTAAGGACTTTTGTCTATAAGAGACATGACAGTCCTTTATCCACCCTTGTACCTATTACGTTTAAAAACATAGACTTCTGATCGCAAAATATCACGACGATAAATACTGCTGCAACCCTGCAAGGTTTCTTTTTCGTTTATTTGTCGAACCTACTTCAAATCGTTTCCTCCTTCCCATAACATGGGTTTCTTCAAAAGAGGCGTGAGAGCCACCTTATTGTTGGGCAAAGTGGAGGCGAGTCATGCTGCACTGTCTCTTCTTATGGACTTATCTTTCCGCTTTTCATCAGACGGTGTTAAGTCGTTTGCACAGAACACTTTTACTCCAAGTTGTTTGTCGCGACGATATCGTTTAGTCAACGGCTACGCTTAAAATTCGTCTTTGTGATGTCTATGCAAGCTCTCTTTATTAAAATTTTATCGAAACTGCGAACATGCTAAATACAATACATGTTCGCAGTTTCGACAAAATTTCAAGATGGCGGTTATATCCAATGATTTTTGATAGTTCAAAGCGATTAATGGCTTTATCATATCGCGTTTCGGTGGTCATTCTAGGCGGGCAAGAGGAAGAAAAAAAAATATCTTAGATATTTCCACACACTTCTTTGACTGAACTTGCTTGGCATTTCTCTGGGTGTTGTTTAATGAGAATCTAGTATAAATGAATCAGCACTAAGAACCCGCTGGCGCGATATTTTAATTATGCGACTTTTATAAATATGGGGTATTGCAAAATGATCTTACGCTTTCTTGCACGCCCACCGACGGTATATAAAGTTGTTGTGTATCGTGAAATTGGTTTGACCTTGAGACCGCCCTTACTGCGTTCGTAATAGAGGCGGCTTTCGTAGTGTCACTGCTACACTCGACGTGCTGTCGTCTGTACGTACACGGCCTAATATTCTATGCAACAAACGTAATGACCTTTACAATGGGCTAACGGTTTCTATTGTGTTACATTTAAATTCATTTTAGTTTGTCCTTTAGTCAAAGAATCTTGGCGATGCTCAGTTATCATGTAAAGTAATTCCTTCGCCTTTAAATTTATAACTAAAACAGTTGCGGTATAACTTTTTGGAAAAATAACATCCTACCTATAAAACGAAATAAATTGTCAAAATTACTTTTGTGTAGTTTTTGTGTGGTAAAGTGAATTTGTTACTGCAAGCATTTCAAAAATGTGGATTTCCTTGTCTTGTATAATGATGTGAGTAAAAAAGTTTTTTATTTACCTATAAATAATAATAAAAAGCTGAAGAGTTTTTTTCTTTGTTTGTTTGGTTGAACGCGATAATCTCAAAATCTACTGATTTAAATGAAAACATTCTTTTAGTGTTGAATAGTCCATTTATATAATAAATAATAATAATAATATTTATACACTCACACCTATTATCTAGCCCAAAGTAAGCATCATTAAGAGCTTGTGTTATGGATACTAGATAACGGAGAAATAATGATAATAATATGTATATAAATATTAGAAATATACTAAATAAACATATAAACATCCATGACTCTTAAACAAATGCTCGTACTCATCATACAAACATTTGTTGCTACCAGGATTTGAACCCGGGACCTCTTCACCGAGTAGCCTGGGGTACAGACCACTCGGCCAGCCGGTCGTCATTTATCGAGGAATTATGTAGACTATATTATTATAACATTACAACCCGATTAATAGGAGCTGAGCATCAATGGAAAATGTTGCAAAAACGGGAAAAATATTCCTTTTCAGAGCTTTCGTTGCGTGCGCTGCGTAAACGGGTAAAGTTAGGCAAAAATCATGTACCTACTTATTCCGGAATTGTTCTCCTATATTAAAAGTTCTAAAAAAAGTCCGCGACATGTCTTTTTTTTTTGAAATTGACTCATAATAACCATTTTTTAGGCGCGGGCGGGGCGATCAATGCATTAATTGCGGAGGTGTTTTTATAAACATTAAATAAATCCTTAACCAAATAAATGCTCAAGTAAAATAATGTAACCTTCGTAAACATGCTGTTATTTTCCGACATCCACGCGAACGAAGATGCGGGCATAGCTAGTATTTAGGTAGGTATGAACACTAGACAGCACATCAAGCATAATATCTTGACCTTGAGATCGCTCTTACTCCATTCGTAATAGAGGCTTTCTTAGTGCAACTGCTACACTTAATGTGCTGTCGTATGTACATGGATTTGACAACAATACGGATTTGGAAAACACCGCTCGATTTTTTAGAGGATAATTCTAATACGTCCTTCTTTCACAAGAGACGCTAAGAGTCCACAGTCAAAATGTCGCCGTTCCTTTCCCTACCCTCTCTTCAGGGCACTACTGCTTCGACACAGGGATCCATCAACTTGCTCGGTATGGAGATATGCTGCGATCTGAATTAAAGAAATTGTATCGAAACCGTGATGAAAACAGCCTCACGGAAGCTCGGTGTCCAGAACAAGGTGCGTCGATTTTTCATGCCTAACCAATTATGCTTGCTGTACAAAACTCAGGAACGGTGCATTGAATATATTGCTCGCACCTATCGGCTTTATCATGGAGAGTGTTCTGAGGGGCTTTTCGACCTTATCCCAACTTCCCCCTTCCTACTCAGGAGCACGCGTGCCGGTGTTCGGACTCATCAATTTACTGTCTCCACCTCAACTTCACGCATAAAGAAGTTGAGTAACTAGTTTCTTTGTCGGACTTCTAAAACTTGCAATTCTTTGCCAGCACATGTGTTCCCTTCTTCCTATAACATGGGTTCCTTCAAAAGAGGTGTGAATAGACACCTTATGGGTCGCCAAGGTGGATGCGGCTAGAACAGTGTGTTACAAGCTGCACTAGCTGTCTCCGCATATGGACTCTTCTTACCGCTTCACATCAGGTGGTGTGACGTCATTTGCCGAGCTTCGTAAAAAAAATCTTGAGGAGATTAATATCGTTTCTATTGTTTCAGATTAATTGTTAATGCGAGTTTTGGTAAAAGTTTGACGTCGGAAGCAATAAGTGAAGGTAAGAGCAAAATTTACAAATACCTACCTAATTTTAGTTTAAGGCTATGTACCTGCTGATGTCGTCGTCAGAAGCCAGCAAAGAGGTGCGTCCGTGTGGGGCTTAGTGGCTGAGACACGTGGGGCTCTCAGCTACTAAGCCCCTACTGGGAAAGAGATGGTGTGTGGACACCCCCTTCTTTTTCCCCGGGAGTTGAGAAATAGGTTGGTACAGCTTCGCCTTTACCTGAAAAATCAAAAAGTAACGCCTATGGTCTAGTGGTTGAGACCACCTGCCACAGATCTAGAGGTCCGGGGTTAGATTCCCGTGGGGGCAGCTGTTCCACTGCTGGGCACAGGCCTTCCTAGATGGAAGAAATACCTACATGAGAAGTTTGGGCCATAACACCACCACGCTGGCCCAATGCGGGTTGGTGGCACGGACCACGGAGGAGCGGGGGAGATAGCAAACTTTGATTGACCCTTCCCAGGGTCGACCATGGCGAAAGTTGCTTTGTTTTTCGTATCGAAACCAGAGCGCTCAAACCAATACGCCAAAGAGTTCCTCGTGGTCATAAAGAAGTAACTGAACCTACTACTTACTCAAACAGTCACGCAAAAGCTCTTCGATTTAGATGACCTGCCGAGGCGTCCAATTGAATGGCTAATTTAACCAGACGCCTGACATGACGTTCAGCCATCTGGTTAAACGTTGCGCTCAATGACTTGGCTAGTTGTCGTTCAGCCGTTTGATTGGATGCCGGAGTTTAATCATCGGCATAGGCGTCCAATTAGTAAGTGGCTAATTTAACCAGACGACTGCGACAGATATACGAGTAATACTTTTACTTCATGTGTTTTCTAGCTATGAAGTATATACAGAATTGTGACGACAATACGACAATAAATTAAAACATGGGCTATATTAATTCACAGAAATGTTTACATTTCTCAACTTTCAAATACATCTTATTCATTTGATAATTTCATGACATTTCTATGAAATAATTTAAAATAACATTGGCTGCATTATTTCATGGAAATGTCAAACAAAACAATACACACACACATCAAAACTAAACATGTTATTATCATTATTTCTCCGTTATCTACTATCCATAACACAAGCTCTTAATGATGCTTACTTTGGGCCAGATAATAGGTGTGGGTGTATGAATATTATTTATTTTATTATTATTTTTGATTCCAGGCTCTACAATGTCGCTACAGCGCTTGACAGCGCTTCGAGCGCTCATGGCGAGCCAGCCGACCGCTTTGAGCGCTTATATTGTGCCAACAGCTGATGCTCACAATGTACGTATGAATGAACATGTTTTTCACCGCCTTTTTCAACTTACTTATTTACTTGTAACAATTGCAAATAAAGAAAGAAAACGATGAAAAAATATATGCTCCAGGCGGGTATCGGACCTTCCTCTCCTGGTTTACTTTTACAAGCATTTTCGAACTTCCAGTTAAGGTGAGAAAATTACCCTTAACTGGAAGTTGAAAAAAATATTCTTTCTGATCACTAGAGGTGTTAACTTCAGTGGTGAGATAAACGTTGCTATAAAAACATTACAGAAGGAAAAAAGCGGTGAAGAAATTAGCAGGTTATACCTAGTGCTCCGGTGGCGTAGTGGTAATCGCCTCTAGCCGGACATAAGGAGTTTTCTTTCTTTATTTGTAATTGTTACAATTATACCCTACATACGGGCCTACCACCTGGTAAAAAAATTTGGCGAAAGTTGCTTTGTTTTCGCTCGAACCCTACACCATGGAGCTCGTCACCTTCTCGATATTAAAGATCGTACTTTTTACTTTCCAGTCAGAATACATAGCGCCGGTAGACGCCCGCCGGGAATGGCTTACAGGATTCACAGGGTCAGCTGGCACAGCGGTGGTGACGTCTTCGCAGGCTCTCGTCTGGACGGACGGGCGGTACTACACTCAGTTTTTGAAGGAGACTGACCCTAGTGTGTGGACGCTTATGAAGCAGTGTAAGTGCTGTGGTGATAGGGAATATGCCGGATAAGCATATATTTTTATTGTTCTTAACGAGGTTATTGAAGTTGAAAGTCTTCGACCAGTGTGTGTTGCCAGTGGTGACATATACGGCTGTAAAACGTGGTCGCTCACTAAGGGCCTTCTGCGCAAGTTCGCAGTCGCATAACGAGCTATGGAACGAGCTATGTTAGGTGTTTTTCTGTGAGATAGAATCAGAAATGAGGACATCTGGAAGAGAACCAAAGTCACTGACATAGCTAGCAGGATTAGTAAGTTGAAGTGGCAGTGGGCAGGGCACATAGCACGCAGAGCAGACGGCCGGTGGGGCGTTAAAGTTCTAGAATGGCGACCACGTACTGGAAAGCGGAAAGTAGGACGGCCTCCCACTAGATGGACGGACGACCTGGTCAGGGTCGCCTGGAGCCGTTGGATGCAGGCTGCGCAGAACCGTTCCATTTGAAAATCGATGGTGGAGGCCTTTGTTCAGCAGTGGACATAGGCTGCTATAATGATGATGATGATAACGAGGTAGGTCTTAGCCAAGAGAGAAGAACTCTTAGTAAGTGATAATAAGGCCTAAGATGGCAGCGAGCTACACCCAGATTCCTCAACCATAGAGGAACTGGCCATCTTACCTCCAACTGCCGGAACACAGCAACGCTGATAACCAAATTGTCATGGCGGCAGACTTAGGTAACATGGTGGTAGCTAGCCAGGCGGAGTTTGACAAGTTTCTGCCGCCACGGGAATCGAACCACGGACCTCAGATCTGAAGTAGGTGTCTTTCTTTCTTTCTTTCTATAATCAAACTTAGGCAATATCCCTATTCTACAGACACGACCTGTTTGTATGGAACAGCTATTTTTCTCGCGATTAAGTCGTTAATACTAAGTAGTAAAGTATGATCACGAGGACGACATCTGTCTTCGATTCCGAGGAGGTTCCCCTTAAAAACTGGTCTTTTAGCAAAATCTATATCAACTTTATATTTCGTTTTCTTCGATGTAGCACTGCCAGAGACACTGACCATGGAGAAATGGTTGTCAAACAATTTGCCCGAGGGCGCTGCTGTCGGCGCGGATCCGTTTACCATGACGCGTGATGAGTGGACGCCTTTGCAGGTAAGAGGACCTTTATATTAGGAGCAGAACTCTTGTATAAAATTAGTTCATAGTGGACTTTTTTCCTACTTGGATGTAGACCCGCCCCCATATTCAGAAACAGTCAAATAACGGATTCGATTCACAGTCAGTCACATACCGTCTCGCTTTGACGTACCGTGATAATAAGTGACAGGCATAAGTTTCCGAAAGTCGAGTCTTTTACCGACAGTTGTGAATAAGAGGTTGGCTTGAGTAATACCCTACAGAATATCGCAGTTAAATAGCACTACTTTGTAATGGGCTGTTCCTCCTGTTCCTGTGGCAAGTGAAAACGCCTAAGCTGCTACGAGTGTCTATAGGCTACGGTAACAATGCGTGAGTAGTGCTCAAGATGCTACGAGCGTCTATAGGCTACGGTGACAACGCGTGAGTAGTGTCCAAGGTGCTACGAGCGTCTATAGGCTACGGTGACAATGCGTTAGTAGTGTCCAAGATGCTACGAGCATCTATAGGCTACGGTGACAACGCGTGAGTAGTGTCCACAGACGATATAGTGATGCTACGCATCAGACAAACATCTCGCATACAGATAATTGTACCACAAAATAAAGCTGTCAATACTGAAATGATACATGACAGCTTCTTTTTTTTTTAATGTGAAACTAATGAAGCATTAGTCACTTTTATATACAGCCATAATATTTTTTGCAGCGCAGTTTGTATCATAGGAAACCATTTATTTATGTAGCTAAATTTAATAAATGAAACAATTTATTTATTTATTCAATGATTTATTTTTTAATATCTTTTATTTTTTAACAAAGCCTTAGCCTTAAGTGTAGGCAAACTTTCATCATCTAGTCTAGAAATATCAGTTCCCATAACAATTTTATTTATTGTATTGCACCAATTAAAGACTTACAACATTAAAGAAATGTTAAGAAAACAATGCTTGCATTGTTTTCTTAACATTTCTTTCACACTTTTAACTTTAACACTTTCTACACTTTTAACACTTTCTTTATGGGCTTCACATTTTAAGAAACTAAATGAGTATTTGGATAAAATAATATCTTTTAGGTTTTTTATAACATTCTTTTGATGTCTACTTTCCTCCAAATACTCATTTGTCTCTTTTACAATTCTTCCAAAATAACTAGAAAAATAGAAAAATTTCACGTCCTGAGGCTGGCCAAGTCCTGGGTGGCTAAGTGGTTAGAGCAGTCACTCGGATTGCGAAAGATCGCGGGTTCGTTTCCCGCCTCAGGACGTGAAATTTTTCAAGTTTTATATTATTTTAATTACTAAGTAATTTTTTAAACATTTCTAATAATGTTAAAATAAAAAATTAAGAATAAATAATTATATTTCAATTTACCAATAATTATATCTCAAATGTATAACATGTAACTGACAAATTGAGCAATAAAAGAATTTTTAATTTAATTTAATTACAAACTTTGAACAGAAACATATTGGAATTGTTATATTGAAAATGTTGTTTCACATAATATTTAATTTCAAACCTGGGTTTGATTCTACAGGTCCTTGTTCCTGTACATTTATTGCTGACATTAATGTATTCACAGGTATCTCCCGTAGTGCTGCAGAATCAGACTTGCAATAATTATGGTCTACAAGTCTTTGCCGGAAATAGTTGTGCTTTTGATAAGCATTCTCTGTAACAGTTTAAAATTAGTCTAAGCTGTATATTTTAGCTACTCCACGAAATATATTTATAGGTAATTATTTTATTTTTATGCAGACACAGATCTGTCTGGATAGGTAACAGATAACCATCAAGTGTTTTAATGTCATTGTTTGCTAGGTAAAAAGTGTTCCATTATCGATATAAATGATTAAACTGATTAATTATTTAATTTTTAGTTCCGTATAATGTTTATGTAAAGTTATATCAAATTGCAAATCTATCTTTATATATAGTTTCTTACCGGTAACCTCTAACTGCATGGACGGTATGCCAGTGTAAATCTGTTCATTTGTAAACTAAGTTGGATATGCAGTAGCCAGTAAGCGATTCTTTGGCGTGATCAACCGTTTCTCAAAGTGCTTATGGCAAACGAAGTGATTCTTGAGTTCATTTAAACTCTAACGTTGAATTGTATCACTCCCTCACTGTAACCACTTCTTGATTCTTTTCTCACTTGTTACCAAGAAACCGTGAAGATAAACGTCCTGTCGTATACTATTACAACCATTAACAGAGCAGAAATAATACATTTTGCACAATGTAAATACCGCAGATATTACAGATAATTGTGGAGATATGGTCGGAAATTAATTTATAAAGCATACTCAAACACAAAAACTGTAATGGCGTCTCCCGTCAATCTGTCACTGGTTGACGGAGGTGGGGCGGGAGGAGGGCGGGGGGTGTTATCTGTCATTTAATGATGTAGGGCCTCTTTCCATAGAGAACAAATACGTTGTATGGGAGATTACCGCCCGTGGTAGTGTCCAAGGTGCTACGAGCGTCTATAGGCTACGGTGACAACGCGTGAGTAGTGTCCAAGGTGCTACGAGCGTCTATAGGCTACGGTGACAACGCGTTAGTAGTGTCCAAGATGCTACGAGCGTCTATAGGCTACGGTGACAACGCGTTTGTAGTGTCCAAGATGCTACGAGCATCTATAGGCTACGGTGACAACGCGTGAGTAGTGTCCAAGGTGCTACGAGCGTCTATAGGCTACGGTGAAAACGCGTGAGTAGTGTCCAATATGCTACGAGTGTCTATAGGCTACGGTGACAACGCGTGAGTAGTGTCCAAGGTGCTACGAGCGTCTATAGGCGGTGACAACGCGTGAGTAGTGTCCAAGGTGCTACGAGCGTCTATAGGCTACGGTGACTACGCGTGAGTAGTGTCCAAGGTGCTACGAGCGTCTATAGGTTACGGTGACAACGCGTGAGTAGCGCCCAAAGTGCTACGAGCGTCTATAGGCTACGGTGACAAAGCGTGAGTAGCGCCCAAAGTGCTACGAGCGTCTATAGGCTACGGTGACAAAGCGTGAGTAGCGCCCAAAGTGCTACGAGCGTCTATAGGCTACGGTGACAAAGCGTGAGTAGCGCCCAAAGTGCTACGAGCGTCTATAGGCTACGGTGACAACGCGTGAGTAGCGCGCAAAGTGCTACGAGCGTCTATAGGCTACGGTGACTACGCGTGAGTAGTGTTCAAAGTGCTACGAGCGTCTATAGGCTACGGTGACAAAGCGTGAGTAGCGCCCAAAGTGCTACGAGCGTCTATAGGCTACGGTGACAACGCGTGAGTAGCGCGCAAAGTGTTACGAGCGTCTATAGGCTACGGTGACTACGCGTGATTAGTGTTCAAAGTGGTACGAGCATCTATAGGCTACGGTGACTACGCGTGAGTAGTGTTCAAAGTGCTACGAGCGTCTATAGGCTACGGTGACAAAGCGTGAGTAGCGCCCAAAGTGCTACGAGCATCTATAGGCTACGGTGACTACGCGTCAGTAGTGTTCAAAGTGCTACGAGTCTATAAGTTACCGTAACCTCTTACCATCAGGTACCCTTGCGCTTGTTTGCGATCCATGTCGTATAAAAAACCTTTTGTTACTCCAGTCTGCCCTCACCAAGGCGAAGATGCAGCTTGTAGCAGTGTCCACAAACCTGGTGGATGAAGTAAGAGTCCAGCTGAGCGATCCCCCGCCCGCGAGGCCCCACAACGCTATAGTGCCTTTGGCTTTGAAATACACCGGTGAGCGGGAACTTCTTTACTGTATACCTACCATAGTATACCTAGCTATACATCACTTCAATACAAAAATTGAAATAATTTCGTTAGTTCCTATTAGGATTATTATTATTAGTCATTTTAGACGCTGCGAGAAGAAACATACTTCACAAACGCGTGCCGAGAGTCGAGAATCCCGCGTACACCGCCTGAGTACGTCAGCCTATACTGTGAGCAGCAACAAAAAACTCAGTGATATTCAAATCAAATTACGTCATTTACAGTGTTCATACAAATCGTTATCATCACTAATATACAGCAGGCCTTCCTGTAAGACAGGAACACATAGAAGTATGCCTGGGGGGTGGGTTTAAGCGGTTGCAGTAACAACCGGGACCAACGGCTTAACGTGCATCACGAAGCACGGAGTGAGAGATTACAAAGTGTGATTGACCCATCCCGGGACCGACCATGGTGCAAGTTGCTTTGTTTTCGTAATCGAAACCAAAGCGCTCAAACCACTACGCCACCGAGCTTCTCCTTTATCCGTATAATATTTGGTTTTCAGGTAGACCTGCAGGGGAGAAGATAAAAGAATTAAGAGAGAAAATGGCGGAGAAGAAGGCAGCGGCGTTGGTTATTACCGCTTTAGATGACATTGCTTGTAAGTATTCATTCATGGTTGTATAGAAAATACAAAATTGAAAATGCCGCCTAAATCCCTATATCCAGCGTCAGAAAACTACCAATTAGACAACAATACAAAAATAACCTATGTCTATACAAATGCAAAAGTGCAGTTAGTATGTAAAAAAGTGTCCTTCAAATGGCTCCATGTATTTATAATAAAATTCCTAATAAAATAAAAGAACTTAATGTAAATCATTTCAAATCTAGATTGAAATCTTTCGTAATAGAAAAATGCTATTATTCTGTAAATGAATTTTTGAATGACAAATTATAATTGATAATCAATGGAATACTATTAACTTATTTATTTAATATTAATCATTTTAAATGAAATGTTTGACATTACCTTAAATTTTATCGCTATTTTTTTTGACATACCTACTGTAATTTTGGGACATTTAAATATTTATTATTGTGATTTATTGTAAATTCAATTGAATAATTTCTAACATGCGAATGTTTTGTTTTGCTTGACATTATAACTGTAGATTTTAAAATGATTTAAATGTATTTGTATGCCTATTTGGTGGAACATAATGAACATATTTACTATATTTGTAACATCTTTTGTACCTACTTATGTTTAAACAAATAAATTTTGATTGATTGATTGATTAAAACTGTTTATGGTTTCTTTATATGCTGTCTAAGCGAGTTGTCACAAAAATATATGGAGACCCGGCCAGGTCTATGTACACTATACTAAAAAATAGGTAAAAATATGCTGAACAGTGTTCAATTGTCCATTTTCTATTCATTGGCTTAGTTAAATGGTACAAAACAAGTTTTTACAGAAAAAAACTGTAACATAGACAAATATTCATCATGGCGCCTATGTACTTTGATGACGTTTACTTCTTGACTTCTATGTCGCCCGCCATATTGCCATATTGAATAGTAGTGAAATCGACGAATAATTTTGAATATCGTCATGTGAACGATAACGAATTATTAGTATTGTTCCCGGATTCAGAAGATTTTTCCAATTTTTTTGAGATAGGGCCGGATATGAAAAATAAACAATCGATCTTTATGTTATTTGACTGGTCTAATTGTTGCTATCTTCTTCTTGTACATGTAGAGAGAAAAAGATAAATAGGTACTGTTACTTAACTTTAGGTTGAGAGTGTGTCTTCAGAATTAGAAGCCCACTGCTAAATTAGTTCGAAATTAATAGAATATCCCGCGATATCATATTTTTTTAGTTTTGGTCAAAAATTATGACTTGTATTTAACTGATCGCCATACAAACCTCACCTAACCAACCTTATATATATAATTGATCATCAATATACCGAAAAAATTAACAATTTGTAGACCAATTATTATTTTTAACCACGTTAATATTTTTCTGTAGACCTTTTATGTTGTATGTTTTCTGTAGTAAATTTTTCCCAAAAAATATTAAAAGATATTGATTTAGGTTGATCATCGCTGAGCACGGACGACTCAGTTGCCCGCGGGCTTATTTTGTCTGGAGTTTGTTTTTTCTGTTTATTACGCTTCCACGCCTACTTGGAATGAACATACAATACCTTTGTAGCGATAAACGATATCACGCGGGAACTGCGGGAAAAAGCTGGTTATTTTATAACATTGCGTTATTTTTTGAAACGCAATGCAATAATATAGAAATTAGAAAATACTTTAGACATGTCTGTATGGCCTTGAGTTTCCTTTTGCCTTTGAGTTTCCCTAAAAAATGAACATATAGTATTCGTTCTCAGACGCCCTCAACCTTCGAGGCAGCGATATAGAATACAACCCAGTCTTCTTCTCTTACTTGGTGATCACCCCTTCATCTGTGGTGGTCTTCTGGGGTGATGGAAGCTTACCGCATGAGGTGATGAGCCAACTCACTGCGGAGGGGGTGGCGGGGGTGGAAGGAAAACCTTACAATGATATTGTGGGATACTTACAACAGTTCGCGGTAAGTAATTTAATTATCATCATTATTAAAGACCTATACAGGGTACCACATTTAGATCGGTCAGTATGGGACAGTCTGAAACTTTATGACAAACGAAAATCTCTTCTTAGAAACCATATCATTGATTTTAGTAATAAGAAAAACTGCATTGATTCATCTAAAAAAACGTGCACTCAGCTCGGGAATAGAACCCGGACGTTTTGAAAAATAAAACTAACACTATTTCTATTATATGTATTGTGTAGGTCTTAAGCATTAAACGTTACTATGAAACATGATGTCTAAAATGAATAAAATGCATTGTTTTCATATCCTTTAATACATTTTAGTAAGTGTTCGAAATCACCATGGGAGAAACACATGAGGAGCTTGGGCCATAACACCACCACGCTGGCCCAATGCGGGTTGGTGGGTTAAAGCGGTTTTTTTTTTTTTTTTTTATACAACTAGATGACAAACAAGCTGACGGCCCACCTGGTGGTAAGCGGTTACCGCCGCCTATAGACACCTGCAATAACAAGGAAAAGCACTTGATATTGCAGGTGCGTTGTCATCCTGAGGCCTATGATGAAATGCCGTCCATGCCCAGTAATTACACTGGCTACCTTTCCCTTCAATCCGAAACACAGCTAACTGTTTCACGGCTGAAATAAGAAAGGCGGTGGTACCTACCCAGGCGACCCTACATATGGGTCTACCACCTAGTGTAGAGAGTTGTTACAACCGGGACCAAGATTACAAATTTTGATGGACCCATCCCGGATCGACCATGGCAAAAGTTGCTTTGTTTTCGTAATGGGAACCAGAGCCACCGAGCTCCTCATCTCCTTATTATAGTGAAAGAATAATTAAAACATGAAAGTCTAAAGGCTTGCTTTTGTCCTTAAATAGAAGACTGAAGCAGATGGTGAAAAGAGATCAGTGTGGCTTTCCAATGACGCCAGCGAAGCCGTACACTTAGCTGCTTCAGGGGTGAGATTGTATTTTCCTTATAATATTATATTAGAAAAATTAAAAATAAAGAAAAGAAAACGATGAAAAAATATATGCTCCAGGCGGGATTCGAACCCGCGTCTCCTGATTTCCGGCCAGACGCGATTACCACTACGCCACCAAAGCACTAGGTATATCGTACTAATTTCTTCACCTCTTTCTATCCTCCCTCTTTATTTTATTTTTAATTGTTACAATAATGTAAGCGTTTAAACGGGAACAGATTACTGTCCCGGAATTTACTTGTTTTTTCACCCGTAATTTTCAATTCCCCGAAAACGGTTTCCAACTTCTCTTTTGCGATATGTATTGTTTTCCATATTTTTAAATTATCCAAATATTATTTGACATAAGTATCACTTCGCCAAACTACGTTTCACAGATTTTTACAAATACCTATTTTGTATTGACCGAAGTATCTTTTGAACTTTTTATATTTGCCAGATAACTTATTTGGCTTACTTTCACTTCACCAACACACCATTTTTCTAGGGGCCAGTATGTGTTCTCAAAGCACTCTGTAGATAAGTATACTTTACAATAACATCGCTTGCCGCGCCTTTGTCGTTGGCTGTTTTGCTTATATTTCAGTGTTGCCGGAGTAGTGTCGTATTAGTGACGGGCAACTACGGACAGCAGGGTTTGAAATTATCAATATCAATGTGCCCTTTGATAATTATTGCGATAATTATCATCGGCAGCTATAAGCCTAGCAATCCTTTTTTAACTGGTATTACATATCAACATTTACGTTACAAGCAAGAAGTTTAGTAAGCCAGGAAATGTGTTTAATTTATACACATTTCGTGGCAATACGTAATGTTGAGGAAACATTTTTATTCTTAATTTTTGTACACAACTCAAGTTACGCTAAGAATTAAAAAAACAACTTCTATATCTTTGTTTAGGCCACACACAAAACAAATGAATGAAGAAAATATTGAATAAGTGACAGTTCAGATACGAAAACCCGACGACGCGGGGAATCCCCGCTATTGACATTGGGCCTAATTCTGGGAACACACTTTAATTTTAAATTTAAGTAAAGTATGGGCCTAATTCTGGCGGCACACTCTAAGTTTAAATTTAAGTGCAGTATATCTCTTTCTCGCAATATGTAA
This sequence comes from Nymphula nitidulata, assembly GCA_947347705.1. Classification (NCBI taxonomy): domain Eukaryota; kingdom Metazoa; phylum Arthropoda; class Insecta; order Lepidoptera; family Crambidae; genus Nymphula; species Nymphula nitidulata. The sequence goes on along the minus strand of OX374645.1, from coordinate 6,908,708 downwards.
TAGGTAAAAGATGGCAAGAATTCGTTTAGAGCTGTCATCTAAATTTAGAGAGATTTTAAAGGAACCATAGACAATTTTAGACGGCATGTACGGAGGTGCCTCCTAAACACTGCATTTTAACACGTTCAATAAGGTCGAAAATTGAATGCATGTTTATAAATGTCAAATTTTAAGTCAGCGATCCTTTTCGTATTCATATTGAGAGAAAGAGGTAGACTGAACTGAAATTTAATCTTAGCATGTGTTCGCCAGAATTAGGCCCTATATCTCTTTCTCGCAATAAGTAATAGGAAAAAGATAGCAAGAATCTGTTTAGAGCTGTCACTTAAATTTAGATAGATTTCAAAGAAACCATAGACAATTTTAGACGGCATGTACGGAGGTGCCTCCTAAACACTGCATTTTAGGACGTTCAATAAGGTCGAAAATTGAATGCACGTTCCTAAATGTCAAATTATATGACAGCTATCCTTTTCATATTCCTTTTGATAGAAAGAAATGCACTGAACTTAAATTTAGACTTAGCATGTGTTTCCCAGAATTAGGGCCATTAAGTAGCGCGTTCCGATACACGCGGTCGTTGAATGTGACAAATATTTTCGATTATATTTATCAAGATAATTATCAACATATATTTATTTATTTATTTATTTATTATTAATTTATTTATTTATTTATTTATAATTAGCACGGTTTAACCACTAACACTAATTATTCAGACTTAAAAATAGAAAATTTAAGGGCTACACATGTTGTCTAGTTAATTCATTCAATTACAATATAAAGATAAAATAAAATAATAATATAAAATGTCAATTCAATCAATACAATTCAATTACAATATAAAGATAAAATAAAAATAATAATACAAAATAATGTCAAAATATTTATCTATCTTTCTAATTATCTGGATAATTATCAATGATAATTATCACTTGAAACCCTGACGGACAGTGACATTTTATTTGCATTTTTTAGCGTGATGTAATAGAAAAGCCATTGAACTTAATAACGGAGACATCGCCGGTGGCGCTCATGAAGCTAGTCAAGAACAGCGTGGAATTGGAGGTACTGTACAGTCGATAGTACATCAAGCGTAACATTTTGACCTTGAGACCGCCCTTACTACGCACGTAATATAGGCGAATTTCGTAGTACAACTGTTACACTTGATGTGCTGTCATACATGTAAAACATACTTTGCTAGTTAACAATACTATACTCATAATTTCAGGACACTTGTATAACACCACAAATAAAAGATAATTAAAATTTATTCTTAATTTTCATTTTAATATTTTTATAAATGTTTGAAAAAATATTTACCAAATATATCTAAACTAGAAAAAATGCACGTCCTGAGGCGGGGATCGAACTCGCGACCTTTCACAATCCGGGCGACTGCTCTAACCATCTGAACTACCCAGGACTTGGGATAACCCTGTGAAAATATTCTAGTCTATCTGTATTATTATAACCCGTCTTATTATAACCCCCTGTCAAGAATGTGTCGATTATACAATGACTTATCGTGTAGTGATGGCAACAGTAATATTAATATTTTTAATCCTAGTCTCACTTGTTTCAAGCGATGCGTTAGGTCTGCCCTCCGTCCATTTTTCTAAAATATGTACTCAATACTCAATATTCAATCATTTATTGCAACCATAAAGTAGTACATAAGTGTTAAACAAAATTATACAGATCGCAATGGGTAGAGGAGGGGACGACGCTGACGTCGTCTTACTCATTTAACAATTAACAATTCTTTTAACTTATTTTTGTGTAACAATAATTGATGTATTCCACTTGTTTTACTTGGTGCTGCTGTGTGCACATACTTTGGCTTATTGTCTAGTTAAATAACTATGTAATCTAGTAATTGAATGTAATAGTGACTGTAAGCTGTTCTGTGTACCAAATAAATAAATAAATATATGCGTTATAAGCTAACGTCTACCCTATAATGTCGAAATGTTCTATTTCAACAACCGAAACGAGTATTTTAACAAATACCTAAGATTCTTAAGTTGGAGCATTGCTTTCAAATATTCTTATTTTTCATTTTAACATTATCATTAATGTTTGAAAAATTATTTACTTATAATACAAGATCTTTATATCGAAACAAGAAAAATTTACCCAAAAACATATCGCGATTGTGTACAATAACAGATTGGCTAAAGACTTAAGATTATGAAAAAATACGGAAGGAATTTTTAAATCTTTAAAATGTTAAATATTATCTACATAAATACATATTTCCGCTCACACACACAAACACACACGCGTATGTTTCTGTTTGTTCTTCAATATAGGTATTTATAAGAGAAAAAGAAAGAAGGTATGTAGGGTCGTCTGGGTAGATACCACCGCCTTTCTTATTTCAGCCGTGAAGAGTTCGCTGTGTTTCGGATTGAAGGGAAAGGTAGCCAGTGTAATTACTGGGCATGGACGGCATTTCATCTTAGGCCCTAAGATGACAACGCACCTGCAAATTGCAATATCAAGTTATTTTTCCTTGTTATTGTGGGTGTCTATAGGCGGCGGTAACCGTTTACCATCAGGTGGGCTGTCAGCTTGTTTGTCATCTAGTATTATAAAAAGGCCCCCAACCCTTACGTATAAAATTTAAAAATTTTTGAAGAAATAAACTATTTGTATCTGCACTTACATAATTGTAACAATGTTGTTTCCTATCCAGGGCTTCCGTCAATGTCATATCAGGGACGGTATTGCAGTCGTTCGCTTCTTTAGCTGGCTGCACGCACAGATAGACTCAGGCGCCCAGATCACCGAAGTGCAAGCCGCCGACAAGCTGCTAGAGTTCCGCAAGTGAGTCGTACATTCATCGTTCATTCATTCAGGTCGTTAGAAATTTATTATGGCATCGTAGGTATCAAAAAACTTTTTTATGGTTATTAAAATATGCCGACAAAAGTGACGTATCAATTTCACTTGCAACATTTATGACAAATCAATCATTTTTATTGATTACAAACGCTAACGCAAATATACGCAATTTATCTATGTATGTACAGAGTAAAAGATTCTGTCAAAAATTTTGAGAAGCTGTAGTCAGTTCCTTGATCTATTATTGTAAGTAGGTAGATTGAAACAACATCTGTCGTGTCATTTGCCTTTATAATATGACAAAATTAAAAAATCTTTGATTTGCTGAACCAATCAATTCTTCTACTGTGGATTGACTTATATTGTTATTCATTTATTTCCTTATAGTAAAAGTAGGGCAGATTTATTATTTTATTTATTTAAGCACAACAGAAGACTGTCAATATTCTACAGTATAAAAAATACTTAATAAACTCGAATATCCGACATTTTAATCCAGGGATTAAAACAAAAACATCTGTAGTAGAAAAGATAGGTCAGGACCTATCTTTTCTACTACAGATGTTTTTGTTTTTAAATATGTTAGAATTTAAATTGATTTGTATCAAATTTTAATACTTTAATGTTCATGTTTTATTAATTTCAATTCTTCTTGTCTTAATTTAATAATATAAATGACATATATTAATAATTGTAACTAATTTTTGCATGCCTTGTGGCAAAATACAGCTCTATATAAAAATGTCTAACATCTATGTACACACCTGTATTTGCAATAAAAGTGATTTTGATTTTGATTTTTGATGTTGTAATGAAATTCACTGACGTGTTAAATATTTTGTTCTTTGGTTTTGTTTTTGTATTTTTTCAAAAATTTATAATAACGGGCGGTATTCAGAAGACAGACTATATCTAAGTTTCAGTACAGTATATCTCTTCCTTTCAATAAGTATATGAAAGAGATAGCAAGGATTTAATTAGAGGTGTATAAATTTAGCTTCGTTTTTATAGAACCCATAGACAATTTTAGACGGCAACACGGAGGGTGCTTTCTAATCACTGCAGTTTATCACGTTCAATAAGGTCGAAAATTGAACACACGTTTCTAAATGTCAAATTATATGACATCCTTTTTATATTTTATTGAGAGAACGAAATTAACTAATATTTAGATTTAGAGCGTGTTTTGCAGAGTAAAAACAAAATTAAGACTATTTTACAAAATCCAAATAATGAAGTATTAAGAACATTTTTTCGTCATTTTTTAACAAATCAAATTAATATTCTTAATTTTTGATTTTAACATTATTATAAATAGTAATTAAAATAGAATAAAACTAGAAAAATTTCACGTCCTGAGGCAGGAATCGAACCCGCGGCCTTTCGGGGTCGCGGGTGACTGCTCTAACCACTGAGCCACTCAGGACTTGGGATATCCCTGTGAAATTCTTCTAGTCTATCTGTATTTGCGTTTATGAGCTAACGTCCACCCTACAATGTCGAAATTTTCTATTTCAACATCCGTAACGAGTATTTTTACAAATACCTACGATTCGGTTAAGTTGGGGCAGTGCTTTCAAATATTCTTAATTTTTGATTTTAACATTACTATAAATGTTTGAAAAATTACTTAGTAATTAGAATATAAAACTAGAAAATCGATCCCCGCCTCAGGACGTGAAATTTTTCTAGTTTTATATTTTAAATCAAATTCATGTTCATTCATTCATTTAAACGTTGTTTATGCGTCATCTTCCGTCATTACTTATTTATCAGGCACAATTACAACAGATAATAAAATAGATCTGGTTACGCTGTACACTTTTGTGAACTCAGGTTCACTTTTAGTGTGAACACTAAAAGTTCGTTCGTTTTAGGTATTTAACAGTAAATAAAAAAATACTAAATTTAAACTGACATTATATTCGGTTTGTTTGAAATAAATGTATTTTTGTTTGTCAAAGACAAGAAAAAGACTTCATGGGTCCGTCATTCGAGACCATAGCTGGGACGGGTCCAAACGGGGCCATAATACACTACACCGCGTCCCGAGACGGACCACAAGCCGTCATACAGAGGGACCAAATGTTCCTGTTAGATTCAGGCGGACAATACAGGTATGTTTCTAACTTCGAAATAAAAAAAAGCATTTTCATACAAAAGTTCAACACCTTCAGACAAACTGTATGGCACAGGTTATTTTTTTTCGTTGTGAAAACTTCAGTTATGTTTAAAACTTGTACATTAAAATATAGAATTGACTCGAATGAATCAAAACCGACAATTAGGTTGCGTTTTAATCGAGTGTGTGGATAGAGTCTAATTTTCAAAATGGCGGGTGGAGAGTTAGCGCATAGCGTGAACTATAGGTATTCAGTAAAAGGAGTTTTTTTTAAAGGAGGCCAGGTATGTGTATACCAGCTCAAAAAATAATGGAACTTTCTCCTGCATTTGGAAATATAACAATGCTTTAATTTAAAAAATACTAATAATTCGTTTTCAATTTTAGTTCACTAGTACCAAATGAAAAATGATTCGTCAATTTCACCATTATTCAATATGGCAATATACTGGGCGACATAGAAGTCAACTAAATGTAAACAAAGTGACATAACCGCAATGATGAATATTTACCTGTGTAGCGGTTTATTCTATAAAAACTATTATTTTTTACCCGCTCCGCTTTACTAGACTCCTCATGAGTTTCCCCCATGTAGGAAGGCCTGTGCGCAGCACTGGGACGTATGAAGGCTGGTGATGATGATGATGATTGTTGTATTTTCGTCACAGAGATGGCACCACCGATATAACTCGCACTAGACACATGGGGACGCCGACTGACGAGCAGAAGGACGCGTTCACCAGAGTACTCAAGGGTCAGATGTCAGTTGGCTCCGCTTTATTCCCAAAAGGTGTCAAGGTAAGAAGCATCCTGCGTGATTCATCCAGTCCATCCATCCATCCAATCCATCCGGCCACCACTGCCTTCCTTGTTTTTATAAAACAAAAATATTTTAATTTAAAAAATCATGTAAAATCAAGGCGACTTCTCTGATCATCTTAAGACCCAAACGAGTATTTCAATATGAAGCAGAGCAAATGACTCAACATCACCTGATGTGAAGCGGTAAGAAGAGTGCATATGCGAAGACAGCTAGTGCAGCTTGAAACACGCTGTTCTAGCCGCCTCCCTTATGAAGGAACCCATGTTATAGCAAGGAGGAAACAGATGTGCTGGTAAAAAAATCCAGGATTAGGAAGTTTTTTTTTATACAAATAGATGACAAACAAGCTGACGGCCCACCTGGTGGTAAGCGATTACCGCCGTCTATAGACACCTGCAATAACAGGAGAAAAACACTTGATATTACAGGTGCGTTGTCATTCACCATGTCCAGTAATAACACTGGCTACCTTTCTTTTCAATCCGAAACACAGCGAACTGTTTCACGGCTGAAATAGGAAAGGCGGTGGTACCTACCCAGACGACCCTACATACGGGCCTACCACCTAGTAAAGGCGGTGGTACCTACCACACGACCCTACATACGGGCCTACCACCTAGTAAAGGCGGTGGTACCTACCCAGACGACCCTACATACAAGCCTACCACCTAGTAATTATCAGATTTAAGAACTTTCTCTGTAGGGGAATTTGTAAACAAAAAACTGTACTAGGTGTTCACTAGGTGGTAGGCCCGTATGTAGGGTCGTCTGGGTAGGTACCACCGCCTTTCTTATTTCAGCCGTGAAACAGTTCGCTGTGTTTCGGATTGAAGGGAAAGGAAGCCAGTGTAATTACTGGGCATGGACGGCATTTCATCTTAGGCCCCAGGATGACAACGCATCTGCAATATCAAGTGATTTTTCGTTGTTATTGCAGGTGTCTATAGGCGGCGGTAACCGCTTACCATCAGGTGGGCCGTCAGCTTGTTTGTCATCTAGTAGTATATAAAAAAAAACTGTATTGTAAACAATCAAATCATCTACATATCAAAGCTTTCTATAAAAATGTAAACCTGTGATATGTAGATGATTTGATTGTTAGCAGCAGCTAAAATATTTTTCGCTATTTCGGAGTTGCCTATGTTACAGGTTGTTCCTTATGTTTTTTTTTATTATCATTTGAATGAGCTACGTTAAAAAATAATGTTCACCTTTGAGATCTGAATTCGTTGAACATGAATGTAGATAAATGTATTGGAACATCATTTGTGCATCGATCAAGTGACTCAGCAACGTTCCCCAGGGCAACGTCCTAGACAGCTTCGCCCGCAAGGCTCTGTGGGACGTGGGCCTGGACTACGGGCACGGCACCGGGCACGGCGTGGGCCACTACCTCAACGTGCACGAGGGCCCGGCCGGCGTGTCGTGGCGGCCCTACCCCAGCGACCCGGGCCTCGCGCCCGCGCAGATACTCAGCAATGGTCAGTGGAGACATTCTTCAAGAACTCTAGAGATCTATGAATGAATGAATGAAAACGTTTATTTCAGACCTAGTCCCATAAGTGTGTTAGTAACAATTTGACTTATTCTAGGTTAGAGACTTAGGTAGGACTCTGTCAAGGATAATCTTCAAGAACTCTAGAGGTCTATGAATTAATGAATGAATGAAAACGTTTATTTCAGACCTAGGCCCATATGTGTGTTAGTAACAACTTGACTTATTCTAGGTTGGAGACAAGTAAGTACATAAATAATAATTATTAAAAACCAGAAGTGGAAAAGAGTTCTCTTTAGACAGAGTCTTTATCAAATAAACCAAACCACCATTTTTAAGTAAAAAGGAAGCCACAGATAATGATAAAAAGAAACATCCAGTGCGTTCGCGAGTCGCCGACCAAGTGAGCTCCGTCGCAAACAGTAGGTGCCGGCTGGTATTCCCGCTCCACCGGTCACGCCACGGCTACGTCATCGATCATACGACGCCACAGATACAATAAGGTGCCACTTGGTCACGTTCCCTTGTTGGCTATTTGTAACATTATATAATAAAAAAATAAAAACACACAGATACTAATAAATAAATAGAACCGCTGATAGCGAGGTATAACGTTGCTACATGTTTTTAATAGCGTGCAGACGAATCCAGCGCCCCAACATCAACGAATCCCACCTATTACCCAATGCACCCAGGATTCCGTTTACGCTGCCACGCATACTACTTAGCTGTGAGGCGCACCTCTTTCTCATAATTGCTTTAAAACTATCAACGTGCGCCTCTGAAAACATAGCCAATGCACTGCAGAACCGCGGAAGACCAAACAGAACCCTAAAGCATTGTTATATTATTAAAATTGAAAAATCAATTGAGTCTGGAATCTGATGCTTGACGGGTTTCTGCTTAGAAGCGTGTAGCCATTCTCGGGCCATGGTCGCGTTAACCTCATAATCATCACCAGCCTATTTACGTCCCAGTGCTGGGCACAGGCCTTCCTACATGGAGAAGCACAGGCCCAATACGGGTTGATGAGTTAAAGCGGTTGCACTTGGACCAATGGCTTAATGTGTGCCATGACGCATGGAGGACTGGGTTTACTACGCCACCGATCTTTTTTTTAATTCTTAACGGGGGAGCTCTTTTCCTTCATCTCATCTGATGGTAAGTGATGATAAGGCTGAAAATGAAAGCGAGCTACACCCGGATTCCTCGACCACAGAGCAACTGGCTAACTTACATCCACCTGCCGGAAAATAACGATGTTAACATTATTGTTATGGCAGCAGACTAAGGTAAGATGGTGGTAGATACTTTCAGCCTCCACATTGAACTGAAGTAGTGGTGTCAACCACTAAACCACAGAGGCGGTGAACATTTTTATTGTTTGTTTATAGAGCCCGGATACTATAAAGTGGGTGAATACGGCATTCGTCACGAGGACTTGGTGGAGATTGTAGCCGTAAATAAAAGCTCTGATCATCCAAGGGTATGTTCTATTATTTTATTTTATTGAGCTTAACAAACCCTGAGAACTAGTTTATAATATCATCATGACCAGACTATATACGTCCCACTGCTGGGCACAGGCCTCCCTACATGGGAGAAGCACGTGAGGAGCTTGGGCCATAACACCACCACGCTGGCCCAACGCGGGTTGGTGGGTTAAAGCGGTTGCAGTGACAACCGGGTAACGCGCAAGACGAACGGAGGAGGGAGGTATTATAAAGGAAGGACCACAAAATGTAGGCTTTGGCTTAAAATAATTTTAATTTTGAACAGCAATCCTACCTATAATTATTTAGAATTTTTAGTGCATTTAAATAGTAGATTATTAACCAAGGGGATAAAGCAGTGTCTTCTGTCGCGGGTGAAGAATTAAATCGCGAGCGTAACGATAATAATTTGAGATAAGCATTTATTAAAAATAATGACAATTAAAAGTAAAAGTTAACATTCGAAACATTGGTCCAATTATTCGGAAAAGCAAAGGCATCAAGCTCATACGGCCTCGTCGGTTTTCGTAATTATATTTAATAATCATAACTGCACAATAAATGCGTATTCCTTTTTCAAAAAGATGTATAATGCTTTATATACAAACTCAATGGTGTAAACACAGATGTAGTTCAGTATAAATTTCGGTAAGTATTCCAAATTTAAATCACATTCTCCCCCTAGAGGATGAATGAAATTCAGTACAATTTTCTTTCCCTGTTTTTAACAGACTAAAAATGACTATTGTTATTAGTACGCTTTTTGTGGCATAGAATGTCACTTTTTTGAGCAAGTGGTACGAAAAATATTTTATAGCCCCCCGTTTATTTTTAAGACAAACATGAAAAATGCCATTCCAAAGTCGCTTTTTGCGTTTTGTTTTTGCATTGATACGACAACCATTCAAATTGTAGTAAAAACTTCGAATATTTAACAGATCATGCAACGTTAGGCGCATTTTACATATTTTACGACTTGAAAAACGAGGAAAAAGGCAAATCTGCGTTTATTTTCTGCTGAAACATTTTTTAAATTTTTAAACAAACGGGCAGATCGAAAGAACTGTTTGAAATAAAATCGAGCAGCTTATTTAATTAGTTTTGTAAAGAGGTGTATCACATTGCTGTTCACAAATATTCGGGAAAAAAGCTCAAAAAAGAACGTGTTTGTTTGACCCATCCTGGGATCGGCCATGGCGAAAGATGCTTTGTTTTCGCAATCGAAACCAAAGCTCTCAAGCCACTACGCTACCGAGCTCCTCAAGGTTTTTTTTCCTTCGAGATTACTATGATTTATGGAAGAGTGATAGGATTTTCTGTTTTGTCAAAGGCCAAGAACTTATTGAGTGACTACGATGGCCGCGGCGTGCTTGGCTTCAACACCATCACAATGGCGCCGCATCAGACTGCCTGTATCGATAAAGGACTCCTCGATCAGTTTGAGGTAGCTAATAATTAATAGACGCAGGAAAGCAGGGTTCTAATCGACTTCAAAAAGGAGGTTAAATCGACGAGTTTCTTCTTTTTAGGTATGTTTATCTCCTGACTCCTTGACGACCGCTGGCCGAGTGGTCCCGGGTTAGAATCCCGGTAGGAGCAAATGTTTGTATGATGTATACAAGCATTTGTTCACGAGTCATGGATGTTTATATGTTTATTTAGTATATTTCTAATATTTATATACATATTATTATCAATATTTATCCGTTATCTAGTATCCATAACACAAGCTCTTAATGATGCTTACTTTGGGCTAGATAATAGGTGTGAGTGTATGAATATTATTATTATTACTATTATCTCCGTCAAATGTTGATCGCTTTTGATGGTAATTGTTTTTATGTTCGAATAAGTATGTCAAGGTTCATCTGCATCTGATGAAAACCTTCAAAGATAGAAAACGAAGCTCCTTAATGAACAACAGTGAAGTAATAAAAACAATACCAAGTCAAGCTATGTATATGCTAAGTCTAAATTTAAGTTCAGTGCATCTCTTTCTCTCAATATGAATACAAAAAGGATGGCTGTCATATTATTTGACATTAAGAAACGTGCGTTCAATTTTCAAACTAATTGAACGTGATAAAATGCAGTGTTTAGGAAGCACCTGCGTTACATGCCGTCTAAAACTGTCTATGGTTCCCTTGAAATCTGTCTAAAAGAGATGTTGTCATATCCGGCGTGGTATATGTACAGTATCTCAAAAAATTAGGAAAAATCTCCTGAATCCGCGAAAAATACTAATAATTCGTTTTCATGCATAGTTTGTTAGTACAAAAGTTGAAAATTTTTGTCATTTTCACCGATATTCACTGTGACAATATGGCGGGCGACATAGAAGTGAACTAAACGTCACCAAAGTGACATACGCGCCATGATGAACTTTTGGCTGTACTGGAGTTTATTTCTATGAAAATTATTGTTTTAACCACGCGACAAAGCAAAAGAAAAGGAAATGAACAATTGGTCACAGTTCTGCATATTGTTACCTATTTTCCAGTATACTGTACATAGACCTGGCCGGGTCTCCATACATTCTTGGAACATCTCTTTTAGTTGAAAGCTCTTAACGAATTCTTGCTATCTTTTTCCTATTACAATTGCGAGAAAGAGACATAGGTACTCTTACTTAAATTTAGACTTAGAGTGTGTTTTCAGGATTAGTTCATAGAAATAGTTTGCAACTTTTAAATACATCCTATTCATTTGATAATTTATGACATTTGTATGAGATAATATGACATTGGCTGCATTATTTCATAGAAATGTCAGGTGAGGTCGCGGATTCACTCCCCTCTTGAGGACATGAATTTTTTTTGTGATCCTTTTTCTAACACATTTGTTTTCCAAAGTCATCCATAACCGGTAATGGCAATTGTATTGGCGGGTTTTCTTGCGAACCTCTGAAATAATGAAACTTAATATTTCATATTTCAGCTGGACTATCTAAATAATTATCACAAACGCGTGCTAGACACCCTCGGACCGATACTGAAGGAGAGAAGCCTGGATTACGATTATCTTTGGCTAGAGAAGGAATGCAAGCCTATTTGTAAGTAAGGTATGGTATCATCATCTTCATCATGACGACCGGCTGGTCGAACGGTCTGTACCCCCTGCTATACAGGCTACTCGGTCAAAAGGTCCCGGGTTCGAATCCCGGTAGGAGCAAATGTTTGTATGATGAGTACGAGCATTTGTTTACGAGTCATGGATGTTTATGTTATTGAGTATATTTCTAGTATCTAAATACATATTAATATCATTATTTCTCCGTTATCTAGTATCCATAACACAAGCTCTTATTGATGCTTACTTTGGGCTAGATAATAGGTGTGAGTGCATGAATATTATTATATTATTATTATCATCATCACCTATTGATGTTGACATGTTTTATAAGCGATTGTGAGCCAGCCTTTGCTTTGTATTACAATAATATTTAATACAATTATCTATCGGCGAAAGAGTCACGTCAGCCGACTTGTAAAAGGCATGTATAGATGTCATTACTATTTATTTCATTTAGTATTTGTTTAAAGGGATCTGGCGTAGCTGCGATTATTGATATTTTTTTGTCTACATTGTTTATAAGATTTTGTATAACTATAATTATCTTTGTATTACAACAAGTATCTGCCTATCTGTTTGATTTGTTTGATTACCAAAAAAAAATGGTTATAGTGGGTCAATTTGAAAAGATAGCGCGGTTTTATTTAGAACTTTTAAAGGAAAACAATTCTTACATACATGATTTTTGCTTAACTTTAACCGCTTACGCAGCGCAGGCAACAAAAGCTCTAAAAAGAATATTTTTTTCCAGTTTTTGCAATATTTTTCATTGATGCTCAGCTGCTATTAGTCGTAGCGTGATGTTATATAGCGTATATAATACCTCGATAAATGGACTACACAATGCAAAAATAATTTTTCAATTTGAATCAGTAGTTCCTGAGATTAGCGCGTTCAACCAAACCAACTCTTCAGCTTTATAATATTATGTATAGATTTATTAAATAATATAAAATAAACAAGTTGCTATTTTATTTATTTTCAGTGCTAACTCTGTTATTTTTTTAAAAGTAAATTTAATTGGAAAACACAAAACATTAGGTAATTACAGATTCTCAATATGCTACCAGAGAGTATTCAAATATAACGAGAATGTGTATGGCATGACTGTATAAAATATAAATTGAGTGTTGTATAGCATTTGGATATTTAAAATATTAATAATGAAATAAAACTATAAAAGTACCGACAAGGCAGACATCGTTAAATTAGCTTTTATGTTTTTTTTTGTTTCAGCTGTCAACAAATATTAAAGGATTCAAGAAGGATTTAAGTATTTAACCCACTAAAGTATTTTACACTATGCTTTTATACTGTATAGTATATGAATAAATAAAACACTTTATTAGAGTTTGAGCATTTTTATTGAATTAAACCGTGTTTTATTCTACTGAACCTGTTAAAAGTGTGGCTTTACTGCCTTAATTGTATTGCATTCAAAATTGCTATGCCTTTATGACGTCATATTGTCATGTCGTACTGCGAAAGCTATATCGCTTTCGCTCATTGCATTCCAGATGCATTAATTGATGACCGGCTGGCCGAGTGGTCTGTACCCCTTGCTATACAGGCTACTCGGTCAAGGGGTCCCGGGTTCGAATCCCGGTACGAGCAAATGTTTGTATTATGAGCACGAGCATTTTTTTATACTACTAGATGATAAACAAGCTGACGGCCCACCTGATGGTAAGCGGTGACCGCCGCCTATAGACACCTGCAATAACAAGGGAAAATCACTTGATATTGCAGGTGCGTTGTCATCCAGGGGCCTAAGATGAGATGCCGTCCATGCCCAGTAATTACACTGGCTACCTTTCCCTTCAATCCGAAACACAGCGAACTGTTTCACGGCTGAAATAAGAAAGGCGGTGGTACCTACCCAGACGACCTTACATAATAATTGTTCACCACTCATGGATGTTTATACAGGTTGATGCTGTCAATGCGACAATAAATTGAAACATGGGCTATATTGGTTCATAGAAATGGTTTGCCACTTTCAAAAACATCTTATACATTTGATAATTTCATGACATTTGTGAAATGGTGTAATATTGGCTACATTATTTCATAGAAATGTCCTGAAATTATCAAACGAATAAGATGTTTTTGAAAGTGGGAAACCATTTCTATGAACTAATATAGCCCATGTTTTAATTTATTGTCGTATTGACGGCGCCACCTTGTATGTTTATTTAGGTAATTTCTAGTATTTAGATACTGAATATTATCAATATTTTCTTCGTTATCTAGTATCCATAAATACTAGACTCTTGCGAAAGTTATTGCCATAACTAGTTTCGTCTGTACCGAAACGGTGCGAAGCAGGAGGGTTTTATTCTTAACGGGGAAGCTTGACCTTCATCTCATCTGATGGTAGGTAAGTGATGATAGGCCGAAGATGGACGCGAGCCCCGGATTCCTCAACCACAGAGGAACTGGCTATCTTACCTTCAACTGCCTTATTATTGTTATGGCGGCACACTTAGGCAAGATGGTGGTAGCTAGCCAGGCGGACATAGAAAAAAACTACAACCAACCAAATAAATCACGATATTGATGTCGTGGGCGTTACGCAATCAACCTAATTATGATGTCTTAAACCATACCAATTTTCAAATGGGAATGTTTTCAATAATTTACTGCCTTTCAAATACACTTTGCGCTTGGAAAACCCTTTCGATTGCTTATTAAGCTTGGAAAACCCTTTCGATTGCTTCGGCCGTGACAGGGGTAGAGATATAACTAACTCAGCGGGAGGAAAAAAAACAAAATAACGATTGCGAGGGTAAAGTTTCTTATTTCAGCTGCTCAGTTCGCTGTGTTTCGGATTGAAGGGAAAGGTAGCCAGTGTATTTTACTGGGCATGGACGGCATTTCATCTTAGGCGCCAGGATGTCAACGCACCTGCAATATCTAGTGATTTTCCCTTGTTATTCCAGGTGTCTATAGGCGGCGGTAACCGCTTACCATCATGTGTCGCAGGAAGTCGATGGATGCGGACAGCGCAGAACCGATCGGTATGGAGATCTTTGGGGAAGGCCAATGCCCAGCAGTGGGCATCTCTCGGCTAAAATGATAATTTCCTTTTGAATGCAAATTATTGTTTACCAATAATCTTAAGTTGTCTTATTTTTTAAAGGTCTTGTCGGAAATAAAAAGGTATCGAGGCAAAACTCGTCAGTCGTGTTTTTGTTCTACTCGTGTCTACCTAAAGATATTAAGTAACGTTTATCTGATTTTAAGATCCGTAAGATCTTTCAGCGACCTATGATATTACATAAAAGTGCGATTTTTTTCAATCTATCTCCTTAATCCATTGTAATAAGATTCAGTTTTCAATTGACGCGTTATTCTTAGTAAAAATTATACAAATACAGCTAAAACCTAACACCTAAATGATTGGAATACATTCGCTGGCAAAATATTGTAATTAGTTATCCAATAAAAAACGCTTCTCTATTAAAGATAATATTGATAACGCAGTAGGTACTTACCCAGTTTTTAATTAAGAATCTGAGTAAACATTTATTATATCCAGAAATCACTTTTCTGTCTCTTTATATGAAAATATATTAATTGAAAATATCTATTTAGGTACACTGTAAAATATATTTAACTAAACCACTTCGGTTAGATTCTTCGCGCCCTAGGATAGCAATCTGCGGATTGTAAAAAATTTGCTTCCCGCCCTAGGGTAGCAGACAGCGGATTCTTAAAGTTCATAAGTTTGCCTCCCGCCCTATGATAGCGGTCAGCGGATTGGGAAAGGTCGCAAGTTTGCTTCCCGCCCTAGGATAGCAGTCAGCGGATTGTGAAACATCGCAAGTTTACTTCCCGCCCTAGGATAGCAGTCAGCAGATTGTGAAAGATGCGACCTTTAAATAAAAAAAATAATTAGTAATTCAATAAAAACGCTTCTCTATTAAAGATAATATTGATAACACAGTAAGTACCTACTCAGCTTTTAATTAAGAATCCGAGTAAATATTTTATTATATCCAGAAATCACTTGTCTGTTTGTTTATATGAAAATATATTAACTAATTGAAAATATCTAATTTCACTGTTAATTATATTAAACCAAACTACTTCGATTAGATTTTTCCCGCCCTAGAATAGCAGTTACCGGATTGATGAAGTTCGCAAGTTTGCTTTCCGCCCTAGGATAGCAGTCAGCGGATCGTGAAAGATCGCAAGTTCGCTTTCCGCCCTAGGATAGCATTTAGCGGATTGTAAAAGGTCACAAGTTTGCCATACGATGAGCGGATTGTGAAATGTCGCAGTAATATGTTTTTTTTTCTATTTAAGACATTCTTCCATAACACAAACTTCATGCCTAATTTTGGCTGCATAATTAGTGTGTTTGTCTGAATATATTACCTACAGTGTTGGTTCGTAGCTCCCCCTGCGTGGATGTGCGGCTATCGCTCCAAAAACAAAGCTATGTATTTCCCATGGTCTCAAACTAAGTATCTCCATATCAGCGGTATAATTCAGCAGTTTGAGTGTGAAAAGGTTACAGAAAGACAGACAGTTACACTCGAATTTATAATATTAGTATTGTTGTTCTATTATTGTTCTAAATTTTAATGAGAGTATCCGCGGGCAATGAGGTACCTATTGCTAATCCGTAATCGCCGATATCTTTATAGACCAGATAAAACTATTATTTCACGATAAATTCAAGTAATTTGATAAAATTAATCGATTGCTCTCATTTTGTATTCGCGATCGGTCAATATGACTGTTATTAAATATTTTTTTGCGGTATATACTGTTTTGTAAGTATCTATTTATTATTTTTTATTAGTTTAAGAAGAGTAGATAACAGCATTAATCTCGACATCACTCGGCAATAAACGATTCATCATCATCACCAGCCTATATACGTCCCACTGCTGGGCACAGGCCTTCTTACATGGGAGAAACACGAGGAGTTTGGGCCATAACACCGCCACGCTGGCCCAATGCGGGTTGGCGGGTTAAAGCGGTTGTAGTAACAACCGGGACCAACGGCTTTACATGTTTAAGCTTTTAGCTGGAGAGGACTTGGCATCAACATTAATGACTCACCTTCGTTTTGCTGATGATATCGTAGTCATGGCTAAGACCCTGGAAGACTTGGGCACAATGCTCGACGACCTCTGTAGGGTCTCCCAACAAGTAGCTCTTAAAATGAACATGGATAAGACTAAAATTATGTCGAATTCCCATGTTGTACCCACTCCTCCTGTGAAGGTTGGAAGCTCTAAACTGGAAGTTGTTGACGAATATGTTTAACTGGAAGAAATAGTCCAACTTGGTAAGTCCAACTTCCAGAAAGAGCTTAATCGACGGATCCAACTCTGCTGGGCAGCGTTCGGGAAGCTTCGCAGCATATTTTCGGCCAAACTACCGCAGTGTCTCAAGACGAAAGTCTTTTAATTCGTGAGTTGCCAGTGATAACTTACGGAACTGAGACGTGGCTACTTAGGTTTAATGGACCTCATAAAAGGGCTCAATGTCACCCAAAGAGCAATGGAGAGGGCTATGCTCGGGGTGTCTCTGCGTGATCGAATCAGAAATGATGAAATCCGCAGGAGAACTAAGGTCACGCAGGTAAGGTACCGGGAGACGCAGTGTTGGTAGGCCCTCCACAAGGTGGACCGATGATATGGTGAGGGTCGCGGGAAGCCGATGGATGCGGGCAGCGCAGGACCGATCGGTTTGGAGATCCCTGGCTCATGCCCAGCAGTGGGCGTCTCTCGGCTGAAATGATAATGATGATGAAATATATTTTTCAAATATTTAGAATAATGTTAAAATATCAAATACGTTAATTCTGTTCTATTCAAGTACTTACATTAGTGTTTTTTTATTAATAGTGCTGTGAATAATGAGGTGTTGGGGCATATCCCGGTGGCCATCGGATGGGCTGAACCGGATTATGGTGAGTCAAATTGTACACCTACATTTGTTGGCAGCCTCCCGTCTCCTAAACCAGCGATCTGGGAAAAAAAACCCCGGAACTGATATACCGGATGTTACAGAATTCCTAGATGAAAGGAAATGTTTCATATCCGGCCAAGTATATGTACACTACCTCAAAAAATCAGTAAAAATCTCCTGAATCCGGGAAAAATACTAATAATTCGTTATAATGCATAGTTTGTTTGTACAAAACTTGAAATTTTTCGTCGATTTCACGGTTGTTTAGCATGGCAATATGGCGGTGGACATAGGCCCTAATTCTGGAGAACACATGCTAAGTTTAAATTTAAGTTCAGTCTATTTCTTTCTTTCAAAACGAATACGAAAAGGATGGCTGTCATATAAATTGACATTAAGGAAGGTGCGTTCAATTTTCGACCTTATTGAACGTGCTAAAATGCAGTGTTTAGGAGGCACCTCCGTACATGCCGTCTAAAATTGTCTATGGTTTCTATGAAATCTATCTAAATTTAAGTGACAGCTCTAAACAGATTCTTGCTATCTTTTTCCTATGACTTATTGCGAGACAGAGATATACTGTACTTAAATTTAGAATTAAAGTGTGTTCCCAGAATTAGGCCCATAGTCAACAAAACGTCACCAAAGTGACATAGCCGCCATGATGAATATTTGACTGTGTTGCAGTTTTTCTATAAACTCTTGTTTTGTACCACGCAACAAAGCAAATAAAAAGAAAATGGACAATTGAACACTGTTCTACTTATTGTTACCTATTTTTCAGTATAGTGTACATAGACCTGGCCGGGTCTCGATGCATTTTTGGAACATCTCTTTTGGTAGTCTGTGGTCGCGGGAGGTTGATATTGTAGAATGTTCGCGGGTTGTGTGTTTGTGGTATTGTTTTTTTTATATACAACTAGATGACAAACAAGCTGACGGCCCACCTGGTTACCGTCGCCTATAGGCACCTGCAATAACAAGTAAAAAATCACTTGGTATTGCAGGTGCGTTGTCATCCTAAGGCCTAAGTAGAGATGCCGTCCATGCCCAGCAATTACACTGGCTACCTTTCCCTTCAATCCGAAGCACAGCTAACAGTTTCACGGCTGAAATAATAAAGCCTTTATTGCAGGTGTCTATAGACGACGTAGGCACTACAGGAGGGCCGTCAGCTTGTTTCTCATCTGGTTGTATAATAGAACGTATGTTTTCAGTGTCATTCGAAGGCTCCAATGGCCTAAGAACCGACAACAGCTTGCAACGTCTCACGGCGCTGCGTGAAGCCATGGCGGAGTATAACGTCACAGCGTACATCGTACCAACAGCTGACGCGCACAACGTGAGTTGACATCACCAGCCTACATACGTCCCACTGCTGGGCACAGCCCTCCCTACATGGAAGAAACACACGACGAGTTTGGGCCATAACACCACCACGCTGGCCCAATGCGGGTTGGTGAGTTAGAGCGGTTGCAGGAACAGCCGGGACCGTGCCTTCTAAAGCACGGAGGAGCGAGAGATTAAAAATTTTTGTTCACCAGGATCGACCATGGCGAAAGTAAAGCTGTGCAAAGGTGAGCTAAGTCAGGAAATAGAGCGAAACCAAAATTTCCGGAACGTATAGACATTTATTTCAGTAAATCAACAGAGACCCCTTAGTTCGGATGTAAAACTTAAATAGCGTGATTTAACATACACGTAACGCCATCTAGTGTCAATTGGCGACAACTTAGTTGATGTATTTAAAGTATTGATGACAAACCAAATTTATTACTTATCACTAATTTGGACATACCGCCCACCAAGGACTCATAGTCCTTCAACTTATCCGAAAAGCTTAACTGATACTTAAAAAACAGGAGGCTAGTTATTATAATACAAAAAACACAAATACAAACTGTTTTAGAATCTACTTAACTTAGAAAAGAATATCAAATTAAATCAACAATATTACACAAATAATCTTCAATGGACTGTAAACCTTGTAGTTACACTAAGAGCAAATGAAAAGCTCGGGTAATTCTAGCCATGTAACTAAAATTTTAGAACTTACTAAATTATATAAAATAAAAACACTAACAAAAACATTATTTATTCACTACTATGGATAGGCAATGAACACAGTTTTGAAGTTGGACGCTGAATCAGTGAATCCTTGTAACGTAGAGTCACAACCCGAGTGATATTATCCTTTCCCGGATGAACATCTACTACCCGACCGTAAAGCCACTTTGTCGGCGGCAAATTGTCCTCTCTGACCAAAACAACGTCACCTATCTGCAATTCTGGGCAAATGGTCTTCCATTTGTATCTTTGAAAGAAATTGGTTAAATATTCTTGAGACCATCGTCTCCAGAAATGCTGCACCATTTTTTGAGTAAGCTGCCAACGACGTAAATTATTTATTTGCACATTTTCATAATTGTGATCAGGGGCAGTCAATAAAGGTTCTCCTATTAAAAAGTGACCAGGCGTCAGCGGAGCCGGATCATCAGGGTCAGGACTAACCTGGGATATAGGACGCGAATTAAGGCACGCCTCGATTTGCATTAAAACGGTTGCTAACTCTTCATATGTGAGTGTAGAGTCACCTATAACTCGGCGAAGATGGTGTTTGGTGCTCTTTATTCCTGCTTCCCACAGTCCACCAAAATTTGGAGCGTGAGGAGGAATAAAGTGCCATTCTGTCCCATTATTAGCCAACGAAGATGCAACTTCACTAGAAAATGAAGAGCGTTCGCTGGAAAGTAGAAGTTTTAACTCCTTAGCGGCACCGACAAAATTCGTCCCATTGTCGCTCCAAAGATGATTACAACGCCCTCTTCTAGCAATAAAGCGCTTGAAAGCAGCTAAAAATCCTTCAGACGTGAGATCTGACACAGCCTCAATGTGGATGGCGCGTGTCGTCATGCAAATAAAGAGACAAATATATCCTTTATAGGATCTTTGACCTCTCCCTTTCGACACCCTTATATTTATTGGTCCGGCGTAATCTACGCCCGAATGCAAAAATGGCTTATGAGGTGTTACTCGACAAGATGGCAACTGACCCATCAATTGGTTTCTAGTCTTGGCCGCGTTACGGATGCATGGAACACAGTTATGAATATGGGATCGCACAAAATTTTTTAATTTCGTTAGCCAGTATTTACCACGTATGTAATTACAGGTAAGCTGCTGACCTCCATGCATTGTTTTCTCATGTCCGTCTGCAATTATAAGTTTCGCTAAATGCGATGAGCCCTCAATAATGATAGGGTGTTTACTGCAGTCAGGCAAGTGAGATCTCTCAATACGTCCACCTACTCGTAATATTTTATTTTTGTCTATCACTGGGTTTAAGACTGATATCTTACTTGTTTTACAAACATTTCCATTGTTGACAAGATTGGAAATATCCTCGTGAAACCAGTGCAGCTGATGCTGTTGAATACAACACAAGAGTGACTCTCGAATCTCTAGGGCTGTAAGGTAAGGCAAAGGTTTAATTTTTAGTAATGAGGAATTCTTCAAGCGCAGAAACCGCCTACAATACGACACAACCCTGACTAATTTTCTTAAGGAAGAAAATTTAGGAACAATATCCTGTTCCAAATCATTTGTAACACTTAAGACATAAGCTCTTATCGGTCTACTTTCAATTTCTGTCTTGGTACAAATAGATTTTGGACGTATATACTGTATATTGGCGTTTTGAAGCCATTCTGGACCGTGTTTCCATAATCGGTTGTCTATCAAATCCATTGGTGATACACCTCGAGAAGCGCAGTCAGCAGGATTTTCCTTGGAAGACACATAGGACCACTGGCTTGAATCTAAAATACCTAGTATTTCAGCCGTGCGATTAGCCACGAATGTTTTCCAACGAGTAGGGTGGTCGCTCAACCATGCCAACACGACTGTTGAGTCTGTCCAAGCATGTAAGTCTGGCATTTTAATGCCCAAAATCTCAGCAACTTCACCCAACAGTTTAGTCACTAAAACGGCTCCACATAATTCCAGACGTGGGATAGATATTTGTTTGATGGGAGCAACCTTTGTCTTAGCAGTAACAAGATGAGTTCGGATTTCTCCACTTAAAGTCACAGTTCTGATATATACTACTGCGGCATAAGCTGCTGTGGATGCATCACTAAACCCATGCAACTCTACCTTTACGTCACTGTCGGTTCTATCAACCCATCTTGGAACATGGAAATCGGTCAATTTAGGTAACTCTTTTCGATATAGTTCCCACTCCTGTATCAGTTCCGCAGGTAATTTGTCGTCCCATTCAAGACCTGTTATCCATAACCTTTGGATAAAAATTTTTGCCTTTACGATACACGGAGCTATCCAACCCAGCGGATCATACAACCGACAGATTTCTGAAATTATCTCTCGTTTTGTCGTAGGCTCGAAATCTTCGGACAATTTCACATTATAATTGAATTCGTCAGAGCGACGATTCCAAACAAGCCCTACTACTTTAGTGATGGGATCCTCTTTGAATTCCCTGTCTACTCCTGTATTTTCTTTTTCTACATCTAGAATTCCTATCCTATTACTAGCCCATTTCTGCAAAATAAACCCACCTTTCTTCAGCAACTCATTCATTTCTGTATACAACCTAACTGCTTCTGCTTCAGATTGACAACCTGTCAAAAGGTCATCCATGTAGAAATCTGTCTTGACTCTACCAGCGGCCAACGGGTAATTATGTCCTTCGTCAATAGCCACTTGTTGCAAAGCTTTCACTGCTAAATAAGGTGCACAGGAAGTGCCAAAAGTCACAGTTAGAAGTCTGTAGTCTTTAATTATGTCATTGGCGTCTTCTCTCCACAATATCCTCTGATAGTCGACATGTTTTTTAGCGATTTTTACTTGTCTATACATTTTTATAATATCAGCTGTAAGACATACGGGATATAGTCGCCAACGCATGATTATGTGTCGTAACTCAGGTTGTAAGGTTGGACCTACCATTAGCGTGTCATTCAATGATATACCATTGGCACTTCTGTCGGATGCATTAAATACGACTCTGGTTTTGGTAGTACTTTTGTCCAATCTAATAACAGCATGATGGGGTAGCCATATCTTCACATCTGCCTGCTTAGAATCACTAACAATCTCCTCCATGTGTTTTAGGATAAGGTACTCTTTCAACACCTGAGAGTAATCATTTTTCATTTGAAAATTTTTACTTAAGCGCTTTTCTAAGCTAATTAGTCGCTTTACAGCGATAGCTCGGGTATCTCCGTATTCTTGCTCAATATTGAGACGAAAGGGTAATTCCACGATGTAACGACCAGAATCATCTCTGCATGTCGTTGCATGAAAATGCGTTTCACATGCTTGCTCTTCAGGAGTCAATACTTTATTCATTAAACGCGGTTCAGATTCAAGCTCCCAAAACTTCTTAAGCAGATCATTATCTTCAAGCTTAACATGGAGATTCAAAATAACGCTATGACAAGAGCGCTGTTCATCATTAAACCCTACCACTCGACCCGACAATACCCATCCGAGGTATGTATTCTGCGCAATAGTAGAACCCATGGGGTTTTTAATTAAACCCTCTTTTATAATAGTACAATAAACCTCGGAACCTAACAAGATATCAATTTTGTGAGGTGAATTGTATTGTGGATCAGCCAGATGAAGATTTCCTAACTCAGCCCAATTCGGCAGAACGAATTTTTTCTCGGGCAAAATAGAAGTCACAGTATTAAGCACATGAGCTTTTACTTGCAATTTGAACTTAGGGTCATGAAGTGACTGAATATTGACCATAACCACGTACTTCGAAGTTAAGTCACTATGACCACCACCTAAGCCTGAAATACGGCTTTTAGCTACAATTTTCTTCAGCTGCAACAACTGCACAGCTGCTTCAGATATGAAAGACGCCTGAGAACCCTGATCAAGAAGGGCTCTCAATATCTGAGGGTAACCATTTTTTGACTCAGCCTTAATTAAGGCTGTGGCTAATAAGGTTTGGTTAGATACCTTTCCTGTCACAAAATGATTAATTATGTTTGTGGTCTCATTCGTCTCAGAAGACGATTCCGGATTGTTCTGGTTTTCTTCGAATAATTCGGTTGCTACTCCAACTGTTAGCGGACTAGGTTTGCCATGGAGAAGCGTATGGTGCTTTCTATTGCAGATACGACACTTTGTAGGTACACGGCACATTTTTCCCGAATGTCTGTTTCCAAGACAATTAAAGCACAGTCCTAAGGATTTAACTATATCTTGACGTCTAGATACGTCTTCCTTGGCAAACTTACTACATGAAAATAATTTATGGCTGTCACTGCAATGAGGACAGGTGACGTTTGAAATAGTGTGCAAGACTTTTGTATTTAAATTAGGTTGATTAGGTTTAAACTTACTTTTTGTTGGTTCCGAGAATTCTAGCGCACGAAACCGACACTCTAAGAACTCTTTGAACTGAGCGAATGAAGGTAATTCTTCACAGGAGTTGTTAACCTGCAATTCCCATTGTTTTCTAGTTTCAGGGTCCAACTTCAAGCTCACAATATAAAGAATGATGATATCCCAAGATTCTACCTTGACACCTAAATTTGATAATTCGTGTATACAATCAGACGTAGTATCTAACAGATCCTTAAGGCCCTGAGATGATTCACAATTCATGGTACGCTGACCAAACAAACGTTTGAGAATACAGTTAGACATGAATCTTTTATTATCATACCTATTTCGCAGCATATCCCAACATTTTGTATAATTACTATGTGTAATAGGAATATGTTTAATCAACTGTTCTGCTTCGCCTTTGAGCTGTGTTTTTAGATAATGTAAACGTTGAACGTTGTCAAGGGTCGCATTATTATGAACTAATGAGCTGAACAAATCCTTGAAAGATGACCACTCCGCGTAATTTCCACTGAAAAACGGTATAGATATTTTTGGTAATCTAACTATAGATTCCTTTTTACAGTCAGGCGAATCAGAATCGTTGCTTTTTAAAGGTTTCATTGTGTTTAATGAAGCCTTTAATTCCCCTTTGTAAACTAAATAAGTTTCATAGCCTACATTAAATACATCGTTCTTAACATAACTACTATCATCCAAAACTTCTTTCCTGTATGTAGCTATAATAGATTCGTGCTTTTTATAAAACTTTTTTATTAACTCCTCTAATCCTTCTAATCTTGCATTAACGTATGTTTCGGTAATTCTTTCTTTGGGTGATTTCCTAAAGTTATTTCTTCCTCTTTCTATCTGACTTTTTAAATCATCCATTACTCGAATATCACCTTCCATGTTCGTTTCAGTTAACGCCTTTAATAATTTGTCGTTGAATTTCAACTATATCTTCCAAATACTTTATAAAGCACGAATATATGACGAATTTTTCTAAGTCCAAAACCGATGCAAAATATTCTAAGTGTTTTTAAACTCAACTAATCGCTGCGAAATCGGGCATAGGTTCCCCGTCTGATCACTATTTTAATAATTATTCTAAGTCCCAATCAACTATTTAAAATTTTACAAGTCTTTATTTTTCTTCAAAATTTTCTAAGTCAATTATCACAACACTAATAATAATTAAAACGTACTCACAGTTTGTCCTGCACTTTACCAGTAAACACTTCACATCCAATCTTCAGGTAACCTTCTTAAAGTTTTTATTTACTTTGCTCCTCACTAGATGTCGCTACTTGTGTATATCTTCAGTTGACACAGTGCTAAAGGACATCAACACAGTGTTTGACACGGCGAGCGGTGTGTGTTGCTAGTTAACACTGTCTGCTTATCAATATTTAATCGCCAACAGTTAGGTTTTTTTTTGTATTTATAACTGCCAAGTGTAAATCGCTTTTGTCAAGTTTTGTCCTCAAAAAACACTCCGACTCGTTAGGACCTTGTGCAAAGGTGAGCTAAGTCAGGAAATAGAGCGAAACCAAAATTTCCGGAACGTATAGACATTTATTTCAGTAAATCAACAGAGACCCCTTAGTTCGGATGTAAAACTTAAATAGCGTGATTTAACATACACGTAACGCCATCTAGTGTCAATTGGCGACAACTTAGTTGATGTATTTAAAGTATTGATGACAAACCAAATTTATTACTTATCACTAATTTGGACAAAAGCAGTTTTCGTATTCGAAACCAGAGCTCAAACCAATAAGATAATAGTATTATTTTACCCGTGACGTGAGTTATATTTAGAATTGAATATGTTTAATAAATGTACTCCTAAAGTTGGGCATGGTAGAGGCAGCTAGAATAGTGTATTCGATCTGCTCTAGCTGTCTTCGCATAATGGACTTTTCTTAACGCTTCACATCTGCCTTAGTGACATGCCAAACTCCCTGGGATGTGGACAAAAGAAGTTGTCCCAAAAATGTATGGACACTCGAGCGCTAAGATATACCTACACTTCTGACATCTCGTACCTAAGTATGCCTTATTGTCTTTGCAATAAGAGTTCTAAGACTAAAAAATAGCCAAAAATATGCAGAGCATTTTTTAATGTCCATTTTCTTTATTTCGTGGAACAAAACAACAATTTCAGATCAAAAACTACAGCCCAGCCAAATATTCCTCATGGTGTCTAAGTCAGTTTGGTGACGTTTACTTGAGTTATATTGCCATATTGAATAATGGTGAAATCGATGACTTATTGCAAATTTACTGTAAACAGAGCCATCTATCGCTTCTGTCTGTAACTTTTCAGTCGCAGTACATAGCCCCGACAGACGCAAGGCGGGTCTGGTTGTCTGGGTTGGAAGGGTCCTCTGGCACCGTGGTGGTGACCCCCTTGGAGGCTAGAGTTTGGACGGACGGGAGGTACTTCACGCAATTCGAAATGCAAGTCAATATAGAGTACTTCACGCTGATGAGGCAAGGTAAACAAGTTGGTTTTCTTTTCAGTCCATTCGATTTCAGTTTTCGTACGAACCTAACCATGGTCGACAACTATAGGTGTTATGTTTATTTAGTATATTTCTAATATTTATACCGGATGGTGCCGTCAATCAATACGACAATAAATTAAAACATGGGCTATATTCGTTCATAGAAATGGTTTGCCACTTTCAAAAACATCTTATTCATTTGATAATTTCATGACATTTCTATGTAACAATTCAGACAATGTTTTATTATTTCATACAATTGTCATGCGAAATTACATGGGAGAAACACATGAGGAGTTATAGCCATAACACCACCACGCTGGCCTAATGCGGTTTGGTGGGTTAAAGCGGTTGCAGGAACAATCGGGACCAACGGCTTAACTTGCACGACGAAGCAGAAGAGATTGAGATTACAAGTATTAATTGACCCATTCGGGATTGATCATGGTGGAGGATGCTTTCGTAATCGACCCTAGACCGCTACCAACCAACGAAACCAATATGCCACCGAGCTCCTCAACCTTTGTTACCTTTAATAATTTTGCATTTGAATCAATAGGCATCGACTTATCGATCCAGAACTGGCTCGTTCAAAACATGTCTCCCGGGGACGTGGTGGGTGTAGACCCGACCACCTACACGCGTAACGCCTGGACTACGTTGGAGGTAAGACGTCCATACTCCTGTGATAGATCCTTAGTTTTATGTGAACGTTTGCGTGTGTAATTTTGTGCAGGTTACCCTACCCTATTACGGGATTACTAAGACTCTGCTGTCCGTCCGTCCTTTCACCCTTCCGTCTGTCCTTCCGTCCGTCTGTCCTTCCGTCCGTCTGTCCTTCTGTCCGTCCGTCCTTCCGTCCGTCCGTCCTTCCGTCTGTCACCAGGCTGTATCTCATAAACCGTGATAGTGAGACAGTTGAAATTTTTACAGATTTATGTATTTCTGTTGCCGCTATAAAAACAAATACTAATAAACAGAATGAAATAAGTATTTCAGGGGGCTCCCATACAACAAACGTGATTTTTTTTGCTTGATATTGATACCGGCATCAGGTAGACGCTTGTTTATAGTTAACGGTACGGAACCCTTCGTCCGCAAGTCCGACTCGCACTTGGGCGGTTTTTATGTTTTGAACTATGTCTGTCTGTGCCATCGTAGCATTCTGATTTGAATGCAGGAAGATCTGTTCAGGCATTGGACGATCATTATTTCCTACTCAACTTTAATAAAGATAATTTTCAGAATGCACTAAGAGCTGTCAATGTGACGCTAAAAGCTGAACAGCAGAACCTAGTGGACCTCGCCAGGGAGCGAATAGGGGAACCCCCGCCGCCCAGACCTAACAACCCTCTACTCGCGCTTAATGTTACTTTCACAGGTAATGATTCGAATTCTGCAATTTAATTCACAACTATGTGTGTAGTCTGTCTAGCTGCAGATTACCCCCGGGGGCCTTATGACAAATAAAACCAACTGTGACTGAGATCTGTAGCTTTGCCGGTTGAGCATTTACGGCGCATGGTTTTCATACAAATTACGTCACATGGTTCAAAAGAACAAATCGATTCTAACAAAATTTGCCATGCATAATGAAGCTAGCCGTAAAGAAATTAGGGGCGATTTTTTTTTTCGGCAAATACGCGTGAGTAGTGCCCCAGGTGCTACGAGTGTCTATAGGCTACGGTGACAACGCGTGAGTAGCACCCAAGGTGCTACGAGCGTCTATAGGCTACGGTGACAACGCGTTAGTAGCGACCAAGGTGCTACGAGCGTCTATAGGCTACGGTGACAACGCGTGAGTAGCGCCCAAGGTGCTACGAGCATCTATAGGCTACGGTGACAACGCGTTAGTAGCGACCAAGGTGCTACGAGCGTCTATAGGCTACGGTGACAACGCGTTAGTAGCGCCCAAGGTGCTACGAGCGTCTATAGGCTACGGTGACAACGCTTGAGTAGTGCATAAGGTGCTACGAGCGTCTATAGGCTACGTTAGGCGCGTACCATCAGGCAGGCAACTGTTTTACAGCCAAATAGGAAAATTGATTTATATTTACTTATACGGATACTTAATTTTATTTTTCACAGGTAAACCTTCCAATGACAAATTATCTGAGCTACAAAGACAAATGACTGACAGAGGCGCCACAGCCCTTATTCTCACTGCTTTGGATGACATAGCCTGTAAGTATTACCGATTTGAGCTGGCAACACTAAAAACAAAGGGAATTATTACCCGACTTCAAAAAGGAGAAGGATTTCAAATAATTTTCATCATCATCACTAGCCTATATACGTCAAACTGCTGCGCACAGGCCTTCCTACATGAGAGAAACACATAAGGAGTTTGGGCCATAACACCACCACGCTGGCCCAATGCGGGTTGGTGGGTTAAAGCGGTTGTAACAGCCGGGACCAAATGAGGACGGCACATTCATCTACACGAAGCTACAGGTTTTTCTCTATATCATACTGCAATTGGGATGTTGCCTAAGTATGAATATGGCGCTATTTTTCACAAATTCGAAAAATATACGCTACTGTTACCCATAAAAACAGTTCAAACTTAAAAGATATGCAATATTATTGAAGTTATACTGTTGTGAAAATTAAAAAAATGACCATATTTTTTTTTTCAAAATTTGCCTAAAATGTTAATGATATTAGATTGCTGTCATCAATTGAAACAACTATTATTATGACAACTATTAATAAAAACATACTTAATACATAGTTATTATCAATTTTGTCAGTATGCCCATACATTTCTTAGTAATATGTGAACATGTGACGTCACCTGTTCCGTAGATTTTCTATGGAGCGTTTTTGGACGATGCGCCGCAACACATCAAACATATCACCATATCTATGAAACTATTGTCTTAGACATACTATTTGTTTTGCAATATTTCTTTATGAGTTATAAACTTCATATTTATGAAATAAAAAAAAAGTTGTCAACTACCCTATTCCCGTCTACATTATACTACTAGCGGCCGTAGCACTCATTGTTATCGTAGCACTCAGTGTTGTCGTAGCAGTTCGACGACTACGGGAAAGACGACTTCGGGAAAGTTGTTGTCAAGGGATGAGGTTCATCGCAACGTTTAGCGCCATCTGGTGGTACTATTGAGAAATATATTTACATAACTTTTTGTAAACACTTTATAGAGAAAATGAATTAAACAGTAGTTTTCTGAAAAAAGAAAATTAAAATAACGAACCTTTGCTTTGTCCACAGATACGTTAAATATTCGTGGCTCCGATATACCTTATAACCCAGTATTTTTCTCCTATCTTTTAATTAGAAATGATGTAAGTAATTTCTTTAACAATGATATTTTTTACCGCTTTGAATGTATTGATCTAAAGGTGTTTCGGTAGGCGCCACGTATAACGGCGAACCCCGCCAATGGGTAAAATCAGTTTTTCTTAGCCTAATATAATAAATGCGACAGTGAGTTTGTTTGTTTCGCTTTGACGCCTAAACCATTGAACCGATTTAGATGATGTTTGCCATGGAGATAGTTTGAGACCCTGGAAAGGACATAGGATACATCTTGGAGCGATAACCTCCATACACGCGGGTAACGGGCAGAGCTGCGGGCGCTATCTAGTGTTATATTAATTTATAATTTAATTTAGAATTAAATTTGATAAATATTTTCTTTTTGTGATAGCCCAACATATTGGGTTTCTTGATGATTCAAAAGAGATTATTGGGAAGACTAAAAAAAAATTTTTTTTTACTTTGATGCTCACTGTGCTTAAAGATGTCCCAAAAATTTATGGAGACCCGGCCAGGCCTCTGTACACCATACTAAAAAATTGTCAAAAATATGCGGAACAGTTTTTAATGGTCCAATGTTCTTTTATTTGCTTTGTTACTTAGAACAAAACAAGAACTTTTAAAGAAAATATTACAGCAACACAACCAAATATTCATCATGGCGGCTATGTTGCCCGTAGCTTAGATTTAGTTTGTGACATTATAATGATTATGTAACTTAATGACATAATAATATTAATATTTATAAAACCTGACATTATTATTTTATTATTTAACATTTTGAAATTTGTAATTGTATTTTATTATTATTTGCAATGATTTTTATACTTAGATTTTTTTAATAATATAAATATTCTTGAATTATTTTATAGTAAGTAAAGTATTGTATATCCTCTCCTCTCTTTTTGCTGCGTTTGCTGTGCCCGACAGGGTCCATAATGAATCATGTTTAGCTTTAAGCCTTAAGAACTATTTTGTAGCATTATGGTGCAATAAAAAATTTGAGTTTGAGTTTGAGTTATGCCACTTTGGTGACGTTAGTTCACCTCTATGTCGCCCGCCATATTGCCAAATTGAATAATGGTGAAATGAAATAATACTTATGGAAATATCCGAAATTTGTACCAGTAAACTATTCATATGACACAGTGTACAGTCGACAGCACATCAAGCGTAACAGTTTGACCCTGAGACCGCTCTTACGCTGTACTTAATAGAGGTGGCTTTCATAGTTCAACAGTTACACTTGATGTGCTGTCTTCTGCACATACACCTTGGCGAATGTTCCATACGACTCCTTCGTGGTGTTTTCATTACAGTTTGCTCCTGATAACGTGATATTGTTCTGGGGTAACGGTTCTCTATCATCTGATATTGCCGAACACTTGGTCTCTGAAGGCACACAGCTAACTGTGAGGAGTTACGAAGGCGCATTCGATTATTTACGAGGCATGGTGGCAGTAAGTATTAGATGTTACTTTACTGTAATGCGGAATAAGCATGTTGTCCTTTTATACTGGGTGCTGCCGTCAATACGACAATAAATTGAAACATGGTCTTTAATATTCTTAACTTTTGATTTTAACATTATTATAAATGTTTGAAAAATTACTTAGTAATTAAAATGTAATAAAACTAGAAAATTTTCACGTCCTGAGGCAGGAATCGAACCCGCGACCTTTCGCAATCCGGGCGACTGCTCTGACCACTGAGCCACCCAGGACTTGGGATATCCCTGTGAAATTCTTCTAGGCTATCTGTATTTGCGTTTAATTTTTTCAAGTTTTATAACATTTTAATTACTATGGTCTCTAATAGTTCATAGAAATGGTTTGCCACTTTCAAAAACATCTTATTTGTTTGATAATTTTATGACATTTGTATGAAAACATATAACATTGGCTGCATTATATCACAGAAATTTCATGAAATACTTATATTATCAAATGAGAACGATATTTTTAAAAGTGGCCAACCATTTGTATAGACTGAAATAGCCCAGGTTTTAATTTATTGTCGTATTGACGGCACCACCCTGTATATCACGAATCTGTGACTTCTCCTATTCTGTGATACCTGTCACATATCTCATAATTTTTCATTTTATATTTTCAGCAGTTGCCGTCGGGAAGCACTGTCTGGCTGTCTCAAGATGCGAGTCACGCAGTTTTTTTGGCGGTAGAAACTGTAAGTATTTTTTTTTAATATATACGACAAGGGTGTTATACAAGCGATGAATTGCGGTTACCGTAGCTTAAAGGAGTTCGTAGCACATTGAACTACTCAAGCGTGTCACCGTAGCCTATAAACGCTCGTAACACCTTGAGAACTACTCACGCGTTGTTACCGTGGCGTATAGACGCTTGTTGCACCTTGGGCACTTCTCACGCGTTGTTACCGTAGCCTATAGACGCTTGTAGCACCTTGGGCACTACTCACGCGTTGTTACAGTAGCCTATAGAAGCTCGTAGCACCTTGGGCACTACTCACGCGTTGTCACCGTAGCCTATAAACGCTCGTAGCACTTTGGGCGCTTCTCACGCGTTGTCACCGTAGCCTATAGACGATCGTAGCACTTTGGGCACTACTCACGCGTTGTTACCGTAGCCTATAGACGCTTGTAGCACCTTGGGCACTACTCACGCGTTGTTACAGTAGCCTATAGAAGCTCGTAGCACTTTGGGCACTACTCACGCGTTGTTACCATAGCCTATAGACGCTCGTAGCACCTTGGGCACTACTCACGCGTTGTCACCGTAGCCTATAGACGCTCGTAGCACTTTGGGCGCTTCTCACGCGTTGTCACCGTAGCCTATAGACGCTCGTAGCACTTTGGGCACTACTCACGCGTTGTTACCGTAGCCTATAGACGCTTGTAGCACCTTGGGCACTACTCACGCGTTGTTACAGTAGCCTATAGACGCTTGTAGCACCTTGGGCACTACTCACGCGTTGTCACCGTAGCCTATAGACGCTCGTAGCACTTTGGGCACTACTCACGCGTTGTTACCGTAGCCTATAGACGCTTGTAGCACCTTGGGCACTACTCACGCGTTGTTACAGTAGCCTATAGAAGCTCGTAACACTTTAGGCGCTTCTCACGCGTTGTCACCGTAGCCTATAGACGCTCGTAGCACTTTGGGCACTACTCACGCGTTGTTACCGTAGCCTATAGACGCTTGTAGCACCTTGGGCACTACTCACGCGTTGTTACAGTAGCCTATAGACGCTCGTAGCACTTTGGGCACTACTCACGCGTTGTTACCGTAGCCAATAGGCGCTTGTAGCACCTTGGGCACTACTCAGGCGTTGTTACCGTAGCCTATAGACGCTTGTAGCACCTTGGACACTACTCACGCGTTGTAACCGTAGCCTATAGACGCTCGTAGCACGTTGGGCACTACTCACGCGTTGTAACCGTAGCCTATAGACGCTCGTAGCACCTTGGGCACTACTCACGCGTTGTTACAGTAGCCTATAGACGCTCGTAGCACCTTGGGCACTACTCACGCGTTGTTACCGTAGCCTATAGACGCTCGTAGCACCTTGGGCACTACTCAAGCGTGTCACCGTAGCCTATAAACGCTCGTAACACCTTGATAACTACTCACGCGTTGCCACCGTAGCCTATAGACGCTCGTAGCACCTTGGACACTACTCAAGCGTGTCACCGTAGCCTATAAACGCTCGTAACACTTTGAGAACTACTGATGCGTTGTCAGCGTAGCCTATAGACGCTCGTAGCACGTTGGATACTACTCAAGCGTGTCACCGTAGCCTATAAACGCTCGTAACACTTTGAGAACTACTCACGCGTTGTCACCGTAGCCTATAGACGCTCGTAGCACCTTGGACACTACTCACGCGTTGTTACCGTAGCCTATAGACGCTCGTAGCACCTTGGGCACTACTCACGCGTTGTTACCGTAGCCTAAAGACGCTCGTAGCACCTTGGGCACTACTCACGCGTTGTTACAGTAGCCTATAGACGCTCGTAGCACCTTGGGCACTACTCACGCGTTGTTACCGTAGCCTATAGACGCTCGTAGCACCTTGGGCACTACTCAAGCGTGTCACCGTAGCCTATAAACGCTCGTAACACCTTGATAACTACTCACGCGTTGCCACCGTAGCCTATAGACGCTCGTAGCACCTTGGACACTACTCAAGCGTGTCACCGTAGCCTATAAACGCTCGTAACACTTTGAGAACTACTGACGCGTTGTCAGCGTAGCCTATAGACGCTCGTAGCACGTTGGATACTACTCAAGCGTGTCACCGTAGTTATAAACGCTCGTAACACTTTGAGAACTACTCACGCGTTGTCACCGTAGCCTATAGACGCTCGTAGCACCTTGGACACTACTCACGCGTTGTTACCGTAGCCTATAGACGCTCGTAGCACCTTGGGCACTACTCACGCGTTGTTACCGTAGCCTATAGACGCTCGTAGCACCTTGGGCACTACTCACGCGTTGTTACCGTAGCCTATAGACGCTCGTAGCACCTTGGGCACTACTCACGCGTTGTTACTGTAGCCTATAGACGCTCGTAGCACATTGAACTACTCACGCGTTGGTACTGTAGCCTAAAGACGCTCGTAGCTCCTTGGGCACTACTCACGCGTTGTCACCTTAGCCTATAGACGCTCGTAGCACTTTGGGCAGTACTGACGCGTTGTCACCGTAGCCTAGAGACGCTCGTAGCACCTTGGACACTACTCAAGCATGTCACCGTAGCCTATAAACGCTCGTAGCACCTTGGACACTACTCACGCGTTGTCGGTTCACCGTAGCCTATAGACGCTCGTAGCACCTTGGGCACTACTCACGCGTTGTCACCGTAGCCTATAGACGCTCGTAGCATCTTGGACACTACTCACGCGTTGTCACCGTAGCCTATAGACGCTCGTAGCATCTTGGACACTACTCACGCATTGTCACCGTAGCCTATAGACGCTCGTAGCATCTTGGACACTACTCACGCGTTGTCACCGTAGCCTATAGACGCTCGTAGCATCTTTCTTGGACACTACTCACGCGTTGTCACTGTAGCCTATAGACGCTCGTAGCACCTTGGGTACTATTCACGCGTTGTCAGCGTAGCCTATAGACGCTCGTAGCACCTTGGGCACTACTCACGCGTTGTCACCGTAGCCTATAGACGCTCGTAGCATCTTGGACACTACTCACGCGTTGTCACCGTAGCCTATAGACGCTCGTAGCATCTTGGACACTACTCACGCATTGTCACCGTAGCCTATAGACGCTCGTAGCATCTTGGACACTACTCACGCGTTGTCACCGTAGCCTATAGACGCTCGTAGCATCTTTCTTGGACACTACTCACGCGTTGTCACCGTAGCCTATAGACGCTCGTAGCATCTTGGACACTACTCACGCGTTGTCACCGTAGCCTATAGACGCTCGTAGCATCTTTCTTGGACACTACTCACGCGTTGTCACTGTAGCCTATAGACGCTCGTAGCACCTTGGGTACTATTCACGCGTTGTCAGCGTAGCCTATAGACGCTCGTAGCACCTTGGGCACTACTCACGCGTTGTCACCGTAGCCTATAGACGCTCGTAGCATCTTGGACACTACTCACGCGTTGTCACCGTAGCCTATAGACGCTCGTAGCATCTTGGACACTACTCACGCATTGTCACCGTAGCCTATAGACGCTCGTAGCATCTTGGACACTACTCACGCGTTGTCACCGTAGCCTATAGACGCTCGTAGCATCTTTCTTGGACACTACTCACGCGTTGTCATCGTAGCCTATAGACGCTCGTAGCACCTTGAGCACTACTCACGCGTTATCACCGTAGCGTATAGAGGCTCGTAGCACCTTGGGCACGCACACGTTTAGCACGTACTACCAGGTAGAGCTTGCAGAAAATGTGGACTTTAAACATTTTCTGCAAGCTCTACCTGGTAGTACGTGCTAAACGTGTGCGTGCCCAAGGTGCTACGAGCGTCTATACGCCTGTCTAGCTACGAGATTGTGATGCTGAATAAAGTTTAATTCTATTCTATTCTACCACCATCTCACCTAAGTCTGCCGCCTCAACAATAATGTTAACAGCACCGGTCTGTTCCGGCAGTTAGAGGTAAGATAGCCAGTTCCTCAGGTTGAGGAATCCGGGTGTAGCTCGCTTCCGTCATCGGCCTTATCTTTACCAGGTTAGATTAAGGCCAAAAGTTACCCCGTTAAGGTAAAAATAATAATAAAATAAACTGGCTATAAACTATTAAAATATATGTAATTGAATGATTTTTGTCTGGCAATTATTAGCGTTAGTATTTTGAGGTTATATTTCGTTATTGTCGTCACCACCCTGTTTAATAATGTTTTAGGATGGAGTAGCTAACGTGTTGTCTTCTCTGTCACCCGTCGCTCTCATGAAATGTGTGAAAAATGAAGTCGAATTAGAGGTAAGATTGGATTTGATTTGAGAAATATTTTTTAAGGCTACCCGCTAACGGCTCCTCAGAACAATAACTAAAGCATATCGTTCTGAGAACGGCTACGCTCCTTGCCAAATTATGGTTGGCGTGCAAGACCGCGTAAGAGCAATTTGCAATACCGCGTATTTAGAAAAGTCGCAAAATTGAGATATCGCGCCAGCGGGCTCTTAGCGCTGGTTCGCTTATACTAAATTCTCATTAAAAAACACTCAGAGAAATCCCAAGCAAGCTCAGTAAAAGAAATGTGTAGAAATAACCAAGATATTAACTTTTTTCTTCCATCCTGTGAAATAAACAAGAAGCACATACGCGGTCTTGCACTCACCGACGATATGTAAATTGCGGGTGGTGTTATGGCCCAAACTCCTCTAAATGTAGGAAGACCTGTGCCCAGCAGTGGGACGTATATAGGCAGATGATGATGATGATTACAAGTCATAATTACTACAGTCGACAGCACATCAAACGTAACAGTTTGACCTTGAGACCACCCTTACTTCGTTCGTAATATTCATACACTCACACCTATTATCTAGCCCAAAGTAAGCATCAATAAAAGCTTGTGTTATGGATACTAGATCACGGAGAAATAATGATAATAATAAGTATACAGATTGGTGCCGTCAATACGACAATAAATTGAAATATGGACTATGTTAGTTCACAGAAATGGCTTGCCACTTTCAAAAACATCATAATCATTTGAGAATTTCATGACATTTGTATGAAATAAAAAATGGCTACATTATTTCATTGAAATGTCATGAAATTATCAAATTAATACGTTGTTTTTGAAAGGGTCAAACCATTTCTATGCACTAATATAGCGCATGTTTCAATTTATTGTCGTATTGACGGCAGCACCCTGTATAAATATTAGAAATATTCTAGATAAACATACCTATAAACATCCATGACTCGTGAAAAAATGCTCGTACTCATCATACAAACATTTGCTCCCACCCGGATTCGAACTCGGGACCTCTTGACCGAGTAGCCAGCAAGGGGTACAGACCGCTCGACCAGCCGGTCGTCAATGGCTTTCGTAGAACAACTGTTACACTTGACTTGCTATCGTCTGTAAGTTGGGTCCGAACTTTCAGGGATTCCGTAGGGCGCATATAAAGGATGGCATCGCAATTGTACGCGGCTTGCGCTGGGTAGAGGAACAAGTGGCGGCAGGGTACAATATCACTGAGATAGATCTGTCCAACAAGCTAGCTGAGCTGCGGGGGTAAGTACAGGGGAATCCGTTTATAATGACGTCAAAGGGAAATGACAAACACGTCATACTAATCGGACGTCATACAAAGCGTTATGTATGTACAAAACAAACAACCTCCTGTTTTTGTTAGGTACGTACCTATGTGTTTATTCTAATAGAGAGAAACATACCATAAAATTCAACCATCAATAACTTCGTCAGGCATCACGGACCCTCTCCAACACTGCCGAAGGTGTAAGGAATCTTGTAGGTCACTATAGCCGGACAAAATTAAAGTGTTTTATATGAAAACCAAACTTTGCTGTGTAATAATTTCATATAAGCGGTAGGTCAATATAGGCGGAGTCATAATAAACGGATTCCACTGTAGTTAATTACCAAATTCTGCATATAAAACGGAAGGCAAAGGGTTAAGCCCGTACAGACATGTCTTGAGTATTTTCTATATTTCTGCAATCATTAAAATGCGAGTGTTACACATTCCAGTGGATCTTTTGAGAGTTTGGCTCACAAGTTTGGCTTGTTTTTGATTAAATTCTCCCTTTTAAAAAAAAAAGACGGCACTGGTTTCAAGACCTTTTAAGCCAGTCGTAGGAATGTGTCAAGTGATTGCATCGTGAGAGTTTTCCGCCAAATATAACATATGGATACTGTCGTCATATATATGATGATGACAGTATCCATATGTTATACAGTAGATAACAACAATAAAATTCCTTACGTATTTGCACTAAATTAACATTTATTACAACGATTTTCCATATTGCACGTCAATGCAATCCCTATTTCTACAGAATACAGGTATATAATACCCTCTAGCTTCCGCCAAGTGATACAAATGTTTTTGTACTATAATATAATTGTATTTATTTTCTCATCACAATAGGTACAGTTAATTAAAATACTGCATTGTGAGGTGATAGTGTTTCATAATAAGTTAAATGGCAACATTTTATATGTAGCTTTATGGGGTTACATACAATACAACACAATCTGTGGGCAACTGAAAGCATGCATTGACTTGTACAATTTTTATAAATTAAAATAAAACACATTAATTAATTATTTACCGTTTTATTCATATAAAACAGAAAGGTGCCATTTTTATTCTGTTACGTGAGACAATATAAAAGAAACAAACAAAAGTTATCGTAAAAATAATAAAATAACGGCCGTGAAACAGTTCGCTGTGTTTCGGATTGAAGGGAAAGGTAGCCAGTGTAATTACTGGGCATGGACGGCATTTCATCTTAGGCCCCAGGATGACAACGCACCTGCAATATCAAGTGATTTTACCTTGTTATTGCAGGTTTCTATAGGCGGCGGTAACCGTTTACCATCAGGTGGGCCGTCAGCTTGTTTGTCATCTAGTTGTATAAAAAAAACCTCTACCTAATATTACTTTATCAGAATATTGCAGTATGTGTGCGCGTGCGAGTGTGCACGTGAGTGTGAATGGTTCAATTTGTTACATGTTCTATAAGATCAAGAAATATTATTAAAGGCACTAAACTCTTAAATTTTGTATTGATCAAGAAATTTAAAAAAAAGTAAGAGATATTGTGCCTAATTCTGGAGACACACTCTAAATCTCAATTTAATTACAGTCTATCTATTTATCGCAATATGGAATAGGAAAGAGATAGCAAGAACCTTTTTAGAGAAACCATAGACAATTTTAGACGGAAATTGAACGCACGTTTTCAAATTTCAAATTACATGAAAGCCGTCCTTTTTGTATTCATATTGAGAGAAAGAGATGCACTGAACTTAAATTTAGATTTAGCGTGTGCTTATAATAGAACTGCCTTCAGAATTAGGCCTACTATCTCACAAAAATCTATGCATACTTGAAAAATTCACGTGTAGTAGCCAATATAGGTATTGGTACTATCTTTTAACTACATACATAATTTTTTAACTACGAATACAAACATTATAATTTAATATTTGAAAAGAGTAACTCGTGTAGTTTGTTGCCGGAATCTTCTCGGTACTTCAACTTTTGGAACCGGTGTAAATTCAGACATGACAGACAGACAGAGACTATGACTTTGTTAGTTAATATATTTTTTGCGATAGATATATAAATGTGTTTTTTGACGATAAAATATTTTTTCTTTTCTTCTTTCTTTTTTTTTCATGTGACAGGGAGGAGTTGGATTCCCATGGACCATCGTTTGCGACCATCGCTGGCACTGGGCCGAATGGGGCCATTATACACTATAAGCCTCCCGATGTAGGCTCCAGAGTGATTGGCAAGGACGACATGTTGTTGGTAGACTCCGGTGGGCAATACAAGTAAATATACACACTTATTAGTCATCATCTCCTGATTATGTACGTCCCACTGCTGGGCAGAGGCCTTCCTACACGGGAGAAACATATATAAGGAGTTTGGGCCATAGCACCACCACGCTGGCCCAATGCGGGTTTGGTTAAAGTGGTAATTGAACCAAACCAATGGGCATTGGTTTGGTTTCTGGAGGGAAGAGGAGAAAATAGGTAAAAATGTGCAGAGCAGTGTTTAATTGTCCATTTTCTTTTTATTTGCTTTGTTGAGTGGTAGGGAACAAGAATTTTCATAGGAAAAAATGTTACACAGCCAAATATTCATCATGGCGCCAATGTCACTTTGGTGGCGTTTAGTAAACTTCTACGTCGCCTGCCATAGTGCCATATTGAACAATGGTGAAATCGAAAAAAATAATTATACTTTTGTACACACCAACTATGCATGAAAACGAATTATTAGTATTTTTCCCGGATTCAGTGCATTTTTCCCGATTTTTTGAGATAGTGTATACTTACATATGCCACGCTTTCAAAACATCTCTTTTTACTCAAATGATAACGATGGATAGGGTCCTTCATAAGAAAGAAATCTCTCTAATTACCTCATAACTACCTATCTCCATTATAAACTTTGACACATTCACAAGAAACTATGGTACGAAACTTTGGTACATACACAGGAAACTTTGGTACATTAAAAGGAAACTTTGTTAATGTAACAAAGTTTCCTTTTTCCAAAGAGGCCTTTGGTACATTAAAAGAGGCCTTTGGTACATTTAAAGGAAACTTTGGTACATTTAAATGAAACTGGTACATTAAAAGGGACCTTTGGTACATTTACAGGAAACTTTGGTACATTTAAAGGAAACTTTGGTACATGTACAGAAAGCACATACTAAGTTGAATTGTGAATACTTGTGTTTTAGGGACGGCACTACAGATATAACTCGCACAAGGCACATGAGTGGGTCACCCACACCAGAACAGAAGCAAGCCTTCACCAGGGTACTGAAAGGCCAAATCATGCTGGGAACTAGCGTATTCCCCACAGGCACTGTGGTAAGCCTCGCCCGGTAACAAAAATACTTCACTAGTTTTTTAATAATTTCTTCAAATAATTCTTTATGTTAGTATGTATATTATATATGTATATATTGTATTTATGTAGTATATTATGTGTTTCATACAGAGTGGTGCTGTCAATACGACAATAAATTAAAACATGGGCTATATTAGTTCATAGAAATGGTTTGCTACTTTCAAAAACATCGTATTCAATTGATAACTTCTTGACATTATGAAATATGAAATAATGCAGCCAGTGTTATCTAATATACTATAAAATTCTCGTGTCACAAATTTAGTTACCATACTCCTCCGAAACGGCTTGACAGATGTTCATGAAATTTTATATATATATTCAGTAAGTCTGAGAATAGGCTACCATTTTTTTTATTTTTTGGTATTTTTTTTTCATGAAATTTCATATGTAAGTAACTATAGTCATTAGTTCTGAGAATCGGCTACATCTATTTATTTTTTAATTAGGGTCGGAGTCTGTTAAAAAATAATATAATAATAATTTTATAGTGACGGGGTCGCAAGACTTTTTAATTAACTTTTTGGCTTTTTCGTGGGTCGCGACCTCGCCACATAAAAATAGTTGAGAATCTATGGTCTAACAGAAGGTTATGTAGGTCGTTCAGGCATAAAACTTTGCCTTCTCTTACGACGGATATTCCCTGTTCCCTCAGGGTCATACTCTAGAGACGTTTGCCCGGAAGTCCCTATGGGACGTCGGTCTGAACTACGCGCACGGCACGGGCCACGGGGTGGGGCACTTCCTGAACGTCCACGAGGGCCCCTCCGGGATCCTGAGCGGGCCCCTCGCGAACGATCCGGGAATACTGCCGGGAATGATATTCAGCAACGGTATGTATCTCGCAGGCGTCTGGTTAAATTAGCCAGTTGACAGGACGCCTAGGACGTTATCCTAACGAAGTCTTCAACTCCGATCAACTGAACGAATCAACTAGTTGATCAGAGTGGAAGTCCATTCAGGCATATGTTCCTATGGAATCAACTAGTTGATTAGATAGGTACATTTTTCACTAAAGTTTCTTTCTTTTCATTTAATTGGTTAAATTAAAATATTTTACTAAAAATATTATTTTATTTCATTACGCAATCAAAGTCACAAGTATTTCATAGTATAATTTTTTTACTAAAATGTGTCGAAACAAGAATGTGCCGAAAACGGAATAAGTCCAATCAGGAATACGACAAAAAAGGAATCAATCGATTTTTTATTATGAATAGGTACTAAAGTGTTAATCGACTTATATTGCTGACTGTACATGTGTACAGTCGCCGCAGGGAGCCACCTTGTGACGTCACTACACTGATTAAGGTTCCATACCTACTTTATTGTAACATTACAAATAAAGAAAGAACTAGGTGGTAGACCCATATGTAGGGTCGCCTGGGTAGGTACCACCGCCTTTCTTATTTAAGCCGTGAAACAGTTCGCTGTGTTTCGGATCGAAGGGAAAGGTAGCCAGTGTAATTACTGGGCATGGACGGCATTTCATCTTAGGCCTCTGGATGACAACGCACCTGCAATACCAAGTGATTTTTTCCTTGTTATTGCAGGTGTCTATAGGCGGCGGTAACCGCTTACCATCAGGCATATTGCATCTAGTTGTATAAAAATAAAAAATAAAAAGCGATGAAAAAAGTTACATGCTCCAGGCGGGAATCGAACCCTCGTCTTCTGATTTCCGGCCAGACGCGATTACCACTAAACCACCGGAGCACTAGTTATATAACCTACTAATTTCTTCACCGCCTTCCATCCATTTTTATTTTACGCATCAGAAACATTAAAATGTGCTTCCATACCTACTTCCAGAGCCCGGTTACTATGAAGTCGGCGAGTACGGCATCAGACACGAAGATCTCGTCGAAGTCATTGAACTGAACAACGACTCCGATCATATTTTGGTAAGAATTTTAAGTATGCTTATGCATACTTAAAATCGGGATGAACCATTCACTTCACATTCACAGTGAAGCAATTTGTTTTGTTGTCATGTGCCTGTTGTATTTTTTTTTATATATTGGGCCTAATTCTCGGAACACACTTTAGAGTCCGCGCCACCACTCAAGTCCTGCGATAAAAACTGGAACTAAATGTGACAGCTCCGCCATTTTGGTGTTTCTTACGAGTTGGCGTTTCGAGTGTTTTCGATAGATTTTTATTGTGATTTTCTGGAAATTAGATCGATTATGGAGCGTAAAGTGGTGAGAAGTGCAGCCCGAGAAGTAATTCTCAAAGTGAAGGAATACTGTGAAATGGAGCAAAGAAATGGAGAAGTTTTGATCCCTCTAAAAAATGTTCAAATGCGAGTCGCTGCCATGACAGGTAAATTTTAGGGTTGCAAGGGTTGTTGTTGTTTCGCCTAATAACGGGGTATCGTTTTGCTTTTTGGGCCGTGTAATTTTTTATTATATTTTGTGCAAAAAAGTTGTTTAGTATTTTATTATGGTTTACTTTATGTAATTACGTATAGGAAATCGTTCAAAATTTATCAGTAAGTTACTCATGTATATCGGCAGTAGGTATGGCTTAGATCTCATAATAACAACGAGTCAGAATAATTATTTTAACGAAATTCTTATTTTACTTTCCTCGGCTGTCACTATCTACATGTATCAACCAGGAATTATCGATCTCATTAGCTATCATATTTTACGTTACTTATATCTTTATGTGTTTTTAGGTGTTTCTGTCAAAACGGTGTCAAGAATTACCAAAGAAGGAAAAATAGCTACGATTACTTCGAAGAAAATTGTTACTCCTGGAAAAAGTCGTCCACAGCGCAAGAAAATTGATTTGGATGATTTTGATTTATGCGCTATACGCCAAAAAATACATTTTTTCTATGTGGTGAAGAAAGAATTGCCAACAATTAATAAACTGCGCTTAGAATTAAAACGCGAAATTAAATTTCAAGGCAGTAACACAACTTTGCGAAGAATATTAAAACAGATAGGTTTCCGATTCAAACGCTGTCAGTCTAAACGCAAAGTATTGATAGAAAGATACGATATTACTGCTTGGCGTGCAAAATATATTGAAAGAATGAGGAAAAACCGGTTAATAGACAAGAGATCTGT
The DNA here is from genome assembly GCA_947347705.1 of Nymphula nitidulata. Classification (NCBI taxonomy): domain Eukaryota; kingdom Metazoa; phylum Arthropoda; class Insecta; order Lepidoptera; family Crambidae; genus Nymphula; species Nymphula nitidulata. Next base: position 6,864,581 of record OX374645.1, on the reverse strand, counting down.
GGTATATTTAGATGAAACTTACATTCATCCAACATATCATGCAAAAAGCTGCTGGCAAAGCGAAGAAGAACATGGATTGTTAATTTCAGAATCAGCTGGAAAACGGTTCATAATTGCACACGCAGGTTCGAAGGCCGGGTTTGTAGACAATGCATTGTTAATTTTTAGATCGCAGTCGCAATCCGCAGACTATCATGACGACATGAACGCCACAAATTTTATAAAATGGATGACTGAAAAAGTGGTGCCACATCTACCTGAAAAATCTCTTGTAGTAATGGATAATGCACCATATCATTGCACTCAACTCAACAAAGCTCCTACGATGGCATGCTTAAAATCACATATGCAAGACTGGTTGAGAAACAAACAAATTTTCTTTGAAGACAGCTGGACAAAACCCGTTTTATATGATATCATAAAAACAAACCGAAAACCGCCAGTTTTTGCAGTTGACGAACTATTAAAAAAACATAATCACGAAGTGGTAAAACTACCTCCTTACCACTGTGATCTAAATCCGATCGAAAAAATATGGAGCCTGGCAAAAAGACGTGTCGCTGAAAAAAATGTGGCTCAAGACCCGAAAAAAATTGTGGAATTAACTGAAGCCGCTTTTGCCAGTATCACATCAGAAGACTGGAGCATTCAGTGTAAACACGTCGAGCATATAGAAGATGAGTACTTTAAAAACGATGGATTAATTGATGTGGAAATGGATAGATTTATAATATCGACAGAGAGCGATAGCGACACTGAATCTGACCATGACAGTGAATTTGAATTAAGTGATAACGATTGTGATATGTCCGGCATAGAGGAATTAAATGCCAACGACCATAATTATTGTAATAAAATATAATTAAATCCTATTATGTTGTTTTATTGATAATATACTCTATGAATTTACATTATTGGGACGCAGAAAATATCTAGTTTTGAGTTGAAAGCCTGTAGGGGAAAATCAGGCATGTTATTGGCAACATTTAGTTGCACTACTGGGGCGCCGCGCCTATCGGACTTGAGTGGTGGCGCGGACTCTAATACTAAATTTATGTACAGTATATCTCTTCCTCGCTATAAGTAATAGGAAAAAGATAGCAAGAATCTGTTTAGAGCTGTCACTTAAATTTAGATAGATTTCTAAGAAACCATAGACAATTTTAGACGGCATGTACGGAGGTGCCTCCTAAACACTGCATTTTATGACGTTCAATAAGGTCGAAAATTGAACGCACGTTTCTAAATGTCAAATTATATGACAGCCATCCTTTTCGTATTCCTTTTGATAGAAAGAAATGCACTGAACTTAAATTTAGACTTAGCATGTGTTTACCAGAATTAGGGCCATTGTATTATCATATAGGTACAACAATAACAATATTGTCATTTTCAGGCGAAAGGCCTTGTTGGCAACTTCACCGGCGCGGGCGCACTCGGCTTCTATTACATATCGCTGGCTCCACAGCAGAAGGCTTGCTTGGATGTTGACTTACTCACAGACTTTGAGGTAAGCAGTGATGCGAGCTAGAATAAGGCACTTTTCCCAACCATATAATGACCCTATTTTTCTATGATTACGAGAAAAGAGATGTTCCAAAAATGTATGGAGATCCGGCCAGAGGGCCTAGATAAGATGCCTATCGATAATCGCTATCGCTAAGCGGAAAATGTATGGGATTTGACATAAGCTCTCGATTGACTTTCGATTGTAAATGTCAAATTCCATACATTTTCCATTTAGCGATAGTCAAATGGCATCTTGTCTAGGCCCTCTGGTCTATGTGTACAGCCCCCCAATTCTGCTATTGGCCCTAATTCTGGTGAACACATGCTAAGTCTAAATTTAAGTTCAGTGTATTTCTTTCTATTAAAAAGGAATACAAAAAAGATGGCTGTCATATAATTGGACATTTAGAAACGTGCGTTCGATTTTCGACCTTAATGAACGTGATAAAATGCAGTGTTTAGGAGGCACCTCCGGACATGCCGTCTAAATTTGTCTATGGTTTCTTTGAAATCTATCTAAAGGAGATGTTCGATATTGGTACTCGAAAGCCCCCCACGATAAATTATATATTATGTGAAAGCTTATGCTCAGAGGATCTTGAATATACCATTTTTTCATTTTGGTACCCCGGCATTTTTGAGTAATTTTGAAAAGTATATGCAAGAATTCTAAGCTTCTTATCAAAGTTTCTCTGACAAAATATAGTAAAAAATAAATTAAAATCATTATTATTAGTCAGAAACAAGTGCAGAAACCAATTTGCCATCTTCTTCTAGCATTTACAATAAAATACAATTGCAAAATAGTCGTAGGCTGAACCAAATTAGCCCCATGCCTAGTTATTAAAAAATATTTGACAAGACAATAGACGACATTGACGTTTTATACTATGTCTGTGACGTGTCACATTTTTTAAAATGGAATTTTACATCTCTGGATAACAGTTTTTTGACCAGAATAAAATGCTATTTTTTATTTATATGCAGGCATTAAAAATTATAGTTTTTGTCTCATAATATTTTTAAAAATATACTCTTTCTTCTCATATAACTTTTGTCTTGGGGGGTTGCTGAGTACCAGCCCCCATACATTTTCAGAACATGTCCTTTAAGTGACAGCTCTAAACAGATTCTTGCTATCTTTTTCCTATTACTTATTGCGAGAAAGAGATATACTGTACCTACTTAAATTTAGAATTAAATTGTGTTCCCAGAATTAGGCATCAGTTTGGTATTCTACTAACAAACACGTAACGCCAACCGTTCGGTTCAATCATTGTTTCGTATTCTGCTAAATATTTATCATTTGTGGCAGCCGAAACGCATCGATAATAGTTCTTTGTTCGAACTGTCCAAAATTAACAACTGTCTAGTCACTAAGCCAAAATATAGTTGTTTCTTGCAATATTGCTAACAATTTTTTTATATGAATAAAAAAACTTTTATTCATAACATAAGAAAAATATTAACCAACGAACGAAAACAATATGGAAATTAAAACACAATAAGATTCAATTTAATAATAATAATATGTAAATGCATTTTGGATGATGAGTAAAGTTATTGTTGCAGATATAATATTAATTATTAATTAATAGCTTATTTAAGAAAAGAAATTTATTCCTCTTTTTCACATGTGTACTTAATTATGTATATGTGTATGTTAAGATATGCATATATGTGTTTGTGTATGTAAATGTAATAGTAAAACATGTAAGCATCTTAAGTCACAAGATATTTGGCACACAAAAACAAACCGGTAAAGAATCTTTTTTTTTTTTTAGGATTTGAATAAGATTAGAACTTAACAATTAAAATTTAAAACATTTTATAGTCAAGTTATATTTATTTATAAGATTTTTATTACTTATTAACACAAATGTTGCGATTTGATTATGTTATCCAGTTTTAAATATTAATAATTATGTTATTTAACTATTGTACCTAATTTGAAGCCTTATAAAGTTAATGAATATTAAAATCACTCACATTGTACTCATACATAAGTTTCTGACATACTCGATAATTTATTCATGTAGTGTGCAGCCAAATACTTACCATTATGCAGCATATCATACAGTACCTATTTATAAATTGTCTTGTCTCACGCTCACTACCGGTTTGTTAAATTTATTCCCTACCCGCTTTAGTTTTATACTTCATTAGAAACAAATTGCTTATATTATATTTATATTTATTTGTAAGCACAACAGATTGTGTGTGTTCTCTTCTAAGATGGCATCCTCAGTGGATAACTGTAATTGACCTATTTATTAGAATTTAGATTTAAGTACCAGTCTGTAATAGGTTGTTGTTATCCTGAATAAATAAATAAAAAAAATAAAAAATAAAATTATCGAGCCGAAGTTGAACCAACTGACAGCGTTTCGTTAGCGTTCCGGCTTTATAAGCAATGTTAGTGGAATACCTTTTTGTATTACAACCGCATTGGTAACAATTCCGAACCGCAGCCGATCCGTTTAGGAAAATAAATAGCAGAATTGAACCACATTACCTACACTAAAAAACAGGTAAATATATGCAAAACAGTGTTCAATTGTCCGATTTCTTTTCATTTTTTTTGTTGCGTGGTACAAAGCAATAATTTTTACAGAAAAAACTGCAACACAGTCAAATATTCATCATGGCGCCTATGTCACTTTGGTTGGTGACGTTTAGTTGACTTCTGTGTCGCCCGCCATATTGCCATATTGAATAACGGTGAAATCGGCATCGATGGTGCAATCGGTAAACAAACTACCTATGCATGAAAACAAATTATTAGTATTTTTCCCAGATTCTGGAGATTTTTTTTGATACAGTGTACATATTGACAAACGTGGTGAGTCAGTGGCTGTTAGCCTTGATATTGGCTCTGGCACAGGGCTCTTCTCTCCAAGCTCCCGGCATACGGTCTGCCCGCTCAGCTCTGCAACTGGATTGCCGGCTTCCTGCATGAGCGAAGAATCCGTGTCCTCGCAGATGGATGCGCTTCGCGGTTCATGTCAGTGAATGCTGGTGTACCACAAGGCTCTGTTCTATCCCCCACACTCTTTCTTCTTCATATCAATGATATGCTTCCGTTAGGAAACATTAATTGCTATGCGGATGACAGTAGTGCGTGGGGGATAGTTTCGGTCGCCCAGGAGCTGGGCGCGCTGAAACCGGGAGAAAGAGAGAAAATCTTACCATTGAGCTCAACAGGGTGTTGAACCTTATATCGGAATGGGGATCTAACAATCTTGTTCAGTTCAATGCTAAGAAGACACAGCAGGTATGCGCGTTCACAGCCAAAATCTCGCCGTTCCTTCCCCTTCCCTCTCTTCAGGGCACCACTCTTTCGGCACAGGGCTCCTTACACCTGCTCGGCATGGAGTTATGTTGTGATCTGAATTCTAGGAACTACATCGAAACCGTGATCAAAACAGCCTCACGGAAGCTCGGTGTCCTGAACAAGGTGCGTCGATTTTTCACGCCTGACTAATTATGCCTGCTTTACAAAACTCAGGTCCGGTCTTGAGTGGAATAATGCTCGCACTTGTGGGATGGCTCCGCCAAGTACCTACTCGATGCCCTGGACAGATTGCAGCGTCGTGCTGTCCGCATCGTTGGCGATATATAGGTCACGAACAACCTCGAGCCTCTGCAATTGCGTCGAGACATTGCGTCGCTTAGCGCCTTCTATCGGCTATATCACGGAGAGTTCTCTGAAGAGCTTTTTGACCTAATCCCACCTTCTCCCTTCCTACTCAGGAGCACGCGTGCTGGTCTTCGGAGTCATCAATTTACTGTCTCCACCTCAACATCACGCACAAAGAAATTTAGTGCCTCGTTTCTTTGTCGTACTTCCAGAACTTGGAATTCTTTGCCAGCACATGTGTTCCCTCCTTCCTATAGCATGGGTTCCTTCAAAAGAGGTGTGAAAAAGCATCTTTTAGGCCGGCAAAGTGGAGGCGGCTAGAGCAGTGTCTAAACTGCACTAGCTGTCTTCGCATATGGACTTTTCTTACCGCTTCACATCAGGTGGTGTTGAGTCATTTGTCGTGCTTTGTATATATATATTTGTTAAAAAAATTGAGGTGTGGCCAGGCTGCATACCGGCATTTGAAGCTGGGACCCCTGAACGAGTAGCCTATATAGCAAGGGGCATAGACCACTCCGCGAGCCGGTCGTCAGAAGCCAGCAGAAGTTAGCTGAGACACAATTATTAATTAATGCAATAAAAATCTTGTCTCTTGACTGACACCACCAAATCCAGCCAAGAATCCCGTTTTTTTATATATTTTTTGTTCATTCTCCCTGTAATGGGAAGGTAAAGGGTACTGATGCCCATACAGCCATGTCTTCAGTATTTCTTTATTCCTTCATCTATTGCTGGTGTGACACATTTCAAAGCACGTTGGGAGAATTTGACGCGAAATATATGATAACAGTCTCTATATGATGCTACTTGATGAGGTGGATAACCACGAAAAAGTTCTCATCATCTTTCACACCGTAATCACTTTTATTCTAATTATTGTAATCAAAATCTTGACTGACACCACCAAATTCCGCCAAACACTTTCTCTTTTCGCCCCCGTTTGTTTATTGGTTATCGATATGAAAAGAAAGACAAAGGGTCAAGCTTTATCTGATGTATCTGTTTACATATTTTTACAGATTAAATTTCTTAACGACTACCACGCGCGGGTATTATCTACTTTGGGACCCATCCTGCAAGAGAGGAACTTGCACGAAGACTACGCGTGGCTAGAGAGAGAATGCGCGCCCATCAACGCAGCCATTTTGTTAATATATTCACCGGTTTTGTTGCTCAGTGTAATTAGTCTATGGTTTACGTAGGTATTTTAAAATTTTATAGTTTTATATAAGAAAATATATATACACCTAAATAAATTTGTAAGTCAAAACATGTTTTGTTTTTATTATTTATTTCGATCAGCGATAGAACTGAGGAACTATGGAAGGGTAGGTATGCACTAACGCAGACTACTACAGATAGTGGGCTGCGGGCACTTGCTAGGGGAAAGGTATACGCTAACGCAGGCTGATACAGATTACCAAACTTTTTTGTGCGTGATGTTGAGGTGGAGACAGAAAATTGATTTTTCACCTCTCCAGCAGCAAAATAGCTCTTTTGCTTCGTAAAATCTCAAAGGAAAACCGGTTTTTGCAGCGAGAGTGAGGCAAAGTAAGTTTTTAAATAAATTTGAGATAGGCAGCGCGTTCCGAAACTCAGGACTAGCGCTAGTCGCACAACTATTTAATTTAATTATTTTAGTTTATAAGCTTAACTATTTTAATTTATGGACGTGTTCTTGAAAAATAATAATAACTATATAATTCAGTAAACAATAATGTCACGTTACTTAAAAATATAATTAGTATTTATTTTTCAAAAAAATGACATGCACTGTAATTTCGGAACGCAACTCAAAAATAGTCTATATAATCTGTGGACAAAGCGGGAAAAATAAATTCAGATTGTTTTGATTTTTCGACTTGTGTTTATAATTAATTGTGATTATTTTGTTAATTTAATTACAAAAATGAGTTCATCGAGTGATGAAAATGATTGTTTAACACCCGAATTAATATTGTTTGTGTATCTCAGAGGTGAAAAGTTGTATGTTTCACACGAGAGCAAATTTTTTTGTCTCGTGCCTTTAAATCACACTGCGCTCAGTAGTCTGATTGTGAATCACTCGCTATGCTCGTGATTCAACTTTAGACTACTTCGCTGGTTCGTGATTTAACATCAGCACTCGCTACAAAAAATAATTTTGCTTACTTGTTGCACAAATAACTATTGCAATCATTTCTTCTTCTGATTCTTGATTAGTATCGCCAAGGGTGCGAGTGATAGTTTACTTCACGTCACGTCACTATAATGCAGCCTACCGTGCTACTTAAGACGCTTATATCTTATTTATAATAAATTTTCTTCTTAAGTCATTTTAATCTTATTCATCCATTTTCTCATCTAATGGTTCATTGTTTACTTCTGCAGGAAAATCTGTTGTTGATGAGTTAAGTTCTGCTGCTTGACGTTGTTGTAACTCCTGTGCGACCATCTGAATGTCTACATTAAATTTTCCTAAACTGTTGTTCGTATTTTTATGTATATCTTCTAAGTTATTGAGAGCATTACAAATTATCAATGCTACACCGGGACCTATTGTTGATGGGTAAACAACAGCTGCTTGTGATTCCGGCGAAATCGTCGTTAAATTCATATTATTACTATTCGTTGATTCATTCCAGTTTTGATCGACTACATTTCCAACAATATCCTTAATAATTATCTGTTGTTTCTTTGAATTTGGTTCTTGAGCGATACTGTCTTCAAGAGGCAACCCCCCAGGATCACTCGGCTTACCTGGAATATCGTCTGATTATTTATTGAAATAAACTCATATTTGATATCAGACTCTATCCTATATAAACTCATATCAGACTTGGATACAGTGCGATGAATGATGAAAAAAAAATGGATCCGAATTATGGAGACAGTGTTTTGTGGATAGCCCAGGTTTTAATGGGGCTTAAACATTTTCAGAAGGAAAAGAAGAGCCTCGCATCGAAAGGCCTTCATCTTCAAAAACTAATGAAAATGACAACATAATCGGCGATCACGTGCGTACGGAACTACGAATCCTCGTTAAATTAATCGGTGAAGAGTTGTTTTTGACTCAGTTTGTTTTAGAATAAGAAAATTCTGCCAAAATTGTTTCGGAAAATCATTACATAAGCATTAACACATTAAAAAGGAAAGGTGTCTTGAGTTCTTCGCCTCCTTATTCACCTGACTAATGAAATTGAAAATTCATCTCAAGGGATGTAATTTTGTTCATTGGGGAATGTAATTGTACATCCCTAACCGACCAACTAAAGGATGTTCCAGTATCCAAGCTCTAGCACTGTTGTGAGGAAAGGCAGAATCGTCTCCGTTGCTGTGTGACTTCTCAAATTAGTTACTTTGAAGGAGACAAAGCGAATTTGTGATTTTATTTACATAAAAAACAGTCCCATTACTGAATTTACACACCTCAATACAATAGTGAAAGAAAAGCGATGAATTAGAAAATTACAGGCAAACCTGTGACACGTAATATTCTCTAACAATTTTTCGTTAGGTTGGTGTTAATGTATTTTGATTAGGGATTTGTTCTACATCTTTGTGTTGTTGTTATTCTAGTTTGATTGTTTTAACATCAAATTAACTATACGACAAGGCAATTTCAAAGGCTTACCTATGCTTTTTTATACAGTCCACAGCATATCAGCCGTGATTAATCTACCTATTATATTATAAAGCCATTTTTGCTCTTGACTAGCTGTTGGTGATACTTACTTGTCGCCGAGTCCAAATCTTCAAAGTTAGATAACCGCTGCAGTTTACCGTAAACACAGCTTTTGGGTACGAGCACCTGTGGAACAACATTCATCCTTAATATACTATTCTCCAAGTCTAGCATTTGCTGTGTGAGCCATTCGAGCGATGTACTTATGACATTTTTATTGAAAAATTATAAATATTGCAGGGGTAAGACAAACACGGTAATTTTATCAAATACCCAAGGAGTTGATCATAATACTGGAGCCGTTAACATGACAACATAATATTGACGTTGCCCTAAAGAAAGTAAGTGAATATTAATATGTAGATATTGCTATTTTCTTTTAACTCGTGGAACGTGAAGAGGTAACAACACACAATTTAGATTCCAACGAGAGGTACTTAGGTACGTACTGGTGTGCGGGTATGGATCTCTCGACAAGTAAATTTGATGTCATATCTGGACAAAACCTTTTGTTAATGCCAAAGCTTGTATAATAAAAACTGTTATCTGGATAATGTCACATTTTGGTGAACGACAGTTTCATGCTCGGCTCAGGGCTGATTAGATAAAGATATTTTATTCGTAAACACATGAGTGTACATAAAATCAGATGTTACGAAAATCAAATCATGTTCTAGCATGTTTTTGGCATTTCTAACATACAAATTATGATTTAGTTATGTCAAATTCATTATAATTATACATAGTTAATATTTGAGAATAATAAAAAAATCAACAAAATTTTAATTTTTCTATCCCACATACCCGTTATACGAAGCCTGCGACGTATTCACTGTCCGCCAGCTTTTTATAATGCACATAAGTAATACTAAAACAACATACGATGCTTTCTTTTAATACAGAGATAATAAATAAAAGACGGAAAGATGTGGTTTGTGTCATGAATTCTACCTCCAAATATATGTTTACAAATAGATTCCTCGAATTTTTAGGTCGTCTCCTGTACAATAAAGTTAATAGAGCACTAGGTATTTATGAATTAAATTATTTTAACTGTAAAAACCTACATATTATATAATTATATACAAATTCTGTCCTACGAACACACTGAAGAGTTAAACATAGGATGCAAATAACATAAGTAAATTCTTACGTTTGTTTTCATTGTATACATAATAATATTTAATTTGCCAAATTATGTCATAAAATTCTAAGTCTTGTAAAATTATTATAAGTTTTCAATGTTATCATCATTTCAGCCGAGAGACGCCCACTGCTGGGCATAAGCCTCCCCCGGGATCTCCAAACCGATGGGTTCTGCGAGGCCCGCTTCCATCGGCTTCCCGCGACTCTCACCAGATCGCCGGTCTACCTTGTGGGTGGCCTACCAACGTTGCGTCTCTCTCAATGTCAAATTAAAACCACCTCATAAAATTATAATTTGAGTCAAAATAATAGTTAGGTACTAAAATAAATCCCAATTAGGTAATTATATATATTAGTGATCGGCTTTTTATTTTCCGTCTGAAATAATTGATATGATAGTATGTTTTTGATGCTAAATAATTTTTAAATTTTCTTTGGAATAAATGCAGAGGAAGGTCTTTTATGTTCATCATATCAGTCGAGGGATACTCACTGCTGGGCATAGGACTCCCCCAAGGATCTCCAAATTCATTGATTTTGTCAAGTCATTTATGTAGAGAATAAATAGAAGGGGTCCAGTACACTGCCCTGTGGCACGCCATACTGAGTTGTTCGTTGCCTAGATGTGTATTTTAATTTTAGTGATTTCAACAAATTGTTTTCAACTGCTTAAATATGAGATAAGAAGCTGAAGTATGTTTATTTCCTCTAATTCCATATGAATTCAGTTTGCTAAGTAAGATGTGTCGTGATCTACATAGTCGAACGCTTGTTTGATAAGTATATTTTACATCTTATTCTTCCGCAATATTTCGTACATTCTTTTCACATTCTACCAGTTTGTCATAAGTTATGTTATTTTTAATGGGTTACAAGTACTGAAAGACAATCAATCGTCCACAAAGCTGGACGAATGCTGTATTTTAGATAAAGCTAATTAATAAACGGGTCTCCAAAAACACTTACCTCTAACCCATATTTCCTTTGCGTGTAACGTTCCTTATGTCGTTTGTAGAAATGTGAACTTTTAGATTTTTTATTTAAGAATACAACATGTTCCACGCAAAGAACACACTTGGGCAACACCAAATAGTTATCACTGTGTTTCTTAGCAATGTGCTTAGCCTCTAAACATTGATGTGGCAGCACCTCTTTACACACTCTGCATTGATAGTTCACCGCGGTGTTCTTTTTGTGCAGAGATCTAAGACTCGGCGAAGGAAACCGCCTGACGCAAATATTGCACTTTGAAGGCAACGTATTTTTCGGGCACCAATGCAGTGAGATGGAGGAATAGCGTTGATTACAGTCAGGACATTGGTTCGTCTCAGTACTAGCTGGCACATCGGAGCGAACGGAGTGGTAAACAGTACAATGTTCCTCAAGCAACTGTGTGGTTGCCTTAACTGCGGCGCATACGCGGCATAGAAACCATTTAACACAACCTGGGTTCTCCACTTCCAAATGTGTGATATAATCTGTGCAAAGCTCCATATGTTCATTCAGCAGGCTGCATGTATTAAAATTACTATTGCAATATGTACACTTATACAAATTAATCTTTTTGGAAATATTGTGAAAACAATAATTATTCCCGCATCTCCAACATCGACCATCTATGGGGAATGTTATGTGCTTTGGAACTTTATCATTATAAGCGATTACGTTACATTCGTGGTCGCACAATTCAAGATGTATTTTTAAGGTTTCATCTTCGTAGTGAGTGTTCACATGTTCCCTAAATGGCCATAGATGCCACCATCCTTTCTGACATATGTTACATTTGTACACAAGGGGAGGGTCACTCTCACTCGAGCCATAACTCCACGCTTTCCATTCGTTCAAACAATCATTTATCAAAACATTGACACGAGTATCTACATGTTCCTCATAGAAATACCTTCCCCATGTGTTTCTCATTTCAATTTCTAGTATTTTATCAGCGAGACTAGTGGTAGTTTTAGCAAGATTTTCAAGTTCATCAAAAACCACCATTTTGTTTAATTTATAAACAGATATGTCATTTAACTTTTCACCATTCTTACAGTAATTATGTAACCTTTTAGGTGGTTCTACGTTGCACACAGTTGTATCATTCACATTTTCAGCTTCCTTGCAATAATTAGAAAACTTTTTATAAAATGGACTGTTATGAAATGTGCCACGTTCTTTTTCTTTAACGGTTGATATTGCCTTATCAGATTTTTTTTTACCCTTAATGAAGTCTAACTTTTCTTGTAGCGTTAATGTTATTATATCTTGATTATGGATTTCTTCTACGTCTTTGCGTTGTTGTGAATTTAGAGTGATTGTTTCAACATCCATATTAAATTTTCCTTCATTACTGTTGGTGGATTCATCTTTAACAACGAAATTACCAAATATGCTTTCAACAATCACCTGTTCTAGATCGTCACTAGATGAGTTTGTGTTCATTCGTTCCCTTGAATTAGATTGTAGAGCGATACTGTCTGACGACATACCCTCGACATCACTAGATCGAGCTGAAATATTGTATAAGGTTAGAAAATTAATATTTTTTATCGTGTAAGAAAGAACAGGCAAATGCAAATGGAGTTGCATTTTTGCTCTTGATTAGCTGTTGGTGATACTTACTTGTCGCCGAGTCCAAATCTTCAAAGTTAGATAACCACTGCTGTTCACCGTAAACACAGCTTTTGGGGACGACCACCTGTGGAACAACATTCATCCTTAATATACTGCTCTCCAAGTCTAGCATCTGCTGTGTGAGCCATTCGAGCGATGTACTTATGATATTTTTATTGAAAAAGTATCTAAATATTGTAGCGGTGAGACACACAGGGTAATTTTATCAAATACCTAAGGAGTTGATCATAATACTGGAGCCGTTAACATGACAACATAATATTGACGTTGACCTAAACAAAGTAAGTGAATATTAATATGTAGTTATTGCTATTTTCTTTAAACTCGTAGAATGTGAAGAGGTAACAACACACAATTTAGATTCCAACGAGAGGTACTTAGGTACGTACTGGTGTGCGGGTATGGATCTCTCGACAAGTAAATTTTATGTCATATCTGGACAAAACCTTTTGTTAATGCCAAAGCTTGTATAATAAAAACTGTTATCTGGATAATGTCACATTTTGGTGAACGACAGTTTCATGCTCGGCTCAGGGCTGATAAGATAAAGATATTTTATTCGTAAACACATGAGTGTACATAAAATCAGATGTTACGAAAATCAAATGATGTTCTAGCATTTTTTTGCCATTTCTAGCACACAAATTAAGTAGTAATTAAAATATAATAAAACTAGAAAATTTTCACGTCCTGAGGCAGGAATCGAACTCGCGACCTTTCGCAATCCGGGCGACTGCTCTGACCACTGAGCCACCCAGGACTTGGGATATCCCTGTGAATTTCTTCTAGTCTATATTTATTTGCGTTTATAAGCTAACGTCCACCCTACAATGTCGAAACATTCTATTTCAACATCCGAAACGAGTATTTTTACAAATACCTACGATTCGGTTAAGTTGGGGCAATGCTTTCAAATATTCTTAATTTTTGATTTTAATATTATTATAAATGTTTGAAAAAATTACTAAGTAATTAAAATATAATGAAATGTTAAAATGTTAATGTTAATGTTATGTTATTTAATAATGTTAAAATCAAAAATTAAGAATATACAAATTATGATTTAGTTATGTCAAATTCATTATAATTATACATAGTCAATATTTGAGAATAATAAAAAAATCCGCTCAATTTTAACTTTTCTATCCCACATGACCGTTATACGAAGCCTGCGACGTATTGACTGTGCGCTAACTTTTTATAATGCACACAATACTAAAACAACATACGATGCTTTCTTTTAATATAGAGATAATATTTTTCGCGTATTTTAACTGTAAAAAAACTATTATATAATTATTTACAAATTCTGTCCTACGAACATACTGAAGAGTTAATCATAGATTGCAAATAACATACCTAAGTAAATTCTTACGTTTGTTTTAATTGTACGTAATAATATTTAATTTGCCAAATTATGTCATAAAATTCTATGTCTTGTAAAATTATTATACGTTTTCAATGTCATCATCATTTCAGCCGAGAGACGCCCACTGTTGGGCAATAAGCCTGCCCCCGGGATCTCCAAACCGATGGGTTCTGCGGGGGCCGCTTCCATCGGCTTCCCGCGACTCTCACCAGATCGCCGGTCCACCTTGTGGGTTACAAGGTGGCTTACCAACGTTGCGTCTCTCTCAATGTCAAATTAAAACCATCTCATAAAATTATAATTTGAGTCAAAATAATAGGTACTAAAATAAATCCCAATTAGGCAATTATATTAGTGATCGGCTCTTTTATTTTCCGTCTGAAATAATTGATATGATAGTATGTTTTTAATGCTAAATAATTTTTAAATTTTCTTTGGAATAAATGCAGGAAGGTCTTTTATGTTCAGTCGAGAGATGCCCACTGCTGGGCATAGGACTCCCCCAAGGATCTCCAAATTCATTGCTTTTGTCAAGTCATTTATGTAGAGAATAAATAGAAGGGGCCCCAGTACACTGCCCTGTGGCACGCCATACTGAGTTGTTCGTTGCCTTAATGTGTATTTTAATTTTACTGATTTCAACAAATTGTTTTCTACTGCTTAAATATGAGATAAGAAGCTGAAGTATGTTTATTTCTTCTAAATCCATATGAGTTCAGTTTGCTAAGTAAGATGTCGTGATCTACATAGTCGAACGCTTGCTTGATAAGTATATTTTACATCTCATTCTTCCGCAATATTTCGCATATTCTTTTCACTTTCTACCAGTTTGTCATAAGTTATGTTATTTTTAATGGGTTACAAGTACTGAAAGGGTTTAAAGTAAGTAAAGTAAGCAAAATAAGTAATGTTATTGGATGAGGATGCTTGACCTGTGAGGTGAAATCCAGATGCTGATATAAAAACCAGGGTAAGACAATCAATCGTCCACAAAGCTGGACGAATGCTGTATTTTAGATAAAGCTAATTAATAAACGGGTCTCCAAAAACACTTACCTCTAACCCATATTTCCTTTGCGTGTAACGTTCCTTATGTCGTTTGTAGAAATGTGAACTTTTAGATTTTTTATTTAAGAATACAACATGTTCCACGCAAAGAACACACTTGGGCAACACCAAATAGTTTTCACTGTGTTTCTTAGCAATGTGCTTAGCCTCTAAGCATTGATGTGGCAGCACCTCTTTACATACTCTGCATTGATAGTTCACCGCGGTGTTCTTTTTATGCAGAGATCTAAGACTCGGCGAAGGAAACCGTCTGACGCAAATATTGCACTTTGAAGGCAACGTATTTTTCGGACACCAATGCAGTGAGATGGAGGAATAGTGTTGATTACAGTCAGGACATTGGTTCGTCTCAGTACTAGCTGGCACATCGGAGCGAACGGAGTGGTAAACAGTACAATGTTCCTTAAGCAACTGTGTGGTTGCCTTAACTGCGGCGCATACGCGGCATAGAAACCATTTAACACAACCTGGGTTCTCCACTTCCAAATGTGTGATATAATCTGTGCAAAGCTCCATATGTTCATTCAGCAGGCTGCATGTATTAAAATTACTATTGCAATATGTACACTTATACAAATTAATCTTTTTGGAAATATTGTGAAAATAATAATTATTCCCGCATCTCCAACATCGACCATCTATGGGGAATGTTATGTGCTTTGGAACTTTATCATTATAAGCGATTACGTTACATTCGTGGTCGCACAATTCAAGATGTATTTTTAAGGTTTCATCTTCGTAGTGAGTGTTCACATGTTCCCTAAATGGCCATAGATGCCACCATCCTTTCTGACATATGTTACATTTGTACACAAGGGGAGAGTCACTATCACTCGTGCCATAACTCCACGCTTTCCAATCGTTCAAGCAATCATTTATCAAAACATTTACACGCGTATCTACATGTTCCTTGTAGAAATACCTTTCCCATGTGGTTCTCATTTCAATTTCTAGTATTTTATCAGCAAGACTAGTGGTAGTTTTAGCAAGATTTTCAAATTTATCAAAAACCACCTCTTTGTCCAATTTCAAAACTGCCATGTCATTTAACTTTTCACCATTTTTGCAATAATTATGTAACCTTTTAGAAAACGGTTCTGTATTACACATAGTTGAATCATACACATTTTTAGCTTTCATGCAAAAATTAGTTAACTTTTTATAAAATGGACTGCTAAGAAATGTGCCTTGTTCTTTTTCTCCAGCGGTTAATATTGCCCCATCGGATTTTTTTTTACGCGTATTGAAGTCGGTCTTTTCTTGTTGAATTGGTGTTGATCTTTTTTTAACGAGGATTTTTTCTATATCTATGTGTTGTTGTGACTGCTCTGTGATTTTTTCAGCACTCCTATTATATTTCTCGTCAATACTATCCTCCTTAGATTCACCATCACCTCTATCAACACAATTAACAACAGTATCCTCAATTCGTCCATCTGTCAGACCTTCTTTGGGTGCGTCTGTAAATACATTAATTAACATGGTCACCATGGTGACCATGTTAATTAATGTATTTACAGATAATTTAGGGCAAATTAATTACTCTTTAGTATTTTATTTACAGTCTAATACAAAAAGCGCAACAAGCAGAGACAAATTACAAAACAATATGTGTAGTGAGGAGCTGTAGTTTGAGCGCTGTGGTTTCGATTATGAAAACAAAGCAACTTTCGCCATGGTCGATTCCGTGATGGGTCAACCAAAATTTCTAATCTTGAGCTCCTCCGTGCTTCGTCGTGCACATTAAGCCGTTGGTCCCGGTTGTTACTATAACCGCTTTAATCCACCAACCCGCATTATTTTCGTGGTGGTGTTATGTCCCAAACTCTTCATGCATTATCCCATGTTACATGGACTGCTGGGTACAGGCTTTCCTACACGCGCCATGGGAAGGCCTGTAGCCAGCAGTGGGCGTATTATATAGGCTGGTGATGAATGAATGAATAATGTGTAGTGAATCTTCACCATATTACCAAACACATGTAGATGGAAAAGATGGTGGACTTTTTGGTAATGTTAGATTGATTGATAGAATACTTGGCGGCACTGACATTGCAATGGATTGGGATTTGCAATCCTATTTTAATATAATAAATGCGAAAGTTTGTATTTTCGACAATTTAGGGCAAACAGATACAGAATAAGTAGAATGTGTTAGTATTAAGCTACATTGTAAGATAGCCGAAATAATAATTTAAAACGGGATGTCTGGCTACGGTAACCGGATTACCATCAGGTAATCCGTATTGTTTTTGTAACATAGGTAACTCTTGGGCTTCATGTCATCTGATTTTAAGTGATTATAAGGCCGACGATGGAAGCGAGCTACACCCGGATTCCTAAACCACAGAGGAACTGGCTATCATACCACCAACTGCCGGAAGACGACGATGCTGTCAACATTATTGTAATGGTGGCTGACTTAGGTGAAATGGTAGTAGCTAGGCGAACTTAGATAAATCCAGTCGTTTCAAAAACTCATGCAAACGTGACATTATAATTAAAACTTACCGCCATCACTAAGTACCTCATTTTTGACTATGGGCGACGCTGCCTCCCCATGCTCATTCCTTTTTCTTAACCTTCTCCAAGTCTAAAAATTAAGCAAAAATTAAATAGTAAAAGAAGCGATGCCAGAATTGTAAACATAAAAAAATAAACAAAACTTCTTGACTTCAAAACACTAAAAACTTATCCCACAAAAATATATTTGTTGGAGTCAGTGCTTCATTTTCCATTGTTTCTGGAAACTGTTTAGCACCGACACCAAATAAATCTTTTTCTGGAATAGACCTAGTTAAAAATTTCTTTTCCTTTTTACTGTGCTATATCGTCGGTGATACCTACTACAATATCGCGTAACCAACAGTGGCATAAACCGCGTAAGTTGGTCTAGACCAATTTTACAGGAGAGAGAAACTTCTATACTTTCGTGACTACATCTGTAACTGACTGAACTATAAAATGTATATGAATTTATGTACTTAGGTTCTATTGGGGTTCTTATGTCGTTAAAATCACTATTCGATGAAAAATGCACTTTCGCGCTATTGGACCTGCAAAATTGGGTTGCAGTCGCGCATTTTTTGTAGATACGCGTAATTGGGATGTTGCCTAAGTTTGAACTTGGCGCAATTTTTCACAAATTCGGAAAATATACGCTACTTTTACCCATAAAAACAATTCAAACTTAAAATATATGGAATATTGTTGAAGTTGTACTGTTTAGAAAATTAAAAAAATGGTCTTATATATTTTTCATACTTTTTCAAAAATGTTAATGATATTAGATTGCTGACATCAATTAAAACCACTATTATTATGACAACTATTAATAAAAACATACTTAATACATAGTTATTATCAATTTTGTCAGTATGCCCATACATTTCTTGGATGGATGGATTGCGAAAGGTCGCGGGTTCAATTCTTGCCTCAGGACGTGAAATTTTTCTAGTTTTATTATATTTTAATAACTAAGTAATTTTTCAAACATTTATAATAATGTTAAAATCAAAAATTAAGAATATTTGAAAGCACTGCCCCAACTTAACCGAATCGTAGGTATTTGTAAAAATACTCGTTTCGGATGTTGAAATAGAATATTTCGACATTGTAGGGTGGACGTTGGCTCAAAAACGCAAGTACAGATATACTAGAAGAATTTCACAGGGATATCCCAAGTCCTGGGTGGCTCAGTGGTCAGAGCAGTCGCCCGGATTGCGAAAGGTCGCGGGTGCTATTCCTGCCTCAGGACGTGAAATTTTTCTAGTTTTATTATATTTTAATTACTAAGTAATTTTTCAAACATTTATAATAATGTTAAAATCAAAAATTAAGAATATTTGAAAGCACTGCCCCAACTTAACCGAATTGTAGGTATTTGTAAAAATACTCGTTTCGGATGTTGAAATAGAATATTTCGACATTGTAGGGTGGACGTTGGCTCAAAAACGCAAGTACAGATATACTAGAAGAATTTCACAGGGATATCCCAAGTCCTGGGTGGCTCAGTGGTCAGAGCAGTCGCCCGGATTGCGAAAGGTCGCGGGTTCAATTCCTGCCTCAGGACGTGAAATTTTTCTAGTTTTATTATATTTTAATTACTAAGTAATATATTTTTTAATTATTATTTACATAGTTTTTATTATTTCATATTATTAATTTTTAACCCGCGTAAGTACATGAAAAAATATAATACAGGTAGGTAACGCCAATACCGCGTATCTGCCATAAATTTTTAAGACATTTAATTCTTAAATAATATTACAATCTTGAAATTGCCGGTACTTTCAGTGTGTATATAATTTATGTCAATCAAATATTAACATTAATTTACCCGCAAGTCCAATATTTCTTTTGAAAATCATTGATATTCACGTACCACAAACAAAACGACCACTCTTTCTATGACATGAGGCGCAGATACGCGGTACTTGAGTTATATTCTTGTGTGAGAGGTGTCCTCGCAGTTTTAGCTTGTGTCGTTTGAAGCGTTTACATTGGTTTATGGGCTCACCCAATCACACGAGGCAATGTTATCAAGATATTGCAATGCGAAATCTCAATTTAAGTTTTATTGTAGATCCTCGGTATCAACCACTGTTGGTTCCGCAGTATTGCAGTATCAACGACGATATGCCCCCTGATGACTCAAAAGATGACCCACATTATGAAGGCATTTACACTAATTGAAGAACTTCCTTGGTTTTGTACACGGAATAAAGATTTCTTTTAAGAGAACCAAGTAATGTAGGAAGAATATTTCCATCCTTGTACAAAACTGGAAATGTAATCGGTAATAGGCAAAGAAAAAATATTTCTTAATACATTACCAGGTTTTGTGCGAAGAATATTTTTTCCTTGTACGTTGCTGGTAATGTAACTCGGTAATGTACGAGTAACAAGGGGATAAAAATTCAATTAGTGGACTATTTTACAATATGATTAAAAGGTTAAGTTTATTAAATGTTTTCATGTTTTATTTTGTGTCTATAACACCTATAACTTTCTCTATTTGTATTTCTTATTATATGTTGATTAGTAAACTTTCAAATGTATAAAATGTTACCATCCTACCTTATGTAACATTTTTCACAACAGTAAAACTTTGTGCAGTTTCAGGTGCTCATTGTTTCGCTAGCTCATCGAGTGCATCACTACACCTCTCTTGAATAAGTTCAGCCAGCCACATCATCAGGGGGGATCAATCCCATGCATATTTTTTACTACAGAATAAGTAAGTTTGGCAATGACTTAAAAGTAAGAAATTATCCCTAAGGAACAATTGATGAAGGATTTTAATTTAAATTGATAATATCTTTGAAAATACAATGTTTTGGAACCCAAGTTTCTTGGGTATTTCTCTTTTGTTTTTGTTAAAGAATCTAACCTATAAATTATGGGACATCAACAGGAGCATTATTTATGCCACTGCTGGATTTAGATGTTCCTGCATGGGAGAAACACATTAGTAGTTTGGGCTCTAGCATCACCAAGAGGACCCAATACAGTTTAGTGGGTAGTTTGGGCTCTAGCATCACCAAGAGGACCCAATACAGTTTAGTGGGTCAAAGCGGTTGCAGTAACAACCGGGACAAACAGCTTAACGTGCCTTCTGAAACACATAGGAGCTCGATATTGGAAATTTTGATTGACCCATTCCAGGATCGACTATGGCAAAACTTGGTATATTTTCGTAATGGAAACCAGAGCTCTCAAACCCACTACGTGACCGAGCTCCTCGATTGATGGTTTTATCACTAGTTTTTTTTTTGGTTCAAATTATGGTCATAGTATTTTACCTAAAAAATTGATAATACTTACGGTTTTCCACTGTTTTACTGATTTCGACAGACCTAGCTTGTTTAGATCTGCAGCATAGCGACGCCACTGGTCATTTTGTATCGAGTCATTCTGCGAAAACTCTTTATTTAGGTGAAAATAATGCAATATTTTTTCTTTTTGTAGCGGCGTCATGCGTTGCCTTTTTCTGCAATTACATCTAGATTTAGTAGGTATACATCGATGTTTCACAATTAAACTAAAAAATATAGAAGTACAAACCTTGGGGGCTCTGACATTCTCCAACTAAACTGAAATTGAATTATTGATCAGATATTTCTTATTGCCAATCTGAAGAAATTTTACACGACGAATAGGTTATTCAGAATCAGATTATCAAAGTAACAAAACAAAAAAACCAAAACAAAGATGCAATAACCAAAATTGTACTTTTATGAATGACAGATCGGGAATGACACCTGTCAGGGCTGTCAGTCAGTTATGTATGATTTTCCTGCAGAGCATAGCGCGTACGTTTCTATGACGAAGAAATACAAGTTTGCTATGAATGTCCATGCTTAAATGCGAGTTAGCCACGCGTCTCCCCACGCTGGCTAACTCGCATCTAATAGCGCTGATAGTCAGTTTTAGCGGTTTTCGGACCGCAGCCTTAGTCTAGGGACTATATCCATCGGCACTTGTATTGTTCTGAGTCAAAAAGTAACACTAATATTTTATTTCTACAACCAATGAAAATAAGAGTAATATATGATTTTTCAAATTGGTTTGTCAGGCTTCCCTGTTATGAATTATGATGAAATTGTGTAACCAAATGCGAGCGTATTATTTAGAAATATTTAATAAAGCAAACAACCATATTAATATTTTATAAATAATATCTACCTACTGACAAACAAAGAAGTTTTTATCAGATTCCGATTCGATTGAAGAGATAGCTGTCTTCATCATCATCTTCACTGACGTATAACATTATCAATTTATTTTTATTCTTTTTGGTTTTTACGACCAGTTTCGCCCTTTCGTCTTTTAATGTGCTTCTTCTTTAGAACTATCAATATAATAGGTGGTAAGGCCATATTGGTCGTCTGGGTAGGTCCATCTACCTGCCTGCTGTAAAATAAACATTGGCCCTAATTCTGGAGAACACATGCTTAGTCTAAATTTAAGTTCAGTGCATTTCTTTCTGTCAATATGAATACGAAAAGGATGGCTGTCATATGATTTGACATTTAGAAATGTGCGTTTATTGACATCATTGAACGTGATAAAATGCGGTGTTTAGAAGGCACCTTGTTAAATACAACACTAGCATTCTCTATAGGACAGAACTATGAGTTGTCTATGAACAGTCTTGTCTTGTACCGGTGAGAGTAGAGAAAGGTTAGTGATTGTAATAATTGTTACAAAAAGGTGTTCTACGAAATAAAAGAAGATTGAGGATAAAAGGAAGTTTAATTTTAAAACACCTCCGTACATGCGGTCTAAAATTGTCTATGGTTCCTTTGAAATCTGCCTAAATTTAATCGACAGCTCTAAACAAATGCTTGCTATCTTTTTTCTATACCGCGAAAAAGATACACTGTACTTAAATTTAAACTTAGAGTGTGTCGGATTGAAAGGAAATGCATGGAATGCATTACGTTTTAGGCCATTTAGGATGACAATGCACCTGTAATACCAAGTGTTTTTTTTTATTGTTGTCGCAGGTATCTACAGGCCACGGCAGCCACTTACCACCAGGTGGGCCATCTGGTTGCGTGTCATCTAGTTGTATGAAAAAAAACCTTATCTTTTTCGTGCTGAATGACGGAAAAGTATTACGATTGCGCTATGACGTAACCGCTACATAGACCATTGGTTAGAGTAATCATCACCCACCGGCCTATACATATACGTCCCACTGCTGGGCACAGATCTTCCTACATGGGAGAAACACATGAGGAGTTTGCGCAGTAAAACCACCACGCTGGGCCAATGCGCGTTGGTGAGTTAGAGTAAGAAATATAACATGAAAAAAAAACAGATACTTAATACAAATTAGATTTTATTCAATAAGTTCATTTGTGATTAATGCATATAATAACTATAACAATCGTACATATGTACTAATAAAAAGCTAATATTCAGGTATCGCGTTAGCAAACCGTAGTTTTGAAATACAACGTACGCCTGCAGATCTTGTGTAATTGAAATTTGAGGATAACACATGTTACTCGGTCGTCTGTACAAAACAAATAATTTTCCTATATGAAATTTGTGATGGGATTCTAGTGCACATTTCGCAACCATCAGGTTAAATTAGCCAGTTGATTAGACGCCTAGGCAGTTCATAAAACGCCGGCATGCAATTAAATGCCTAGGCCTATAGTTAATTGAACTAAAATCACTCAAAGTTTAACAAAATGGCGTATTGAATGTCAGCTCATTTGGATGCCTAGACGGATCGTTATGTACTGAAGAGTTTTTATATTATTATGATTGGTATGTTCAAGGATATTTTTATGACCACTTATAAAAATGATTTTGGTTTTAAAAATTAAATTAAATAAGTGGTTATAAAACACTTTAACTAACCAATCACGCAGACAGACTTCTTAATAATAGCACATTTTTTTTGTACTAGACGATCTGCCTAGGCAGATTGTAATACGGCGTGTAATACAATATGGTTGCGACATAAGTCCTTATTTGATACAAACGTTTGATTCCATTGAAACTTATACTTCAGTGTTCATCGGCCAACATCGGAAACAAATGCACATTAAAAAAACTATTAACAAATGGTAATTTGGTTCTATTCACAACTTACAATTCCAACTTTATCACAAACAATTAATTTCATCCGGAAGCCTTTGGAGTCTGGTGACACTATTGTTTTTCTTTTAATTTAAGCATAGATACTATAATGTAGAAAAAAAAAATATTGTTCAAAAAATATTAAATCATATGTGGTGGAATATGTATATTAAATAGGGTATTACATATTTAATTTTATTAAAATGGGCCTAATTCTGAGGACACACTGGGCCTAATGCTCGAGAACACATGAAGTTCAGTGCATATCTTTCTCTCAAAATGAATACGAAAAGGATGGCTGTCATACAATATGATTTGATATTAAGAAACGTGCGTTCAATTTGCGACCTTATTAAACGTGATAAAATGCAGTGTTTAGGAGGCAACTCCGTACATGCCGTCTAAAGTTGTCTATGGTTTCTTTGAAATCTATCTAAATTTAATTGACAGCTCTAAACAAATTATTGCTATCTTTTTCCAGTTACTTAGGTTAAGAAAGAGATATAGGGCCTAATTCTGGGAACACACTTTAATTCTAAATTTAAGTACAGTATATCTCTTTCTCGCAATAAGTAATAGGAAAAAGATAGGAAGAATCTGTTTAGAGCTGTCACTTAAATTTAGATAGATTTCAAAGAAACCATAGACAATTTTAGACGGCATGTACGGAGGTGCTTCCTAAACACTGCATTTTAGCACGTTCAATAAGGTCGAAAATTAAACGCAACTTTCTAAATGTCAATGTTATGACAGCCATCTTTTTCTTTTTCATTTTGAGAGAAAGAAATAGACTGAACTTAAATTTAAACTTAGCATGTGTTCGCCAGAATTAGGGCCATTCTGTAATTAAATTTAGAATTAGATTGTCTTCAGAATCAGGCCCATTGTAACCTTAAATTCTTTCTCGCAATATGCAATAGGAAAAAGATAGCAAGAATTTATTTAGAGCTGTCAACTAAATTTAGATAGATTTCAAAGAAACCATAGACAATTTTGAGAGAAAGAGATGCACTGAATTTAAGACTTAACATATATGCTCTTTAGAATTAGGGCCAATGTCGTACTAACGTTATAATCGTGGACAGGAGCCATGATAAAAATTCATGGTTTTAGGACACTTTGAACCAAATCGGACAGTTTAAAACCAAGAATTCTAGTCTAAAATGGTTAATTTGCAACTATAGCTGAGGCCTTTATTTACTACGTTCAAACAAAAAGTTCTCGAATCTATAGACAGTTTCAGAAAACTAGCTTGCAGTAAGGTAAAATATTTGACAGACCATTCAAAATGTCAAATAATTTGACAGCCATTATTGAGACAACGGGAGAGAGCCAGAGAGAGGATTGCATTAAAATTTAAGCCAAAATCATCACCACACTATTTATTTCTCGTTTTTTTATTTCACCATTTTCTGAAAACGCACTGATCTAGTATAATTATTCTTTCGCGCAACTTTTCAATAATTATTAGTAATAAAATAGAATAAAATTTTAATTCATAACCTACAATACTTAAATTAAATAACTAATAAAATAATATAGTGTAAAAAAACTCATTGATTAAAAGAAAGTCAACGAGCCATAATTTTAATATACGCATTATTATTGTAATGGACATTTGAGATGCATACATATACTCAAGCCACAAGTAACTAGACTATACAGGGTGGTGCCGTCAATATGACAATAAATTGAAATATTGCAGCCAATGTTATATTATTTCATACAAATGTCATGAAATTATCAAACGAATAAGATGTTTTTGAAAGTGGCAAACCATTTCTATAAAATAATATAGCCCATGTTAAAATTTATATGTATAACATGTTATAAGAATAATTAACTTTATAAACTTAACACATACAATTATTATGTTGACCGTGAGACCGCCCTTACTGCGTTAGTAATTGGGTCGGTTTTCGTAATACACCTGTTACACTTGACGTGCTGTCTCCAGTACATAATTAACCTCACTAATAACCGTTGTATACTTACCAAAACACTTAGCCCATTTGAATGAGGACATTTTCTTGTACAATGGCTGTCTAAAAATGGTCATCACCAGTCTATATACGTCCCACTGCTGGGCACAGGCCTTCCTGCATGGGAGAAACACATGAGGAGTTTAGGCCATAACACCACCACGCTGGCCCAATGCGGGTTGGTGGGTTAAAGCGGTTGCTGGAACAACCGGGACCAACGGCTTAACGTGCACGACGTAGCACGGAGGAGTTCGAGATAGCAAACTTTGATTGACCCATCCCGGGATCGACCATGGCGAAAGTTGCTTTGTTTATCGTATCGAAACCAGAGCGCTCAAACCAATACGCCACCGAGCTCCTCCAAAATTGCTCCGAAAATGTTTATCAGTTTTTAAATCATATTCTCAGTTACAATGTGAAATGAACAATGAAATGAATTTATTTTGTTTTAAATGTGGTTTACAGAGATGTTGCTATAAAAACAGTTAGATCGCACTTTTAGCTGTTTCCAGCATGCAAAATTTTTGTTAAAACTTATATAACCTAACCTAATTATTAATATTAAGTTTATGTCCGGATAGTTTTCTATAATATTTTCAAACATTTGTGTAAAGGCACAAATGTTGTCTAGATACTTATGACTTTTTGATATTTGTGAAGCATTCTATTCCAGAAAAGAGTTTTAGTAACTTTTTGATGAACAAGCTCATTTCTTAATTTCCAAAAACTGACAACTTATAAATAAAATTTCCTAGTTTCTTTTAAAGATAATTAAGAGTCATGTGGATAGCCCCGAAATAGTTGAAAGTATAAGGTATAACGCACCAACCCTACGCAAACGTAGGCGGCTCCCATCGTTGCTTTTGGTTACCAAAGCGAGCACCAACTATGCACGTAACGCACCTATCTCTCTACTACTCTACTGCAGTCTTATAACGATACTTTTCGGGATATTGACATGTTCATTCACAGCAAACGGATAGTTAAACATAAAGCGATGGAAATTCTTAATAACATTGAATGATTGAGTGACAGATAAAAGATCAAAATATTAAAATTTAAAAGTTTAAAAAATTAAAATTTTAAGTTATAGTTCAAGATTTGGTATTTGAAAAAAAAAATTACATGTGGAATTTTGAGTTTTTGGATTTGGAATTTAAATTTAAATTTGAATTTGGATTTTATAGATAGAAATCTCACATTAATATTTATTTAAGTAATGTATAAGCTTATGAGTTTAAGTATTTATCTATATATTTTTGTCTTTATATGTATTGAATATGTATATATGCGTGTGTATATGTGTAATTATACAAATCTATAAATGTATTAAGTACATTGTTTTGTTTCACGTCATAGGCAAATGGTATAATGAAGGAAAACCTGTAATTAGCTGTACTCATAGTTATAAGTACCATATAAGAAAATTTGTATATTGCGCAGTTGGTTTTCTCAATAAAATAAAAATATGTTTTGTTAATAACCTATATAACCATCAATCATTGTATTGTGTCATCATCATTGTACAATCGATAGCACATCAAACGTAACAGTTTTGAGATAAAAATCGCTAAGAGACTTAACGCTAAGCAAATGTTATTGAAAATGAACAAAGGTTTATAATTGCATGCACAAGTCTGTGTCACGGGGTCGATGATATAATTTGTTTAGTTAAAAAAAAAACTTTTTTATTAAAAAACTGCCAAATTATCTGATATAGAAACTAGGACATTTCATTTTAAATGACATGTAAATTTTTAAATAAAGAAATTAGTTTGATTATGAAAAAGTCATCAACAGTGAGTGAATAGATTGCTTCACAAATATTAAAGTAATAAGTATGTGCCAGAGAATCTGATAACTGATAAACTATTTTTAGACCACGATCGTACCCTACACACAAGAGAAATAATTGAATGCAATTAGAAGGGCAATAATTGATTTTTGTTACTAATGTTTCTCAATTCATCAGATTCGCAACTCACCAGATTCTCAATTCAGAAGATTCGCAACTAACCAAAAGCACAATTAAACACAAAAATAAATTAAAGCAAATATTTTTACTTCCAATTTGAAGTACCAGGCTACCATAGCTATGTAGGAGATGTTTAGCATGCTAAATTTAAAATCGAGTGTAAATATTTTTTAAGTAAAATTAAATAACCTCTAATATACTTATGGTAGCCTGGTACTTCAGGTTGGAAATATGGGTACACAGTCCGTTGATAGTTGAATCAACGGATTGAACTTTTGTCGCTGTCGGTTAGAATTAAGCGCCCTTAGTCTAGTAGAACCATGAATATACAGGGTGTTAGGGAGACACTCTCGAAAACTAAGGCAAATAGATGGCAGTGGTAGTCACCCTAAAACAAATTTGTTAAAAATTAAATTTGAAAGAGCGGAAAAAAATCAGCTGTTCCATACAAACAGGTCG
The DNA here is from genome assembly GCA_947347705.1 of Nymphula nitidulata. Classification (NCBI taxonomy): domain Eukaryota; kingdom Metazoa; phylum Arthropoda; class Insecta; order Lepidoptera; family Crambidae; genus Nymphula; species Nymphula nitidulata. The sequence goes on along the minus strand of OX374645.1, from coordinate 6,836,537 downwards.
TGTGATTGGTCAATTTGTATGAATCAGCTGATTATTATTCGCGATTGCAAATTTATTTTCTAACAAATCGTATTTAGGGTGACCAATACTACAGTCTGAATTCGTTTTCGAGACCGTCTCCCTAACAGCTGTATAGTGGTATACCGTAATCCTACCAGATGAAATCGGTGAGACCACATTAGGTACAGTGTTATTTAGTGTTAAGCATTTCCTGTTTAATAGTACAAAAACTGGTGAGTTGTGAATCTGCTGAATTGAGAAACTGGTGAGTTGCGAATCTGGTGAATTGAGTATCTGGCAACCTGCTCCTGAGAGTAGCGTTTCACGCCGAGTTTATACAATGTTTATTAGGAAAAAAACGAGACAGAATCAGGTGTGGATTGTGAAATTTATCTTTTGTCTCTGAGTCGCGTATCCTGATCTATACGAGCAGTTTCAGCGAAAGCTATCGCTCAAGTTCGAAATAGTTACCCAATTGGCGGAGCTTGTTTGCTTAAAATTTTTTCAAACTACCCGCGCTTGCAACCAAAAACCAGGAACGAGGCAGTTTACGCCTAAACAGACACTGCGAATTGTTCTGAACTATAATACCGTTAGTCGCAAAGTCCTGTAACTTTTACAGGACTTCTCGACGAACGGATTTTTTTTTTATTAGAATCGGTTTGTTCCAATATTTTCGTCTTGAGAGTCTGTATGAAATACTGTCAAACTGTGGGCATATGGTTCGATTCGAGAGATAAAACCCTCGATCTACACCCGACCCGTCCAGTTTCTGACATAGCGCGTGCTATCCATTCCTTAATTTATTCACACAACACTTTTGTGATTTGCCCGCTGGACGCCTAGCTTTACAGTTACTTATAGCCTGCTCGTACAGATTCCTTATCTCCTTGATCGACATCTCTTGTCTGTGAAACTTATACAAATGCTGTTTCACATCATTATACTTCCTGAACGGCTTGAGGCACAGCGGACAATCCGCTTGGTGATCCCTCACTTTGTGAACTTCCCACTGGTGGTCCCACTTCATTTTGACGGAAGTGAACTTAGTTTTGCATATCCTACAATGGAAGACTGGGTTCTGCTTTTGCTTCACAATCCTTTGGTGGCGACGGTAGACCGTCTCGTCCAAGAACACTTTGCTGCAGCAATCACATTTGATTGGCCCGATGGTATCGTGTAGCTGCCAAAAAAAGGGGAATAAGAAGGCATAATAACTATAAGTCACCCCGATTTGTTGGACGGTTTCCGCTAAATCATTTTTCTTTTAATGCCCAGACGACAACTTAAGTTGACATGACAGTTAAAATTCAATTGTGTCTGGTTTATCGGGCTTCAAATACAATAATTGAGTATTGTGTATAATAAATATTATCATGTAGTTATGTACCTACAACTGTGATTGTAGTGTTAGGTACAATCGATAAAGTTCCCGGTGTACCAGTAGTAAACGATAATCGCGTGGAATCGACTTGTCTGAATGATAGGCGAGCGACCCGCCGCCGCCGCCAGCCAATAAGAGCAGACTCGTCGGCCGCGCTAAAGCAACAATGGGTGGGGAGACTGCGAAAGCGGGAGAAGTATAGTGCAGAAGTTTTTTTTTTTATACCACTAAGGTGGCAATCAAGCATACGGCCCACCTGATGGTAAGCGGTTACCGTAGCCTATGGACGCTTGCAACATCAGGGGTATCACTTGCGCATTGCCGACCCTGTAAAAACCTTTTCACGCCTTTTTTGACGAACCCCATGCTGTACTCATTCGAGAAAACCTCTGCAGGGAGCTCATTCCACAACTTGAGCGTACGCGGGAGAAAGTTTCTCTGAAACCGTACAGTACGCGACCACTTTGGATCCAATTTGTGAGGATGAACTCCCTGCCGATGGCGAGCGGTGCGATAATAGAAAGAAGCCGTGGGCATCATGTCAAATAATTCCTCAGAACACGCCCCGTTATACAAACGGTAGAACACACACAAGGAGGCAAAATCTCTCCTTAGGCTTAAAGGTTCAATACCGCTTGTGAGCTCAGGATCGTCGACAATTCTCATAGCGCGTCTTTGGAGCACGTCAAATGGTCCAAGCTGGTATCTAGGCGCTCCCGCCCATAACTATACTTACTAAATAAATATACTGTGTAGAAGTATACTTTGCAACTAAACAGAAAAATTCCGCATTTTTTTTTAAAAAAGATTTCCGGTTGCTCGTACACGTTCACAATTGTCCCAGTACTTTTATATGACGAAGCTACCTGATCTTTACTTGTGGTAACCTAGTATACAAACACCCTGCAAATGTGTAGGTAAGAATAGGAGCTCTCAGTGCCGTCCAAGGTCCTTGGAGTAAAAGTCCGAGACACGGGCGAAGTAGGACGTCTTTATGGGATATTCAAGCGTCGCTTCAAGTAGCATCAGTAAAATCAAAAGGAAATCTAACTTGAAAGAGGCGCGACACGTCTACAATCGGCAGAAAGCAAAGAGTCACTGATTTCCGATTTCCGTAAACATTGTTTTTTAAGAAGCGATAACCTTGCATTGATATTCTATTGGCTGGAGTAACTAGGAGGCGGGGCTTGCTCTGCGCCGCCGCATGCAGCCGCTCAAAGAATTTTGTTTGCTAAATGGAACACCGGGAACTTTGTCGACTGTACATAGTATAAGAAGCAGGCTTCAACCTATGTAAACTTAGTCATTAAAATACTAAAGAGTTATTAAAAAATAAAAACTGCAAAATTAATTTTGAAATTTCCCATACACTTAAACAAAGTGTATAGGAAACAAAACTATTTGTCTCAAGAAACTTGATTTTTTTATACAACTAGATGACAAACACGCCGACGGCCCACCTGGTGGTAAGTGGTTACCGTCGCCTATACACTCCGAGCTGGATTGTAGTGTTAAATCAGTTATATCACATGTTTTGACGATGCACATTGCACTAACCTGTACATGTTTCTTCAGTTGGCCGGCATCGCGGAATTTCTTTTTGCATACAACACAATGCATTGTGCCCAAATTGTGAATTTTCTTGTGTTTCGAGAAGTTGCTGGAATCCGAGAAGGCCTTGCTGCACAATTCACACTTGTACAGCGGCAGGCAAGCGTGCTCTCGCATATGTTCTTTATAGACATCCGACTTCCAGAACTTTGCAGCGCACACCTGACATTTTAAGCAGTTGTATCGCTCGAAATTGTGCAAGGCGTTCGTCAATAGATGCTCGATCAGGTGGCGTCTGAAGTTGTGCTTCCTATCCAGGGACTTCTTGCAGATACTGCATGTAGATTTCCCTTTCCAGTGAGATTCCGGTTTCCTTAGTAATCTATCTGAAATGTATACACGGCGTTTCTGTTTTAATTTGCCGCCATAACAATGTTATTTATGTAGAGTACCTAGGTAAGTTCATTTATTGTAAAAAATTTTGGAGTAATTTATTTTTTTATTTTTGTTCATTTTCTACTTGACAAAAGGATGTTACTAAAATTTATAGTCCTTTTATCTCTCACGAAGCGGAGCGAGCTTTACTTGTGGTCAGCGTTGCCAATCTGTGGGGAATTCCCCAAACTGCGGGGATTTTCAGTTCGATTGGGTAATTTGAGGGGAGAGCATTTATGTGGGGAAAATGCGGGGAATTAAGACATTTACGCTAGAACTGAACTTAGAAGTAATAAAAGTAGTATAAGAAGTAAGTACAATTTATAAATTATGTAAGAATATTTAATTACCTTGATTATTTAAGCACCTTTTGGGCCGGCAAGGTGGACGCGGATAGTGCAATGGGTAAATTGCTGTGCTTTGTATAAAAAAAATCAAGTTTAAAGCAATTTCACCGGCAGGAAGGTTTTACAGTTTATTTTATGGCAACATTTATGTCCATCAAACTTAGAGTATCGCAGAGAATTTTCTCAAACGCATCTGTCGTAAGAAAATTTTGCGTTTTCAAATTCAAAAAATTCAAATTTTTTTATTTGTCATAAAACACAATCGCCTGCACAATGAAGAAAGGATTAAAATTTGATCCTTCGAATGATATGTTGACAAAACAAATAATAAAGAGCTGCAATAAATACCTTGATGAAAATCATTAAATACTTAATAAGTATATGTAATAAATATATTTGATTTATAGAAACAGTACTTTTATTTCTTTCCTGAAAATTTGTGGGGAAAATGTGGGGAATATTGATTTTTTTCCCCCCAAATTTGGGGATTTTCAGTTAGGTTTTTGGGTAATCGAGACCGTGGAAGTTGGCAACGCTGCTTGTGGTAACCTAGTATACAAACACGCTGCGAATGTGTGGGTAAGCACAGGAGCTCTCAGTGCCGTCCGAGACACAGGCGAAGTAAGACGTGTATATTGGATCTGTATTCAAGCGTCGCTTTAGGTAACGTCAGTATGGAAAGATTGAAAAGTAAACGTCGCGAAGTCGACTTTGCATTGTCATAGTGAGATTGATTAAGTATTTTTTTTTTTTTGTTTATTTTTTTATTTATTTTGACACGGATAATTAACTTATGTAAAATAAATTAATTTTGTGACAAAGAGTTTTATAATTATTTTTAGTGTTATAATTTATTTTATTTTATGACAAAAAAAAAGACAAACAAAAACAACAAAAAAAGTTTTCAAAGACGAGACATTGTTGAGCTAAACTTTTCAAAGTACAAAAAGAGAAAAGAAAAGAATACGATTATGATTTCGGAATTACTATATTATAATAACAAGATGATTCAGATGGAACTGATAAATTATTCGAGTGATTCTGATTTATTTAATTAAATATAACACAAGTAACATGGTCCTATTTTATTTTGTTCTTATTGTTTAATAACGTTCAAAATATCATGATTTATTTTTTATTTACTAGTCTGCTTATTTTAATTATTATTAAGTTACTAAACTTTGATAAAATAAGATTTACAGATTCACATTCACATTTGATAATAATATAATTATTGTCTATTAATTTCCATCTTTTAAAATTTATATGCTAACGCCACTCGCGATTACGCACAAATTCGCAGCGTGTTTGACACTTGGTTACCACAAGTAAAGCGCTTATAAGTGGAAGTTGCTTCGTGAGATAAAAGAACTATACAGATCCCATTGATTTATTTGGTTTACTGTTCATGATCACCAGCCTATGTACTTCTTAACTGCTGGGCACAGGCCTTCTGACATGGGCGAAATACATGAAGAGTTTGGGCCATAACACCACCACGCTGGCCCAATGCGGGTTGGTGGGTTAAAGCGGTTGCAGTAACAACCGGGACCAACGTTTTAATGTACCTTACGAAGAACGGAGGAGAGCGAGATTATTAATTCAAAATTTTGATTAACCCATCCCGGGATCGATCATGGGGAAATTTGCTTTGTTTTCGTAATTGAAACCAGAGCGCTCAAACCACCACGCCACCATGCTCCTCCCATACTGTTACTTTGGTGGTATTTCCAAAACATGGTAACCTTGAGCTGATCAACTCTTCAGAAACTTACAGCAGATATAGCGTGCTTGGGCTCATAAGGAAAGTCTCAATGATATGGTGTTAGATAGATGATTTGGGATGAGATGGGATGAAGCTGGGAGTTACATAAAATTTTTAATTTAATATTATGTTTATTAATCTGTCGTTACACCGCTGGATGTCTATGACAATAGAAAAATTAATTAAGTCTGGAATCTGTTGCTAGACAGGTTAGTTGCTCCTTAAGTTAATTTTTAGTGGATGATGCATTTCACCGAACATCTTTTTTCATATTTAGGAGTAAATAAAGTAAGTAATCACAAGGGGTTGGGTCTGGACTAAATGGAGGGTGTGTTATATCTAAGAAGCCACAGTCTCAAGCAGTAGCCCACTTTTATGACGGTGAAAACCCATTGCGTGTGGAATATGGGGTATACCATGTTAAACTTAGACTGAACATGTATAAAGATGCAAAATTAATACCTACATGTGTGGTATGGCAGTTTAAACTTAGACTGAACATGTATTGAAAGGCAAAATTAACAACTACATATGTGGTTATGGCACGTTAAAATTAGACAGAAAATGTATTAAGAGGCAAAATTAACAACTACATGTGTGGTACGACAATTGAACTTAGACTGAACATGTATAAAGATGCAAATTTAATACCTACAAGTGTGGTATGGCAGGTTAAACTTAGACTGAACATGTATTGAAAGGCAAAATTAACAACTACATGTGAGGTATGTCAGTTTAAACTTAGACTGAACCTGTATTAGGAGGCAAAATTAACAATTACATGTGTGGTACGACAATTAAACTTAGACTGAACATGTATTATGAAGCAAAATTAACAATTACATGTGTGGTACGACAGTTAAACGTAGACTGAACATGTATTAAGAGGCAAAATTAACAACTACATGTGTGGTTATGGCACGTTAAAATTAGACAGAAAATGTATTAAGAGGCAAAATTAACAACTACATGTGTGGTACGACAATTAAACTTAGACTGAACATGTATTATGAAGCAAAATTAACAATTACATGTGTGGTACGACAGTTAAACTTAGACTGAACATGTATTAAGAGGCAAAATTAACAACTACATGTGTGGTTATGGCACGTTAAAATTACACTGAAAATGTATTAAGAGGCAAAATTAACAACTACATGTGTGGTACGACAATTAAACTTAGACTGAACATGTATAAAGATGCATAATTAATACCTACAAGTGTGGTATGGCAGTTTAAACTTAGACTGAACATGTATTGAAAGGCAAAATTAGCAACTACATGTGTGGTTATGGCACGTTAAAATTAGACTGAACATGTATTGAAAGGCAAAATTAACAACTACATGTGTGGTTATGACACGTTAAAATTAGACTGGACATAAATAAAGAGGAAAAAAATTACATAGGTGTGATAAGCATTCTGTTTATTAAATATTATTCAAATTTACTTACCAATAAGATCTTTCACGGCGGCTTCACTCAAAACTTTCGCTCTAAATTGTTCTGCTTTATTCACTTCCATTTTCTCCCCTTCATTTTCATCGGTGCTACTCGAAGATGGTGTGTTTTTCAACTGCGACGTTCTATTAGTAATAATGAGATGCGCTTCCCAATGATCAAACAAACGTTTGGCTACGACATTTTCCTTGCATTTCTTGCATTTGTTCAAACACACGACTTTAGTTTCCGTGTCTGTTGTTTTAAGACTCCGCACTTTTGAAAATGATTGATGTACGTGAGATTTAATATGATTTACGAAGGTACAATTATTCCCTAATACGTTCTCGCAGTCTGGGCAAGTATTACGAGCATATTTATGCTTCTCGTGAAAGTGCTTTACGTACGACTTCATAGTCGCATAATTATGATTACACTTTGTGCATTTTAAAGGATCACTACAAAACTCCAAATGATTTTTGAAATCCGCTTTATTGCCTACAAATTTACACTTCTTGCAAACCTTACTATTTTTCGGTACTTCATCGTCAGACGATAATTCGTCAGACATTTCAACGGATTCGTCATCATCCTCCTTGTCAGATACTTCGTCTGTGTTGTCTTGGCTATTACAGATTATGAGATCGTCTACAAATTGTTCATCCTCGCCTATTTCTTCTGCAAATATTTCTTCCTCTGGTTCTTGTTTTACTATTGAGGTGTCGGTATCCGTTTTTTTCACGCCAAACATTCTAGCCAGTAAATCTTCATAGTCCAGCTTTTTGTGATCTATATTGACAATAGTATGTTCATTCACTCTGTCACTCATATTATATTCTTGGACACTAAAATCTTTTTTGACACTAATATACTCATTGAGACTAGTATGTTCATTAACACGTGTCTCTTCTTCATCGATTATTTCATTTTTTATTACAATGTTTTCATTTAACTCTTCTGTATCCAATGGTTCACTCTTTATTATAGCAGGGAAAACTTTCTGTGATGCGTAAAATACGGGGTTTGTAGTTGGTTGTACTTCCGGTATGCTCGTTTTGACATCCAAATCATTTTCTTCTTCAACACTGTTCGTCGATTCATGGTCATATTTATTTCCATAAATGTCCCTAAAAGTAATCGGTTTTACATCTTTTGTCGTTGATGCCCCTGCTGAATCTTTAAGTTGCAGTCGCTTACTGATCCCAGTTTCGCTGTTCGTTTCATGAATAAAATTACTGTAGACTTCCTTCACAATTATCCGACTCACACTGTAATCATTATTAGAAAATTCTTCTGATGCGGTGTCGTCACTCTGAGACATAATCACAGTATTACTCAATTCATCTGGAATATCGTACAATTAAGTTTTATTAAATATAAACACATATTTAAAATAGTTAAGATGAGGAGCTCGGTGGCGTATTAGTTTGAGCGCTCTGGTTTCGATACGAAAAACAAAGCAACTTTCGCCACGGTCAATCCTGGGATTGGTGAATCAAACTTTGTAATCTCGAGCTCCACCGTGCTATGGAAGGCACGTTAAGCTGTTGGTTCAGGTTGTTCCTGCAACCGCTTTAACTCGCCAACCCGTATTAGGTCCGTGTGGTGATGTTATGGCCCAAATTCCTGATGTGTTTCTCCCATGTAGGAAGGCCTGTGCCTAGCAGTGGAACGTCTATAGGATGATGATGATAACACATTTTAAAAGAGAAAAGAAATAAGTTATTTGTGGTACTTACCGCCATCGTCACTAGTCGAATCGAATTTTTCAAAGTCAAATGAAACACAATTTTTGGGGACGACAGTCTGAAATAATATTTGCGATTAATAATTAAACACACAGTCGGATGATACAATACAATACAGAAAAGCGACATCAAAGTAATTAAAGCTTTCGATACACAGAATCACCGTCGCAAAGTGGGCCCACTTTACGACGTTGGCGACGAATTGGCGAAAAATAGGGTTATAATGTCGAATGTCAAATGATCGAAGACAATGTACCGAAAGACTAGGTTTTTTACTAGGTGGAAGAACTGACAATGACCCTGATCTCCGATATCTGTCTTCGATCAATAGATATTCAATAAAATTAATGTTGATTTAAAAATTTTACTGTATTAATTTCAGAAGACCACAAAGATAGTTATGTTGATACTCTTTTCAGGCGGAGTATATGTCGCAGCCGTCTGGTTAAATTAGCCGAACTGTACGGCTATCCCGTAGAAGCTAGCCCGAAACGGTTGAAGGACAGCTAGCCAAGTCATTGCGCGCAATGTCTAACCAGACGGTTGAACGTATAGCCAGCCGTCTTGTTCATGTTAGTAGTAGCCAGATACTGATCCGGACACGAACAATCCTAGAATGGTCGTTCGTAGTCATGGTAAGCCATCATAAGAAAATAAGGCTCTCATTAAATAATCCATAAATATTAGTCCATTATGTATACGATTACTACTAGAGTCACGTATTTTGTGTAGGCAGATCCCCAAAATCTTACCTCCAAGCCAAATAACCTTTTGTCGTATCTCTTTTTATGGCGTGCGACAACGTGTGTATTCCTGCATGTATCATGTGAAAACACTACGTGTTCCACGCAAGTCAGACACTTAGGCAACATTAAAAAATTCTCGCTGTGTGATATGACCATGTGTTTCACCTCCTGACATTGATTTGACAGAATCTTTTCACATACTCTGCACCTATAATTCACTGTAGAGTTTGCTGTGTGCAGAGAGGCAATCAATTTAGAAGGAAATCGTCTCATGCAACACGTGCACAACGAATGGAACTTCTTTTTCGGGCACCAATGGAATGAGATGTGCACATAACGTTGGTTACAAGAACTGCATTGCTTGGCTCTGAAGCCGCCTGGTACATCCGAGCGAACTGTGTGGCAATTACTATAATGCTCCTTGAGATCGTTTATGGTTACCTTAACTGTACCACATATGTGGCATTTAAAGAACTCTCCGTGTTCCTGGTTTGCACCTTTCAAATGTGTCATATACTTTGGGCATATCGCTAAATGGTCATTTAGTTGTCTGCAAGTAGAATTATAATGTTCGCAATATTTACACTGATAGTACGAAAGGTTTTTTGAATTATTATGAAAAAAGGCATTATTCTCGCACTTCCCGCACGGATCGTCTATCGGAAAAGTTTTCGGACTTTCTGGTGCTCCAGCATTATAGGCGATTATTAAGTTACACTCATGGCCACAGAATTCAAGATGTAGTTTAATGTTACCATCTTTGTGATAAATGCCTATATGATCCCTTAATGGTTGAAGATACCACCACGCTTTCTCACATATGTAACATTTGTACATAAGGGGAGATTCTCTATTAACAGACACGCAACACCATGTTTGCCATACGTCCAAACTGTTCAAAATGAAAAAATTTACAGTAGACTCTTCAGATTCCTCGTAGAGATACCTTCCCCACGTATTTCTTATTTCAATATCTAGTATTTTATCAGCGAGACTAGTAGTAGTCTTGGCGAGATTTTCCAATTCTTCAAAAACCACCTTAGGGTCTAACTTACAAATGCGAATATCAGCAGGCTTGGAATCTCTCTTAGGGACAGGTAACTTAGGTCTAGGACATCTGGTATAATCTTTTTTTTTTGAGATTGATGTTGTCTTATTTGAGTTTATACATTCATCAAAGTCCCTCATTTCCTGTTTTATGACATTTACAGCTGCAAGTGCTTCTTCAGCATCAAAATCTTTATTAGTCGTATCGTTAGACGGTTTTTCAACAAACTCTTCGACTTCAACTTTGACGGTGAATGGTACTAATGCGGGAACACGATAGAACGATGTACCTGGGACTGGATTTGGGTCTTTTTGTAAAACAGATTCCTTATCGTCTGCCTGCAAGTAATGAAAATTTCCAGAATTAGACGCTTAAGTAAAATGGCGGAGGAAATCAACATCATGTATCAGTCTGTCTCTTTTCATGTACGCTTGATATAACTTGAGAACTATAGAATGGATTTTGATGCGATTTTTACTGTAAGGTGTGTTACTGAAAGATTTAGGGCTCAAACTGCGTTGGACGGGCACCCGACGTGTCTTTGCTCGTGGACACGCGGATGCGTTCCGGATAATTTCAGATGCACAAATAAAATAATAATATATATAACGTTGTATATGATCGAACTCCCAAACAGCGTGGTTTTTAGCCCCCCCCCCCCTCCCCACGAAAAAAGAGGGGTGTTATATGTTTGACGTGTCTGACTGTGTATCTGTGTGTCTGTCTGTGGCATCGTAACGCCTAAACGAATGGACCGATTTTGATTCGGTTTTTTGTTTGAAAGCTGATGTGACTACGATGGTTCTTAGCTATAATTTATGAAGATCATGTCAGGCGTTTGTTGACTATCAGCTCATTTTCTACTTGATAATAGGATTTTACTAACTTTTACAGATCCGATTGATTTCACATTTGGTGTACTGTCACTTCGTTGACATTCCCATGACATACCAACCTTGAGCTGATCCTATACCATCAAAAAGTCTGCGAAATGCTTAATTCTTCAGAAACTTACAGCAGATATAGCGTGTTTGGGCTCTTATAAATAGTCTTAATGAGATGGTGTTAGATAGATGATTAATGACGCCGGGGGTTATCTAAATTTTTTAATTTTGTAATCTTTTTAAGTTAGAATAAATATGTGGCAGCTGATCAGTTGAGATCATTAGCATCAGACGGATGCGAGATGGCTTTAAAATGTCGCACAGCTGGCAATCGCTTTCGTCCTTGTATGTTACGCGCTAGCTCTCTTTCACTCTACCTTCTATATTTACCATCTTCATTGCGGCCAGATTTAATTAGGCAACCGTATATCATAATAATGAGAAAAAAATAGCTTCAATTTGTTATATAAATAATAAATGTACGTTATGAACGTAGAAAGGTATGCTGGCTGCGAAGAGGTGGGACCAAGTTCCCAACGGCAACCGTGACTTTTCAGAGTGCCGTGAAGTGAACGATATTTTATTTTATATACAAGTCAATGAATTTTTTCCCATAAATCAATTAAAAATATTTTTATTACAAATACTTGCGGCCACATTTTGATAGGCAAAAGATAGATATATATCTACTAGGGTGCCCATCATCTCCTGATGATAAATATGCGTAAAAATTAGGTTTGTAGCATATACTCGATGAGTGCACTAATTCTGCAGCGGGATCGTAGACTATAAAGATTTAAAAATATCTGAAACTTTTTCTGCCAATGACATTGATACAAAGTTACGAATAATTCATTTTTAAAGTATGCTATTATTATAACAGTAAATTTTATTACTGTGGAAGTATATAGAAATTCATTTTGCTATCTATTGCATCCTCCTTATGTGTTTCTCCCATGTAGGAAGGCCTGTGCCCAGCAGTGGGATGTGTAAATAGAGTGTTGATAATCTATTGCATTCAATGTTTTACAGGCATTATTTTTATGATCAGGAAAGTACGATGACAGTGAGAGTATGATATAAACATTCCTTCTCAATTTGCACTGAGGAATTTTTATTTTCAAATTTTCCCAATTTAACAGGTAATTTTTATGTGAGGGTAACCAGCCCTTTACATGCTCATAGAAACTGAAATTGACGCGGCACGGTAGCTGTACTCACCAACGTGTGTTTCAATAATTTCAACAATGAACAATGAATTTCCTGCCGATGGCGAGCGGTGCGATAAAAGAAAGAGGCCGTGGGCATCATGTCCGAAATTCCTCAGAAAACACCCCGTTATAGAAACGGTATAAGGAAGAAAAACCTCACCTTAGGCACACAACGAACCTTAAGGGTTCACTACCGCTTGTGAGTTCGTGATCGTCGACAATTCTCATAGCGCGTGATTGAACCGCGTCAAAAGGCCCAAACTGGTATCTAGGTGCTCCCGTCCATAGGTGGCAGCTGTATTCCATATGGAGCCTGACTTGAGACTTATACAGTAACAGCCTTTGCACCTAGAGAAGAACCTACCACCACGCTCAATTGAGCACACCAACCAGGTGGACTATTGGATGCCAGCTTGACTTATCTTCTAAATAACAGCGGAACTGCTGCGGAGCTTCAGTTGCGGAGTCTAGTTACCTAGTGATATTAACATCAAGGATCCCGATACTCTTAGACACAGCAAATGGTTTTTTTTAACGGTCAACGCGTAGACTATTGTCTTGGTGGGGTTGAATTGGACTAAGTTTAGTCGTGTCGATCGGTGACTGATTAGACAAGAAGTCAAGTGCGACTTTTCTCCACTGTAGACCGAGACGGTATTAGCACGACCCCATAGTAGTACCCCGTGTCCAGTACTGTCGTCCGCATAGCAATGCAGTCCGCCAATAGACAACATGTCATTGATATGTAGCAGAAACGGTGTTAGAGACAGCACCGAGCCTTGCGGGACGTTAGCGTTAATGTCCATGCTATCCGAGCAACTGCCATCAATGTCGGCATTAATGCATCTGCTGGAAAAAAGCTACCGACCCACTAGCACAACTCCTCGGATAGCCCGTAAGTTGGTGACATCAAGAGATGACCCCTGTGCCAGACCCGATCGAACGTCTTCGCTATATCTAGGCTAACAGCCAATGGCTCACCTTTATTCTCAATGTCAAGAGCCCAATGGCGTGTGTAGTATACAAGAAGATCACCCGTAAGGCTTTCGACACAGTCGCTCGACGATGTATTGGTTTTTCAAAAAGGGCTTGAAAAGGTTTTAACAGGGTCGGCAACGCGAAAATTATACCCCTGGCGTTGCAAGTGTCCATAGGCTACGGTAACCGCTTACCATCAGGTGAGCCGTATGCTTGAGTGCAACCTTTGTGGTATGAAAAAATATTAAAGTAACATATTATAACGATTTTAGATCTGTGTCAGCAATTGATGACACGCAAGTGGGTTAGAATATACGAAAGTCATTTTTTAAGAAAATTTTCTTTTCTGGTAGTATTTTTTTTAGGTATTCATAGCAGATTTACTCCTATCCCCCGAAACAATCTCCACCAAAGCAAACGCATACTTTCTACTTAAGGTTAAAATCGACAAGCAAGCACCATGTGAGTTTACCGGATTTAAGTCGCGTCTAATTAGATGTTAGATTATTATTAATTATTTATTATACATCGTGTAAGACAATACTAAGGAAAAAATAATTAAATTAAAGTAGCTAGGTACTTTAATTTAATATTTTTTCCTAAAAATGAAACAAACTGAAATGAAATAAATGAAAATGAATAAAACTTATCTCCTAAAAATGTATTTTTTGGAGTTGGTGCTAAGCTGTTACCCAAAACAATAGAAAGTGATGCACCAACTCCAAAAAATATTTTTTTAGGAGATAAGTACCTAGGTACTTTCATTTAATAATTGTTTCATTAGTATTGTCTTACACGGTGTATAATAATAATCTAACATCTAATTAAACGCGACTTAAATCCGGTAAATTGGTTTTATTTCAAATATTTTTTTCTGTTTAAGTGTTTTAAAGTCGGTTTTATTTTTTTGGATAGTGTTAATATTAATGTTGTAATTGGCTGTTTTTGATTGATTTTTGGTGTAGGGCTTGTCTTATTGTTACTTTTTTTCTTTAAAGAAACAATAATATACATAATGACTACATGTTCGACTTTAATTTTTTGATTTTCATAGAACACTTTCAAGAAAATGAAAATTTGGCGAGAGTCATATTTTGCTACCAGGGGGACATTCTGCGAAAAGGACATTTTGCGAAAGGGACATTTTGCGAAAGGGACATTTTGCGAAAGGGACATATTGCGAAAGGGACTTTTTGCGAAAGGGGCATATTGCGAAAGAGACTTTTAGCGACTAGGGGGTATTTTGCGAAAGGGACATTCTGCGTCGAAGCCGCTGAGTCATGGTAAGAAATAGCCACAATCAGGTTGACACACGAAAAGCACAAAAAAAGAAGTAATAGTTTGTTTTCGTTATGAACTTTTTAGTTGAACTGACACATCTTTCATGATTTCTATGCCATCTAGTGAGTAAAGGTGAAAGTAACATTACTTCCATAGAAAATATAAGTTAGGGAGTGAAATGATCATAGGTTTAGTATTCTCTATGGCTGTATGATATCTAATCTAATCTAATTAGCCTTTATTGCCAACAGTTTTACAAAATAAATTAATTCAAGTAAACAATACAATATTAATTTATTAAGTGTTGGCCGTCTTTCTGTGACACGAAGGCCTTTTATAGCTTTTAAATTCTAGGATTTGATTTTTTAAGTATTTCTTTGACTATAAGCCCTAGTCCGTTAAATCCTTTGGTTTCACCTATATAGTACAGGATATAATGATCATGTTCTTCAATTCTGTTTCTATGTCTTCTCACCTCACTTTGCTCAAGGATATCCCATTGAATAGTTTTTAAAGCAATCTCTAGTTCAAAATATTTTTTTTTAAATTCTCAATAAGAGTGTATTTAAAGTAGCAATGTAGGTCTTGGGTATTTTTAGTCCATTATTATTTGTATTTTATTATTATTTGTATTTTGTAATTTGTATTTTTTTTGTATGATATCACAGTATCCTAATTAAGGATATTATATTATTAATATTGGATAGTATCATACCTATAGAATACTGCTGCCATTTATGGGCTGGAACACTTAGATACCCGCTTAGACAATTTTAATGTGCTACAAAGACACGCTATGAGAATTGTCGACATTCCTGAGCTCACAAGCAGTATTAAACCTTTCAGCCTGAGAGATTTTGCCTCCTTGTGTATGTTCTACCGTTTGTATAACAGGGTGTGTTCTGATGAATTATTTGACATGATACCCAGCCATAGCCTCTTTCTATCTTCGCACTGCTCGCCACCGGCAGCGAGTTCATCCTCACAAATCAAAACCAAAGAGGTACTGTATTCAGATAAATGCTCAGGTTGTAAAATAAGCTCCCTGCGGAGGTTTTCTTGGATGAGAACAGCATGGGGTTCTTCAAAAAAGAGATTATATATATGTCTACATAAAGCATTGACGACCGCCTGGCCGAGTGGTCTGTACCCCAGGCTACTAGGTCAAGAGGTCCCGGGTTCGAATCCCGGTAGGAACAAATGTTTGTATGATGAGTACGAACATTTGTTTACGAGTCATGGATGTTAATATGTTTATTTAGTATATTTCTAATATTTATATATATATTATTATCATTATTTCTCCGTTATCTAGTATCCATAACACAAGCTCTTAATGATGCTTACTTTGGGCTAGATAATAGGTGTGAGTGTATAAATATTATTATTATTATTATTATTGACCAACAAAACAGAAAAAAGAAACAGGTCTGCACAGCTGCCACACACGTGTGTCTATGGCTACCATGCCGTATCAATTTTGAGTTACTATGTGAATGTAAGCCTTACCCGCACTCTTAGATATTACCCAGTAATTTGGCAATTGGCTATTTAACAAATTTTATGTTAAAATGTTGTCAATAACTAGGTAAACTTAAATATAAAACAGACAACACAGAAACCAAAGCAGCCAGTGTGGATAAAAAATGTATAATTTTATTTAAAAATTATAAATGATACATATTTTTTTATTTATTTTATCTAGGTATGCATTCAGCTAGACATATACAGCATTTTGAATAAACTATACTTAAAACATGCAGACATATATGCATGTTGTTTTAAGCATAAACAACATTTTTAAAGATGAAGTTTTTTTTTAATTATTTATTTATTCCTTTTTTTAAACGTAGATTTTTACAAAATTAATCTCTGCTAAACTGCTTAACAGTTTGTCGGCAGAAAAAAGTGACAAATCACATAAAAAACAAAAATTATAAACTACAATTGAGGTTCAACTAGGTAGTATTAAATTTAGAATCAATGTCTTAACAGATTTTAAAATTTGTGAAATTAATGTTTGATATACAAGAAAAAAAATTATAGTGCTTCACAACCAAATTTCAAAAATACTTTGCATAAACTGTTATTTTCAGTTAGTAAACTTATATCAAAAATAAAAAATCTTTATTTACAAGTGAATGTAAATTTTGATTTTGATTTTTGATATAACTGAAAATAACAGTTTAAGCAAAGTATTTTTGAAATTTCGTTGTGAAGCACTATTTTTTTTTTCTTGTACACATTATCCCCGCTAATTTTTTTACTAAGGCTTGGGTTGGCTGGAAGAGATCTCTTTTAGAGATAAGTTCACCCTTGTACATGTGTTTTGTTTATGTTTAATTTTATGGTTTTCTAAAGTGTGCAATAAAGGATTTAGAAACATCCCGGTCAGGTGACTTTGCATTTAAATAAATTAGCTATATTTAGTAATGTTTTTAGTATAAAACTGTTTCCTTGTAATTCCTGCACACTTTATTGATGCAAATCGTCATTTCCACACAGTTAATTTTAATGATTCGTCGTATAGACGTAATCTATAATGACACTTTTGACAATGAGCAAGGAGTTACAGATATTAGCCATTTGTGTTTACTAAACAGAGTACTTTTTTATAGGGAAAGTAATATTTTACACGTTAGAATGCTGTCGACGCTTTCTAAAGACATTATATAATCAAAAGATCTATTAAATAGTTAGTTTCGGCTGCCGTACTTGCCATAGTAGGTACCTTGGATAATAAATCAGAGTTTATTTTATCTGGATTTAATACCTATACCTACAGTACGTGTTGATTACATTTATATTGAATTAGATGTACCTACATATTGTTTTTGACGTTATCAGTAAAAAATTGCGAATGTAGGTAGTGGCGTGAGAAATTCATACAAGATGGTGGTCCTACCTGCATTTGTATAACATCTTGCACGTCATCCAAATACTCGCGTGGTATTAACTTCGACTTCCTGGGCACTTTTTGACATTTATTGTTAGACATTCTTCAATATTTGAACGACCGCTAATAACTTTTAAACCATTTCATATTAGCGTTTTACAGACAAAATCTTTCTCTGCAGGCAAAATCACACACAAATAAATTTCTTTCATTAAAAAGTTCACTTTTTATTCTGTAACCTTCGTAAGTAGAGAGAGAGAACGGATAAATAATCAGGCTGACGGTAATTTATTCTCTATGGGTAGGGTAGGCAGATAAATAACAATCAGATTATTCGATTACAATAATCGAACCATACTGCTATTCCAAGAAATCGAATACATGAATGTCATTAATCGATATTTTTGTGTAACTACAAAAAAAAACTTATCATCACAAACAATCGCAATCAAATAAATAATCTAGTATTTAGTCAATCGCAATCCTCTGCGTGAGCGCATATCTTTGATACGTTGACTTTCATTAAAACCTTCATTTTCAATTAATGATTTTCGAATGTGTGTTTTTTACCTCTGATTACAGAGTGGTCATGAAAATAGGACAGTAAAGATGTTGTCATATCCGGCCAGGTATATGTACTTACAGTATCTCAAAAAATCAGGAAAAATCTGTTGAATCCGCGAAAAATACTAAAAATTCGTTTTCATGCATAGTTTGTTTTCAAAAGTTGAAATTTTTCGTCGATTTCACCGTTATTCACTATGGTAATATAGACAGAAGTCAAATAAAATATTTTTTTGTTATAAAAAAATCTTGTTTTGTACCACGCAACAAAGCAGATAAAAAGTTAAATGGACGATTGAACACTGTTCTGCATATACCTATTTTTTAGTATAGTGTATATACTTAGACCGGTTTCTTAGAAATCTATATAAAAATAAAGATAAGATGATGGTAACCAAACCCTTGTTTTTCTCAATGCACGAGATTTTTTCTCAATACCAGACGTGTATCGTTTATTCCTTTTTTCGAAACTGAAATAATCGAAATCTGAAAAATAGACTTCTAGCAGTTTTATTATTAAAAAAAACTCTTTGTGATCGAGGCTAAGGGAACTGAGCCCCACTTAAGTTATTTAGTCGTTTCCTATCATTGAGATCGGATTGGTCGGACGGTCGGCGTGGTAGGATACATGATGGGGCGTCGACGGTGTATGAACGGAGCTTTTAAAAATATCAGTGAAAAATATCGATTATTATTTGAAAAAATATCGATATTTTTTACCCAACTCAACTTGGGCTTGACGTTGACATATTGTGACTTGAAAAAAAAGCGCGGGAAACGTTGAACAGTTTTGTTCTGTATTTTATTTTTGTTAGAGTTCATTTATATTTGATATCAATGGTAAAATAGGAACTTGATACATAGTTTATTTTCTTATTTTAGTTTATTTATGCTAATTTAATATTTTTTGTTTTTCTCCAACGATTTGGTAAGTTTTCTTTTTACAACTAGTCTTTTAAGAATGATCCTGACGACCATGGGGGCACAGTCCCCCAGTTGTCGAATTATGTGACTATCTCATACAATTATACTGATGAAATGGACACCGAGGATTCTCTTTTGGATACTGATTGCTCTGACAGTAACATTAGAAATGCAAAACGAAAACTGCGTCTTCGGCCCGTAGTGTCTAAGCACTGTAACAAAAATGGACCATTAATAGCAAGCTTTCAACAGTCTCAAATAACTCTTCTGATTGCCAGTGTAATCAGATTGTTGAAGATGGGGGTCGTAAATCCACTATTACTCAACCCTTACCAAGCACTCCATCTGAAGTTCATACGCTTAATCGCATTTCAATACCTATTGGCAGAACAGTGGATCAGACATCAGACACATCCCCATACGTGATATATATACAGAGGGAAAATGCATCTGATACTGATAAAATTTCGATTTATCCAGTATCCTTTGGACAATTTCTACAGAAACACTCATAAGAAAAATTTTAATGGTGGTGTCTAAAAAATAGGCTGAAATAAAGTTTCAATTTCATTTTATAATGTATATAAGTATTACTTCATTTAATTTGACACATATGTACGTATTGTTAGAGGAGTCCCAGTAAAAACTGCCCTGAGTCTAATAGGCAAAAGCAAATAAAAGAATCTATGGCAAAAAATGCATGTCAAATGCTGAGGCAATGAAACTTCATCCTCCTATTTCTAGATCTTAAGCAAGTATTCTTATATCTACCTACTCCTACTCCTCAGAAAAACAGTTTTTATCCTGGTCATTCTAACAATAATTTTATAAACAAAACATCGGTTATTAGGCCTAATTCTGGGAACACACTTTAATTCTAAATTTAAGTACAGTATATCTCTTTCTCGCAATAAGTAATAGGAAAAGATAGCAAGAATCTGTTTAGAGCTGTCAATTAAACTTAGATAGATTTCAAAGAAACCATAGACAATTTTAGTCGGCATGTAAGGTGCCTTTTAGATTATAGATCAATTGATATCAATGGTAAAATAGGAACTAGATACATAGTTTATTTTCTTATTTTAGTTTATGTATGCTTATTTAATATTTTTTATTTTCCTCCAACAATTTGGTAAGTTTTCTTTTAACAACTAGCACCTTTCTAAATGTCAATTTATATGACAGCCATCATTTCCGTATTCATTTTGAGAGAAAGAAATAGACTAAACTTAAATTTAGACTTAGCATGTGTTCTCTAGAATTAGAACCAATATGTCTTACAAAAAAACTGTATTTATTAAGCCCAAAACCCCTCGAAAACCTAATCAAGGGTACCTTGGCCACTCTGCTCCTGAAGCAATACCAAAAGATTATAATATTTCTGCTCCTGTCAATGATTGTGCATTAATAAGTAATGATTCATCAGCTGACTTGGATAAATTGAAGCAGTTAATTGCTGCACTTATCTAGTGTTTGCTAGAGCAACTTACTTTCTTTACCGTCCAATGTTGCCATTGCAGATAATAATGTTGATGATCAAATAATAATAAATCATGTAAGCCTGTGGAATAAAGAGATTTTATTCATATTTTTTATTTTTTTTTAATGAATAAAACCACATCTCTTCAGGAAACTTTGTTTTTAGCCTTTGTTTAGTTTTAAGACTCCTTGTTTTCATTTCTTTTTCTTGTCTTGCTTATAGTTCCTCCTTTTAGATCTCCGTTTTTCATTTCATTTCCAACATCCAATAGATAATTAATCACAGAGGAAACAAACTATATCTAAATAAATACGTATACTTTTTTTTGCGACAATCATTCAACACCTTACCCAAATTGTTCCTATGTAGGTACCGAATATTACGTTTTAGGCCTCCAGATGATGTTTCACATCGTAACGTTTCGTTTATAGTAGCGTAGAACATCAATGTTATGTTGCAGCCATCTGGTTAAGTAGCCACTTAATTGCCTTTGAGTAAACGCCGGCAAACAAATTAAATGCCCAAGCTGATAGTTAATTGAACTAGAATCACTGAACGTTCAACAAATTAGCGTATGAAAGCCAACTCTAGATTGGACCCCTAGGCAAATCGTCTTTTTTCAAGGGTTTTGGTGGGTTCAAGGTTAGGTATTTTTTATGACGACTTTTAACCAAAAAGATTTTGGCTATACTTCAGTGGTTATAAAAAAACCCTTGAACCTACCAATCACAAAAGTCATACAAAAGCACTTCGAACTAAACGATCTGCCTAATTTAATCAAATAGAGCTAACACACCGCTCAGCTTTTTGGTTAAAAATTGAGCTCAACTAATTTAATGCCGGTGTTCAATCAACGGCCTAGGCTTCTAATTAATTGGCTTATTTTAACATTTTGCGACATACATCGATCAAGGGTCAAGGGCCACTGTTCACGTAGCGCTATGTAGCCGCTACATAAACCTTTGGCTATATAGTAAATCAGGATAAAAAAAAAATAGATAATACAAATTAAAATTTATTTAATAACTTCATTTGTGATTTATGCATAAAATACCTATAACAATCATACATATGTACACATAAAAAGCTAATATTGAGGTATCGCGTAAGTAAACCGTGGTTTTGAAATAAAGCGTACGTACCATAGACAGACATTTTTTAAGAAATTCTCCCTGTATGGGGAAGGCAACGGAATCTAGCCCATACACAGCCACATGTTAATTTTTTTTTTATTCTGCTATTGTTACATGAAAATGGATGGTGTAACACATTTCAATGCATTAGAAAGACTTTGGCGCCCAATATATGATGACTGCATGATGCTACTTTGATGAGGTGGATAATAATGATGAAATTCTCAACGTGTTCAAACTCAAATCCACTTTTACTACAATGATCTTCCAATTTCACGTCAACACAAACACTTGTTTCACAAAACTACACCAATGTTATAAACGTAACGTTAATAATAAAATCTTGACTGAAACCATCAAATCCCGCCAAAAACTCCGCGAAGCTATACTGTTTAAAACTTAGTCCAAAATCAGCACCACAGTATATATATCTCGTTTTTTTATTTCACTATTTTCAGAAAACGCACTGTCTTCAATTAATAATCTAGTTAGTATAATTTTCTTTTGCCGCATCTTTTGAGTAATAAGTAATAAAACAAAATAGAATGAATATTACACTTACGATTACCTACAATACTTAAATACATAACTAATAAAATAATACAGTGAAAAACAAACTCATCGCTTTAAAAAAAGTCAACGAGCCATAATAAATTAATATAAGCATTATTGTAATAGACATTTAATTTTGAGATGCATACATACAGGCGGTGTCGTCAATACGACAATAAATTATAACATGGGCTATATTAGTTAATAGAAATGGTTTGCCACTTACAAAAACATCTTATTCATTTTTTTACCAAATGTACAGTCGACAGCACGTCAAGCGTAACAGTTTGACCTTGAGACCGCCTTTACTGCGTTCTTAATAAAGGCGGCTTTCGTAGTGCAACTGTTACACTTGATGTGCTGTCGTGTGTACAATAAAAAACAAAATTCTTAATATTAGTTTAAATATTTTTAATTAAAAGTAAATAAATAACATCTAATATACTTATGGTAGCCTGGTACTTCAACTTCATCAACGGATTGAACTTTTTTCGCAGTGTGGCTTAGTATTTATTCACCCAAAAACGATTTGTTAGAAAATAAATTTAAAATCGCGGAAAAAAATCAGCTGTTCCATACAAACAGGTCGTGTGGATTGGTCAATTTGTATGAATCAGCTGATTATTCTTCGCGATTGCAAATTTATTTTCTAAGAAATCGTGTTTAGGGTGACCAGTACTACAGTCTGAATTCGTTTTCGAGACCGTCTCCCTAACACCCTGTATAATGGTATACCGTAATCCTACCAGAAAGTGAAATCGGTGGGACCACGGGCCCTATGGTGCAGTACTTACCAGTGTTAAGCGTTTCCTGTTTGATAGTACAAAATCGGGTAAGTTGCTAATCTGGTGAACTGAGTATCTAATAAACTGCTACTAAGCGAAGCCTTTCACGCCGGGTTTATACAATAGTTATAAGGAGCGAAACGAGACTGAATCAGGTGTGGATCGTGAACCTCATCTTCTGTCTCTGAGCCACGTCCATACAACATTTGAGTCTATCACTTGAGTTAGAAATAGTTACCCAAGGGGGCGGAGCGTTTGCTGCAAGATTTTTATCAAACTACCCTCGCTTGCACTTAAAAACAAGGAACGAGGCGGTTTACTGGCGAGGCACTGCGAATTGTGTTTTATACACCTAGACGAGATGATTTCGCAAAGTCTAAAGGTAATTATTACCTAAAAGATACAAATTGTTATTAACTATCTATAGTACCGTATGTCGAAAAGTCCTGTAAAAACTTTTACTGGACTTTTCGACAAACGGTAACTTTTTTTTATTACAATCGGATTGTTTCTTCTGTATGAAAAACTGCGACGGCATAGCGCTATCAAACTGTAGGCATATAGTTCGACTCGCGAGAGAAGTCCCTAGATCTACACCCGACACGTCCAGTTACTGAGCTAGCGCGTGGTATTCCTTAATTTTTTCTCCTATTAGATTTGCTAATAGCCTGCTCGTACAGCTTCTTTATCTCCCTGATCTTCATCTCTTTTCTGTGAAACTTATATATATGTTGTTTCACATCTGTAAACTTCCTGAACGGCCTGAAGCACAGCGGACAATCCGCTTGATGTTCCCTCACTTTGTGAACTTCCCACTGGTGGTCCCACTTCATTCGGATGGATGTGAACTTAGTTTTGCATATCCTACAATGGAAGACTGGGTTTTGCTTCCGCTGCACAATTCTTTGGTGGCGACGGTAGATCGCCCCGTCCAAGAACACTTCGTTGCAGCAATCACATTTGATTGGCCCGACGGTATCATGTAACTGCCAATAAAAAAGGGGAATAAGAAGCCATAATAACTATAAGACAACCCTGCCCACACGCACGAGATGGTAAAGTTTTAGGACAGCTCATGATTCCTATTGTAGACAAAAATGTACGGAATAATCACATTTTTATGTTTTTGATGCGTTTAAACTCCTACTTGATTGTTACAATTACAAATAAAGAAAGAAAACGATGGAATGCTCCAGGCGGGACTCGAACCCGCGTCTCCTGATTTCCGGCCAGACGCGATTACCACTACGCCACTGAAGCACTAGGTATAACCTACCAATTTCTTCACCGCTTTCTTTCCTTTTCTAACGTTTTTATACCAACGTTTATCTCACCTCACCACTCATTGAAGTTAACACCTCTAATGATCCGAAAGAATATTTTTACAAATATTCGAGTCCCGCCTAGAGCATATAGTTTTCCATCGTTTTCTTTCTTTATTTGTAACTAGCTGTACCCTGCCACGCTTCGCAGTGGCGCATCGTTAAAAATACTGTTTTCTCGCGGTCGCAGATACTTATGTGACTGATGCAAAAAATAGATAAAAACAATCCTTGATGCGGATTTTATATCATGTTAAAATTTCGACTCAATCGCTGCAGAACTTTTTGAGTTTTTGAAGCGTACACAAACCAACATAACATTTTTATATATATAGATTGTACTGAATAACATGGTTTCCAGTAAAATAACACAAAACTCATTTTTTTTTTAAATAAAATAAATATTGCATAAAATGGCAACATAGAAGTCATAAATGTGCCAAAAATTGCATAGATAGTCCATAGCCAAAAATATTTCTTTATGTTAAACTTTTTTACTAGGTGGTAGGCCCGTATGTAGGCTCGACTGGGTAGTTCGCTGTGTAACACTGGCTACATTTCCCTTCAATCCGAATGAAGGGAAATGTAGCCAGTGTAATTACTGGGCATGGACGGCATCTCATCTTAGGCCTCAAGATGACAACGCACCTGCAATATCAAGTGATTTTCCCTTGTTATTGCAGATGTCTATAGGCGGCGGTAACCGCTTACCATCAGGTGGGCCGTCAGCTTGTTTGTATAAAAGAACTTAAAAACAGTATATAAGACAATTATTATAATATCGACGTTAATTACCATGACTTTTTATTTTAATATCAAATTGACTGAATACAAAAAAAAATTGAAAATGACAATTATTTGGCTGGTATAAACCTAGTTGGCCATGATTGTAAAGATGAATCCTGCGTTTGGACAGTCACCTGATGAAAATATTGCGTAGTTGGAAGAAAAAAAATTCTGATAGTAAGTGGTTACCGTCGCCAGTAAACACAGAGCTGGATTGTAGTCATAAATCAATAATAATGCAAGTTTTATCACTTGTTCTACTTTTAACGATGCGTATTGGAATGTTGCCCAAGTTTGGATATGGCGCTATTTTTCGCAAATTCAGAAAATAAACGCTACTGAATGTTGCCTTTAAAAACAATTCAAACTTAAAAGATGGAATATTATTGAAGTTGTACTATTTTGAAAATGAAAAAAAAATGGTCATTTGCTGACATCAATTAAAACAACTATTATTATGACAACTATTAATAAAAACATACTAAACACATAGTTATTATTAATTTTGTCCGTATGCCCATACATTTCTTAGTAATATGGGAACATGTGACGTCACATGTACCGTAGTTTTGAATGGAGCGTTTTTGGACGATGCGCGGCAACACATTAAACATACCACTATATGTGTGAAACTATTGATCATACATACTATTTCTTTTGCAATATTTCTTTATGAGTTATAAACTTTTTATATAAGAAAAAAAATTTGTCAACTAACCTGTGCATGTTTCTTCAGTTGGCCGACATGACGGAATTTCTTTTTGCATACAACACAATCAATTGTGTCCAAATTGTGAATTTTCTTGTGTTTCGAGAAGTTGCTGGAATCCGAGAAGGTCTTGTCGCACACTTCACACTTGTACAGCGGCAGGCAAGCGTGCTCTCGCATATGTTGTTTATAGTCATCCGACTTCCAGAACTTTGCCGCACACGCCTGGCATTTTAAGCAGTTGTATCGCTCGAAATTGTGCAAGGCGTTCGTCAATAGATGCTCGATCAGGTGACGTCTGAAGTCGTGCGTCCTGACCAGGGACTTCTTGCACACACTGCATGTAGATTTCCCCTTCCGGTAAGGTTCGGGTTTCCTTATTAATCTATCTGAAATGTATACAGGGCATTTCTGTTTTTATGTGCCGCCATAACAATGTTATTTATGTATGTAAGTTAATTTACTGTAGAAATATAAAATTAAACAAAAATTAAAACCTACTTCAAAATACTAAAAGGATTAGATAATTAATTTTAAGTACGTACTTATTTTCTAGAAACATATTTTCTGGAGTCGTTTATTTTTAAATTTTTGTTTATTTCCTACTTGACAAAAGGGTGTTATTAACTTTGTTAGATCCCATTCATTTGTTTGGTTTACTGTTCATGATCACCAGCCTATGTACGTCCCACTGTTGGGCACAGGCCTTCTCACATGGGCGAAATACATGAAGAGTTTGGGCCATAACACCAGTGGTGGTAGTGGGGTCATCGTGGGATGACTCAATGGGTCAACCATAACAATATAATAAAACAACATTAACTATCTATAATATAACATTGGCTGCATTATTTTAAGAGAGGTAGGGCATAGCGTTCATTCGCTCGATTTGGAGCAGCCCGACTGGTGATATACCTCCACCTTACAGAAGTTCGCAGCCTAATGACACGGCTTTTGTAGTGAAGTGTTCCTGCGGTGAGTAAGGTTGCCAGAGCTCCTCAAAGAGTCCCCGTATTGGCAGCGGGTAGACCAGTGGTGCTATAAGCACTGCCATCTACTCGGGTGGATGCAGCGTGTTAGCGCGGCGGTCAGGGAGACCCAGTGAAACGTCTGTCCGCTGGCCGCCCGCAGGCTGAACGGGTTCCCGAACCCAGGGATTGTGGAACCCTGTGGTAGTTGTCGTGCCGGAGGAGACCGGAGTGGAACCGACCATTAAAAGAAAAAAGAGGAACATTTTTTCAGCAACTTCCCTATCCACATTGAAGGTGGATTTTTGCAACATCAGGGGATTTCATAGTAACTTTAACGGAGTTCACCAACACCATGAGACTGCGCAGCTGACCCTACTTTTCCTCACGGAGACTTAAATCTCCTGCCCGGCCGACTCATCGTACTTACTCTACCCCGGGTACAAGTTCGAGCACAAATTTGTGCGTCGTGCCGGGTATGTATGAACGTCCGGGAGGATGTTTGCTATCGCCGTCTTCATGGTCTAGAAGACAGGGACCTGTCGATTTTGTGGGTTATTTATGATTACGGCGGCCACACCCGCATCTACGCGTGCCTTTACAGGTCCCATATCGGTGACTCGGACACGACTCGACTCTTTGAGCACCTAAAATCGACGACAGACAAAGTTTTCGAGCAGTTTCCTAACGCGGAGTTAGTGCTATTAGGAGACTTTAATGCCCACCATGTCGAGTGGCTCAGTTCTCGGTCCACTGACCACGCTGGAAGGTCTGTTCACGAATTTGTCCTGGCCTATGGATTCCCGCAACTGGTTCATTCTCCTACAAGAATACCAGATATCGAGAGCCATACGAGCCTTTTACTGGACCATCTACTGAATACGCGTCCGGACGGATATACCATCTCAGTGGTTGCGCCTCCAGTCTCATCAGAACACTGCCTCGTCCGGCACACTTAAATCTGTTAATCTGACCACGTCATTATAATAATAATTATATTGTTTTTTATAATTCCTATAATGCCATATACCTACACAGAACTTACAGCAGATATAGCGTGTTTGGCCTCTTAAGGAAAGTCTCAATGATATGGTGTTAGATAGATGATTAATTAAGCTGGGAGTAACTTAAAATTTTCAATTCTAGTAGTATAAAAAAAAAAAAAAATTTTTTTTTTAGATAAAGCATACAAAAAGTTTTCGGATATAGAATTTAGTAACAGGTAAGTAATTTTAAACACTTATCTGACCACGTCATTATAATAATAATTATATTGTTTTTTATAATTCCTATAATGCCATATACCTACACAGAACTTACAGCAGATATAGCGTGTTTAGGCTCTTATAGAAAGTCTCAATGATATGGTGTTAGATAGATGATTAATAAAGCTGGGAGTAACTTAAAATTTTCAATTTAATATTAAGTATATTAATCTATCGTTATACCTCTGGAGGTCTATGGCAATTGAAAAATCAATTGTGTCTGGAATATGATCTGATCTGTACTTAGACTGAACATGTGTTAAGAGGCAAAATTAACAACTACATGTGTGGTACGACAATTAGACTGAACAGTGAACATGTATTGAGAGGCAAAATTAAGATTAACTACATATGTGGTTATGACACGTTAAAATTAGTCTGGACATAAATAAAGAGGCAAAATTGACATAGGTGTGATAGGCATTCTGTTAATTAAATATTATTCAAAGAACAATGGCGCAACATTTGTCGAAGTAAATTTTGAGCGTCTTATAATGTCATTATAACAAATTCACCTAAATTATTTTTTATGATTTTATAAGTTTTAAACAAGGTCCGTCCAAGCTTTGAAATAAAATCAATTATTAAGGAATTTTAGTTGACTACCGATACAAATCACCAATCTGTGGACCAATGAGGAAGGATTGTGGACTACTTAATAGACCTAAGCACAGATTATTATTACATTATAGTATCGATCGACTGTTTTTGAGGTTGCTTTACTGGCCTGGACTCAAGTTCTTTTGGCCATTATCTACCATTATCGACTGTTGATCTATCTATTTTATATATCGATACTATCGATATTAGGCACCTGTGTTATTTATTTTCAATTAAGGTAAGTATTTAAAAATACTATGAATATGAAACTGACATGAAAAAGTATATTTTTGTGTTGTTTTGTAATACATATCTAAAACTTTAAATTGAAATATCTTTTTTTTTTAAACTAGCAATATAAGTGAAATAAACACTAATTTATTAAGAAAATTTAGCTCTATACTTTTACATATTTTTCATCTATAGACGCTTAAAAATTTGGTTGACATAAATTTGTATGGGAGTTCGCCATTGTTCTTTACTTACCTACTTTGTTTATTAAATATTATTCAAATTTACTTACCAATAAGATCTTTCACGGCGGCTTCACTCAAAACTTTCGCTCTAAATTGTTCTGTTTTATTCACTTCTATTTTCTCCCCTTCAGTTTCACCGGAACTACTCGTAGATGGTGTGTTTTTCAACTGCGACGTTCTATTAGCAACAATGAGATGCGCTTCCCAATGACCAAACAAACTTTTGTCTACGACGTTTTTCTTGCATTTCGTGCATTCGTTCAGACCCATGATTTTTTTTTTCTTGTCTGTTGTTTTAAGATTCCGCACTTTAGAAAATGATTGATGTACGTGAGATTTAATATGATTTACAAAGGTACAATTATTCGGTAATACGTTCTCGCAGTCTGGGCAAGTATTACGAGCATATTTATGCTTCTCGTGAAAGTGCTTCACGTACGACTTAATAGTCGCATACTTATGATTACACTTTGTACATTTTATAGGAACACTACAAAACTCCAAATGATTTTTGAAATCCACTTTATTGCCTACAAATTTACACTTCTTGCAAACCTTACTATTTTTCAGTACTTCATCGTCAGACGATGATAGAGTTTCGTCAGACGATGATAGAGTTTCGTCAGACGATGATAGAGTGTATTCAGACATTTCAACTGATTCATCGTCATCGTCTTTGTCAGATACTTCGTTTGTGTTGTCTTGGCTATTACAGATTATGAGATCATCTACAAATTGTTCATCCTCGTCTATTTCTTCTGCAAATATTTCTTCCTCTGGTTCGTGTTTAATTGTAGAGGTGCCAGTAACCGTTTTTTTCATGCCAAACATTCTAGCCAGTAAATCTTCGTAGTCCAGCTTTTTGTGATCTATATTGACACTAGTATTTTCATTGACTCTTACAT
Organism: Nymphula nitidulata; assembly: GCA_947347705.1. Lineage (NCBI taxonomy): Eukaryota > Metazoa > Arthropoda > Insecta > Lepidoptera > Crambidae > Nymphula > Nymphula nitidulata. The sequence goes on along the minus strand of OX374645.1, from coordinate 6,806,354 downwards.
GTTCGCTATCACTTACACTAATATCTTTTTTGACACTAATATACTCATTGTGACTAGTATGTTCATTAACACGTGTCTCTTCTTCATCGATTATTTCATTTTTTATTACAATGTTTTCATTTAACTCTTCTGTATCCAATGGTTCACTGTTTACTATAGCAGGAAAAACTTTCTGTGATGCGTAAAATACGGGGTTTGTAGTTGGTTGTACTTCCGGTATGCTCGTATTGACATCCAAATCATTTTCTTCTTCAACACTGTTCGTCGATTCATGACCATATTTATTGCCAAAAATGTACCTAAAAGTCATTGGTTTTACATCTTTTGTCGTTGATGCCTCTGCTGAATATTTAATTTGCGGTCGCTTACTGATCACGGTTTCACCGTCAGTTTCTTCAATAAAATTACTGTAGACTTCTTTAATAATTATCTGACTCACACAGTAATCATTATTAGAAAACTCTTGTTTAGCGGTGTTGTCATTCTGAGACATAGCCACAGTATTACTCAATTCATCTGGAATATCGTACATAAATATAAACAAATATTTCAAAGAGGAAAGAGGAGGAGCTCGGTGGCGCAGTGGTTTGGGCGCTCCGGTTTCGATACAAAAAACAAAGCAACTTTCGCTATGGTCGATCCTGGAATGGGTCAATCAAAGTTTGTTATCTCGAGCTGCTCTGTGCTTCGGAAGGCACGTTAAGCCGTTGGTCCTGGTTGTTCCTGTAACCGCTTAAACCCACCAACCCGCATTGGCCTAGGGTGCTGGTGTTATGGCCCAAACTCCTCATGTGTTTCTTCCATGTAGAAGGCCTGTGCCCAGCAGTGGGACGTATATAGGTTGGTGATGACGACATATTTCTAAAGAAATAAGCTTCACTTATTTGTGGTACTTACCACCATCGTCACTAGTCGAATCGAATTTTTCAAAGTCAAATGAAACACAACTTTTAGGGACGACAATCTGAAATAATATTCAGGATTAATATAACAGACACTCGGATGATACAAATACCATACACAAAAGCGACATCAAAGTAATTAAGGCTTTGCATACACAGAATCAACGTCACGAAGTGGGCCAAATTGGCGACAAAATAGGTTGATAATGTCAAATGATCGAAGACAATATACCGAAAGACTAGGTTTTTTACTAGGTGGTAGAACTGACAATGACCCTGATCTCCGACAACTGTCTTCGATCAATAGAAATCCATAAAATTATATTAATTAATTTTCAAATTTTGCTGTAAACTCTTTGTAGTCTTACAAAGAGTTTCGTTAATGCTCTTTTCAGGCGGAGTATATGTCGCAGCCGTCTGGTTAAATTAGCCGCTTAACTGTACGGCTAGCCCATTGAAGCTAGCCCGAAACGGTTGAAGGACAGCTAGCCAAGTCATTGAGCGCAACGTCTAACCAGATGGCTGAACGTATAGCCAGCCGTTTTATTTATGCCCGGATACTGATCCGGACATGAACAAGCCTAGAAGTGAATCGTTCGTAGTCATGGGTGGGCCATCATAAGATAAGTAAAAAAGACTCTTATTAAATTTAAATATGCCATAAATAATAGGAGTTAAAGTATGAAGTTGCCGTTTTATTGTATATAATTATTTATAATAGGTACTTCGAATTGATATATAACCTTCATGGTTTGAGATTTTTGAGTGAAACTTTTTTCAAATGGTACCTATGAGGTTCTTCTTTTGAAAAATGTGCAACATTCGATTATTAACTTTTAGTTGTTTATTTTTATTCACCTTAGACAAGAAAGATGGATACTTCAAAAATTCGAGTGATTTTTGAATACGAGTTCCGACGGGGAATTAACGCGGCAGAAACAGCTTGCAATATCAATTTTGGAGAGTAGACTGCTAATGAACGCACCGTGCGATTTTGATTTAAACGCTTTCGTGATGGAAATTTTGATTTGAAGAACGAACCACGTGGAAGCCGATCCGAGCCCAAACTACCCAGGAATTAGTGGCATGGTTTAACGTTACCTTACCAACAATATTGACTCATTTGCATCAAATCAATAAAATATGAAAAATGGGTGCCTCATGATTTGGCTGATCTGCAGAAAGAAACGCGTTTTGAAACTTGTCTTGCTTTGTTGAATCGATACAGAAATGAAGGAATATTGGATCGAGTTGTGACATGTGATGAAAAGTGGATTCTTTACGATAACCGTAAGCGAAAAATGTAATGGCTGACCCCAGGTCAAACGCCGCAACAGTGTCCTAAAGTAAAGCTTACCAATAAAAAGGTAATGGTAACTGTTTAGTGGTCTCAGCATGGTGGTATTCACTATAGCTTTCTCCGATCTGGTCAAGCAATAACGGCAGGTGTCTACTGTGCCGAACTCCGAACAATGATAGCAAAACTTGCAGTGAAACAGCCCCGACTCATGAATCGATCTTCACCGTTATTGCTTCATGATAACGCGAGACCTCATACAGCACGAGAAACCGTTTTCACTCTACAGGAACTGCAAGAAACCATTCGTCACCCTCCGTATTCGCCAGACCTTGCTCCAACGGATTACCATTTTTTTCGTGATTTGGACAATTTTCTACGTGATAAAAAGTTTTTCAATTTTTCAGTACAAATCGGCAATTATATACTTTAACCCCTAATATTAGTCCATTATGAATACGATTACTATTGGAGTCACGTATTTAGTGTAGGCAGGTCCCCAAAAACTTACCTCCAAACCATATAACCTTTTGTCGTTTTTCTTTTTATGGCGTGCGGCAACGTGTGTGTTCCTGCATATATCATGTGAAAACACTACGTGTTCCACGCAAGTCAGACACTTAGGCAATATTAAAAAATTCTCGCTGTGTGATATGGCCATGTGTTTCACCTCCTGACATTGATTTGACAGAATCTTTTCACATACTCTGCATTTATAATTCACTGCAGAGTTCGTTTTGTGCAGAAAGGCAATCAATTTGGAAGGAAATCGTCTCATGCAAATAGTGCACAACGAATGGAACTTCTTTTTCGGGCACCAATGGAATGAGATGTGCACATAACGTTGGTTACAAAAATCGCATTGCTTGACTCTGAAGCCGCTTGGTACATCCGAGCGAACTGTGTGGGAATTACTATAATGCTCCTTGAGATCGTTTATGGTTACCTTAATTGTACCACATATGTGGCATTTAAATAACTCTATGTGTTCCTGGTTTGCACCTTTCAAATGTGTCATATACTTTGGGCATATCGCTAAATGGTCATTCAGTTGTCTACAAGTAGAATTATAATGTTCGCAATATTTACACTGATAATACGAAATGTTTTTTGAATTATTATGAAAAAAGGCATTATTCTCGCACTTCCAACACGGATCGTCTATCACAAACGTTTTCGGTGTTGGTGCTCCAGCATTATAGGAGATTATTAAGTTACACTCATGGCCACATAATTCAAGATGTAGTTTAATGTTACCATCTTTGTGATAAGTGTCTATATGATCCCTTAATGGTTGAAGATACCACCATGCTTTCATACATATGTAACATTTGTACATAAGGGGAGATTCTCTATTGGCAGACACACCACACCATGATTGCCATTCTTCCAAACTGTTAAAAATGAAAAGATTTACAATAGACTCTTCAGATTCCTCGTAGAGATACCTTCCCCATGTATTTCTAATTTCGATGTCTAGTATTTTATCAGCAAGACTAGTAGTAATCTTGGCGAGATTTTCCAATTCTTCAAAAACCACCTTAGGGTCTAACTTACAAATGCGAATATCAGCAGACTTAGAATCTCTCTTAGAGATAGGTAACTTAGGTCTTGGGCATCTGCTATAATCTTTTTTTTTCGAGACTGATGTTGTCTTATCTGATTTTATAGATTTATCAAAGTCCCTCATTTCCTGTTTAATGACAATTACAGCTGCAAGTGCTTCTTCAGCATCAAAATCTTTAATAGTAGTATCGTTAGACGGTTTTTCAACAAACTCTTCGACTTCTTCAACTAATGCGGGTACACGACAGGACGATGTAACCGAGATTGGATGTGGATCCTGTTGTAAAACAGATTCCTTAATGTTTGCCTGCAAGTAATGAAAATTTCCAGGATTAGACGCGTAAGTAAAATTGTGGAGGAGAATCCACATCATGTATCAGTCTGTCTGTTTGTACCCTTGATATAACGGATAGTATAGAAAGTATAGAATGGATCTTGATGCGATTTTTAATGTAAGGTGCATTACTGAAAGAAGATTTAAAACTGAAACTGCGTTGGACTATGTGTATTTGCGTGGGGACACGCGGACGGGTTCCATGGGAACGCGACGGATCCATCGCGGAGACCGGATTTCGCAGTGTCGCTAGTACAATTTGAACGCCGTGTCGATGGAAAGCTTAATTTGCTTAACGGCATGGCCACGGAAACGGGCGGAAACGGCGGCTTAGTATATTGCCATACATTTGTTTTCATTCGGGCGAATAGAAGCGCGAATGTCCGCCGCGGCGAATTTTCAGCCTTTAAGACTATCATCACGCTATGACCATCGAGAGTGGCGCAATGAGGGTTATTGACGCATGTTGTAGCTCACCACTGTTCTCGAGCGCACATTATGGGTTATTTTCATGAACAATGGCCCTAATTCTAGTAAACACATGCTAAGTCTAAATTTAAGTTCAGTGCATTACTTTCTATCAAAAGGACTACGAAAAGGATGGCTGTCATTTAATTTGACATTTAGATACGTGCGTTCAATTTTCGACCTTCTTGAACCTGCTAAAATGCAGTGTTTAGGAGGCACCTCCGTACATGCAGTCTAAAATTGTCTATGGTTTCTTTGTCATCATACTTTCCTGATCATTAAAATAATGCCTGTAAATGAATGCAATAGATCATCAACACCTTATTTACACATCCCACAGCTGGCCACAGGCCTACATGGGATAAACATAAGGAGGATGCAATAGATAGCAAAATGAATTTCTGAATACTTCCACAGTAATTAAATTTACTGATATAAATATTAGCAACTTATTATTTATTAACCATCAACATAATACAAATGAATTATTCATAACTATGTATAACTGTAATTTGCAGAAAAAGTTACAGGTATTTTTAAATTTTTTGGAATGTAAAAATAACAGAAATATAAACAGATTCAAACATTATTATTTTTACACTTTTATACAGGATGGTGTAGTCAATACGTCAATAAATTGAAACATGGGCTATATAAGTTTATGTTTATAGTAATTGTTTGCCACTTTTGAAAACATCTTATGCATTTGATAATTTCATGACATTTATATGAATGAATATAGCATTGTCCGCATTATTTCATAGAAATGTCGTCCAATTGCTCTCTTGTCAACCCTAAGTATGATAATGGATCATATGATAAAGCAATGGTTGGAATGATTTGTGGAGAACAAAAATATTATGCCCAGATCTCAGTATGGTTTCAGGAAGGAGATGGGAACTATGGTATGGACAGCCTTTTCATTCTGACCACTGATATAAGGATCACCTTTTTTAAAAATCACTTTCTCATTGAAATATTCATGGATTTTTCCTCTGCATACAACAGCATCTTACTTGACTTTACTGAGGACCGGTCCTCAGGCAAAAAATGCACCATTTGAGCGTTCCCGAGAGGCTAACACTCTTCATATGTAACCTTGTAATGGGGAGAAAGATCCAAGTGTGCATCCGTGGTAATCATCTTGAACCAAGACATGTTTGGAGGGGACTACCCCAAGGCTCAGACCTCAGTCCTCTGCCATACAAGCTCTATACCTACGACTTACAGAGGAGTGTCGGCTCATTCTGTAATGTGCTGCAGTATGCCGATGATATAGTCCTTTATTCTTCATCAAAATGCTTAGAAGACTGTACACAAAACTTAAATTGGGCCATTTCTTACTTAGAGGATTGGTTAACTAACCATGGCTAAAACTTGTCAGTCTCTAAAAGCAATGCTGTAATTTTCACCCGAAAAAGAGTCTATCCTGATATAGATCCCCAATTTGCTGGTCAATCCATTCCACTCAATAACAATACCAAGTTCTAGGGGATAATGCTTGACAAAACCATGTCTGGAAAAGCTCATCTTGACAATATTAGGAACAAGTGTGAAAAGAATGTCAATATCTTACGCTGCCTATATTGGTGAGTGGTGGGGATCTCACCCCTATGCTCAAAAACTAGTATACTAGTATAACGCCACATTTCGCAGTATTTTTGAGTATGAATCTTTTGTTTTGGAACCATGCAATAAGGAAGCGTTAATGGCTCTGGATAATATACAATTTAGATGCTACACATTATTTTAGGAGCAATGAAATCTTCTCCTACTAATGCATTACAGGTTGTTTTTTCTGGATATAATACCGATTAGTCTGGATTAGTACAGTATGTGTTAATAAGATTTATAATATATTAAATGTACCTACAAATTGTTTTTGACGTTATCAGTAAAAAATTGCGAATGTAGGTAGTGGCGTGAGAAATTCATACAAGATGCGTGTTCCTACCTGCATTTGTATATCATCTTGCACGTCATCCAAATACTCGCGTGGTATTAACTTCGACTTCCTGGGCACTTTTTGACCTTTATTGTTAGACATTCTTCAATATTTAAACCACTAAAACCTTTTTAACCATTTCATATTAGCGTTTAAGACAAAAACTTTCTCTGTAAGTCAAAATCACATCACAACATAATAAAAAACTGCCCGAGATGTAAACAAACAGAAATCTTGCAGAAATCTTTTAAACTTCCACTAGTCCAACTTAAATGACACATTACTCTTTTCTAAAGCCGCTTTGCTGCAACACACACGAAATAAAAGAATCACAAAAAACACTAAATATTCGTCAATAAATACAGCAAAAAAAATGTGACATTGTCTGTCAAGTTTTTTAGGCTGCGGTCCGAAACAGATTAGCGCTCACAGCGCTAACGTAACGATTATAATCGCCCGATAAAAGTGCTCACAGAGCTTTTAGCGTACTCACAATTTCAGACCGAGTTTTAGCGTGACAACCTGTAAAATGTCAATTTTCATATTATTATATTGTATTTGAGTATCAGAAACTTGACATTGGCTAAATTATAGTAGAAAGCCATCAAAGAAGAAATTGAATTTTTTGAGTATCCTGGAGGATCATATATTCTTTAATTGCTCTAGACATCCTACCTCACTTTTCAACGATTTGCCAGTTAATATACCTCGTCCTTCAAATATAAACTTTTTACTTTCAGTTATTAACCCAGACATCATAAATAGCTTATCAATTTATATCAAAAAATACAAAATCAAACTATAAATAAATACTTGTTCCGCTTTTCCCGCTATGTTCATAATCGGCGACCGATTTCATAATATATTGCGTCAATGTTACCCACTAACCCAATAATTAATTAATATAAATCGTAGTTGTACTTTGTTTTTAAATTTATTCCCATTAACCATACTAACAATATCCTCCCATAATATTATTTTATTTGCCCTCAGGTTACCCGACCGATCACGTGTCTACAAACCGATCATAGTAACCAATCATCGGTTCATCGTGTCCACAGATTAGAAAGAGTATAAATCGTGTCGTCTCCAAACTCGACACTGGGTCACTGGCGGAATTGTCAAGCTTGACTTATAGCCATAAACAAAAAATAGAATAGAATAGAATATTTGAGTATTCGAGTCGATCTGAGTGCTTACTTTTGTGTTTGTGAAGCTTACATTACTCTTTGTTGTGAAGTCACGCGGTTCTCCACTCCCGGCTAATGTTATTGCGCTTACAGTATTTCGGGACGCATTTGAGCGCGCTAATAGCGCTGATAATTACTTTTAGCGGTTTACGGACCGCAGCCTTATTTTTCATTTGACGAAAACCGTAGTGCTGCGTGTTATTCGTTCAAATGAACTAATTAGTAGAATATCATTGCTTATATTGTGGTTGTAATTGTAATTTTAGGTTATAGATATGTAAATTATTACAATAATTAAGAGATTTATGCGTTAGTTTTTTAAATATAAAATATTTAATAAAAAAATGAAATAAAAATGTAGGAAAATATGGGTTTATCATTTATTTATTGAACTCATTCGGGATCAACCGTGCCGAATTTATTTTAATTTGTACTTTCTATCTGATGTTTTTTTTTGACTGAGTTGGATAAAGAAGTAAAAAAATATTACAAAGATCCCTCTTATGTTTCATTGACAGAGGCTATGTCAACCGAACAGAGCTATGTGACCTCGATCCCGTACGACAGTAAGACCTCGTAAGACCATAAGACGGCACTTACCTGACTAATAGTTATACCTTAGGTAGACGGTAGGTCCTTAGCCTCAAAGATAAATTTAGTAGAAATTAAGACAAGTGTCGAAAGGCGTAAGGAATTTTTGACGAGATGCAAAGAATTTTTTAATAAAGCTGCTGTGCAAATAATAAAAAAATAGGATTAAATAATGCTCCTCTGGTTCTAGTATCTTCATTATGTCCTCAAAATGCGTTAAGCAATAAAACGCGGGAGAGCATACCTTAATTCTTCCTATAGCATCATTGATATAAACAAAAAATTTTAAACAAAAATTAAAACCGACTTCAAAAAACTGAAAAGGATGAAATAATTAAATTTAAGTAGGTATTTATCCCCTAGAAACATATTTTTGGAGTCGGTGCTTTACTTTCTATTGTTTTTGGAAACCACTTAGCACCAACTCCAAAAATATGTTTCTAGGGGATAAATACCTACTTAAATTTAATTATTTCATCCTTTTCAGTTTTTTGAAGTCGGTTTTAATTTTTGTTTAAAATTTTTTTTTCACAATTTTTAGTGATAACTTTCTACGGTCGAAGCTAGATGGGTGACCGTCAACTTATATTGTTTCCTACTATCGTATCGTTTCACTAAAAAGTCATCGAAAAAGCAAAAATTCGCAATTTCGCTTATGTAGACGATTTCATAATTTCAGTTTTTTTAATTTAAAACCAAAGTACCCAACTGTTTTTGAAAAAATTTTTATGGGACCAAATGGCAGGTATTCCGCATCGAACAAAAAAAGAATCACGTAAATTGGATCAGTAATCTCGGCGTAATCGGTGTACATACATAGAAAAAAAAAAAAAAAAAAACATACCGGCTGAATTGAGAACCTCCTCGTTTTTGAAGTCGGTTAAAAAAGGGAAGATACGGTACGCCTAAGCATTTAATCGTCGAAAAACACAGCAACATTTTTATCTAAATACGCACGCCTGGTGGCGTATTGGTTCGAGCGCTCTGGTTTCGATATGAAAAACAAAGCAACTTTCGCCATGGTCGATCCTGGGATGGATGGATCAAAGTTTGTTATCTCGAGCTCCTCCGTGCTTCGGGAGGCACGTTAAGCCGTTGGTCCCGGTTGTTCCTGCAACCACTTTAACCCACCAACCCGCATTGGGCCAGCGTTGTAGTGTTATGGCCCAAACTCCTCATTGTTCACCCATGTAGGAAGGCCTGTGCCCAGCAGCGGGACGTATATAGGCTAGTGATGATGATGACGCATGCAGCACGATTATCAGGTAACGGAGATAGATAAACGCCCTTGACTGCCTAGTGCAAGCAAGACGACTGTTTGTTTATAGTATTCAAAAGGGAATTCCCCGATTTCGTCTCCCACCTCCCCTTCTTCGTACTGCGTTACCGTCAACAAACAATGTTACGAAATAAGAAACTTATTTTTTTTTACTTAAAATATTAATTTTATTATGACGACCGCCTGGCCGAGTGGTCTGTACCCCAGGCTACTCGGTCAAGAGGTCCCGGGTTCGAATCCCGGTAGGAGCAAATGTTTGTATGATGAGTACGAACATTTTTTTACGAGTCATGGATGTTTATATGTTTATTTAGTATATTTCTAATATTTATATACATATTATTTTCATTATTTCTCCGTTATCTAGTATCCATAATACAAGCTCTTAATTATGCTTACTTTGGGCTAGATAATAGGCGTGAGTGTATAAAAATAAATAAATAAAAAAAATTATAGTAAGAACAAAAAGTTTTTTAGACTAAACTTTCTCAAATTATTTAAAATCATTTAAACTGTGAAAGCAAACTATAATTTTAATTAAGAATTTTAATAATAATAACGAGCATCAGTGACTAATCTTAGCATTAATAAAATTGTTGATGATATAATTTTTAATAATTTATTAATTATACTAAAATATACAGGGTGGTGCCATCAATACGACAGTATAAAAATATGTATAATGAAAAATGACACTAATGTAAATAGAAAATTGTACTCATTAATTGCTAATTTCTGCTTTTAAAAAATCAGATTGTGATTTCCACAACTTCTATAACCCTATCTCCACACAGACATGTGCACCTGAACACAAAATTATTCTTATAATATTTAATATTTTTAATATTTATACACTCACACCTATTATCTAGCCCAAAGTAAGCATCATTAAGAGCTTGTGTTATGGATACTAGATAACGGAGAAATAATGATAATAATATGTATATAAATATTAGAAATATAGGTACTAAATAAACATATAAACATCCATGACTCGTAAACAAATGTTCGTACTCATCATACAAACATTTGTTCCTACCGGGATTCGAACCCGGGACCTCTTGACCGAGTAGCCTGGGGTACAGACCACTCGACCAGGCGGTCGTCAAATCGGCGGCGGCGACAGTAAATTAAAACATGGGCTAATTAGTTCAAAGTGATGGTTTCCCACTTTAAAAAACATCTTATTAATTTAATGGACAATTTAAGGACATTTTATGAAATAATGCAGCCAATGTTATAATATTTCATTTGAAATTATCAAATGAATAAGTTGTCTTTGAAAGAGGTAAACCATTTCTATGAAGTAATATAGCTCATGTTTTAATTTATTGTCGTATTGAAAGCACCACTCTGTATATTTTGCTTTGTTTTTTTTATATATATAAAAAATACGGCAAATGACTCAACACCACCTGATGTTAAGCGGGAAGAAGAGTCCATATGCAAAGACAGCTAGTGCTGGGCTGGACCCCAGGAGATGTGGGTTCGATTCACGATTGGAGCATGCAATTTTTTCATCGTTTTCTTTCAGCAGTCTGTTTTTGGCAGAATTTAACAAAAAAAAAGCCAATACTAACAACCGGCATCAACTAATAATTAATGATATAATGATATCGTTAAGAGTTTCTTAGCTATTTTTATCTCAGTCTATCTACAGGAGATAGAAAAAGACAAATGTCGTTAAGAGTTAGACTCTGGCCAATGAACCGTGTCACTCGTATTTTCAATGAAGTTTTTATAAGGCAACACTTGAAATGTCATATTGACGTTTCATTTCTCATTATTGTATTCAATTTATTTTGTAGTTTTACTTAGAATAATGTCGAAATCAATAAAAAGTACTACTCGAAAGTTTGTATACACTATAATACATAAATACAAAGATGTATATAGTGAATTTAATCGGAAATCTGTAGAGAAAATTCTACATTTGGAGGAAATACGTCCGCTACAGGTTAGTTTATTGTTTTCAGGGCGTTAAGGCTTGATACTTTTCTGTTTTCTGCCCACAACACCTACCTAATAAAATCCAATATTACATAATATTCATGTTTATCGGTTATTTTCAGAAAGTTTATATGAAGAATTAAAACTCAAAATATTAATTCACTTAAAACTTAGAGAAGCCCGAAATGTTGCATGCAAGATCTGAAGAAGGTTTTCTGCCTGGTGCTTTAATAGCTTTCAGTGCAAAATCCAAATCTGCTGATTACCATGGTGACATGAATGCATAAAACTTCTTGAAATGGATAAGGGAATATCTACCTATCCTAACAAAGCCATGTGTAATTTTTATGTATAATGCAATGCAAGTTACCATGTGAAACTAACAAACAAACCTCCCACAATGTGTAATAGCAAAGGTGATATTCGGAAATGGTTAATAGAAAATAATTTAACATTCCAAGAGTACCCATACAAATGTTATTGTGCTTTGTTCATGACAACAGATGTATTTAGAATCTGACTTTGATTATGAATCATCCTGAACAACTTATTAAATATGCCTTTTTTCAAAATTTATTTTATACCCGCCCATTACTTTTTATCCTCTTTTTTTCCCTGTTTTGATAGTCAGCCTGTAAGCGTCTATAATGACTAGCAGTAAGCAAATAGCTGGTAATTAATTACAATTAGGTATGTTATAAGTAGAGCCTTTAAGAAAGTGAAGTAAGTAAACAGTATGATTTAAAAAGTTGAGATTCAAAATTAAGATTTGTGTGATGTGGTATAGATTTTATTTAAATTTTTCCAGTCTAATATTGATGTTAACAAATTAAAGTGAAAGATACTATTTTTATAATTTATTTATTTTTAAAGTATCGTCGGCCTATACCCAGTAGTGGGCATCTGTCAGCTGATATGATGATGATAAAATTTTTCGTGAAGTTCAATATCACACTTTTCTTTTTCTTTTTACATAGAGAATAGGCAAGTGGAATAGTATTTGAAGTTCTATTTAGCACTAAATCATACAACAATTCGAATATTTTAAGGCAAGCTAATTAATAAGCTGGTATAAAAACTGTTTAATGTAGTGATAGCTTGCCTACCTACAGCCATACTTGGTCTATCATATGGTGTAACTCATTAATGCTCATCAAATCTATTTTATCTATACCAAGGATGATATATCCATGAATTATACCCATGATATATTAAGTCTACTCAAGTTTATGAAACAGATTATTGCGTAAGCATATATCACCTTGTGTTTTAATAACCATTAGAACATCTAAAAGAGTATTAAAATTATAAATGTTTTGTTGTTTTAATTATTGAATTCTTTTTTTAAAAATAGAACATTCCTAATGCACGCGCGTTTCACCATGTATAAAATGTTTAAAGCTAAAATAGGTATTACTCGGCGTCATTGTGGCAGAGTATCTGATACCCGACGGTTTTTAAAACCCTAATAACTTTAAATCATACTCGTGAGGGAGCTCGTTGGCCTAGTGGTTTGAACACTCTGGTTTCGATTACGGAAACAATGCAACTGTTGCCATGCCCTATCCCAGGATGAGTCAATCAAAACAAAACTATAGTAATTAGAATATTATGTATTTAATAAGGTAGGCATCCATTTAAATAAATTATTACATACTTAAAAAACGAAGTATCAAGACTATTTATTCCTTGCGAAATAAGTGTTTACAGCTAAAGATTTTTTAAAATTGCCGCTCTTTCTCAGTGACACGATTCACTGGCCAGAGTCTACCTACGCCTAGGGAATGGTTAGTGAAAACGGAATATAAACAATTCTAGCAGTTTTATTTTTAAAATACAGACTACAAAGAGGTCAAAGAAAATTTCTTTGTTTTCGAGGCGAAGGGAACTGACTATCGACGGCGGTGGCATACGAACGGAGCTCTTAAAATATCAGTGAAAAATATCGATTATTCTCTAACAAAATATTGATGTTTTGATATATCGATATGTTTAACTCAACACCATAGAGAATATAATTGCTCATGAGTGAGAGTCTCAAAAAACACTATGGTTGATCTGTGCTCAAGACTACCTAACCTAAAAATGGACTTCCTGTGACATAAATAAATGTAAACAACTTTAACTGTGTTATAATAAAATAAACCTGTTTCCAATCTGTGAAATAATATGAGTTTAATTATTAAGCACTGCCGTTCTACTGGTTACAAATCTGGAATTAATTTAAAATTATGGCGTTTGAATTCAACCAGTACCGATCTAGCACACAAAAAAGGGGAAGTGGAGGAGGAATTTAGAGTGCTCGATATTTTGAAGAAAAGAGAGAGAACTCAAAGAAAAGTTACTCGGCGAACGGATATTCAACCAGATAGAGCTGATAGAATGGCCGTCGATCAAGTAAGTTAATCACACTTGCTAAAATGCGCTAAAATCATTTGATAGCAGCCCATTAAAAATTTAATCTGCTAATTTAAGACATTGATGTATGCAACATTGATTAATCAACAGCACATCCAGCGTAAAATTTAGACATTGACACCACCTTTATTCCCAGCGTTGCCAACTGCCACGGTCTCGATTACCCAAAAACCTAACTGAAAATCCCCAATTTTGGGGGGAAAAAAATCAATATTCCCCACATTTTCCCCACAAATTTTCAGGAAAGAAATAAAAGTACTGTTTCTATAAATCAAATATATTTATTACATATACTTATTAAGTATTTAATGATTTTCATCAAGGTATTTATTGCAGCTCTTTATTATGCCTTTGTTTTGTCAACATATCATCCGAAGGATCAAATTTTAATCCTTTCTTCTAGTGCTCATAAGCGCTGCTACAGTGTCAATGTGCAGGCGATTGTGATTCTCTGTTTTCAAACTCTTTAAAACGCTAAATTTTCTCTCGACAGATGCGTTTGAGAAAGTTCTCTGCGATACTCTAAGTTTGATGGACATAAATGTTGCCGTAAAATAAACTGTAAAACCTTCCTGCCGGTGAAATTGCTTTAAACTTAATTTTTTTTATACAAAGCACGGCAATTGACCCATTGCACTAGCCGCCTCCACCTTGCCGGCCCAAAAGGTGCTTAAATAATCAAGGTAATTAAATATTCTTACATAATTTATAAATAATACTTACTTCAAACTACTTTTATTACTTCTAAGTTCAGTTCTAGCGTAAATGTCTTGATTCCCCGCATTTTCCCCACATAAACGCTCTCCCCACAAATTACCCAATCGAACTGAAAATCCCCGCAGTTTGGGGAATTCCCCACAGATTGGCAACGCTGTTTATTCCATTCGGTTCGTCATAGAGGTGGCTTACTGTTACACATGATGTGCCGCTGCCGAGTTGAAAAATCAATTGTGTCTGGAATCCGATTCTTAACAGGTCAATTGAAAGGTATGCCATCAGATTGGTCCCTGAAAATCAAAAATATAAACAATTCTATTGACATTATATAGATTTTTTTAGTTTCTTTATTTCTATTTGTTTAATGTAATGTTAACAATTGGTATATCAGGTGGGCCGTATGCTTGATTGCCACCTTAGTGGTATAAAAAAAAAAGGATTTTGCACGCCCATTAGAGGTAAAATGTGACAGATCTTATATTCTTTGTACTGCACACTTTGTACTCACATTTTAGCTTAAAAATGATACTGATACCTTTATTATTTTATTAAAATCATTGGTTTATAAATCAAAATAATAGGACTAGTAAAGATGTCAATATATGCAAAATTGGTTGCGTACTGTATGGTTTCAGAGAAACTTTCTTCTGCGTACGCTCAAGTTGTGGAATGAGCTCCCTGCAGAGGTTTTCTCGAATGAGTACAGCATGGGGTTCTTCAAAAAAGGTGTGAAAAGGTTTTTACAGGGTCGGCAACGCGCAAGTGATACCCCTGGTGTTGCAAGCGTCCATAGGCTATGGTAACAGCTTACCATCAGGTGGGCCGTATGCTTGATTGCCACCTTAGTGGTATAAAAAAAAGAAAATTGCAGATATAGTAAGAATAGTAAGAACCAAATAATTAGAAAAACATTTATTTTTCTCAAACTAAACAAGTTGCTGTATCTTTAAGTTACATTGCAATAGGACTTTCAATTTATTGTGAACGTTGATAAACATTGTTATAAAAATGTTAAAAAAGTAGAAAGCAGTGAAGAAATTGTTAGTTTACTTACACCTGCTAGTGCTCCTGTGGCATAGTGGTTATTGGGTCTGGCCGGAGCCCAGGAGATGCGAGTTTGGTTCCCGCCTGGAGTATGCAATTTTTTCATTGTGTTCTTTCTTTATTTGTATTTCTTACAATAAAGTAGGTGTTATAAACACAAAATCAAATGTAAATGAGGACTTTTAATTGTAAAGTTGTATGTCTTTATTTTCCAGAACTGGGGTAATGTCTGGCCTGGTCCAAAGTCCTTTCACCCATCATCTGTACCGTTACCCTTACGGCAAGGGTATGTACCTAAAGGCCAAGCACCACCAGGCAAAAAAGCCAATGCAGAGTTGATGAAGATACCAAACTTTCTACACCTCACACCACCAGTGATTAAATCACAATGCGAAGCTCTCAAACAATTTTGTACAGAATGGCCGAAACTATTGAATTCCGAGGAAGCTATCGAAACCCATTATCCTTTAGAGATAATAACGTCTGACTACTGCCACAGTAGCCCATCAATTAGAAATCCTCTGGCCCGAATTGTGGCTTTACGTGTAAAACTGTCTACGCTGAATCTAGACAGACATGCTAAAGATAAATTTATTAGGTTAATTGGTGATCGATATGATGAAAAAACTGACCTGGTCACCATAACAGCTGACAGATGTCCAGTACGGAAACAAAATCTGGATTATGTCAATTACTTGTTGACAGCGTGTTACCATGAATCGTGGATTGTTGAAGACTGGGAGGAGAAGACGGAAGATGACATGGAATATTACAATTGGGATAAAAATGCTTCTAAGAAAAGTCTAGTTCAATGGCATATGAGGGTAAATAATGATGTTTCAGAGTTGTCTGATGCAGAATACGTCAGCTACGATATTTCACAGATACCTAACGGAGAAGGCTACAAAAAAGCTGTGTCAAATCTGATGAACGAAGGAGAGAATGATGTTACAGTTAAGAATTATGCAGAGGCAGTCAGAAAACTGTTAGGACTACCTGAAGTGAAACAGTCGTAATATGTATAGTAAATATAATTTAGTATTTATAAATGCTTATTTTATTCATACATCACGGCGTCCCCACTGCTTCTTCTTTTCAGAATATAGATGCTATGAGACTTAATATAATATGCTTGGTATTATTCTGCGTGATCGAATCAGAAATGATGAGAACTAAGGTCGCTGACATAGCCCAACAGAATTGCGAGTCTCAAGTGGCAGTGGGCAGGTCACATTGCGAGGAGGACTGACGGCCGTTGGAGCGGAAAGGTCCTCGAGTGGCGGCCGCGTACCGGGAGACGCAGCGTTGGTAGGCCCCCCACAAGGTGGACCGATGATCTGGTAAGGGTCGCGGGAAGCCGTTGGATGAGGGCAGCGCAGGACCGATCGGTTTGGAGATCCTTGGGGGAGGCCTATCGTCTCTCGGCTGAGGTGATGATGATGATAAGCCCGAATTTTTTTTTTATACAACTGGATGACAAACGCCGACGGCCCACCTGATGGAATGCGGTTACCGCTGCCTATAGACACCTGCCATAACAAGGAAAAGTCACCAAGGAAGGAAGTCAAGGAAAAGTTTGACCACCGCCTGGCCGAGTGGTCTGTACCCCAGGCTAATCGGTCAAGAGGTCCCGGGTTCGAATCCCGGTAGGAACAAATGTTTTACACAACGAACATTTGTTTACGAGTCATGGATGTTTATATGTTTATTTAGTATATTTCTAATATTTATATACAAATTATTATCATTATTTCTCCGTTATCTAGTATCCAATAACACAAGCTCCTAATGATGCTTACTTTGGGTTAGATAATAGGTGTGAGTGTATAAATATTATTATTATTATTATTATATTGCAGGTGCGTTGTCATCCTGGGGCCTAAGATGAAATGCCGTCCATGCCCAGTAATATGTCTTTAATTCTCTATATAGGCAGTTCAACTTTTGTAACTGCTGTAAATTCGGACGCGACAGAATTTATAGACACTATATTTTTTTGTGAGGAACTCGATGGCGTAGTGGTTAGAGCGCTCTGGTTTCGATTACGAAACAAAGCAACTTTCGCCATGGTCGATCCCGGGATGGGTCAATCAAGTCAAAATAATCCCGAGCTCCTCCTTACTTCGGAAGGCACGTTAAGCCGTTGGACCCGGTTGTTGGTGCTACCGCTTTAACCCACCAACCCACATTGGCCCAGCGTGGCGGTGTTATGACTCCTCTCCATGTAGGGAGGCCTGAGCACTGGGAGGTATATAGGCTGGTGATGATGATGATGTTTTTTTTTGTGATGGACGACCGGCTGGGCGAGTAGTCTGTACCCCTTGCTATACAGGCTACTTTGTCAAGAGATTCCGGGTTCGAATCCCGGTAGGAGCAAATGTTTGTATAATGAGTACGAGCATTTGTTTACGAGTAGCGGATGTTTATATGTTTAATTAGTATATATCTAATCTTTATATAAATACTATTATCATTATTTCTCCGTTGTCTAGGACCTATCCATAAGACAAGTTTATCCTCTCCTCTTTAATGATGCTTAGGTACTTTGGGCTGAATAATAGGTGTGAGTGTATGAATATTTATTTATTTATAGTCCTAGAAATGGGATTTTTGACTATTTGAAAATGCTTCAAAATATCTTTATTCAAATTGGCCGCCCATTTGAATAAAGATATTACCATTTAATTTCAAAAAAACTTAGTAGTAATCAAGAAATCTATAAGATAGATATATAGGTATCTAAGGCCGACAGGACCCATTAAGAAACCGTACGTTGGAGTTGGGAGAGAAAGCGAGAGGACTCGTCTCTTGTTCTTTATCGCTTTTTCTTGATTTTTACAAAGGGTGAGTTGTGCACAAGGTGCTACGAGCGTTTATAGGCGACGGTAACAACGCACGAGTAGTGCTAAAAGTGCTACGAGCGTCTATAGGCTACGGGCAACAATGCGTGAATAGTGCACAAGGTGCTACGAGAATTTATAAGCGACGCTAACAACGCGTGAGTACCTAGTGCTAGAAGTGCTACGACATTTACAGACGACGGTAAAAATGCGTGAGTTGTGCTAAAAGTGCAACGAGCGTCTTTAGGCTACGGTAATAACGGGTAAGGAGTGCCCAAGGTGCCACTAGTGGCTACAGCCTACTGTAACAAAGGGTGTGTAGTGCACAAGGTGCTACGAGCTTTTATAGACGACTGTAACAACGCGTGGGTAGTACTAAAGGTGCTACGAGCGTCTTAAGGCTACGGCAAGGTGAGTATTGCACAAGGTGGTAGGAGCGTCTATAGGTTATGTTAATAACGCGTGAGTAGTGCTAAAGGTGCTACAAGCGTCTATAGGCTGCGGCAACACAATGAGTGAATAGTGCACAAGGTGCTACGAGCATTTATAAGCGACGCTAACAACGCGTGAGTAGTGCTAAACATGTTACGAGCGTCTGTAGGCTACGGCAATAACGCGTGAGTAGTACACAAGGTGCTACGAGCGTCTATAGGTTATGGAAATAACGCGTGAGTAGTGATAAAGTTGCTACGAGCGTCTGTAGGCTACGGCAACAATGAGTGAATAGTGCACAAGGTGCTACGACTACGAGCATTTATAAGCGACGCTAACAACGTGTGAGTAGTGCTAAAGGTGCTACGAGCGTCTGTATGCTAGGGCAATAACGCGTGAGTAGTACACAAGGTGCTACGAGCGTCTATAGGTTATGGTAATAACGCGTGAGTAGTGCCCAAGGTGCCACTAGCGGCTACGGGCCACTGTAAAAAGCGTACGTAGTGCACATGGTGCCATGAGCGTTTATAGGCGACGATAGCAACGCGTGAGTAGCGCTAAAGGTGCTACGAGCGTCTGTAGGCTGCGGCAATAACGCGTGAGTAGTACACAAGGTGCTACTAGCGCCTATAGGTTAAGGTAATAACGCAAGAATAGTGCCTAAGGTGCCACTAGCGGCTACAAGCTACTGTAAAAAAACGTGTGCAGTGCACAAGGTCCTACGAGAGTTTTAAAGGCGACGGTAACGCGTGACTAGTGCCAAAGGTGCTACGAGCGTCTTTAGGCCACGGTAATAACGCGTGAGTAGTGCACAAGGTGCTACGAGAGTCTTTAGGATACTGTAAGATGGTTAGAGCCGTCAGCCGGATTGTTAAAGGTTTCTAGTTTAAGGATATCTTAGACCATTTTAGTTAAAGTACAAGAACAAGATATTTTTCTAAGTAAATAGCAACAAGGTAGTTACCTAGTTGCTATTACTTAGAATAATATTGATATAAATTCTTTCTTTGCACATTTACATAAATATTACAGAAATAAAACAAGCACAATATGCCAAAAAGGCGGTTTCTTCGCTAGAAGTGACCTCTTCTACTACCAGATAACCTTATGGTACGGTTTACTCAAAATGAACAATAGCGAGCCCATCAACTCTACCAACAAAATGTTGTTTTCACACACTCCAATAATTTTAATTCGTTTCGCGTCATAAAATATTTCAATATTACTTTTATGTTGTTAGATTTTTTGTAGGAATTTGTTGTTGTGTGTTTCGTTATCGGAATGTTGAAAATTTTGGTTTTATTATTTTCTTTGCGAATTGTTTCTAGTAGCATAGGAAATAGTGAGTATTAATTAGCAATTGAACCTATACCTAATTGAGATGATTCCGCCCGCGACTTCCTATCCCGCTAGAACCGTACCTTCTCATTGTTCCGAGATGAAAAGTATTAATAAAAAAAAAGCAAAAAAAATTAGCTCTCCCATACGGCGACCGATAATACGTTCTCTGCGTTCACCGCTTCCATACGAACGGGTCGCGTAGGTATTAAAATTCACTCGTAGTGAAAACAAAAATCAAAACAGTCGGTGCTTCACGTTCTATTATTTCTGGAAACAACTTAGCATCAACTCCAAAAAATATGCTTCTAGGTGACGAGTAACTACTTAAATTTAATTACTTTATCCTTTTCACTTGCGCGTTGCCGAACCTGTAAAATCCATTTCACGCCTTTACACCTCGAGAAACGTTTTCGTTTCAATTCGTTTGAAATTTAAACTAGGGGTAGGTACTGGGTGGCGGAAACCAATTCCGCGATCATATTGCGAAATATTCGAGTTTGATTTGTTCTTCATGTTTTTTTAGCGTATTATTCATCGCCGTCGAGATACGTCTTTTGGCCAAATGCTACAATACCTTTCTACATTAATCCAGACCATTTTGGTAAGTGCATAACTAATTATATATTTTTTTAAGTGTGTTTCGTGCAAGTGTAAGTACAGTTAGCAACAAAAGTCGTTATTCATATTCTTAAATCTTTATTGCAAGTCACTAGGTACATGTTTCAATTATAACAATAAGACATAGTATTGTAGGCAGGTACATGTAAGTAACACCTTGTAGGGGCGTAGCAATTTATTAGCTTATACATACAGGGTGGTGCCGTCAATTAGACAATAAATTAAAACAAATATTAGTTCATTCATAGTAATGGTTTGCCACTTTCATAAACATCTTATTCGTTTGATAATTTCATGTCATTTCTATAAAATAATGCAGCCAATGCTCTGGTTTCTATACGAAAAACAAAGCAACTTTCGCCATGGTCGATCCTGGGATGGGTCAATCAAAGTTTGTTATCTCGAGCTCCTCCGTGCTTTGTCGTACACGTTAAGCCGTTGGTCCCGGTTGTTACTGCAACCGCTTTAACCCACCAATTCGCATTGGGCCAGCGTAGTTGTGTTATGGCCTAAGCTCATCATGTGTTTCTCCCATGTAGGAAGGCCTGAGCCCAGCAGTGGGACGTATATAGGCTGGTGATGATGATCACATTGTCGATACAATGACGAAAGTTGCTTTGTTTTCGTAATAGGAACCAAAGCACTGAAACAACTATGCCATCGAGCTCCTCAGTCTATTGGCATATACTTGTCAATTTTTATGATCACTGTGAATGACGTGTGACATGACAAATGTACAAAAAAGTTCATCGTCGTATGTTGCTTACTGTTTCCACGCGCAGGCGCAGACGTAGTGTGACATAGTACCTATTATTAATATGTAATAGTACCTTAGTACCATAGTATCCATAGTAGTAGCAAGAATGATAGTATTATTTGGTCCATGGTAGTAGGTACAAAAAAGTTGATCAACTTATGTTGCTGGTCGTACGCGCATTATCTGCGCGTTCAAAAACCGTCTGAACATGTCCTTCTCTTTTATTTCCAGATCATGAACAGTCACTCTCTATCATGGCAACACTGGCTTTATTTGCATTCCGAACCTGCCTTAAGTTTGCGCCAGTCCTGACGCCACCAGGAGACGGCCACCACGTCATGGTCTTCGAAAACCCTCGTGGTATCAGAAAATGTGTTTTGGATACCAATGGTCATCCGAAAGAAGAGCCTCATGTAAGTTTTGTTATACTTACAGAAACTTAACGTGATTTATATATAACCAACTCCGGATGTGTGGACTTTTTTTAAACAAGGCACGGCAAATGACTCAATACTACTTGATGATAATATAAAATAGAAAATTTTAAGAAACCCTCGGCGTCATTAAACATCTATCTAACATAATCTCATTGAGACTATTCTTATGAGCTCAAACACGCTATATCTGCTGTAAGTTTCTGAAGAATTGAGCATCCCGCAGACTTTTTCATTTTCATTTTTCATTTTAAACCAAATTTCAAATCAATCGGATCTGTGAAAATTAGTTAAACCCTTTTGTCAAGTAGGAACCGTGCTGTATCTGTCTGTGGCATCGTACCTAGTTCCTTAACTAATGGACCAATTTTGCTTCTGTTGTTTTTGTTTAAAAGCTGACGTGATCATGATGGTTCTTAGCTATAACTTATGAAGTTTAGCTCAGGCGTTTGATGACTATAAGCTCGTTTCCTACTTGAAAAAAGGTGGTATTTCCAAGAGATGCTAACCTTGGGCTGATCCTGTATCATCAAATAGTCTGCGAGGTGTCTTTAGAAACTTAAAGCAGATATCGCTTGATTGTGTTCATAACAATAGACTGACCTCTGCTGGCGTGCCTTGTATGCTGTTTCTTATATCAAGAGAGCAGGGATCTAAATCGTTGACATTTTGCTGAGCTGACTAAACAGCTGCTAACAAACGGTATTTGTCTTCCTTTTTAATCAGGTATATTCTTATTCACAGCGTATTACCCTTGGCTACGAGTGCTTACGATCGCCCCGAATCGATATGATAATCATGAAGGCTCTAGGATTCCCGTTCGAGCACAACAGGAATAGCAGGGATATTTACATCGACGTCCAGATGGAAAACATTGAGCCAAGTGAGTAAACTACTAGGTTATATCATTAAACACACCTAATACGTTCTACTGCTAGTACTGCGTCATTTTTAACCCTCGACAAAAAAACAGGGCTGTGGCATCGTAGCGCCTAAACGAATGGACCGATTTTGATTCGGTTTTTTTTTGTTTGAAAGCTGATGTGCCTTCGATGGTTCTTAGCTATAATTTATGAAGATTGAAGGCGTTTGATGACTATCAGCTCATTTTGTACATGATAATAGGGTTTTACTAACTTTCACACATCCGATTGATTTGAAAATTCCTGTACTGTCACTTCGGTGACATTCCCATGACATACTATCCTTGAGCTGATCCTATACCATCAAAAACTCTGCGAAATGGTTATTTCTTCAAAAACTTACAGCAGATATAGCGTGTTTGGGCTCTTATGAATAGTCTCAATGAGATGGTGTTAGATAGATGATTAATGACGCCGGGGGTTACTTAAAATTTTTAATTTTGCAATTATTGGTTAAGAAGTGGTGTTATGTTTTAGTTTGATGTCAGTTCGCTGTCATTGCTCGGTTTGCTCAGCTGCCTGTATTTTATATCGTTTTGTTATATATATTACTTTACCAATAAACCCGTTTTCCCTGCTACCAGCCCTTTTACATCCTGTCCACCCTTAAGTCAGTAACACAGGCCTTCCTGACGAAATAGCAACAGGTAATATTCTTCGTTGGATAACTTTACTACCCGAGAACCATAAATAAATGGGCTGTTGCTATCATGGGTTATTCCGGTGACATCGAGTGTTCCTCAGGGTTCTCGTCTCGGCCCATTGCTGTTCAACATCTTTGTAATGGATGTTATTTCCCAGTGCTCTCTTATAGTCTATAGGCGGCGGTTACCGCTTTCCATCAGGTGGGCCGTCAGCTTGTTTGTCATCCAGTTGTATAAAAAAATAAAAAAATATGCCGGTGACACTAGGTAGTATTTTTGCGGCGGTAGACCTTTTTAATTAATTTTATACAAAGCTTTAAGAAGCTCGTCACGTGTTCCACGATCGTTGTAACGTAATCGAAACGGGTATAAAACAATAATGTAAGAATATCTAAGGCTTCAACTGCCTGGATATTTGTTATTCCGCCAAAAAGTAGTTTATATGTCGTTTTTCAGGGTGTAATCTGTCTCCAAGCCGAATTTCATGTACATACGTACAGATCACGAACAGCCTAGAGCCTCTACAATTCCGTCGTGACATTAAATCGCTTGGCGCCTTCGATTGGCTTTATCAGAGTATTCTGAGGAGCTTTTCAACCTTATCCCGCCTTCCCCCTTCCTGCTCAGGAGCGTGGGTGCCACTCTTCGGAGTCATCAATTTACTGTCTCCAACTCCACATGACGCATAAAAAAGTTTAGTTACTCGTTTCTTTGTCGGACTTCTAAAACTTAGAATTCTTTCGCAGCACATATGACTTCACTCCTTCTATAACAGCCTTCGATATAACAATGGTATAACACGGCAAAGTGGAGGCGGCTAGTGCAATGTCTAGCTGTCTTCGCATATGGACTCTCCTTACCGCTTCACATCAGGCGGAGTTGAGTTATTTGACGTGCTTTGTATTAAAAAAAACGGTTTTCCGATTCGAGAGTGAAAACGTAATGGACAGACAGACAAAGTCACATTTGCATTTATATCATCGCGTCAAAAGTAGTCTGTGTACCTTCTCAGATATTGACAGCCAGCTGTATGACTGATGTACCTCTTTCTATTAAGCTAGGGAACCCGGGAACCCGGGATGGGTTCAAATCCCGGTAGGCGCAGGAATTTTCATGATAAGTACGATCTTTTGTTCCCGACTTCCCGAGTATTGGATGTTTGTATTAGTATGTTTATATTTGGTATATTTCTTATATCAATTTAAGTAGGTAATGATCTATTATTAATATTTATCTATTGTCTAATATACCTACATACTCGGCTCCAAATATATGCTTATTTTGGGCAGTTATATTATTATTTCTTGACATACTCTAAAATATAAAATTGTACATTTATAAATACAAAAATTAACTTCATAAAAAAAGCGATTGACAGAATAATTTTCAATTATAAACGAACTTTACAGAAATAATTGGTAAACAAGTATTTATAGTCAATACTTATTATCAGCTAAGCTCGTACAATGGAACATTAATACCTGCCAGCGACAAGATATCAAAACGGTGATAAAACAATGATTGCCCACGCTCAAAATAAATTAAACTGCGATTAAAATACTGCAGTGCGTCGCCCACACTCGTGTCACAAAGATGTGTACTGCACAAGATTATAAGTTGTACGAAAACATTTTTATTGAAACTAATTTACAATCCAGTGATTATGATGCCGTAATTCTAATATTATATCCCGAAGAAGCTAACGTTCCTCTGCCACGACATGTCGTTAGTTTTGTAGATAAGGCTATAAAGCTCGATAAACATGTTCAAAAAGGTGCTACAGTTTGGAACTGCGAGTACGTCTCTGGGGCGAGACTAGTGTTGACGTCTACGGGCAATATTACGCCCTATCATGATGTGAGAGTAGTTCGTGATGCTGCGAAGAAAGGAGTATTAAGAGCTTTGGATGCTGGAGCGAAAAGACCTCTTCTTATCGTCCAAAATGTTGTCGATTACCCCGATGGACAGTTAGTCGCTATTCTAGGCGCTTTGGAAGCTTTGTACGTGCCACTGCAGCAGAGAGACAGAGACGATACTAAACCATTTGTGAAGATAGGATTCCATGCTGAAGAAATTGTAACAGAGAGCTTTGTGAAAGTTGTCAGAAATGCTATTGCAATGGAAAAAGCAAGAATAGTTGCTAGAGATATCGGTGGAGCAGATCCGGAAAGAATGGCGCCTGCTAAAATAGTTGAGTATGTTAAAAGTTCTTTTGCTACCGATAGCAATATCACAATTACTGTTATTGATAAAGACGAAGACATCGCTAAGGATTATCCGCTCTTAGCTGCTGTGAATAGAGCCGCTACTCGTATAGACAGACACAAGGCTCGAGTCGTAGAAATTGTTTACAAGCCTTCAGATATCGCTCGCGTTACAGAAACTTTGATGCTAGTTGGGAAAGGAGTTACTTATGATACCGGTGGAGCAGATATTAAGATCTCTGGCAGAATGGCTGGAATGTCACGTGATAAATGCGGAGCAGCCGCCGTAGCTGGGTTCTTAAAAGCTTGTTCGATACTTAAGCCGCCACATCTAAAGGTCATTGGAGTTTTATGCCTCTGCAGAAACTCAGTTGGAGCAGATTCTTACGTATCAGATGAGCTACTGGTATCCAAAAGTGGGAAAACAGTACGAGTGACCAATACTGACGCTGAAGGTAGACTGGCGATGGCTGATTCCGTTTTTAAGATGGCGGAGCTGGCTGGAAAGGAGTTGAACCCTCATATTTATACTATAGCGACTCTGACAGGGCATGTTAAGGCTTGCTATGGAGATTATACTGGCGCTATGGACAACCACAGTGCTAGAGCTACTAACCATTCATCTAGGTTGCAGTTTAGTGGTTCCAGGGTCGGAGAAGGCATTGAGGTGTCAGTAATCAGACATGAGGATTTAGCAGTGAATCTTGGTAAATGTAAAGGCGATGATTTAGTCCAGTACGACACTGATGCAAAGGCTCGCAATCATCAGCTGGCCGCTGGATTCCTGATCAAAGTGGGTGGTCTGGAAGACAAGAACATAAAGTACACTCATTTGGATATCGCTGGTTCTGCTGCAGCACCACCCCAAGAGCCCACGGCTGTGCCAATTTTGTCTTTATGCCATGTGCATAAGGTTTTGATTTAAGTACTTGTCGTCTTCCAATCAATACTCGGCCAAGAAAATTAGAACCCTCGCCATCATGCGGAAACTTTAATAATTATTTTTTTACATAAACTAAAGTAAATTTGACATAAGAACAATGATGTGACCCTGGACCTGAACCTATTTCAAAGCTGATTTTATATATTTGTGGCACTTAAGGCTTTAAATTCAACATGTATAATCGGATATCAAACAGAAACAGACGATGACATGCGCCCGCGTACTAAGACACACACGTAATTGTATGGTTCAAGGGGAGGTTGGGGTAATTTCGAACGCCAAGAAAGAACTAGGTCGTGATAGAAAAGGATAGTATACATTGTGCCCAATTCTAAAGACACACGTATGTGCATCTCGTTTACTCAATATCGATACAAAAAGATGGCGTCATATTTGACGTTTGAAAACGTGTATTCAATTTCTGATATAAATATTATGAATGTGATAAATTACAGTGACTTTGGGAGACCCATGTTCGATATCAGGCACTGATCATCGCTTCTTCATCCTATTCTATATACTTTATTGCACAAAGAAACAAGAAGGAAAAATGCCGGGATGAAAAACATGCAAAAGTGACCTAATTGCTAAGCCTCAAAAAGTGTTAAATAACCATGTTCGAAGCTACTCCCTTCACTCATAACTTTCCCGACTCTAACTTATCCTATAAATGCCAAATTTAAATGATACTAACTATAGCCCCACTACTGTACCCTTATTCCGTTTGTAATAAAGGCGGCTTTCGTACTGTAACTGTTAATGTGCCATCGTCTGTACTTTTACTACTTTCATAATGATTATAAAATATTGTCAAATCTTGTTACAAGTAGTAATTATAATTTCATAATATTTCTGAACTCGCTTATTACGGAATGTTGAATGAAAATTTGTAACTATTATGGTCACCCTACGTTTTCTATGTTGTTTCCTAATAACATTACATATTTTGATGTTGAAAGAATTTATAAAATAAACATGATTTGTATTAAGTAATTGATGCCTTTTATTATTTTTTATCTTATTACATATACTTGGTTTGCGATAAAAGATTGCGTTATCTTGTGACTTAAGTAAATTCACTCACGTAATGAGGTAATGATAAAATAATATTAAGCCATACTTAATATAGATAGATACAATATAATAAACAATACATGACTCTTTTCCTTCATTGGATTTTCTTAAAGGACGGTTGTATGTAAGGCTGAGTCATGCAAAGAGTTTATATTTTTTCAACAATATCTCAAAACCCGCCGACAACTCCAACTGCTCTCCATCTGCCCTGCGATGCTTCGGAGGCTGCCCGTGACCATTTCGTAAAATCGGATTTCTCACACACATAAATAAAATAAATAATATTTCTGTGCTTACTATAAAAAGTACAGTTGTCAAAGTTGAAAAATGTCTAATCCCTTAATTACTTCTTAAAAAGTCAAATCCCCCTAAAAAAGTGCTATCAGTTGGTTCTCAGAACCTCCAAAATCAGTGACGAAGCGGTAAAAGCAGGGGCGGCTTTACCTATGGTGGTGGTGCGCGGCGCACCCGGGCGCTCTGGAAGTATCACCGTAGCCTATAGACGCTCCTAGCACCTTGGGAACAACTTACGCGTTGTCACCGTAGCCTATAGACGCTCGTAGCACCTTGGGAACAACTTACGCGTTGTCACCGTAGCCTATAGACGCTCGTTGCACCTTGAGAACAACTTACGCGTTGTCACCGTAGCCTATAGACGCTCGTAGCACCTCGGGCACTACTCACGCGTTGTCACCGTAGCCTAAAGACGCTCGTTGCACCTTGAGAACAACTTACGCGTTGTCACCGTAGCCTATAGACGCTCGTAGCACCTCGGGCACTACTCACGCGTTGTCACCGTAGCCTAAAGACGCTCGTAGCACCTTGGGAACAACTTACGCGTTGTCACCGTAGCCTATAGACGCTCGTAGTACCTTGGGAACAACTTACGCGTTGTCACCGTAGCCTATAGACGCTCGCAGCACCTTGGGAACAACTTACGCGTTGTCGCCGTAGCCTATAGACGCTCTTAGCACCTTGGACACTACTCATGCGTTGTCACCGTAGCCTATAGACGCTCGTAGCACCTTGGGAACAACTTACGCGTTGTCACCGTAGCCTATAGACGCTCGTAGCACCTTGGACACTACTCATGCGTTGTCACCGTAGCCTATAGACGCTCGTAGCACCTCGGGCACTACTCACGCGTTGTCACCGTAGCCTATAGACGCTCGTAGCACCTTGGGAACAACTTACGCGTTGTCACCGTAGCCTATAGACGCTCGTAGCACCTTGGACACTACTCATGCGTTGTCACCGTAGCCTATAGACGCTCGTAGCACCTCGGGCACTACTCACGCGTTGTCACCGTAGCCTATAGACGCTCGTAGCACCTTGGGAACAACTTACGCGTTGTCACCGTAGCCTATAGACGCTAGTAGCACCTTGAGCACTACTCACACATTATCACCATAGCCTATAGACGCTCGTAGCACCTTGAGCACTACTCACGCGTTGTCACCGTAGCCTATAGACGCTCGTAGCACCTTGGGAACAACTTACGCGTTGTCACCGTAGCCTATAGACGCTCGTAACACCTTGATCACTACTCACGCGTTGTCACCGTAGCCTATAGACGCTCGTAGCACCTTGGGAACAACTTACGCGTTGTCACCGTAGCCTATAGACGCTCGTAACACCTTGATCACTACTCACGCGTTGTCACCGTAGCCTATAGACGCTCGTAGCACCTTGGGAACAACTTACGCGTTGTCACCGTAGCCTATAGACGCTCGTAACACCTTGATCACTACTCACGCGTTGTCACCGTAGCCTATAGACGCTCGTAGCACCTTGGGAACAACTTACGCGTTGTCACCGTAGCCTATAGACGCTCGTAACACCTTGATCACTACTCACACGTTGTCACCGTAGCCTATTGACGCTAGTAGCACCTGGAGCACTGCTCACACATTATCACCATATCCTATAGACGCTCGTAGCACCTTGAGCACTACTCACGCGTTGTCACCGTAGCCTGTAGACGCTCGTAGCACTAGGGCACTACTCATGCGATGCCTGCCCTGAATAAAATAAAGCGAAAGCTTTGACAACATAGGAGATGAGTCTGATCTTATCCCAGGCAGCTTAACGTTACAAATTAGTGTTATTTAGCTGCGATCTTCGTAAGGTAGTAGAGGGTACGGTAAGCCCTACCTTTCCTGTCTACTTTGTGGTAACGGTCTATTACACAGGCCTAACATCATTTTTTCAGGCGCTGTTCATTTATTTACGAAAGACCCTCAGCTACCAATGGAGTTGCAATCATTGCCTTACGATATAAACAGTGTCATGCACTTCGGAGACAGGGAGTACAGTAAGAATGGACATAGAACTTTCATCTTTAAGGTAAGCAATTAATGGGCCTAATTGTGAAGACACACTAAATCTAAATTTAAGTACAGCATATCTCTTTCTCGCATTAAGTAATAGGAAAAAGATAGCAAGAATTTGTTAAGACCTGCCAACTTTATTTAAATAGATTCTAAAGAAACCATAGATTATTTTAAACAGCATGTACGGAGGTGCTTCCTAAACACTAATCTCGTTCATTATGGTCGAAAATTGAAAGCATGTTTCTAAATGTCGAATAATATGACAGCCATCCTTCCCGTATTCATGTCGCCGCTGTCTGGTTAAATTCGCCGCTTAATTGGATGCCTAGCCCGATAGTTAATTGAACTAGACTTACTTAACGCTTAACGACTTGTATTTCTACTTCTTTTTCTTTTATTCCGGGCTTACGCCTTACTTGAGGTTTGCTTTCCTCGTAAGATAAGACGACACTCGATCTAACTGAAGCACCCCAACTTCTCTTTTGAAATTCGGATGTTTTTTATTTCAATATCCTCACATACATTCTAGGAATGAGAATAGAATTATCAAACCTGATGTATTGGTTGGGTCCGTCCTGAGATTGTTCATAGACTTCATAGTGTACCTACATTAATATACTTTATGTTATTGCACGTGACTTCAATAATACCTATACTTGCTTATAATACATTTGGAAGAACTGATTTTAGTCGTCTACTGTTCTTGACTGGACAGCGGCAGCGTATGCGTAAATAATGGTTGCAATATTAAATTTTAGGACAAGAACCGTTTCCAAAACCGTCTCGGCCTCACAGTGACAGATATTAAAAAGATAGAAATCGTCTACGGCTCAGAATGTAAAAGACGAGACAGACAAGAAAAAATAGATCTATGCCAGCGATACCCTGGTGTTGCTAGGAGAAAAAGAGATGTGGAAGGTTATCCCAACAACGCTAACTTAAGAGTGAATAGAGATATAACGCCTGCGCCTAATGAAACATCCGAAAGTGCTAAAAACAGCCTTATCGAGCTAGGAATAGAAGCTGAAGTTCAAGCAGTCGTAGACCAAGTTTATAAAGTCTCGTCTAAAGTACTTAAGAACGTTAGAGCGAGGTACTGTAATCTCACTAAAACAGATCTTAGACTTTCCGAAGAAAAACCAGATGTCAATAGCACTAAACCAGATGTGATAGGCATTATAGAATCCATAACGAATTACGCTAAAAACATGGTAGACATAGCTGTCGCGAATTTAACAGAATTTTGCAAGGAGTCAGAGGATATTGAGCTTTATGAAAGAGCAGGTAGATGCCCCTTTTTCAATGGAAGACCTTGTCCGGAAAGCTACAGGTCTACAAAATCGGGTGCTGTAAAGTATTCGACACAGCACAGACCTCTGTACTATCAGTCAACTAGGAATCTTAGTGGGATGGCTGGTCGCATCAAGCCATTCGTTCAGTTAATGCGATCTTCTAATAGCACGGACAATTCTACTGACGACAATTTTGAAAGTAAAATAAAAAGAGGACTTGATGACGATGGCACAACAACTGTAATTCTCAAAAATAATAAAAACAAAGACGATGCAGAAAATTACAATAAGAGAAACGATCGCGATAATGTGACGAAGAGAGAGAACATCGATGATAACGCTACACTATTTAAAATACAAGATAATGTCAGAAGGAGACGCTCAGCTGGCACTACAGCTAAAAGTAGTGGAGAGCTTGCTAATATGACTGATGTGACGAAGACAACTGATGATAAAAATAGTTCTAAAACTGCTCAGAGAATTGACAAAAATTACCCAAATAAGAATGAGAATCGATACTCTGATAAAGGACACAGACGTCGCCTAAAGTAAGTATAATTTTTAACAGAAATAGAAATAAACGTTTCGTAAAAACAAAGTTAGTTCTTTCTTTATTACCCCTTTTAACCTGTCAAGTCAAGCTACACATTATCCACACACAATGGGGTTTAAAGCATTGATATAAACAAAAAAGGGAAGATACGGCATCGACGCTCGGCGCGCGTTCCGGCTCAACTGTGTCCATGGTCTCCTTGGCAAAAAGTGCGTCCTAGTTGCGCTTGGAATTTTAAACGAACACTTTCTCCCGGTAATTTGTTTAAATTGTGGTTGAACATTGGCTAAAATGCGGTCTTGTTCTTTTAATAAGTTCATGATGTCCTCGTCCATACCAAACTTTATCTAAATCAAGCGGTTTAGAAATGAACACGTAACAGACAGACATACTTACTTCAACGTTTATAATAATAATAAAATATGCTTTTGATATAATTAAAAGTTTAAAGTGGCTAAAGGAACTCAGAAGACTTCCAAATAGGTAGGTAAGTTTTGTTATTTATATTTTTCATTTAAGTTTTTTTTTATTTAAAATTAACGCCCATATACAATGATAATAAAATACACGGTTTTATCTCATATGCCCGAATACACAAAGTAATTAGAACGAACGTGATCAAACCACGTGTTACTGTGTAACTATTGCTATACTTATGTATTTACCATCACCTTTCTATTTATTTACTATTTGTCCCTTTTTCTTTTCCTTTGTGAGCATAGGCACAACTCGTCGGACTAATTCCCTGATAGCCAAATATTCACACAGGCAAGAGTACGTGTAGTGTCAGTCGAAAACCAGCGCTTGACGTATAGTCTGGCTGGCATATGGTGAACTGGCTACCTTCTTCAGTGCAACATAGATTTTATTGTAAATTAAGTACTGCTCTTTAAATTTATTGTTCTTTGAATAATGTCGATGCTACCTACTATTATTCTGTATATTTTATTCTTTTAGCACTCAATACAGTTCATTATTTCATTTTCCTTTGTTAAATGTAGGTAAATGTCTCATGTTACTTAAAATAATAGTAAAATAGTTCTAGATAATTTAATTTTAATGTAATCGCATCAATAGTTTTGATCAATTTTGGAAAAAAATTACCATTTTTATGAAGGTTCTAATCTAAACCACGGAATAGATAATTAAAATTTCTAAATTTTATATTTTTATATTCTATTTTTAGAATTGTGCGAACGTGCGTGCGTGTGTGTGTGTGTGGTTAATATAAATTTAAGGTTGTCAGCAGCAAGGTTCATAATGTTTTAATTATTTTTTTAGGTTAAACTTTCCGAGTACCTAGAAACACTACCACCTCCTCAAATTTTAATTTCGGGTTTTTTGGTGGTCACTACCGAATTGTGACTTCACAATCCAGCATCAATCCATGGGGCGTTCTTCGACAGCTTGTAATACTTAGCTCAAACAAATAGCTATATTTTAGATACTATTTTTTTTTATCTTAACGAGGTATTTTTTGGCCTTCATCTCACCTGATGGTAAGTGAAGACAAGGCTGACGATGGCAGGGAGCTACTCCCGGATTCCTCAACCACAGAGGAATTGGCTATCTTACCTCTAACTGCCGGAACACAACAATGCCGTTAACATTATTGCTATGGCGGCAGACAGGTAAGATGGTGGTAGCTAGCCAGGCGGACTTAGAAAAGCCCTACCACCAACCAAACCAAGCAGAAAATTTCTGCCCCACGGGAATCGAACCCCGGACCTCTAGATCTGAGGCGGTTAAAGGCTATTAAATTGTTACATACTATTTAATTGTGACATGAAAAAATGTTATCAAATACCCTTTTCACGGATAGAATAGAATAGAAAAAAGTTTATTTGGCACAATTATACAATAAAACTTAAATACTTAAAATCTATACAAGACTATTGCGCCAAAAAGGCCCCCGCTCAGCTTAATGCCGCGACAGGAGCTGCCACGACGCTGGTATTCTGCGGATGCCACAATCGGTTATGATAGGGCGGATGGCTCCGCGTAAACACTTACACTAAACGTAACACAAATACTCTAAATTAAAATAAAATTAGGCTTGTAAAAAAATAAAAGTTTCTTTAGTCAGGTACTGAACTCTATAGTATATTTACCGTGCTACTAAACTTTGTTGCAAGTTCAAAAGATGCCTTTTGTATTTTAACTTAAAACTTTGAACATTTTGCGGATTTTCTAAAAGGCGGAGGTATGTTATTCCAACACTTCGTTGCAGAGTAGCAAAAACTACCGCGAAATGCTGCAGATCGATGAGTGTGGAACAACAGGCGGTCAGAAACCCGGGACTTACGTTCAGCAAAGATCAGCTTCTCAAACAGATAAGATGGGTTGGGGTACTTAATTAATAATACCAAAGAGAAAACATGCAAAATGTAACGCACGCCTCGACTTCATGTTTATTAAACCGCTCTTATTTAAAAAGGGAGTAATGTGTGCTCTTCGCGGCACTGAGAAGCAGAATCTAGCGCAAGAATTAGCGGATAGGCAGTTTATGTACAGTCTACGGCACACAAAGCATAACGTGCATGACCTTGAAACAGTGCAACAACATACCTTATTTCAGGGCCACACGATCACCTAGGGCAAGTGATGGGGATGACTCAAATCTGTCTACTGAGAGGAAATCTAAAATAGAAAGGAAATTAAGATATCGACTGAGAGAGACGAAGAATGTAAAGAAAGGCAGAAAACAGAGAAACAGGTAGGTAGGTTTGCCTTTCTTCTCACTAGTTCGAACTAGATAATTGTTTTTCTCACTAGTGAGTTTGAATTGAATTGAAATGAAAACTTTCGCCATCGCGACAAAATTCCACTTTATGAAAACCACAAAAAAGAGGCTGTTATAAGTTTGACGTGTCTGTCAGCCTGGCCACGCGAACGGGCGGCGGCGACGGCGGCGACTCGGCAACCACTGCGCGGTCACGACGACGCGCTGCGAGGCCGACGTCGAGACAGCGCGCAGTGGTTGCGCGCTGTCTCGACGAGGCAGGCCGACTGTGTATCTCTCTGTGGCGTCGTACTAATCATCTATCTAACACCGTCTCATTGAGACTATTCATAAGAGCCCAAACACGCTATATCTGCTGTAAGTTTCTGAAGAATTGAGCATTTCGCAGACTTTTTGATGGTAAAGGATCAGCTCAAGGATAGTATGTCATGGGAATGTCACCGAAGTGACAGTACACCTTTCAAAACAATTTGATGTGTAAAAGTTAGTAAAACACTATTATCATGTAGAAAATGAGCTGATAATCATCAAACGCCTGATCTGATCTTCATAAATTATAGCTAAGAACCATCGTAGGCACATTAGCTTTCAAACAAAAAAAACCGAATCAAAATCGGTCCATGCGTTTAGGCTCTACGAGGCCACAGACAGACACACAGATACACAGACAGACACGTCAACTTATAACACCCCTCTTTTTTCGTAGGGGGTTAAAAATAGGTAAAAATATGTAGAACAGTGTTTAACTGTCCATTTTATTTTTATTTGCTTTGTTGCGTACTACGCAAAACAAGAATTTTCATAGAAAAAACTGCAACACTCAAATAATCATCATGGCGGCTATGTTACTTTGGTGATGTTTAGTTTTATGTCGCCCGCCATATTGCCATCAATAACGGTGAAATCGAGGAAAAATTTCAACTTTTGAACAAACCAACTATGCATGAAAACGAATTATTTGTATTTTTTCCGGGTTCAGGGGATTTTTCCTGATTTTTTGAGATAGTGGGCCTAATTCTGGAGGCACACTCTAAGTTTAAATTTAAGTACAGTATATCTCTTTCTGACAATATGTGATAAGAATGAGATAGCAAGAATTTGTTTAGAGCTGTCATCTAAATTTAGACAGATTTCATACGAACCATAGACAATTTTAGACGGCATGTACGGAGGTGCCTCCTAAACACTGCATTTTATTACGTTCAATAAGGTCGAAAATTGAATGCATGTTTCTAAACGTCAAATTTTATGATAGCAATCCTTTTCGTATTCATATTGAGAGAAAGAGGTAGACTGAACTTAAATTTAATCTTAGCATGTGTTTGCCAGAATTAGGGCCAGTGTATACTTATATACTTGGCCGGAAACATCTCCTTTGTATGAAAGCCGGGCATGTATTTTTCGCATGTCTTAAACTTTCAGATTTTTTAATTCTCCTCAGATTACTAAGACAGAAAGGCAATACGCCTTCAGATGATTTTGGAGAAAAATACAGTGAGGACACACCTGCAACGTCAATCAAGCTGACGAAGAGGAACGAAGAGTTCTACTCGGAGAGGAAGTGGCCCGGCGGCGTGGTCCCCTACATGATTCAGGAGGACCCGAATTGTAATAATAATTATAATATTCACACTCCTATTATTTAGCCCAAAGTAAGCATCATTAAGAGCTTGTGTTATGGATAATAGATAACGGAGAAATAATGATTATAATAAGTATACAGGGTTGTGCCGTCAATACGACAATAAATTGAAACATGGGAATATTAGTTAATAGAAATGGTTTGTCACTTTCAAAAACATCTTATTGATCATGAATATATGATGAATGGGATGTTTTTGTAAGTGGCAAACCATTTCTCCTATGACGACCGGCTAGTCGAGCAGTCTGTACCCCTTGCTTTACAGGCTACTCGGTCAAGAGGTCCCGGGTTCGATTCCCAGTAGGAGCAAATGTTTGTATGAGTACGAGCATTTGTTTACGAGTCATGGATGTTTATATGTTTATTTAGTATATTTCTAATATTTATATACATATTAACAGTACTTAGTACTGGGTTCCCGAAGTGCTGCGAGCTTCTATACGCTACGGTAACTACGAGCGTCTATAAGTAACGGTAACAAGGTAACAACGCGTGAGTAGTGCCCATAAGGCCATAAGGTGCTACGAGCTTATAGTCTTTTAGTTTCTACGAGGGACTGAACCAACATCTAGACTAGTAGCAGTGGAATTTACAACACTCTTCCTCAGATTTTCATCCGGATTGTGAAAAGTCGCGGGTTCGATATCCGCCCCAAGACCTTTTCCTAGTTTATATATTTTTATAAATACCGGTAAAATTCAGAAAGGGACATCACTCTAAATAATTTAAATTTTAGATGATACGACAGAAGCAAGAAAACGCTTAGAAGAAGTGAACGAGATACTGAAAGAAAAAACTTGTGTCAGACTAAAAGAAATCACCGAACGAGAGGCCAAGAAGTATGAAGACTACTTGGTCATAGACACAGGCGCTGACTACGTCACAGGACGAGTGGGAGGCCGACAGGTAAGTTTCAGGCAAGCTCGACGTCAAGATCAATGTTGAATATTTCTGTTTGTGAATCACAGTGTACCCCGTTCCGAGTCTCGGAGAGTTGCAACTTTATGGCGATCAATTTTCATGGTTAAAAAACACTCTGACGTTTAAAACGTCATATGTATTAGTGACCATCCGTCAAATGAGATGGGATATGTCAATATGTCAAATCTCAAAAAAGCGAATTCTTATTTTTAGATAAAAAAGTTGAAATACAGTCTTAATACAGAAAATTTAATGCAGAATGGAAGACTTCGTATTAGTTTTAGATAATGATGGAACTCCTTGTCAAAATTTGAGGTTATAAAAACAACTTGTGTCGCTCCACACGTTAGAGCAAGACAAAAAACAACTCGGAGTGTTTGGAGTGTAGGCGCGGAGCGGACCCCTGCAGTCGTGTCGTGTAGTATCGTCACATTAATAACAGGAATCTTGTCGTGTACGACACGGCACGCTCTTGTGTACGCTAAGTTTACGCGACCATCCGTGTTTTTTTGTTTTGACGGACTATTGCTGTTGGCCGCAGTCCGCAGATGGATTTGCAGCGTTACCGGGGTTTTAAAAAGGCGAGAACCTTGGTCCTCAAGCCTTGAGGGGTGAATTCGCCTCTGGAGGATTTCTAATCGACAGGCATCACCTCCGGGGGAGGTGCCCCGTCGACGATTAGTCTCCAGGTTAATTATTTCCACCTATCTCGGTAAGAATATATCACATAGTCTCACAAAATGAAAAATCAAACACACCCTACTCAGACATTTTCTTCAGGAATGTACGAAACAAGATATGTATTTCCTAAAGTATCACACGTACATTAACATAAAATATGCTAAATTTTAGTAAATATAATTTAACAATTTTGGATATATCTTCAATCGACGTATACAAAAGTTAGTAGAGGCCAAAGTATGGATCACTCACACGGCATGTTGGAGGAAACATGAAATTTGAATTTCTTCTTTCCATTTATAAGTTTTTGTCAAGATCACTGTTCAACAAATTCAACCTTACGTTTAACTATAATGCACAACAAAAATAATATGTATTTATTTAGTAAAAGGTGATATTTTTTAAGAGCACTCATACGGCCACCATGCTGTGTGTGTGATCCAAATAAATCGTTTTAATTTTTAAAAGGCACATGAAAACTATCTCATAATTTGGTAATGGTATTTAACAATTTTTTACAATTTTTTGATGCAGAAATAAGAAGCAGAACTGTTATATATTATGAGATATACATTATGGCATTTTTATAATATCTGTTTTATCTCAAGTTTTACAATTTTTTTACTTTACCGTGACGTCTTTAACAATTATTTACTAAATTTTCGTCGATAATTGTAAAGATTGAAGATAGGATCACTCAATCCGCATGCACACGAGCCATTAGGGAGCGAAAAACCTGAGGGTGCCTCTTAAGACTCGGACTTCGGCTCAAGTGAGTCGTATCGTGGAGCGACCATCCGTGTGCGAAGGCGAGGATGAGGGATGAGGGAGCATGGCAAACTCCCTGAGGAGTGGACAAAATTTTGTCTCTCCCTTCGTCCAAAAGTAAGAAAGAGATAATACACATTTTGAGAGATATTGTCCACGGCCCCGAAGAACAGACATGGAAGGCATCAGAACAACAACAACCTGCGACGCACCTGCAATACCGATTTTTTCTTCGGTACCTACCTACTTCGGTGTAAACAACTCTAAAGCAGGACAAAGATAGAATGATGTGTACGCCAAAATACTTAGGTGCGATGAGGGTGAGGGCGGAAGGTACACGTGGACTTTGCGTCATAATATTGAAGTTGAATGAACCGGGTGGTCAGGTTTTAAAACTTCCCAGATTTGCGGGGAAATCATTACACCATGTTAAGGCACGGCAATATTCAAATATACAAATAATACATTTTTCGTTAATACTCGAGTAATTAATTGCTTACGTATATATTACGTAATTTATTGTTGTTGTGTTTTTTCCTTCCTGGTGCTGGCACCAGCAGTGGGCGTAAATAGGCTGATGATGATGATGATGATGTATTTTTAATTCTCTAATTTTATGTCTGTGTAATGGTCTTAATTATTTATATTTTGCGCGTGATTCCATCGCTGAAGTTTTGTATTAAAAATTGAAATGGCGGATATTATTGTACAGAACAAAGAAGAATCATAGACCATCTTCGATAATAATTGGAACGAAATGATTGAAATTTTGTAGTTTTGTCGTCAACTAAAAATAACTGTGTCTAATAATTGTTGTTATTACATTGCAATGGTATTTATTATTCATATGTAGCGACTGCATGTTTTGTACCCCTATTGCTATGCAAGTTATCAATTACAGACGAATACACATCAAGTGTGACAGTTGCACTACGAAGGCCGGCTTTCTTACGATCGCAGCAAAGGCAATCTCAAGGTCAAACTGTTACGCTTCATGTGCTGTCGACTGTACCTTCATTGTGTTACTGCAGGAATACTATCATATTGTCATAAGCAACTTTTGAAAAAAAATCTCGCAATATATTAATGCTGTTTAAGTTTTCGATGTTATGAGCCCTGACCTCCTTTGAGTATCTATTATTAACAATACATTATATAAATTTAGATTACAAGCGAGCTGACGGCCTACCTGGTGGTAAGTAGTAAGTAACTAGCGTCGCTTATAGACCTGCAATAATAAGAAAAAAATCAACTGTTGTTTCAAGTGCGTCGTCATCCTGAAGTCTAAGGTGAAAAGCCTTCTATGCCCAGCAATGATTAAGAATGGCGGTGGTACTCTACCTAGACGACACTATGGGCCTACCAGTTCCACTACCTAGTAAATATTCAACAATTGACCTATATACGGTCTACTAGTAAATTTTTAATCAAAACCATACCAATATAAACCAGAAAAATATACTATAATATTTTTTATATTTTTTATTTTTTAGTTTTAATATTTTTCTCATAATATTTAAAACATTTACACAACGTGCTCCTATTGATATCCCATAACTTTGGTTTTGATCGTATTATGAAAAAGTCCACTAATTGAATGTATAAAGTAAATTATGTGTGTGCTATTCAAAATAAATTATGTGTTTGTTGTTTAATTGTACTTTTGTGAAATGTTTAGTATTTTTATTATCTACACAAAAGCGTTGACCAAGCGGCATCGTGCTATTGGCGACGTCTCGGCCAATAGCACGATAGTAAAGTGTACCTAGTTGTTTTGCGTTCTTTGAGAAGTTTAATGCGATCATTCAATAAAAACGTTTAGATATGTTTGTGGAATTATGTTGTATGAAAACTGATACCCAGTGAAAAAATATAAGTAATTTGGAAAAAAGTAATATGCTGTTGTATTCTTTTATATGGTCTCATTAATACCCTAGCTAGAGTATGTCTAGAGATGGGATATCAACAGGAACATGTTGTATATCGCTAAAAATAAAATTATAAAACAACACCAATACAGAATCATACATTTTAAAAATTAATGTTTGTGCGTGATACTTATTTACTGTGTTATTGTTTCAATCAATTATTCAAAGAGCGGCGAGCTTAGGTTGGAAATAGATCCAAGTTTTACGTTCTAATGTGCACGATATATTAAAGACTGGAATTTAAAACAATTATTATGT
This sequence comes from Nymphula nitidulata, assembly GCA_947347705.1. NCBI lineage: Eukaryota > Metazoa > Arthropoda > Insecta > Lepidoptera > Crambidae > Nymphula > Nymphula nitidulata. The sequence goes on along the minus strand of OX374645.1, from coordinate 6,765,324 downwards.
TACTCAGTTAAGCATTTGTTAGTAAAAAAAACTTATATAATTTAACTTAATATTCATTTTGTACTAAAATAAAATGAAAATGTTAGGGTAAATTATTTCAAGCCCCTGGCAACACCTTTCTAGAAATGTCTCTTGAATTCTCGATATGATTGGCTAAAAGTTTTGACAGTCTAGAATTTTCTGCGTTCCCATTGGCCGACGGTATAAATGTGAGAACCGCGATCACGTTGGGTAGTTTGAATACTCATTGTGAAAAGTTGGTATTTATTGTTTTATAAAGTAAACAAGTAATGTAAGACGTAAAAATTCGGAATGGTTGTGATTGGGATAGATTTGGGTACTACATATTCTTGTGTGGCAGTGTGGAAAAATGGTTCGGTGGAAGTGATACCAAACGAGCAAGGAAACAGAACTACGCCGTCGTATGTATCGTTCACGCCTACGGAGCGTCTCATAGGCGAGTCAGCAAAGAATCAAGCTACATTCAACCCATGGAACACAGTTTTTGGCGCGAAACGTCTCATTGGCCGCCCATTCGACGACTTCGGCGTACAAATGGATTTACGCTACTGGCCATTTCAAGTAATTAACGACAACGGCAAAATAATAATTCTAGTCGAATATAGAGGTGAAAAAAGGAAATTCACACCAGAAGAGTTGAGCAGTATGGTTCTGTTTAGGATGACAGAAATCGCCGAAGCGTATTTAGGCGAAAAAGTAAACCGGGCGGTTATAACAGTTCCCGCTTATTTTAATGACAATCAGCGAAAAGCGACGAAAGCGGCAGGGCTTATAGCCGGCTTAGAAATATTAAGAATAACAAACGAACCTACAGCTGCAGCATTAGCTTATGGATTAGACAGAAATTTAAAGGGAGACAAAAACATTTTAGTTTACGATTTGGGCGGAGGCACATTTGACGTATCAGTGCTTACGATTGGCGAAGGATCAGTGTATGAAGTCAAGGCAGTCGCTGGTAACACCAGATTAGGCGGTGAAGACTTCGATAATAGACTCGTGGCATACTTCGCTGCGGAATTTAAAATGAAATTCCACGTTGATATTATGAGTAATGCTAAAGCTCTAAGAAGATTAAAAACTGCTTCTGAAAAAGCTAAAAGGTTATTAACTTTTGCTGTGGAAGCTAGTGTGTCGATAGACAACCTTTGTGATGGTATAGATTATAACGGGAAGATATATCGAGCGCTTTTTGAGGAGTTATGTTCAGATTTATTCAAAGACACACTTACATTAGTTGACCAGGTATTGTCTGATGCTAAGATGTCCAAGAACGATATACATGATGTGATTCTAGTTGGTGGGAGTACACGAATACCTAGAATACGTATTTTGTTGACTGAACACTTCAATGGACGTCCTTTAACAACATCTATCAATCCTGATGAAGCAGTAGCTTGTGGTGCTGCTATCCAAGCTGCTATATTGAGCGGAGAACATCATAACAAGATAAAAGATTTACTTCTAGTTGACGTAGTTCCTCTATCCTTGGGTGTCGAGATAGCAAGAGGAATAATGTACAAAGTTATAGAAAGAAACAAAGCTATCCCTTGCAGGAATACCAAAGATTTGACAACTTTAGAAGACTATCAAAGAAGTATGACTATTGAAATCTTTGAGGGTGAAAGGAGTCTGACTAAGGATAATAATCTTCTTGGGGTGTTTGATTTGGATGGCATTCCACCGGCTCCTAGGGGCGTAGCAAAGGTAGACGTCACATTTGACGTAGACGTAAATGGGATATTGAGTGTGACAGCTATAGACCGAAGTACGGGACACTCAAAAGGCATTGTAGTTAGAAACGAACTTAGACTAAGTCAGAAAGAAATTGGAAAGATGATAACTGACGCCGAAACGTTTAGAGAAGAGGACAGGGAAAGAAAAAAGTGTCTAGAAGCCAGGAACCAATTGGAGACGTACGTTTATGGTGTAAGACAGACGGTGACAGAGAAGGGGGATGAACTGACGGAGAAAGAGAAGGATTCAATGATACTGGAGTGTCAGGATGCGATTACGTGGTTGGACTTGAATAGTGACTGCTTAAGAGAGGAGTACGAGAGAAAAATGACTGAATTAATGAAAAGTTGGTCGAATATAATGAAGAAGTTTTACGATTACAGCTGGTATCAAAACAAAAGGCAAAGAGTCGATAGATACTAGTCTGAATTAAGTGAAGTAGAGGTGGCTGCCATTGAGGAGTGAAAGGAATCTAATTTAATTTAATTTTTAGATTAAATCTGAGAAACAAGTTGGTTTTTAATCTGCAAGTAAATCATGTTTGATTTAATTGTTTAGAAGTATCATGTTTAAGAAATATACTATATTTTTACTAGGTACCTTTGTTTTATTATAATTCTGATTTTTAGTAGCCTCGTGTATGTGAAATCGGATGCTTTATTCCCATCTCAGGATTTATTCTCATCAGGAAGATTAATTCCCGTCGAGTCACACTCATGAAGATATACTTCTACCCCAAAGATAAAATAACTAGTAATTGTTGCCCCATCCTGTAATACTGTTATGTTACTCGTTACGAAAAATATAAAAAAATACCGACCAGCAACACTATTGTTACGGGAGTTTTGGCGGGATTTTGTGATGTCAGTCAAGATAACAAAAATCAAAAACAGTGTATGAGCGAAATATGTGTTATAATTAGTGTAGCTTTATGAACCAAGTGTTTGTTCTTCAAACTACACCAATTAAAATATTATTAGAATAAAAGTGATTAAGGTGTGAATGACGGTCATATCAAATAACAACATAATATGAAGACTATCATCATATATTTTGCGTCTAATTCTTCAAGGTACCATTGAAATGTTACCAGCATTTCAAAGCAATAAATAAAGAAATACTTAACATATTGCTGTATGGGCATTAGTTCCCTTTGCCTTCCTATTACAGGGAGAATGATCAATGAAGTAAAGAAACTATAAGTCGCGCTCACGTAGTACACTAACGCTGTAACGCTGACTAAGTAGGAATAGTTAGGAACAAGCGATAATTAACTACGATTACATACCTACAAATTAGGAAGTAGGTCCTCAGTTGTAGGCATGCTTAGATTTTGATCGCAACATTAAATTTCAATGAACATTTTGTATAGGTTTATGAATAGGTACTACAAGTCAAATCTGAACCATTTAAGATAATTCATTTTTAATTGAAAGGGTATTACCAATTAATCAGATGGCAAGCAAACTGACGGCCCACCTGGTGGTAAGTAGCCACTGCCTATAGACACCTCTGCAACAGCAATTAAGGAACAAAAATCACTTGGTATTGTAGGTGGTGCGTCGTCAGCCTGAGGCTACAAGATCAAATGGTTTCTATGCCTAGTAATTAGGGCCTAATTCTGGAGACACACTCTAAGTTTAAATTTAAGTACAGTATATCTCTTTCTCGCAATATGTAACAGGAAAAAATATCAACAATTCGTTTAGAGCTGTCAACTAAATTTAGACAGATTTGTAAGGAACCATAGTCAATTTTAGACGGCATGTACGGAGGTGCCTCCTAAACACTGCATTTTATCACGTTCAATAAGGTCGAAAATTGAACGCATGTTTCTAAATGTCAAATAATATGACAGCCAGAGAAAGAGATGGACTGAACTTAAATTAGAACATAGCATGTGTTCTCCAGAATTAGGGCCACTGGCTGGGTAGCCAGTGTGCCAATTACTGAGTGTTGAAGGGAGAGGTTTCCTTTCAATCGGGCCCACCACCTAGTAGTATAGTAAGTATATTTCCTTCCAGAATTTCGGCTGCTTAGAATTGTTCCGTGGTGGGCAGCACCGCCAGCATGGAGCCATGATGGTGATGGCCATGCTAGGCTTCTACTTCGAGATAGCCAGGCACGACCGGGACAAGTACATACGGGTACACTTGAGGCATGTCAGACCAGGTTCGTATATTTCGCGAATAGCAGCAATTTTAATGAGGATATTTTTCCTATTACCTACTGTTTTTCTGGTTTTAAAAAATGCCAGACTTCACTAATCAGTAAAGTATTTTACAAAAATATGTCTGTGAACTAAGCCAATTTGACTTATGTCCATTTTCACTAACATTCCCTAAGCTTAGGTGACTCTTAACGCCATTTGAATCTTTCTATCTCCTACAGTTAGACCGAGATAAAAATCTCTAAGAGACTCTTAACGCTAAGCAAAAGTTAGTGAAAACCTACTAGGGTCACCCCACATTTATCGACGTGGAATCGCCTTAAGCCGTGCCGATCACCACACTACTCGGCTTAACGCCATTCAGCTGTTTAGATGTGATAGGCAGTCGTCTCCTGCGAAAGACCGCCGCGATGGCTGTTCACTAACGTTCGCCGATCGTTGTGTCGCGTTACTGCCGTCGGTATTCGGTCGGCGAAGTTCGGTTGCCGACGGAGATGAAAGCATGCGACCGTCGACTGCTGTCCAACGCCGTTCGACCGTCTCCGGCGCAGTTTGGCTGCTGTCGGAAACTATTCACCCGCAGATGGGGCGTTCGGCTACTTACAGCGCCATTCACGGATGCGATCAGCTAATCAACAAACTGCATGTTGTTTCGTCAGCCAAAGTCCCACCGCCTTGTCCGCGCAGAGTCGATGTGATGAGCATAGTAATACCCTATTTCGTAGAAGGATTTTCTTACCGGCTTAAGCCGATTCCGCGTCGATAAATGTGGGGAGACCCTTATTTTCTCGCTGCAGATTCGTTGCGCTTACTCAGCTGCTAGGGGTTCTAAGGACAAACTTACCATAACACCTTATATTTTCACCCATAGACAAACTCCATCATTTTGAGAAGATTCGATCCGACGCTACGTTGTCTCTGCCTTACGACTATGAGAGCGCAACACATCCCGCTTGGCAGTTTTGGAGAAAGGTTGGCAAGAAAGGCATCTCCAGTGTGGCTACCTTCAAGTCGCTGGTACGTTGTCAATAAGCAGTCTATCTTCATGTGTTTTGTTGGGCACAGGCTTCATACATGGGGGACGCTGCCCCAAAGCAGGTTGGTGGGAGAAAGCGGTTGCAATAACAACCGGAACCAACGGTTAATATGCACGATGAAGAACGGAGAGAGGCTCGAGATTTTAAAATTTTTTATACACCCATCGGGGATCAACCACGGCGAAGGTTACTTTGTTTTTCGTATCGAAACCAAAGCGTTCAAGCCGCTACGCCACCGAACTCCTTTTACGTTGTTCACATGAGCAAATTGCCTGATTTGAGAATACAAAATTCAAAGTTAAAAAATAAATAATAACGCCATAATGATACATCCTGCAACATTATTATAAGTCTAGTAGCTACAGATTAGATAATAGTTAACTAGTAGGCTACACGTATCTTCCCATCAGGTATGATCTGTTACAGCCCTTAATTTAAAAATCCCTTTCCAGGACCCTGACGGCGAAATAATGAGGAATTTAGGCCAAAATTCGAAGTTATTATCAAATCTAGATTTGATAAAAATCAACAGCGTATACGGCACTCAATGTTTTGGTGGCGTAAGATCCGGAAAAACAGAGAAAAGTTATGGCAATAGGGACAGGAAGTTCTGATTTCAAATAAAATAAACGCTTTAAAAAATGTGTGGATTTTTTTTTGCATTTAATATTCTCAAAATTAAACATGTTCATAGTCGTTCTTAGTCAAACTGATGTCACTTTTAGTTATGATATCGTAAACGTCTATATTTTCTATGTATTGTCGTCTTCGGAACACGCATTTTTCTGTTGATATTATCACGCTAACAGCTGTGAGACAATTTTCAGAAATCAATTAAATAATATTTTTGGCAGTATGGGCTAGATCCCTTTTTGCATAATTTTAAAAATGAACTAATTATAAAGTTTAAGAAAATAGCTTGTTTTACTTACCAGGCCGTTCAACAGTGGTGGTTGTTCTCTCTATTTTGTGATCTTCCTTCCAATGGAAAAACATTTTCTTTATAATCGCCATCACTAAAGCTATCAAAAATATACTTAGGCCAAATAATATCGTGTACAATGCCATTTGCATTAGAATTTAAATTATTTTTAAGCATTTTTGGTGTTTTGGAAAATATTGTTGTTTATTTTTTCAAGAACTTGACATTTTGACGTTTGGCATTTAAATCAAGGCAGAAACGCATCGTTGTAAAAATTAAACATAGTTGTTAAACCATGGTATATTTTCAAATTAACCGTGGCTCAATTTTCTCAGTATCAGGGCTATAAATTAAAAAATCAAAATAACAGCTGTCATAATAGGAACTTTCCTTGTGCGTGGCGCGAAATCAAAACAAAGTTGCTCATCGTGAATAGTTTATACAATGTTTGATTAGACTAACTATTTTCTTTTGGAATATGAATGAAGAAAAATACACTTAATTGTACCTAAATCAAGATGGCTTTTGAAAGTTACGGTAAGTAAATGGCGATAAAAAATAATAGTTTTACTTCTTCTTTCGATTTGATGAGGGACCAGGAAGTTTAATTTGATTTTAAAATAATAATGTACACTCACACCTATTATCTAGCCTAAAGTAAGCGTCATCCAGTTCTTGTTTTATGGATACTAGTTACCATACCTACACACTAATAACAATAATAACACCGATTACATTACTTACTAGTAATTACAATATTACGTGTTAATTAACATAGAGTATTAACATAAAAATGTAACAACCCTAATATGAACTTAATTAAGCACAGTCTGACATTGTATTTTTAAGAATATAAAAATATTTGTAGACATTTTACATTTGAAAAAGTCATGTCCACAAACTTTCGTATTTGGGAGAATCCTATAAACTTCCAGTATTTTTGTTTTATGTTTTGATTTCGATATTTTCAAGGTAGAATTAGCTACATTTATTTTAAATATGATGAAATCTGTACAGTCGATAGAACATCAAGGATAACAGTTGAACTACGAAAGCCGCCTCTATTAAGAAAGTAGTGAGATAGAACGGTAATAATTAATATAGAAATGTCACGCTTGATCTGCTGTCGACTGTACATATACAATCATTTTTCAAAACTCAAATACACTTAACAAAATCCTTTCACAGTACGTCATATATCGCAAAAGTATCGCTTAGCTATAGCTTTAGCAGTTTTAAGAGAAAAACCGGAGAGTATATCAATAGAGCAGTACTTAAAACAATTGAGAGATAAAATAAATAGTGATAATGTGGACGATTTAGATATCACTATATGCAGTGATGACTTCGATATTGATAATGAATCTAATAATGATACTGAAAAATCTCATGAAAACAACACGATTCTAGAAGCTGGGTTGTTCAATGATAATACTTCTAATGATAAACACAAAGAAATAGAAAATCCTAAATCAAATACTCAAGACAGTATAAATTTACTAGAAGGTTATATTGTTAATGATACTCAAATAGACAATACTCAAATAAATGATGAATTCGCAAATAAAATTGAAGACAGTACTACAACACTAAATGATGTACATAAATACAGTAAAGACATGACACAAGAAAGCATTTCATTATTAAAAGATGTTGCCATAAATGAAAAGGATAATCCAGAAAAATTCAAAACTAACATCATTTTAGCTGAAGAAAAAAACATAGATATTGAAATGGAAGACAATGTAAATAACTTTTCTACTATTTTGATTAATGTTATTTAATGACTGGTTATGAAACAAAGAAAAAATACAATTTTCATAACTGGTTATGAAAACTAGTTACTATGATGGACGATAGGGCTTTATGTAGGGCTTTTGAGACATTGCTTTTGCGGGACATATTATCGTTGATAATACAGCACTGCGTAATACAGCACTGCGTAACAGTGGGTAATACCACGAAAATTATTTGGAGAAACTCATACAGAAGAGTTCGTTGGCTTATTGGTTGAACATTGCGATTTTTTTAAAATATATAACTAGATGGCAAGCAAGCTGACAGCCCACCTGGTGGTAAGTGGCTACCGTCGTCTGAAACACCTGCAATAACAAGGAAAAATCGCTTGGTTTTGCAGGTGGGTTGTCATCCTGAAGCCCAAAGTTAAATGCCTTCCATGCCCAGTAATTACACGGGGTTACCTTAACTTTTTCAAATATCGCATTGGTCAGCAAATACCGCCGAATTAACGATTGATAACGTTTTTTTGCAATTCGATCTATTTTCCGATTTTCCAATGATAAAAAAACTTAGCACTAAACTTAATTTAATTTTAGTCAGCCAGCTAGAGTCACTTTTGTCTGACTGAAACTAAAGACACTGCGGAAATTCTACAGATCCTTAACTTCTATTTTTTTAAACAAAGCACGGCAAACGTCTCAACACCACCTGATGTGTAATTTTGGTATTTTAAAACATAGGTATCGCACATTGTCTGTTTTGCGAAATTGCACTGATATTGATATTGTTATACCGTTATATTGTGAAGTTTGGAATGAGAGCAATACTAATATATGTTTTCTTTCAGCGGCATTATCGATATATCACCAGAATTATTGACAATCAGGCGAATATAAATGTTCAAAACAATGACAAAATGGATGTTACATATTGCGATAGTGATTTAACAAATAATTTTACTAACATTTATATACACGATGTCTTAGCTAGTACACACAAAGAAATTAGTAACCCAGAAGAATGTAAAAACGATATACAAGATAATAGTCAAAATTACACTCACGTCAGCCAAAGCCAGTACAATAATATTGTAATTAACCAAAACCTGATAAAATCTAAAAGTAAAGATGCTCAAAGCGGATTAAATGGCAAAAATAAAGTTAGTAAAAATTCCGATGTAAAAGAATCTCAGAATGACAATTCTAAAAGTGATAGTAATGAAAAAAATAAAGATATTGAAATAAATAAAGACAATTTCGAAGTAAATAGGGCATTCGCACAGCATAGTCAAGATTCAAACAACATATTGGCAACAGAACAGATAGATTCGCAACATAACACACAAACAAATGACTGTAATGAAGAAAATAATGGTCACATTGGAACTACAAAGAGTCAAGAATTGATACCGTTTAAAGTAATAGAAGAATTGAATAAAGTTAAGAATTATTTGAACAGAAGAGATGAGAGACGGTGTAGTAATGATGGTTCCGTAGACTCTGGATACAAGACGGATAGTCAAAATAAAAGTTTGAAAAGCTGTGAGTATAAAATAATGCCTAAAGTTCTACTTATTTATTACCACTATCTAATTTCAATCGCAGTCAATAGTAAAAAAAAAAAATATCAATTCAACATCCATGATAGTAGCTTCCAATAGAGTCGCTGCTGTAGCTTTCATACGATTTGAAAGCTATACGCAAACGCGATCGAGTTGTTTCGATTCGTTAGCTTACACGGCGATTAACGTTTTGCTACTAAAACAGACAATGGTAATTTCATAAATGAAATTACAAAATTTATTTCTTTTTGTTAACTATTTAACGTTCCTGGATCACGTAATATTTGCATTTTTCTTAAAAATTTGGAAAATATTGTGATCTTACATTACACAGTTTTATACAATAGAAGCTTTTTAAATATACTATACAGGGTGGTGCCGTCAATACGACAGTAAATTAAAACATGACCTATTATTAGTTCATAGAAATGGTTTGCCACTTTCAAAAACGTCTTATTCATTTGATCATTTCATTTGTATGAAGTAATGCAGCCAATGTTACATAATTTCATTCAAATGTCATGAAATTATCAAATGAATAAGATGTTTTGGAAAGTAGCAATGGCAATCCATTTCTATGAAGTAATACAGCTTTCAATTTATTGTCGTATTGACGGCACCTCCCTGTGTAGAGATAGCGTCTACAAGTAATACTAACATTTATAGGTTTTCACATATATTTCAAAAATATAATTTATTATTAATATATAATTATAGATATAGCGATCTGTTTAAGCTGAAGTTTTTCGACAACTTCAGCTCGTTAAACAAATCGCTATATCTACGAAACTTGTTTGCAGTTATACCTATATTTATTCCATTAATATTCATTTATTATTCACATACTATTGTACAAGAAATAAATAAGTCGGGGATAGCGCAAATCCGCGTGACTAGCATTGGGTAATTCCGCGTGTCTGACAAATGTAGCCCATTTAATTATAATCGTAAATTAATTAAGTACTAGCTTGTATTAACGCACTGTTTAATAAGAATGTTCGTATGCCTAATATGGTAGAACATAGTGAGACTAACTTTTCTTTTTTCAATGTAGCACTTTTTATACCTGTGATCATAACGAATAAATATTATTTGTATTTGTATTAAGTTGTCGCGGGAAATTCACGCAAATTCTTGAATGGCTGCTACTTTAAGGGCTTTCTATTTGCCTAACAAGAGATAAAACAAATTACTCTCTGTGTAAAAATGAGCTTAAAATTCATTGAAATCATGGACCAACTTCTATCATCCTTGATTGAAATAAAAAAGTTTTTAAGTTGTAACCTTCGCCTGTAAAACTGGATATATTGCAGATACGCGGCCCTTACGTATGGTAGATTTGCGGATTTGCACTATTCCCGACGATATCCAACTTGACACAGGTTTTAATTGTTTCCATAGCATTACAGGCAGGGAATTGGTTGAATCAGTCAGCTCATTCGCTACTCGACTATCTAATGGATAGCCCGGGTGTGATTGCCACGCAGGAGATTACTAACGAGATATCTAAGGTTGGTCCCAGGCATTATAATAGGTACCTACAACAAAATTATCTGAACTTTCAGAATGCTACCTGTACTCATCTTTCTTACTAGCTAAGTCTCAACTATACAGAGTGAATTTACATGATTAATGATAAATAAAAACAAAGTACTGTACATATTTTCTATAAAGTGCACATTTCTTTATAGTGCACAGGATCATTCTTTTATAGTGCACAAGACTTCATATTGCACATAATATAGCATACCAAAACACATTTTTTTTATATGACAAGTCTGTCACAAATGCGTACGGGCGGTAGGCGATGGTAAGCGGTTACGGCAGCCTGTAGAACCTTTGGCACTACTCACTCGTTGTCACCGTAGCCTATAGATGCATGTAGCACATTGGGCTCTTCTTACGCATTATCACCGTAGCCTATAGACGCTCGTAGCACTTTGGTAACTACTCACGCGTTGTCACCGTAGCCTATAGACGCTCGTAGCACTTTGGTAACTACTCATGCGTTGTCACCGTAGCCTATAGACGCTCGTAGCACTTTGGTAACTACTCATGCGTTGTCACCGTAGCCTATAGACGCTCGTAGCACTTTGGTAACTACTCATGCGTTGTCACCGTAGCCTATAGACGCTCGTAGCACTTTGGTAACTACTCACGCGTTGTCACCGTAGCCTATAGACGCTCGTAGCACTTTGGTAACTACTCATGCGTTGTCACCGTAGCCTATAGACGCTCGTAGCACTTTGGTAACTACTCACGCGTTGTCACCGTAGCCTATAGACGCTCGTAGCACTTTGGTAACTACTCACGCGTTGTCACCGTAGCCTATAGACGCTCGTAGCACTTTGAGAACTACTCACGGGTGTCACCGTAGCCTATACACGCTCGTAGCACCTTGGGCACTACTCACGCGTGTCGCCGTAGCCTATAGACGGGCGTAGCTCGCTCATGAACACGAAACTATTGAACTTAACTTTTGAAATTTTCCTTAGGTATTAGCGCAATTAGTAGACAGGTTGCACGAAGAAGAGAAGTATTTGTCGTTCTTAGACGAACTATTAGATATTGTCGATAATTTGATACAAGAAATACTAGGCGGAGATAACTGTGATGAAAATATTGTAAGTAGTCGCATATTCTTAGGTATCGACATAATTATATTATTTTTATACAAAGCACGACAAATGACGTCACACCACCTGATGTGAAGCGGTAAGAAGAGTCCATACGCGAAGACAGCTAGTGCAGTTTAGCTCTAGCCCAATAGGTGCTTTTTCACGCCTCTTTTGAAGGAATCCATGTTCCAATGTCCATTTTTTTCTAGTTTCTATATTTCGCTAAATATAATATATACTGGCTGGGCTGGCTAGGCTGGGCCCTGTCATATTATCAGCGCTTCTGCAAATGTCGTTGAAGCTAAGTGCTGAGACAGGGGCCTATTGACCTTACACTGATGTTATTTTTTCTTACTATTTAATGTAAATGTACCTGCGTGATGTGTTGAAGTCAATAAATTATTGCTTTCTTTCTTTCTTTTACTGTGTGTTCCGAAAGTCAACCCGCGAAAATACCATTTTATCTTGTATCCCTTGTAATATGTTAAATAAAATTAAAATAATATGTAAAATGTTATTCCCAAACAATTAATTTTCCAGCTATTAAAAAAAGACAGAACAGTAAACCGAGTACTCCTACTAAACAGATCTAGCCACATACAAAAATATACAATAGAAAAACTAACAACCACATTAGAATCCATATACACACATATATCGGACCCCGAGGAGACATATGAAATCACAAACATAAGTAACATTGAAAACCTAAGCTATATATTCCATGTGTTAGAGATTATTTTACAAAGATACGTGGAAAGTAAGAAACTAGTAAAAGATGAGAATCCTTCATGTTCACAAGGGGAACTGAAAAAGAGTTCTATCATAAATATTTGGAGAAAGAAATGGTACCCGAATTTCAAAGAAAATGAGGGTAGCGAAGAGGTTGTCCGGAAAAAATGTGTGCTCCTAAAGTGCAATGAAGTGTTAAACAAAATTGTAGTGAACTGTATGGACGGGTACAGCCTTCTATGTTTTGCAGCATTACAATGTTTCAATTTGTTACAAAGTTAAATCAACAAATTAAAGAAAACTGTTTTAATTAAGTGTTTCATTATAAGCCTGTGCCCCTAGTTAAGTTTCATTCGAATTGAAACGAAAACGTTCGTCGTCGTGATAACTGTCAAATTATACGACTCTGTTGTGAATTATTGGAAACCACTTTTTATACAGGGTAGTGTCGCCAATAAGACAATAAATCAAAACATGGGCTATACCTATTAGTTCATAGAAAAAAATTGCCACATTCAAAAACGTCTTAATCATTTCATAATTTCATGACATGTGTATGAAATAATGCAGCCAATGTGATATTATTTCATACAAATGTCATGAAATCATTAAACGAATAAGATCTTTTTGAAGATGGCAAACCATTCCTATGAACTAATGTAGCACATTTTTTAATCTATTGATAAAATGCCGTCCATGCCCCGTAATTACACTGGCTACCTTTCCCTTCAATACGAAACACAACGAACTGTTTCACGGCTGAAATAAGAAAGGCGGTGGTACATACTACCCAGACGACCCTACATACGGGCCCACCACCTAGTGAATTAGGTTCTCTAGTGTCAATTAGGTTTTTCAAGTGTCAACTAATAACTCAATTTGGCTGTCTGAAACACTTTTTCCATAGGTTTCTTATTTTTTTTAAGAGAAACATAGTTTACAGAGTGATGTCGTCAATTCGACAATAAATTAAAACATGGGCTGTATTAGTTCATAGAAATGGTTTGCCACTTTCAAAAACATCTTATTCATTTGATAATTTCATGACATTTCTGAAATAATGCACCCAAGGAGCAGCTGAGCAGCTTGGTGGGGTATTGGTTTGAGTGCTCTAGTTGCGATACGAAAACCAAAGCAACTTTCGCCGTGGTCGATCCTGTGATGGGTCAATCAAAGTTTATTATCTCGAGCTCCTCCGTGCTTCGTCGTGCACGTTAAGCCGTTGGTCCCGGTTGTTACTGCAACCGCTTTAACCCACCAACCCGCATCGGGCCAGCGTGGTGGTGTTATGGCCCAAACTCCTCGTGTTTGGCTTCTTGCATCTCGCATGTAAGAAGGCATGTGCCCAGCGTAGGGACGTATACAAGTGTTATAAAAAGGTGTAGTCATATTTTAAGGGCTTATTGTACCCATCAATACAAGCAACTTTTACTATGAGGACAACTACGAAATCGCGAGAAAGAAATCAGCTGTTCCATAGTAAGGTCAATGTACTTACTCGACGCAATGTATGGAACAGCTGATTTCTTTTTTGCGATTTCGTAGTTGTTCTCATAGTAAAAGTTGCTTGTATTGATAGGTACAATACCCCTAAGCCCCTAAAATATGACTACACCTTTTTGCACACCTGCAGTCAATGTTTATATTATTTCGTATGGGAAGAAATATTCCCGCTCCTCTTACCAATCGGTCTTCCGTTCGGAGGAGACAGGGAAACACCCGTTTCAATTTATTGTCGTATTGACGGCACCATCCCTGTATTTATAAATAAATCACACATACATATAAATACTATACTAAATACATAAATTAAATGATAGTACGTGATATCCAGTGTAATTACTGGGCATGGGCGGCATTTCATCTTAGGCCTCAGGATGACAACGCACCTGCAATATCAAGTGATTTTCCCTCCCTGCAATAATGCAGGTGTCTATAGGCGGCGGTCACCGCTTACCATCAGGTGGGCCGTCAGCTTGTTTGTCATCTAGTAGTGTAAAAAAAACGTAGATAAGTTTTTAACATTATGGTACAATTTGTGAGAAAAAAATGCTTTTTTAACCTAACTTTGAACGACGCAACGGAAGGTTGGTATTACATCTAGAAAGCTCGAGCCTCTTAGTGAGACACGGCCGCGTAGAGCGAGAAGGAAGTGTAGCGAATTCCCGGTTCTAGTTCGCTACACTCCTGCCTTCGTAGGTAGGAGGGGGAATTCACTAGTAAAAACAACAAAGTAATGTGGAAAAAAATATATTCACTGGATAAAACAACAAAATATCAACAATCTAAGAATTATCTAAATGCTTGGAATATTTAATTTACACAATCAATAGAAATTATATTTATTACGTCACAGGAATTAGGCGATGACATTATTCAATTATTTCTTTAATTATAATATTATCTACAGTAAAATTGAATAATATTTATAAAGTAGGATGGCCACACCTAATATCGGAACTCATGCAAAAAGATTTTACAAAAATACCTTCGAGATTCCGATCGTGGAAGCTTTTAATTGGCAACGATTGCGGCGCCATCTTCGAACCGCCATAAACTTACAGTATTTCTTAAATTCTTAGACAAAGAATTCAATTCCGCAATGCCACAGAAAAAATAATAAATTTTTACATAATTTCAATATAACCTAGTTGTTCTAAACTATGTCAAAAAAGAAGGTTCATACAATCTAAATGTTGGAATGGAAAACATATACAACAAAGAATTACAGTGAAATCATTAAAAAATATTTATTCATTTAAACAAAGTTTATTTTCAGGTATGTTACTAAGAATATTTCTATGCCATTACCCTTTATTCTAAATTGTATAACACGATTTTCACTGCAACTCCCTTTATTTAACTATAAATTAATTTAATATAATCATATCGCGCACACGACATGCCTCAGATTACACTCGCCTGTGCCATAATGTCTGTTTCTTAGAATGTACTTTCGCACAACGTCTGCTCATTATTATAATAATAAAAATCGGCGCTAAGTGTAATATTTAACACATTGCTAAAGTAGCGGGGGTTACCTTTAGTTCTTTACTAGCACTCACACATACAATAAACCTTTTGTATCTAGTGTGTACACAACTCAATGCAAGAACAAGGGAATATAACCCCTATCGGAGGCCGTAAAATTTTCACAGCTCCGAGTTTTTGTCTTTTTACCGGGAACTTTTTTAGCGAGGTTACCAGTTAAGGGACTTCACGCGAGTGATACCACATTGGTACTGTCGACCAGTAACAGTTTGTCCTGAGCCCTTACTGCGTTCGTAATAAAGGCGGCTTTCGTAGCGCAACTACACTTCATGTGCTGTCGTCTGTAGATCAAAACTTAACAATTCATCGTAATGTCTTGTGACATTTTTCCAACAAAAACACAGCCAAGAGCTCTTCCTGAGCTATACCTACATGAGTGTTACTACAATACTATGTCTTATTGTTAAAATTGAAACATGTAGTGACTTGCTATAAAGAACTATGAATATACACACACTACCTCAATGGTAACTTACGAACGGAGTAATGCGTTTAAGGTTAAACTGCGGATTTGATGTGCGGTCGACAGTAAGTTATTGTAGGAATCGCTGTAGAAGTGACAGAACGTTGCGGCGACAAACGCTACAGCGACAACAGGTTGCGGCGACAAATGCTATAGCGACAGCACGTTGCGGCGACAAATGCTCACTGTTCTTACCTAACCAAACCTTAACCTATACTTTTTGGTGACATAATGGAAATTAAAAAATATTCACCTTAATACCCAAGTTAGATTAGAACTGTGAACTTGAAGAATAAAACGTCTATAATTTTACTTTTTGTATGTTCTGTCTGTGATTTTCCTTCGTTTCAGGCAAAGTTGGCGCCGTTGGAAGTTTTTAATTTGCTTTCTAATTTTTGTTATGGCCTGCGCAGACGGGGGATTTTTGTCCGCGGATTTTTTTGTCCGCTCAAATAGATCGCTTACAACTGTATCGAGTAACGCAAACGAGGAATTAAAAGTACCGCGCACAAAAAGTCCCCAGAATAACCGAGGACATGCAGATAGAGGACCGGACAAAAGTCCCGTACTTTTGGAGTCCCCGAAAAAAATAGAACTCGTGCGACTAGGCGAAGCAACGCACTTGGCGGACTTTAGTACGCGTTGTGCGCTCGAGTGGCGTACGTATGCAGGATGGTAAACCGCACACCGTGTGCGTTGAGTTCGCGGTAAATCCGCGGCGGACTTTTTATTCGCGGAGCGTACTTTTTTTCTCCGCCACGGAGAAAAGTCCGTCGTTTGCGTAGGCCATTATGGTGGTTATGATTTGGGTCTGACTATTTATGATTCCCTGTCAAGAGCTCTTATAAGGGATGTGTTGCGAATCCCAAAGACAGAGATATTTGAGTATGGCATTTTCAAAGACTATTTTTGAGGCCATCTCGAAACGGACAAAAACCACGGGAAAAACTCAACTTTGGTGGAGTCATAAAACAAAATCAAATAGTAACAAAAGTTTCATTCTCGTCATAGGAAGGTCAAGGAAATTTGATTACACAGCCACAGCTTTATCAACAAATGATGTGTTTGAAAGTATTTCAAGAATTTTTAAAGATGCCATTGTAGCTCTTGCGTTTGTCGCCGTGACGTGTTGTTGGCATAACGTGTCGCCTCAATGTGCTGTCGCCGCAACAATTGTCGCCGCTTTGTTTGTCGCTCTCATGTTACGGAGTCGATAATACCATTAGCGTAGGTCATTGGTGGTCAAAGTATTTACACACAAATGTAGCTATCAGTAAAGTATTGAGCATAAAAAATCAGTAATTAACAAAAATCACCAAACGATTCCAATCACAATTTTATACAGAGTCATTTGTAATTCTTCTAAATTCACGCATAAGTGTCACAAACTGTAATTGAAAATTCACATTCGAAATAAACTGTGGCAAGTGGATGAACTTTTGTCCACAACAACATTAATGACGTCACTAAACATCGCTGTCTGTTTACAGAATAAAATCATTCGAACTCATTTTTGCGTTTAACAATAATTATTTGAATATCGGATTCTGTGGCGTACGTATTAGAAGACCTACCATGAAACTTCTTGCGAAATTAGCGGGTTTCGTGAGATTATAGACGTAAATTAAAAAGTTAGAAACGGTTCATTAGTTTGTCTGAAGAATCGCCCCTATTAATACGTACTTAAGGTTCACAATCAAAACCAACTTTATTGTAGCTCCATTTTGTATTGCACTGCTGTTCGTCTCCGAAGATAATACATTTTTTCATGGCAGATCCTCTGATACCTCTGGTTGTTACGGATGTTCGCATCGGCATCCGCAAATGCGGAATATTCGCGTGAATTCAGACCTTTCCGGATCGAATAATGCGCAGCTTTTACGGATGCGTGAAAAGTGGGCGGGGCGGGTTCATAGCTATCTTCGTTCGCTAACTGACCAATAGGAAGGCGCACATTGGCTACAAGATCCTACAGCATTTATGTACAGACGACAGCACATCAAGTATAACAGTTGCACTACGAAAGCCGCCTATATTACGAACGCAGTAAGGGCAAACTGCTAAACTTGACTATACTAAAAGTTTTAAATTAAAAAAACAACCTGAAATCTGTATCCGCGGTGACCTCTAATATTCCGCGTTTGCAGATGTTATCAAAATGATTGCATTCGCAACACCCTTGCTACCTAACAGTACAGCATAATTAAAATTCTTGTTTCAAAATTTGGTTCATTGAAAAACCGTCCTTGTAAGATCAATTTTACGGTTGCTTTTCCAAAAAACCAAACGAGAAGTGCCATAATCTGGCCAGGTGTACGCACACTATCCCAAAAAACCAGGGTAAATCTGCCGAATCCACGAAAAATACTAATAATTCGTTTTCATGCATAGTTTGTTTGTACAAAAGTTGAAATTTTTCGTCGATTTCAGCGTTATTCACTATGGAAATATGGCGGGCGATATAGAAGTCAACCAAACGTCATTAATTATTGGCTGTGTTGCAGTTTTTTATATAAACTTCTTGTTTTGCACCACGCAACAAAGCAAATAAAAAGAAAATGGACAATTGAACACTGTTCAGCATATTTTTACCTATTTTTCAGTATAGTGTACATACACCTGGCCGGGTCTCCATACATTTTTGGAACATCTCTATTGGAAAAGGTATTGTGATGCTCCAGTATTAAGATAGTATGCGCAGCGCTTATATGGTCTCTAAATTTGAATCTATCTAATATCACTTTACCAATCACCGCTTAAAACTCGTTGGAATAAAGAATGGAATTGAAAAAGCTTTAGAATTGGATAGATCTAGAGGTCCGGGGTTCGATTGCCGTGGGAACAGAAATTTTCTGCTCGGTGTGGTTGGTGGTAGGGCTTTTCTAAGTTCACCTGGCTAGCTACCACCATCTTACCTAAGTCTGCCGCCATAACAATAATGTTGACAGCATTGTTGTGTTCCGGCAGTTAGACGTAAGATAGCCAGTTCCTCTGTGGCTGAGGAATCCGGGTGTAGCTCGCTTCCATCGTCGGCCTTATTATCACTTACCATCAGGTGAGATGAAGGCCAAGAGCCTGGCAGAAAAAGATATTACTCTGCATCCTTCTCCGTAACATTTCAAATGCTTTTTCAATTGAACTCTTTACTCGATTACTTTTTATTCAACCACAATAACTTTATCAAAACAGATCTCTTACTTTAATCAATTTATATAACAGTCGAATACCCAACTTGTTACATTTGACGTATGCCAATACAAAGGAGGATGACGGGATTTGCCCCGATCCAAGCTTAAAGTCCAACAAAACAATATTTAAAGGAAATCCTCACAAATAGATACACTATCTTCGAAAATGGCTTGAGTTGACTTTAAGTTAACTAAACTAAGGTAAGATTTAGTTGACAATTTACTACTTCCGGAATGTTCGCTACTTCCGGAATTGTAATATAGTGCCAATTGGCGAGAGCGCTTTGTTCCTTCCAAAACAAATATATTTTTATGTTTGAAAGTCATCTTAGGTATTTTAAAGTATTTATTATTTTATAACAAATTACGACGTGTAATAATCAAATACGTATAATTGGATTGAGCAAGATCCTTATCTAGGAAGAAAAATACAAAACGCAATTTGACAGGCAACAAATTTTGCTAGTCAACTTGTATTTAAATAAGCGAAATACTAACGTCAGCTTATCAATGAAAACACGAAATTGAAAATTTTAAGTATCCCCTGGCGTCGTTATTATCATCTTATTGAGACTATTCTTATGAGCCCTAACAGACACATAGTCAGTTCTGACTTTGTCAACCATTTGACGGTTTCTGTCCTTAGGTATTCGACCGTAGGCGTCAATCTCCTTACATCTTACTTAAAGTATTATTTAATTTTTAATCATAAGACACACGTACGAGTCCTACATTGAAAAACTTTTCCGGGGCATTAAACGACTAAATTAAAAATACCTTTTAACATATCCGTAATGCGCGCGCGCAGTTTTAGTATCGCAACGCTTTTTAAAATACATTTTAAATAGATCAGAATGACTTCACAATAAAGGCCTTACCGCTTAAATACATTGCTTTCAAAATTGCTATGAATCATTATCACCAGCCTATATACGTCCCACTGCTGGGCACAGGCCTCCCTACATGGGAGAAACACATGAGGAGCTTGGGCCATAACACCACCACACTGGGCCAATGCGGGATGGTGGGTTTAAGTGGTTGCAGGAACAACCGGGACCAACGGCTCGGGGCCGGGAGCTCCGCAGCTTAACACTTTAGTATCATGTAAGAACTAGCGATGTGTCAGATATCTGTATTCGTATCCGCGGATATCCGAGGGACAAGAAAGATTTGTATCCGTTAATTTATCGCGGATTTTTGACGGATCTTTTGCAGTATGTAATTATATTACATCCATATTAATATTAGGTGTTTCAGTATGAAATTGCCGTTTTGTATAGAGTATTTTGTGCAAATTGGAATTTCCATACTATGTTATTTGTATTTAATTTGAAATCGGTTTTAACGATGTTTTAATAATTTTGTGGACAATTTAAGACATTCATTATTGAGTAAATGCAGTAGAAAATAATCACAACAAATCTTTACATTCAAATCGGCTACATATTCTTTAAGCTCTAATTGACCCTCATTTTCAACTAGTAAATTTTAACAAAAAATAATAAATCCATTCGTAAAATCCTGCTTGTATACTGCACTTTCAAATATAATTTTATCTTTTAGGTAGACTTTAGTTAAAAAATATTTTTTAAAAAAACGGCATCGGAAAAATTTTACTTTAGCTACTTAAAAATATGATTAAAGTCTATATCTACTTTGTGTGGCGTTGTATAATGTATTTATTTCTTCCGAAAAAACGGCACATATTCATATATAAAGAGACCTATTATTTGTAACTATTGTACAGAGAACAGAACATCAAGTGTATAGTGTAACAATTTCATTAGGAAAGCCGCCTCTATTACAAATGCAGTAAGTACTAAAGTGTTAAGCTACATACGAGTTTGACTGTACAGCGAATTGATGTGTCTGACAATTTGAAACCGAATAGTAACCATAAGTTATATGTCAAAACTAATAACAAATATAAAGCGTTATAGGAGTCTATAGGAAATAGAACTTTAAAATTTTGGTGTAAGAATAAAAATCGCTTAACAATTATCTTTACTAAGGCAAGACCATATAACAGTGTGACTAGCATGAAAAAGTAGATTTATGAAAATATTACATTTTAACATTATTAATTTTCACAATTCGCTATCTCCATTGTTTTCATCTAAACCAAACCTAGTATAATGTATCTTCTTTCTTTTGAATGCAGATAGAATAGGAGGTAGATTTTCTAAAATAGCAAAGCGAGTTTAACTTTTATAATTAGAAATGCTGGCAAAGGAAAAAACCTATTTCATAAATTTATTCAGTTATTTAAAGATCTCATTAATTTACAAATAAATTTACTGTGAGGAGTTTAAAAGCGACGACAGTATAGTTTATAATTAGTTAATTTTTATTAGAGAATTAATTGGTAAGGAGGAACAGTTCATAAATAGTATTTTTAATAGCATAACATATAAAAAGGGTTTGAAATAAACATAAAATTTTGCTTTGTTAAATTATTCGATAGGATTAATTTATAAATATACTAAATTTGCTTTTCATTCGTATTTTTACATTAAATTACCGGTAAATAAATTTATGAATATCGGTAGTTTCACCGGTAAAATAATTAAATTATAATAATTATTCAATTGGAGTTTCGTATAAGGCAAAGCGTGACTAAAATGTTATATTTGTAAAATAATAAGCCAACCCATTTTAATCATTCTTATTACCAACCTAAACATGAAAATAAAATTTTATCCAATAAAAACACCTAAAATTATTTCTAGCTACAAATAAACACAAAAATATACCAAATTTAAATTTCGTTTCATTTCGTAAGCTGTGGCGTTTCTAACCAAACCTATGTTGACCAAGCGAAACGAACCGGCAAATTAAGAATACCTATTAGGTACTCAAGTCACACGCAATATTATACCCAGACTTTAAAAGTAACTAATCACATACCTTATCCGTTGGTAGACGAACCGGTATTTCTTACGAGACTACCGGTTAGCGAACCGGTACCTCTTCCGAAGCTACCGGTAAGCGGCGTACACTTATACCAACGTCCCTACCTTCAGTCTTTATGGTAAAACAGCCAGTTCAGCAACGCCTGTAGAACTATCGCTAGAACGAAGCCGCCGAATAAATCCCACGAGTGCGTGGTAGAGGGAACTCGACCGACATTTTGTGGCCTAAACGCGGTTGCTCTCTGGTTTTCTTGAAGCGATTCCACTGTCTTTGATAGTCGCTCGATCGCGTGCGTTTGCTCCCGTAACGCCGTGTCTATGGAGTACAGGGTGTGTTTTAGTGTTCGCCTGTGGAGATAAAAAAAAGTACTTTTAAGCGACTTCAAATATTATGTAGTATTGTCAGAATTGTACAGTTTTTGTATATGTCAGTCTAAACAAGCTACTAAACATGGATGTAAAATTTCATAAGTGTATGAAAAATGAAAATATCTTTATTAAATTATTCCAAAAAGCACTTTCGAATCGTCAAAACACACTTATGTCTATCACATAAAATAATGTAATCTAACAATGGTGGTCTATCTGTCTTGTCTGGGTCTACGTATGCTTACAATGTTATAATGTCAGTCTGTCTGTTGATCTGTCGGTCGATTTGTCTTTCGGTCCGCCTGTCAGTCAGACAGTTTGTGTCTGTCAGACTGTCTAAATTTACACCGGTTCCAAAAGTTAAACTACCGAGAAGATTCCGGCAACAAACTCGTGTAGTCACTCTTTTCAATTATTAAGTTACAATGTTTAGTTACATAGTAATAGTATTTAGCAGTGCAGTGTCGCATAGAGTATAAAAAATAGGTATAATAACGTACCAAGAAGTACCTAATGACAAGATTAATTACTTTATTTAAAGGCTGTCTGACAATGCACCATCACAATATAGGTATTATAATACACAAAGCTCAACAGTTAATATATATGAATGTTTCTCCCAGCATATTACAAAAAAATATAAGTCGGATTGCAAAAGTTATATTTTAGCAGGACCATGTTAGGGAACTTTACAAGTTCCAACAATATCTGTTGAATAGTTTTTGAGATTGGGAGTTAAGTGTGCATCAGTCACCAAGAAAACGTGTCGTGGCTTGATAATAATTCATTGCTATGAAATAATATAACATTGGCTGCATTATTTTATAGCATAAAGTTATCAAATGCCTATGATGTTTTCGAAAGTTGCAAGCGATTTGTATAAAATAATATAGGCCATGTTTTAATTTATTGTCGTACTGTCGAAAATGTTTCCAGAAGCAATAGACAGTGAAGTCATCGACTCCAAACTACTAGTTTATGAAAGTGATGCAAATGTCGCTCTATGTATGTCAAATGTCTCTCTATTGTATGTCAAGTGTATCTGTGTATATGTCAAGCGTGTCTCTCTATGTGTAAAATGTCTCTCTATTGTATGTCAAGTGTATCTGTGTATATGTCAAGCGTGTCTCTCTATGTGAAAAATGTCTCTCTATTGTATGTCAAGTGTATCTGTGTATATGTCAAGCGTGTCTCTCTATGTGTAAAATGTCTCTCTATTGTATGTCAAGTGTATCTGTGTATATGTCAAGCGTGTCTCTCTATGTGTAAAATGTCTCTCTATTGTATGTCAAGTGTATCTGTGTATATGTCAAGCGTGTCTCTCTATGTGAAAAATGTCTCTCTATTGTATGTCAAGTGTATCTGTGTATATGTCAAGCGTGTCTCTCTATGTGTAAAATGTCTCTCTATTGTATGTCAAGTGTATCTGTGTATATGTCAAGCGTGTCTCTCTATGTGTAAAATGTCTCTCTATTGTATGTCAAGTGTATCTGTGTATATGTCAAGCGTGTCTCTCTATGTGTAAAATGTCTCTCTATTGTATGTCAAGTGTATCTGTGTATATGTCAAGCGTGTCTCTCTATGTGTAAAATGTCTCTCTATTGTATGTCAAGTGTATCTGTGTATATGTCAAGCGTGTCTCTCTATGTGTAAAATGTCTCTCTATTGTATGTCAAGTGTATCTGTGTATATGTCAAGCGTGTCTCTCTATGTGTAAAATGTCTCTCTATTGTATGTCAAGTGTATCTGTGTATATGTCAAGCGTGTCTCTCTATGTGTAAAATGTCTCTCTATTGTATGTCAAGTGTATCTGTGTATATGTCAAGCGTGTCTCTCTATGTGTAAAATGTCTCTCTATTGTATGTCAAGTGTATCTGTGTATATGTCAAGCGTGTCTCTCTATGTGTAAAATGTCTCTCTATTGTATGTCAAGTGTATCTGTGTATATGTCAAGCGTGTCTCTCTATGTGTAAAATGTCTCTCTATTGTATGTCAAGTGTATCTGTGTATATGTCAAGCGTGTCTCTCTATGTGTAAAATGTCTCTCTATTGTATGTCAAGTGTATCTGTGTATATGTCAAGCGTGTCTCTCTATGTGTAAAATGTCTCTCTATTGTATGTCAAGTGTATCTGTGTATATGTCAAGCGTGTCTCTCTATGTGTAAAATGTCTCTCTATTGTATGTCAAGTGTATCTGTGTATATGTCAAGCGTGTCTCTCTATGTGTAAAATGTCTCTCTATTGTATGTCAAGTGTATCTGTGTATATGTCAAGCGCGTCTCTCTATGTGTAAAATGTCTCTCTATTGTATGTCAAGTGTATCTGTGTATATGTCAAGCGCGTCTCTCTATGTGTAAAATGTCTCTCTATTGTATGTCAAGTGTATCTGTGTATATGTCAAGCGTGTCTCTCTATGTGTAAAATGTCTCTCTATTGTATGTCAAGTGTATCTGTGTATATGTCAAGCGTGTCTCTCTATGTGTAAAATGTCTCTCTATTGTATGTCAAGTGTATCTGTGTATATGTCAAGCGTGTCTCTCTATGTGTAAAATGTCTCTCTATTGTATGTCAAGTGTATCTGTGTATATGTCAAGCGTGTCTCTCTATGTGTAAAATGTCTCTCTATTGTATGTCAAGTGTATCTGTGTATATGTCAAGCGTGTCTCTCTATGTGTAAAATGTCTCTCTATTGTATGTCAAGTGTATCTGTGTATATGTCAAGCGTGTCTCTCTATGTGTAAAATGTCTCTCTATTGTATGTCAAGTGTATCTGTGTATATGTCAAGCGTGTCTCTCTATGTGTAAAATGTCTCTCTATTGTATGTCAAGTGTATCTGTGTATATGTCAAGCGTGTCTCTCTATGTGTAAAATGTCTCTCTATTGTATGTCAAGTGTATCTGTGTATATGTCAAGCGTGTCTCTCTATGTGTAAAATGTCTCTCTATTGTATGTCAAGTGTATCTGTGTATATGTCAAGCGTGTCTCTCTATGTGTAAAATGTCTCTCTATTGTATGTCAAGTGTATCTGTGTATATGTCAAGCGTGTCTCTCTATGTGTAAAATGTCTCTCTATTGTATGTCAAGTGTATCTGTGTATATGTCAAGCGTGTCTCTCTATGTGTAAAATGTCTCTCTATTGTATGTCAAGTGTATCTGTGTATATGTCAAGCGTGTCTCTCTATGTGTAAAATGTCTCTCTATTGTATGTCAAGTGTATCTGTGTATATGTCAAGCGTGTCTCTCTATGTGTAAAATGTCTCTCTATTGTATGTCAAGTGTATCTGTGTATATGTCAAGCGTGTCTCTCTATGTGTAAAATGTCTCTCTATTGTATGTCAAGTGTATCTGTGTATATGTCAAGCGTGTCTCTCTATGTGTAAAATGTCTCTCTATTGTATGTCAAGTGTATCTGTGTATATGTCAAGCGTGTCTCTCTATGTGTAAAATGTCTCTCTATTGTATGTCAAGTGTATCTGTGTATATGTCAAGCGTGTCTCTCTATGTGTAAAATGTCTCTCTATTGTATGTCAAGTGTATCTGTGTATATGTCAAGCGTGTCTCTCTATGTGTAAAATGTCTCTCTATTGTATGTCAAGTGTATCTGTGTATATGTCAAGCGTGTCTCTCTATGTGTAAAATGTCTCTCTATTGTATGTCAAGTGTATCTGTGTATATGTCAAGCGTGTCTCTCTATGTGTAAAATGTCTCTCTATTGTATGTCAAGTGTATCTGTGTATATGTCAAGCGTGTCTCTCTATGTGTAAAATGTCTCTCTATTGTATGTCAAGTGTATCTGTGTATATGTCAAGCGTGTCTCTCTATGTGTAAAATGTCTCTCTATTGTATGTCAAGTGTATCTGTGTATATGTCAAGCGTGTCTCTCTATGTGTAAAATGTCTCTCTATTGTATGTCAAGTGTATCTGTGTATATGTCAAGCGTGTCTCTCTATGTGTAAAATGTCTCTCTATTGTATGTCAAGTGTATCTGTGTATATGTCAAGCGTGTCTCTCTATGTGTAAAATGTCTCTCTATTGTATGTCAAGTGTATCTGTGTATATGTCAAGCGTGTCTCTCTATGTGTAAAATGTCTCTCTATTGTATGTCAAGTGTATCTGTGTATATGTCAAGCGTGTCTCTCTATGTGTAAAATGTCTCTCTATTGTATGTCAAGTGTATCTGTGTATATGTCAAGCGTGTCTCTCTATGTGTAAAATGTCTCTCTATTGTATGTCAAGTGTATCTGTGTATATGTCAAGCGTGTCTCTCTATGTGTAAAATGTCTCTCTATTGTATGTCAAGTGTATCTGTGTATATGTCAAGCGTGTCTCTCTATGTGTAAAATGTCTCTCTATTGTATGTCAAGTGTATCTGTGTATATGTCAAGCGTGTCTCTCTATGTGTAAAATGTCTCTCTATTGTATGTCAAGTGTATCTGTGTATATGTCAAGCGTGTCTCTCTATGTGTAAAATGTCTCTCTATTGTATGTCAAGTGTATCTGTGTATATGTCAAGCGTGTCTCTCTATGTGTAAAATGTCTCTCTATTGTATGTCAAGTGTATCTGTGTATATGTCAAGCGTGTCTCTCTATGTGTAAAATGTCTCTCTATTGTATGTCAAGTGTATCTGTGTATATGTCAAGCGTGTCTCTCTATGTGTAAAATGTCTCTCTATTGTATGTCAAGTGTATCTGTGTATATGTCAAGCGTGTCTCTCTATGTGTAAAATGTCTCTCTATTGTATGTCAAGTGTATCTGTGTATATGTCAAGCGTGTCTCTCTATGTGTAAAATGTCTCTCTATTGTATGTCAAGTGTATCTGTGTATATGTCAAGCGTGTCTCTCTATGTGTAAAATGTCTCTCTATTGTATGTCAAGTGTATCTGTGTATATGTCAAGCGTGTCTCTCTATGTGTAAAATGTCTCTCTATTGTATGTCAAGTGTATCTGTGTATATGTCAAGCGTGTCTCTCTATGTGTAAAATGTCTCTCTATTGTATGTCAAGTGTATCTGTGTATATGTCAAGCGTGTCTCTCTATGTGTAAAATGTCTCTCTATTGTATGTCAAGTGTATCTGTGTATATGTCAAGCGTGTCTCTCTATGTGTAAAATGTCTCTCTATTGTATGTCAAGTGTATCTGTGTATATGTCAAGCGTGTCTCTCTATGTGTAAAATGTCTCTCTATTGTATGTCAAGTGTATCTGTGTATATGTCAAGCGTGTCTCTCTATGTGTAAAATGTCTCTCTATTGTATGTCAAGTGTATCTGTGTATATGTCAAGCGTGTCTCTCTATGTGTAAAATGTCTCTCTATTGTATGTCAAGTGTATCTGTGTATATGTCAAGCGTGTCTCTCTATGTGTAAAATGTCTCTCTATTGTATGTCAAGTGTATCTGTGTATATGTCAAGCGTGTCTCTCTATGTGTAAAATGTCTCTCTATTGTATGTCAAGTGTATCTGTGTATATGTCAAGCGTGTCTCTCTATGTGTAAAATGTCTCTCTATTGTATGTCAAGTGTATCTGTGTATATGTCAAGCGTGTCTCTCTATGTGTAAAATGTCTCTCTATTGTATGTCAAGTGTATCTGTGTATATGTCAAGCGTGTCTCTCTATGTGTAAAATGTCTCTCTATTGTATGTCAAGTGTATCTGTGTATATGTCAAGCGTGTCTCTCTATGTGTAAAATGTCTCTCTATTGTATGTCAAGTGTATCTGTGTATATGTCAAGCGTGTCTCTCTATGTGTAAAATGTCTCTCTATTGTATGTCAAGTGTATCTGTGTATATGTCAAGCGTGTCTCTCTATGTGTAAAATGTCTCTCTATTGTATGTCAAGTGTATCTGTGTATATGTCAAGCGTGTCTCTCTATGTGTAAAATGTCTCTCTATTGTATGTCAAGTGTATCTGTGTATATGTCAAGCGTGTCTCTCTATGTGTAAAATGTCTCTCTATTGTATGTCAAGTGTATCTGTGTATATGTCAAGCGTGTCTCTCTATGTGTAAAATGTCTCTCTATTGTATGTCAAGTGTATCTGTGTATATGTCAAGCGTGTCTCTCTATGTGTAAAATGTCTCTCTATTGTATGTCAAGTGTATCTGTGTATATGTCAAGCGTGTCTCTCTATGTGTAAAATGTCTCTCTATTGTATGTCAAGTGTATCTGTGTATATGTCAAGCGTGTCTCTCTATGTGTAAAATGTCTCTCTATTGTATGTCAAGTGTATCTGTGTATATGTCAAGCGTGTCTCTCTATGTGTAAAATGTCTCTCTATTGTATGTCAAGTGTATCTGTGTATATGTCAAGCGTGTCTCTCTATGTGTAAAATGTCTCTCTATTGTATGTCAAGTGTATCTGTGTATATGTCAAGCGTGTCTCTCTATGTGTAAAATGTCTCTCTATTGTATGTCAAGTGTATCTGTGTATATGTCAAGCGTGTCTCTCTATGTGTAAAATGTCTCTCTATTGTATGTCAAGTGTATCTGTGTATATGTCAAGCGTGTCTCTCTATGTGTAAAATGTCTCTCTATTGTATGTCAAGTGTATCTGTGTATATGTCAAGCGTGTCTCTCTATGTGTAAAATGTCTCTCTATTGTATGTCAAGTGTATCTGTGTATATGTCAAGCGTGTCTCTCTATGTGTAAAATGTCTCTCTATTGTATGTCAAGTGTATCTGTGTATATGTCAAGCGTGTCTCTCTATGTGTAAAATGTCTCTCTATTGTATGTCAAGTGTATCTGTGTATATGTCAAGCGTGTCTCTCTATGTGTAAAATGTCTCTCTATTGTATGTCAAGTGTATCTGTGTATATGTCAAGCGTGTCTCTCTATGTGTAAAATGTCTCTCTATTGTATGTCAAGTGTATCTGTGTATATGTCAAGCGTGTCTCTCTATGTGTAAAATGTCTCTCTATTGTATGTCAAGTGTATCTGTGTATATGTCAAGCGTGTCTCTCTATGTGTAAAATGTCTCTCTATTGTATGTCAAGTGTATCTGTGTATATGTCAAGCGTGTCTCTCTATGTGTAAAATGTCTCTCTATTGTATGTCAAGTGTATCTGTGTATATGTCAAGCGTGTCTCTCTATGTGTAAAATGTCTCTCTATTGTATGTCAAGTGTATCTGTGTATATGTCAAGCGTGTCTCTCTATGTGTAAAATGTCTCTCTATTGTATGTCAAGTGTATCTGTGTATATGTCAAGCGTGTCTCTCTATGTGTAAAATGTCTCTCTATTGTATGTCAAGTGTATCTGTGTATATGTCAAGCGTGTCTCTCTATGTGTAAAATGTCTCTCTATTGTATGTCAAGTGTATCTGTGTATATGTCAAGCGTGTCTCTCTATGTGTAAAATGTCTCTCTATTGTATGTCAAGTGTATCTGTGTATATGTCAAGCGTGTCTCTCTATGTGTAAAATGTCTCTCTATTGTATGTCAAGTGTATCTGTGTATATGTCAAGCGTGTCTCTCTATGTGTAAAATGTCTCTCTATTGTATGTCAAGTGTATCTGTGTATATGTCAAGCGTGTCTCTCTATGTGTAAAATGTCTCTCTATTGTATGTCAAGTGTATCTGTGTATATGTCAAGCGTGTCTCTCTATGTGTAAAATGTCTCTCTATTGTATGTCAAGTGTATCTGTGTATATGTCAAGCGTGTCTCTCTATGTGTAAAATGTCTCTCTATTGTATGTCAAGTGTATCTGTGTATATGTCAAGCGTGTCTCTCTATGTGTAAAATGTCTCTCTATTGTATGTCAAGTGTATCTGTGTATATGTCAAGCGTGTCTCTCTATGTGTAAAATGTCTCTCTATTGTATGTCAAGTGTATCTGTGTATATGTCAAGCGTGTCTCTCTATGTGTAAAATGTCTCTCTATTGTATGTCAAGTGTATCTGTGTATATGTCAAGCGTGTCTCTCTATGTGTAAAATGTCTCTCTATTGTATGTCAAGTGTATCTGTGTATATGTCAAGCGTGTCTCTCTATGTGTAAAATGTCTCTCTATTGTATGTCAAGTGTATCTGTGTATATGTCAAGCGTGTCTCTCTATGTGTAAAATGTCTCTCTATTGTATGTCAAGTGTATCTGTGTATATGTCAAGCGTGTCTCTCTATGTGTAAAATGTCTCTCTATTGTATGTCAAGTGTATCTGTGTATATGTCAAGCGTGTCTCTCTATGTGTAAAATGTCTCTCTATTGTATGTCAAGTGTATCTGTGTATATGTCAAGCGTGTCTCTCTATGTGTAAAATGTCTCTCTATTGTATGTCAAGTGTATCTGTGTATATGTCAAGCGTGTCTCTCTATGTGTAAAATGTCTCTCTATTGTATGTCAAGTGTATCTGTGTATATGTCAAGCGTGTCTCTCTATGTGTAAAATGTCTCTCTATTGTATGTCAAGTGTATCTGTGTATATGTCAAGCGTGTCTCTCTATGTGTAAAATGTCTCTCTATTGTATGTCAAGTGTATCTGTGTATATGTCAAGCGTGTCTCTCTATGTGTAAAATGTCTCTCTATTGTATGTCAAGTGTATCTGTGTATATGTCAAGCGTGTCTCTCTATGTGTAAAATGTCTCTCTATTGTATGTCAAGTGTATCTGTGTATATGTCAAGCGTGTCTCTCTATGTGTAAAATGTCTCTCTATTGTATGTCAAGTGTATCTGTGTATATGTCAAGCGTGTCTCTCTATGTGTAAAATGTCTCTCTATTGTATGTCAAGTGTATCTGTGTATATGTCAAGCGTGTCTCTCTATGTGTAAAATGTCTCTCTATTGTATGTCAAGTGTATCTGTGTATATGTCAAGCGTGTCTCTCTATGTGTAAAATGTCTCTCTATTGTATGTCAAGTGTATCTGTGTATATGTCAAGCGTGTCTCTCTATGTGTAAAATGTCTCTCTATTGTATGTCAAGTGTATCTGTGTATATGTCAAGCGTGTCTCTCTATGTGTAAAATGTCTCTCTATTGTATGTCAAGTGTATCTGTGTATATGTCAAGCGTGTCTCTCTATGTGTAAAATGTCTCTCTATTGTATGTCAAGTGTATCTGTGTATATGTCAAGCGTGTCTCTCTATGTGTAAAATGTCTCTCTATTGTATGTCAAGTGTATCTGTGTATATGTCAAGCGTGTCTCTCTATGTGTAAAATGTCTCTCTATTGTATGTCAAGTGTATCTGTGTATATGTCAAGCGTGTCTCTCTATGTGTAAAATGTCTCTCTATTGTATGTCAAGTGTATCTGTGTATATGTCAAGCGTGTCTCTCTATGTGTAAAATGTCTCTCTATTGTATGTCAAGTGTATCTGTGTATATGTCAAGCGTGTCTCTCTATGTGTAAAATGTCTCTCTATTGTATGTCAAGTGTATCTGTGTATATGTCAAGCGTGTCTCTCTATGTGTAAAATGTCTCTCTATTGTATGTCAAGTGTATCTGTGTATATGTCAAGCGTGTCTCTCTATGTGTAAAATGTCTCTCTATTGTATGTCAAGTGTATCTGTGTATATGTCAAGCGTGTCTCTCTATGTGTAAAATGTCTCTCTATTGTATGTCAAGTGTATCTGTGTATATGTCAAGCGTGTCTCTCTATGTGTAAAATGTCTCTCTATTGTATGTCAAGTGTATCTGTGTATATGTCAAGCGTGTCTCTCTATGTGTAAAATGTCTCTCTATTGTATGTCAAGTGTATCTGTGTATATGTCAAGCGTGTCTCTCTATGTGTAAAATGTCTCTCTATTGTATGTCAAGTGTATCTGTGTATATGTCAAGCGTGTCTCTCTATGTGTAAAATGTCTCTCTATTGTATGTCAAGTGTATCTGTGTATATGTCAAGCGTGTCTCTCTATGTGTAAAATGTCTCTCTATTGTATGTCAAGTGTATCTGTGTATATGTCAAGCGTGTCTCTCTATGTGTAAAATGTCTCTCTATTGTATGTCAAGTGTATCTGTGTATATGTCAAGCGTGTCTCTCTATGTGTAAAATGTCTCTCTATTGTATGTCAAGTGTATCTGTGTATATGTCAAGCGTGTCTCTCTATGTGTAAAATGTCTCTCTATTGTATGTCAAGTGTATCTGTGTATATGTCAAGCGTGTCTCTCTATGTGTAAAATGTCTCTCTATTGTATGTCAAGTGTATCTGTGTATATGTCAAGCGTGTCTCTCTATGTGTAAAATGTCTCTCTATTGTATGTCAAGTGTATCTGTGTATATGTCAAGCGTGTCTCTCTATGTGTAAAATGTCTCTCTATTGTATGTCAAGTGTATCTGTGTATATGTCAAGCGTGTCTCTCTATGTGTAAAATGTCTCTCTATTGTATGTCAAGTGTATCTGTGTATATGTCAAGCGTGTCTCTCTATGTGTAAAATGTCTCTCTATTGTATGTCAAGTGTATCTGTGTATATGTCAAGCGTGTCTCTCTATGTGTAAAATGTCTCTCTATTGTATGTCAAGTGTATCTGTGTATATGTCAAGCGTGTCTCTCTATGTGTAAAATGTCTCTCTATTGTATGTCAAGTGTATCTGTGTATATGTCAAGCGTGTCTCTCTATGTGTAAAATGTCTCTCTATTGTATGTCAAGTGTATCTGTGTATATGTCAAGTGTGTCTCTCTATGTGTAAAATGTCTCTCTATTGTATGTCAAGTGTATCTGTGTATATGTCAAGCGTGTCTCTCTATGTGTAAAATGTCTCTCTATTGTATGTCAAGTGTATCTGTGTATATGTCAAGCGTGTCTCTCTATGTGTAAAATGTCTCTCTATTGTATGTCAAGTGTATCTGTGTATATGTCAAGCGTGTCTCTCTATGTGTAAAATGTCTCTCTATTGTATGTCAAGTGTATCTGTGTATATGTCAAGCGTGTCTCTCTATGTGTAAAATGTCTCTCTATTGTATGTCAAGTGTATCTGTGTATATGTCAAGCGTGTCTCTCTATGTGTAAAATGTCTCTCTATTGTATGTCAAGTGTATCTGTGTATATGTCAAGCGTGTCTCTCTATGTGTAAAATGTCTCTCTATTGTATGTCAAGTGTATCTGTGTATATGTCAAGCGTGTCTCTCTATGTGTAAAATGTCTCTCTATTGTATGTCAAGTGTATCTGTGTATATGTCAAGCGTGTCTCTCTATGTGTAAAATGTCTCTCTATTGTATGTCAAGTGTATCTGTGTATATGTCAAGCGTGTCTCTCTATGTGTAAAATGTCTCTCTATTGTATGTCAAGTGTATCTGTGTATATGTCAAGCGTGTCTCTCTATGTGTAAAATGTCTCTCTATTGTATGTCAAGTGTATCTGTGTATATGTCAAGCGTGTCTCTCTATGTGTAAAATGTCTCTCTATTGTATGTCAAGTGTATCTGTGTATATGTCAAGCGTGTCTCTCTATGTGTAAAATGTCTCTCTATTGTATGTCAAGTGTATCTGTGTATATGTCAAGCGTGTCTCTCTATGTGTAAAATGTCTCTCTATTGTATGTCAAGTGTATCTGTGTATATGTCAAGCGTGTCTCTCTATGTGTAAAATGTCTCTCTAAGATTTGTCAAGTGTGTCTCTATGTATGTCAAGTGTGTCTCTGTGTGTGTCCAGTGTGTCTCTCTATGTATATCAAGTGTGTCTCTGTTTGTGTTAAATGTCTTTCTATTGTATGTCAAGTGTGTCTTTGTATGTCCAGTGTGTCTCTCTGTATGTCAAGTGTGTCTCTCTGTGTAAAATGTCTCCCTGCGTATATCAAGTGTGCCTCTGTATATGTCCAGTGTCTCTCTATGTATATCAAGTGTGTCTCTGTGTATGTCAAAGTGGTCTTTCTTATGTCAAATGTGTCTCTGTATGTGTCTAGTGTGTCTCTGTATATGTCTAGTGTATCACTCTATGTGTCTAATGTCTGTCTATGTATGTCAAGTGTGTCTCTGTGTATGTGTGTCTCTTTATGTGTCAAATGTCTCTCTATGTATGTTAATTGTGTCTCTGTAAAATGTAAAGTTTGTCTCTCTATATGTCAAACGTCTCTCTATGTATGTCAATTGTGTCTCTTCTCTGTATGTCAAGTGTTTCTTTGTATATGTCGTGTGTCTCTCTATGGGTCAAATGTCTCTCTATTTAAATCAAGTGTGTCTCTGTATATGTCCAGTATGTCTCTCTGTGTCTAATGTCTCTGTATATATATGTGGAGTGTGTCTGGCCGCGTGACTCACGTGTTGGTCTTGGAGCGTCGCGCGAGGTCGTCGCGGCTGTCTGAGTCGGAGGCGCGGCGGGGCTCCCGCGGCGGGGCTCTGGGCTCGGGGCTACGGCCGCGGCCGGCGCTGCGGGCCGACTCGATCACGAACTCCTCCTCGTACTCTATCACCTCGTCTTGTTGCCACGGCCTAGCGTCGTAATTGAATACGGATATCTTAATACAGGGTGTGTTACAAAAAACCGGAATAAAATTTAAGATGAAAAGCACTGAGGATGGAGACATTACAAATTATGTTTTTTTTTTCCCACCCGGTATTGACCATAGCAAAAGTACCACTACCTCTATGCCACCCAGCTCCTCCACTCTTACACAGACACACAAAATCAAATTAGCGTATTAAATTATAAATCTCATTCACATAAAAACTATACTGTTAACCTTTTCTGTCTTACTTGATTAACTTCTATAACTATTATCATTTTTTTGAATATGCTTTAAAATCCATCCATCCTAACGTCCTAACAGTCGACAGCACATCAACCGTAACAGTTCGACCTTGACACCGCCCTTACTGCGCTCGTAATAGGGGCGGCTTTCGTAGTGCAGCTGTTACATTTGGTGTACTGTCGTCTGTACAATAGAATAACACATGAATATATTAACAATTACCTCGTATTCACGTGGTTATACCGCCAGCCCTGGTCGATAATACCTGTAAAATATTGAAAATTGACAATGTTGAGTATAATAAAAAAAATAGTAAGTAAAGACTGTTTCAGCAACTATATTATTAACTAGCTGGTGTCCGCGACTTCGTTCGCGTGGATGTCAGAAAATAACAACGGTGGGTTGGTAGGCTAAGGATTTAAATCATGTATAAAAACACCGTCGCTCCGTTCCCTATAATATGGTTGAGCGGAGCGATGGCTGGCACATGCGTCATACTTGTGAACAGGTGCCACTAGTGGAAATGGTCATCTCTAAGCTTCCTTGATTTTGTAACAATTTGCCTACATATTCATCAATAGTATAATTTTTGAGGGATTTTTGAGGTATATGGCATTATAGGATATTATATATAAAACAATACAATTATTATTGTAATGACGTGGTCAGACAAGTGTTTAAAATTAATGAAAGATGTTTAGCTTTATTAGGTCTTTGCGGCGACCGATAATAACATAGACGAGTAACTAGCCCATCCAAAATGACACCCCGAAAGAGACTCCAAAGTGGGCGGGGCTTAAATCGGACTCCGCGCAATGATTTAGTTTGTCATTGACTGCGTCACGGTGATGTACTCGTAAAAAAACAATAAAATCTCAGTAAATATGTCCAAAAGTGAAGTAAAATGGTGTGTCGGCCGCGTAGGTGAACATAAAAAGAGCACTGGAATCAAATTTTACATGTAAGTCTCTCCTAAACCTTTATAATAGAGTCAAATATAAACAATAATATTGACCGCCATGTTGGCCCAATATTTGTGGACAATTTGAACAAATACACGAGTGGATGATGTTATGCAGTCATTTGTGTGTGACAGTATTTATTTATTTTCAACTGAACTTTTAACTCTGCAAACTTTTATCTTATGAATTATTGTTATTGTGTATGTTTAATAGTTAATTTACCTACTAATAGGCAATTATTGCTTTATACAGCGTTGCCTTATATGATTTTTGTAAGAATGATAAACAAACCTCGAATTTATGGATATTTTGCCACAGTTCCTTACAATATGATGCCACTTTCAACACGTTTCTCAATAAATTTAAGCATTATTATTTTAACATGTGTATGTTTAATTATTACTTTAATAATTTACTTATTTACAAAATGATCTGGAAATAGTATAGGTATCTATTTTAAACTGTTAAGGATAAGTCGTAGTAAATAAAGTTGTAAACTGCGAGATAGTTTCGTGAGGTTATTGAAATAAAACAACATCATTATTTCAATAGAGAAGATAGTTGGACCACACCAGCTTGGGATCTTATCATGAGAATTACAAAGTCTCAAGCCCGTACTCTTCCCGACCTTCGAACACTGTAAGCTCCATGGCGTGAATCGGAACACTCAAAATATAACTATAAAAAATATGACGGTATTCAATGCTTAACTTATCAAAGACAACTGACATCTTTACTTCAGCCTTCCCGTGACCTTGATCACTATAAAGTAATCGAAACATTGGGTATGAAAAATCATAATGTGACATCTAATTAAACGCAAGTTGTTTTATTTCTTGAAATAAAACCACTTTACCGCATGACAATTGAACACAACACACTTTCAACACACTTTGAAGACAATTTAATTTTTTTCTTATGTCCTTAATACAAATAAATAATATCATGACAGATATTTCGATTTTTTTTATTTAAATAATGAAGCGAACCCATTTCATTTCTGATTTCTGATCTCAACTCTAAAATTGAATAAGTTTACCGATTTACAACGTTACTATATTTATTAAAAATGACTATATATAATTATTAGTCGTTAAAAAAATTTGAATGGTTACATCCTGCATATATGACCCGTCCGGCGCGTGTAAATCAGAAGACCGAGAGGGCACTATACAATTTCGATATTAGCCGATTTTATCCGACATGCTCTTCTAGCCGCCGAGGGTACCCATTTTGCGACGAGTTTTGTATGAAGTTATGCTTCTAGGCTCTCTACGTTCGCCGGGTCTTTGTATATTAATTGTTGACCTTTGTGTATTGTAATAACTATATTGTGATGGTGCATTGTCGGACAGCCTTTAAATACAGTAAATATTCTTGTCATTAGGTACTTATTGGTACGTTAATATACCTTTTTTTATACTCTGTGCGACACTGCGCTGCTAAATACTATTACTGTGTAATTAAACATTGTAACTTAATGATTGAAAAGAGTGACTACACGAGTTTGTTGCCGGAATCTTCTCGGTAGTTCAACTTTTGGAACCGGTGCAAATTCAGACAGACTGACTGACGGACAGACGGACCGACAGACAGACCGATAGACAGACTGACATAACATTCTTAGCTTACGTAGATCCAGATAAGACAGAGAGACAAACATTATGAAATTGTTAGTTAGTTAATATTATTTTTAATTGATAGACATAAAGGTTTTTTTGTTGACGATTCGAAAGTGCTTCTTGGGGGCCTAATTGAATAAAGATATTTTAATTTTCACCTGTGCAATTAATGCATTGATCGCCCCGCCCGCGCCCGCCCGCCTTGAAAATCATAAATGCGTGCATGATATTTTAAAACTATGATATCTCTTAAGATATTCATTGAAATCAAATGATGTCAAGAACAATTTTTCTCAAAGTTAAATACTTGTAGTGAATAATGTATTTAGTTCGATAACGAATAATATCATGTTTACAAAAGCACCTTCGCAGGTGGTACATTATTTTAGAACAAATTTAATTACCAAAAAAAATGGCTCTAGAGAGTCAATTGCAAAGAATAGACATATGCTGTCGTGGATTTCATTTTTAGAACTTTTAAAGGAGAACAATTCCGGTATACATGATGTTTGCGTAACTTTAACCGTTTACGCGGCGCACGCAACGAAAGCTCTGAAAAGGAATATTTTTTTGTCGTTTTTGCAATTTTTTTTTCATTGATGCTCAGCTCCTATTGGCCGTAGCGTGATGTTGTGTAGCCTATGATATTCCTCGATCAATGGACTATCCAACACAAGAAGAATCTTTCAATTTGAGATAGATTTTTTTTATACAACTAGATGACAAACAAGCTGACGGCCCACCTGGTGGTAAGCGGTTACCACCGCCTATAGACACCTGCAATAACAAGGGATAATCACTTGATATTGCAGGTGCGTTGTCATCCTGAGGCCTAAGATGAAATGCCGTCCATGCCCAGTAATTACACTGGCTACCTTTCACTTCAATCCGAAACACAGCGAACTGTTTCACGGCTGAAATAGGAAAGGCGGTGGTACCTACCCAGACGACCCTACATACGGGCCTACCACCTAGTAAAGGCGGTGGTTCCTACCAGACGACCCAACATACGGGCCTACCACCTAGAAAAGGCGGTGGTACCTACCAGACGACCCTACATACGGGCCTACCACCTAGTAAAGGCGGTGGTACCTACCCAGACGACCCTACATATGGGTCTACCACCTAGTGAAGTATATATAAATAATTGATTTCTTTAACGATTTTTACCAATTTTAGACAACGGTTGGGGCCTTAGGACCCCAGGCTTATATAATGGTCAGTGCTTACCTTCGGGTGGCTGTACATTCAGGTCCCGGTGG
Organism: Nymphula nitidulata; assembly: GCA_947347705.1. Classification (NCBI taxonomy): domain Eukaryota; kingdom Metazoa; phylum Arthropoda; class Insecta; order Lepidoptera; family Crambidae; genus Nymphula; species Nymphula nitidulata. The sequence continues at coordinate 6,726,349 of OX374645.1, read as the reverse complement.
AAGAACCTAGGCACCCAGGGCGCCACCAAGTTCCTAGCGCGGGCTCGTTGCGCCTCCTCCACCACTGTTTTCTGTTCTGTCGCTGCTATCTGCAAACACAACACGAATGAGACTGAGTCGTGTTCTAGAGACATAAAACCTAATAGTATTTATTTATAACATCTAATTATTTTAATCTATAACTAGCTGAACCGTGACATTCGTTAATAATTTATGGGTGTTATTTAAATGCTTAGCATAGTATTCGTATTTTTGTGAGCAGAAAAATATAATCTGTGAGGAGAAATAGCTATTCTTTTTTTTTATTGCAAACAAAATATTTGTATGCTGACCAAATTATTTAAATGCTGTTTTTTGTGGCTCACCAAATTTTATATTTGCTAAACATTTAATTACTTCTCACAATTTATTATACAGTTAATCAATATAACTCATTTAAATAGTAACTAAATAACTTAATCATTCGATACCACTGAGTACATTTCGTTCAATTATTCATTTAACTTGTCTATGGAAAAAAGGAAGGTCAGTGTCATGGCCGGCCATTCGAATTCTAGACGCCAACTAGACGGCATTTTTTTTGGCGGCCCTGGTGGCATAGTGGTAATCGCGTCTGGCCGGTAATCAGGAGACGCGGGTTCGAATCCCGCCTGGAGCATATATTTTTTCATCATTTTCTTTCTTTACTTGTAATTGTTACGATATTATTGTTGTCTATGCGTCCGTGCATAATGGCAGCCAATGCTGTCATGTGACGTCAGTATTCTGCATCTTTTTCTATGGAACGTTTTATGACCACTTGTAATAGTTGCTCAAACAAATCGCTATATCTAACAAACTATTGACTGCAGATATACTATATTGCTTTTTTTTTTATTATTTATTTATTTATTGCGAAAACCAACAGCGTTACAAAATGCATGTACAACTAGACATTTAATATAATAAGGCCAATTACAGGTTTCCCTTTAAATAATCAAAATTACACTGATCAATTAACAATATTATATTTAATCAAACATAAATCACTTTACCCACTTTATAGTAACTTTTTAATGTTTTTATATAAAACTATTGAAATAAATACTAAATTATATACATACATATGCACATACATGAAAGAACAAAATCAATTAGCACTGTCTAATAGACTCTATTCTCCCATAAATACACGCACTCATAAAACCTAATACAACAATTATACGTATTTAATCATATTACCTTAATTATGTTATCATATCAATAGAAACATTAATAAAATAAGAGATATGAATAATACACTTTAATAATAAGTAAACTATATTCAGACACACACACATATATATATATATATATATATATACATACACATATTCAACTATTTAAACATATAACGTGATATGTAGTATACCTACTTCAATTAATACATTAATAACATATGACTTATGAATTATGACTTACTAAACAGTTAATATATTATAGAATTCTTGAAAACTGGCTTTGACATTAAGAAGATGTCGTGCTTGCTAAACAGTTTGTTATATGTTTGAGGAAGGCGACCCAACACACTATTCTGAGCATAATTAGTAACACACCGCGGTACGTGAAATAATTGAGTGTGTCGCGTACGACGCACAGGTGCGCAATAGGAGAGACCGGCAACTAGTTCGGCACAGTTCAAACGACCATTAACAATGTCGTGGAGGAAGCACATGTCTAACATTTGTCTTCGCTCCTCTAGAGTCAAAAATTTATATTTGCGACATGCCTCCAAATAAGTATTGGCAGAGTTACGGTATCGGAAGTTGAGATGATTAATGAACTTTCCCTGTACACGTTCTAAGCTGTCAATGTTTGGTCAATTTACTTTTAAAATACGAAATAAAATTAAATGAAAAACATTTTTATACAACTGGATGACAAGCAAGCTGTCATCCCAACCGTTGGTAAATGGCTACCATTGCCTGTAGACATTTGAAATAACAGGGAAACAATATCTTATCTTACTGTGGGGCCATGACTAAGTCACAGTGCACTTCGACCCATTGGGATCTTTTGTGCCTCCCCTGCGTTTACTCTTCCTGTGTCCAGAATATAGTTGCCATTAGCCTTACTATATCTTTAGGCAGAAAGAGCCTGTAGTCTTCTGGCTTTGGATATGCCACTTCCAGAAGACTCGATCTGGTTCTAGCCAGGGCATCACAATGACACAAGATGTATCATTGATTCCTGGCATTCACCACATGCTCGACAAAGTTGTGTTGGGGAGAGTTGCATTTTATGTAGCATGTGGTTAGTAGCAAAATGCCCTGTGAGCGCCCCAATCAAGAAGCGAGCTTTTGTTCTACCGTTTGTATAGATGTACTTACTCCATCCTCCTACCTCCTCCCCTGGGAAGGATTTGGAGTGTTTTAATCCAGGTATTTTATGCCATTCAGCCTTTTGTCTGTTTAACAAGCACCTGGTATTGCAGGTGCGTTGTCATCAGGGTTTGAAATTGTCAAGATAAATATGCCCTTTGATAATTATCAGATAATTATCAAACGGATATAAGCCTAGCAATCCTTGTTTTGACCAAACAGGGTCTCTCTTTCGTGGCATTACGTAAAGTTGAGGAAACAATCTATTCTATATTTTTGTACACAACTCAAGTTACGCTAAGAATTAAAAAAAACCACTTTATTTTCTTTGTTTCGGCCACACACTAAACAAATTAAGAAAATAATAAATAAGTGACAGTTCAGATACGAAAACCCGACGACGCGGGGAATCCCCGCTATTGACGTTAAGTGGCGCGTTCCGATACACGCAGTTGTTGAATGCGACAAATAACAAGTGGCAAATATTTTCGATTATACTTATCAAGATAATTATCTACCTATATTTATCTTGATAATTATCAATGATAATTATCACTTCAAACCCTGATTGTGATCCTGAGCCCTAAGACGAAATGCCGTCCATGCCCAGTAATTACACTGGCTACGTTTCCTACCTGATCATCACTCTGTATGGCCTCCGAGACCTTCAGCCAGAGCCGCTGCGACTCGAACTCCTGCTGGTGGTCCACCTTCATCAGGTACCTGGTCATCCTCTGTTCCTTGAGCACCGCCACGTCCAATAAGTTGGTCTCTTCCTGTGGACAATGAGGTTTTAAATTGGCGGATCAAACACAGTGAAAAATATCTAATATTAAAAAATTGGTGTCCTGAGACGGGAACCGAATCTGTGAGCTTCCACAATCCGGGTGACTGCTCTAACCATCTGAGATACCGAAGACTTGAGATGACCTTGTAACGCTACGGTACGTAAGGGAGTTCCTTAAATAAGACACCGATATACTTCACTATACAAGGTGGTGCCGTCAATACGACAATAAATTAAAACATGGGCTATATTAGTTCATAGAAATGGTTTACCACTTTCAAAAACACCTTATTCGTTTGATAATTTCATGACATTTGTATGAAATTGTATAAAACTGGCTGCATTATTTCAATCTTCTTCTTTTTGATTGATGGCGTTGTCTTTGATTTCGCCAGAATCCAGTTTTAAGCTCAGATCTAATTCTTGTGATTTATCCCATATGTCGATGGCCACTGACTCTGCTTATTTATTACGGATTGTGAAAGTACAATGCGTACATAAAAAGGCTAACCAAAGTGTTAAACCGAGTGGCTGTTGAAATTTCTGAAAAGAGACGGACACAAATATATATATACACTTGTATATGTTAGGTCAGACGAACAAATACTTATAATTTTATGTTAGTTTTTGTTATGTAATCACATAGAACATTAATAAATGGAGTGTGTTTATGTTTTTGAAAGTGACAAACCATTTCTATGAACTAATATAGCCCATGTTTTTATTTATTGTCGTATTGACGGCACCACCTTGTATACAACTATAATTCGTGTTTTTGTTTTGATATCCCCTAACTCTAGGGTTTTGATGGGATCATATAAATGGCATATAAAAAAAAACACGAAGTAACTATTTTCCGTTTTTCGTTTTTAATACATTCATTCATAATATTACGAAACGAAGTGCGACGTTGTCATTGTTAACGAAAATGTGATTTAGATGTGAAATTATATTCCATAACTCTAGGATATTGAGAGACCATATAACAAGAATGCAATAGCATCTGATTTTTTAGTAATTAAAAATGTAATAAAACTAGAAAAATTTCACGTCCTGAGGCAGGAATCCAACCTGCGACCTTTCGCAATCCGGGCGACTGCTCTGACCACTGAGCCACCCAGGACTTGGGATATCCCTGTGAAATTCTGTGAGCAGTCGCCCGGATTGCGAAAGGTCGCAGGTTCGATTCCTGCCTCAGGACGTGAAATTTTTCTAGTTTTATTACATTTTTAATTACTAAGTAATTTTTTTTTTTCATTATAAATTTTCACACAAAACAATTTTACATCTAAATCACATTTACGGTAAGAATGGCAACGTCGCACTTCGATTCGTAATATTATGAATGAATCGTTAGGTTTTTACTGCCGGAGGGGGCCGCTGCCAAATACAGATGAACTGGAAGAAATTCACAGAGTCCCAAGTCCTTTGTAGAGCAGTCACCTAGATAGCGAAAGGTCGCTGGTATGTAACAGAATAATCTATTGATCTGTAATGTTACTTGAATAACCATAGATTATTTTACATAACTCACCCCTGTTTTCTTGTCTTTAATGTCTATCTTGCCATCCCAATACCCGTCTACAGTCGCTACTGTGTCCTTCCCTTTCTTTATTCGGCCGGAAATCGCGTTGGTTTGCTCCGCGCTTCCTAGGAATGACTGAAAAAAAAAGAATCATACAGAGCTGTGTAGCCGCCCATCGTGGTTTGTAAGAGCAACTCTATATCATATACTGCCTCGATGTTATCGGTCATGTTCGTAAATACGAAGTTTACCGAAGCACAATATTCGGAATCTAATGTTTACTGAAAACTTAACATTTATTTTTAATTTTGTATTTTCTTTATTTCATTTGTGTCTAAACAATTGTAATTTATGAAAACAAAGTGCAGCATAAACAAAATATACTCAAGTCTTGATTTGCCTCAAAAATTAGGAAGAAAGGAAAAGTTGATTGACAATATACAATGAATAAAAATAGTTATATGACAGCCTTGTATGAAACAATTAATATGTTTTCACCAACACGAAAAATATGTTTTTGCTGCTTAAAAACTGGCATTAATTTAAATCTGGAACACGCAATTTTAGTTTTTTTTTGGTAAGTTTTTCACACAATAATCACTTTTATTCTAATAATCTTTTAGTTGTACGTCAACAGAAACACTTGGTTTATTAAACTACACCCCTTATATAACACAAAGTTCGCTCCGACACAATTTTTAATTATTGTAATAAAAGTCTTGACTGACACCACCAAATCCCGCCAAACACTTATGTAATTGGAGTATTACGTGGCGCAGTATTTTTTTACTGGCCTGGATACATGCCCTTTAGATCAGCGCAGCTCAGAAAAATCTAAAATTTGTTACTGATTTTAATTAAAAGAAAAAAAAAAACAATTATTCATTAGCCATTGATAGTGCAGACATGCAATTTTGAGATGTGAAAAAAATGAATATATAAATTTTGCAAAATTGCAGCCATTTTCCATTCGACTTATAGTAAAAAACTATTTCCATTTTGGCTCTTAGTAATAATAAATAGTTTATTAGGAGGAGCTCACTATTAGGAGGGTACCACAAGTAAAGCGCGATCAGCTTTGTGAGATAAAAGTACTGTACCTCGATTTCAGAGTCAATCGACAAAAACACAAGATATTTTAAGGAAACTTCAAAAAATTTTACGCGAGTGATATCTATACTCACTCTTAGCTTAAATTCGATGTCCGCGTGGTATCCTGTGTCCGCACACATTATCTGCACCTGTAAAAAAAACACCTAAGTAAAGTAAAAATGTAAAAAAAATATAACTTTGGTACATAGACAAGCATACATAGACATATTAATAACATACATAGACATATTAATTAACATAATAAAATATAATAAACGATTAATAAATTAAATAATGACATAAATTAGTTAACAATATTAGAAGAACTTGTGATGTGTCTAAACACATAATTAAAAGATAGTAATTTGAAAAGTAATAAATTCAATGACATAATATCCTCCTCCCTTCTAATTGCTGTACCCGGCAGGGTCCATGATGTACAGACAAAATATTTTTTTTAGACCTTAAGACCATTGTGGAAAAGCAATAAAGTTGAAATTGAAATTGAAAGCTATAAGGTGATAGTAAATGTTTGTATGGTATTTTTTGTTAGCTCATAGCAATAGGATAGAAACCATTGCACAGGCACAGGAACCACAGTATTCAGTACATTTTTGTCTACAAACTGAATTGTTGCTCATGGCCCGAAACTTTACTGTCTGCTTTTATCCAAATCGGTTTAACGGTTTAAGCATTGAAGGTAACAGACATACAGAAAAAGTTACTTTCGCATTTCTAATATTAGTACGGATTAGTAAGGCTTTTCAAAGTCAAAATATATTGACCGATCTACCTAGGGCTCCTACCTAGTAAAGGCAGTGGTAACTACCCAGACGACCCTACATACGGGCCAACCACCTAGTAAAGGCGGTGGTACCTACCCAAACGACCCTACATACGGGCCAACCACCTAGTAAAGGCGGTGGTACCTACCCAAACGACCCTACATACGGGCCTACCACTTAGTAAAGGCGGTGGTACCTACCGAGACGACCCTACATACGGGCCTACCACCTAGTAAAGGCGGTGGTACCTACCGAGAACACCCTACATACGGGCCTACCACCTAGTAAAGGCGGTGGTACCTACCCAGACGACCCTACATACGGGCCTACCACTTAGTAAAGGCGGTGGTACCTACCGAGACGACCCTACATACGGGCCTACCATCTAGTAAAGGCGGTGGTACCTACCGAGACGACCCTACATACGGGCCTACCATCTAGTAAAGGCGGTGGTACCTACCGAGAACACCCTACATACGGGCCTACCACCTAGTAAAGGCGGTGGTACCTACCCAGACGACCCTACATACGGGCCTACCACTTAGTAAAGGCGGTGGTACCTACCGAGACGACCCTACATACGGGCCTACCATCTAGTAAAGGCGGTGGTACCTACCGAGAACACCCTACATACGGGCCTACCACCTAGTAAAGGCGGTGGTACCTACCCAGACGACCCTACATACGGGCCTACCACCTAGTATAGGCGGTGGTACCTACCCAGACGACCCTACATACGGGCCTACCACCTAGTAAAGGCGGTGGTACCTACACCTACCCAGACGACTCCACATACGGGCCTACTACCTAGTAAAGGCGGTGGTACCTACACAGACGACCCTACATACGGGCCTACCACCTAGTAAAGGCGGTGGTACCTACACCTACCCAGACGACTCCACATACGGGCCTACTACCTAGTAAAGGCGGTGGTACCTACACAGACGACCCTACATACGGGCCTACCACCTAGTAAAGGCGGTGGTACCTACACCTACCCAGACGACTCCACATACGGGCCTACTACCTAGTAAAGGCGGTGGTACCTACACAGACGACCCTACATACGGGCCTGCTACCTAGTAATGGCGGTGGTGCCTAGCCAGGCAACCCTACATACGAGCCGACCACATCCGCCTTCGTTTTCGAAAGAGCTCCCCTTACACACGATATTCATATAAAAACCTGCCACGGTGTTATTATTGCACTAATAAGGTTAAACATGTGACGATGCCTGAAAATTGGGACGTTGCCCAAGTTTGAACCTGGCGCTACTTTTCACAAATTCGGAAAATATACGCTACTGTCACCCATAAAATCAATTCAAACTTAAAATATATGGAATATTGTTGAAGTTGTACTGATTTGAAAATTAAAAAATAAACATATTTATTTTTTCAAAATTTATCAAAAATGTTAATGGTATTATTGGATTGCTGACATAAATTAAAACAACTATTATTATGACAACTATTAATAAAAACATACTTATTACATAGTTATTATTAATTTTGTCAGTATGCCCATACATTTCTAAGTAATATGGGAACATGTGACGTCACCTGTTCCGCAGGTTTTCTATGGAGCGTTTTTGGACGATGCGCCGCAACACATCAAACATACCACTGTATCTGTGAAACTATTGATGTTAGACATACTATTTCTTTTGCAATATTTCTTTATGAGTTATAAACTTCTTATTTATGAAATAAAAAAAAAGTTGTCAACTACCCTATTCAAACTTAAAAGATTAAATATTGTTAAAGTTATACTGTTTAGAAAATTTATATTTATTTTTTTTTTCCCAAAATTTGACATAAATGTTGATGGTATTAGATTACTCACATCAATTAAAACAACTATTATTTTGACCACTTTGAATAAAAACATACATATTACAAAGTTATTATTGATTTTGTCACTATGCCTATACATTTTGTAGTATTAAAGGAACATGTGAATAGAATAGAATCATTTATTGCTCAAACTGTGTAACAATGATGTAAATATTTTTAAAGAGTACCAACAGTTACCCATATCGGGCATGCAATTTAACATTTTGAATAATATTTTGAATAATGAATAATAAAGGTGACGTCACCTGTTCCGTAGATTTTCTATGAAAGCGTGTTTGGACGATGCGCCGCAACACATCAAACATACCACTGTATCTCTGAAACTATTGATCTTAACCATACTATTTCTTCTGCAATATTTCTTCATGAGTTATAAACTTCTTATTTATGAAATAAATAAAAAAAGTTGTCGACTACCCTATTGAAATAAAACATACAAAGCGTGAATCACGTACCTTTCCCCCTAACTCCATGCTGAGAGTTCCAATGACGATGCCCTTACAATGAGCGTAGGGCGCAGTGGTCAAGTAAGTCTCGTCCCACGCTAGCAGATGCACTCTCGCGCAACCTTCTAGTATGGCTGACGTTGAGTTACCTATAGAAAACATGGAAAACAATATCCCAGAAATAAATACAAGTGGGAATCGCTTCTTGTTTTTAATTAATTTTTGTTTTGCGTAAATAGTATGCCTACTTTTATAATTATATAAAAAGCTGAAGTGTCTGAAAACTTTTTTTTTATACAACTAGCTAGATGACAAACAAGCTGACGGCCCACCTGATGGTAAGCGGTTACCGCCGCCTATAGACACCTGCAGTAACAAGGAAAAACCACTTTCATATTGCAGGTGCGTTGTCATCCTGAGGTCTAAGATGAAATGCCGTCCATGCCCAGTAATTACACTGGCTACCTTTCCCTTCAATCCGAAAGACAGCGAACTGTTTCACGACTAAAATAAGAAAGAGGTACCACCGTACCTCAGACGACCCTACATACGGGTCTACCACCTAGTAAGTAAAACTATAAAAATACCATTATTTTCAAGTGGTGTTTGGACGAAAACGTCAGCGAAGCGTTTCACAGCGAATAAATTCAGTGGGGTGAAAGCCTGCAGTAATAATTTAATCTAAAGTTCTCACCATAAAATTTGGATCTGGCTAGTAAACTGCCTTCTATGACGTATCCCTCTTTCCTATTTGACACGTAGAAGGCTGACACGGGCGGGTGGTGCGACACCTGCGATAAAGAAATCATTATTTATAAGTGGTAGTAAGGATTACAGCCCGTTTACAAGCACCATTTCAGTTGTAGACCAAAATACTACTCTTTTATTTTATTGCGATAAAGTAATAATTCAATAAAAATAGCTTCACAGTAGCCACAAAACTGTCTAAAAGTGTCCTATCCAAAGCCATAACGACGTTGAAAAAGTTGAACCTAATGTCATTATTGACATATATTAAAGTTATTATCAGTTATGTCAAAATGATGATTGTGATCTTCAACATTTTATTTTTTATTTGTTCTTATTTTAATAATTAACTAATTTTTTATTATGTTCACATAACTATTTAGATTGGTGTGGGGCGGAAAGTGGTCATTCTAGCTCTGTTTATTAAGTATTCTATGACTAGAGACCTCCAAGAGAAATCTTGGATCAATAATGGAGTGTGGTATCTAAAATTGGTACGGGGCGGAATGCGGCCAATCCATTTGCGTATAGTACATATTCTATGCATTGGATTTAATTAAACGACATCATTTAACGCCTCAATAAAGTGTTCTCACCTGCTCCGCGACATAAAAGGTATGCGTTTCGTTGTCTCTGTGCCGCCAGCAACACCTGAAGGTCTCGCCTAGCACTGGGTTGTAGGGTTTCTTCAGCCCTTTCGGTTTCCTGTACAACCCCGACAGGTACCAACGAAGAACGCACTTGAACCTGAGGTAGGGGTCTTCTAGGTGTTGTGTCCTGGGGTCAAGATATGGTAGTTCTATTAAGAGAACGATCAGAATTTTTACGCAAACGGTCGGCATCAGAATAGAAAAGGAGATGTTTCATATCAGGCCAAGTATATGTACAGTTTCTCAAAAAATCAGGAAAAATCTCCTGAATCCGTGAAAAATACTAATAATTCGTTTACATGCATAGTTTCTTTGTACAAAAGTTGATATTTTTTGTCGATTTCACCGTTATTTAATATGGCAATATGGCGGGCGACATAGAACTCAACTAAACGTCACCAAAGTGTCATATGCGCCATGATGAATATTTGGCTGTGTTGCACTGTTTTCTATAAAATTCTTGTTTTGTACCAAGCAACAAAGCAAATAAAAAGAAAACGGACAATTGAACACTGTTCAGCATATTTTTTACCTATTTTTCAGTATAGTGTACATAGACCTGGCCAGGTCTCCGTACATTTTTGAAATATCTCTTTAGAATGAAAAAAAAAATACGTAAAAAATAATTGATTTTAGCCATAAAAATACTGAGATATTTGGATTAGAAATTGCAGCATTTTTAATGAAATGTGCATTTCTCTATTGGGTATTTTAATTGTTATTTTATAAATCCAATTGATTTATTACGATTCCATGAAGTCACTGTTGAAAACGATCATTTAATTATGCTAAAACACATACCTACATTATGGATGTAGGTATCATTAAATATACTTATAATATTACAATATACTTACTGAAGCACGCATTAACTCTCTCTCCCTCACTCACTCACACACACACACACGCGCGCGCACACACGCACGCACGCACACACGCACGCACACACACTCACAAACAAACACGTGAACTCAGAATTTGGTACACTAAAAACAGTTCCTAATTAAAAACAATCCTTTAAAGAGCCTGTCTCCCATAACACAGGGCTACCTAAATTGGGAGCTGTTCAATACATTGTTGATACCAAACTGTTGAAATAAAAAAACTTATTATATACAATTACTAACAGCTACACTTTGTACTTACTGTGCCAGTATGTCCGCGTGGTAGTAATTATCCGAGAGCTTGTCTAAAAAGGACCGCGGCTCTAAAATAAACGTGGGTAGCACGACTTTGGACAAGTCCATCCCGGGCCGGACTTGCTTCAACAGGAACCAGAGGAGGGATTTGTTCTCCTCCGCCACTTCTTCTACTAACTCGCCTGCCTGGAATTAAATAAGTAAGGAAATATTCTTTATTTTATTTCAAACAAGAAAAATTTATGTCACTTAGTAATTAAAATGGAATAAAACTAGAAAAATTTCACGTCCTGAGGCAGGAATCGAACCCGCGACCTTTCGCAATCCGGGCGACTGCTCTGACCACTGAGCCACCCAGGACTTGGGATATACCTGTGAAATTCTTCTAGTCTATCTTGTATTTGCGTTTATGAGCTAACGTCCACCCTACAATGTCGAAATATTCTATTTCAACATCCGAAACGAGTATTTTTACAAATACCGAGGATTCGGTTAAGTTGGGGCAGTGCTTTCAAATATTCTTAATTTTTGATTTTAACATTATTATAAATGTTTGAAAAATAACTTAGTAATTAAAATAGAATAAAACTAGAAAAATTTCACGTCCTGAGGCAGGAATCGAACCCGCGACCTTTCGCAATCCGGGCGACTGCTCTGAGCACTGAGCCACCCAGGACTTGGGATATCCCTGTGAAATTCTTCTAGTCTATCTTGTATTTGTAAAAATACTCGTTTCGGATGTTGAAATAGAATATTTCGACATTGTAGGGTGGACGTTAGCTCATAAACGCAAATACAAGATAGACTAGAACAATTTCACAGGGATATCCCAAGTCCTGGGTGGCTCAGTGGTCAGAGCAGTCGCCCGGATTGCGAAAGGTCGCGGGCTCGATTCCTGCCTCAGGACGTGAAATTTTTCTAGTTTTATTCTATTCTAATTACTAAGTAATTTTTCAAACATTTATAATAATGTTAAAATCAAAAATTAAGAATATTTGAAAGCACTGCCCCAACTTAACCGAATCGTCGGTATTTGTAAAAATACTCGTTTCGGATGTTGAAATAGAATATTTAGACATTGTAGGGTGGACGTTAGCTCATAAACGCAAATACAAGATAGACTAGAAGAATTTCACAGGTATATCCCAAGTCCTGGGTGGCTCAGTGGTCAGAGCAGTCGCCCGGATTGCGAAAGGTCGCGGGTTCGATTCCTGCCTCAGGACGTGAATTTTTTCTAGTTTTATTCTATTTTAATTACTAAGTAATTTTTCAAACATTTATAATAATGTTAAAATCAAAAATTAAGAAAATTTATGTCACATTTAAAAACTCAAATACAGACAGATAGTCAGATAGGTTATCCCAAGTCCTGGTAGCTCATATGGTTAGAGCAGTTACAGCTAGTTTACATAAATTCAAACAGACATGACAGACATACAGACAGATAGACATTATGACATTGTTAGACGATTCGAAAGTACTTCTTATCTTAGGGACCTAATTGAATAGAGAGGAGCTCGGTGACGTATTGGTTTGAGCGCTCTGGTTTCGATACGAAAAACAAAGCACCTTTCGCCATGGTCGATCCTGGGATGGGTCAATCAAAGCTTGTTATCTCGAGCTCCTCCGTGCTTCGGAAGGCACGTTAAGCCTTTGGTCCCGGTTGTTCCAGCAACCGCTTTAACCCACCACAACCCGCATTGGGCCAGCGTGGTGGTGTAATGGCCCAAACTCCTCATGTGTTTCTCCCATGTAGGAAGGCCTGTGCCCAGCAGTGGGACGTATAATGGCTGGTTATGATGATAATGATGAATTGAATAAAGATATTTTTCTATTTTATATAATTCTTCCAACATCATCATTCTTTCGATTGACCTATCCGGTACCGATCATAATGAAAGTTGCTTTGTTTTCTTAATTGAAGCCAGAAGGCTCAAACCACTCCTCCTGCGAGATTCATCTCGGAAGGTACATAATAAAGGCTTACGCAGTAGGTTGCGTGAAGTGCACTGTGTTGAAGCCCTAACAGTTTTTTTTTCAACGAATAAAAAGTTTTTTTTATACAACTAGATGACAAACAAGCTGCCGGCCCTGGACCTGGTGATAAGCGGTTACCGCCGCCTAAAGACACCTGCAATAACAAGGAAAAAATCACTTGGTATTGCAGGTGCGTTGTCATCCTGAGGCCTAAGATGGAATGCCTTCCATGCCCAGTAATTACACTGGCTACCTTTGCCTTCAATCCGAAACACAGCGAACTGTTTCACGGCTGAAATAAGAAAGGCGGTGGTATCTACCCAGGCGACCCTACATACGGGCCTACTAGTAAAGATAAGGTATGTAATAAATCAGTATAAACCCTATACTCACAGCTCCTGTCTCCCTATCTGGGTCCTCATCATAAAGCCCCTCTATCCTGGCCAGGACATCCTGCTTCCTCGACGCCTCCTGCTGTCCCTCCGGCATGCCGGACCGCGAAACTTCGCTGTCAGAATCCGAAGCGGCTCCTGCCAATTCTGTAACGGGTAGGGAGTGACAGAGTGCTGGCAGAAAACAAGAATCGGGACGGCGAAAATTGTTTGAAATCAGAGCCACAGCAACGTGTTATTTTTTTTATGAAAAAATTTAAAGACGTTTATTTATCTCAGTCATTAATCTGATCTTCATTTTACTAAGCATATGTAGAGTGTATTATGTATATTTTTTTTATAGAGAATTGCATGACAATCACAAAAAGATGATAATGCGGATTATAAAGTATAATTTTAATATCCACAAAATATATTTTTAAGGATTCTATTACTGAATACAACATTTATGTTGCAAACAAAAATCTTATTCAATTTGGTGAAACGTAACGCAGCAAAAAATAGATAAAATTTTGTTGTGACGTTAGCGGACACGTATTATTTTTTTGTTTTAAGTATATTTTTTAAAATTGTCTGTTGTTAATGGAATAGTATAATTTTAGTGTGGCTCTGAGTTCTTTGTTATAACAAATTTTGATTAAGCTTTGTGTATTTCAAAAATCCGTCTCAATTCCTTTTGGGTTTAGCGAATTATTTACATCTATAATAGCTTATTATGTAATCAATAAAATAGTAACTATCAAACATCTAGCGTCAATTTACTAATTAGGATAATTAGGATAACACACAAATATTGTAAGCAATTCGGTGAAATTAAACGCAGAAAAACGCAATACGTGCCAGATGACGTCACGTCGGCATTGTGAACAAAATATATTTGCTTTTATTTTCATTTTATGCAACGTGATTCTTATCATAACATAGAATAACTCATAATAAACTGATTCAGGCCTACAACAAGTAAATGCAATATAACTCGCGTATATGGCACCATATTTCTCGTGTTGTTTGTTTCAGTTTTAAAGCTGAGATAAGGGTAGCCAAGATTCTGTATTTTAAAATAAAATAAATACTTAATTTTCGCCATGTTGACTTGTGGTAGATAGCTGGCCTATACCAATGATAGTTTGTATGTTGTTATAGGAGCGTTTTCGTCGCATTTTTTGATACGAAATCACAAGTAAAAAAATATTGGAAATGAAGAAACCGATTCAAAGACTTTCCATGCAATGAATGTACAGCTTGCGCCACACTTCTAGTTCACGCTGAACAGCCATGCTATTCTGTAACAAAACTCGCACCTCATCTCGCAAGTCACTTCGATTTCATCTGTCAAAATGTATGAATTTGCTTTATTTGACAGTTGAGGTCGAAGTGACTTGCGAGATGCGAGTTTCATCACAGAATAGCACAGCCCCTAGCAGCAGCAGCTGTCAGCAGCCCCTTGAATTCGTGGTCGCGGCGGCGCTGTCATACCATTTGGCGTTTGTTTGACAACCGTTGGCGACATTAGCGTTTTGATGACGAGGAACGAAAAAGATTGTTTGTTTTTATTTATGTAAAAGTCAATCAAATATTGAAAGATGTCATTAAGGTAAATTTTAAACACAAGAAAAACTAAATCGAATAATATCGGTTGTAGGTACTTCATGTCGTATCTAACAGCGACAAACATATACAGCTAAGAGATCGACGTAGAGATTAGTGAACACTGTCTTACTTGTCACTTTTTGTAGAAAAAACTCATCACTCATGTCAGATCATCACTATTTTATTAAAATTAAAAATAAACAGCTAATGTTGTAGTACTGATACAGATCACAAGTTAGTAACGCCAATAAAGGGTTATTATTTTTAACACGTCCACGTAATGAGTCTCCGATATGCGTCAATAGATGGCGCTAGGAGTAACAATATAGAAAAGAGTATAATATTTATTTAACAAAAAATACAAATACGCTGACGCGCAGCGCTGTGCTCAAACGTCAAAATCAATGGCGGCTCGTCGTCTTGTCAGACGTCAGGCTCGATGTCGAATGTTTCTATTAGTGAATCGCACTGCGGTAGTTGTCGGCTGACTGTGAAATCAACGAGTTGTGCGCTTCTACAGCCTTCTGACAGCATCAATTTTGTTTTATCGGGCCGGCGACCACGTTTTCTTCAGAAAAAGGATTCGTCTTGCCCAATCACCGTACATTGTTGCCGCAAGTTATTTGCATATTAATTTTACTTGACATTGGCGAAGTTCATAATAACGAGAAGCCATTAAATAAATAAGAAGAAGAATCGCACTGCAGGAGTAGATTAATATTAGAGTAGTAATAAAGAAACGGCAAACTGTATGAAAGAGATTACCTGTATGTGACAATGATAATCCATCGCACCGTCTGTCTATCAGCTCCTTACAACAATTGTTCCTATTATAATCCGACAAAATCGCAGAGTCCACCGAGTACTTCCTATTCACTCTTTTCGAGGCAAAATGGGCTGGCTCCGAGTGCTGTCTGGTCAGCATCTTCAGCACCGAAAAGATGCTGGACCGCCTCCGGTCGGTCTTCTCTTTGGCTTTGATCGGAACCATTATTTCTGATGAATGCTCCATTTGTTTTAGTATCTTCTCCATTGGTTCTCAAGTTTTTAGCTGTGGCAGCTAATATTAGATAATAAATTTCTGCATTTATTTTGTGTTAAATAAGAATATTTTTTGTTACAAATCATCAGAGTTTTTTCCCATTGCATAATAATATAATGTGTTTCATTGTAAATATTTTCAGTGGAACCACGTTCCTTTTAAGTAATTTAATTAAAAACTGAACTTAAGTGTTTTGGTCAATATGTTATGGCTGAAGTGGTTTGCGAAAATAAACTTAACTTTAAACTAGGTTTATCCAGCTAAACTAAATTTATTTCCTCTGCCAACTTTAGCCATAACGTACTAAACATATTAAAGGACGTTTTCTAAATAGTTTTTAAAATTTTGACAGATTTCATAAAGATTTATTATGATGAGGATTGCAAAATCAAATGTCACACAAATTAAATTTGTTTGCGTTGTAATCTTGGTCAAATTATATCTTGATTTGTGTTTATTGGTTATTATTTTAACATTACATTAAATGTTTCTTTGAGAGATATTATTTTAAACCCCCGACAAAAAAGAGTTTTCTCGGTAGTTCAACTTTTGGAACCGGTGTAAATACAGACATCTCAGACAGACGGACATTTTTTTTTAAAACTTAATTTTTTCTATTTCTTAATTAGATATACATATTTTGTGTTTTTTGATGATTCGAAAGAGCTTCTTAGGAGCCTACTTGAATAAATCTATTTTGGATTTTGATTTTTGATTTTGACATGTCTATCTGTGGCATCGTAGCTCCTAAACGAATGGACCCATTTTGATATGTTTTTTTTGTTAGAAAGCTGACGTGATGGAGAGGGATGGTTCTTAGGCATAATTTTTGAATATCTGCCGAGGCGTTTGATTCCTGCTTGAAAAAAGATTTGAAATGTTGTCAACTGTTTTTTGGTGGTATTTAAAACACATGCTAATCTTGAGCTGGTCCTACGCAAACTATTTGATGGTACAAGTTCAAACTTTTTTATAAGGAAATTTGTTTTTTTTTTAATTTAGTATCCTTGATAATTACTGGGCATGGACGGCATTTCATCTTAGGCCTCAGGGTGACAACGCACCTGCAATATCAAGTGATTTTTCTTTGCTGTTGCAGATGTCTATAGGCGGCGGTAACCGCTTGCCACCGGGTGGGCTGTCAGTTTGTTTTTCATCTAGGTGTATTAAAAAACACTATAGTATTTATATGACTATGTTAACACGAGTAGATGACCGCTTGTTATACATTGTACCAAACATCCTTGTGTACAATAAAGAATTTAGATTCTACAACACCAGCCTATGATTCACCGAAGAAACTATTAAGTAGGTTGTTGTCGGATGACTGTAAAATCGACGGGTTGTGCGCTTCTACAGCCATCTGACAGCATCCATTTTGTTTTATCGGGCCGGCGACCACGTTTCTTTCGGAAAAAGAATTCGTCTTGCCCAATAAATAAAGAAGAAGAACTATTACGTAGGCTACCTAATAGTTTTTCAAATTGAATCACTGTCAGCAAATTTGTCGATCAGAAACTGGTATTCAAGGCTGAATACTTTCATTGGACTGCCCAGCGACGTCATAAAGTCATGGCTGATTATTATCTGCGAAAATAAAACATACCGAGCCCGATATGACTCCGCGCATATCCTACAAGAAATCGGTACAGTCGACGGCACATCACACGTAACAGTTTGACCTTGAGACCGACCTTATTGTGTTTGTAGCAGAGGCGGCTTTCGTGTTACAACTGTTACACTTGGTGTTGTGGTTTATACATCCAGGCAGACCTGAATAACACCGGGAAATGGAGCGTGTGGAACAGGGATGTTATAGAGTTCCGTACCGTAACCGAAACTATCGGATATCAAAAAAAGAACACTTTTGAAGGAGCGCAACTGTACAACAAAATACCCTCACATATAAAAAATGTAAACTCAGTGTATTCAAAGTAAAACTTGCACAATACATTTAAGAAAGTAGCTAAATAATTATGGTATGTGCTAGATAAATACATACTAAAACAACATAAATGTTCGAACGACATATTAATAATTTTATAAGATATATGTAAGTGTAGTTCTCATGTGACTAATTGTCTTTTTTAGGAATAAATTTCTTTAACCATAACAATAAAAAAATATCTGATACCGTATCCGAAATGAAAGTTTCAGATAAAGACGGAGTCAAACTTATCACAAGTTATAATATACTAGACTAGAAATGCAATTCAAATCTTGCTACTTGTATTTTACTTTCATAATTTTAAAATTCTACTATTCGTAAACTAGTGGCCGATAATCCGAAATAATTTCATATCCGTAACCGTATCCGAAACCGGTATAATATTATTCCTTTATCCGTCCGTATCCAGATCCGTAATTTCATATCCATAACAACACTAGCGCAAAACACTAAAAAGGATAAAATAATTAAATTTTGAGGAGATCCGCAGGAGAACTAATATCACAGACGTAGCCCAAAGAATTGCGAGTCTCAAGTGGCAGTGAGCAGGCCACATTGCAAGGCCTGACGGCAGTTAGGGCGGAAAGGTCCTCAAATGGCGGCCGCGTACCCGGAGACGCAGCGTTGGTAGGCCCCTTACAAGATGGACCGACGATCTGATGAGGGTCGCGGGAAGCCGATGGATGCGGACAGAGCAGGACCGATCAGTTTGGAGATCCTTGGGGGAGGCCTATGCCCAGTTATGTGCGTCTCTCGGCTGATATGATGATTATGATGATGAATTAATAAGCTACTTATCCCCTATTGCGTCTAAGATGAAATGCCGTCCATACCCAGTAATTACACTGCCTACCTTTCCCTTCAATCCGAAACACAGCGAACTGTTTCACGGCTGAAATAAGAAGGTTGGTTTGTTTTCGTAGTCGAAACCGCTCAATACACTTCGGCACCAAGCTCCTCATTCTATATTATTTGCTTGTTACTTTTTAAAGGGCGGTGGATTATCAATGGTTAGTCAGTAAAATTAAAACCGATTTCAAAAAACTAGAAACATATTTTTTGGAGTTGGTGCTATGATGTTTCCAGAAACAATAGAGAGGGAAGCACCGACTCCAAAATATATATTATGTTTCTAGGGAGTGAGTACCTACTTAAATTTAATAATTTTATCCTTTTTAGTTTCTTGAAGTTTCAGTTTTTGAATTTTTAAATTTTATTATTTTATCCTTTTCAGTTTTTTGAAGTCGGTTTTCATTTATGTAAAAAAAATTAACACAATTTTTAGTGATAACTTTCTAAGGTCAAAGCTAGATGAGTGACCGTCAGCTTATATTGTTTCCTATTATACAGGGCGTCCCACGGCCATGCCACACGGAGGGAAAGTATATTAAATATTGAACGTAGGATATTTTACTAAAAGAAGACATCGTTTTATTTTTAATAATAAGTAGAACTGCATTCACAGATTTTTTAAAAATCGCCTACCTCAACCGGGAATCGAACCCGCCAAATGTGATAGAAAAATTACATGTATTTTATAATAGCGTTTGAAAGGGCTACTCATAAGCATTATTTTTTCCTAAATAACCTAGCATATTAAATGAAACTAAGATCATAAAATTTTTCATTTTATTTTAAAAAAAATAATTTATCAAATGCTCAAAATGTGATCCGTTCTGTTGTATACAAATTCTCACTCTTTTGATAATTTCTCTCACTGTCGATTTACTTATTTTTGCATGGTGGATGTTTGAAATAATACGTCTAAGTTCATTTTGTAACTCCTGCACACTGTTGTACCGGTTCCTGTAAACTAAATCTTTTACATAACCCCATAAAAAAAAATCAAGTGGGGTTAGATCTGGGGATCTCGGTGGCCATCTAATTTGTCCAAAAGTGCCGATCCAGGAAGGAAAATATTGATTAAGAAACTCGGCTGTTCTCCTACTGTTATGAGCCGGAGCCCCATCTTGCTAGAATATAAGATTTCGTCGATCTGCATCAGGAAGATTATTAATCTCATTTCTTAAAATCTCAAGTATTTCTAGATATCTTTCCGTGTTCAGAGTTCCTTCGTAAAAATGTATTAAGAGAACCCGGTTACTTACAATCCCACACCAACAGTTGAAAGAAAAACGCACTTGATCATTAGTCTCGCGGATTCGTAAGGGATTCTGTCTGGACCAAATGCGATTATTACGCCGGTTGTACATACCGTTGTTACTAAAGTTTGACTCGTCTGACCAAATAATGGTGTTCAAAAAATTTTGATCCTCAAGGATGAGTCTCTCGATATGTTGGCAGAAATTAAATCGTCTTTCAGCATCTCCCGGCCGTAATGTACGTGCGGAGCTTCAGTCAATCGACGTCCGGAAAGCTAGTGGACCTGATGGCATTCCAGCGATAGTACTGAAAAACTGCGCAGCGGAGTTGTCTCCTGTCTTAACGCGGCTATACCGTCTTTCTCTCTCTTCTGGGTGTGTGCCGGAATCTTGGAGAGAGGCCAATGTGCAACCGGTCCCCAAAAAGGGAGACCGATCAGACCCAGCTAACTACCGCCCGATAGCTGTCACCTCAGTTCTTTGCAAGGTCATGGAACGGATCTTAAACCACCAGCTGATCCGATACCTAGAAGATCACTCATTAATTAATGATCGACAGTACGGGTTTCGGCCGAACCGGTCACCGGGTGATCTTCTAGCGTACTTAATGCATGTCTGGGGTGAAGCTATTGACAAACGTGGTGAGTCACTGGCAGTTAGCCTTGACATTGCCAAAGCGTTCGATCGGGTCTGGCACAAGGCTCTTCTCTCCAAGCTCCCGGCATACGGTCTGCCCGCTCAGCTCTGTAACTGGATCGCCGGCTTCCTGCATGAGCGAAGAATCCGTGTCCTCGCAGATGGATGCGCTTCGCGGTTCATTTCAGTGAATGCTGGTGTACCACAAGGCTCTGTTCTATCCCCCACACTCTTTCTTCTTTATATCAATGACATGATTCCGTTAGGAAACATTCATTGCTATGCAGATGACAGTACAGTGCATGGGGGATATTACGGTCGCCCAGGGGCTGGGCGCGCTGAAACCGAGAGGGAGAGAGAGAATCTTGCCATTGAGCTCGACAGGGTGTTGAACCTCGTATCTGAATGGGGATCTAACAATCTTGTTGAGTTCAATGCTAAGAAAACACAGGTGTGCGCGTTTACAGCTAAAATGTCGCCGTTCCTTCCCCTTCCGTCTCTTCAGGGCATGACTCTTTCGGCACAGGGCTCCCTAAATTTGCTAGGCATGGAGATATGTTGCGATCTGAATTCCAGGAACTACATCGAAACCGTGATCAAAACAGCCTCACGGAAGCTCGGTGTCCAGAACAAGGTGCGTCGATTTTTCACGCCTGACCAATTATGCCTGCTCTATAAAACTCAGGTCCGGTCTTGCGTGGAATATTGCTCGCACTTGTGGGATGGCTCCGCCAAGTACCTTCTCGATGCCCTGGACAGATTGCAGCGTCGTGCTGTCCGTATCATTGGCGATGTAGAGGTCACCAACAACCTTGAGCCTCTGCAATTGCGTCGAGACATTGCGTCGCTTAGCGCCTTCTATCGGCTATATCACGGAGAGTGTTCTGAGGAGTTATTTGACCTTATCCCACCTTCCCCCTTCCTACTCAGGAGCACGCGAGCCGGTCTTCGGAGTCATCAATTCACTGTCTCCACCTCAACATCACGTACAAAGAAATTTAGTAGCTCTTTTCTTTGTCGAACTTCCAGAACTTGGAATTCTTTGCCAGCACATGTGTTCCCTCCTTCGTATAACATGGGTTCCTTCAAAAGAGGCGTGAAAAAGCACCTTTCGGGCCGGCAAGGTGGAGGCGGCTAGAGCAGTGTCTGAACTGCACTAGCTGTCTTCGCATATGGACTCTTCTTACCGCTTCACATCAGGTGGTGTTGAGTCATTTGTCGTGCTTTGTTTAAAAAAAAAAAAAAAAAAAATTTTGCACTAATCGCCCTTCAACATAACTTTTAAACTTGTATTTTTTCAGAACGCGATGTATTCTACTCTTTGAAAGTCCAATTTCTTCTTCACCTTCCCTCACTGAACTCTTCGGGTACGCTTCAAAGTAAATCAGAATGTTGAGTTCATCATCGCTGACGTTTATTATCTGCTGCTGTGGTTGCTGTAAGCGATGATCAAAACGTCCTAAATTTGTTAAATTATCCACCATTCTTTTCAACACATATCGAGATGGTGTGCGTCTATCGGGATATCTTTCGCGGTACCACCGCAAAGCTAATGAAATGTCTTTGTGATTTAAAAAGTATGCTTCTATTAAATCCAAATTATTTTGGTACGCCATGGTAAGTAAATTAACACAAAAATTGCTAATAAACGAAAATGAAACTCACAATAAACAAAAGAACAGACGCTTGTAAATTTACGTGTTCCATTTTCGAATTATTTATTTTTACTAATATCAGCCAGTTGCATGGTAATTGTGAGCTCATGAAGAAATGCATACAAGTACCTACTACACTTCATGAATCGCTTTATTATTATCATGTACTTACACCACGGAAATCTCGTATCTCAAGTCTTTGAAATGATAATGTTAATTGTTGGAAGTATGGCCAAGTCAGAGGAAATTTCCCTGAACAAAATTTTAAATAAAATGAAAAATTTTATGATCTTAGTTTCATTTAATATGCTAGGTTATTTAGGAAAAAATAATGCTTATGAGTAGCCCTTTCAAACGCTATTATAAAATACAAGTAATTTTTCTATCACATTTGGCGGGTTCGATTCCCGGTTGAGGTAGGCGATTTTTAAAAAATCTGTGAATGCAGTTCTACTTATTATTAAAAAAAAAACGATGTCTTCTTTTAGTAAAATATCCTACGTTCAATATTTAATATACTTTCCCTCCGTGTGGCATGGCCGTGGGACGCCCTGTATACGATAATTCAGTTTCAATATAAAGTCATAGAAAAGATAAAATCCGCAATTTCGCATACATAGACGACTTTATTCCAGTTAGGTATTTTGATTTAAAAACCAAACTACCCGATCAATTAAAAAAATATGGGACCAAATGCCAACTTATTCCGCATCGAACACAAAAAGAATCACGTAAATCGGACCAGAAATCTCGACGTAATCGTAGTACATACATAGAAATAAAAACATACCAAGCGAATTGAGAATCTCCTCGTTTTTGTAGTCGGTTAAAAATTGATTAGATTTTTAAAATTCTCCTAAATAACTAGAAAGTGACAAAAATGATGAATCAACAGCGTGCTATCTGATAAGTGAGATAAGCAAGTAGCAGGCCTATCTTGGTGTTGTCACAAAATTGGTCTATTTAAAAACTGTTTTGTTTATATAAGCGGCGGCTTATTGATTAACAAGTGTATGTTTCAATGTCGTTGTCTGCGCTGCTTAAAAATCTGGTTTGTGTATTTAACGAAATAGAAATCAGGAGTTTGGTTTCATCAATTTAACTATATTTTTTAATTGTAAATTACACTCATAGTTACGTGAAATTTGATTTAAGAATTACAATACTTGAAAAAATTACTATTGAATTCAATAATAATGATAATAATATTCATATACTCACACCTATTATCTAGCCCAAAGTAAGCAAAGAGCTTGTGTTATGGAGAAATAATGATAGAAATACGTATAAAGTATAATATATATAATAAATAAACATCCATGACTCGTGAACAAATGCTTCCTACTCAATATACAAACATTTGCTCCTACCGGGATTCGAACCCGGGTCCCCGACCGTGTAACCTATAGAAAGGGGTAAAAATAAAAAACGAATTTCAAATCACCAGCCCATATACGTCCCACTGCTGGGCACAGGCCTTCCTACATGGGAGAAACACACGAGATGACACAAACTAGATGACAAACAAGCTGACGGCCCACCTGTTGGTATGTGGTTACCACCTGTTGGTGGTGTTTTAAATTGTTTCATATACATTTTAAGTAAAAACAATGTAATTATTTTTTGTTTTGTTTTTTTACATTTTAATGATAAATTTTCAAGCTTAAAGCTAGTAAGGCCTTAGCGCTCAGGGGTGGGCAATGCAACGATTAAAGGAGATGTTTCATATTCGGCCAAGTATATGTCCAGTTTTTCAAAAATTCGGGAAAAATCCCTTGAGCCCGCGAAAAATAATTCGTTTTCATGCATAGTTTGTTTGTACAAAAGTTGAAACTTCTCGTCGAATTCACTAACTGTGAAAATATGGCGGGCGACATAGAAGTTAACTAAACGTCACCAAATTGACACACGCGCCACAATATTTGGCTGTGTTGCAGTTTTCTCTATAAAAAATCTTGTTTTGCACCACGCCACAAAGCGAATAAAAATTAAATGGACAATTGATCACCGTTCAGCATATTTTTACCTATTCTTCAGTATAGTGTACATAGACCTGGCCTGCCCCCTTATTCTCAACTGTCGGAAAGAATTCGAATTTCGGAAACTCTATACCTGTCACTTTTTATCGCGCTGCGTCAAAGCGAGACGGCATGTGACTTTTCGAATCGAATCCGTGAACCGACAGTTGAGAATAAGGGGGCAGGTCTCCGTACACTTTTGGAACATCTCTTTTATCAGGACGACCGGATGCTATCGCTCTAAGTTACTCATTACAGGGAACTAGCTTAACGTGCTAACCAAAAGACGTGACTGAGTGCAACAGCCATATATTAAGTAGGTAACACTTAAACGTTATGAGTCATTTGTTAACGAGTAAACGCAATTAAACATTAGCTTAGCGCGTTCTTATCGTGTACTTAGCCTCAATAGCTTAGTTACCTTGCAATTGACTAAAAATACCTTGATAAAAATAATCCAACAAGCCCTTCCTGGAGGAGTAGGTAAGATAGTAAACATTAAGGTGGAAGACACGCCTGCTTTATTACCACAGCCGTATGCTTCAGAAAATATAAAATTAAAAATTTTAAGTAACCTCCGGCCTCATTAATCATCTATCTAACACCATCTCATTGAGACTATTCTTATGAGCCCAAACACTATAATTTTGTGTAGAATTAAGCATTCCGCAGACTTTTGATGGTATAGGATCAGCTCAAGGTTAGTAGGTCATGGGAATGTCACCGAAGTGACAGTACACCTTTCAAATTCTTCAACCAAAACAATTCTTTTAAGAATGGGGTATCTTAAGCCAGAAAGAAGTATAAAGATTCTTTCTGTTCAAAGGTATATTCGTGTCACAGGGCACTTGGCTTGTTTGTTTTGTTTTTTATCACAATGACATTAAAAAAAGCAACAGTGGATTAGCAATTAACTCGGTGATCTTTAAACTGAACGCAATTGTCAATATGACGCAGCATCTACGTCATGCACAACAAAATGATAAAAACGTCATTCATCCTAAATGAAATAATATCTAAATTGACGCAGAGTAGGTATTAAACGGCTGAATTAGAGGCTCTTAAAGTGGCTCAACAATAGTCCGTGTGAGAATACCATCCATTACTATCCTCGGTATATTCTATAATATACTTGTGCCAAATTCGATAAAGTATAACCACAGCCATTTGTATGACCGATGAGCAAGAAAGGTAACGAGTGAAAACGGGCAGATCTAGGTAAAGCATACCATACACACTACGGTATACCTGACAAGTTTGCCTGTACAATTTATCTGTACATGCAACAAACTACCAGACGACCCTACATATGGGCCTACCACATAGTAAAAACAAACCAAAGTAGAAGTAGATATTCAATTTTAAACAAACCGAAGTAACAAACCGAATGCCCTAAATGTCATAATCCAAAGAAGATATTACATATTTGTATCTTATCTTTAGCCAACACTAAAGGTAAGATTACGAATGCTTATTCAATATAAAGTGATAGATAAGAAACTTGAAGGACAGAACCTTAGAAAGTCTAATTTGCCATGTTTCTTTGGATTTATATATTTGGTTGCCGGAATCTTCTCGGTAGTTCAACTTTTGGAACCGGTGTAAATTCAGACATGACAGACGGTGAGACTTAGACGTTGTTAGTTAATATATTTTTGTGATGGTTATAAAAATGTGTTTTTTGACGATTTAAAAGTGCTTCTTTGTGGCCTATTTAAATAAAATATTTTTTCTTTCTTTCTATAATTTTTAACTCCAGACGAAAAAAGAGCGGTGTTATAAGTTTGACGTGTCTGTCTGTGTATCTGTGTGTCAATGGACCAATTTTGATTCAGAATTTTTTGTTTGTTTTTTATCAAGCTTTTTAAACGTTTTTCCATAAGTTACCATCACCACCTATATCTTGAAAGGAATATATTAAATTGAAATTTTTGAGTAACCCCCGGCGTTATTAATATAACATTATTCTAGTGAGCCCAAACACGCTATATCTGCTGTAAGTTTCTGAAGAATTAAGCATCCCGCAGACTTTTTGATGGTATAGGACCAGCTAAAGGTTAGTATGGCATGGGAATGTCTCCACACCTAATTTCAAACCAATCGGATCTTTGAAAGTTAGTAAACCCTTTTATCGTGTAGAAAATGAGCTGATAGCCATAAAACGCCTGAACTGATCTTTATAAATTATAGCTAAGAACCATCCGAATCACGTCAGCTTTCAAACACAAAAAACCATATTGAAATCGGTTTATTTGTTTAGGAGCTACGATGTCACAGACAGACACACAGACAGACACGTCAAACTTATAATAACACACCTCTTTTTCGTCAGGGGTTAAAAACGAAAGGTTCTCTTAATGTTGGATCTACGACACCACCCTAGTCCTTACTCACCTTCCTATAGAAAAAGACTACAGAAAAAAGGGGGACCTTTTTTCTGGGAGAACTCTGATTGCAGACCTACCCGCCGCTGGCTAGCTGACGGGCGTGTGTGAGGGTAGCCAAGCGTTAATGACACTGGGAGTACCCACTAAAACTCCCCGGTAACTCCAATGCCCTTCGCGGGGGTAGCCTAGGCTCTCGGCAGTTCAACTTTTGGGAACCGGTGTAAATTCAGACAGACTGACAGACAGACTGACTGACAGACAGACTGACTGACGGACAGACGGACCGACAGACAGACCGATAGACAGACTGACATAACATTCTTAGCTTACGTAGATGCAGATAAGACAGAGAGACAAACATTATGAAATTGTTAGTTAGTTAATATTATTTTTATGTGATAGACTTAAGGGTTTTTTTGTTGACGATTCAAAAGTGCTTCTTGGGGGCCTAATTGAATAAAGATATTTTCATTTTCATTTTTCATTTTCATTTCATTTTCATTTTCATTTCATTTTCATTTCATTTCATTTCAGACAGACACAGACTGTCTGACAGATCGACAGACAGACTGACATTATAACATTGCTAGCTTACGTTAATCCAGCCAGACAGAGAGACGAACATTATGACATTGTTAGTTAATATTATTTTGTGATAGACATAAGGGGTTTTTTGACGATTCGGAAGTAATTCTTGGTTGGTGCTATTTAAATAAATATATTTTCATTCATCCATTCATTCTGCCGAAGCAATTTCACCAGCCCACCCCAGGGGTACCTTCCTATATCCCCTAGTAAAAGTAATCTAGATCATGACCACTATCAAAGTTGATTCAACCGATAGTGTATTATTAACTAAATTAGCGTACGCCGACAATAGTAGAGAACCTTGAATTATAAAGGCTAACGAGCATTACGATTGTACTTATGAAATGGACATATGGCGTTCATTTCATACCTGCAGCCGTATTCCGTAGTAAATCTCACATCTCACTTCGCAAGTCACTTATCAATCATTTAATTTAATTATAAAATTGCACAATAATAACTATAAATTGATTCAAAAATATATTTTTTTTCTCTTTGGGATAGCCAAATTGTGTTAAATATAATATAGGTAAATTATAATAATATTAGTAACATATTAATAAACATAACAAAATATAATAAACGATTAATAAATTAAATAATGACATAAATTAGTTAACAATATTAGAAGCATAAAAGATAGTAATTTGAAAAGTAATAAATTCAATGACACAATATCCTCCTCCTTTCTAATTGCTGTGCCCGACAGGGTCCATGATGTACAGACAAAATATTTTTTTTAGACCTTAAGACCATTGTGGAAAAGCTATAAAGTTGAAATTGAAATTGAAATTGAAATTTCAATACGATAAGGACGGCAAACAAGATTTACGGCCTAAGAATCCATACTATAGCATTACAAATGCGAAAGTATTTGCCTGTCTCTTTGTCACTTCTTCAGGTTTAAACCGCTGTAGCTGAAATTTGATAAAGAGATAGTTTGAGACCCTGGGAAGGACTATTTGGAGCTATAAAGACATACACGCGGGCGGTATTTGAACCAAATTCGATAAAGAGCGACAACCGATGATATAAAAATTTGTGATCTAACCCTATTACTATGTTTGACAGTTGAATTCGAAGTGACTTGCGAAGCGAGTTGCGAGTTTTGTTACAGAATAGCATGCTTGCTTTACGCGCTATTTAAACACATGTTTAGCACTGATAAAGAGTCACGCTTATTTGGAAACTATTCGCTAATAGAGGACATGCCTTTTAGCGATTTCTTTACAAACTTTTACTCGAATCATATATAAATAAAAAGATGCTTTGCAAGCTATTTATTTTATTGTGAGCAGCGGGACTCGTCTTTTATGTTGCCAACATAACGCTTTCTCTTGAATTTTACAAAGAAGGTAGCGAGTGAGTAGTGACCACGGTGCTAGGAATGTCTATTGGTTATGGTGACAACGCGTGAGTGCCCAAGGTGCTATAAGCGTCTATAGGCTACGGTGACAACGCGTGAGTAGTGCCCGAGGTGCTACGAGCGTCTACAGGATACGGTAACAACGCGTGAGTAGAGGCCAAGCTGCTACGAGCGTCTATAGGCTATGGTGACAGCGCGTTAGTAGTGCTCAAGGTGCTTCGAGCGTCTATATAGGCTACGGTGACAATGCGTCAGTAGTGCCCAAGGTGTTACGAGCGTCTATAGGCTACGGTAACAACGCGTGAGTAGAGCCCAAGCTGCTACGAGCGTCTATAGGCTACGGTGACAACGCGTGAGTAGTGCCCGAGGTGCTACGAGCGTCTACAGGCTTGTTTGTGTTGTGAAGTAAAGTTTTTTTAACGAAGGATGGCCTTCGTTAAAAAAACTTTACTTTACAACCACACACACATCTCCGTTGCTCAGGTGTAATTAATGTGATATTGACTGTACTTATTTGTGTGTAAGCGCGTACGCTTAGAAATATATTTTTTAAAGCCAAGCAATTGTCATTTGCCGTGACCTTCGTTCAGGGTCAGCTGTGAGACATGTGTATTTTTACAGCTAAATAGACATTGACACGTGAATTCTTATTTTTTTTTATTATTATTATTCTCACAAGTATTTTCTTTTATTTTCCACTCTTGGAACGAGCCTGTCCGATCCTATACCAGTGTACAGACGACAGTACATCAAGTGTAACAGCTGCACGACGAAAGACACCTCTATTACTGATAGTTTCCGCTATCAAGCCACAAAATGTTGGAATAATATTCCGCCACCACTGAAACTATTGTCTAATAAAGGTAATTTCAAAGATAATTTTAAACCTATCCTCCTTGAAAAACAAAAGTTAGGTGTTCACATAAATTTCTTTGGTAGCGGTTTCTACTAGCAGCAATACTATTTGATTTGGGAGTAGTTTTTTTTATTATTATTTTCTTATTTAAACATACATTATCATTAATTTTATTTCATTTTTTTGCAATTGTAATAATTATTACTTATATGTATACACGGGATAGGAGCGTTCTCCTGATACCTGGATACTGATTTGCACCGTGGTTACTTGGCAAAGAAAATCTAGGTTATGGCTGAAAATCAGTGTTCTCCGTGCTGGGCTCTTGCACTGAGCTATATCCTTTTTCAAACTGCAGCACACACTTATACCTAATTATTTTATACATTCTAATCTAGTTTCTTTATGTTTTATGTTTAAGATTTTTGTTAAATAATATTGTTTTTTTCTTGTTTCTTTTTTGTGTGTGTATGTATGTTTGAAATAAAGTAATCTATCTATCTATTACGAACGTAGTAAGGGCGGTCTCAAAGTCAAACTCTTACGCTTGATTCGTTTGATAATTTCATGACATTTCTATGAAATAATGCAGCCAATGTTATATTATTTCATACAAATGTCATGAAATTATCAAACGAATACGATGTTTTTGAAAGTGGCAAATTTATTGTCGTATAGATGGCACCACCCTGTATATTTTATATAAGTATTAGTTTTTATGTTAATGTCTTTTTTGCACCCGCTCTTTTAATTTCCTTTTGTATTATTTCCTGTCACTCCAGGTTGCCTGGAACAGATTGCTGCTTAGCAATAAGGCCGCCAATTGTTTTGTTTTTCTTATTTTTATTGTTGTTGATTTTATGTGTGTCCTATTGTGCAATAAAGAATATTTGATTGATTGATTGATAGACTTCCTTTGCACGGCAATTGACCCAATACCACCTGATGTGAAGCGGTAAGAAGAGTCCATATGCGAAGACAGCTAGTGCAGTTTAGACACTGCTCTACTTTTTTTTGGCCCAAAGATTTTTTTTGAGGTGTTTTTTGTTCTGCGGACATCATGGTTTCAGAACTAAACGCATGTCAGAAAGGTTTTGCTCAGAACAACCTGCTCCTATTCAGTTTAGACTTCACTTCAGAGTCAGGCCCTGCGTGTTTCAATATTGCTTAAACTGTCATCCATTTGATTTGCGTGTGCGGAAGCGAACACGTGAAAGATAGTTAAACGGGTGGTTTTACCATAATTATCAGAATTCAAAATATAAACAGTTTCACAAGGTCACGGGAAAAGCAACATTGACGATTATAACATGATGACATGTAATAAGTGGGTGTAAA
The DNA here is from genome assembly GCA_947347705.1 of Nymphula nitidulata. Classification (NCBI taxonomy): domain Eukaryota; kingdom Metazoa; phylum Arthropoda; class Insecta; order Lepidoptera; family Crambidae; genus Nymphula; species Nymphula nitidulata. Next base: position 6,695,088 of record OX374645.1, on the reverse strand, counting down.
GGTCGATTCGTTGCCTACTTGAAAAGATTGTTGTTATTCTATCTTATTAAGACTTAACAACTACTTGCCTGATGATAGGGGAAAAGGTCTTATTTTTGTTTTCACAGTTATATAGTATGGTGCCGTCAATGCGACAATAAATTTAGACATGGGCTATATTAGTCCATAGAAATGGTTTGCCACTTTCAAAAATATCGTATGCATTTGATAATTTCATGACATTTGTATGGAATAGTGTAACGTTGGCAGCAATATTTCTATGAACTAATATAGCCCATGTTTAAATTTATTGTCGCATTGACGGCACCAGCCTGTCTATTTTAAACCGAGTTCAAAAAAGAAGGAGTTTATCTATATATAATCGCTTAGCGCCTTCTATCGGCTTTATCATGAGTTGTTTTGATGAGTTTTTCCATTTTATCGCACCTTCCCCCTTCCTACTCAGAAGCACGCGTGTCGGTCTTCGGAGTCATCAATTTACTTTCTCCACCTCAACATCACGCACAAAGAAATTTAGTAACTCATTTCTTTGTCGGACTTCCTAAACTTGTTATTCTTTGCCAGCACATGTTATAGGAAGGAGGGAACACATGTTTTTTCCTTCCTATAGCATGGGTTCCTTCAAAAGAGGTGTGAAAAGGCACCTTATGGGTCAGCAAGGTGGAGGCAGCTAGAGCAGTGTCTGAACTGCACTAGCTGTCTCCGCATATGGACTCTACTTACCGCTTCACATCAGGTGGTGTGACGTCATTTGCAGTGCTTTGCATAAAAAGAAATAATTTAATTGAAAAAATATCTAATTAAAGAAAGTAGTTTGGTTTTAAATCAAAGTGATTGAAATGTAAACAAAATTGCGGAAATTGGTTTTCTGGTGACTTTTCAGTGGTGCTTACGATTATTCTATTTGCTTATAAATATGTATACTACCAGGTTGGTCCCAAATACCTAAATTTGGTTTGGATTTGACGAAATCTTCGGAGTTAGAGAATTCAATTTTTTACTAGGTGGTGGGCCCGTATGTAGGGTCGCCATTGCCTTAATTATTTCAGCCGTTAAACAGTTTGCTGTGTTTCGGATTGAAGGGAAAGGTTGCCAGTGTAATTACTGGGCATGGACGGCATTCCATCTTAGGCCTCAGGGTGACAACGCACCTGCAATACCAAGCGATTTTTCCTTGTCCGCCAGTTTGTTTATCATCCAGTTGTTTAAAAAAAAATATCCCTCAAATCCCCAACAGTCAAGTTAGACTCCAAGCAAATGATAGGAAGAAACCAGAAACCCGAGACCTTGGTATAATTTATTCTAAGCCAGACACAGAGACACACAAGTCGTTAATGCTGATGGTCACCCATTTTGTTTTGACCTTAGTTTATCCTATGTTATTAATAGTTATTCATTATCTATTATAATATACAGTCTACATTCTCAATCATCTCAATTACAAGTTGCATTTTGTATAACATGTGGTTAGTCTTAGTGGCGACAGGAGACAGGACCTGTGAGCGCTCCAGGTGAGAGGGGACAAGTTGTCTATTTATGACGTGTCTGTGTTTGTGTCCCAGTCGTTTATTAAGTCGTTATTTATTATATTTACCTTATTACTAGGTTGTAGACCCGTATGTAGGGTCGTCTTGGTAGGTACCACCGCCTTTCTTATTTCAGCCGTGAAACAGTTCGCTGTGTTTCGGATTGAAGGGAAAGGTAGCCAGTGTAATTACTGGGCATGGACGGCATTTCATCTTAGGCCCCAGGATGACAACGCACCTGCAATATCAAGTGATTTGTCCTTGTTATTGCAGGTGTTTATAGGCGGCGGTAACCGCTTACCATCAGGTGGGCCGTCAGCTTGTTTGTCATCTAGTTGTGTGAAAAAAAAAATCCCACTTGTTTAACTTACCACCATCCTTATTTTAAATTTCATTATTACATGTTTGCATTTCATTATTTCAGTTACTAGTATTTAATTAAAGTGGCTCGATAATTAATGTTTATTTAACTATTTTAATGTATGAAACAGCTGATATTTTTTTGCGAAGTACTGTGGACATATTTTGTTAGGGAACGCAGCAACCGTTTTAATACAATGTATACGATATGTTACGGTTGTGCCCAGCGGTGCTAAATCATGTTACTGCTTGTAGTGTATGTAAGGATGTATACTGTCGTCTCCTCTGCACACTATTAGTAAGTAAAGTAAAGATGAGTTGACAAGAGATATATACTCTATGGATGGGAAGATGAACGGATGGGTGTGCAGGAGAAAGGAGCCGATAATTACAGATATATCGAGAAATAGTACATTTTGGCGACGAGACTGTAAGTACTATTTGTAATATTGATTTTGGTGATCAATTCTGTAGTAATGAAGGTGATTTTTTGTGTAGTGGCAGTGTCTAATACAATTAAATCAACAACTACCAAAGTAAAGTTTCCTTATGAGTTTTATGAGTGGAAGTGTTTAATTAAATGTACATTTAAGTTTAGAACATTATGAGTTTAACCCGAGTCAAAATTTGTATTCTTGGTTACAAATTTCAGAAAATGTTAATTTTGAAGGTTAATTAAACAACAATTTTTAAATTTATGAAAAAAGGAAGGCAAAGAAAATTTCTCTATTATGCCAAAAAAAAAAAAAAAAAAAAAAGAAGGCAAAGGGAAATTTCTCTAAACTATAAGGACAATCTTTTTATCATAAAATTTGAGTTTTTACGACATCGATATTTATTCAATTTTATAAATTCAAATAGACAGAATGACATTCATTTTTCCATAATTCAATTTAGTTTTTAGTTCAGTATTTACAATTATATCTCGAGTAGTATTCGAATTTTCGGTATTCCATTAATTAAAATAAGCGACTTATCTAAGTTAATTTATTTGATTCTTATAAAATAAAAATGTGGTAGCATAATGACTTTTAATTTAGTTTAATATTAAAATGGAAGCATGACGAAAAAAAAAAAAAATGCAGTATGATGAAGACAAATAAATAAATGGGATGCTAAAAATAAAATAAAATGGGAAGAAGGATGACGGACGAAATATAGAAATGTGGAAGTATGATGAACAAATGGAAGCATATTATTGTGATGAAGTTGTAAATAGGTGACGCCTGTTTACTGATTTGTATATTTATATATACAGCGTTTTCCTTTTCTTTGTCTACAGGCTTAAGTAATGGCAAACTTAACTTTAGATAAGTTTGAATGTAACGGAGATGTGAATTCGGTCTGTACTAGATGGGAGCGTTGGAAGAGAAGTTTGTACATCTATTTAGAAGCGGCAAATGTCCAAACGGATAGTCAGAAGCGTGCAAGCTTATTGCATTGGGGTGGACCTGAACTTCAAGAAGTATTCTACAACATACCTGGTGCAGAGATTTCAACGGGAGAAAACTTGGATGTTTTTAAAGTAGCTTTAGATAAGCTGGACGAATATTTTGCACCGAAGCAAAGTAAAAGATTTGAAAGGCACGTTTTTAGGAAATTGAAACAAGAAGAAAATGAGAAATTTGAAAAGTTTGTTCTGCGTTTAAGACAACAGGCACAAAAATGTAAATTTACTGATGCGGAGGATCAAATAATTGACCAAATCACCGAGAATTGTAACATGGACGAATTACGGAAGAAAATATTAAAAGCAGGCGACAATATGAACCTAGATGATTGCATTGCGGAAGCAAACGCCTTAGAGGTAGTGAATAGACAATTAGTAGATTTCAATCACAGGAAAAATATTCAGGAAAAGGAAGTGAATAAGATAGAAGCCAAATCAAACGATAAACAATCTATGAATAAAAAGGAATGTTTCAGATGTGGAAGTTGGAATCATTTGGCTTTTGATGAGAAATGTCCTGCAAAAGGCAAGAAATGTATGAAATGTGGCAAGTTAGGCCACTTCAAATTACAATGTAAAACGAATCCACTTAAAAGAAGGTTAGAGACACAGTATTTTGGGAAAAAGAATGAGGCAAAAGGGAAATTTACCAAAGTAGGAAAAGAAGTAAGGAATGTTAGTGAGCAGGACATTGGGAGTATGCTAGATGAAGACGTTCACTATGTTTTCAACATAGATAATGATGACACAGTTACTTGCCTTATAGGAGGAACAGCAGTCGACATGCTTATTGATTCTGGGTGCAGGCAAAATTTAATTACGGATAAGACATGGCTAAAGATGAAAGCAAGCAAAGCAAAAGTTACGCACCAAGTTCGCAATCCAAACAAAACCTTTCTGGCCTATGGAAGCACTATTCCACTTAACTTAATGGGATCTTTTCGGAGTACTGTATCTATTGCTGGAAACAAAGGAGATGCTACGTTTTATGTTGTTATTGGTGGTACTCGAAATTTGTTAGGTAAAACCACAGCTCTCGCTTTGGGGGTCCTTAAAATTGGACTTGAGGTGAACAGTGTGAGAAAAGACAGCTATCCAAAATTCAAGGATGTACTTATACGAATACCTATAGATGATACTGTGAAACCTGTCGCACAGCCCTACAGAAGAATTCCTATTCCTCTAGAGGAAAAAGTAGAGAGGAAGTTAAATGAGCTTCTGCAAAAAGATATTATTGAGAAAGTGGAAGGTCCTTCAGATTGGATCTCACCCATTGTACCAATATTGAAAGAAAATGGAGATATACGCATCTGTATAGTTATGCGGCGTGCGAATATGGCAATAAAACGGGAAAATCATCCGCTACCGACAATGGAACAATTTCTGCCGAAAATGAAAGACGCGAAAGTTTTTAGCAAATTGGATATTAGGGATGCATTTCATCAACTGGAACTTCACCCAGAGTCGAGGCACATTACAACGTTTATTTCTGCCAAAGGTCTTTATCGCTATAAACGTTTGATGTTTGGCATTACTTGTGCTCCTGAAATTTTTCAAAAAACCTTGGAAAGAATACTCATCGAGTGTGATGGGGTTGTAAACTTTATAGACGATATTTTAGTGTTCGGGGAAAATCAGGGCGAGCATAACCTGAGGTTGGAAAAAGTGCTTGATGTCTTAAATAATAACGGAGTCGTCTTACGGCAGGAAAAATGTTTTTATAATATAATTTCCGTTCAATTTTTAGGCCATGAGCTGTCTAACCAAGGGATCAAACCTTTAGATAAATATGTATCAGTTATAAAAGATTTTCGGGCTCCGACAACTGTTTCAGAATTGCAGAGTTTCTTGGGACTCATCAATTATGTCGGTAAATGGATACCAAACATGGCAACAACAACAGAACCTTTAAAACAACTGCTTCGTGGTAAGTTTGGTCGGAACACAGATATCTCTGATTTGTGGGGTGAAAAGCAACAGACAGCTTTTAGTTCATTAAAAGCTACTTTAGTAGACGTACCAAAACTAGGTTATTATGATGTAAACGACAAAACGATTGTTTTTGCTGATGCTAGTCCAGTTGCATTAGGTGCTGTGTTGGTTCAAATAAATAAGGAAGGCCCAAGGATAATTGCTTTTGGAAATAAAACCTTGTCTGAATGTGAACGTCGTTATTGTCAGACGGAGAAGGAGGCATTGGCTTTAGTATGGGGAGTGGAGCATTTTCATATGTTTTTGTATGGGAAAGATTTTGATCTAGTGACGGATCATAAACCTTTAGAAGTGATTTTCGGTCCAAAGTCAAAACCTTGTGCGCGCATTGAAAGATGGGTGCTAAGACTACAGTCATACAAATATAGAGTTATTTACAGGCCAGGAAAGAATAATATAGCTGACCCCTTATCACGATTATGTAAACTTACCCCGGGATATGACTATCAGAACAAAGACTATGTACAAGACGTTGTGGAGTTAACAAGGCCCGTAGCAGTCTCATTGAAGGATATTGAAGAACATTCTCGGCAGGATCTTGATATTCAGAAAGTAAGAACTGGTCTTTATCAAAATACATGGGAAGATAGCGTTAAAACATATAAAATATTTGAAAATGAACTTTGTTTTTGTGGAGATATTTTGCTCAGAGGAACAAAAATTGTGATTCCGAAAAGTTTAAGATGTCGTGTGCTAGCAGCGGCGCATGAAGGGCATCCAGGAATGGTCGCAATGAAAGGAAGACTCAGGACCAAAGTTTGGTGGCCCAGGTATGATAAAGACACAGAAAATTTAGTAAAGTCCTGCAAGGGGTGTACTCTAGTTTCTGCACCAAATCCACCGCATCCACTGAAGAGAAGGGAATTGCCCTCACAACCATGGATTGATACCGCAATAGATCTGTTGGGCCCTTTGCCCTCTGGAGATTACATTTTAGTAATTATTGATTATTATTCTAGGTATAAAGAGGTAAAGATTTGTAAAGATATATCCAGCAAGGAGATGATTCGATTGTTAAGGGAAATTTTCAGTCGTTTGGGATGCCCCGTTTCTATAACGGCTGACAACGGCAAACAATTTATTAGCAATGAATTTAAAACATTTTGCTTGGAAAATGATATAAAATTGTACAATTCGATTCCATATTGGCCGCAGCAGAACGGGGAGGTTGAACGCCAAAATCGAGATATACTCAAAAGATTAAGGATTTGTCAAGCTGAGAAGAAATGTCACTGGAAAGAATCACTAATGGATTATCTAACTATGTACAATAGTACGCCACATACTGTTACAGGAAAAACACCTGCAGAACTATTTTTTCAGAGGAAATTTAGGGATAAGATACCAATGATAGATAGCTTAAACCAAGGATCAGAAGACATGGAAGTGAGAGACAAGGATAAGGAACAAAAGGAAAAAGGGAGAGAATATACAGATAAAAAAAGAAGAGCACAAGTTTCAGATTTAGAACCAGGCGATAAAGTTTATGTTAGAGACATGAACAAAGCAAACAAACTTTGTACTAATTTTGAGCCTATAACCCACACAGTCAAATCACGAGAGGGGGGAGATGTTACAATACAAAATGATGAGACCGGTCAGCATTTTCGAAGAAATATTGTGCATTTTAAGAAGGTGGAAGGGGAATGGCAAGTCATGAATGATAAGGAATTAGAAATGGAAAAAGAAACAGCGGAAGATGAGAAAGATAAGGAGCAAGGACTAGTGAATTGAAAACATAATTACAGAAGTGAATTATAAACTAGTAGGGAGGCTAGGAAGTTATAAAAGAAATAAGATGAGGGTAGGAATTATTAATCAGTTAAGTAAAGAATTATTCTATTCTGTTAAATGTGAAGCGATGGAAGCATTGATTTATTTAATTTAAAATTTCATTGTATGTAAGATGGTTATTAGAAATCAACGTGTATTTGGGACGCGAAGGAAGTATTGAATTGGATTAATTACAGCAAGGCATGCTAATTCAGAAATGATTTGATTATTGTATGGGGAAGTTTCTTAAAAGAATATGTAATATTAATAAACGAATTTCTTTTAAATAGATAGTTTTATTTGCGAATCTACTTGAGTGAAATATAAAATAAAAGTAATAACAAAGGAGAGATGTAGTGTATGTAAGGATGTATACTGTCGTCTCCTCTGCACACTATTAGTAAGTAAAGTAAAGATGAGTTGACAAGAGATATATACTCTATGGATGGGAAGATGAACGGATGGGTGTGCAGGAGAAAGGAGCCGATAATTACAGATATATCGAGAAATAGTACACTGCTAAAAGTCCAAAAGTGATATATTCAGGATTAGTCAGCAAAATCACATCCCCAACTGTTTTGGCAGGTGTAATTGAGAAGAGTCGCCCCCAAATATTTTATTTTTTTAAATTTATTTGTTTACATAAATCCACAGCCCTATGTTATATTTATTAATATTATACAAAAGGTATATATTTTTTTTTTCTTAATGCCAATAACGGATTTACATTCCTCCACTCATTCCATAACTCCACGATGCAGGGAATGCGTAAGTGCATTTTTCCCTCCCGGAAAAAAGAACAATAAGTAAATCCTCGATCTAAAATACTTCGGGAACAGTGACATGAATAAAATTTTATATGATTAAAAACCTATGGACACAACAACTGCCATCACGCGGTTGGATCTCTGGAATGTTTATTTAAATAATCTGTGACAGCATTTCTCAACGAAGTCTTTAGTAAAATATCATATCATAATGTCTTCCTTCATGTGCCAACATAAACATACAACAGTTTACTGAAAAAACGTAGAATCCCGTATACTATATACGGGATTCCACACAGGCTGTAGACAATTGTTTTATTTATTGTATTTCAACCAAAAACTTATCCGTTTACGGATTACTCTACGATGCAGGGGATCCATATCCGTTAACGGATACGTTTTGCATTTTTTTTTTATAAAACTACACGACAAAACTGACGGCCCACCTGGTGGTAGGCGTTGCCGCCGCCTATAGACACCTGCAATAACAAGGAAAAATCACTTGTTATAGCAGGTGCGTTGTCGTCCTGAGACCTAAGATGTAATGCCGTTCCATGCCCAGTGGGTGGCTGGCTACCTTTCCCTTCAATCCGAAACACAGTGAACTGTTTCAGGGCTGAAATAAGAAAGGCGGTAGTACCTACAGATCCAGACGATACTACAAACGGCCTAACACCTAGTCCGCATCAAATCAAAACAAATCAAATATAATTATTGCATGTCACAAAACAATAGGGATCTTATACAAAGGCTGTAGTTCCTGTCATACCCCGTAGGGGCACTGCAATTTAAAAGGGTACATTATTTACTTAAAATCTATATAGATATTAGATATTAGATTTAGATATAGATTATTAGATTTTTTTTAATTTCTTATTATTTATCTTAATCATCCATTCTTTTTACTTTTAATTCATCCTTAAATATTTTTAGTTCCCCTAGACAGTAACAGGTGTTTACTGTTTGTGTGTGTCTTGCACTATTAATCACAAATTGACAACCATAGTGATAAATTCGATTCGAAATCTCACATCACTCCCCATCTCGCTTTAACGCGCCCCGATAAAAAGCAACCGTGAGTTATAAAGTTATAATCATGAATTTTAGTACTAGAGCTTGTTTGCTGCTTTCATGAAACACTGTGAGCTCAGATGATTCTGATGCTAACTGTACCCATTCAGTATGGCTAGTATGGCTTATATGAGTTATATGTAATTAAAGGATTATTGTTTAAATTTTATTGTCATTCCTACTATACTATACGTGGTCATGGTCGGTCGTTCGCCTATGTAGACCTTGAAAGTCCATTGTGAATATGGAGTGAAAGGATTTTTAAAATCGGTTTGGTAGTTTCGGAGATCACATCCCCCATTCATATTTACAAATATTACCGCTTTTATAATAAAAGTCAATAAATAAATACTAGCCCAAAGTAAGCATCATTAAGAGCTTGTGTTATGGATACTAGACGTAAAAAATATATACAGGGTGGAGCTGTCAATACGACAATATATTAAAACGTACCACTACCGCATTCAAAAACATCTTATTCGTTTGATAATTTCATGGCGTTTGTATAAAATAATATAACATTGGCTGCATTATTTCATGGAAAGATCCTGAAATTATCGAATGAATAATATGTTTTTGATAGTGGGAAACCATTTCTATGAACTAATATAGCCCATGTTTTAATTTACTGTCGTATTGACGGCGCCACCCTGTATAAATATTATGAATATACTAAATAAACATACTTATAAACATCCATGACTCGTGAACAAATGCTCGTACTCATCATACAAGCATTTGCTGCTACCGGGATTCGAACCCGGGAACCCTTGACCGAGCAGCCCGTACAGCAAGGGGCACAGACCACTCGGCCAGCCGGTCGTTAAAGTGTAAATTCTCTTCTAATTAGTGTATTATTTTACGCGGGATTTTTATTACTCTTCAAAAAAAATTTGACCAAGATCATTCTCATTTTTGTTATATAGAAAATAAAACACTTTAAAAATCTGTTGAGTAATTATACCACGTTATCAAAACACTAGACACTTGTTCTTTTTAAACACTAATCCCGTTTTTCGGCCAACACTGCGTTCCATTACTTTTAATTTCAATTCACTTCACTTTTCGTAAAACCAAAAAGTTACATTCGCTAGTATCATACGTAAGCACTGTCCGGTCTTATCAACTTCATGTTTCACACTCAACCATCCCGTTGCAAGTTTGATAAAATACTGACTCGTCGTAATCATTATACAATACGAAATACCTACGTGACTAGATTGACGTGTAAACAAATGTGTACTATAAGTGTGGGCAATATGAGTCATAATTGAGCGTGGCTTTTTTGTTTATTTATTGCTAAGCGCAGTACATATGGGTGGAAATTAAAACATATAAGACATGAGGTATTCGTGGAATAAAGATAACACGAAAGCCTGAATCGCAATTAATTATTATAAACATATTGTAATTATTATCAGAGCCCCGATCGCGCTAATTTACAACTAATTTACCAAAGCATAACCTAAAATGGGGTTATTCATCATCTCGCCCGAAACTAACTCGCCCGATGGGGCGACAGAAATATTAGGTAATATTGAAAGGTGCCAACCTTTCAATATTACCTAATATTTCTGTCGTCAACTCGCACGCTCATTATAAAGTACAGCCAGGTAAAAATTTTTTAAACTAAATTTCATAAACGACTTTGAATAAAACGACATTATATTAATCTTAAAATAAAGCTACTGAGTAGTTGATCATTGATTGACATTTTTATGATCGTTACCTCACATTTTTATGGTCGGGCGAGTTGACGACAGAAATATTAGGTAAATTCGAAAGGTGCCAAGTCGCCGTATCGGGCAAGTTTTTGTCGGGCGAGATGGCGAATAACCCCTAAAATGTTTGTATGTTGCTTTTTGCCAGCATTGAGATCCAGAGACTACCAGAGTTACCATTATTTATGGGAACGTATTTTCCGCTGTCCTGACATTTGTATGAAATAATATGATATTAGCTGCATTATTTCATTGACAATTATCAAATGAATAAGATGTTTTAGAAAGTGGCAAACCATTTCTATGAACTAATATAGCCCATGATTTAATTTATTGTCGTATGGCTTCGTATGGTGCCGTCATGCACCACCCTGTAATATGCTGTTTTGAAATGTCTAATGTAAATTTGTATGTACTCGAATAAGCTATCTAAGTATCACATTACCGGCAAAATATTTAGATCCATACTAGGCTGTTTGAATTCAGAACATTTAAGATTCTGTGGATTCTGAAATAATTAATTAAATAAAATAAAATTGCCTCCATTCTAACCGCAACTTTACACCAAACCTCATAACTTAAACAAACCAAACGATAAACAACTCTGTGTACACAGTTTAAGGTCTAAACTTTCGCGTCGTCGCACACGTCCTATTTGACTGGATTGTTAACTTAGCTTGAGGTAAAATTCGCAATTATATGATACCTATAATGACAACTTTAACATATCAAGCTATATTCCCGGCATTTTGAAGTAAATTCAAAACACATTACGTAGGTAGGTACCTAGCCTACCTATTGTATTTTAAATTTTACAATATTTTTGCGCAAGTAAAATATTTATTAGAGCTTGTGTTATGGATAACGGAGAAATAATGATAATAATATGTATATAAATATTAGAAATATATTAAATAAACATATAAACATCCGTGCCTCGTAAACAAATGCTCGTACTCATCATACAAACATTTGATCCTACCGGGATTCGAAAACGGGACCTCTTGATCGAGTATCCAGCCGGTCGTCAATTGATCAATTTTTAAATTTGAAATAGGAATCTTTTTTTCTTAATTCGTCTAACGACCACATGCTCGAACCATCTCGAGCGTTAATAAACGAAGTGTTTTTTAGGGTATCTCCTCTATGCGAAAAGCGGGGATACATTATTTTTCTTTTCCAGCCCATGGTTATCGTGGTATTATGTCGTGCAAAAACTTTGGGGCTGAAAACCATGTTGCTCGGATCTAGGGTTGCCAGATGGTATCCAAAAGGAGGACATGTCCTCCTTTTCCATGTTTTGTCCTCCCGTCCTCCCTTACATACTGTAAGTCCTCCTTTTTACTAAACATCGAGCGGGACTGGCGGGAGGCGAATGCGTTATGAGCGCTTAACAAAAATAAAACTTATTTTTGTATAAGCGCTCATAACGCAAATGTGGAAAGAGTTTTTTCACTGATTAATACTCAGTTTAGCGAGAGGAGAGGAAAAGACTAAATGTGAAGCCAGTTAAATCTTTAATTCTTACTCAATACAACTTCCATAACTAAACATGTGATAATTTTGATAATTATTTGTTAAAGAACCAAGAACTTCTTTCCAAAATTGGCAGCTCAGCTAAATATGATTAAAATAAAGTGCAATAATATGAAAAAATCGTTTAATTTCTGAAAGTCCTCCTTTTTTACGGAAAATCCTACTTTTTAGACCAATCTGCCCCCCTTTATCAAATTATCATCTGGCAACCCTACTCGGATTAGCTATTCCATGTTTTGTCTTGTTCTTATACATGTCGAAAGCCACATGTAAAAGTATGAGTAAACATAGATCACTACAAGTAAATCTTTTAATAAGGCTGCAAGTGACGTCTGTGCGTTGGGTTGTCATGCTGTCAGATTAAGTCGCTATGTTGTTGAGACTCCTACTTGATTAGTAGCTAAAATCATTTAATTGATTAATACCCTACGGTCTAAATTAAACAAAATGCGCACATAGCGCGCTTACAATCGAACCGAATTGAACGTATTCGTGCCAACGAGAGTAATGTGACGTCATGAGTGACGTCATGAAGCCGTGCTAACGCTGCTCTCGAAAAATAGGTAGTCAGTGGCCCTAATTCTGGAGAACACATGCTTAGTTTAAATTTAACTTCATTGCATCTCTTCCTCTCAAAATGAATACAAAAAGGATGGCTGTCATTTTATTTGACATTTAGAAACATGCGTTCAATTTTCGACCTTATTGAACGTGATAAAATGCAGAGTTTAGGAGGCACCTCCGTACATGCCGTCTAAAACTGTCTATGGTTTCTTTGAAATCTGTCTAAATTTAGTTGACAGCTCTAAACGAATTGTTGCTATCTTTTCCTGTTACATATTGCGAGAAAGATATATACTGTACTTTTTTTTTTTTTAATTTATTTGACCAAATAAAAAAACTTAAAATTTTCACAATCTGCCAAACTGCATAACAGTTTGTCGGCAGTGGTTCTCGTGGAACTTTTAAGTAGTTCTCGTGGAACTTTTAACTTAAATTTAATTAAATTTAACTTAAATTTAAGCTTAGAGTTTGTCTCCAAAATTAGGCCCAGTGTGAGCGCAAGCGGTAATTTGACGTTAGACTTGAAGTTTGTGAAAAATGTTGTAAACATGTTATTTTTGAATTGATAAAAAATTGTTTTCCCACTTTATTTGCTCCAAATACTTCCTAAATTTACTATGTGATATAAAATTTAAGATCTTAGAACGTTTTTGTTAGGGTCATTGACAGGAGTACACACGAATGAGCGCAAGTGTGCTCCGAATTGATTGCACGCAAACAGCGCACATAGCACCGTGTTCAATTCGGCCCAAGGCGTTTGCACTGTTCGTAACGCTTGCGTATTTTGGACTGTAAGGATAGTATCAAGCAGGAACTGAAAGCCCGCTACTAACCGGTAATACAAAATTCGGGTATCAATCTTATATTAATGTTATCGAAATTCAGTGACTAATAAAGGTATCTAAAATTTAAGGTAGCCGTTATACGCGACTGATATATCAAAACTCCTAACAAGCACCTTAATTAAACATTAGGGTATTTGTATTTAATCGGATACCGTTCGCACAAGCTGGCAACGTTACGTGTGAAACCGTTTTAAAATACGGGTATCCGACCTAAATATTAAGGACCGTCATTACGGGTACCCTTTAAATTATGGTATCCTTTAAATGATAGATTATTTGATATCTAAATTTGCGGGTACCGTTATTATGTGAGGTATTTAAAAGGTCAGGTACCAAAAAAATAACCGTCAAACCCGTTTCATCGGGTTCTAATATATCCTTGAAACCAGGGACTGCAAGTCCCTGGTTTCAAGGATATATTGTCACATCAAACTGAATTCTAGCGTACAACAGCACAGCACACTGTCAAAAGCTTACCAAACTTCACACTTACAACTAGTAGTAATAGGGTTTAGTTTTTCGTAGCCTGTCTTATAATGCTGAACAGTACAACAGCATTAAAATTGTCAGAGCATTCGGAGTGCTCTAAATAACTTAGAAAAACGACCGTATTCAAAACGGAATTAGAATCGTTTTTCATTTATCATAGATTTAAGCGATGCTGCAAGCAACATTCAATTCTATTATTACATTTTTAGAGTTGCTATTTTGAAACAGAGGCATCGTAGCTCCTAAGCGAATGGACCGATTTTGATTTGTTATTTTTGTTTGAAAGCTGACTTGACTAGGATGGTTCTTAGCTATAATTTATGAGGTTCAGTTCAGCAGTTTGATGACAATCAGCTCATTTTCTACATGATATAAGGGTTTTACTCACTTTCACAGATACGATTGATTTGAAATTTGGAGTACTGTCACTTCGGTGACATTCCCATGACCTACTAACCTTGAGCTGATACTATACCATCAAAAAGTCTCCGGGATGCTTGATTCTTCAGAAACTTACAGCAGACATAGCGTGTTTGGGCTCATAAGAATAGTGTCAATGAGATGGTGTTAGATATTGTATGATTAATGCGGCAGGGGGTCACACTGAAATTTTCAATTTTGTATTTTCAATTATGATACAATAATGCTAGCAATTGCAAGCGGTCACCACAAGCATATCTAGAGGCGTTTGTATCTCAACGATCATCATCACGCGTTGGCCACCTCGTGAAAATCAATTGGCTAGTATAATATTACACCAGGCAATTGTGTCGCTTATTAGGATCAAATTGTTAGAAGTAACGGCCTCGCTACTATTGTGCATGGACTAAATTAAATCTAAGTTCAGTTCTACTCTTACAAGGCGAATAGACAAGGACAGAAGCCAGGTGACGTCACTTGACGTTTTTAAAATGGTTGAGAATAATGTCCATTTTGATAAGGAAGTTGGGCTTTTTAAAACAATTATAATACATAGTTACAGATGTTTCCATACGAGATAGAATCAGAAATAAGGACATCCGTAAAAGAACCAAAGTCACTGACATAGCTCTTAGGATTAGTAAGAAGTGGCAGTGGACAGGGCACAAAGCACGCAGAGCAGACTGCCGGTGGCGACCACGTACCGGAAAGTGCAAAGTAGGACGGCCTCCCACTAGATGGACAGACGACCTGGTCAGGGTCGCGGGCCGATCCATTTGGAAATCGATGGGGGAGGCCTTAGTTCAGCAGTGGTCATCATAGGCTGATATGGCCTGTATGTAGGGTCGTCTGAGTAGGTACCACCGCCTTTCTTATTGAAACAGTTCGCTGTGTTTCGGATGAAGGGAAAGGTAGCCAGTGTAACCACTGCGCATGGACGGCATTTCATATTAAGCCTCAGGGTGACAACGCACCTGCAATATCAAGTGATTTTTCCTTGTTATTGCAAGTGTCTATAGGCGGCGGTAACCGCTTACCATCAGGTGGGTCGTCAGCTTGTTTGTATAAAAAAAATGTTAGGAAAATTATTCTCATTGTATTTTTCATTATCAGTTTTATGAGGTAGATATCTACTGCTATTCATATAGCGTCTTTCAGCGTTCTCTTGGGACTAGTTTAGAAACTTAATAATGTAGGTGGCGCCATCTTCTTTACAAACGTAGCCGATTCAATATATCAAGGATTGTACAGAAGACAGCACGTCAAGTGTAACAGTTGCACTACGAAAGCCGCCTTTATTGCGAACGCAGTAAGGGCGGTCTCAAGGTCGAACTGTTACTCTTCATGTGCTGTCCGCTGTACCTTCAGCATCACAATCCAGATCCCACCCTTTAACTAGCATAGCATTATCAAAATGAGTCAGTCATTTTTGTCTGTCATCTTTATTCGATGAATATTTTTTGCTATTCTTGTAGTTGCGGATTTGGACCACCCAGGAAAGAAAAGACTGAGCTTAAAGAATATAAAATTGAAAATTTTGAGTAGCCCCCGGCCTCATTAATCATTTATTTAACACCATCTCATTGAGTCCTACTCTTATGAGCCCAAACACGCTATATCTGCTGTAAGTTTCTGAAGAGTTAAGCATCCCGCAGACTTTTTGATGGCGTAGGATGAGCTCAGGGTTAGTATGTCATGGGAATGTCACCAAAGTGACAGTACTCCAAATTTCAGATCATTCGGATCTGTGAAAGTCAATAAAACCCTTTTATCTTGTAGAAAATCAGCTGATAGTCATCAAACGCTTGAACTGATCTTCATAAATTATAGCTATAAACCATCCTATTCACGTCAGCTTTCAAACAAAACAAAAACAAATCAAAATCGGTCCATTCGTTAAGGTGCTACGATGCCACAGACAGACACACAGATACACAGACAGACACGTCAAAATTATAACACCCCTCTTTTTTCGTCGGGGGTTCGTTAATATATTTGGTCCGTGAACAATAGAATCAGGACCAATATCGGATGGTTTAATGCTTGAGGTGCTTCTTTTATTCAAAAACGATTATTTCTTAAAGAGAACGATCCAGTCTTAGTTTTTATCCAAATGAGATATTTAATTGGATTTAAATCTTAACTCCTTGAGTATTCGTCATTGACTTGACCATTCACTCTTGGAAAATTCATCATTGGCCCTAATTCTGGAGAACACTTGCTAAATCTAAATTGAAGCTCAGTGCATTTTTTTCTCTCAATATGAATATAAAAAGGATGGCTGTCATATAATTTGATATTTATAAACGTGGGTTTAACTTTCGACCTTATTGAACGTGATAAAATACAGTGTTTAGGAGGCACCTTCGTACATGCCGTCTAAAATTGTCTATGGTTTCTTTAAAATCTATCTAAATTTATTTGACAGCTTTCACACACAAATTCTTGCAATCTTTTTCTTATTACAGATTGCGAGAAAGAGATATACTGTACTTAAATTAAGATTTAGAGTGTGTTCAGAATTAGTCCCATTGCATCTAACGATTTTAACCGAATCCACAGTTCGGTTGGGACTGCCTATTCGAATATCGAATGTAAATAGAATTTCGGCCCATCACTATTTTCTATTTTTATTTATTTTTATTATTACTATTTTCTAAGCCGTACTTTTAACTATATGTTTCGAAGTTTTTGTTCATCCAATTCCTTTCGAATCACAACGTCGAATTCTCTACATTTTTTTTATTCCATCACATCTGATGATAGTAATGACATGGCCTACGATGAAAAATGTTTACCTAGAAGACAAAATCACGTGACACTCTTTGATACTTTACATTCATAAAAAGAGATGTTTCATATTCGGCCAGGTATATGAACAGTATCTCAAAAAATCAGGAAAAATCTGAATCCGCGAAAATTACTAATAATTCGTTTTTATCCATAGTTTGTGTGTACAAAAGTTGAAATTTTTCGTCGATTTCACCGTTATTCACTATGGCAATATGACGGGTGACATAAAAGCCAGCTTAACGTCACCAATGTGACATATAGGCGCCATTATGAATTTTTGGCTGTGTTGCAGTTTTTTCTATAAAAATCTTGTTTTGTACCACGCAACAAAGCAAATAAAAAGAAAACGGACACTTGAACACTTTTTCTGGATATTTTTACCTATTTTTCAGTATAGTGTACATAGACCTGGCCGGGTCTACATACATTTCTGCAACATCTCCTTTCTCCCCTGTACTATACTATAATGCCGCTTACCTGTCCTAACAATTTTCCCAGCGACGTAGACATTTTGCGACGTGAACCTGTCGTCTTTCCGCTGGCTTTTAATGGCGTCCAGACTGGCAGACGGCAGTTTATGATAGTCTATCAGAGAAAACTTGTCCGGCGTGCGAGCAGTTGTCAAGGAACGGAACGGTGACGATATCCTGGCAAGTTTAATTGAAAGAGTTTCTGTGTCAAACTAGATATAGGATTTAATTATGATTGCCGAAGACTGTTGTCCTAAAAATACATGGCTGCATGGGTTTGCCCCTTTGCCTTCCTTTTATTTGCGAAATGGCGTTTCAACGTGTCAATACGGAATTTTGGGGCCACTTAATGACAACGGTCAAGATTTTTATATCGATAATTACAAAATTATGCGAACGAACAGCTTTGACGAGCAATATGAAAAATCATTATAATAAACGTTCACTTGGTGTGAAAGACGTTAAGAATTTTATTGTGGTTATCCACTTCTTCGAAGAAGCATCATGAAGACAAACTCCTCCAAGATGCATTGAAATGTGTTACATCGGGATTTCAATGCAATAACTGCAGAAATATAGAATATACATCAGATATAATAATAATAATATTCATACACTCGCACCTAATCTAGCCCAAAGAAAGCATCATTTTGAGCTTGTGTTATGGATACTAGATAACTGAGAAATAATGATAATAATATGTATATATTCAGGGTGGTGCCGTCAATACGACTTTGTATGAAATAATATAATATTGGCTGCATTATTTCACAGAAATGTCATGAAATTATAAAATGAATACGCTATTTTTGAAAGTGGCCAACCATTTCTATGGACTAATACAGCCCATATTTCAATTTATTGTCGTATTGACGGCACCATCCTGAATATAAATATTAGAAATATACTATATAAACATATAAACATCCATGACTCGTAAACAAATGCTCGCACTCATCATACAAACATTTGCTCCCATCGGGATTTGAATCCGGGACCCCCCACCGAGTAGCCTATATAGCAAGGTGCACAGACTGCTCGGCCAGCCGATCGCCGGCAGTTATAGCTGTATATTCTATATTCTACTAGTTGCTATGCTAAAGCATTGTCGTTTCTGTCCACTGAAGCGGGGACCAGCGGAGCGGAGCTTAGCCGAGAAAACGAAAATCAACCTAATTAAGTTGATTTAGAACATATTTCACTCTAAGAGCGTTGGCGTCGGTCGCACGGCTTTTCAAGCAAATAATAATGAAATGGTTGGCGTTTAAAATAAAACCAATTCACCGGATTTAACTCGCGTTTAATTAGATGTTACATTATTATTATACACCCCATATTCCCGTATCTCCCCGTGACCACGATCGCTGTAAAGTAATCGAAACGTCGGGTCTATAATAAATAATATTGTAACATTTAATTAAACGCGAGTTAAATCCGGTAAATTGGTTTTATTTCAAATCCTTTCTTATTTCAGCCGTAAAACAGTTCGCTGTGTTTCGGATTCAAGGGAAAGGTAGCCAGTGTGATTACTGGGCATGGACGGCATTTCATCTTAGGCCTCAGGATGACAACGCACCTGCAATATTAAGTGATTTTCCCTTGTTATTGCAGGTGTCTATAGGCGGCGGTAACCGCTTACCATCAGGTGGACTGTCAGCTTGTTTGTCATCTAGTTGTATAAAAAAACTGAGGTGAGGTGAGGTTATCGGTTTTCTCGAATGAGTACAGCATGGGGTTCTTAAAAGAAGGCGTGAAAAGGTTTTTACAGGGTCGGCAACGCGAAAGTGATACCCCTGGTGTTGCAAGCGTCCATAGGTTACGGTAACCGCTTACCATCAGGTGGGCCGTATGCTTGATTGTCACCTTAGTGATATAAAAAAATCTTAAAGCAACAATGTATATGTCGCAGCCGTCTGGTTAAAACAGCCGCTTAACTAAATGCCTAGCCCGTTGATTGAACGCCGGCATCCAATTATAAGGCTGAAGGACAACTAACCAAGTCATTGAGCGCAACGTTTAACCAGATGGCTGAACGTTACGTCAGCCGTTTAGTTTAAATTAGCCATTCACTTGGACGCCTAGGCAGGTCATTTAAATCGAAGAGCTTTTCTGTGGCTATTTGAGTGATTGGTGGGTTAATGGTTATTTTTTTAATAAAACCACATAACCAAAACGATGTCGGTTATAAGTGGTCATAAAAGATAACCTTAAACCCACCAATCAAACCAAAACTCTTTGGTACAAGGCGATCCTTTCAATACGCCAGGTCGTTAAACGTTAAGTGAGTCTAGTTCAATTAACTATCGGGCTAGGCATTTGATTGGATGCCGGCGTTTAATCAACGGACTAGGCATCCAACTAACCGGCCAATTCAACCAGATGGCGGCGACATAGTGTAGTTATTTATTAAGGAAAGCTCCGCTCTCCTAGTCTCTTCTCCAGTGGACAGGCAGCCGAAATAACCTTTGAAAATATAAACAACGAACCTTCTCGGCATCTCTGGCTCACAATCTTCGCTCGAAGACGAGCTATATTTCCTGAATCTCTCAATAGATGGCGCTGTTTTCGTTATTATTATACTATCAGGGGTGCCGCAAAGAACTTCGGAAGCGTTGCCAAATCTCTTCTTTTTAGGTAGGTCTTTAAGAAACACCTCGTCATTTTCCGAATCAGTTTTAACACCGCTCGCTCTTAACTCACTAATTCGTTTGGAAGCCACAGAACTTTTTACAGTAGACGGGGTTGAGCTCCTGCGTTTAGGAAACGTTGCCATAAACCGCATCAGATTATCCTCAATGATACCAGGTGAAATGGCCTTGTCTCTAATTTTCATTGGCAACTTTGGTATGTCGAAATCAAAGCATTTCAAAATGGGTGACCGTTTCGTTTGCACCTTCAAGGGGCTGGAGGCTAAGCTTTTACTCATTCTATGCCTATCTTGCGTACTTGAAGCCATTTTGAAGGAAGAAGTGCGTGGTGTGTTCCTTTCAAAGTGGAACTCTTTTTTCCGCAAAAAATCCAAAAATCCCCCGTCTTTCTTCTCGCTTTCCGGCGTAGGCGACTCGCTGTCACCGTCGTGGTCTTTGGACAAAATATCTATCGACTCCACAAAGTGTGCCCACTTGGACACCTTAATTGAACTCGGTTTTTCGGGCACTCGACATGTCACCTTCCGTTCCCCAGAACTGCTATGTTTAGACGAGTAATCAGACACAGATAGGAGGGGCGTTGGCGAACTACAGGGAGATACGGATTTCAAAACTGGCATATTGTAGCGTCAAACGGTGCGATAAGGTGCATTTTCGGTTGGAGAAATGGGCAGAAAAAAATATATTAGTCAACTTACTTGTCGAACATTGTAGTAGAATTGTACATGACCTTAAAGATAAATCTATAAGATTAATATTTAAATTAAAACAGTGATTCAACGTTATCCGATACGAAAATCGTATGGTGATATAATACCTAATTATATAAACTGCATAAAGTATATATAATTTTGGTAGGTATTAACCTTTTTGGAAAGTGCCAAGCGCCCGGATAAAGCCTTAGGGCTAGGCTTTCTGAATATGTCTGGAGAATTCAGACAGTGTCTGGATTGCCGAATATTGTTCGGCTTTTACATTTAACTTTTTTGATGGTAAATTATTATCAAAAGACTGGTTTTACACACAATTTTTGTCCGACTGTTCTGTTTTAAGATCTGAATACACAAAAATGAAAATTGCGGAAAGAACTTTGTCTTTCGGTTAATTTTTACTTTATCGCCAGGAATTGAAATACATAGAATGTATAATATGAGAACATATCATTAACTACGAACAAGTTAGGAGGCCTCCAAATTATTATTATTATTTTTGGAAAAAATAATCTTAAGGTTTCAGAGTTCCTTCTAGAACTAGTGGCTAAATAAATGCTAGAAGTTATTATACAGAAAAAACAAAGCTAGGTTTCTGCTTATTTGATTGATAACGAAATTATATTTTCAATTCAAGACATCGAATTTTTCATTGCTAAAAGGTAATTTCTCCTCTATGTAAATTTCTTGAAGATTAGGCCAAGATAATAAGACTCTGATAAATCATTCATAATACATTTTCGAATGCGACAACTGTATAATTTTACTTGATTCCAAAATTAAGATTATGTACTTAAAATTTCTTTTAAGATTTGATTTTTCCTTCTGATCAATAATGGTTTTCGGCGTTGTTCAATTGCGGCAAAGAGGCTGAGAGACTAAAAATTCAAACTAAACTCTGTTTTGTACGTCATACGGTTTAAAATGGCATTCACACGTCGCACTATTTGGCAACGAGTGAGCTTTATGAGCTGTATGTCATATAAATAAGGTTCAGTTTGAATCTTAATCTTCTGAGTCTCTTCAACGCGCATCCGCAGACCTGGGCTGAGCCGTTGTGTCTCAAAACGAATAGTATAAATAAACTATTTAATTGTTAAAATAATTGCAACGCTCGAACATCGAAGGTTGCATCAACCGAACGCTCGGAGCGTACCCTCTGAACGCCTGTGGGGTCAATTCTGCTATTTATTTTCCTAAACGGATCGGCTGCGGTTCGGTATCGTTACCAATGCGGTTGTAATACAAAAAGGTATTCCACTAACATTGCTTATAAAGCCGGAACGCTAACGAAACGCTCTCGGTTGGCTGAATTTCGGCTCGATAATTGTTAGCAATATTGCAAAAAACAAATATATTTTGGCTTAGTGACTATACAGTTGTTAATTTTGGACAGTTCAAACAAAGAACTATCGGCTGCCACAAATGTTAAATATTTAACAGAATACGAAACAATGAATGAACCGAACAGTTCGCGTTACGTGTTTGTTAGTAGAATACCAAACTGATGCGTTTCGGTTACGTTTCGATTGCGTTGAGTTAGCAGAATACAAAAACGTTGTAATTAAGTTACAACGTTTCCGATTCGTTTCAGATCAAAATACAATAGCAGAATTGGGGGGATCATTGGTTACTTGCTATTTAAATTTTCCACTGACTTTTTATGCAAAGCTATGTGAACTCTTTGACCGTCTGTCAACTGTCAAGGAATAAAAATAATAACTGTATTTGATCTGCGTTTTAAAGCTATTACACGACCTGTGTTGGAGGATTCTAATTGCTGCTTAGAGGCGTTTATGTGCCGATTAAATTTGACCCTAATTATGCAAAACATTAACTATAATCTAGTGTAGGCACAAAATATGTATACAGAAGGTCGACATTGTAATGCGCACGTGCAAATATCTTTTTGTTTTGATCGACTATAGTAAAAAAATGCCTGAGATACCTAAAGAGGGTAAGTTTATAAAGAAGTGATTCCCTAATCGATATCAACGAGTGGTAATAAATAATAACATCTATTGCTATCTGCATAAAGTTCAACTTACCGTGCTCGTTGAAATGCTTCTCCAACTCCTCGTGGGATATATTCGTCTGCGTGGTTGGTGCGTCCGATGCGACTGTTTGTTCGGGCCGCGATCGGGAACATCTATGACAAAGGCGTAAATTGAAAGTAACCCTAAATTCAAAGACAGAAGGTCGATTTTAGGGGTAAGAGCGTTTTTACTTACGACCTTTTGGATTAGAAGGAGTAACACCAATATTAATTGACGACCGCCTGGCCGAGTGGTCTGTACCCCAGGCTACTCGGTCAAGAGGTTCGAATCCCGGTAGGGACAAATGTTTGTATGATGAGTACGAACATTTGTTCACGAGTCATGGATGTTTACATGTTTATTTAGTATATTTCTAATATTTATATACATATTATTATCATTATTTCTCCGTTATCTAGTATCCATAACACAAGCTCTTAATGATGCTTACTTTGGGCTAGATAATAGGTGTGAGTGTACAAATATTATTATTATTATTGATAATAATTAATCATATACTCACACCTATTATGTAGCCCAAATTAAGGATTATTAAGAGCTTGTGTTATGGATATTAGATATCGGAGAAATAATAAGTATACATGGTTGAGCGGAGCGATGGCTGGCACATGCGTCATACTTGTGAACAGGTGCCACTAGTGGAAATGGTCATCTCTAAGGTTTCTTGATTTTGTAATAATTTACCTACATATTAATCAATAGTATCATTTTTAAGGGGATTTTTGAGGTTTATGGTATTATCATCATCATTATCATGGATAAAAAATTGACTCGATGGATAAAAAAAACCCTGTTTGCGCGATATACATGGACATGACGAAAGCCTTTGACTATGTACGTCATGATCTACTACTGCATAAATTAAATGCTTATGGAATCAGGGGAAATGCACTACAACTTCTGAAATCATACTTAGGCAATAGACGGCAGCGTACGATACTAACTAAAATATGCCAGAAAACAAAAACTGAATACCGATTTGTTTCTGACTTCAGAAAAATTTTGTTTGGTGTTCCACAGGGTTCCATCTTGGGACCTATACTTTTTTCGCTCTACATAAATGACCTACCCAAATGTCAGAAACACCCAATGATTTTATTCGCTGATGACAGTACCGAAACAGCATCGAATCTATAATTAAATGGCTTAATGATAACAATCTAGTAATTAATTTAAAGAAAACCAAAATCATGCATTTTCGACAAAAAACAAAACCAGTTGACATAAAAGCAAATTATATGGGAACGGATATTGAACCAGTAAATGTGACAAAATTTTTAGGTATATATATATATATATATATATTGTGGATTAAATTGGAAACATCATACCGAACAACTTTGCCAAAAAATTAACAGATTTGCTTACGCGTTGAAACAAATAAAACGTATATCTAGCATAGAAACAGCTCGTATAGCATATAATGGTTTTGTAGACTCAGTACTACTTTATGGTCGTTATGGTGTTATTTTCTGGGGGAATTCTTCAAACAAAGAAATAGTATTTAAGTCCCAAAAACGATGCATTAGAGCTATAACTGGCATACAGACTATTGACTCTTGTAAAGAGCACTTTAAGTCGTTAAAGATCTTGACACTTCCTTGTTTGTAAATACTACAATTAGGTATATTTGTAAAAATTAATCCCCATTTGTATACTATGGCAGCAACACAAAAGAAACTTTAGAAAGAAATCAAAACTATACTTGCCGTCATCACCCAACTGCATTATACCAAAGAAGTGCTCTTGCAATGGCTATTAAAGTGTATAATAGATTACCGGACTCTTTAAAGCAGCTTCCCCTGCACTTATTTAAGAAACAACTCTCACGTTTGTTACTAGACAAGGTTTACTAGTCGGTTGCTGAATTCATGAATGATAAATATGTAGTTACTGATTTATGATTATGACCATTTCTGTTAATGCCAATTTATTATTATTTTTTCTAATTGACCTATGTATTATTATTAATTGATATCCTATTTGTTCTAAGAATTATGAATTGCGAATTAAATTATTTGTTATTAACATAATATTTGTATGCCGTAAAGGCAGGACATAGTCATGGTAATTATATTGTAATTTATAACAGCTATTTTGTACCTATGTGCCACAAATAAATTTTTCTATTCTATTCTATCATCATCAGCCTATACGTCCCACTGCTGGGCACAGGCCTTCCTACATGGAAGAAACACATGAGGAGATTGGGCCATAACACCACCACGCTGGCCCAATGCGGGTTGGTGGGTTAAAGCAGTTGCAGTAACAACCGGGACCAACGGCCTAACGTGCCTTCCGAAGCACGGAGGAGCTCGAGATTATAAATTTGATTGACCCATCCCGGGACCAACCATGGCGAAAGTTGCTTTGTTTTCGTTATCGAAACCAGAGCGCTCAAACCACTACGCCACCGAGGTCCTCAATACCTATAATGTGATGGTGCATTGTCGGACAGCCTTTAAATACTGTAAATATTCTTGTCATTAGGTACTTATTGGTACGTTAATATAACTTTTTTTATACTCTATGCGACACTGCGCTACTAAATACTATTACTGTGTAATTAAACATTGTAACTTAATAATTGAATAGAGTTACTACACGAGTTTGTTGCCGGAATCTTCTCGGTAGTTTAACTTTTGGAACCGGTGTAAGTACAAACAGACTGACATATAGACAGAGAGACTGACTGACACAGGTTGTCAGGCTGACAGACGGACCGACAGACAGACTGACATTATAACATTGTTAGCTTACGTAGATCCAGACAAGACATAAAAACAAACATTATGACATTGTTAGTTAATATTATTTTATGTGTTAGACATAAGGGTTTTTTTGTTGACGATTCGAAAGTGCTTCTTGGGGGGCCTTATTGAATAAAGATATTTTCATTTAATTTTTTACAGTGTGGTAACGACAATAAATTAAAACATGGGCTATATTAGATCAAAAACAACTTATTCATTTGATAATTTCATAACATTTCTATAAACTAATCAAAAGTGTAAGATACTACATACATACTACATACATAGAAAAAAAAACATACCGGCCGAATTGAGAACCTCCTCGATTTTGAAGTCGGTTAAAAATTGCTCTTATCTTTCACACACGAAATAAGGAAATTTTCAATTTTAAAAGTATGGTTTTGACTAGCCGTTACTGATTACCCGCGCTTCGATGTCACCTCATTTTTTCAGAGCCCCTAAGCAATACTCTCTGGGTAAACTAGGGTGGGACGGGTGTCTATATCTTCGAATGAAGCAACGAAATATAATTACCATTTAATAATGACTTTTCGAAAATCCTCTGACAACTTTCTACAGCTTGCTTGTGTGTGGAAAGTCTTGCCAGAATCGGTTTGTTCGATTCCAATATTTTCGACTGGAGTTTGTAAACTGTCTAAAAGTAATGCAGATTTAGCCCTTGTTGATTACAGAACGGTAAAATAAGCCGTATAACCGTGACAGTAAGGGGTATGTTTATATTTTATAGTGTCATATCTTTCTTGCACCCACTTTCTTTTTTTCCTTCAGTATATGTCTCCTGTTACTCCTGGTTGCCTGGAAGAGATTGCTGCTTAGCAATAAGGCCGCCAATTGTATTGTTTTATTTCCTTATTTTTTATTGTTTATTATGTCTGTGTCCTTATGTGCAATAAAGAGTATTTGTTTGTTTGATTGATTGATTGAATCATGTCAGACCCACCATACCCCTAGCCCTACCCCTGGGCGTAGGGTGGGACTGAACCATACCACCGTTAGTAGTGCTGGGTACCTACTGGGAATTAATGGAAAAATAGAAAAAAAAAGATACTAGAAATTGTCAATATTGTTATTATATTTAGAAGTGAGGATAACTCAATCGAAATATCGTATGTATGTAGCTGGATCGTCCCCTGAAGTACCAGGCTACCATATCTATGTAGAAGATGTTTAGCATACTGTTAATTTTATTCATCTAATAATCGTAGGGGTACAATAAATAACCTCTGATATACTTATGGTAGCCTGGTACTTCAGATTGGAAATATACATTTATTAGGTGTCAACGGATCAAATGAATTATCGGACTGAATTACCTCTTTGTCGCATTGTCGGTTTAGTTTAATTAGAAACAATTAGAAACAATTATAAAATAAAAAAAGAGAATTATGCTATTAACACGGTTAATAGCATAATTCTCTTTTTCAATTCGGTTCGAACTCACGCATATACAGAATTTGTAAGTTATATAATATTAATAGTAATGTTTTTGAAAAAAAAAAACAAATAGTATTTTTCTTTTGTTTAATCGCTATTGCATAAACCTATCTAAAATTATCAATACCTAACTGTTAAAATTAGAGTAATAACGGCTTTCGTCATAATTTGAATGAGGTGTTTACCTATAAGTGGCTTTGCATTAAGCTTGAGACAAAATAAATATTTAATGTAACTAGTTATTAAGTATCAATGTAATAGATGTTGGCAAACCAAATAAAAAAAAACAAACACCGGATTCGTAATATTTGTAAAAACAAAACCTGTAAACATATAGTGCACAGCACTACGGTGGTATGGTTGTCCCACCCTACCCCCAGGGGTATGGTGGGTCTGTCATGGATTGGATAATGTTGTAATTGGGATGTTGCCTAAGTTTGAATATGGCGCTATTTTTCAAAAATACTGAAAACATACGCTTCTGTTACCCATAAAAACAATTCAAACTTAAAATATATGGAATATTGTTAAAGTTGTACTGTTTTGAAAATAAAAAAATGGTCATATTTTTTTTAAAAAAAATTAAAAAATGTTAATGACATTAGATTGCTGACATCAATTAAAACAACTATTATTATGATAACTATTAATAAAAACATACTTAATACATAGTTATTATCAATTTTGTCAGTATGCCCATACATTTCTTAGAAATATGGGAACACGTGACGTCACCTGTTCCGTGGATTTTCTATGGAGCGTTTTTGGACGATGCGCCGCAACACATCAAACATCAAACATTATCTGTGAAACTATTGATCTTAGACATACTATTTCTTTTGCAATATTACTTTATGAGTTATAAACTTCTTATTAATGAAATAAAAAAAAAGTTGTCAACTACCCTATTACCTGAGCATAGCATTGCTGCATCTGAGCGCTAGTTCGAGTCCGTCGAGCCAGCAGTGGCCGGCCGCCTGCGACGGAGCCCTGAAGATGAGGTGGGCGGTCGGCAGAGGCTGCACCACGGCGCCTGGGAACAATGCTTGAGTTGAATGTGATGGGACAGCTTTTTTTTTCAATTTTTTTTTTCGGGTCTCCCTATAAAGGGAAGGCAAAGGGTACTAATGCCCATACAGCCATATGTTCAGTATTTCTTATTTCTGATTTATTCCATTAAAATGCTAGCGTAACACATTTTAATGCATCTTGGGAGTATTTGACACGAAATATATGATGACAGTCTCTTTATGTGCTACTTGATGAGGTGGATAACCACAAAAAGTTGTCATCGTATTTCACACCATAATTACTTTTATTCTAATAATCTTTTAATTGCACGTCAACGCAAACACTTGAATAATAAAATTACACCGCTTTTATAACTTAATGTTCGCTCCGACACAATTTTTAATTATTGTAATAAAAAATTTCACTGACGCCACAAAAACCCGCCAAGCACACCATGCTTGATCTGAATGTGAAGGGACAGTTTTTTTTTGTTTTTTTTTAAACTCATTCTCCCTGTAATGGGAAGGCAAAGGGTACTAATGCCCATACAGCCATGTCTTCAGTATCTTATTTCTTCATTTATTTATTGCATTAAAATACCTCCTGTAGGCAACATTCTGTTTAAAGGTGCATTACACTTTTATTCAATTTCATGTGTGGTCTCCTGTACACTTATTTGCAAACTCATATGACAAGTGCCGATGGCTAACATTTTCATTGTTTATATGAGCATTGATGGTTTATAATGAAATGTTTTGTTTGAATGTAGCTATACACACCAATCTACAAAAAAGGTGGTTGTCATTGGTACTTGTAATTTTTAGCGAATAATCTGAATACAGTGTCCCACTGAAGAGTCATAACTTTAGGCGACCACACAGAACAACTATAATCTACGGCTGCCTGTCTATGATGGACTTAGGGCATTAAAATAAAGAATTAAATTTACCTACTTTGAGAGTGTCAGAAAATTGTCATGTGGTAGGTACCACCGTCTTTACTAGGTGGTAGGCCCGTATGTAGGGTCGTCTGGGTAGGTACCACCACCTTTACTAGGTGGTAGGCCCGTATGTAGGGTCGTCTGGGTAGGTACCACCACCTTTACTAGGTGGTAGGCCCGTATGTAGGGTCGTCTGGGTAGGTACCACCACCTTTACTAGGTGGTAGGCCCGTATGTAGGGTCGTCTGGGTAGGTACCACCGCCTTTACTAGGTGGTAGGCCCGTATGTAGGGTCGTCTGGTAGGTACCACCGCCTTTACTAGGTGGTAGACCCGTATGTAGGGTCGTCTGGGTAGGTACCACCACCTTTACTAGGTGGTAGGCCCTTATGTAGGGTCGTCTGGGTAGGTACCACCGACTTTCTTATTTCAGCTGTGGAACGGTTCGCTTTGTTTCGGATTGAAGGGAAAGGTAGCCAGTGTAATTACTGGGCA
Source organism: Nymphula nitidulata (assembly GCA_947347705.1). Lineage (NCBI taxonomy): Eukaryota > Metazoa > Arthropoda > Insecta > Lepidoptera > Crambidae > Nymphula > Nymphula nitidulata. Next base: position 6,665,243 of record OX374645.1, on the reverse strand, counting down.
TGGACGGCATTTCATCTTAGGCCTCAGGATGACAACGCACCTGCAATATCAAGTCATTTTCCCTTGTTATTGCAGGTGTGTATAGGCGGCGGTAACCGCTTACCATCAGGTGGGCCGTCAGCTTGTTTGTCTACAATATGGCTATTGTTTTACATAAAGTGTGGAACCTATAGTCTCGTTGTGCGGTCCCCTCGGCGCCCAGATGCTCTGCTCCAGCGGGTGGTAGAGCTTGAAGCAGAAGCCGTCCTTCTTGCTGGGCCTCTCGATGACCTGGCACGAGGTCAGCAGCACTGTGCCTACCCAGTGGCTGCTCTGGAAAGACACGAAAAATAAATTTAATAAAGCATATTGACAAATTTTGGGAAAATGTCCTGTGCATATTCTTAATTTTTGATTTTAACATTATTATAAATGTTTGAAAAATTACTTAGTAATTAAAATAGAATAAAACTAGAAAAATTTCACGTCCTGAGGCAGGAATCGAACCCGCGACCTTTCGCAATCCGGGCGACTGCTCTGACCATAGAATATTTCGACATTGTAGGGTGGACATTAGCTCATAAACGCAAATACAGATAGACAAGAAGAATTTCACAGGGATATCCCAAGACCTGGGAGGCTCAGTGGTCAGAGCAGTCGCCCGGATTGCGAAAGGTCGCGGGTTGGATTGCGAAAGGTCGCGGGTTCGATTCCTGCCTCAGGACGTGAAATTTTTCTAGTTTTATTCTATTTTAATTACTAAGTAATTTTTCAAACATTTATAATAATGTCAAAATCAAAAATTAGGAATATTTGAAAGCACTGCCCCAACTTAACCGAATCGTAGGTATTTGTAAAAATACTCGTTTCGGATGTTGAAATAGAATATTTCGACATTGTAGAGTGGACGTTAGCTTATAAACGCAAATACAGATAGACTAGAAGAATTTGACAGGGATATCCCAAGTCCTGGGTAGCTCAGTGGTCAGAGCAGTCGCCCGGATTGCGAAAGGGCGCGGGTTCGATTCCTGCCTCAGGACGTGAATTTTTTCTAGTTTTATTCTATTTTAATTACTATGTCCTGTGCATGTTTTTTTATACAACTTGATGACAAACAAGCTGACGGCCCACCTGGTGGTAAGCGGTTACCGCTGCCTATAGACACCTGCAATAAAAAGGAAAAGCACTTGAAATTACAGGTGCGTTGTCATCCTGAGGCCTAAGATGAAATGCCGTCCATGCCCAGTAATTACACTGGCTACCTTTCCCTTCAATCCGAAACACAGCGAACTGTTTCACGGCTGAAATAAGAAACGCGGTGGTACCTATTCCGTTTGAAGAAAAAGGTAGCCAGTGTGATTACTGGGTATGGACGGCATTTCATCTTAGGCCTCAGGATGACAACGCACCTGCAATATCAAGTGATTTTCCCTTGTTATTGCAGGTGTCTATAGGCTGCGGAAACCGCTTACCATCAGGTGAGCCGTCAGCTTGTTTGTCATCTAGTCGTGTAAAAAAAAATGTAGGAAGGCCTGTGCCCAGCAGTGGGACATATATAGGCTGGTGATGATGATAAAGATAATGATGTATGATTTTCTTATGCACGACTTGAAACACATCCTGGAATTGGTAAACATATCTATTGGAGATTAGATACTTACTTTCGCTTTGGGACTTTTGTAGAGCAATAGTAGGCCAGGCTTGAGCACGCACCAGAGTTTCGTCCAGGACTTGAGGGAGCCTCGGACCTGGCGACAAAATAAATTATGCTTAAATTATCTGTTTAATGGTATTGTCTTATAACTTCGCGAGAACTACACATTTGAAATGAAATCAATTTACCATATTTAAAATGTAACATTATTATTTGTATAATAATAATGTTACATCTAGTTGCGCTCAATGAGTTAGTGACTTGTTTGATTGGATGCCGGCGTTCAATCAACGTCCTAGGCACCCAATAATCCTTCAATGCCCAGACGGCAACTTAAGTTGTCTATCAATTAAAATTTAATTGTGTGTGGTTTATCGGGTTTTGATGGGTTAAGCAGCAAATTTAACCAGATAGACACATATTAAAGTACTCGACCGTACATGCTAGGTACTGACCTTCAGCCAATCAGCGAGCACGACGACCGACGGGTCCTCTATAGAGTGGAGCAGCGCTGACGCGGCTCTCTTCTTTTCTCTCCTGTAGTTCTGCCGCTGCGCTTTGTAGCTCTCCTTGCGGGAGAGCGCCGTGCTAGCTGGTCGGGACACACTACCCACTGCTGTCTCCGACGACTGCGAGACAATCAACAAGGCAAGATCAACCTACAATACTTCGCGAATGTTCCATTTGGATCAGGGACTGTAAGGTACCCAACGAGTCAGTTTTGAACGGGTTTTTTTTCGGAAGCCGACCGTTTGCTATGGCACGTTCTAAACTTCTAAGCCTACAACTTTTTACTCTATGTCCGTTCCGTGCCTCGGAGAGTTACAACATTTTGGCGATCAATTTTGATGGTTAAACATCACTGTGACGTATAAAAGTCATATGATATTTATTTGCATCCGTCAAATGAGATTGGATATGTCAAATCTAAAAAAAGGCACGGATTATTTTTAGTTTCCTTAAAATTTTTTTTTTATACCACTAAGGTGGCAATCAAGCATACGGCCCACCTGATGGTAAGCGGTTACCGTAGCCTATGGACGCTTGCAACACCAGGGGTATCACTGGTAAAGTGTAAAAAGTTATAGTCAAAAAAATCTTTATTTAAGTGCATAAATAATGGAACTCCTTGTTATGATGTAGATGGTAATGTCTTGATCCAAAGGGTTGGTGGTAAACAAAAATTCATTTTTTTTTAGTATGTACAAAACAAATTATAACATTGACCACTGTATGTAATGTCAAAATTTGAGGTTGTAAAAACAACTCATGTCGTTCCACACATTAGAGCAAAAGAAAAACCATACAAGAATGTGGAGTGTAGTCTCGGAACGCACCTCTGCGCTTTTAAATAACGATAATAATGGTACTCGAAAATTTAGATATCCAATAAGCCATAATTTTTTATTGTACAACTTTTCCTAAAATGTCTATTCTATTAAGCTATTGCATAGCTTCTATCGCGGGCCTTGAGCGCGGGGACCGAATCCAGAAATTCCGTAACGAAAAAACCTCACGCTCCCCACTCCGATGCGCAAGGAGGTGTGGCTTGAAGGCCGTGCATCGTCTAACGTCGTTTCAGTTCGGCAGTCTTCGACACGGCGTTGTGTGCGTGCGATTAGACGTATTGTACGACTCTACGAAACTCGCACGAATCGAGACGAGCTGCTCCGAAATCGGACGAATACATAAGCAGCTGTTTATGAGGAAGTATATAGGTGTATAGGTATTTATGTACAACAGTGAATAGCTGTACTTGTAAAATTTATGTATAAAGTGTTTTGAATATGAATGAACCAAGTGCATTTATTATTAATGAAGAAAGTCACCAAAAAAAAAAAATGAGTGAGTACTCTATATACATACATTTTATTATTATGCAATAGCTTTACCGCGGCAGTCCCCGAGTGCCACACGTCTTTTTATTTTAATGTTTTGTACGTTAATTGTTAAATAAATAATTCAAAGGAGTATCCTTTAGTAAAAGGGTACCCGTAGTAACGGCATCTTAATTTTGACGTCGGATAACCATATTTTAAAACGGTCTGTCCACGGGAACGGCCGGCGGCGGCGGGACTGGCGAGTGAATTAATCGCCGCTACGCGTGGCGTGCTTAGTACATTTCCATACATTTGTTTTCATTCGGGCGAATAGAAGCGCGAATATTCGCCGCGGCGAATTTCCGCCCGTTATACGTAGCGTTGCCCGCTTATGCGATCGTTATATGATTAAATACAGACATCTTAATTGTTAGGACTTTTTTGCCATTGTCGACCCCGGGATAGGGCGATCAAAATTTTTAATCTCTCACATAGCACATTAAGCCGTAGTCTCGGTTGTTACTACATCCGCTATAGCCCACCAACCCGCATTGGGCCAGCGTGGTGGTGTTATGGCCTAAACTCCTCATGTGTTTCTCCCGTGTAGGAAGACCTGTCCAGTGGAACGTATATAGTGAGTGATGTGAGTGAATATTACCTTATCCGACGATGTGCCGTCCGGGGGATGGTTCCGTCCGTCCCCCGACGCCGGGGTAGCGGCTGCTGTGCCCGGGGATCGTGGCGGGGGGGTTAGAGTAGGCTCGCCTGCAAAAGACAGATTTTACACTGAATTTTATTCACTAAATCTAAATTAAGCCTATGGAGTATTCTACCGTTTGTATCGGGGTGTGTTCTGAGGAATTATATGACATTATGCCCACGGCCTTTTTTTGTCGCACCGCTCGCCACCGGCAGGGTGTTCCTCCTCACAAATTGGAACCAAAGTGGTCGCGTACTTAACGGTTTCAGAGAAACTTTCTCACCCGTACGCTCAGGTAAGAAGCATGGGGTTCTTCAAAAAAGGCGTGAAAAGGTTTTCAAAGGCAACGTGCAAGTGATTCTCCTGGTGTTGCAAGCGTCCATAGACTGCGGTAACCGCTTACCATTAGGACAGCCGTATGCTAGATTGCCACCTTAGTGTTAAAAAAATATACAATGTGTATTAGACACATACGCACAATTATGTGCAAACCTACTCTTAATTTCTATTACTCCTCTATATAAACTATAAAATAAACTAAATATATAAATATAATATATACCTACTATATAAATTCTTACATAGCAGTGACATAACTACATGCAAATAAAAACTAATCAATACATATAAAGAAGATAATTAAGGCGGCAGACTTAGGTAAGATAGTTGAGGCGTGGTGGCCCAGGCGCACCGAGAGAACAACCCGAGCAGAAAATTCAGCAGAGCAAAAAACCTACGGGAATCGACCCCTGGACCTATAGATCTGAACTTCATTTGTAAATATCTATGGCTGTTTTTATAAATAATTATAATAATGTCATTAAAGAGGGATTAAGATTCCTTCATTTATTATCTTTCGAACTTTTTTTTGACGCTGAAGAGGAAGCTCTCAGCTGACCCCCGACCCTGAGGGGAGAAGAAGGGGTGTGTGGGGGTGTTTTATAAATAATTATAATAATGTCATTAAAGAGGCATTAAGATTCCTTCTTTCATTATCCTACGAACTTTTTTTTGACGCTGAAGAGGAAGCTCTCAGCTGACCCCCGACCCTGAGTGGAGAAGAAGGGGTGTGTGGGGGTGTTTTATAAATAATTATAATAATGTCATTAAAGAGGCATTAAGATTCCTTCTTTCATTATCCTACGAACCTCATTTTTGATGCTAAGGAGGAAGATCTAACAGCCGACCTCCGACCCTGAGCGGAGAAGGAAGGGTGTGTGGAGGTGTTCTTTATAATAATGTCATTAAAGAGGGATTAAGATTCCTTCTTTCATTATCTTACGAACCTTTTGTTTGACAATGAGGAGGAAGCTTTACCAGCCGACTCCCCGTCCCCGAGGGGAGAAGAAAGGGGGTGTGTGGGACTCCTCAGCGACGCACCTTCCTTACCGCTTCCTGACGACATCATTCGATGGCCCGAAGACATTTCGCCATTGTGTCGTCAAGACGGCTTGATCGAGGACCACTACCTACTTGAAGTTTAATCATAACGAACTTACCGTAAGTAGGCGGGGTCGCGGGCGCTGTAACTGGTAAGGTGACGTTCAGCGGCTGGTGCTGCTTCTGAAATCAATAACAATTGACCAAATTAGGCATCGTCAGCTTGTGCTATGTATAAAGGAAAAGCAATTATGTATGTCTGTTAAGTTTTGACTCCGAAGCTGCTAAATCAGTTTAGATGAAATTTGTCGTAGAGATAGATTACATCTTGGGAAAAGACATGGGATACTCTTGGACTGATATCTTACATCGAAACAGGCAGAGCCGCGGGGTAGTACAAGTGCATGTAAAAATCGGTTCAGTCGTTATAAGAAATTGGCTTTAAGCACTTCAATAACTTTTTATTACCTAGGAATAAAATCATACTAAAATATTTAATAATTAAGCCGTGTAAAAATAAATCTGTCTGTCTGTAATCTAATCTGTCTGTGTGTCTCATGTGTCGACATGATTGGAAATTAGTTTTTAAATGTCTTAAGATTATTTCCAATCATGTCGACACATGAGACACAGTTGGTTTTTAACTGTCTGTAGAGCATACGTACTCTGTGGTTTGACAGATTAAGGTACCTAACAAATAAACCTAGACATTTTAAAAAACTTAAACATACCTTTCCAATGTAATTCGGCGTCGACGTGTGGAAGTGAACGTCTGGCCTCAGAGCCGGAGAAGAGGGGGTTGTGGAAGGAGTAGACGGTTCAATCGCTGGAGAAGAACTCATTGTGAGGATCGTCAAAACGTTTCGGGTAGGAGTGGGGATAAAACTGCCATTCCTGCTACAACTCTCGCGGCGAGCGGACGTGTAAAAAGTCCTATTGTTAAAACCTCTTTAATAAGCTACATAAATTGTAAAATTGTAAATGGAATGGCGTGGTTATTGTGGAATGATGGAAGCTTGGGACTTTATTATTAAAAGAAAGGAAAGGTATTCCTGTAACAAGAATAATATTATAAATAAATGCAAAAAAATTCGACAGTGCCTTATAAAAAATAAATAGCCTTGTACAGTCGACAGTACATTAAGAGTAACAGTTTAACCTTGAGACCGCCCGTATTCTTTTAGTAGTAGAGGCGGCTTTCGTAGTGCAAATGTTACACTTGATGTGCTGACGTCTGTACATTTTGAAATTAATTACAGTAAATCACAGTAAACAAACATTACTTTTGTTGGTTTTGTGTTCCTGCAGTGAGAAATGGTGCCAGATTAATCTAGAAGGCGTTGGGAACTGATATCCGGACCGGATAGAACTTACATCCTATAATGTATACAAGAGACTGTGATAGGCGGTGATAAATTTAAAATTCTCTTTGGTGTCAACGATAAAACATACCAATCGATATTATCATGCTGAGATAACCGATTAGCTTATCAGAACATTCAGAACCCCAGCCACAATATCAATTCTTCACCTTTAAGGGATTCTTATGGTATTTATAGTTTAAATTTTCTGTTCAGTGGTATAGATCTCTGATAACAAAAAAAAACTTTCGCCATGGTCGATCTCGTAATGGGTCAATCAAATGTGTAATCTCGAGCTTAATCGTGCTTCGGAAGGCACGTTAAGCCATTGGTCCCGATTGTCACTGCAACCGCTGTGACCCACCAACTGTGGTGGTGTTGTGGCCCAAACTACGATACGCCACACTTCAAGAAAGAGGGGAAGACCACGCAAAAGATGGTCGGATGAATTAAGGAATCGTAAGCCCTCTGATTGGATGGATAGAGGAATTTGGAAAAATCTTCTGCAAAGAGGCCTGTTCCACAAGAACACGCGGACCAGGAGGAGGATCAAGCTTGAAGTGTAACAAATCATGGTTCAAAGAGAATCTCAGAGAAAGACATGGGTAGTCATGAACTTTGCGATTCGCTCGTTATAAAGACGCCCGGACAGCGTAACAAGAGATCAAGACTGTGTCTGGAATATGTGGCTTGACAAGGCAGCGTTTATACTATAACGAAGCATTTTATAGTTTACTTACATACACCACGAATATAAAACGAATTTATGACTTATGAAATATAACTTCTCATAAGTTATATTTCAGATGAGTTTTAATTTTAAGATATCAGATAGCGAAATATATTCGAGATATTGACATTAGGCAGATAGCCAGATAACGGTTTTGAATGTCACATAAATATTCTTTTTCATAACAAACGATTGTTGAATAAATAATAACGAATTCATTTTATCAAAATCTACCACAAATAACGCTGTAATTAATCATTGTACCGAAAATAAATTATTATCAATACAACGCATTTTGAGGATAATTTTTTTATCCTTAATGCGAAAATTATCGAACGAGTTTAAAACTTGAATACAAGGTGTGGCATTAAAAATTATTCGTCATTTTCACTGCCTTTTCCATCCTTATAATGAGAGAAAGACACGTACAACCGGCCACATATTAAGTGTAACACTTCAGTTGAAAAATTACACCTAAATCTTACTACATCTGCGGTACACTCAGTAGGTACACGGATCGGCTGCGGTTCGGTATCGTTACCAATGCGGTTGTGACACAAAAAGGTATTCCACTAACATTGATTATAAAGCCGGAACGCTAACGAAACGCTCTCGGTTGGTTCAACTTCGACTTGATAATTGTTAGCAATATTGCAAGAAACAAATAGACCTATTTTGGCTTAGTGACAGTTGTTAATTTTGGACAGTTCGAACAAAGAACTATCGATGCATTTCGGCTGCCACAAATGTTAAACGTTTAGCAGAATACGAAACAATGATTGAACCGAACGGTTCGCGTTACGTGTTTGTTAGTAGAATACCAAACTGATGCGTTTCGGTTACGTTTCGATTGCGTTGATTAGCAGAATACATAAACGTTGTAACTTAAGCGTTTCCGATTCGTTTCAGATCAAAATACAATTACAATAGCAGAATTGGGGGGCTGTGATCATTATTTTCTTCTATGCTGCGGGCTTAACTGCTAGCTTTCTTTGACACACACTTTTTACGCATGCCTATTTATTCTTGTGTGTTTACATTTTATCTCATTAATTGGGGCTCTGTAATTGGCATTGAGTTATGTTGACATAATTAATTCATCGTATATTTTTTTGTAAATGCATTTCTATTAAAACTTTTAAAAATTCGGCGGGCATCACTATTAATGACAAAATGAGTTAGCGAAAAGCCTGTCGATATAGCACGCACAGCACTACGTCTGTAAATTTTTGAAATGTCCAAATTAAAGTTCTAAAGATTTTTAAGATGGCCCTGACCCCATGTCAAGGCCATCTGGATCTTTAAAATTTGGCGATACGGCGAAGTTTAAAAATAATCGTGTCGGTGACGCGATATGAACCCTTACGTAAACGGAAGTAAACTGAATGTTTGAATTGGGGATGACATCTTTTCTGTTGATGACAGGCGTCAGCACATGAAATATAACACTAGAACGATATTTTTAAGGCAAAGAAAGAGAGACAACCTTTTTAGTGAGCATTCCACAAGGAAATTATAAAAAGCAAACTTAAAATTCGATTGCGAAAACAAAGCAACTTTCGCCATGGTTGACTCCGGATGGGTCAATAAAAAAATGTAATCTTTCTCCGCTCCGTGCTTCGTCGTGCACTTTAAGCCGTTGGTCCCGGCTATTACTGCAACAGCTTCTACCCACCAACCAGCATTGGGCCAGCGTGGTGGTAGTATGGCCCAAGCTCCTAGTTTGTTTTTCCCATGTAGGAAGGCCTGTGCCCGCCATGACGTGTATAAAGGCCGTTGATGGAATCTTAAAATTTAACCGTATTCACAAAAGACTGCCTAGCCAAGTCAAGCAAGTTACAGGCAACTACAGGGTTTCGGATTCCTGGTCAGCGGCACAGGTCTGGCGAGCTGGCCTCGTTAGGGGATCTTGAGTAGAGGGTGGGGAAACCCAATACTTCGGATGATACCCCTTTGAAGTGGTAGCTGTGTTACTGAGTGCTTCGTGGAAGGTCGTAGTGTACAATGCATATACAGAATGTTGCTGAGGAATCCAGTCCAGCATATCGCGTGTACAGGCTACTGGTGTAAGGGCAACTGCTGGTCGTCTGTCTGTATGATGATTGATGATGTAGGAACTAGGGATGATCGATATTCATCGATGTTGAATAAACATCGATGTTTAACTGGTAAACATCGATGTTTTTACATCGATGGGTTGACTTCGATATTATCGACACATCGATGTTTTAAGAATAAAATATCAAAACGTCAACTAGGTACTAGCTTCAACTAAATGTTGGATAGTCATTATCAGATGACTATCAAGTTCAACTATTTTCCACTAGATGACACTGAAAAAACCTATCAAAGTTAATTTTTTACAAAGTGTGCCTAAAAAAACTGTAATTAATATACTAAATATAATTTACTTAATTTTTTTAGTACACTTTTGTGATTGCAAATATTGCAATAATAATAATAAACACATTTCTTAAATATAAATAGACAGTTTGATTTGTTAATTGTTACCGAAAAACATCGATGGTTTAGAAGGTCAATGTACTACTTGTACGATAAACGATAATGAATACACGTCAAACTTTGACTATTTAGGGCATAGGTTCTTATTCAACTAAATAATATTCTTCCGGTTCTTATATGCTCGGTATGCAAAACTTAACACCGCGATTTACAGTGGTGCAGCGCCATCTATTGGTAGTATTACAAATTAAACTTTGTATGTATTTATTTATAAAATATCTTAATTAGCCTAAACAGCAGGGGTTAATGCGTTTTTCTCCCTCACAAAAAGCCCTTTTTCCGTGTTTGAGGCCCGGACGACGCAGTTTGTGTGTAAAAACTAATATTTGTTGTTTATGTCAAACAAAGTGTACTATCGTGTACAATAAAAATATTTTGATATGGATACCTAAGTAATGTTCTTTAATTTTGTAAACATAGCGTCGAACCGGTTTAACTCAATGCTACGTGACGTCAACTAAATTGCACGTAAAACGACAGCATTTCGAAAGGTGGACTGCAGCAAACAAATAGGAATAAATAAATAACAAATATGAATAGCTGTAGCAATAATTAGGTAATTTACCCTTACCAAAACGGGCCTTGATCGTGCTAATTTTCAACGTATTACCAAAGCAAAACCAAAAACGTTACGTTGCGCACAATTTGTGTTGCGTCAAAAATTTGAACGGCCACCAATTATAGCTTTTTATTCGAAACATAGGTTTACATCTTTGTTTATGATTATAAAATATAATTATTTAGTTTGATTTATTAAAAATAATCATGTAAAAAAAATTTTAATTTTGTGTAAATATATCGAGCGGTTTTTGACAGCATTTAGATACAAAGTCGTTACCATGGCAATCGTCTATGGGAATGTAGGTATTTACCGCTGTCGGACGAACGGTTTTGAATTAGTTGGTGCCAAGAAATTTCTGTTAGGCATTACAAACTTTTGGGAAAAGTGTTCCCATATAAATATTCGTTAAATAGAAATACCGATCAATACCGCTATTTTATTATACTCTTTATTACACTTCTTACAAAGTTTTATCAATACATAAGGACAGTCAGTTAGCAAGGGTGGACTCAATACATTTTAAATAATGTTACATGACTAAAAACTGGCATTGATTGCAATGAAATTTGTGATAATAATAGTACTTAATCCTCGATTTAAAAGACGCAATCGAAGGGCTCTCTTGGACAGCAACGGGAAGACTATCCCACAACTGTGAAGTATGAAATGTAAAGGAATGAAGTATTTCGAGTTTCTTAGTCAGATGACCCTACAGGGCCTAAACATCACTAATGTTACAAATTATAAATAAAATAATATTTTTGATATCTCCTCGTCCAATGCAGATAAAGATTGACATATGAGTCATCATAACATAAATGCTATTTCCAGTAATATATCAGATATAAACAGATAACCAGTCAGAATATCAACATACACATGACATGTAGGATTATGATATGAAGTGAAATAATAGACAATATTAGAGATGTGTATAAAATTATGTAGGTATAGTACCTATAGCATGAACATTTTTAAAGGACATGTTCTGAAAATGTATGGCGGCGGCTGGTACTCAGCTATCCCCCAAGACAAAAGTTATATGAGAAGAAAGAGTATATTTTTAAGAGTTTTTGAGACAATAAGTATAATTTTAAATACCTGCATATAAATAAAAAATTACATTTCACTCTGGTTAAAAACTTGTTATCGAGAGATGTAAAATTCAATTTAAAAAAATATCACATGCCAGACAAAGTACAAAAAGTCAACTGTCATCTAATTGTCTTGTCAAATATTTTTTTAAGAACTAGGCATGGGGTTGATTTGGTTTAGCCTACGAACATTTTGTAATTATAATTTATTGCAAATACTAGAAGGACACGGCAAGTTGGTTCCTGATCTTGTTTCTAATAAATAATAAGGATTTAAATTTATTTTTTAACATATTCCGTCAGAGAAACTTAGATACAAAGCTTAGAATTCTTGCATACACTTTTGTCACGTGTGCTATATATGTATAATCGTATTTTTTCCTATAGCTAATTTGCCTTACAGCATGTTGTCTGACTTGTTTTATGGTCTATAAATAATTTGCCTAACAGCATAGTCTTTTATGCTTTTTGTCCTACTGTAAATTGAAAGTTTGCAATTTGTTTTTGTCTTTACATGTATCACTCTCAAAATATAATAAATGTTTAAAAACAGTTAGGCTATTAAAGTTACTTTTCATGAAACTGAAAATTTTATATTTTTTTCGTCATTTTAACCTACAGTCACCAATAGATACAGACAAAGAGCTCAAAAACATTGACACACACTTATTCTCTTGAATATGCTATGCATGACTACATGCGGCTAGAAAAACTGAGATTATGAAATGGGAGACTAAGGTAAGAATCGACGTGGGAGACTTAGGTAATGTGACAAAACACAATCGTCGCAAAATGCGATTAGGGAAAAAGTCCTACCAATGAAAAATGCGTTCGAGGCACCCACCTACCAAACCGATCGAACCTGCAACCTTTCACAATCCGGGCGACTGCTCTAACCATCTGAGCTACCCAGGACTTGGGATAACGCAAATAAACATAGTGAAATTCTTCATCTATCTTTATTTGCGTTATAAGCTAACGTCTACCCTACAAACAAACATTTATATTCCAAACATTTATAATGATTTTAAAATAGAAATTAAGAATATCAGAATTAAATTTTTATTTTAATATACAATGGCATTATTTGGCGGAGGTCTATGTCAATGAACAACCAGACTAATATTTGTAGTTTTAAGAATAAAAATATAAATGTCTTAATTGGTCTGAGAAATAAAGGCTTCATTTTTATTATTAGTCTACATCCCTATAAAAATAAATAAACCAGAAAAAATCCTGGAGTGGGAACCAAACCCGTGACCTATAACAATCCAGTTGACAGATCTGACCACTGAGCCACCACGGCCACTTTCCTGACTTTCGAGTCTATCTGTTTAAGCATATAATCTTAAACACTGATTTTAAAGGGTCTTTCAGTAACAGTAACAGTTTTTTTAATAAGCTAGCTGCACCTGACATGCTTTGCAATGCCCATAAAGAGAAAACTGTTAGGTTTTACAATCCGGGAACCATTGCGGGCATCCCTAGAACACCCTACCTAAGTTTCATCACAATCTGATCAATGGTTTTAGAAATAGAGCACAAACATACAAAAATTTATACACTCACTACAGCAAAAAACATTTATGACCTATTAGGGTTTAACAGAAACGTAACCAATTTTATTTGACATAAAACAAAATTGGTTACATTTCAGTTAAACACAAATCCTCTAGCCTAAGATAAAAAGTCAAGTTATATCAATTATTTCGCTTCTCTCAATTTTATGCAAAATAAAAGAGACAAGACCCTTTTTAATAATAGGTTGAAACATTTTGCAATCACTTACAGCTATGTTTTTTTTATACAATAAGGATGGCAAAGAAAATAAGGTTGCAGTTTAAGCAGATAACATAGTCTAACACTGTATTGTACAACACACATTAAACAAATAAAGAAACAGCAAAAAAATAAATTAAAATATGGGAGCAACAATGAGTGGCTTTATCGCTATGAACGATCTTTACCAAAACTTACGATGGGCAGGATATAGATACTCATCGCACCTTGGGCGCTACTCACACATTGTCACTGTAGTCTATAGCTCCTTGAACACTACTCACACATTGTTATGGTAGCTTATAGAGGCTCATAGTACTTTGGGCACTACTAATGCTTTGTTACTATAGCCTAAAGACACTCATAGCACCTTACTCAAGAGAAAGTGTTATGTTGACATCAATGGAATAAGTCTTCCTGTTCCATGCTCGTCACTTTCTTATTAAAAAAAAGCTCTGGCCACCTTACACTACAGGAACAAAACATTAAAGTAGTATTATTTAGCTGGTATCTTCTGTAAGGCAGAGGTGCTAACACTATGCCTTCTCTCTCTTAAATGTCTAAATCCACAAGATTATACAGCACCAATTCTATGATACAATAGTAAATAGTTTAACAGGAATGTTATTTCAACAACCAATTTTTCCTTATTTGTAATGTAATAAATAAATCAAATTGGAATTAAATTCAATTTTTATTTGATTAATCATTTAGTACTGTTTTGATGATGAGTAGCAATTGTCTTTTCCTATTAGATTCTGTTGTACCTTTCAACATTTTATACAGTTGCTAAATTTTATGCATTAATTCAGGCCACTAAATTGGGTGTGAATATTATACAACTTAACTACCATACATAACAGCAAAGACAAATAATATCTAAAAATAAACATAATGTTACACTTGTGCAATTCTTGTAAGAATCTTGTTAAGTATTAGCGGTTTAACACCTGTGACCTAATATCTCTAATTTAATTAGATAATACAGATTGCTAGTGTACGCCAAGATGATAAACATATAATAGTAAAAATAAAATTATTAAATTGCCTATACTCACAGTAAGGGGAAACTTCTTCCGGGCTCATAAAATCATTACTTTTTAGCACTTAGTCGGAGAGGGAAATCGTAACAGCCGGCGTCGCTCATTGCGAAATATCCTCAAACAAGAGGTCACGCTCGCTCACTAAGGCTCACTTTAAAATGTGATACAACGAAATTCAGCTAGTAAAACGTAGATAAAATGTCGCACGCACTGCGGGGGAGGGTCGGATCACCTTTAATTATGAGTTCTACAGACCAATTTCAGGCTGTTTATCCGCAACGTTCAAAGACCATATTTTACCAACATCCGCTAACTGATTGGGCACACATTAAACTATTCTAATCAACGACACAATTTATTGTACTCGCATATTCGGCTAGTAGAAATTATTTAAGACTAATTTGAATTGTTAAAATTTGTGCTTCAAGGCACAAAATTTTTCGTTTTTTCTAATTCTGACGTAAAAGCTAAGAAGGACACAGATCACTAAATACTTGGCACAGACCAATAAGAGATACTTGGTTGAGCTCACAGATCACTTAGCTGACCACAAACAAACCACAGAATTATGAAAAGCGTTAGGATAGTAAGGCACGGTAGGCAGCACTATTCAACCAACATGTCAACATTCAATGGAAATTATAGATGAATTAAAAGTGAATTGTTGCCGTTTTGTGATATAAATGTTTGTGTTGACGAGTAATATTTTTTTTTATACAACTAAATTACAATCAAGCTGACGGTCTAGGTAGCAAGTGCTTACCGTCGCCAATAGACACCTGCAATAACACGGAAAACATCACTTGCAACAACAGGTGTGTTGTCATCCTGAGGCCTCAGGTGAAATGCCTTCCATACCCAGTAATTACACTGGCTACCCTACCCTTCAATCCGAAACACATCAAACTGCTTTACGACTGAAATAAGAAAGGCGGTGGTATGTTAATACCTACCCAGATGAACCTACATACGGGCCTACCACCCTAGAAAAGACTGAAGAAAAGAAGATTGTGTTGAAAAGTCATTGTAATAAACGTTAGGTTGGTGTGAAATCATTGTAGTAGCACCATGGTGTCCGCAAAATTCTGTCATTTAACATCGATAACGCCAAATAGTGAATGTATAGGATTTCATATTTGCGCTTGAAAGTCTATCGAGGGCTTATACAAAATCCCGGATAATTTCCGCTTAGCGATAGCGATTATAGAAAAGCATCTTGTCTAGGTCCTCAGAAATACATGGTGACTATCAACATATATTTGGCGACAAACTCTATGCTTCAGCCAACTTAGGTAAAGAATAAATGTGAGGCAATCACTGTCATTTTTAAATGAGTGATCAGATGAAATGAGCAAGAAAGGTGAGGTGAGGCGAGTGCAAAGTACAAAATGAAATTTGCTTTGTTTATATGCATTATTTATCTAAGTTAGCTCAAATAACTCTCTAGATAAAAATGAGTTACATACATCTAATACACCCGCATTTCATTGGAATAGCTGCAGAAATAAAGGTATTACACTACATATGGCTTTATAAACCTAGCCCTTTGCCGACTTTATAATAATTCAATTTAAAATATTCTTAATTTTTTATTTTAACATTATTATAAATGGTTGAAAAATTACTTAGTAATTAAAATATAAAACTAGAATAATTTCACGTCCTGAAGCGGGAATTGGAAAACAAACCGTTTTATGATCAATATTTTCACAGATGCATTGGTATGTCTAATGTTGCAGCGCATCATCCAAAAACGCTCCATTGAAATTCTACGACATGGCTGAATGGGCATTAGTTTCCTTTGCCTTAAAAAAAACAAATAAATATTTAAACATAGACTCTGGCCAGTGAATCGTGTCACTGAGAAAGAGCGGCAATTTTAAAAAATCTTTAGCTGTAAACACTTATTTCGCAAGGAATAAATAGTCTTGATACTTCGTTTTTTAAGTATGTAATAATTTATTTAAATGGATGCCTACCTTATTAAATACATAATATTCTAATTACTATAGTTTTGTTTTCATTGACCCATCCTGGGATAGGCCATGGCGACAGTTGCATTGTTTCCGTAATCGAAACCCGAGTGTTCAACTTCAAACCACTAGGCCACCGAGCTCCCTCACGAGTATAATTTAAAGTTATTAGGGTTTTAAAAACCGTCGGGTATCAGATACTCTGCCACAATGACGCCGAGTAAAACTTATTTTAGCTTTAAACATTTTATACATGGTGAAACGCGCGTGCATTAGGAATATTCTATTTTTTTAAAAAAAAAATCTATAATAAAAACAACAAAACATTTATAATTTTAATACTCTTTTAGATGTTCTAATGGTTCTTAAAACACAAGGTGATATGCTTAAGCAATAATCTGTTTCATAAACTTGAGTAGACTTATATAATTCATGGGTATAATTCATGGATATATCATCCTTGGTATAGATAAAATAGATTTGATGAGCATTAA
The DNA here is from genome assembly GCA_947347705.1 of Nymphula nitidulata. Classification (NCBI taxonomy): domain Eukaryota; kingdom Metazoa; phylum Arthropoda; class Insecta; order Lepidoptera; family Crambidae; genus Nymphula; species Nymphula nitidulata. Next base: position 6,648,151 of record OX374645.1, on the reverse strand, counting down.
TGAGTTAGACCATATTATAGACCAAGTATGGCTGTAGGTAGGCAAGCTATCACTACATTAAACAGTTTTTATACCAGCTTATTAATTAGCTTGCCTTAAATTATTCGAATTTTTGCATGATTTAGTGCTAAATAGAACTTCAAATACTATTCCACTTGCCTATTCTCTATGTAAAAAGAAGTGTGATATTGAACTTCACGTAAATTTTATCATCATCATATCAGCTAACAGATGCCCACTACTGGGCATAGGCCGACGATACTTAAAAATAAATAAATTATAAAAATAGTATCTTTCTCTTAATTTGTTAACATCAATAATAGCCTGGAAAAAATTTAATAAAATCTATACTACATAACACAAATCTTAATTTTGAATCTAAATTTTTTAAATCATAATGTTTACTTACTTCACTTTCTTAAAGGCTCTACTTATAACATACCTAATTGTAATGATTTACCAGCTATTCGCTTACTACTAGTCATTATAGACGCTTACAGGCTGACTATCAAAACAGGGAAAAAAAGAGGATAAAAAGTAATGGGCGGGTATAAAATAAAAATTGAACAAAGGCATATTTAATAAGTTGTTTAGGATGATTCATAATCAAAGTCAGATTCTAAATACATCTGTTATAATGAACAAAGCACAATAACATTTGTATGGGTACTCTTGAATTGTTACATTATTTTCTATTAATCTGTAAAGCGGCAATATACCACCGGTGGGCGATGACAATAGAAAAATCAATTGTGTCTGGAATCTAATGCTTGATGGGTTAACCATTTCCGAATATCACCTTTGCTATTAGACATTGTGGGAGGTTTGTTTGTTAGTTTCAGATGGTAACTTGCATTGCATTATACATAAAAATTACACATGGCTTTGTTAGAATAGATAGATATTCCCTTATCCATTTCAATAAGTTTTATGCATTCATGTCACCATGGTAATCAGCTGATTTGGATTTTGGACTGAAAACTATTAAAGCACCAGGCAGAAAACTTTCTTCAGATCTTGCATGCAACATTTCGGGCTTCTCTAAGTTTTAAGTGAATTAATATTTTGAGTTTTAATTCTTCATATACACTTTCTGAAAATAACCGATAAACATGAATATTATGAAATATTGGATTTTATTAGGTAGGTGATGTGGGCAGAAAACAGAAAAGTGTCAAGCCATATCGCCCCGAAAACAATAAACTAACCTGTAGCAAACGTATTTCCTCCAAATGTCGAATGTTCTCTACAGATTTCCGATTAAATTCACAATGTACATCTTTGTATTTATGTATCATATTGACGATGATCGGGAAACGGGTAAATTAAACGAGATACTTCTGTTAATCTTCTGTTATATTCTTCTTCTTCTTCTTTAATATTATGGCTTCTCGTTTTATCGAATTCTGCCAATGTCAAGTCAGTCATGGGAGTGACACTATTATTTGCTGCGGTACGGTGTAATGTTTTTAGTAGACGCCGCTGTTGAAGTACCTAAATCAAAGCAATAACCATCACCAAATGTTAACTGCGATATTAAGTACGGACAAGTAAGTACTGCATAGCATGTAGTTATAGTTTAATTTTATTATTACATATAAACTCTAACAAAACATTTACAAAGGGTGTAAACACATAGGACAACACAGATTTGAAGTCAGTAGGACGGGGAATAAACGGTGGTAAAATATTGTACAAGGAGGATGATAATTTAGGGCAGGAAAAGAATATGTGTTCCGGTGTGCCTTCGTCCAGCCCACATTCGCACAGGGAGCTATCCCGGATCCGTAGCTTTGTCAGGTGAACAGGAGTGCACGCATGTCCCAGGCGTAATCTACAAACAGTAGAAGTAGCTCTTTTGTTGCCTTCACGGAAGTGAAAAAACCATGGCTTAGAGGGAACATCGTTTTGCAAATTGCCATAATGTATACCCTTAGTAACTTTAGACTTTTGCCATAAGTCTTGCCAAGTAGATTTTAAGTCCGCATGAGCGAGACATACAAGGTCATGTGGGAAAGTCCTATAGTGGGTGAGACAACCGGATTTAGTGGCGTCCTTCGCTAATGTGTCGACTGTTTCGTTGCCATGAATGCCGCGATGACCCGGGATCCAGGCCAAAGCCACCTCTGTCCCTTGGCAATAACATCGGTAAAGTGCACTTCTAATTTTGAAGATAATGGGAACCCTCAGTTTGCTGCGAAACGGATTTGCCAAAACAGCTTGAAGACAGCTGAGAGAGTCTGACAATATAAGTGTCTTATTCAATTTGTGAGACTCTGCAAACAGGACAGCTTCTAAAATAGCCACTGCTTCTCCTGAAAAAACAGAGGAAGTGGGAGGACATTTGTAATTTAAAATGATTTGAAATTTTGGGAGCCAAACAGCTGCACCTACACACCCATCACTTTCTAACTTTGAGGCATCTGTAAACATGACCAGCCAGTCCCGCCAGTCAGTAGCCAATATTTCAGCCATTTTTAAATTAGAGCCTGGACAATTTTTTGAGATACCCAGACTACTGATGATATTGGGTCTAAAAACCAATGCATTGAAATCAGTCTCAAATACTGGACATTTATCTGATTGAGCTATTGGAGTGTTTAATCTGATGTATTTTTTGTATGCCTTCAGCAGACACGGTATTTCCTTATGTAGCCAGTATTTCTTATCCTCCAATTCTAACAAGGATTGGAGTTTAGGGAGTATGGTATTGGAAGCAACCTGAGCAGATTTATATAGGAACCTATCTGCCAGATACTGTCTGCGCAAGAAAAGAGGCGGCTCAACACATTCTATTTGGAGAGCATTAATAGGGGAGGATCTCATTGCCCCACAAATAATACGTAGACATTTGCTCTGTATTTTGTCCCAGATGTTGAGCGCCACCTTAGAACACGGTTCTAGGAGGCAAGATCCATAGTCGAAATGGCTTCTGATCAAAGAATTGTATAGGAGTTTCTGTGTATATGGGTGTGAACCCCACCATACCCCAGATATAGCACGAAGGATGTTAAGGTTTTTCTCACACTTTTTAGCTATATAGTGAATGTGATTGATGCCATTTAATTTGGAGTCTAAGTAAATTCCTAAAAATTTAGTGTTATCCCTTACAGGGATTTCTTCATCTTCAATGACTATGCTAATGTCAGGAGCCCTTCTTTTCCTAGTAAAGACTACCACCTGACTCTTAGGGGCAGATAAAGACAACCCATGGTCTGACAGCCAATTATTTAAATAACCAACTGCTGTATTCAAAACACCAGAAGCCACTTCGACTGAAGAATTGGAGGCATACAAGGCAATATCATCAGCATATTGGAGAATATTGCAGAAACAACTGACCGAACTTTCCAGATCATATGTATAAATTGTAAATAGAAGAGGGCTTAAAACTGAGCCTTGGGGGAGGCCTCTCCAGACTAACCTGGGAGGAGATGTATAATCTTGATGCCGGATGTATGTAGACCTGGCTTGCATAAGGCTGGAGATGAAATTAGTCAATCTAATCGGGATGCTCAGCTGTTGCATTTTCTGCCTGAGCAATGACAGAAGGACATTATCATACGCCGCCGATATGTCCAGAAACACTCCAACGGTGGATTCTTCTTTCGAGAAGGCTAATCTTATGTCCAAAATCAAAGAACTTATACTGTCCTGAGTACTGAAACCTCTTCGAAAACCAAACTGTGATTTTGGTAAAACACCCTTGCTCTCCAAGATCCATTCCAACCTGTTCTTAATAAGGTGCTCCACTATCTTAGCAAGAGTTGATGAGAGGGCTATAGGTCTATAGCTTGCTGCACTCATGGGGTCCTTACCAGGTTTGATTACTGGGATGATTATTTGAGATTTCCACTCAGGGGGTGGGGAACCAGATAAAAATATGGAATTAATTAAGTCCAAAAAGTACAAATTGGTGGAAGGGCCTGCTTTACAAAGGAAGGAATATGGGATGCCATCTAAACCAGGGGTTGAATCTTTCAGGCTCTCCAGCACAATCAACAACTCCTGTTGGGAAAAAGGGTCATTCATACTATCCTGAGAATTGAATCCATCAAGTATGCCTTCATTGGATTTAGGGATAGATTCTTCTGGGGTAGGCACCCATGGGGGGGCTAATTTGGCCATAAACTCTTCCAACCAGATGCTGTGATCATTGGAAGAGAGGCTGGTACTGCTAGACACAGCGCCTCTGAAACGTCTAACATTTTTCCACACTAGGGAAGGGGGGGACCGAGGCGACAAGCTCTCACAAAAATTCACCCAGGCTGTCTTTTTTTTTTTGAGACAGCAGTCTTCTGGTTTGAGCTGCAACAAGTTTATACTGACAGAAGTTATGTTCAGTCATGGAAAAGGCGTATGTGCCTTCTGCCTGTTTTCGTTTTTTAACCATGGCTGTACATTCTGAATCCCACCATGGGGGGGACGAGATCTTATCCTTTGCAGTATTTTTCAATGGTATACTGCTATCTGCAGAGCTTTTAAGGGCCCTGATGAAATCAGTATAACATGCATATGTATTGGAGGAGGACACAGCTGAGAGTGATAGAGTCATCAGGTCAGTTTTCCTGGAGTATGCATCCCAATCGGCTCTGGATAAGTTGTGTTTAAGAAGGGGATTATACTTTCTTTGTGGTGTGATGCTTTCTGGCATTGTGATTATAATTGGGAAGTGATCACTACCATGGCTAAAAGGGAGTACTTTCCAATTGAGTCTAGATGCTAGGCATGGTGAGCAGATAGATAGATCTACGACTGAATTGGGGTTCATTTGAGGGGAGACCCTGCGTGTAGCAGTGCCATTATTTAAAAAACAAATATTAAGGTCATCAAATAGATCAATCAATAGGGGGGCAACAGAGTCCACTCTGTAGCTACCCCAAGCAGTATGGTGACTATTAAAATCACCCATAACTAGAATGGGTGGCTGTAGGGATGATATAATTAAATTTAACTCAGGAATGCAGGAATGATCAGGATGTGGGAGATATATAGAGAGGAAGGTAATATTCATCACCCTTACTGCAACTGCATTTATGGAATCACTAAAAGTAGGTAAATTTATCCTTGAGTATGTAAGTGAACGCTTGATTAGAATAAGAGCACCAGCATAGCCATCACCTCTGTCATCCCGCAGACATGCGAATCCAGGAATTCTAAAAGTAGAACCCGAGCTCAGCCATGTCTCCGAGATGGCAGCAAGCGACACCTGATACTGGTTCAATATGTGGGTTAAATCAGCTTTTTTATTTCTCAGGGAACGAGCGTTCCACTGAAGAAACGCTGAAATCTTCTTCTTGCTGTGCTGGCTTATTGTTAATAAATATTTTTTCAATGATAGGGGACAAATTCTTATGCACGTGGTTCGGTAATCCAGTTTCTTCAAACTTGGAGAGCATGTTTGCTAATGTCATAACGAGACATTCTAGTAGGTTATCATTGGGTGAAATTTCATTATTATTTTGAAGAGCAGATCCATTAGGAAGAACTGACTTTGGGGTTTGAGTCAAAAAATGGTGAGCGTGTTCATCGTATCCTCGTTTGGCATTGTTGTGTTCTTTTCTTTGGACGTAGACTGTCTTCCTATAGGAAGTAGGGGGACTCTTAGAGGAAGTAGCAGGGTAGAAAGTTATTGTTGATGTTTCCGGGATAGACGAAGCTACATCTCTATATGGCCTTCTAACCGTTGGGAATCTAGTGGATGCCTCAAAGTAGGAAATATTTTCTTGTGACATGATGATTTTAATGTCCTTTTGTCTACGGTGTTCTGCACAGGTGCTATCATTGGCTGGGTGGGAGCCAGAGCATAATAAGCATGTTGGTGAATTAGCTGAGCATGTTTCTCCCATGTGCTCCTGTGCGCACTTGTAACAACGAGCTCTAGAGCGGCATTGGGCTTTCACATGTCCAAAGCGACAGCACTTCAGACACTGGATGGTAGGTAAAGTGTATGTTTGGACTGGTAGGGAAGAATAGTAACAAAATACACGTTCTGGAAGGACTTGACCTGTAATGGTGATAACAACAGTTTGTGTAGGGATCCATTGTGTGGAACCATCAGTTCTAGATTTCCTATTTAACCTTCTAGCCTTGATGATTTCACCACATCCGTTAGGGACTTGTGCAGCCATAACAAACTCCTCCATGGGAATATCGACTGGTAGGCCTCTTATGATGCCCATCCTAGTAATACTGTGTGTGGGGATAACAGCAGTAAGTTTTTCAGACTGAAGCACAGGATTTTTGATAAAATTATTTGCATCTATGCCTGACTTAAATTCAATGGAGACCTTATTTCTACCTAGTTTTTTTACTCCCGCTTGAGCTACATTAGATATACCATTTTTGTGGAGTAGCTTACCTACTTTAATTTCCCTAAGGGATAGACCCAAAGCAGGATCGGGTTCTGTACGGCTTACATGAACTATAAAAGGTGCTTTGTCTCTATCTCCAAATATTTTTTTTTTATCTGCTGAGGGGTGGGTGTAAATATCGGGTGTCGAAATATTGGTACGAGATTGATCGGCCGCTTTTTTGGGCGTAATAACTTCGGATTCATCGCTTATTTTTCTTCTACGCGGGTTAGTATTCAAGATTGTGGTCGGGCTCTCTATCTCCATGTCGGAGATAGTGAACACGTCCTGTGATTGGGGTACATCGCCAATGTCCGGCGGGTCGGTATCCGCCTCCATCTTTACTGACGCTACAAGGATTAAAACTTACATCTAGCAGTCAGCACAGTCGACGCCTAAGGACAACACAAATTAACAAACACAAAGCACAATAATCAGGACAACACGAATTCAGCACACTTCAACAATCTGCAATTAAATTCAACTATCAAAATTTGATCAAAACACGAACACGTGCGACAACCAATCACTCTGACAGCAGAATCCCAATCTTCTGTTATATTAAAGAGTTATATGAAACTTTTACAAGACACAATTAGAGCACTTGCTGACAGCCATGATAGATCAAGAGAGTGTTGTCAGAGACAAGAAACTAATAATAGACAATTTATGGTCTATGAAATTTATAAAGTCGCTTGTCCTCAATTCTGTAACACATATTGTATTCAAGCTTTCGAGTAGTACTTTTTATTGATTTCGACATTATTTTAAAGTAAAACTACAAAATAAACTCACTTTAAGAATGAGAAATGAAACGTCAATATGGTATTTCGAGTGCTGCCATAAAAAAACTTCATTGAAAATACGAGAGACACGATACACTGGCCAGACTCTAAAACGTAAATCTGTGAAACTTTGGATATGCGTAGCATCACTATATCGTCTGTGCTTTGGATTTATAATCTGTGCTTGCTGTAGTATCTCTTAGTAGTCTGTGCTTTGTATACTTGTTTTTGTTTGTTTACTTTATTTTCCTTAAAAATTTTCTTACCAGAATTTTTCTTTTTTTTACGAGAGTATATTGTCTTGAGAAAATTGAGACATAACCCACAGGCGTTAGCCTTTATTCTGTTCTCAAGTTTAATCAAGAACACGACAAAAATGTCTTCCTTCCTTTGTTTTATATGCCACAGCACAGTTAGCGCTGGTACTAATGAGGATATGCGAGAAAAATATAAGGAAGTTGTGGGAATGAATGTAGGTAAGCTTTTTAAAGTAGTAATTGTAATATAAATATTTGATTTTATATATGAAACTTTATCTTCACAGCTTTGTCCTGATTCTCATCTGTGTCACATTTGCTGCCATGTATTGAACCGACTGTGGATGTTCAAAGCAGTGTGTCTTAAACGAAGCTTAGAATACCCAGTACTCTTTAGGTGAGGAGTTTGTTCTTAATATGATCTCAGTCTTGCACAACATAAAAGCATTGCAACTACTCTTGTCTTACCGATAATCAATAAACTATATGTCTTGATTACACAGTGTTGTTTTGCTCAAATTCAAAATGTTATTATAACAATCCGACAAAATACTGTTTGACTACACACATGGTATATACAATGGTTATTATTGAGGCTTGTTGCTGACGGTACTTGCTATTACATTTTTTGTGATTTTGATATGTTTATTGATTGTTTATATTGGTTGTATTGTGGTAGGAGTTATGAAGTGAAAATACAGTTTGTGCTGTTGTAATTTACTTTAAATAGACAGTAATTACTATATTACATGACAAGTATTATGAAGGGAAAAACATTAATGACAAAAATGTTTAATTAGGTAAATAACTTTAACAGTTTATCATATGGGATAAGAGCCTATTTACACGAAGTTTTTAAAATGTGCAGACAATTGTTGAGACATTTATAGAATGCGCAGTTTACAGTCAGACCATCAGAAGTAAATTTATACTTTTGTGCATTTTCATACTACTAGCGTATGAAAATGCACTAAAGTATTAATTTACTAAAACACTGTTTGTGTGGTTTTTTTAAATAGATAACATGACAAATGATGCCACACCACCTGATGTGAAGCTGTAGGAAGATGCCAAGTGAAGCAGCTAGTGCAGTTTACACACTGCTCTAGCTGCCTCCACCTTGCCGGCCCAAAAGGTGCTTTTTCACACCTCTTTTGAAGGACCCCGTGTTATAGCAAGGAGCAACATGTGGTTGCAAAGAATTCCAAGTTCTGGAAGTATGACATTCTGGAAGTTTAAAAAACATTGTGTCAATAGGCCTTATGAATCTTATGTATTGACCCTACTCTATGATTGTAATAATAATATGTACAGAAGGCAGTAAACAACATATAGTGGATTATGAAAACAAATAAGAAACAATTGAAATACTTCTTTAATGAATTTAATATTTGGGAGACATTAAAAATGTTTCTAAATGTGAATATTTTAATGGAAAATGTAATTTTTATTTGTACATTTTCTGAATAAATGGCTCATTATTTTTATACTCTATGATTATGCTATTGTTTATTTACTTTTACAGTGAAAAAGGGACCTTAAACCTGCAAAGAAACTACCTTGAAATATACACCTTGTGCTCAGAAGACACATGTGACCATCATCATAATAGAAACTTGAATTCAAAATTTTATCAATACAATTACCTCAACGAACACTTAGACAGTAATGAAAAACATACCCTAAATGAATATGTACAGTTACATGAAGAGTTTGATGATAACACCAAATATAATAATGATTTCACAACTGATATAAACCAATTTGATAACTGTGAAGATTTAAACTATGTAGATGACAATGATTCTCATGATGGAATTATAAATGATACTAATGATATAGGGGATAAAGAACATATAAAGGATGAAGTTTATGAAGAAAATTGTATTGATACTGCTATACATGAAAACAAAGAAAGTAATCTAGAAGATATAAAGGAAGAAGAATTACCTAAAAAGAAGAAGAAATCAATAAATGTGGAAAGATTTGAAAAGATAATGCTCACTGTTAAAGAACAGAAAGCAGAGTTAGAAGCCAAAAGAAGAAGTAAGAAGTATATAGAAGCTGAATTCAAATGTTCTAATTGTGCGCTCGGGTTTTTGTTTAAAGATACCTATCAAGCTCATATGATGCGGCATGAAGAGGTATGAGGTATGACGTATGAAGACTTAAGAATTTAAAGTCCCATTTCAAAATACACAAGTAAGATGTTGATTGATTAATTAATAGCTACAACTATTTAGGAAATAATAAGCCTCTGTATAAGCAGGGTCGCGTATGCCATCGACCTACTTACACTTCCGATGCACATACCTATTGCAACTATGAAATCAAAAATTAAGAATATTTGAAAGCACTGCCGTTTAAATACTCGTTTCGGATGTTGAAATAGAATATTTCGACATTGTAGGGTGGACGTTAGCTCATAAACGCAAATACAAGATAGACTAGAAGAATTCCACAGGGATATCCCAAGTCCTGGGTGGCTCAGTGGTCAGAGCAGTCGCCCGGATTGCGAAAGGTCGCCGGTTCGATTCCTGCCACAGGACGTGAAATTTTTCTAGTTTTATTACATTTTAATTACTAAGTAATTTTTCAAACATTTATAATAATGTTAAAATCAAAAATTAAGAATATGAAATGTTATTTACTAAAATGTTTTAAATAACATAATTACATACTACACCTCATTCTGTCTCTAAATCTAAAGGAGATGTTTCATATCTAGCCAGGTATATGTACACATCTCAAAAAAATTAGGAAAAATCTGTATCCGGGAAAAATACTAATAATTTGTTTCCATGCATAGTTCGTTTGTTAGTTGAAACTTTTTGTTGTTTTGAACTTATTCACATTTTTAGAACTTTTTTGTTTTAGTTCAGTGCATCTTGTTCTCTCAATATGAATACAAAAGGGATGGCTGTTGTATAATTAGGATTTTTAGAAACACGTTCAATTTTCGGCCTTATTTAACCTGATAAAATGCAGTGTTTAGGAAGCACATATGTGCAATGCTGTCTAAAATTGACTATAGTGTTGTTCAAAATCTTTCCTATACATATTGTGAGTATGTAACAAGCTGACGGCCCACCTGGTGGTAAGCGGTTACCGCCGCCTATAGACACCTGCAATAACAAGGAAAAGTCACTTGATATTGCAGGTGCGTTGTCATCCTGAGGCCTAAGATGAAATGCCGTCCATGCCCAGTAATTACACTGGCTACCTTTCCCTTCAATCCGAAACACAGCGAACTGTTTCACGGCTGAAATAAGAAAGGCGGTGGTACCTACCCAGGCGACCCTACATATGGGCCTACCACCTAGTAGTAAATAAATAAATAAATAAATAAATTTATTTATTACTAATTTATTGCAATCATCATCATCATCATCACCAGCCTATATACGTCCCACTGCTGGGCTTAAGCCTTCCTACATGGGAGGAACACACGAGGAGATTGGGCCATAACACCACCACGCTGGCCCAATGCGGGTTGGTATTATTGCAAATTAATATTTATTTATGCTTAATTCTTCAGAAACTTACAGCAGATATAGCGTGTTTGGGCTCTTATGAATATTCTCAATGAGATGGTGTTAGATAGATGATTAATGACGCCACCGGGGGTTGCTTAAAATTTTTATTTTTTTAAATAAATATCATTCAACAGTCCAATGGGGAATATCGTTGCTCTGTATGCACTCTCCGCTTCGCTACCCCAGCGGTACTCCGAGCGCACACCTCCCTCCACGCTGAGAGACATAGGTGTGTGGAGTGCTCTACCCTGTTGAGCCGACGGCAGAGGCCTACGCACCTGGCGGAGTGTGGCGGAGCCCCCAGGGAGAGCGCCCCTTGTCACCTCTGCGGCAGGGTACTTAAGTAAGTCGGTACAGTTAAGCCTTTATTCTCACTAGTTCGATTCATTAGTTCGATCGTCGAACTAGTGAGAATTATTTTTCTCATTTATTCGACGTTATTTTTTTGCAGTAGAAGGATGGCAATCCTTTAAGGAAATCATTTATCATATATATATATATATATATATATATATATATATATATATATATATATATATATATATATATATGTGTGTATATATATAAGCGTTTTTATTTTTTATATGCAATGCATGTCTTTGTGATCTTTATTACACATATCACACATTTATTGTTTTTGTATCTTGATTAAGAATAATAAGTAAGAACAAATACTCTCACTAGTACGACTGTCGAACAAATGAGAAAAATAATTTTCATTAGTATGACGATCGAACTAATGAATCGAACTAGTGAGAATAAAGGCAGTTAAGAAATGCAGTAGACATAATTTCTAAACTCTTCCATCCCTATCCTATTGTGATAGGACAGATTCTCAACAATTGCAACAGTTTTAATAAAAACCATAGAGAATCCATAATTCTAGAGGCACACTCTAAGTCTAAATTTAAGTACAGTATATCTCTTTCTCGCATTATGTAATAGGAAAAAGAAAGCAATACTTCGTTTAGAGCTGTCAACTAAATTTAGAAAGATTTCATAGGAACCATAGACAATTTTAGACGGCATGTACGGAGGTGCCTCCTAAACACTGCACTTAATCACGTTCAATAAGGTCGAGAATTGAACGCACGTTACAGCTATCCCGTATTTATATTGAGAGAAAGCGATGCACTGAACTTAAATTTAGACTTAGCATTTGTTCTCCAGAATTAGGTCCAGTATTGCGAATGTAACAATGTCTGTATGTCGACCGGCTGGCTGAGTGGTCTGCGCCCCTTGCTATACAGGCTACTCGAGTCCCCGGTTTGCATACCGGTAGGAGCAAATGTTTGTATGATGAGTACGAGCATTTGTTCACGAGTCATGGATTGGTTATATGTTTATTTTATTTATTTATATTAGCCTTCATTGCTAACTCAGATACAATAATGTTGATTTAAACTACATATATTGACGACCGCCTGGCCGAGTGGTCTGTACCCCAGGCTACTCGGTCAAGAGGTCCCGGGTTCGAATCCCGGTAGGAACAAATGTTTGTATGATGAGTACGAACATTTGTTTACGAGTCATGGATGTTTATATGTTTATTTAGTATATTTCTAATATTTATATACATATTATTATCATTATTTCTCCGTTATCTAGTATCCATAACACAAGCTCTTTGTGATGCTTACTTTGAGCTAGATAATAGGTGCGAGTTTATAAATATTATTATCATTATATTATTTCTGTTGTGTTTTCACTCCTTAGCCGCTGGACCGATTTTGTTGAAAGGAGATGTTTCATTTTCGTCTATGAACATGAACAGTACATTAAAAATGACAAAAAATTATTAAAACCACTACAGACTATTTTGCGTGATATTTTCGGCCGTTAAACCACGTACAAAAATATTTTAAAGCATCCTTAGAAAACCAAATATGGCAATATAGGAGGAGGCCATATTAAGACATAATCTCTATAATCTGTGGCCATGTTTTTAAAACGTTCGGGAAAACGTTCGTTTTTAGTCTAGGAATATGGAATTATGGACTCTGTAGTCTGATAGACAGATCAATAAAGTTTTTTTGCTTTCTTTTGTATATTTTGAGTTGTATAATTAAAGAAGTTTGAAGTTTTAGTGTTGCCATTATAATGATAATTATAAAACTGTCATTTATCACCAGAAAGTATTTTGTATGTTAAAACAACTACAAAAATAATGAAAATGAATTGAAAAATAATGTATTATTTCCATTTTCCCAACTTAAAAATCACTGTACATACTCATAGCGAGGACTCCATATGAACCTAAAACATTTCCTTTAACTTGGAGGTGGGTAACATACTTTAAGACATTGGCTATTATTTGTGGCTCTATTATTTGGTTGAAGCCGCGGGTGCCGACGAGTATTACTACGTGTATTTATTCATCACCAGCCTATATACGTCCCACTGCTGGGCACAGGCCTTCCTACATGGGAGAAACACATGAGGAGTTTGGGCCATAACACCACCACGCTGGCCCAGTGCGGGTTGGTGGGTTAAAGCGGTTGCAGGAACAACCGGGACCAACGGCTTAACGTGCCTTCCGAAGCACAGAGGAGCTCGGGATTATAAATTTTGGTGGACCCATCCCCCGGATTGCGTAACGCGTATGAAGTTAGCTCTGTTTGACTCTGCATTAGGGATGTGCCGCATTCATCGTAAACCGATAAAACATTAATAATTACACAATTAACTGAAAAACTGAATCATATACTAAGAAATAAAAGCTCAAATAAGTATGGTTTCATAAATTAAACAATTATTTCTTATTTCTATTTCGTAAATTGTCATTTTCTTTTAAAATAAAAAATTTTGGCTGTATCATTGGCTGTTTAGCCGTTTACCCATAGATTAAAAAAAAGTTAAGAAATTATGTCAAAGTTACGTTGTCTACATTCTCTTTGTGGCAAATTAAAATGTTATTTGGGGGGGGGGGGGGGGGTCGACCCCGGTCGACCATGGCGAAAGTTGCTTTGTTTTCGTATTTGAAACCATAGCGCTCAAACCAATACGCCACCGAGCTCCTCGAGTATTTAATATTAAAGCAATATAATGTCATTCAGGAATTCAAGCGGTCTTCAACAGCACTTGAAACGATTTCATCGTTCCGAGAGCAGCGGCCGAAGCTATGCCTGCAACGTGTGCGACAAGAGATACAGCAACCAAGCGGCGGTCAGGACGCATATGATGTGAGTTTTACCATCGTCAACCTTATTTTTTTTCAGGGTTGTGATGACAGAACGAAATTAAATTGGCTTGTATTTAACTGATCACCATAAAAACCATATAAAATTTAAAGATATAATTGATCATCAAAAAGTATTATTGGTCATCAAAATACCGACAAATTAACAATTTGTAAACCAATTATTATTTTTTATTTATTCAAAAGTCAACAAGTGGATCAATTACAAATGGCAAAATTCATACAAAATAACACAAAATAAAAGCATACATAAAATTCCGATAATAATTTAGATAGATACATAATAATTTAGTGACCACGCTAACATTTTTGGTAGACCCTTAAAATTTTTACCCATTGAATTAATCCATGGGCTACATTACTTCATGTAAAGGTGTTGTAACATTAATATTAATGTTTAATCAAATCAAATCAAATATCTTTATTGCGTATCACAAAACAATAGGGATCTTAAACATAGGCTGTAGTTCCTAGTCGAAAATTGAACGCACGTTTCTAAATGTCAAATATGACAGCCATCCTTTTCGCATTCATTTTGAGAGAAAGAAATGCACTGAACTTAAAGACTTAGCATGTGTTCTCCAGAATTGGGGCCGTTGGCTTCTAACGCAAGTACAGATTAGGAGAAATTCACTGGGTTGTCCCAAGTCCTCGGTAGCTCATATGGTTAGAGCGGTCACCCAGATTATGAAAGGTCCGCCCCAGGCTGGTGAGGAATCAGCTTTATTTTTAAATTCATTTTAAAAATGCCTACATTTAAAAAATAATTTCACATTTCAACAGAAAACACATACAACGAAAGTTCACATGCGACGAATGTTCATCCACGTTTAACAGTCCGTACACGCTCAAACAGCATCAAAAACGGCATAGCGGAGCACCGGAAACGGTGCATATATGCGCCATATGTAGTTCTGCGTTTAGTAGCAGGAAAAATTTGCTGGCGCATCAAAGAGTTGTTCATCAGAAGGAACAGTGAGTAGAATTAATATTACTAATATATATAACTCAAAGGTGACTGACTGACATAGTGATCTATCAACGCACAGCCCAAACCAATGGACGGAACGGGCTGAAATTTGGCATGCAGGTAGATGTTATGACGTAGGCATCCGCTAAGAAAGGATTTTGATTAATTCTACCCCCAAGGGGATAAAATAGAGGATGAAAGTTTGTATGGAAAAAGTCAATATTCCACGCGGACGAAGTCGCGGGCACAGCTAGTCGTAAATAAAACTTAAATATGTTTGGTATAAACGGCTGACCGTTGTGTCAGTCGTCTGGTTTAAATTAGCAATCCAATTGGACGCCTAGGTAGGTCGATTAAATCGAGCTTTTGTGTGACTCTTTGAGTGATTGGTAGGTTCAAGGTTACTTTTTTATGACCACTTAGAACAATGTCGTTTATAAGTGGTCATTAAAAAATAACCTACCAATCAAACGAAAACTTTTCAGTACAAGAGGATACATTCAATACGCCAAGTCGTTAAACGTTAAGTGAGTTTAGTTGAATTAACTATCGGGCTAGGCATTTAATTGTATGCCGGCGTTTGATCAACGGGCTAGGCATCCAATTAAGCGGCGAATTTAACCAGATGGCGGCGACATATATAATCTCATATATGTTATCAAAACTCAAAAATAAATTTCAAATGAGTTGTTTCAAAAATGTATGGAGTCCCGGCCAGTGGGTCAATTCTGCTGTTTAGTTTCCTAAACGGATCGGCTGCGGTTCGGTATCGTTACCAATGCGGTTTTAATACAAATACAAATACAAATCGTTCATTGCAGACCAAGTGTACATATATAGATCTTAATATAAAAATGGCACTTTATACTCAGTCGCCCTTTTCGGACATAGCAATTTAATAGAGCGCTCCCTATTTTTATAAAAATTAAACATTAAAAAATCTATAATACACAAAAACAACAATACAATTATAAATAACAAAGAATTACAAATAACAAAATTAAAATTATAACTTAAAATCTTTAAATCGTCAATCAACATACATAACCTGTATTAAGTATATTATAATTATTTAATAGTATTTAAATTATAAATCAAGTGTTAGTGTCGAGTCATTATTATTTGAATTATAGTAATTAAATAAAATAATTAGTAATTATTTAATTAATTGTATTCAATATTTATTTAAGAAAGAGCCAAGTAAATAAGTTTATTAGGCATTAATACAAAAAGGTATTCCACTATCATTATAAAGCCGGAACGCTGACGAAACGCTCTCGGTTGGTTCAACTTCGGCTCGATAATTGTTAGCAATATTGCAAGAAACAAATAAATTTTAGGCTTAATGACTAGACTAGGGGTCGGCAACCTGCGGCTCTTTAGATGTGAAGCTGCGGCTCTTTAGTTCCATACGCAAATATTATTTATATAATAAAAAAAAAACATTTAAAAATCTTTCTGAATCTATGAACAAGAATTAGACACCATTTCTATTACTGGGCCGCTTGTACTCGCTTTTCACCGCACCCCTCCCCCGGGACACGCCTCGTCACTGTCGTCAGTACGTAATATAACCATATACTATATGTATATATTATTTAACTTGTTGTGAAAAATTACAACTACTTATAAATTATTAAACAGATATTTTTTCTAATAAATAAATATATTAGTTTTTTTTTATCAAGAAACTTATTTTCTTCAAGTACCTACTATTTATTGTTAGGAAGAAAACTTTTTGTAGCATTTTAAACACTTTGAAATGTTGTAAATTTTCATTTTTGACTCTTCCGACACAAAAGGTTGCCGACCCCTGGACTAGACAGTTGTTGATTCGACAGTTCGAACAAAGAACTATCGATGCGTTTCAGCTGCCACAAATGTTAAATATTTAGCAGAATACGAAACAACGATTTGTTAGTAGAATACCAAACTGATGCGTTTCGGTTACGTTTCGATTGCGTTGAGTTAGCAGAATACAAAAACGTTTTAACTTAAGCGTTTCCGATTCGTTTCAGATCAAAATACAATAGCAGAATTGGGGTGCTGGTCTATGTACAGACGACAGCACGTCAAGTGTAACAGTGTGACCTTGACTTCGTCCTTACTGCGCTCGTAATAGAGGCAATAATGATCGGAGTGTTTACTCGATTATGAATTAAGAATATACTTAATCGCCCACAGCCAGAATAAGGTTATCTATCTGTCGCGCCATTAAATTAGCCAGTTTACTGTACGCCTAGGCCGTTCATGAACGCTGGCATTGAATGGCCGAAGGACAACTAGCCAAGTAATTGAGCGCAACGCTTAAGCAGATAGCTCAACATCGCGTCAGTCATCTGGTTGAATTAGACAGTTAATTGGGCGCCTAGGCAGATCTTTTGATACGAGGAGCCTTTGTGTATTTTTTTTATACAACAAGATGACAAACAAGCTGACGGCCCACCTGATGGTAAGCGGTAACCGCCGCCTATAGACACCTGCAATAACAAGGGGAAATCACTTGATATTGCAGGTGCGTTGTCACCCTGGGGCCTGAGATAAAATGCCGTCCATGCCCAGTAATTACACTGGCTACCTTTCCCTTCAATCCGAACCACAGCGAACAGTTTCACGGCTGAAATAAGAAAGGTAGGTAGGTAGTTTCCAGTTTGTTTTTTATAACCACCTATCACACCGACACTCTTAGTACAGAGACTGGTGGATGCCAGCGTCCAATTGAGATTGCCTTTAGCCTTGAATAGTTCAATTAATTATCGGTCTAGGCATTTTATGAGCGGCCTAGACATTCAATGAACGGCCTAGGCATTCAATGGACGGCCTAGGCATTCAATGAACGGCCTAGGCATTCAATGAACGGCCTAGGCGTCTTAACTAATCTATTAAAATGTGTGCGTAATGTCCAGCGTCCAATGCCCCAAATGCCCCCGGGTGTGTGGCAGCCAGCGCTCGCTCGCGTCGCATCTGGCCAGTCACGGCCCGCGGCGCTTCTCGTGTCCCGTCTGCCCCGCCACGTGTCCCAGCGACCGCTCGCTCCGGAGGCACGCGGAGAAACACAGACAGACGCCCCCGCGAATAGCTGTTTGCCATATGTGTGGAGCTATGTTTAAGGTAGGATTGTTTTTCTATACATACAGGTTTTTTTTTGTACAACTAGATGACAACCAAGCTGACGGCCCACCTGATGGTAAGCGGTTACCGCCGCCTATAGACACCTGCAATAACAAGGAAAAGTCACTTGATATTGCAGGTGCGTTGTCATCCTGAGGCCTAAGATGAAATGCCGTCCATGCCCAGTAATTACACTGGCTACCTTTCCCGTCAATCCGAAACACAGCGAACTGTTTTACGGTTGAAATAAGAAAGGCGGTGGTACCTACCCGGACGACCCTACATACGGGCCTACCACCTAGTAGGCATTCAGGGAATGTCCCCCAGAGGTTAAGTGTCATAAATAGTACAAGCAAAGGACATTCAAACCTAGGCTCGGGGCCTAGTTTAATTTTATTGGATTTAATTTCATTGAGGCACATTGCCCAAATCCAATAATATTATATTATAATATTTTTCTTAGTTCCCTTACAAAAAGTGTGCTATTTTTCGAACCCTAGGATTAAAAATAGTTTTTGTTAGATATTATACAGGGTGTTAGGCGGACGCTCTCGGAAACGAAGGCAGTGCTCGTCATCTTAAAAAAAAACACGGTTTTTAATGATATCATGTTTACCTTTAACCACGATTTGTTGAAAAATAAACTTGAAATCACGAAAAAGAATCAGCTGTTCCATACAAACAGGCCGTTTAGATATTACAATTTGTATGAAATGGTTTTTTTTCGCGATTTCAAGTATATTGTTTAGCAAGTCGTGTTTAGGGTGACCAGCACTGCCACCTGCCTTCGTATTCGAGAGCGTCCACCGAACATCCTGTATAATATGTAAGGAAAGTCGCTGCACCTATATTATTTAGTTATTATACTCGTCCCCTAGAGGGCGCTGAACAGGACAGTTGTTAGATAATATAACCTCAATTATAACAAATATAAAAGTACGTATCTAGTCAACTTGTATCAAAAAATTTAATCTTTTTTCTGATTATGAAAACAAAATATTTTTCCTCTAATATAGATTAAAAGTCTTCGAGACACAACAATTTTTCATATAGGGGCCCAACTTCTCCAACAAATGGCGTTCGTTACCGGCTTGTTATACCATGTACCAAACCCTGTATGTTCTTTGATGGTAGCTGTACTACAGAATGAGACGGAATATGTGTTTGTTTAATTTAAGTGAAAATTTGTCTTTGTTACAGGGTCAAAACAAACTCAATCGCCATATCAGAGAAGTGTGTCAGAAAAACAAGCTGGAAGAACAACTATCGTCATATTACGCGCAGGAAGCCTTGCTATAGAATATACGGTAAATTATTATACACTATTTAATTCATTAAAGAAAGAATAAGGAAAATCTTAGTGTGTTTTTTTTCATACACTCACACCTACTATCTAGCTCAAAGTAAGCATCATTAAGAGCTTGTGTTATGGATACTAGATAACGGAGAAATAATGATAATAATATGACTACATGAGTTTGTTGCCGGAATCTTCTCAGTAGTTCAACTTTTGGAACCGGTGTAAATTCAGACAGACTGACAGACATAGACTGTCTGACGGACAGTTCGACAGACAGACCGATAGACAGACTGACATTATAACATTGTTAGCTTACGTAAATCCAGACAAGACAGGGAGACAAACATTATGACATTGGCCCTAATTCTGGTGAATACATACTAAGTCTAAATTTAAGTTCAGTGCATTTCTTTCTATCAAAAGGAATACGAAAAGGATAGCTGTCATATAATTTGACATTTAGAAACGTGCGTTCAATTTTCTACCTTATTGCAACGTGATAAAATGCATTGTTTAGGAGGCACCTCCATACATGCCGTCTAAAATTGTCTATGGTTTCTTTATAATCTATCTGAATTTAAGCTCTAAACAGATTCTTGCTATCTTTTTCCTATTACTTATTGCGAGAAAGAGATATACTGTACTTAAATTTAGAATTAAAGTGTGTTCCCAGAATTAGGCCCATTGTTAGTTAATTTAATTAATTAATTTAGTTAATATTAATTTATGTGATAGACATAAGGGTTTTTTGACGATTCGAAAGTGCTTGTTGGGGGGCCTAATTGAATTAAGGATATTTTCATTTGATTTCATTTCATATATAAATATTAGAAATATACTAAATAAACATGGAAACATCCATGAATCGTGAACAAATGCTCGAGAACTCGAGAGATCGAGTGTTTTGTTACAGTCTTTCATAATGTAAAATGAAAGAGATTATCCTTGTTGAACAGGGTTAGCTAAATAAAGATGAGTGTTTAATTACAGAAGTAAGTTATTTATTTCTTTCTTCTATGGACGGACAGCGTAGTAAGGATACCTACCTTGCGGCCCATTAAACCAATAATAACCTAAATCATGTATATCGTCCTCGTCCCAATGGTACCGCTTTGGCAGAAAAGTAGGGAGCCGTCGCCTAAACTCATCATCTGAACTAGGATCTATAACCTTATTCCCTTGGATATAAAACTCTTTTTTAATATTCCCACTTTCAGGAGCTTTCATTTCCATAGACCCAGAACTCTCACTGTCTC
The DNA here is from genome assembly GCA_947347705.1 of Nymphula nitidulata. Lineage (NCBI taxonomy): Eukaryota > Metazoa > Arthropoda > Insecta > Lepidoptera > Crambidae > Nymphula > Nymphula nitidulata. The sequence continues at coordinate 6,627,384 of OX374645.1, read as the reverse complement.
TGGTGTTGTCTATGTTCCCGCTCTGTGATTTTTGGAATTCCACAGATGAGGAATCGCTGTCAGTTTTGACGTTTTTAGTTTTAATAGACTGTTGCTCGTAGTCTATGGATTCTGAATCGCTGTCCGTTTCGGACTGTATAATTTTCAGTTTCAAACTATTTTTCATATTGTTGATGATTTGAAACCTTTTCGGCTCTTTAACATTTTCCGAATCGGATTCGAATGAAGCTTCAACATTCATGTTGCGTTTTGTGTCTGGCTTTGAAATTGTTTTTCTTAAATTAGTTATCAGATAAACTGTATTCGGTGACGTTTTGATAGATCTTAGGTCACGGAAATCTATGTAATCCGTTGAAAATTCATCCGGTTCTGACCTGATCATGTAGTCGAAGTGGCCTAAGTCGTTTTTAACTAAATCCAAGTAAGGATAATCATTGTCGTAATGAAATGATTCGTCATAGTATACAGGATCCAAACTCCAATTGTCGTGAATGTTTTTGACCAGAAGCGGTCGTTTCAACTTTGAATTTTTGTACGTCCTGTTTTTTATTTTCTGTTGACATTTCACTCTCTGGTTTTTCGTACCATAGATGCTTCCAAAGAGTCGGATGCATTTGTTTTTTGTCTTTATATGTTTGATTTTCTTTTTCGCAAGCACACTGACTATTTTTTGGATGATTTGATGCGGGTCCTCTGGAAGCTTACGTTTCATTAACCCAGCGTGTTTAGGTTCGGTGTCCGGTTCAGATTCATAGCTGGAATCACTTTTATGGAATTGAACTAAATAAATTTTTGCTTCTGATAGTGTTATGGTTACTGAAAATTAAAATATAATTACATTTAAATGTTTGATTGTGTGACATTATAACGCCTACTTAATTGTAACAATTAAGGAAAACTCCAGGCGGGAATCGAAGCCGCATCTCTTAGGCTCCGGCCAGACGCGATAACCGCTACGCCACCGTAGCAATATATTTAATTATGATTAATATATATTTTTTGTTCTTTTTATTCATTCTCCCTTTAAAGTGAAGGCAAAGGGAACTAATGCCCATACAGCCTTGTATTTATTATTTCTTTATTTCTTCATTTATTGCATTGAAATCGGCGAACGTAGAGAGCCTAGAAGCATAACTTCATACAAAACTCGTCGCAAAATGGGTACCCTCGGCGGCTAAGAGCACGTCGGATAAAATCGGCTAATATCGAAATTGTATAGCGCCCTCTCGGTCTTCTGATTTACACGCGCCGGACGGGTCATATATGCAGGATGTAACCATGCAAAATTTTGTAACGACTTTAATAATTATATATCGTCATTTTAAATAAATATAGTAACGTTGTAAATCGGTGAACTAATTCAATTTTAGAGTTGAGATCAGACATCAGAAATAAAATGGGTTCGCTTCATTCATATAAATAAAAAAAATGTAATTATCTGTCATGATAATATTTATTTGTATTAAGGACATAAGAAAAAAAATTGTCATCGAGTGGTTTTATTTCTTGAAATAAAACCACTTTACCGGATTTAACTTGCGTTTAATTAGATGTCACATTATGATTTTTTATACCCAATGTGTCGATTACTTTATAGCGATCAAGGTCACGGGAAGACTGAAGTAAAGATGTCAGTTGTCTTTGATAAGTTTAATATTAAATACCGTCATATTTTTTATACTTATATTTTGAGTGTTCCGATTCACGCCATGGAGCTTACAGTGTCCAAAGGTCGGGAAGAGTAAATACGGGCTTGAGACTTTGTAATTCTCATGATAAGATCCCAAGCTGGTGTGTCCAACTATCTTCTCTATTGAAATTATGATGTTGTTTTATTTCAATAACCTCACGAAACTATCTTGCAGTTTACAACTTTACCTACTACGACTTATCCTTAACAGTTTAAAATAGATACCTATATTATTTCCAGATCATTTTGTAAATAAGTAAACTATTAAAGTAATAATTAAACATACACATGTTAAAATAATAATGCTTAAATTTATTGAGAAATGTGTTGAAAGTGGCATCGTATTGTAAGGAACTGTGGCAAAATATCCATAAAGTGGAGGTTTGATTATCATTCTTACAAAAATCATATAAGGCAACGCTGTGTAAAGCCATAATTGCTTATTAGTAAGTAAATTAACTATTAAACATACACAATAACAATAAGTCGTCATAAAACTTTGCAGAGTTAAAAGTTGAGTTGAAAATAAATAAATACTGTCACACACAAATGACTGCATAACATCATCTACTCGTGTATTTGTTCAAATTGTCCACAAATATTGGGCCAACATGGCGGCCAATATTATTGTTTATATTTGACTCGATTATAAAGGTTTAGGAGTGACTTACATGTAAACTTTGATTCCAGTGCTCTTATTATGTTCACCTACGCGGCTGACACACCATTTTACTTCACTTTCGGACATATTAACTGAGATTTTATTGTTTTTTTACGAGTACATCACCGTGACGCGGTCAATGACAAACTAAATCATGGCGCGGAGTCCGATTTAAGCCCCGCCCACTTTGGAGTCTCTTTCGGGGTGTCATTTTGGATGGGCTAGTTACTCGTCTATGTTATTATCGGTCGCCGATTGAAATGTTGTGTTACACATTTCAACGCACCTTAGGAGTATTCGACGCAAAATATATGATGACTGTCTCCATATGCTATTTGATGAGGTGGATAACTACGAAAAGGTTATCATCGTCTTTCACTTTTATTCTAATAATCTTTTAGTTGTAGTACGTCGAAACAAACACTTGGTTTATAAAACTACACTAATTTTATAACACAAAGTTCGCTCAGACACAATTTAAAGTAAGTATTGTAGTAAAAAACGCCAAGCACATATATTTTTTTTTAATTATTATAATTAGTCAGTGGAATTAGTCTATAGACTATTTCAACTGACTCTTGGTCCGTACCTTTCGTAGTTTAGTGTTTGTAAATATTTATTATTATTTTATAATTACTAGTAAAACTTAGCATTTTTTATTAATTCATTTATTAAAATAGCTCTTGAAGCTTACGAAAGGTAAAAGCATGAACTTATTTAAATGTCATATTATTTGGAAGCCCTTTTTACCTCCATATTGAATGAAATAAATGTAGATGCTGTAGTTAGGTGACCAATAAACCCCTATAGCTACTAATTTTGGTTGGTGTCCAATGCCTTTTGAGGAACGAACGCTCACTTTCCTACGAAAGCAGTGGCTATTACCTTACCTATTACTATTACCTACCTTTACTTATCTGTAAGGTAGTACAGCCTGCGACATATTAAGAACGGTGTGAAACACCTACTTACCAATTAGTAGATTCCATAATAAGGCTTTATTGTTTTTCACTATCATACTGTCTTTGAAGTCTAAAAACAATTTGACTACGTCATTTCCTGCTGACTTGTTTAATACTTTTGCATTACGTAAGTTAAGATTGTAATGTTACCTTAGACACGAACTCAACGTCATAACTAAAGCCCGACAGGTTGTCTGTTTGTCACGTACCTAATTTTTTTTATACAACTGATGTCAAAAAAGCTGGCGGCTCATCCGCTGGGAAGCGGTTACCGCCGCCTATAGACACCTGCAATAGCAAGGAATCCATCACGCGGTATTGCAGGTGCGTTGTCATCCTGAGGCCTAAGAAGAAATGCACTCCATGCCCCGTAATTACACTGGCTACCTTTACCTTCAATCCGAAACACAGCGAACTGTTTCACGGCTGAAATAAGAAAGGCGGTGGTACCTACCCAGACGACCCTACATACGGGCCTACCACCTAGTAAAGGCGGTGGTACCTACCCAGACGACCCTAAATACGAGCCTACCACCTAGTAAAGGCGGTGGTACCTACCCAGACGACCCTACATACGGGCCTACCACCTAGTAAAGGCGGTGGTACCTACCCAGACGACCCTACATACGGGCCTACCACCCAGTAAAGGCAGTGGTACCTACCCAGACGACCCTAAATACGGGCCTACCACCTAGTAAAGGCGGTGGTACCTACACAGACGACCCTACATACGGGCCTACCACCTAGTAAAGGCGGTGGTACCTACCCAGACGACCCTACATACGGGCCTACCACCTAGTAAAGGCGGTGGTACCTACACAGACGACCCTACATACGGGCCTACCACCTAGTAAAGGCGGTGGTACCTACCCAGACGACCCTACATACGGGCCTACCACATAGTAAAGTAAGTATTTAATCATAAATGTTAATTTCATTTTTTCCGAAATACTCATTGCACAGTAGCTTCTTTGATTAGTCCCACTTTTGAACGGCAAATCAAATAATAGAAATCTTACTGTTACAAGTTTTTAAGATTTTATTGTGTTAAAAAAGGTCGCAATCGCAACGCACGCATCACCAACCGCTCGCACCCATAATTATTTTATTTAAATCCTTCGTACGAAAGCATTTATTCATCGTGGACTTATTATCTGCTTTGTAATTTATCTTTTATTGTAATTGAGATCTCTCTATGTAAGTATGAGCTGTTACTTGCTCAGGTTTTTTTAATATGTACTCTTGAACTTCCAATCGAATCGATTTGTTCGTGGTTGCGTTGATGTGTCAAATTCTGTAAATAGTCTTTTACAATGGTTCACAATAGAGGCGTTGATGTCGTTTTCATTCATTTTGACAGTTTATCCTTCTGGGGACCAACCGTAATAAATAGTTTGATTTGTCCCCTTGTTATAAATAAGGCGACAGGAGAAGTCAAAGTAAGCTCGAACTGTCCCCTCATTGCTGAAAGGAGGGCAGTTCAATCTTTTTTGTCTGGGTGACAGATGCGAATAATTCAAATTAAACTTGACGACGTTCAAAATATTTAGATTCGATTGAGACTAACACAGTGGTACGGATAAAGGAAAGTAAACCCGCAGACATGAGCTTGTATTACAATTCTATGTAGCTATTAATTGAAAAATAACTTGTAATGATTTCTCTCCGCTTGAAGTATTGCGAATTGAGAATTATAATTGGTTATGTTTTGTTCCACGTAATAATAAGTTTCACGCGGCGGTTACCTAAGAATGCTGTAGGTACCTATCTAATTAGGTTATTTTAAACTCAACACCACCTGATGTGAAGCGGTAAGAAGAGTCCATATGCGAAGACAGCTGGCGCAGCTTGAAACGCACTGTTCTAGGCGCCTCCACGTTGCCGGCTCATAAGGTGCCTTTCCACGCCTGTTTTGAAGGAACCCATGGTATAAGATGGAGAGATCACATGTGCTGGCAAATAATTCCAAGTTTTGGAAGTCCGACAAAGAAACGAGTTACTAAACTTTTTGTGCGTGAAGAATTGGTGGAGACTGACTTGATTAGAAGGTGGGATAAGGTCGAAAAGCTTCTCAGAGCACGCAATGTTCGAATGCTCGACACAATGGTAGAGGCTTATATCTATTAGTATTAACAACCCAGCAGTGGGACGTACGTTAATCATACGTCTCACTGCTGGGGTACTGTACACAGGGCTTCCTAGTCGGCGTAACAAAGCCTGCAGTACCAACCGGGACCAACGCGCTATGACCCTCCAACGAAAGAACTCCATATTTTTAATGCAATTAGATGACAAAGAACCTGACGGCCCACCTGGTGGTAAACGGTTACCGCCGCCTATAGACACCTGCAATAACAAGGGAAAATCACTTGATATTGTAGGTGCCCGAGGCCCAACAAGCAACGAGAAACACAGCGTTTCCCGGCTAAAATAAGGAAGGCGGTGATACATACCCAGACAACCCTACATACGGGCCTACCACCTGATAGATGCCTTCATGTCCATGTAGACTCGACGTAAAGAGAGTCGACGTAGAGGGAATGATTCGTCTAATTACACCGGCTAGCTTTAAAGGCTACCCATGCTGGCAGGCTAAGTTAGTTTTTTCATAACTCGAAGTCTAAAATTAGGTACTTACTTATACTAAGAATTAAACACAAAATTACATTCGGAAAATTTATTACAAAAGCGAATACAAAATCTTTACTTTCAGTAAGTAGATACATAGGGGTGGTACATAAGGGTTCTACATACATCTATGTACACATGGACAGACGATATAATATACTAAGGAATATTAAGTCAGAGGCTGTATTATGCACTTTATTTCTATTGAATTTACAGCCGCGCGCCGTGATATTTATTATGTACTGTAATATAACTTTCCCAAATAAAATCATAAAAAGGAATCCTTTCAAAATGTGTATGTCATTTATTTAGGCCTATGACCGCCGATTTAGGAAATGACAGTTATGAAAATATTATGAATTCGGTAAAAGTGTATATTACGGAACCTCGATTTTGGGGGAGGGGCGTCCCCTCTATCCCCCGATCACATCACATCCCCCACCAAAGCAGTCGCATATTTTCAGAGAAATACATGATCGATTTGAGGTTAGGATCAACAAAAAGTTACATTTTGTGTAAACGCCCAGAAAACCAACTAAAATATTATTTTTCCCAAAACATGTAATTTAGTGCTAAACAAATTGCGTACTTCTGGTGTTTACTTATGAATTGGCCATTGAATTTTACAAATCTTTCTCAGCGTGGATCACGCCAATCGGCGTTCGGTCGGTAAAACAGTCTGCGCCCTGATAATACGAGCAATTTTTGTCGCCACATTGAATGGATTAAAAGTTACTTTTCTGTAATTAATTATAGTTCTATTTGGTTTGAAATAAATATACTTTGCTATAAATACAATGAACTCTATAAGTTCAGGATGTGACAAAAAAAAAGACTTAAACGGTTTATAGAAGTTCATGATACGCCTCTGGTGCCAAACTTTTTTACGTAACATAAATTTTGGCGCGAATTTTAGACGAGTTTTATAAAATAAAAAGGATCATTGAGAGGATTATGTACTTACTATATTTAAATTCCAAGAAATACATTCTCAAACTAGCAATTCATAACAAATTCGAATGTAACGTTTCAGTGTTTGAAATCCTTCCAAAACCCAACGGTTGAGATTTTAAATATTGAAATTAATGTCGTTTTTGTATCGGTACGGCATCAATTTTCTGTTGCAGTATTTGATATTATGAAATTGGATTCTAGTGACACGAATATAATAGGATTTAATTTTTTTAGGTAAATGACATTACTAGATTGATTATTTTAGTAATTTAATAGATTTATAAATCACTATGGAAATGCTGACTTTTTACCCGATTTCCTGGCGTGAATACGTCATACAAACACTTTTAAAAAACCGATAAAAACATTGCTTTTGTGACGGTATACGCGTCAAGTGCAAATTTAGGCGCCAGTTGTTAAATTTTTAATTTTGGATAATCATAAGCTCATTTCTCGTAGATCATTCCAAAATTTTATTTTAATTATTTTTTTGCATCACGAGTACCAACTATAGTAAGAAAGTACCTAATCAAAATATGATAATATTTCTTTCTACCTACATTCATAATTTGGACTGAAGAGACATTAACATTATTATAAAATTAATTTGGACTTTTAATTCTACGACATAGTGCTAATACTGTTGTTTTTCCTAAAACAAACTAAACTAACATATTTTTATCTTTCTCTTTGTAATACAAAGAAGAGTCAGTTGTCAGATCTTACCTGTCTTATGTCAGACCTTATGCCATTAGCATGAGTTGTCTTTGCTATGCAAATAACCTTAGGATAATAGTATGAGTTGTCTTTGCACTGCAAATAACCTTAGGTCATAGTATGAGTTGTTTATGCTGTGCAGTACGAATGGCCTTAGGTCAAAAGTATGAAAAGCAACTGCAAAATGAACTCATATTATTTATAGTATGAGTTAATCTAGCAGTAGGTACGAATATAAAATTTTACTATGATGACATACAATTTCATTATACGGGAGCCATTTCTATTATGTTTGAAAGAAATTAATGTGTTCGTTCGGTGTAATCGTAAATTTAATTTACCATCCTTGTCTCGTTGAATTGGAAAGAAAGAGATGCAAGTAGACAACATTCGGATCTAGTATAAACACATGAGAATTGTTACCATATTGGTAACATTTACCTACTTTAATTTTTGATTTCCACACTCCAATTCAATACGTAACGTAACTAAATTGAAACTGTAAAGTACCAAATATATTTTTTTATTTTTTTATCATTTATTGCAACACCGAATTGTTGTATAGTCACACAACCAACTTTGATACTTGTCTAATTGTTCTACTGGTCGGATCAATCACTCTAAAAAGATTTTTTTACTACAAAATTCACATATAAAAGTTTTATTTAACACTACAAAAATATACTAAAAGATTTCTTCACCTTTGGTCGACTAGATACATTTAAAGTTAATGGTAACTTTGTGAGATCATTATCTTGAATTAATTGTTTTTAAGAGGTATTTTCCACAGAATATAAAAATGCGAAAGAGACGTTACCGTGTCGCCCGCAAATGAGTGAAAAACAAAAATTACAATTGAATTGAAATAAATAACATAAGTTTATATGGTGACACCGCTAGTCGACGTGACCACTAGTTCTACTTTATGTGACGTTTAATAGCGCAATTGACACGAAAACGCTCTCACGGATTTCTAAAGTGTTTACATAATCTGTGGAAGCATCAAGTTTGTTTTGATTTATGATTATCTGATCTGTGATGTTACTACGGCTAGCTTTCCACCTGCACAAAATTGCATCCAAATTGAGATAAACAATAGGTAGGGTATAGAGGTATGCTCTAGCCGCCTCCACCTTGCCGGCCCATAAGGTGAATTTTCACGCCTCTTGAAAGAACCTATGTTATAGGACGGTAAGAACACATTTGCTTGCAAAGAACTCTTAGCTTTGGAAGTACGAGAAATAAGCGAGGTACTAAATTTCTTTGTGCGTAACGTTAAGATGAGGCCATGATATTACTTTGTAGTACTGCCCCTATTTCAATTTAAGTTCAGTGCATCTCTTTATCTCATTAGGAATACAAAAAGGATGGCTGTCATATAATTCACATTTAGAAACGTTAAAGATATTTTTCATTCATTTATTTATGCCGTTTAAATTTGCCTATATGGTGTCTTCAAAATCTTAGATAGATTTTAAAAAAATAGTTGACAGCTCTTACAAATTCTTGCAATCTTTTCCTATTACATATTGCGAGAAAGAGACATACTGTAGGTACTTAAAAGTTTTGTTGCTGCGGTGAGTAAGGTCGCCGAATGACGAGCAGGAGAACTAGTCCCTACTGTCATCATAACGCTTCCTGTTTACTGGAGACTAACGGTAGCCATGTTTTATAATTAAGCTTATATCTTTAATGTACTCACGCTTGCAATCAAGCTAAGCACTGCATACCGCATGTGCACCTTAATTCTTTGTCATAAGAGTCATTTTATAATATGCGTGTTCAGCATTACTATGCATGCAATTTCTTGCAGATGGAACTTATACTGCCTCACTATCGCGAAGTCTTAAAACTAGTACTTTTTAAGGTTCAGGGAAAACCCGCTTTTATATAGTTAAAAATTAAGTCAGTTTTTAGGTGAACTTTTGGAAGTACAATAGATTACAATTTCATCCTTTACATTAATAGAATATTTAATATAGGTAGGTAGTTAGATATTAGTTTAACATACTTACAGTAATGAGTTTTAGTGTTTTATAATCATAGTTATAAATATTATAGTTACAAAATGTAGAAAAGCGACTACATATTTGCTTACACTTTTCGTCCAGAAGCTGTATTATTTAACTATGAGTCATATTTATGAATATGAGTCCTGACCTGACTCATATTAATAAATATAATAATAATAATAATAATAATAATAATAATAATATTATTATTATTATTATTATTATTATGAGTCCTGACCTGACTCATATTAATAAATATGTCTGCAATCTTCTGAGATTCCAGAGATAAAATAAGATTCTGAGATAAATTGCCCACTCGACTCGAATCAAAGTCAAAGTCAATTTAAAAGAACGTATATTCGTAAACGATTATACTATATATTTCTTTCTCTTAATATCGTAAGAAAAAGGACAGCAAATATAATGACTGTTTGTTTATCTACTTTAATTTCGATAGTTATTAAAACCCTATTAATTACTAAAACATAAATTTTATCACATTCAATATTTACTCATACTCATTTGAGTGCGAGTGATAAAACTCATATTATTTTATTAATAAATATTTATAATATAAAAATAACCTGGAGGGGCGTGTACTTTCGAAGTTTTTTACATTGTGATAGTAAACATTCACAATAAAGTGATCATATTATATAATATATAAAAGTACAATATATTCATACGTTCACACCTATTATCTGCCCCAAATTAAGCATCATTTTTGACATTTATTGTGTCATAGCATAATTTCTAATACAGTAAAGGTAAGTTCATCGCAATTTTACACTTCGAAATTCAGTAGCTATGACAATGCTTCTTGTAATAATATTAATAATAATACAGCTTGTCTAATTATCCAATAAAATACAATTAATAAATATAAACTAAGTAAAAGAATATATAAAACCACTAGAAAATACATAAATAACAAAACAAACATTGGTTCTAAAGATTAATTACAAAAATTGGTAATAGATGGCGGTGCACGAAGTTGCATCGCGCTAATGTTTTCTTCCGCGGATTTGTATAGGTTTTGCTTTGTAATGAAATAAATTGTCTTTCGTCTGAATGAAGTGGTGTTTAATTCATGGACCTTATCGTGCCGGATATTGAAGTGTACAGCGACAGTGGTGCTACCTAGCGGTTGGAAGGACAAATTAAATTACATACTAGAGCAAAGTTGGTATTGGCGTAAAATTGTAAGTAAAATTATTGCATTACTAGAATAGAAGTAGCAGTCAAGCAAATAACAAAGAAGATATAGAGATATTCAACTTAGGCAATTTAATAGTAGAGAGAGCTTGGACTTGTAAAATTTTAAGTTGAATAGTGGTTTAGACGGGGAATCCATGCCCGATTTTCTCTAAGTGTTTAGAACCAAAACACTTAGAAAAATTACGCCCATTCTGGACTTTGAAAAATTTGCTTGCTCTCTCCAATACAACGGGACTTGTAAAATTTTCGGCGAAAATCAAAGAGCTAGGACTTAGAAAAATTCTCTTGCTCTTCCATACTACGGGACATAGGAGATTTTTTGCGAATTAAGAAGAGAACATTAGAAAGTAAAAAATGGAAACAAAGATAAGAGCACAAACGGATATGTACAATAGAATAGAAAAGGGCAGAGTCAACTTTAAGAAGTCTCCAAAGGATAGAGTAACTACGAGCTATATAGAAACGAGGTTAGACAATTTGAGCAAACAATGGCAAGCATTTGACAAAGTACATGAACAGCTCATCGGTGAAGTTACTGATCGTGAATATACTGAGTTAGACTACTTTACCAACGATTTCTATACTAGAGCGGAAGAATTATACACAGATTATAAATCAGAGCTAATGGAAAGTTTGAGAAACCTGCCTAACAGACAGAACAAAGGCCTGGATCAGCAAATCGTTGGTAAAGTAGTCTAACTCAGTATATTCACGATCAGTAACTTCACCGATGAGCTGTTCATGTACTTTGTCAAATGCTTGCCATTGTTTGCTCAAATTGTCTAACCTCGTTTCTATATAGCTCGTAGTTACTCTATCCTTTGGAGACTTCTTAAAGTTGACTCTGCCCTTTTCTATTCTATTGTACATATCCGTTTGTGCTCTTATCTTTGTTTCCATTTTTTACTTTCTAATGTTCTTGGTCTAACTCAGTATATTCACGATCAGTAACTTCACCGATGAGCTGATTCGTTTGATTTGGAGATTTACTCCGAATGATCCTATTGAACACCTTCGTTCATGAATAAAACACCACTTCATTCAGACGAAAGACAATTTATTTAATTACAAAGCAAAACCTATACAAATCCGCGGAAGAAAACATTAGCGCGATGCAACTTCGTGCACCGCCATCTATTACCAATTTTTGTAATTAATCTTAGAACCAATGTTTGTTTTGTTATTTATGTATTTTCTAGTGGTTTAATATATTTATTTACTTAGTTTATATTTAATAATTTTATTTTATTGGATAATTAGACATTCCGCCCACCATGGCCAGAATGGTCATCTTTCCCGCCCACCATGAACTAACGACTAACTAAAGTGGACTGTAAAAGTTAAAATTAAAGTCGAATACTGGAAAATTCAAATGAATTGATTATTATCCATGGTGACTAGGAAGAACTAGGAACGAAACTATACAATATTTGTATAAAAAACTATAATTAAACCTTAAACATAAAATAAACAATAGAAGTACTTCACTTCGCTTAATACACTTCAAAGATAGGTATCTAATTTAACCATCTAATCGAATGCAACATAGTTGCACCATGCTAAAACACAAAGTGACAAAAAGAAAATAAAATCTATTAGTTAAGAACAATCAACATAATTAAAATAATAAAAAATAAATGAGTATTTACTCTGTCACTGGTAGCACACACAATTTCACAATAGGCCTCTTAATTATTGTATCCTTGCATTTGAGACTAACGACCCTCGTAATACTGTCCAAACCCTTGTGTTTTTCTACATTTAATACCCAATATTTAGACCTTATGTAATTTACCATCAACTGAGGACCTCCATGGAGGGTTCTTTGGTGGGCATCAGCAACGACAAGATCTGTGAAATGAGATTTTGATGGTAGTACAATCGGATGTTTATTGTTATTACCAATGTCAGCTCTCTCCAGACGTCCTCCAACTCTCAAAATACCTTCGTGATCTATAAAAGGAGTCAAAGTGGTAAGTTTGCTTTTCCTATTTACTTCACCTTTTAATTCGATATCTTTTATTTCTTGTGTAAAATACCTAGATTGACATGCTTTTATGCTTATTTGAATTGCTTCCCATAGTTCCTTGCTAGTTAACCAACTAGGAACAGTGGCTTCATTAGATTTTTTCGCCTTTGTTCTTGTTATAAACCTCCTGCAATAAGCTACAATTCTCACTAATCTCTGCAATGACGAAAACTTGGTCCACAATTCAAATTCTGCTACTCTGGTAACATGACAAGCTTTCGTTCCTTTCTCTTCCAAATTTGTGTCCCTCACCTCATTTCTTTCATATTCTATTTTTGTTTTTCTTAACCATTCAGGTCCGGTTTTCCAGAGAAGAATTTCTTCACATTCCGATGGGTTGACTCCACGAGATGCACAATCCGCCGGGTTGTCGACAGACGACACGTGTGACCACTGTTCTCTGTCCAGAATGCTCAAGATTTCCGAAACTCGATTTGCGATGAACGTTTTCCACCGGCTCGGATGACTGCTCAACCAAGCTAGCACGATTGTGGAGTCTGTCCATGCATGCACGTTTGTTTTCGGTACCTTCATGACTTGAGAGACTTCCTTCACTAACTTCGCCAACAGAAGAGCACCGCATAGCTCAAGGCGTGGAACAGAAATTTGTTTTATTGGAGCTACCTTCGTTTTGCTGGTAATAAGTGTGACCTTGACAATACCAGATTCATCTATCACGCGCGCGTAGACTACAGCGGCATATGCATCGGTAGAAGCATCGCTGAAGCCGTGTATCTCCAATGTGATATCACTCTTGTGGACTCCCACCCAGCGCGGGAGGCGAAATCTAGTAAGTGCTGTAAGTTCACCTCGGTAAGTAATCCAATCGGTTAAAAGCTTGGATGGTAGCTCTTCATCCCAACTAATCCCTGCTAGCCATAACTTTTGAATGAATATTTTCGCTTTTATGATGGTTGGAGCAATCCATCCCATAGGATCGAACAACTTCGCAATGTCTGATATAACCTTTCTTTTTGTTACAGGTTCCTCGATTGGCGGTAGCTTCACGGAGTACTCGAAGTCGTCTGCTCGTCGGTTCCAGGTAAGTCCCAATATTTTAATTACTTCATCCATTTTCAGTTCCAAATTCGTTCGGGTTGCTTCTGTTTCTTTGCTTATTTCCTTTAGTAATGTTTCATTATTGCTTGACCATTTCTGCAGCTCAAAACCACCCTTGCTCAGCAGTTCGTTGACTTCTTTATAGATTCGTTTTCCTTCCAGTATAGTATCGCACCCGGAGAGTAAGTCATCCATGTAGAAATCATTTAAAACCCTTTCAGATGCTAACGGATACTGCTTGCCTTCGTCGTACGCTATTTGGTGCAATGTTCTGACTGCAAGAAATGGTGCTGAAGCGGTGCCAAACGTGACTCTTAACAAACGAAGGTGTTCAATAGGATCATTCGGAGTAAATCTCCAAATCAAACGTTGGTAATCTGCATCTTCGGGAGCCACCCGTATTTGGCGGTACATTTTTGCTATATCCGCCACTAGAACGATAGGGTGCAATCTCCACCTCATTACTAAGTGGCGCAGATCCGATTGGAGAGTTGGTCCCACCATCAGTTCACTGTTAAGAGAAACACCGTTCTTGTCTCGACATGAAGCATCGAAAACCACTCTTACCTTGGAAGTTGTTCTCTCAAGCTTCACTACAGCATGATGAGGTAAGTACACACCATCTGGTTTGTTGATCTCATTCTTAGGTATCCGTTCCATATGGCCTAGCTCCAGATACTCCGCTATAACGTCGGAATAAAGATCCTTCATTTGTGGTGTCTTTAACAGGCGTTTTTCTTGCATTAAAAATCTACTAACTGAAATTTCTCGTGAATTTCCTGATTTACAGCTAGGGTTTTCATCTTTAAAAGGTAACTTTACGATGTATCGCCCCGAGGGATCTCTTGTGGTTGTCTGAGTATAGAACTTTTCGCATCTTTGTTCCTCAGGCGTGAACGGAGTTATGCTAGGAAGACCGTTGTCCGATTCGATTTCCCAAAATCGTTTAAGTTCAAATTCTTCCTCAATGACTTGAGCATGCAAAGTTGTTACAGAAGTATGATTTGGTTCCCTTTTATTGTGTTCTGATATTTGGCCAGACAAGATCCAACCAAGCCTAGTGTTCTGTGCTATTAGAGTTTCTGTTGGACCCTTGACTAACCCCTCTGATATTATTTGACAGTATACCTCTGCACCCAATAGCAAGTCGATTTTATTTGGAATGTTGAAATTAGGATCTGCCAACCTCATTCTTGGCATAGTTGCCCATAGCTGAATCCCAACCTGTCGCTCAGGAAGGAATGTGGTTAGTTTGTTGAGAACGTGAGCTTTTACCTTAACCGTGAAGGTCGGATCATGAACCGATTGCAATTTGACGTGTACAATATGTTTCGATGTAAACGATGTGTTACAGTCACTACCTACCCCAGAGATGACACTTTTGCTTGTTACCTTCTTCAGCCCAAGTAATTGGACTGCAGCCTCGGTTATAAATGAGGCCTGTGATCCCTGGTCTAATAAAGACCTAAGTGTCATCATCGATCCATTGATGGTTTCGGCTTTCACTAAAGCGGTTGCTAAAAGCACTTGACTCTTGTTGTTAGAGAAACAAGCGGTAATGTTGGTGTGATCAATTTCGTCTGATGTTGTCGCTGTTGACGAGACAACATTGTTACCAGTGTTCGATTGTGTGGTTTCCTGTACATTATTAGCTAAGTTGGAGTTGTTTGAATGTAAAAGTGAGTGATGTTTCCTTTTGCAAATTCTACATCTAGTTGGCAAACGGCACGCTACAACAGAATGATTCGCGCCTAAGCAGTTATAGCACAAGTTTGACGTTTGGACAAAATTACGGCGGGCTAATAGGGTTTCATGTGCGAATTTCTTAC
Source organism: Nymphula nitidulata (assembly GCA_947347705.1). Classification (NCBI taxonomy): domain Eukaryota; kingdom Metazoa; phylum Arthropoda; class Insecta; order Lepidoptera; family Crambidae; genus Nymphula; species Nymphula nitidulata. Next base: position 6,611,625 of record OX374645.1, on the reverse strand, counting down.
AATTTCCGAGCTTATGATCGATATCAGCGCAATAGGAACATGGAGCAGATACTGTTTTATTGTTATTGTTAGCTACTACATGATGAGTCTGAGTACTACCTTTTGCTGTTCTGGGATTCAAAAATTCGAGAGACCGAAACCTGTGTTCTACAAATTCCAAAAATTGTGTTAAGGTAGGTAAGTTGTTGGTCAGGTTACAAATTTTTGCTTCCCATTGCTTCCGAGAATCACTATCTAATTTAGATGACAAAACATAAATCACAATAGCATCCCAATTTTGAGTCTCTACACCAGCATTGTTCAACGCGTTTAAACACTCGTTAGTCGTGTCAAAAAGATCTTTAAGAGCATTAGAATTTTCGTGAACAATACTTTTTTGACTGAAAAATCTTTTTAGGATACAATTAGTTACATATCTCTTGTTGTTAAATCTATTTTCCAAGAGTTCCCAACATACTAGATAATTGTCACTTGTTATCGGTAGATGCCGTAGCAGCTGCTCTGCTTCACCGGTTAAGTAAGTTTTCAAATAATGCAGCTTTTGTACATTTTGTAACGAATTATTGTTGTGAATTAGCGAAAGATACAGGTCACGAAAAGTCGTCCACTCGGAGTATCTCCCTGAGAAACTGGGAATCGCAATCTTCGGAAGCTCCAGGTCCAGGTCTCCTCTTCGGAGACCAATGTGATCGCCAACGATTTGCTGATCCAGGCCTTTGTTCTGTCTGTTAGGCAGGTTTCTCAAACTTTCCATTAGCTCTGATTTATAATCTGTGTATAATTCTTCCGCTCTAGTATAGAAATCGTTGGTAAAGTAGTCTAACTCAGTATATTCACGATCAGTAACTTCACCACTTTGACTCCTTTTATAGATCACGAAGGTATTTTGAGAGTTGGAGGACGTCTGGAGAGAGCTGACATTGGTAATAACAATAAACATCCGATTGTACTACCATCAAAATCTCATTTCACAGATCTTGTCGTTGCTGATGCCCACCAAAGAACCCTCCATGGAGGTCCTCAGTTGATGGTAAATTACATAAGGTCTAAATATTGGGTATTAAATGTAAAAAATCGTGCAAAATTATGCGTGCGGAAGTGTGTTACCTGTGTACGGCATGCTGGTCAGACGAGACACCAACTGATGGGACAACTACCTCCAGCTCGCGTCACACCAATTCGGCCATTCTATCAGAGTGGTGTGGATTACGCTGGACCTATCCAGATCAGAACTTCGAAAGGTAGAGGTCATCGATCGTATAAGGGCTACATATGTCTGTTCATATGTATGGCAACGAGAGCCGTACATCTGGAGGCTGTAACGGATCTTTCTTCGCAAGGATTTCTTGCAGCTTTTAAGCGGTTCGTTTCTAGGCGTGGTCGTTGTGCTGATCTTTACAGTGACAACGGGACGAATTTCGTGGGCGCTGCACGTGAGCTGAAAACTTTAGAAGCTAAAGAACACTCATCTTTGACGACAGAAATTGCAGAGAGTTTAGCCGCTGCTGGAACGACGTGGCATTTTATCCCACCAAGGGCTCCTCATTTTGGTGGGCTTTGGGAGAGTGGGATTAAGTCCACTAAACATCATCTGAGGCGTGTAATTGGCGCAGAGACACTGACGTATGAAGAGATATCCACCTTACTCTATCAAATTGAAGCGTGCCTCAATTCTAGGCCTTTATCTCAGGTAAGTACCAACTCACAAGATCCTGTACCGCTCACACCGGGGCATTTTATTATCGGTGAACCCTTGGTAACTGTTCCAGATGACAATTACGAGACCTCATCAATATCCTCTCTGAAACGCTGGCAACTAACGCAGCGAATGTTGCAAACATTTTGGCGTAGGTGGTCAAGCGAGTACTTGACTCAATTTCTACAACGGCACAAGTGGGCAAACAAAACTCCGGAGCCTGAAATTGGAGATGTAGTTTTAGTTAAGGAAGACGATCTTCCTCCAGCTAGATGGCTAATGGGTATTATTGTAGAAAAACACAAGGGTTTGGACAGTATTACGAGGGTCGTTAGTCTCAAATGCAAGGATACAATAATTAAGAGGCCTATTGTGAAATTGTGTGTGCTACCAGTGACAGAGTAAATACTCGTTGATTTTTTATTATTTTAATTATGTTGATTGTTCTTAACTAATAGATTTTATTTTCTTTTTGTCACTTTGTGTTTTAGCATGGTGCAACTATGTTGCATTCGATTAGATGTTTAAATTAGATACCTATCTTTGAAGTGTATAAGTACTTCTATTGTTTAATTATAGTTTTTTATACAAATATTGTTTTGTTTAGTTCCTAGTTTTTCCTAGTCACCATGGATAATAATCAATTAATTTGAATTTTCCAGTATTCGATTTTAATTTTAACTTTTACAGTCCACTTTAGTTAGTCGTTAGTCGTTCATGGTGGGCGGGAAAGATGACCATTCTGGCCATGGTGGGCGGAATGTCTAATTATCCAATAAAATACAATTAATAAATATAAACTAAGTAAAAGAATATATAAAACCACTAGAAAATACATAAATAACAAAACAAACATTGGTTCTAAAGATTAATTACAAAAATTGGTAATAGATGGCGGTGCACGAAGTTGCATCGCGCTAATGTTTTCTTCCGCGGATTTGTATAGGTTTTGCTTTGTAATGAAATAAATTGTCTTTCGTCTGAATGAAGTGGTGTTTTATTCACAGCTTCTGAATATTTTTTATCTTAATTACTAGTTAAGTACTATGATTTTAACTGAAATAATTATTGATTTAATTATATACATTTTTTTTGTTAAAAATCAAAGCTGTTTTACAAAAGCTACAGATCTTGTTGGTATCAAAAACCACAAGTCTTTTGTAACAAGTCATGACTTAACTATTGTAGCGATTCTAATGAAATTACGACAGTCATTAATAATAACAAATGTTTTTATATAATTAGCGAAATAAGACTTATGAGAGTAATATCGTTACAACGGTTAAATTAATTTATCTGGCACTTTATTTATAATACAGGGCAGTGGAAAATCTGAAACTCTTTATTAATAGTAGATACTTTTATAAAATATTATTATAATTAAATATTTAACGTCATTAATCTGTGCGCAAATAACTGTGAATGCTTTCAACTGATAATATAAAGTATTATATTTTATATATAACATAAGATCTATAAATATAAACGAATAATATTTTGATTTCATAAACAAATTGTTAAATTAGAAAATAATAATTTATACACTCACACCTTTTATCTAGCCCAAAGTAAACATCATTAAAAGCTTGTGTTATGGATACTTGATAACGGAGGAATATTGATAACAATATGTATATACCTACATATTATAAATATACTTAATAAACATACGGACATTCATGACCCGTGAACAATGCTCGTCGTCATACAAACATCTGTTCCTGTCGGGATTCGACCCGGGACCCCTGACCAAGCAGCCTGTATAGGAATAGGTACAGACCACTGGACTAGCCGGTTGCAAAATAAATCTGAATAAAAGTTAAAGTAACTTCGAATCCCTGACCTACTGAAACAATTCCTATATGCAGTGCTAGAAATAAATTTAGAAAATATTATCAGTTAATAGATATAGATCTTATGTTCTTAATTCGATCCATTCTTTCTTAACCTTTTTACCGATCAAATAACGAATTATGCTTAAATGCTTAAACTAAGTTAAATCTCCTTTAGTAGCTAGCTAGCTAGGCTTTATGTCTAAGAATACTTGACCGGACGATCGTGTTACACAGAAAAAGGACGTAAGTATATCTTATAAAACTCTTTAGTTGACCGATATTAAGATTAGGAATCTGAGCCTCGTCAAACGTAACCACCGCGTTTGTATAGGCTCCATAACACAATATGGTTTCTAATATGAACGCAAACGCGACAGTAATGTTTTACGAACGTCAAAATAGGGCCTCTGTATTTTTAAGCGTATTAACTGAGAATATATTAGCCATGTCGCGTACAATTTTTGTTGTGGTAATTTAAAAATCCTCCGAAAAATCGGTAGATGACGCTATTTGCAAACATTTAGATTAGATGATGAAAATTTAATAGGGCAATTTTACAGCGGTTGACTAGACAATGTTTTCAAAAAGGAAAAATAACCTACAATGTACCAAAATAGAATTGCCTTATTCATAATTTTTATTAATGCTGAATATAAAATGGAAAGCAGATATGTAATCATTAGACTGGGGCTTAAATATTTTTTTATTTTCTTAATATTAAACACACTTAGAAGTAAAATTCAATAGATGGCGTTGTAATCATAAACAATTAGTTCATAAGACCTACACAAAGATGTCGCTATCTGACGCTGTTTGTGTTAAGAGCAGAGCTCATTATAAAGTTACTATTGTTTGTCCAAAAGATGGCTCTGCTAATAATTAAATATCTACATACAGTCGTTATTTAACACAGAAATGGCGGCATAAATTCATCATATTATTACATCTCTTAATCAATTTATCATTCTACTACTTTGTATAACTAGATACTTCCATATAAAACGATTTAGACAGGCATGTAATAATTAACAAAATACTCTTACATTTTTGTACCTATTCCATAGATGGCGCTGTAAGCCAAGAAACATTTTGTGTCAAATGGATTATAGATGGCGTTGGCGTCACATTTGATTGTCAGCTGTAATCATGCTGTACTATTTCACTTCACCTTTAGTATTTGATAAAGGTTTGTATATACTCGCCCTTATGTCGTGTCTTAAAACATCGCACCCATGTATACATTTTAATAGACACTGTGAAACAAAAAACAGATATTCTAACTCAAAGCAAGTATATCACGCTAATCGATTAGTGGCCTTGTATTATTTTTACGCTCAAACACAGATGGCGCTATTTACATTGTTTAATCACTGAGTTTTCTTTTCTTGTACTTTGTTATTATCAAGTACATTCTGGACTCAATATAGCTTTGTAATAAAAATAGTGTTCTTTATGATTTCATAGATAACAGTACAATCAGAAACACATATCATTCATACACACACCGTTTCTAACAAAAGAGTTCATGTACATATCGATAGATGGCGCTGTTTAATATTAATCAGCTTTGTCGTGTCTAAACACAGAGGGCGCTATTTACACTTGTTTGTCCACCGCGTTGAAGTATTGCACTAAGTCCGCATCCGCTCTCTGAACCCAAGCGGCGTTTAAAGCGATGATGTCCAATGCTGCGGACGCACCGCGGTACTCGCTAAATAGTTCCTTAAACTGAAAAAGACGATATTTCTCATCACCATCATCATCACCAGCTTACAGGGTGGTGCCGTCAATGCGACAATAAATTTAAACATGGGCTATATTAGTCCATAGAAATCGTTAGAGCCACTTTCAAAAATATCGTATTCATTTGATAATTTCATGACATTTGTATGAAATAATGCTGCCAACGTTACACTGTTCCATACGAATGTCGTGAAATGATCAAATGAATACGATATTTTTGAAAGTGGCAAACCATTTCTATGGACTAATATAGCCCATGTTTAAATTTATTGTCGCATTGACGGCACCACCCTGTATACTCCCCACTGCCGGGCACAAGCCTTCCTACATAGGAGGAACACATGAGGAGTTTCGGACAAAACACCACTACGAGGTCCAGCGTGGGATTTTTCAAAATACTTAGACCATAACACCAGTAATGGTCTAAGTTTTTTGAAGAATCCTATTATAATTAATTAGACTAGCTTTAGGAGGAGTTCTGAGACCTAATAGTTTGAGCGCTCTGGTTTCAATTACGAAAACAAAGCAACTTTCGCCATGGTCGTTATGGGGATAGGTCAATCACGTAAAGCCGTTGGGTCCCGGTAGTTAGTTACCCACGAACCCGCATTGGGCCAGCGGGGTGGTGTATATGGCCCAAACTCCTCATGCGTTTCTCCCATGTAGGAAGGCCTGTGCCCAGCAGTGGGACGTATAATGGCTGGTCATGATGATGATGAGACTAGATTGACTTGCTCAAGCATTTAAAGTCTCATTAGATTCGATTTGCTGGTTTCGAATATTTTCGACTTGAAAGTTTATATGAAAATCCGTTTAAACGTTGAGTTATTCTGGGTCAGTCAACTATTGGCCAAGGCATTTAATTGGATGCCGGTGTTTGATGTACAGCTCAGGCGTCGAATTCACTGGCTAATTTGACCAGATGGTTCCAACATCTCTACATCGGTTGGGACTTTTTTTATATATAACTAGATGACAAACAAGCTGACGGCCCACCTGATGGTAAGCGGTTACCGCCGCCTATAGGCACCTGCAATAACAAGGAAAGATCATTTGATATTGCAGGCAGGTGCGTTGTCATCCTAAGGCCTAAGATGAAATGTCGTCCACGCCCAGTAATTACACTGGCTACCTTTCCCTTCAATCCGAAACACAGCGAACTGTTTCACGGCTGAAATAAGAAAGGCGGTGGCACCTACCCAGACGACCCTACATACGTGCCTACCAGCTAGTGGTTTGGTAGATGGGTGCCTCGAACGCATTTTTCATCGGTAGGGTTTTGTTCCATAATCACATTTTGCCACGATCGTGTTTTGTCACGGGTGTGCTTTATGTATAATCGTATTTTTACCTATAGGTAAATTTGCCTTACAGCATTTTATCTGATTCGCTTTTTGGTCTATACATAATTTGCCTAACAAGCATAGTCTTATATTGCTTTTTGTCCAACTGTAAATTGAAAGATTGCAATTTGTTTTCTCTTTACGCGAACCCTTACCCGGTAGTAATCGTGGGGCAGGTGCAGACAGCGCGCGGCGGCCTGGAGCGCGGCGGGCGGCAGCGGCGACGGCGCGCCCGCCGCGCGGACCACGCGCCAGATGCCCGCCGCGCCGCGCCATCTGCACACCCGCCCTTACATTATACTATGTACGAGTACGCAAACTGACGGATATTGGTTACCACATTTCAAACACGATTCCTTTCTCACATAACCTTATAACCACCATCTACAATAAATTACCAAATAATTTCAAAGTCCTACCATTAAATCTGTTTATGGTAAGATTTAAGACATGGCTCATTCAAAACTGTTTTTACTGAATGAATATTCTAGGTTTAAGAGTGACATTTAACAAAACAATTTAATTAATTTTCAATTTTATATATGACATTTAGAAATTTTAATTTGTTCTTAATAAATCAATAAGTATTTTACTATAATTTTGCATGCCAATTTTGGTTAATGTGCAGAACTATTATAAGTATAGCTTATAAGATCAATTATTTATCATATTTTCGTAAATAAACTATTCTATTCTATTCCGAAAAAATCCGGGGAGCCGGACCTCCCCAGCTTTTTTGGAGGGACATACGTCTAGGAGCCATGTGATGCGCGTGCGCAGCACGAACCAATTACCGCGGCGTAGAATAACGCTTATATCTCTCTAACCAAGGAACGGAAAAAAGACAAAAATGACTGCCAACGTGCCTTATAACAGGGCAGTTGATAACTTTTATTATTTCTTAAATAAAAAGTTTAGTAAAGTAAAATAATAATATTTGATATGTTGCAGTTCATCGTCATAAAACGCTCCATATGAAATCAGCGGAACAGATGACGTCACATACTGCTTTAATACTGAAAAATGTATGAGCGTATTGACAAAATCAATAAGAGCTTTGTATCAAGTATGTTATAAAAAATTAAAATATAATAAAACTAGAAATTTTAAACAATTACTAAGCAATATTTCAAACATTTATAATAATGTTAAAATCAAAAATTAAGAATATGTTATAGTCGTTGTCATGATAATAGGTATTATTAATTTTTGATTTTAACATTATTATAAATGTTTGAAAAATTACTTAGTAATTTTTCTAGTTTTATTCTATTTTAATTACTATGATAATAGGTGTTTTAATTATTGTAAGCAATATAATGACATTATAGTTTTTGATAATATCAAAAACTATAATGTATATTTTAATACTTTTTCTAAGCAGTACAATTTCAACTTTTAAGTTTGAATTGTTTTTATTTTATTTTATTTATTGAGGGAGGTAACATTATGTGTAACATTAGCGTATATTTTACGAATTTGTGAAAAATAGCGCCACATTCTAACTTAGGCAACATCCCAATTGAATACGTATTTTTTAAAAATTTGTTGTTATCCAATACAGAAATCTGTTAATTTTATTTTTAGCTTGTTATTTCGGTGATATCGCTGTATTTCATGTATTTAAACATACGTAAGGGCGGGCGTACACTTACCTACACGTCGCTGTGCACAGCGCAGTCACCCAGACCCGCCACTCTCGGCTTCGCTGTGCTTCAGGCGACAACACCGTAAAGGCAAATCTGGAAATACGTAGGTATTAGATATTTAGCTTATATTATACGTACACATCCCGGAGGAGCTCGGGGGCGTAGTAACTTTCGCCATAGTCGATCCTGGGATGGGTTAAGCAAACGTTAAGCAAACGTCGTGCACGTTAAGCCGTTGGTCCCGGCTGTTACTGCAGCTTTCACCCACCAACTTAACTTTTTTAACTTCGCGTGACTTTGAGCCTTCCTATGAGGCCTATTTTAAGCGGCCAGGTCTCGTTGCAGCATGTCATCACGTATAGATTGTTATAAACGTCCTGAAGTACTTTTGCAAAAATTTTCAACATTGCTAAATTTTGGAATAAAAATCTTGACCGACTCCATCAAATTCCATTTAAAACTCCTTCTCCTATCATGTATTTTGTGTCTGTACGAATACTTCACAAGTGTCAGGTCGGGGAGGTACCTGTACAGCAGCCAGTCGTCGTCGCTGCTGGCGAGCGCGTGTAGGAGCGCGCGGTGGTTGTAGAGCGGGCGCGTGCTTGTGTCGGGGAGGTACCTGTACAGCAGCCAGTCGTCGTCGCTGCTGGCGAGCGCGTGTAGGAGCGCGCGGTGGTTGTAGAGCGGGCGCGTGCTTGTGTCGGGGAGGTACCTGTACAGCAGCCAGTCGTCGTCGCTGCTGGCGAGCGCGTGTAGGAGCGCGCGGTGGTTGTAGAGCGGGCGCGTGCTTGTGTCGGGGAGGTACCTGTACAGCAGCCAGTCGTCGTCGCTGCTGGCGAGCGCGTGTAGGAGCGCGCGGTGGTTGTAGAGCGGGCGCGTGCTTGTGTCGGGGAGGTACCTGTACAGCAGCCAGTCGTCGTCGCTGCTGGCGAGCGCGTGTAGGAGCGCGCGGTGGTTGTAGAGCGGGCGCGTGCTTGTGTCGGGGAGGTACCTGTACAGCAGCCAGTCGTCGTCGCTGCTGGCGAGCGCGTGTAGGAGCGCGCGGTGGTTGTAGAGCGGGCGCGTGCTTGTGTCGGGGAGGTACCTGTACAGCAGCCAGTCGTCGTCGCTGCTGGCGAGCGCGTGTAGGAGCGCGCGGTGGTTGTAGAGCGGGCGCGGCGCGGCGGCGGACGCCAGCAGCGCGCGCCACACGCCGCGCCACGCCGCCGCGCCGCGCGCGCGCACGCCCGCCGTGAACGCGCCCTAAGCACGGACACGCACGTGGTAACATTGGACCGAGGGAGGAATAGTATACAGGCGGGTGACGACAGTCAATCAAAACGTGGGCTGTATTTGTTCAGAATCAGAATAATTTATTTGCTAATATGCGAGTAGATTAAAAATATGAGGTCCTTCACATTTTATCAAAAAATAATGTTAATACACTATTATTAAAATTATTAGAATTACATTATAATTGAAATAAAGCAACCATTGACTTTTTTATTACATCGATGGCAACTAAAAGAAATAAAAGAAAACAGTTTTTAAATGTCAATAATTGTTTAATCGCCAAAGTCAAATTGTGTACATAAAAGTTTTTAGTATGCTAGATTACCTATATAAAGTTAGTTACAAAATTGAGTACTAGATGGCGTTGTATTTTTGGTTTGATTTTCTAATTGGCGGTGTTGAGAATTTCTCCATATTAATGACTTTCCTGAGGAATTACAATAAATTGTTCTCGACTTCTCGACTTACAATCAAGTTGTTTTCTTAATACCATCACCTTTTTAAGAACAGCTTTCCAGGGCTAGTAGGGTGGGGAATTGTTCAATAATTGTTATTAATTTAAAATGTTCATAAAAATGTTTTGCCATTTTCAAAAACATATTATTCATTTGATAATTTCATAACATTTCTATCGTCGGTGAGCGTGAAAGACCGCGTATGTGCTTTTTGTTCATTTCACACGACGGAAGGAAAAAGTTAATATCTTGGATATTTCTACAAATTCTTTGACTGAACTGGGCCTCGATCGCGCTAATTTACATTGTATTTACCAAAGCAAATGTGAAACGTTCCCTTGCGCACAATTTGTGTTGCGCGAAACATATAAACGGCCACCAATTAGCTGTTTTTTCGAAGCATACATTGATTTCTTTGATTATAATTATATTACATATTTATTAAGTTCAAATTACATAAATTAATAAAATAAAAACTTTCCAAATTTAGTAAATATATCGATCAATTTTTGACAGCACCTAGATACAAAGACGTTACTATGGCAACCATCTATGGGAACGTATTTTCCGATGTCCTACAAACATTTTTGACAAGTTGCTTAGGCACTAACTTAATCAAAAACGTGCGACCGACAGCGGAAAATACGTTCCTTTAGATGGTTGCCATAGTAACGTATTTGTATCTAGGTGCTGTCAAAAACCGATCGATATTTTACTCAATTTAGAAAGTTTTTATTTTATTAATTGATGTTATTTGAACTTAATTAATATGTAATATAATTATAATCAAAGATATCAACGTATGTTCCGAAAAAAAACTCAATTGGTTGGTTTCGCGCAACACAACTTGTGCGCAAAGGAACGTCTCACATTTGCTTTGGTAAATACAATGTAAATTAGCGCGATCGAGGCCCTGATTTCTCTGGACGTTGTTAAATGAGGATCTCGCGTAAGCGAATCAGCGCTAATAGCCTACTGGCGCGATATTTCAATTATGCGACTTTTGTAAATGCGCGGTATTGCAAACTGCTCTTACGCGGTTTTGCACGTCCAGCGACGCTTTTAAATAATGCTGTAAATGTTATATTATTTCATACAAATGTCATGAAATTATCAAATAAATAAGATATATTTGAAAGTGACAAACCATTTAGTTAACTATATGAACTAATATGGCCCATTTTTCAATTTATTGTCGTATTGACGGCACCACCCTGTTTATTATATGAAACGTATTGTACTTTAAACATTGATGTATATTGTGAGGAAAATGAAGATGATGGTGATGATTATTATTAAATGTCATTTTATATAGTCTATCCCTTTCACTAGCTACCTTTCTCGCTCATCACTCATAAAAAAATGACAATGGTTACATAAGATTTATTCTCTATCGATGTTGGCTCTAGTAAGTATAGTGTAGCGGTAATATTTCCCTGCAGGTTGTCTAGAAGAGATTGCTGCTTAGCAATAATATCGCCTATTGTATTCTATTTTATTAGTATTATCTGTTACATTTATTATCTGTTACATTATGTCCTTGAGCAATAAAGTGTATTTTATTGATATTTAGTGTGGTGAGTGAACAAATACCTCTTGATAAATGTCAGGTATGGTTTCGTTCTTCTTAAACCAGGCATCGAACAGAGCGACCGCTTGCTTAGTGACCGTAGGATTCCCCCACTCAACACCGGCCGTCAGCAATGCGCCGCTCAACCAACTAAACACAGAAAAATACATGTAAAAAATATGTTAGGATTACAGATCATATACCCAGATATATGGATAGATATTTTGCTTTCACATTTATCAAAAATCCAAACTTTTATTTTATATGATTGTACTGGCTTCCTTTCCCTTCAATCCGAAACACAGCGAACGCTGTTTTACGGCCGAAATAGAAAAGGCGGTGGTACCTACCAGGCGACCCTACGTACGGGCCTGTTACGTACCACTTAGTAAAGGCGGTGGTACCTACCCTGACGACCCTACTTACGGGCCTACCACCTAGTAAAGGCGGCGTACCTACCCAAACGACCCTACATACGGGCCTACCACATAGTAAAGGCGGCGTACCTACCCAAACGACCCTACATACGGGCCTACCACCTAGTAAAGGCGGCGTACCTACCCAAACGACCCTACTTACGGGCCTACCACCTAGTAAAGGCGGCGTACCTACCCAAACGACCCTACATACGGGCCTACCACCTAGTAAAGGCGGTGGTACCTACCCTGACGACCCTACTTACGGGCCTACCACTTAGTAAAGGCGGCGTACCTACCCAAACGACCCTACATACGGGCCTACCACCTAGTAAAGGCGGTGGTACCTACCCAGACGACCCTACATACGGGTCAACCACCTAGTAAAGGCGGCGTACCTACCCAAACGACCTTACATACGGGCCTACCACCTAGTAAAGGCGGTGGTACCTACCCAGACGAGCCTACATACGGGTCTACCACCTAGTAAAGGCGGTGATACCTACCCAGACGACCCTACATACGGGTCTACCACCTAGTAAAGGCGGTTGTACCTACCAGACGACCCTGCATACGGGCCTACCACCTAGTAAAGGCGGCGTACCTACCCAAACGACCCTACATACGTGCCTACTGCCTAATAAAGGTGGACGACCTTTCCATGGGTGTTTATCGTGCAGAAAGTTGTTATTTTCCACAATAGTGCCTTTTTTCTCCTGCATATAACATCGCTGTTTTACTTTTGAGTACATTTGTATTAAAAACGTTTTTCAATGCACCGCGCCTTCGGCTTAGGTCAACAAACCGAGACACGTGTTGAAATGACATACTTTCCACACTGGTATCGAAATGTAGTAGCATTGTTTTTTTTTAAAGTACTCACAGCTGATCGTCGGTGCGGGCGGGGGCGGGGGCGGTGGAGAGGGCGGGTAGTAGTCCCTTCAGCAGTCGGTGTAACCGCGGGCCCGACGCGGACAGTCGCAGCAGCTCCCGCCACTGCGACGCGTGCGTGAGCACCACGCGCCACGGCGCCCAGTGCGGCTCCGCGCTCAGCCCGGCTGGGGACGACGACGGATGTTGGCAACACAGGGGACATGTTCCCAAAATACAGGGCGGTGCTGTCGATACGACAGTACTCAATACTTTATTGCAACCATAATGTTTACAAAAGGTGTTTATACATATAAAAAGTACAATTGGGATGTTGCCTTAGTTTGAATATGGCGCTATTATTCAAAAATTCGAAAAATATACGCTACTGTTACTCATAAAAACAATTCAAACTTAAAATATATTGAATATTGTTGAAATTGTACTGTTTTGTAAAAGAAAAAAATGGACAATTTTTTTTTCAAAATTTATTAAAATTGGTAATGATATTAGATTGCTGACATCAATTAAAACAACTATTATTATGATAACTATTAATAAAAACATACTTAATACATAGTTATTATCAATTTTGTCAGTATGCCCATACATTTCTTAGAAATATGGGAACACGTGACGTCACCTGTTCCGTGGATTTTCTATGGAGCGTTTTTGGACGATGCGCCGCAACACATCAAACATCAAACATTATCTGTGAAACTATTGATCTTAGACATACTATTTCTTTTGCAATATTACTTTATGAGTTATAAACTTCTTATTTATGAAATAAAAAAAAAGTTGTCAACTACCCTATTATGGACCCTGTCGGGCATTGCAAATTAAAAGAGGAGAGGAGGACGTATTATTTCTATAAAAAAATGTATATTATTAATTATTTTAATATGCACGCAAGATATTAAATAATTAAGGTAATTTATATATAATTATTGTGTTTTGTCATTAATATATTCTTGAAGACTATAGTAACATTTAGTAGATTTAAACATGGGCTATTTTAGTTCATAGAAATGGTTTGCCACTTTCAAAACAGTCTAATTCATTTGATAATGCGACATATTGCTGAGCTACCTTTTTGGTACTGATTTGAAATTGTTATGAATATTATGTGTTTATGATTGTTTTTTGGTACCTACCAAATAAACTTTTTTCTTTCTTTCCTTCAAATGCCCTGAAATTATCAAATGAATTAGACTGTTTTGAAAGTGGCAAACCATTTCTATGAACTAAAATAGCCCATGTTTTAATTTATTGTCGCATTGACAGCTACATCCTGTATACAACTGTCGGAAAGGAATCATTCGGAATCTCTATACCTGTCACTTTTTATCATGATGCGTCAACGCGAGACGGCATGTGACTTTTCGAATCGAATCCGTGATCCGACAGTTTTTGAATAAGGGGCAGGTCTATGTACACTATACTGAAAAATAGGTAACATATGAAGAGCAGTGTTCATTTGTCCATTCTTTTTATTTGCTATAGTGCGTGGTACCAAACAAGAATTTTATCATAGAACCCATCCTTTTCGTGTTCATTTTGAGAGAAAGAAACGCACTAAATTTAAATTTAGACTTAACGTGTGTTCTCTAGAATTAGGGCCAGCGAAAGAAAGAAAATATTTATTTAGTGACACACTGGGCCTAATTCTGGGAACACACTTTAATTCTAAATTTAAGTACAGTATATCTCTTTCTCGCAATAAGTAATGGGATAAAGATAGCAAGAATCTGTTTAGAGCTGTCACTTAAAGGACATGTTCTGAAAATGTATGGGGGCTGGTACTCAGCTACCCCCCAAGACAAATGTTATATGAGAAGAAAGAGTATATTTTTAAGAATATTATGAGACAAAAACTATAATTTTTAATGCCTGCATATAAATAAAAAATAACATTTTATTCTGGTCAAAAAACTGTTATCCAGAGATGTAAAATTCAATTTTAAAAAATGTGACACATCACAGACATAATAGAAAACGTCAATGTCGTCTATTGTCTTGTCAAATATTTTTTAATAACTAGGCATGGGGTCGATTTAGTTCAGCCTACGACTATTTTGCAATTATATTTTATTGTAAATGCTAAAAGAACATGGCAAATTGGTTTCTGCACTTGTTTCTGACTAATAATAATGATTTTCATTTATTTTTTACTATATTTTATCAGATAACTTTGATAAGAAGCTTAGAATTCTTGCATACACTTTTCAAAATTACTCAAAAATGCCGGGGTATCAAAATTAAAAAATGGTATATTCAAGATCCTCTGAGCATAAGCTTTCGCATAATATATAATTTATCTTGGGGGGCTTTCGAGTACCAATATCGAACATCTCCTTTAGATAGATTTCAAAGAAACCATAGACAATTTTAGACGGCATGTGCGGAGGTGCCTCCTAAACACTGCATTTGAGCACGTTCAATAAGGTCGAAAATTGAACGCACCTTTCTAAATGTCAATTTATATGACAGCCATCCTTTTCTTTTTCCTTTTGAGAGAAAGAAATAGACTGAACTTAAATTTAAACTTAGCATGTGTTCGCCAGAATTAGGGCCACTATTGTTACTAAGCACTTACTAGCAGCAGCGATAGCTCGACTAGCGGGCAGCCTCCCAGCCCTGCTCAGTACAAAGGCGTCGTCCAACATCAGAGCGCGTTCTGCGGGACCACCGCTCTCATACAAAGCTGCGGCGCGGCGAGCGGCCACCTCCGCCGTCTGTTCACGTGAATGAATGAACGAATGAACGCAGTGCCGGCACAGGGGTCCGTTCCGAGCCTACACTCCAAACACTCCGAGTTGTTTTTTGTCTATTTTTTATAACCTCAAATTTTGACAAGGAGTTTCACCATTATCTAAAACTAATACGAAGTCTTCCATTCTGCATTATTTTTTTTGTATTAAGACTGTATTTCAACTTTTAAGCACTTTTATTTAATGTAAACTAAAAATAAGAATTCCCTTTTTTGAGATTTGATATAGCGTCCCATCTCATTTGACGGATGGTCAATAATACATATGACGTTTTAAACGTCGGAGTGTTTTCTAGCCATCAAAATTGATCGCCAAAAAGTTGCAACTCTCCGAGGCTCGGAACGGGGTCCCTAATTGTGACAGCCAAACGTCATGCCGAAAGGCACGGAACAGCCTTAGAGTAAAAAATTGTAAGCTTGGAACGCGCCCCAGCTCGCGCCTAGCTTCTAGTTCGCTCTGAACACCAGTCGATTGACTGCGCACTATCGAAATATGGAGCGGCGGAAGAACGCGGTATAGACGGTGGCTGCGGGCAGCTCCGCGATGAAACTTCAGAGCGAACTAGATGCACATTATGATATCTGTGACACTTCGTATTTTTCCAATTTACGCATACTTACCTATCTTTTTCTATTTTTTTAATTAATTATCTGTTTAGTTTTAAGACTTTTATTAACACCCGTATAACTTTGTGGATTGAAAAAAGAAAATTAAAACAAACAACAAACTTATATTATTAGTTGTTAAAAAAAATAACAAAGAAGATGAAATTTACTATTTATGTCCATTTTCACTAACCATTCCCTAAGCTTAGGTGACTCTTAACGCCATTTGTCTCTTTCTATTTCCTTTAGATAAACCGATATAAAAATCGCTAAGAGACTCTTAACGCTAAGCAAATGTAGTGAAGACGAGCATTAGATAAGAAATAGCCGTTTTATACTTGTCAATCTTTAAATGATAATGAAGCTCCTTCATCTATGTGAAAATAATCCCATAACGTATAAAACTATAATATATTTAAATATTGTAACCATACCATTGGATATTAAATCTAACAGTTTAAAATAAACAGTTTAAAATTTTTCAAAGAAACGCATGTTACACCCTTATTGTTTCTTTCTTGCTTTTAAAATGTACGAGGCTTTTATTTGAAAATTAATAGGCAAAACAATTATTTTGCCGATTACAATTAATTATATTTCCTACTAAATATACAATACAAACAATTATCATATCATTATAGGCATCAATTATAATGTCATATAAAATCTTACCTCTCCAGGTTTGATATCTTGTGGGGCGACGCGGTATAGCCCTCTCGCTCCAACGTTATACCGAACCCACTTGTGCTTGCCCAAATCTGGTATTACCACTGCAATAATAAAAAAAGGTAAATATTTTTGGCAATAAATAAATTTCATGTCGTCTCAATTATCATCTTAGCAGCAGTTAGCGTATGCTCGCTCGTAGCAACTCACGCGTTGTCACGACGCTCGTAGCACCTTGGGCACTTCTCACGCGTTGTTACCGTGGCGTATAGACGCTTGTTGCACCTTGGGCACTACTCACGCATTGTCACCGTAGCCTATAGACGCCCGTAGCACTTTGGTCACTACTCACGCGTTGTCATCGTAGCCTATAGACGCTCGTAGCACCTTCGGCACTTCTCACGCGTTGTCACCATAGCCTATAGACGCTCGTAGCACCTTGGGCACTACTCACGCATTGTCACCGTAGCCTATAGACGCCCGTAGCACTTTGCACACTACTCACGCGTTGTCATCGTAGCCTATAGACGCTCGTAGCACCTTGGGCACTTCTCACGCGTTGTTACCGTGGCGTATAGACGCTTGTTGCACCTTGGGCACTACTCACGCATTGTCACCGTAGCCTATAGACGCCCGTAGCACTTTGGTCACTACTCACGCGTTGTCATCGTAGCCTATAGACGCTCGTAGCACCTTGGGCACTTCTCACGCGTTGTTACCGTGGGGTATAGACGCTTGTTGCACCTTGGGCACTACTCACGCATTGTCACCGTAGCCTATAGACGCCCGTAGCACTTTGGTCACTACTCACGCGTTGTCATCGTAGCCTATAGACGCTCGTAGCACCTTGGGCACTTCTCACGCGTTGTTACCGTGGCGTATAGACGCTTGTTGCACCTTGGGCACTACTCACGCATTGTCACCGTAGCCTATAGACGCCCGTAGCACTTTGGTCACTACTCACGCGTTGTCATTGTAGCCTATAGACGCTCGTAGCACCTTCGGCACTACTTACGCATTGTCACCATAGCCTATAGACGCTCGTAGCACCATGGACATTACTCACGCATTGTCACCGTAGCCTATAGACGCTCGTAGCACCTTCGGCACTACTTACGCATTGTCACCATAGCCTATAGACGCTCGTAGCACCTTGAACATTACTCACGCATTGTCACCGTAGCCTATAGACGCTCGTAGCACCTTCGGCACTACTCACGCGTTGTCACCATAGCCTATAGACGCTCGTAGCACCTTGGACATTACTCACGCATTGTCACCGTAGCCTATAGACGCTCGTAGCACCTTCGGCACTACTTACGCATTGTCACCATAGCCTATAGACGCTCGTAGCACCTTGGGCACTTCTCACGCGTTGTTTCCGTGGCGTATAGACGCTTGTTGCACCTTGGGCACTATTTACGCATTGTCACCGTAGCCTATAGACGCTCGTAGCACTTTGGTCACTACTCACGCGTTCTCATCGTAGCCTATAGACGCTCGTAGCACCTTGGGCACTACCCACGCATTGTCACCGTAGCCTATAGACGCCCGTAGCACTTTGGTCACTACTCACGCATTGTCATCGTAGCCTATAGACGCTCGTAGCACCTTGGGCACTACTCACGTGTTCATCGTAGCCTATAGACGCTCGTAGCACCATGGGCACTACTCACGCGTTATCACCGTAGCCTATAGAGGTTCAAGCACCTTTGGCACTCAGCCATCAGCAGTCTACGCACAACCTTGAATAGCCAGTCAACTCACTCTCCGTGTCGTTCATCCAAATCAAATGCACCACGTTCTCCGCCCATCGCGAGGTTCGCGCTGTTCTTGTGTCATTCCCGACGTCGTACCTGCGAAACACACCACATTTATATCTTCTTCGTCCATGGGCCCTACCATGTAGCTGGGCGGGATGACATAATCTAGATCTGTGGTAGACAACAACAACAAACAACTTTGTGGTTTACCACAAAGTTGTGGTTTACCACAAAGTTGTTTGCTTCAAAACTTCATCATCATCATCATCACCAGCCTATATAATTCCTACTACTGGGCACAGGCCTTCCTACATGGGAGAAACACATGAGGAGTTTGGGCCATAACGCCACCACGCTGGCCCAATGCGGGTTGGTGGGTCAAAGCAGTTGCAGGAACAACCAGGACCAACGGCTTAACGTGCCTTCCGAAGCACGGAGGAGCTCGAGATAACAAACTATTGACCCATCCCAGGATCGACCATGGCGAAAATTGCTTTGTTTGTCTTATCGAAACCAGAGCGCTCAAACCAATACGCCAGCGAACTCCTCTCTTCAAAACTTACCAAGACCTATTTTGCATGGTTTCTGTGATTTTGTCCATGTGTTCGACGTTCACGGGCCCTATGGACACACTCTAGACCTGTGGTGGTCGCAACACTAGACCATAGAAATGGTTGCTAGCTGTCTCCGTCAAATAACGGGTGTACTAACTGGTCACACCAATTTTAACAGACATCTTTTCAATTTAGGTGTCACGGACAGTCCTCTGTGCAGAGCATGCATGGAGGTCGAGGAAACAGCCGCTCACGTCCTGCTGGAGTGCAGGGGAGTGGCAAACTACCGGGCTACCTACCTGGGATCTCCGGGGTAGTCTCCAGGAGGTGTTTGGCGACATCAAGGCACTGGGTGCCTTCCTGGGGGAGCTGGGATGGTTGGACGGAACCAGCCTACACCCGCCGACGCAAAACAGTCGATTTGTGGAAACCGCCCGTACGAAAGAAGAAGAAGAAGAATGTTTGCTATCTTGCTACATGATTCACCAGGTCCCGTTCTGCATAGTCTCCGTGGTGTTCCTCCAGGTCTTGGTGATGTCGTCCATGTCGTCATCCACGGGCCCCACCATGAAGGTGAGCGGGATGACATTCTCTAGATCCGAGGTGTTCGCAACACTAGACCACAGTTGGTTGCTAGCTTGGTACATAACTCACCAGGTCCCGTTGTGCATGGTCTCCGTGGTGTTCCTCCAGGTCTTGGTGATGTCGTCCATGTCGTCGTCGTCCACGGGCCCCACCATGAAGGTGAGGGGTATGACCCACTTGTGTGCGGGCGGGGCGCGCGTGGTGGGCGGGCGGCGCGTGGTGGGCGGCGGCGTGCTCGTCGTACCGTTCACGTCCTCGTCCGGGCTGTCTGTTACGTTCTCTGTAACGGTGTACGTGTTAAATACTACGCCATCCGCTGGAGGGTGTGGATGAGCTTTTTCAAAATATCAACAAACCGGTCGTGTAGGTATTACAATTTGTATGAAACAACGGTTTTTTAGTCGCGATTCAAAATATATTTTTTTTAAAAGTCGTGTTTAGGGTGACCCTGTCTGCCCTTGTTTTCGAGAGCGTCCCCCTAACAACCTGTACAGTATGATGTTTTGTATGAGACAGCTGTTTTTTATTGCGATTTCGACGTTGGTCCCATAAAGTAAGGAGTTCAGTTTGATGGTCAATTACTGCCCAATTAATTTATACTTTGTCTAGTAAACTCGTCTGGCAATCCACTTCAACTGTGTAGATGGATGAATGCTCGAATGCATGATAAATAAATGCTCACCAGGTTCATAGAACACCTCGTCCAGTTCAGCTCTTAGATCCATGGTGAGGAGGTTGTTTGCCGTCGGCGCGTTGGCTGCTGGAGGCTCCGCTGACATGACGAACCTTAGAAATAGACCAAGTATACCATCATTTATATGCCTTTAGCACAAAACAACTAATAGTCTACCTTGGTCTGCTACGTACGATTAATATCTACATGCAGCCATCTTGCTTCACACATTTATTGACGTCATCGAACTGGTTACTATAGGTCATAGATTGTACGGTCCAGTGCTGCGTTCAGAAGCGTGAGCACTCGCCACACAGTTACTACTATAAGTGATGAATGAAACACACAACATACAATTCTGTACGAACTCAATAATCTTTCTCTGAATATGGATAACAATATAATAGCAAATCTTTATAATAGCACTCAGCAGCGGGTAGCCCGGCCGCTCCCCCCCCCCCTCCCCCTCCCCCTCCCCCTACCTCTCCTGGCTCACAGTGACGTGGTCGGGGCTGACCCTCGCACTCAGCAGCGGGTAGCCCACCGCTCCCCCCCTCCCCCTCCCCCTCCCCCTACCTCTCCTGGCTCACAGTGACGTGGTCGGGGCTGACCCTCGCACTCAGCAGCGGGTAGCCCACCGCTCCCCCCCTCCCCCTCCCCCTCCCCCTACCTCTCCTGGCTCACAGTGACGTGGTCGGGGCTGACCCTCGCACTCAGCAGCGGGTAGCCCACCGCTCCCCCCCTCCCCCTCCCCCTCCCCCTACCTCTCCTGGCTCACAGTGACGTGGTCGGGGCTGACCCTCGCACTCAGCAGCGGGTAGCCCACCGCTCCCCCCCTCCCCCTCCCCCTCCCCCTACCTCTCCTGGCTCACAGTGACGTGGTCGGGGCTGACCCTCGCACTCAGCAGCGGGTAGCCCACCGCTCCCCCCCTCCCCCTCCCCCTCCCCCTACCTCTCCTGGCTCACAGTGACGTGGTCGGGGCTGACCCTCGCACTCAGCAGCGGGTAGCCCACCGCTCCCCCCCTCCCCCTCCCCCTCCCCCTACCTCTCCTGGCTCACAGTGACGTGGTCGGGGCTGACCCTCGCACTCAGCAGCGGGTAGCCCACCGCTCCCCCCCTCCCCCTCCCCCTCCCCCTACCTCTCCTGGCTCACAGTGACGTGGTCGGGGCTGACCCTCGCACTCAGCAGCGGGTAGCCCACCGCTCCCCCCCTCCCCCTCCCCCTCCCCCTACCTCTCCTGGCTCACAGTGACGTGGTCGGGGCTGACCCTCGCACTCAGCAGCGGGTAGCCCACCGCTCCCCCCCTCCCCCTCCCCCTCCCCCTACCTCTCCTGGCTCACAGTGACGTGGTCTCCGCTGACCCTCGCACTCAGCAGCGGGTAGCCGGGCCGCTCGCACCATCCGTCCCACGCGTGGGCTCGCGCCTCCTCGCCGCTGCCCAGACCGCTGCCGTCGTGGGACAGCGCGCGCCATAGATCCCTACGAAAAAACATCTTCTTTATACTTTTAAAATACCCTTACAAGGCTGCCTTACTTAACAAAACGACCCCGATAGCATAATTCCAATAAAATTTACTAATGATTTATGTTTTAACCCCTTAACCACCTCCGGTCTCAGAGACGCAACGTATTTTGTATTAAAATTATTCGATGTGTGTTTGTCGTCCGGCAGAGTGCGTCTATGCACAGTCGACCACAGAAGTAGCTTAACACTTTAATACCATGTCGCACCGACTATTGCGCTCGTACTTAGTTGCTACCGTACTGTATTGATGCCATTGTTGTTGTGACATGGTACAAAAGGGTTCAGCTACTTCTGTGGTCGACCGTACCTTTCCTACACATCAGATCAGACAGTATCGCCCTTGCACTCGGCGAGTGCGCGCGTCTAAGCTGGTTAAGTCAAAATTTTTCCCCAGCGTTCTGTGTGACTTACGTGGTTGTTGTTGTGTTTGTGGGTTAGTTATTATTTAATTGTGATATAATTAAAGGTTTTTTATGATTATCTTGGATTATTATTATTCAGCACAGCAACAGACATAAACAGTACAGAGGTAACAAGACACAAAGATACAATGACAGATGTCATATATAACAGACCACAGACTAACATAGTAACACAGAGTAATAATACTTAAATACACCACAGTTGTGTGATACCACTTGCCAAAAGGTGGGCCGTCAGTTTGTTTGTCATCTAGTTGTATGAAAAAAAAATATTCCTTTTTAAATAACTCTGGACCGGAATATCAAGCGCTGCAGAACTTATCCATCTTGCGAAGGACAAAGAAAAATATGCTGAGCTGACTGCCTGACTTCGTGCATCGGAGAGGTACTAGAAGAAGAAGAAGAAATAACTCTGGTAAGTCTCACCTGGCATCAGCGCTGGCAGACCTATGATACTTCAGCAGCCGCGCTAAGGCTGCCCGCCCGGCAGCCTCACCAGCCGCTTCTATCGCCATACTCACGATTGCTGCACCCTGATTCATAAATATAGTCTAATATTATAAATGCGAAAGCAACTGCGTCTTTGTTTCGCTATAGCAAACCTGAGCTCTACTAAGCATCGCAGAAAGCTACCAAATTATTTGAGAACCAATGGTGCAGACCGCACGCAGCCCCTTAAGTAAGTAAACATAAATGTTGAATCCTACCTTATGTAGTGATAGTTCGTCCGAAGCCGCTTCGATATCAGCTTTGTCTAACCTCGGTGAAGCTACAGCACGCACAGAATTACTTGAATCCAATCTGGAAAATATGAAAAATAATGACATCAGTAATAATTCGGTTTAGTTAACGCCAAACTACTATCCCTAATACAAGTATGTAGATAAACATACGGGCGGTGCGCAATATTTCAATCGAATCGAAACGTCCTCAGCTTAGATAGGCCGATTGTTATCTTTGACAGTTTTTTTACAGTGCATATTAGGGCTGCATTTTTTTTCTCCCTGCTTGCTTCCTCCACTGCTGGGAACAGACCTTCCTACACGGGAGAAACATAGTAGGAGTTTAAGCCATAAAACCACCACCTTGGTCCAATACGGGTGACCAACGGCTTAACGTGCCTTCTGAAGATTGACCCCTCCCGGGAACGACCATGGCGAAAGTTACTTTGTTTCTGTAATAGAAACCAGAGCTTTCAAACCACTACGCCACCGAGCTCCTTCCTGCTTGCTTATCTTTACCTAAAATCTTACCTAAGAGCCGGCAGCACATGGTCCAGCAACAAAGCATCTTGCTGCATTTCCTCTTCCTGAGGTGGAGCCCTCTCAGCCAGAACTGAAGTCAACGCATCCATCAGCCACTGGGAACTCCACCAGCGAGGAGACACGAGGCCACCGAACCACTGAACGAAGATTTAGTGGATTAAGTTAAAATCAACTAACGAAGGCCTCAAAATTAATAACTAATATCAACCTCCTCAAAATGAAAACGTACTATCGACCCCTCAAAATGAATGCATATGATTGACTCCCTCAAAATGAATGCGTATGATTGACTCCCTCAAAATGAATGCGTATGATTGACTCCCTCAAAATGAATACATAGGTAGTATCTAATCCCGCGAAATTTATACGTAGGTATTATTGACCCCCTGAAATTAAATACGTATAATCAATCAAAATTAATACGTGTTATCGACTCCCTCAAAATGATTAGGTATTATCGATTTCCCCGAAATGAATATGTATTGTCGATCACTCCGAAATCAGTACGTATTATCGACCCCCTAGAATTGATACGTATTACCGACCCCCTCAAAATCAGCGACGCAGGGCAATGACTATAGTGTCAAAATAAAATGGTCTAGACATACCTGCTGTGCTAAAAGCCTGGCGATAGTTTTGGTGTCAGATAACGTGGCTGGTGCCAAGGAGATGAGCCCCCAACCCTCGGAGTATAGATTCCCACCGTCTACCACCACGATGTCTGTAATTGTACATACGTTATAGCTAGGGAGCTGGTGGCAATTTAGGTACATGATTTCATCGTCGTTGATATGATACTAAGAAGTAATGTAGTCTCGACTATGTCAGTTAGCTTGACCATTAAACCATAAAACTTTAACCATAATACATTAATTAACCACAACACTTTTGACATTGGATACCTACTTTGTTGGTACGCTGATACATCAGAGTGGCAAAAGTAGCTTATCTTATCTCTTATAATATTAAGTAATTAAAATATAACAAAACTAGAAAAATTTCACGTCCTGAGGCAGGAATATCGAACCCGCGACCTTTCGCAATCCGGGCGACTGTTCTGACCACTGAGCCACCCAGGACTTGGTATACCCCTGTGAAATTCTTCTAGTCTATCTGTATTTGCGTTTATGAGCTAACGTCCACCCTACGACCCTTATGACTGTGTCAATGTGTGTGTGTGTTTTTTTTTCTAGTTTTATTATATTTTAATTACTAAGTAATTTTTCAAACATTTATAATAATGTTAAAATCACAATTAAGAATATGTTATAATATTATTTCAATCATTATTCTAGACTGCCTGCCGAAGAAGAAATGTTTGTTTTTATGTATCATATTAATCAGAAAAAAAAAAATCTCTAAAACGCATCAGGAAAAACGTCTGCCATAAGTAGATTTCTCTTCCGCCATTTTGTAGTGGTCCTTATAGCAAAAGTTGTTTGTATTGGTGAATACAATAACCCCAATAATATGACTATTTGTAACAACTTGCATATGCTGCTGATGTACTCACCGAATTTCGGCAGTGGGTAGGAGGTGTTCAACTCGTAAGAGAACTGCTGTATTGTCTTCTGCACCCACTCCAGAAGCGGCCTATAATATTAAATTGTATCAATTTCTTGGGTAGGTACATTTTAGAAGTTGGTGCTGGATGATAATATACTTATAAATGCATGACAAGTACTTTTCGGAGTGTTCTTGAGGGTAGATAAATGAAATAAATAAAATTTAATATACCTAGTCTTGCCATAAATACTGAAACAAAGAAAAAAAAGCCTAGTACTTCAGGGGATGATCCAGCTACATACATACGAATTTGAACAATGATTTTACCCAAGAAGGTGTTACTTAACGGGAACATAGCGTTCTGTTGAGTTACACTGTCACTCAACGGGAATAAAAATGTGGCATTGAGTTGCAGTGCTTGACATAAAAAAAACATTTTGCATGACAGCTTCTGGTGGAATATGTGGATCCCAAACCTTCTGTTAACATCGAAACATGTACCATATTTCAAGCGAAATAAATTTCTTTATTCTTTATTCTAAACGGTAATCATTTTCCCAATGTGTAATACAAAATGGTGTGACTCAACGGGAACAAAGGACATTATCCATGCTCCTTCCACAACTTACCCAGATTCGTCCAAAATCACTTGCTGGTCGCTATACAAGCTGATCTCCGGTGGAGGGAGCACCAGATCCTCAGGCTCATCGGTAGTACCAACCGTAGGCGGTTCAGTGGTGACCACGCCCGTGGTGGGTTGTTCGGTTGGCAGCGGTGGGGCCGCGCGGCGTTGGAGCCGACAGACCACCATAGACATCATGTGGGGGGGCATTGGGGGGGATTGCTCGAACTCGTCTTGAAGCTGGAAGAAAAGAAAAAAATGAAAACTCTTTACGATACGACACGTTGCATCACATTGTGTATTTCCTACAGTAACACAATAACAATGTTATGACTGAAACGGTAACAATTGACAAAACAACAAACAGCAACAATAATTTTCAAAGACAATTGACATCTTCAGCCCTCTCGTGACCAAGATCGCTGTACAGTAATCGAAACGTCCGGTGTATATAATAATAATGTAACATCTAATTTATTATTTATAAATTATTTTTTAAATGGTAGAAAAGAATTTAGTATATTGTTTTTTCTATACAAAGCATGGCATTAAATATGACTCAACACCACCCGGTGTGAAGCGTAAGATAAGTCCATATGCGAAGACAGCTAGTGCAGTTCAGACACTGCTCTAGCCGCCTCCACCTTGCCGGGCCAAAAGGTGCTTTTTCACGCCTTTGAGGGAACACATGTTATAGGAAGGAGGGAACACATGTGCTGGCAAAGAATTCTAAGTTTTGGAAGTATCACAAAGAAATTTACATTCAGATAAAAAGTTTATTAATTGGTAGGCCCGTATGTAGGGTCGTCTGGGTAGGTACCACCGCCTTTACTAGGTGGTAGGCCCGTATGTAGGGTCGCCTGGGTAGGTACCACCGCCTTTACTAGGTGGTAGGCCCGTATGTAGGGTCGTCTGGGTAGGTACCACCGCCTTTACTAGGTGGTAGGCCCGTATGTAGGGTCGTCTGGGTAGGTACCACCGCCTTTACTAGGTGGTAGGCCCGTATGTAGGGTCGTCTGGGTAGGTACCACCGCCTTTACTAGGTGGTAGGCCCGTATGTAGGGTCGTCTGGGTAGGTACCACCGCCTTTCTTATTTCAGCCGTGAAACAGTTCGCTGTGTTTCGGATTGAAGGGAAAGGTAGCCAGTGTAATTACTGGGCATGGATGGCATTTCATCTTAAGCCTCAGGATGATAACGCACCTACGATATCAAGTGATATTCCCTTGTTATTGCAGGTGTCTACAGGCGGCGGTTACCGCTTACCATCAGGTTAGCCGTCAGCTTGTTTGTCATCTAGTTGTATAAAAAAAAGTATGGCTTGGCAGTGTAGTGCTTTAAGTGCTTTGCTTGTGATTACAAAAACAAAGCAACTTTTGCCATGGGCGATCCCGGGATAGGTCAATCGAAATTTGTAAACTCTGCTCTTTCGTGCTTTGTCGTTCACGTTAAGCCGTTGGTCCCGGTTGTAACAACCGCTTTAACCCACCAACCCGCATTGGGCCAGCCTGTTAGTCTTATACCCCAAACTCCTCATCATCACTCCGCCAAGTACCTATTCGATGCCCTGGACAAATTGCAGCGTCGTGCTGTCCGTATCGTTAGCGATGTAGAGGTCACCAACAACCTTGAGCCTCTGCAATTGCGTCGAGACATTGCGTCGCTTAGCGCCTTCTATCGGCTATATGACGGAGAGTGTTCTGAAGAGCTATTTGACCTTATCCCACCTCCCCCTTCCTACTCAGGAGCACGCGTGCCGGTCTTCGGAGTCATCAATTCACCGTCTCCACCTTAACATCACGCACAAAGAAATTTGGTGCCTCGCTTCTTTGGTCGTACTTCCAGAACTTGGAATTCTTTGCCAGCACATGTGTTCCCTCCTTCCTATAACATGGGTTCCTTCAAAAGAGGTGTAACTGTAGGCTACTATATGCGCGTGTAAGGCGATGTTGAAATAATACTCGTGATGCCGTTGTAAAGAGAATCATTCATTTAATAAAATACATAACAATTTATACCTAAATTAGTGCGCGTCATACTAGCGCATGACTCATCATTCCCCTACAGAGGCGTGAAAAAGCACCTTTTGGGCTTTGACTAGAGCAATGTCTATTCTGAACTAGCTGTCTTCGCGTTTGGACTCACCTTACCGCTTCAGGTCAGTTTGCGTTGAGTCATTTGTCGTGCTTTATATATAAAAAAAATTTGTTCGTCCCATGTAGGAAGCCCAGTGCCCAGCAGTGGGACGTATAAGGCTGGTGAAGATGAAAAATTATGGAGAAGCTATCGCATTAAAAGTCACGTTCCATTCTGAAACGATAATTACATCTCACCGAATAAAATGAATGAATGCAAGAAGAACACAGCTGTCATAGTACAATTTGACATTTAGAGAGCTGTGTTGAATTTTCAACCTGATAAAAGGTGATAAAATGTTAATATTAGGAAGCACGAAAATTGTCTACGGTTTTTTATAGCTGTATAGATCTAGTATTTTGTATTAACCACCCTATATCCTTCCTAGGGTCTCCAATGATGTCCATACCAAATTTTATCTGAATCGGTTTCGCAGCTTAAAAGTGGAAAGTTAACAGACCGACAGACACTTTCTCGTTTAATATTGTAGATATGCTACGTCTAAATCTTATAGACTTACCAATCTATGTCCCAAGTAAAACCCAGCTTCCTCGGTGGCCATTATGGGCATATTTGTCAACGACACGTGGAACCTGCGAAAAATGAAGCAGTTTTTAATATGGCAATGCAGAAGTGCTTTAAAAATCGGTACAAGAAATATTTGGAAAGAATTACACTAACGCAAACAACTATAGATAGTGAGTCGTACACTTGCTTGGTAAGGTATGCGCTAACGCAGACTACTACAGATAGCGGGCCGAACACTTGCTAGGGAAAACATGCACTAACAAAGATAGTGGGCCGTACACTTGCTAGGAAAAATATGCGCTAACGCAGACTACTACAGATAGTAGGTCGTACACTTGCTAGAGAAGGTATGCGCTAACGCAGACTACTACATATAGTGGGTCGTACACTTGCTATTGGAAGGTATGCACTAACGCAAACTACTGCATATAGTGGGTCGTACACTTGCTATTGGAAGGTATGCACTAACGCAAACTACTGCATATAGTGGGTCGTACACTTGCTAGGGAAGGTATGCGCTAACACAGACTACTACAGATAGTGGGTCGTACACTTGCTGAGTAAGTTATACGTTAACGCAGACTACTACAGATAGCGGGCCGTACACTTGCTAGGGAAAATATGTACTAACAAAGATAGTGGGCCGTACACTTGCTAGGAAAAATATGCGCTAACGCAGACTACTACAGATAGTAGGTCGTACACTTGCTAGGGAAGGTATGCGCTAACGCAGACTACTACATATAGTGGGTCGTACACTTGCTATTGGAAGGTATGCACTAACGCAAACTACTGCATATAGTGGGTCGTACACTTGCTAGGGAAGGTATGCGCTAACACAGACTACTACAGATAGTGGGTCGTACACTTGCTGAGTAAGTTATACGTTAACGCAGACTACTACAGATAGCGGGCCGTACACTTGCTAGGGAAAATATGTACTAACAAAGATAGTGGGCCGTACACTTGCTAGGAAAAATATGCGCTAACGCAGACTACTACAGATAGTAGGTCGTACACTTGCTAGGGAAGGTATGCGCTAACGCAGACTACTACATATAGTGGGTCGTACACTTGCTATTGGAAGGTATGCACTAACGCAAACTACTGCATATAGTGGGTCGTACACTTGCTATTGGAAGGTATGCACTAACGCAAACTACTGCATATAGTGGGTCGTACACTTGCTAGGGAAGGTATGCGCTAACACAGAGTACTACATATAGTGGGTCGTACACTTGCTATTGGAAGGTATGCACTAACGGAAACTACTGCATATAGTGGGTCGTACACTTGCTAGGGAAGGTATGCGCTAACACAGACTACTACAGATAGTGGGTCGTACACTTGCTGAGTAAGTTATACGTTAACGCAGACTACTACAGATAGCGGGCCGTACACTTGCTAGGGAAAATATGTACTAACAAAGATAGTGGGCCGTACACTTGCTAGGAAAAATATGCGCTAACGCAGACTACTACAGATAGTAGGTCGTACACTTGCTAGGGAAGGTATGCGCTAACGCAGACTACTACATATAGTGGGTCGTACACTTGCTATTGGAAGGTATGCACTAACGCAAACTACTGCATATAGTGGGTCGTACACTTGCTAGGGAAGGTATGCGCTAACACAGACTACTACAGATAGTGGGTCGTACACTTGCTGAGTAAGTTATACGTTAACGCAGACTACTACAGATAGCGGGCCGTACACTTGCTAGGGAAAATATGTACTAACAAAGATAGTGGGCCGTACACTTGCTAGGAAAAATATGCGCTAACGCAGACTACTACAGACAGTAGGTCGTACACTTGCTAGGGAAGGTATGCGCTAACGCAGACTACTACATATAGTGGGTCGTACACTTGCTATTGGAAGGTATGCACTAACGCAAACTACTGCATATAGTGGGTCGTACACTTGCTATTGGAAGGTATGCACTAACGCAAACTACTGCATATAGTGGGTCGTACACTTGCTAGGGAAGGTATGCGCTAACACAGAGTACTACATATAGTGGGTCGTACACTTGCTATTGGAAGGTATGCACTAACGCAAACTACTGCATATAGTGGGTCGTACACTTGCTATTGGAAGGTATGCACTAACGCAAACTACTGCATATAGTGGGTCGTACACTTGCTATTGGAAGGTATGCACTAACGCAAACTACTGCATATAGTGGGTCGTTTGGTCACTTGCTAGGGAAGGTATGCGCTAACACAGAGTACTACAGATAGTGGGCCACATACATGTTATAAAATTTATGCGGTAACGCAAACTACTACAGATATTGGGCCGTAAAATCCGGTTGAATTTTGAAACCCCGAATTGGGTAGCCAATTAAAAATAAAATAAATACGCGACGAGTAAACTCCAACCTCACCACAAGGTTATTGCAACCGCTTTAGCCCACCAACCCGCATTGGGCCAGCGTTTTTTTACCCTTCACTGGGTAGCACTTGGCCTTCATTTCACCTGATGACAAGGACAATAAGGCGACGATGGAAGCGAGCTATACCACAGATGAATAATTGGCTATCTTATTATTGTTATGAACTCAGGCTTAGGTAAGATAGCTGTAGCTAAACAGGCGGACTAAGAAAAGTCCACCACCAACCGAACCGAGCAGAAAAGTGCTGCCACGGGATTCGAATCCCGGACCTGTAGATCTGAAGTAAACCGAACCCTTTGGACTCAACCACAGACAACAGAGCGGGTTATGGTCCAAGTTGCTCATGTGTTTCTCCCATGTCGGAAGGCCTGTGCCCAGCAGTGGGGCGTATACAGGGTGGTGCCGTCAATACGACAATAAATTAAAACATAGGCTATATCAGTTCAAAGAAATGGTTTGTATTCATTTGATAATTTCATGACATTTCTATGAAATAATGCAGCCAATGTTATATTACTTCATAAAACAGTCATGAAATTATCAAACGAATAAGATGTTTTTGAAAGTGCCAAACCATTTATATGAACTAATATAGGCGTTGTTTTAATTTATTGTCGCTTTGACGGCACCACCCTGTATAGGCTGACGTATATAACTCACCTGTCTCTGACGATGGTCAATTTGAAAGAGGCCCTTAGATGTGGTTCGTCGAGACACGGGAACGCAGATCGCGCATGCGTCAGCCAGAACCTTGACACTGCGCAGCGTCTGAAAACGAAAATCAACATGATCAAAATTATTGTTGCAATTACAACTAGAGAAGTTTTCCTTGTCTAGTTGGAAAAATTATATGCTTCAAGCGGGAATCGAAGCCGCGTCTCCTGGGGCACGGCCAGACGCGATTTGTCACCTGTATTGATTGACACCTCAGATCATAGATTGCCACCAATAAGCACTTTTAAATCTTCAAAAATCACATTTTTATGACCAACACAAAAAATATATTTTAACTAACATCGTCAACATCTGTCCGTCTGTCATGTCTGCATGTCTGGCTGAAAGGTCTGGGACTCCGCCCCGCGCCGGTCATTTTCCTAACTTAGATATTTTTCTGAGATAGGTAGAATAATTATTTTTGGATTTTTCATTATAGAGAAAATTATTGTTGCCATCATGTTTTGGTTTTTACAAAATACTTTAGTGATAAGGCAACTCTAGACACATTTGAAGACAAGCACAACAGTAGTAGGAGAAAAACTATTATTTTTTTATTAAAAATGCTTAATGATCAAGTTAAAAATTATTAGTACATACTGCTTATGCGTTCCTGTGAGGAAGAATCCCCTCTGCCTGTCATTCTTCTCCAATTTCGTGATGAATCGCAGACTTAACGTGTAGTTGTATTTACGTCGGAGTTTTTCCTGGAATATAAACAATACATTAATTAAATTAGGTACCAAATAATCAGTAAGTAACTCTATTGAAATTATTTTCATAAAATAAAAAACATTTTAAGCAAAAATAAAAACCAAAAAAAAAAATTGTTTTCACAATGTTTTGTGATAAGTTTCTTAGCTAGATGGGTGACTGTCAGCAAATATTGTTTCGTACTATCGTATCGTTCTACTAAAAAGTGATAGGAAAGCAAAAATCCGCAAATTTTGCTTTTTGAACACCAAACCAATCCAATCGATTTTGAATAAATTTTTAATGGAAACAAATGGCAACTATTCCGCATCGAATAAAAAAATGAAGGCGTTATCGGTGTACATACAAAACATTTCCAACCGAATTGAGAACCTTCTCCTTTTTGAAGTCGGTTAAAATATAATAAGAATTTGAAAGATACTTGAATATCTAAACAATAATAGTTTCGAGACTGTAATGGTACACGTGAACTCAGGAACATACAGACTAGAAAAAAAAACAATTCCAATTCGTATAATGCCAACTAATTGTACTTATGGTGTTATTATATTTCGTTGCTTCATTCGAAGATATAGACATAACCATGTAGTCCTCATATCCTACAAGGCAACGTCGCTTATTAAGAGTATTTAAACCTATTTCCGGTCCGTACCGGAACTACAAGTATTTAAACATTTCTTATTTTTACACAGGAAATAAGAAAATTTACAATTTTAAAAGTATGTTTTTGACTAGCCGTTACTCGTTACCCGCGCTCCCAAGTCACCTCATTCTTTTACCAACGGCGACCGATAATAACATAGACGAGTAACTAGCCCATCCAAAATGACACCCCGAAAGAGACTCCAAAGTGGGCGGGGCTTAAATCGGACTCCGCGCCATGATTTAGTTTGTCATTGACTGCGTCACGGTGATGTACTCGTAAAAAAACAATAAAATCTCAGTAAATATGTCCAAAAGTGAAGTAAAATGGTGTGTCAGCGCGTAGGTGAACATAATAAGAGCACTGGAATCACATTTTGCAATTAAGTCTCTCCAAAACCTTTATAATCGTGTCAAATATAAACAATAATATTGGCCGCCATGTTGGGCCAATATTTGTGGACAATTTGAACAAATCCACGAGTGGATGACGTTATGCACTCATTTGGGTGTGACAGTATTTATTTTCAACTCAACTTTTAACTCTGCAAACTTTTATGATGACTTATTGTTATTATGTATGTTTCATAGTTAATTTACCTACTAGTAAACAATTATGGCCTTATACAGCATTGCCTTATATGATTTTGGTAAGAATGATAAACAAACCTCCAATTTAAGGATATTTTACCAATATGGTGCCACTTTCAATACATTTCTCAATAAATTTAAGCATTATTATTTTAACACGTGTATGTTTTTTTATTTTTTTATTTAATTATTACTTTAATAATTTACTTATTTACAAAATGATGTGGAAATAGTATAGGTATCTGTTTTAAACTGTTAGGGATAAGTCGTAGTAAGTAAAGTTGTAAACTGCAAGATAGTTTCGTGAGGTTATTGAAATAAAAAAACATCATAATTTCAACAGAAAAGATAGTTGGACCCTTGGACCACCACACCAGCTTGGGATCTTATCATGCAAATTACAAAGTCTCAAGCCCGTATTTGCTCTTCCCGACCTTCGGACACTATAAGCTCCATGGCGTGAATCACTCAAAATATAACTATAAAAAAGATGACGGTATTTAATATTAAAGTTATGAAAGACAACTGACATCTTTACTTCAGTGTTCCCGTGACCTTCATTGCTCCTCGTGACCTCGATTACTTTATAATCGAAACATTGGGTATAAAAATCATGATGTTACATCTAATTAAACGCAAGTTAAATCCGGTAAAGTGGTTTTATTTCAAGCTAGAAAACCACTTGATGACAATTTAATATTTTTCTTATGTTCTTATTACAAATAAATAATATCATGACAGATATTTAGTTTTTTTTAATTTAAATGAATGAAGCGAACCCATTTCATTTCTGATTTCTGATCTCAACTCTAAAATTGAAGAAGTTTACCGATTTACAACATTACTATATTTATTAAAAATGACGATATATAATTATTAAAGTCGTTAAGAAAAATTGCATGGTTACATCCTGCATATATGACCCGTCCGGCGCGTGTAAATCAGAAGACCGAGAGGGCGCTATACAATTTCGATATTAGCCGATTATATCCGACGTGCTCTTCTAGCCGCCGAGGGTACCCATTTTGCGACGAGTTTTGTATGAAGTTATGCTTCTAGGCTCTCTACGTTCGCCGTTTACCAAGCGAGGCAACGTTCGTGCCCTCTCTCTTGCGTATCGAAGATTAGTTTTTTTTTTATTATTTCTTGTATGTACTTAAACGTGCCAAGTTGTGATAATGGGCCTGATTATGAAGACACATTCTAAATTTAAGTACAGTATATCTCTTTCTCGCAATATGTAAAAGGAAAAAGATAGCAAGAATTTGTTTAGAGCTGTCAATTAAATTTAGATAGGTTTCCAAAGAAACCATAGACAATTTTAGACGGCATGTACGGAGGTGCCTCCTAAGCACTGCATTTTAGCACGTTCATTAAGGTCGAAAATTGAACGCACCTTTCTAAATGTCAATTTATATGACCGCCATCCTTTTCGTATTCCTTTTGATAGAAAAAAATGCACTGTTTGAACTTAAATTTAGACTTGTCATGTGTTTACCAGAATTAGGGCCATTGGCGCTAATTCTGGAGAACACATGCCGTCTAAAATTGTCTATGGTTTCTATGAAATCTATCTAAATTTAAGTTACAGCTGTAAACAGATTCTTGCTATCTTTTTAACCGACTTCAAAAACGAGGAGGTTCTCAATTCGGCCGGTATGTTTTTTTTTCTATGTATGTACACCAATTACGCCGAGATTACTGATCCGATTTATGTGATTCTTTTTTTGTTCGATGCGGAATAGCTGCCATTTGGTCCCATAAATTTTTTTTAAAAAACAGAAGGGTACTTTGGTATTAAAATAAAAAAAACTGAAATTATTAAATCGTCTACATATGCGAAATTGCGAATTTTTGCTTTTCCAATGACTTTTTAGTGAAACGATACGATAGCAGGAAACAATATAAGTTGACGGTCACCCATCTAGCTTCGACCGTAGAAAGTTATCACTAAAAATTGTGAAAAAAAACCTTTTAAACAAAAATTAAAACCGAATTCAAAAAACTGAAAAGGAAAAAATAATTAAGTTTACTACTTAAATTTAATTATTTTATCCTTTTCAGTTTTTTGAAGTCGGTTTTAATTTTTGTTTAAATTTTTTCCTATGACATATTGCGTGAAAGAGACATACTGTACTTAAATTTAGAATTAAAGTGTGTCTTCAGAATCAGGCCCAATGTCTAAAAGAAAAAAAGAAGCGAGAATAGTATACTACGAGGAACAATCAGAAGATTGAAGAATAAGTGCGCACGCGCGTGTGTGTGTGTGTGTTATTATTGTTATTGTTCCAATATTACCTTAAACTCAATGTAGGACTGGTCGGCTGGAGGGTAGTCGAGCGCCTTGGCCACCTTGGGTCCGAGCGCGCCGCCGCTGCGGAACAGCGCGCGCTCAGTCACGTTCATGTCGCGGACGTTCACCACCACGAAACTGGTGTCGCGGTCCACCTTCAGGTCTATCGATACTTCACCTGGAGCATTTAGTATACAAGGTGGTATAAAAAGGTGTAGTCATATTTTAAGGGCTTAAGGCCTACGCAGACCGGGACGGCACGGCAAGTGATTTAAATTTTTACTAATGGACAATCAAACGTATCGATACAGAAATACGACATAATTGCTATGCTTTAAAATGATGCCGTGGCATCGAAGGGGATTTCATTGCACGGCATTGAAAGACGCGCCACGGGCTCCCGTAGCGGGATGCCGTGACGTACTGCGGTAGGCAACGGCATGCCACGGACTCCGGCGCTCGTTGTGACATACCGGGGGGTGCGGCGGCGGCAACTGAATACTAAAAGTGTATCGGGCAGCAGGAGTTACCGAGGCGTACTTTGTCGTGCCGTGGCAAGGCGCCGGAATGCCGCGGTATCTAAGCGGCTAGTGTGCGCTGACTCACGGCAAAATCCCTTGCCATGCCGTCCCGGTCTGCGTAGGCCTTTATTCTACCCATCAATACAAACAACTTTTACTATGAGAACTTTTCCCCTTCTGGTTTTTAATAATAAATATACATAGTGTAGTTATATTTTAAGGGCTTATTCTACCCATCAATACAAACAACTTTTACTATTAGAACAACTACGAAATCGCAAAAAAGAAATCAGCTGTTCCATACATTGCGTCAAGTAAGTACATTGACCTTACTATGGAACAGCTGATTTCTTTCTCGCGATTTTGTAGTTGTCCTTAAAAGTAAAAGTTGCTTGTATTGATGGGTACAATAAGCACTTAAAATATGACTACACCTTTTTATAACACCTTGTACCTATATCTATTATTAAAAACCAGAAGTGGAAAAGATTAAAAAATAATAAAATGGCGTCCTCTCTTGAAAAAAGACTGTGTCTACAGTCTTATTCAAATCATCCAAACCACTATTTTGACCAAAAGGAAAGCCACAGATTATGATAAGAAGAAACATCCAGTGAGCTCCTCAGTATCAACTTGCATTTTTCTAAAACAATCAACTGGGTTTCCGAGACGATATCGCTGTCCCTTTCACGATGTCTCACCTCTCAGTTCCCCTGTGGTGAGGTTGGGGTGCAGCCACAGACTGTAGTGTTTCGGGATCACAAAGGTGGGGAGGCGCGCTCCACGCCACGGGAACACCTGGCCGTTGCTGGCTATCCGTTCTCTACAACAATTACATATTTTATTTACAACTAGTGTCTGTCTGTGTGAATGTCGGTTATCGCACCAAAAGACCCAAGACATTTCTCAAGGTCGTCTACCTCCATTTGAAAATGGATTTTAAAAATCAGATATTATTTATCCAGAGTAAGAATATAATAGTTTAAATTGATAATTTTACTTTAATGACAATTATTAAAAAATAAAATCTGTGAAACTTTGTGAAACCTTTTAATCATGTAGAATCATCAGACTAAGAATCATTCTAGTCACGGCAGATTTCAAACAAAAGTAACCATTCGTTTAGGACGATGCCACAGACAAACACACAGATACACAGAAAGACACGTCAAACTTATAACTATTGAATTATCATAATAAGTTGTTACTCAAAGGAAACGCATATTTTTGGTTAGCCATCTTTTATTGCTCAGCACAGACAATAGACAAAAGTACTAAATAGAATATTGTGATCATAGAGTAAAAGGTTGCCATATCTATTAAACATATTTAATATTTTAACACAGCCCCTCAAGTTAAGAACGGGGAACACTAAGTTCTACAACTTGAAAATAATCTAATTTTGAAGATTAACATTACAAGCAAATTGCATACAGTTAACACTTTTAATTACAGGCAATGACAAGATATTGTGAAAGCTAACAAAAGAAAATAACAGTAGACAGTAATGTTATACATTAATAATAGGTACATGCATACTAATCAACATAGGAAGCTTTTCCTTATTCATTTAAGAATAGACTTTTCCATGTCCAGCCCTACGATACACATCTTGGGATCGGTCTCATTTACCGCTAGACACACAAAATAATAGTAATCACAACACCGTTTTGATAAAGTAACATAACTACATTAATCTTAAATATGTAAGATAATACTCACTATTAAACTGGTATTAAAACTAAACTAAGTTTAATTTATTTGACAAATAGATGTGTTTGACCACTGGTAATGCCTTTGTAAAAATATCAGAGATATTTTCATCTGTTGGTACATATGAGATTGTTACAAGTTTCTTATTTATTATGTCTTTAATATAGTGATATTTAATTTCAATGTGTTTGGAAGCTCTACTATTTACTTGATTATGTATTAACTTTATGGTACTTTGATTGTCAATTAGCAAATGTGCAGAAATGTTACATTCATAAGTTAAGAAATCAGATAGAATGCCTTTTAGATGTATGAGCTCACTGACTGTATGTGCACCAGCTACATATTCTGCCTCTGCTGTTGAGAGAGCAATACAGGTCTGCTTTCTAGAAAACCAAGATATTAAATTTTTGCCATGAAAAATAGCACAGCCACTTGTGCTTTTTCTGTCTGTCTTGTCTGCAGCCCAGTCTGCATCAGAATAGGCCACAAGGTTTTCTGGATTAGTTGTCTTTCTATATAACAGCCCCTTTTGAGAAGTTTGTTTAAGATACCTGAGAATCCTCTTGCATGCTTTCCATAGATCAGTTGTTGGCTTATCAAGGAATCTACTTAAGTATGATACTGCATATGTTATGTCTGGACGGCTATTTATAGACAGGTATAGCAAGGAGCCTATTAGTTCTTTAAATGGCACCTCTATGACTTCAGATGTTTTTTCATTTGCACTATAATTAACTTCCATTGGAGTTTTACTTCCTTTACAATCCTTCATGTTATATTTTTCTAAAAGTCTGTTTATCATTTCAGTTTGTCTAATTTCTAGTCTGTCCTGTGTCCTTCTTATTTCTAGCCCTAGGTAGTTCTTTACTTCTCCCAAGTTCTTCACCTTAAACTCCTTTTCTAAATTATGTAACATCTGACTGTCACTTCCAAGTAGTAAGATGTCATCGACATAGAGTAGAAGCCAAGTTCTTCCTTTGTGATATAAACAGGAATCATGTTGTGATTGTACAAAACCATTCTCAGTAACAAATTTATGAAATCTTTTGTTCCAACACTTGGGTGCTTCCTTCAACCCGTACAGTGCTTTCTTTAGTTTAAGTACTTTACCTTCTTCTATTTTAAGTCCTTTTGGACATTTTATAAATACATCCACTTCTAAGATACCATTCAGAAATGCGGTTGGAACATCTAATTGTATTAATGGTAATTCTTCTTGAATTGCTTGACTCATCATTAGTCTGATTGTTGACATTTTAGCAACTGGAGCATAATTATTATGTATACTGTACTGCTGGAAACCTTTCGCTACAAGTCTTGCTTTCTTTGCTCCATTTTGTTTTGTCTTAAAGATCCATTTTGTATCTAATGCTTTGCTTCCATTTGGCAATTTTGCTTCTTCCCATGTTCCTAGTTTTTTTTGTGCTTGTAATTCTCTTTTAATGGCTGTTTCCCAATCCTTGCTTTGTATGGCTTCTTCATAATTCTGCGGATCTCCAGATAGTAAGCAGTATGCTGTGTACAACTCATAGTCATTCTCCTCAATTACGTCTTCTTCATTTATTTCCAATTCCCCACTTTCATCTCCTTTATATATTTCATTTTCGTTTATACTTTTCCTTTTACTTTCTTCTTCCTTCTTAGTGTCTCCTTTCCATTCTTTTTGATCCTCTTTATTTTCACCTTCAAAAGAACTAATCACTCCATTTTCATTCTTATTTTCTTTTTCTTCATATTTGATTTCTAATTCATTAAATCTGACATCTCTTGATGA
Organism: Nymphula nitidulata; assembly: GCA_947347705.1. Lineage (NCBI taxonomy): Eukaryota > Metazoa > Arthropoda > Insecta > Lepidoptera > Crambidae > Nymphula > Nymphula nitidulata. Next base: position 6,571,788 of record OX374645.1, on the reverse strand, counting down.
TATGATTTCATTGCTTTCAGGATCCCACAATCGATATCCATTTGGCGAGTATCCAACAAAGCGCATTTCTCTGGCTCGTTTCTCAAACTTATCTCTTCTTGGTACAGCTACAACCCAAGACTTTGCTCCGAATACCTTTAATTTTGACAAATCTATTTTTCCTGTCATAACTTGTGCTGGAATATTAAAATTTATTGCCGCAGAAGGACATCTGTTAGTCTGATATACTGCACATTTCACAGCTTCGCCCCAAAGGTGTTTTGGTAACCATGACTCTTGCATGAGTGTTCTTGCCTTGTTGTATATGGTCCTATTCATACGTTCAGCAACACCATTAGACTGAGGACTGTATGGTTGCGTAAAATTAATAATTATTCCTTTATTTGAACAGTAGTCTATCAATTTCTTATTTTTAAATTCACCTCCATTATCACATTTAATCCTTTTTACTTTAAATCCTGTCTGAGTGTGTATATTTTGTATGTATTTAATGATATTATCTGCTGCTTCACATTTTCTTTTCAGTAAGAATACTACACAAAAGTGGGAGTAGTCATCGATGATTGTCTGGAAATAAACTTCATTATCTAAGGTAAGTGTACGTACAGGACCTGAGATGTCCGTGTGAATCAGCTCACCAATATGATGTGATCTTGGTTTAGAAACTGTAGGAAATGAAAGTCTGGTAGATTTGTTTTCCATGCATGGACCACATGGTATCTCTGAGTATGGTAAGTTCATTATCCTTAGGTAGTGCCTGTTCACATGACCAAGTCGTTTGTGCCATATGTTTTTAATATCACTAGATAAAAGGCATTGATCAATATTATTATTAAAATTAATGTGAAAATCTACTAGATAAAGTCGACCAATCAAAGTACCATATACAAACTTGTTTTTATTACAGATGGAAACTGATTTGTCTGAAAATCTTACAGAATTACCCATTTTCAATAATTTTTGTACTGATAGCAAGTTGTGTGACAAACCGCTTACAATTAGTGCATGAATTTTAATTGAAACATTATTAAACTTTACATGTAACATACCTCTTTTTTTACTTGACAAGTATTCACCATTTGCCACATATATTTTTACCTCCTTTTCAAGATTCTGGATGTTTACCATATTACTTACATACTTTTCCATCACTAGATTCTCCGTAGCACCAGAATCTACTATAAATCTTATCATATTATTATCACAAGTTGTTTGCACACTATAGCTAGATGCAGTAAACAATAGCTCATGCTCATTATTTTCTTGTGATGTCATTACTTGATGATCTGGTCTAGGATTGTAACCCCTGCCTCGTCTGTTTCCTCCTCTTCTATTATAATTGAACGATCTGGTTGCTGGTTGGCGTCCATGGTTATACGATCTGTATGATGTACCACCCCTGTATGCTGATTTTGATTTACAGTGTCGCGCCATGTGTCCTTTCTGACCACAAGAGTAACATATTAAGAAAGCTTGTTCTGTTTCTATAGGCCGTTCTTCTTGCAATTTTACTTCGGCATCTAGTAGTCGAGCTTTGATAAAATCCATTTTCAAAGAGTTCTCTGAGGACATTGTTTCTATTGCGGTTACTACGTTATCATAAATTGGTGGCAACGATGATAGTAGGTAACATATTTGATCTTCTTCTTCTATATTTGAACCAACTGCCGTTAGTTGACTGAGTAAAGATTCGAATCTAATGAAGTAATCCTGCAATTTTTCATTACATGAACATTTCAGCATTATTAATTGTCTTTTCAGTCGCAATTTGTTGAACACGCTTTTTCGTTCAAATATGTCCTCCAATTTGACAAGCATTTGTGCGGCCGTATTGCAGCCCTTTACAATGTCTAAGTGTTTATCATTTAAACACTGTACAATTAATGCTCTCGCCTTTGCATCATCACTCTTTTTCTCGAACTTTTCTCCTAATACATGTAGCACGCCTTTTTCTTCTAATACTAATTTTACTCGAAATTTCCAGTTTCCAAAATTACTATCTTCACTTAATTTTGGTAGTTCAATGTGATGGGCCATATCTGTCTGCGTTGTACTTAATTTTCTTAGTGTATGATCACAAATAGCGCAGTGGAAGCGTATTGAATTATCATAATAAGTTGTTACTCAAAGGAAACGCATATTTTTGGTTAGCCATCTTTTATTGCTCAGCACAGACAATAGACAAAAGTACTAAATAGAATATTGTGATCATAGAGTAAAAGGTTGCCATATCTATTAAACATATTTAATATTTTAACAATAACACCCCTCTTTTTTCGTCGAGGGTTAAACCAGAAATCTAAAACAATGCATGAGCCTTACTTATTGGCAGCAGCTGCATTGGTATCTGCTCCAGTGGGAGGCTGCCCAGGTATCAAGGGGTTCTCTCCAGCGCAGGGGCAGTCTGAAATACAAATAACAATAATAATAATAATATTCATACACTCACACCTGTCATCTAGCCCAGAGTAAACTTCATTAAGAGCTTGTGTTATGGATACTAGATAACGGAGAAATATTGATAATAATAAATATACTAAATAAACATATAAACATCCATGACTCGTAAATAAATCCTCGTATTCATCATACAAACATTTGCTCCTACCGGGATTTGAACCCGGGACCTCTGACCGAGTAGCCTGTATAGCAAGGCCCTTGCTATACAGGCTTACCGGACGGTTGTCAAATGCCAATGAAGAAAACATATCTACATCACGGCATGAAGGTGTATCCATCTTCTCCAAATCGTTGAGTCGGTCAGTTAATATTACAAGTTAGACTTTACGTACTTTACCGCTTATTATAATACGTGATGCATACCTGGCTGAGGCGTTGCGTACACAACCAACAAAGCTGTGGCAAACATAGCGGAGAACACAAGCGCGGCGAGGCACAAGGCACGCCGCTGGGAACATACCGCCACTGGTGCCTCGCGCAGCTCGCGAGCCTCGCGTGCCTTGTCCGTGTCTGAAATGTGAATATTTATTACATTATAAACTAACTGTGAGGAGCTCGGTGGAGTATTGGTTTCAGCGCTCTGATTTCGATACGAAAAGCAAAGCAACTTTCGCCATGGTTGCTCCCGGGATGGGTCAATCAAATTTATAATCTCGTGCCCCTCCGTGCTTAAGAAGGCACGTTAAGCCGTTGGTCCCGGTTGTTACTGCAACCGCGTTATCCCATTAACCCGCATTGGGCCAGCGTGGTAGAGTTGTGGCCCAATATCCTCATGTGTTTCTCCCATGTAGGAAGGCCTGTGCCCAGCAGTGGGACGTATATAGGCTGATGATGATACACCATCACGCTACGACCAATAGGAGACGAGCATCAATGAAAAATGTTGCAAAACTGGGAACAAAATATTCCTTTTCAGAGCTTTTGTTGCGTGCGCTGCGCAAACGGTTAAAGTTATGCCGGAATTGTTCTCCCATAAAATTTCTAAAAAAAGTCTGTGACAGCAAAGTATCTATGTGTGTGTCTGTAGGGATCGTAGCTCCTAAACAAATGGACCGATAATGATTTGTTTTCTTTTGTTTGAAAGCTGACGTGATTAGGATGGTTCTTAGCTATAATTTATAAAGATCAGTTCAGGCGTTTGATGGCCTGTCAGCTCATTTTCTACACGATAAAAGGGTTTTACTAATTTTCATAGATGCGATTGATTTGAAATTTGGTGTAGGTACTGTCACTTTGGTGACACTACCATGACATATTAACCTTGAGCTGATCCTATACCATCAAAAAGTCTGCGAGATGTTTAATTCTTCAGAAACTTACAGCAGATATAGCGTGTTTGGGCTCATAAGAATAGTCTTAGATTACTAGATAATTAATGTGGCCGGTGGTTACTTAAAATTTTCTATTTTTTTTTGTTAATTGGTTCAAAAAGCGGTTCTAAAATAATGCACATCTGCGAAGGTGTTTTTGGAAGCATGATTTTATTCCCTATCAGAATAAATACATTATCTATCACTAGCATTTAATTTTGAACAAAATTGTTCTCGACATCATTTGATTTCAATGAATACCTACCTTAAAAGATATCATAGTTTTAAAATAGCAACATAATAATGATCAAGTACCACGCACGCATTTACGGTATCCAAGGCGGGTGGGGTGATCAGGAAATTGATTGCAAAGTTGTTTTTATAAAGATGATTTAAATCCTAAACCAAATAAATGCTCAAGTAAAATCATGTAACCTACCCTCCTTACGTACGACATGTTGCTATTTTCCGACATCCACGCGAAACGAGCACAGCTATTAAATAAATGCCTTCTTATAAGCCTTTATTTCTCTAACAAGAACTAATACGCTGATCGGGTGTAAGTTAGCAAGCTCGAGAGCGTCCTTGACATAGCTTAACTAAGTGGAGCGTGCTTAAGTATCGTTGCGAATAAGCACGATAACTTAAACTCCACCTTGAAACCACGATAGGTGGTAAAGCAGTAGAACAATCGGATCATTTAATATTCATTTAATGTTTAGACTACCTTACCGATACCCGACAGTTAATCTTTATAATAGAGCACAAGTAATATCAGTTCGTCAGTTATTTATCTCGAATACTACGTGTCGCTCCTTAAAAAAAGAGTATTTAGATTACCGACCCCGACTATAAACTAGGCATTTGCTGGAAGATTTGGCGACTTTATCCAAGCGCGAGTCTAAAATGCGGTTGTACGGTTTTGCAGTGTAGTATCTTGTTCTGTTTACAAGGCAAAATCACTGGATTATACCTCCACGAAAGATATCTTACGCTGATGATTAGTATCTAATATCCAAGTAATTTCCTGTTTTATTACATTTATATAATAGTTTGTATAGTATAAGGGTTTCAATTGTTTTTTATTTAATTTAATATTATCCGATGCACTAAATTAAACAATGTATTATATATGGTTCGCACAAGATACAGGCTTAGCCTAGTTTGGGGACCTCTGTCTAAATATAACATTACTGCATTTTGTGACTGCACTGTTATATACTTTTTGTTTATAATGTAATTAATAATGTTTGTATGTTTCAAATGTTACTACTGTGCAATAAAATTTATTTATTATTATTTATAGTGCATGAATATGGCATTTTGGGGGCCAGGAATCAATGGAACAGCTAAACCCTGGTTAGGTTCAGAACAGGGGAGAGTGGGGTAATTGCGGACGCGGGGCATTTAGAGTTGGGGCCACCACAAAGAACCCATACGTAATGACTGGTATTTAGCATGATTATCGTGATGTATAAGCGGCCTACCCTTCTCCCAACGTAGCGTCTTCTTAATTATCACTGTTGTCTTTACTCGTGGCTGGAAAACCACTCTACAAAGCCGTGTAGCTGCGATCTTCTGTAAGGAGGTGCTACCCCATAGGGCTCGCAAGATTCGAGGGAAAATACCTCCCCCAATAACGTTATCATCATCATCATCATTCAGCCGAGAGACGCCCACTGCTGAGCATAGGGCTCCCCCAAAGATCTCCATACCGATCGATTCTGCGCTGTCCGCATCCATCGGCATCCCGCGACCCTCACCAGATCGTCGGTCCACCTTGTGGGAGGCCTACCAACGCTACGTCTCCCGGTACGCGGCCGCCACTCGAGAACCTTTCCGCCCCAGCTTCCGTCAGTCCTTGTAATGTGTCCGTCCCACTGCCATTTGCGGTTCGCAATTCTTCGGGCTATGTCGGTGACCTTAGTTCTCCTGCGGATCTCATCGTTTCTGATTCGGTCACGCAGAGAAACCCCGAGCATAGTCCTCTTCATTGGCCTTTGGGTGGCATTGAGCCTTCTTATGAGGCCCATTGTAAGCAGCCACGTCTCAGTTCCGTAAGTCATCACTGGCAACCCACACGAATTAAAGACTTTCGACTTGAGACACTGCGGTAGTTGGGCCGAGAATATGCTGCTTTACTTATCGCTGGAAGACAACGATAAGTAAACAACGTCGTGTTATCTGGTTGCAATCTTCCATTCTTTGCCCGTGGTCCTACTGCGTAGTCCTACTGGTAGTACCACGTGCAACTATTTATGTCCGTGGTCCTATCAGTAGGACCATGGGCAAGTAGCATTACCTGTAGTTCAACTGGTAGTACCACGGGTTTTTTTTCATGTCCATGGTTCTATCAGTAAGACTATTGACAAGTAGCATTGCCCGTAGTTTCTACTAGGAGTAATAAGAGCCGGTTTTTAACCGACCTCAAAAAGAAGGAGGTTATATGTTCCACTGTATGGTTTTTTATGTAATTCAGTCTGTTGATTCCGATAAAGTCACTGAAGAAAATGACCCTTACCAGCTAAGAAGGCCACGTCGTCCAAATCCTGGTCCACCATATTCCGCCACGCTGCTGCTAGAAAAACACAATTTTATTATAGTTAATTATGTAAAACCTATTCACAGTCAACTACAACATAGTCAGGGTATATAATAATAAGTAGTTCAAAGAAATGGTTTGCCACTTTCAAAAACATCTTATTCATTTGATAATTTTATGACATTTCTATGAAATAGTGCAGCCAATGTTATATTGTTTCATATAAATGTCATAAAATTATCAAATCAATAAGATGTATTTGAATGTTGTTTGCAACATTCAAATGGTCATTACTATGAACTTATAAAGTCCATGTTTCAATTTATTGTCGTATTGACGGCACCACCCTGTATAATGAGTGGCGATTGGCGACAATCCTGTTTGACACAGTGTACTGTTCCCTTAACGATATATTCGCGCCGGTGATTGACAAATTGGCAACACAGGGATGAATAACTCGCGACCTAAGTAAGCTTTACTGACAAATGATTGTATCTACATACTAATCACAAACTATCACTTATGTGATAATCATACTGTGATGTGACTATTGTGCTGTACTGTTTCAGAGCTCTGGTTTCAATTACGAAAACAAAGTAACTTCCGCCATGGTCAATCCCGGGATGGGTCAGTAAAAATTATAATCTTGAGCTCCTCCGTGCTTCGGAAGGCACGTTAAGTCTCGGTTGTTATATGGTTGCGACCAATTAAACGCTTAATTTGCAAATAAATAAATAAGATTGAATTGGATTGTTACTGCAATTGCTTTAACCCACCGACCCGCATTGGGCCAGCGTGGTGGTGCTATGGCCCAAGCTCCTGTGTTCCTCTCATTTAGGAAGGCCTGTGAACCATGAGCATGATTACCTTTAGCTGATCCGTTCCTGTCCGCCTTATATTTGCCAATGGGCTCCATCTGGATTCCGTCCATTTCACACTAAACGCCACATACCTCCAGAGCCTGTGGACCAATAAAAATATATCCATCAGCCATAATCCCGGTAGGAGCAAATATTTGTATGATGAGTACGAACATTTGTTTACGAGTCATGGATGTTTAGTATATTTCTAATATTTATATACATATTATTATCATTATTTATCCGTTATCTAGTATCCATAACACAAGCTCTTAATGATGCTTACTTTGGGCCAGACAATAGGTGTGAGTGTATAAATATTTTTTATAAAAATACATGATATTTCTATGAAATAATGCAGCCAATGTTATATTATTTAATACAAATGTCATAAATTATCAAACGAATAAGATGTGTTTGAAAGTGGCAAATCACTTCTATGAACTAATATAGCCCATGTTTCAATTTATTGTCGTATTATTTTATTATTTATTTATTTTATTGTATTGACGGCACCACCCTGTATATGACTCGTAATTAAATATTCGTGTTAGTTCGTGTCAATCGTCATACAGCCGTAGCGGTTTTACTACTAATTTCACAGAGGCACACAGATAACACACACACAGACACACAGATTTTTTTTTTTTTTGTTACCAATTAAATGTAATGCATGTTGCGGTGCCCGAACAGGGTTCATGTTATGGTACTGAAACCTAAATGTACACCTAGTTTTAACCACATGATTGCAATAAATGTTTTGACTTTGACTTTGACTTTGATAACACGCGCTACTGCTTGTAGGTACTAAGAGTCTCTGAGCCAAACCGCGGATACACGGACAACCTGATAGACTGACATGGCGAAACTTTAAGGGCTCTCTTATGACTACGGAACCTTAAAAAGATAGGCATCCTGCTATATTCCTGCTTAATGCATTCCCTTAAGGCCTACGCAGACCGGGACGGCATGGCAAGGGATTTTGCCGTGAGGCAGCGCACACTAGCCGCTTAAATACCGCGGCATTCCAGCGCCTTGCCACAGCATGCCAAGGCACGCCTCGGCAACTCCTGCTGCCCGATACACTTTTAGTATTCAGTTGCGTTTGATCGAGTGTTGATGTGCCTCAGTTTTAAAATGGTAGATTGAGATTTGGTGTTGGTATCGATTATTGTAGATGAAGAAGGTGCACAGGCTATGATTTTCCCCGCTTGTCTACCCCCGCCGCCGCACCCCGCGGTATGTCACAACGAGCGCCGGAGTCCGTGGCATGCCGTTGCCTACCGCAGTACGCCACAGCATTCCGCTAGAGGAGCCCGTGGCTCGTCTTTCAATGCCGTGCAATGAAATGCCTTTCGAGGCCACGGGATCATTTTAAAGCATAGCAATTTATGACGTATTTCTGTATCGCTACGTTTGAATTTCCATTAGTAAAAATTTTAATCCCTTGCCATGCCGTCCCGGTCTGCGTAGGCCTTTACGTTACGAGAAGAGAATGCGATACAGTCCTAACCGTAGCGTAGTGCGTAGACGATAATACGTCTGCTACGAAGCTACGAGACGCAACGCAAATTCGTAGTAAATTGGGTACGCGCTTGTGCAGTCGTAGCTGCTACGAATTAGTAGTCTAACTTATTTTTTAATAGCTGCACCCGGCACGCTTTGCAATGCCCGTAAAGAGAAAACTGTTAGGTGTTATTACAAAAAAAGGGGTTCTTCAATAGAGGCGAGAAAAAGCACTTTTTGGGCCGGCAAGGTGGAGGCGGCTAGTGCAATGTCTATTCTGCACTAGCTGTCTTCGCATATGGACTCTCCTTACTGCTTCACATCAGGTGGTGTTGGGCCAATTGCCGTGCTTTGTATAAAAAAAATAGTTTTAATCTTTTTCAGAACGACAGTTGGTTTGTTTTATACGACGATTAATTATATTCCTGTTTGAGGATTACGCATTTTTATTTTTATTTTTGTTATAATCTGTGTCCTCAAGCTTAGAATTATATGGTAGAAACATTTTAGTTCTTCCTCTGCGTTAGAGATAATATTAAGTTAGCTTACGCACAATAGACGCAATAATGCTCAGCCCACATTTAATCAAATTAAAGGTACTGTATGACTTGTGTGTACATACTACGGAACTGACGAATATGTTACACACTGTTACTAGTTCCAATTTTGGACCTTTCAATAGTACAAATGTTTCTTAAAACATTTCGAATCAAGACCGCCATAGAGTAGTCATTATTTGCTGAGTGAATTCCCGTTGTATAATAATATATACTCTATGGTATTGTGTCTCATACGTGGGTATTTCACGGATTAATAGCGAAAGTTTTTTATTTATGAGAGCGTAAAAGTGGCGTAGGGGTGAAGCTATTGAGCCTCCGTCATTAAGAGTTGAAAGCATGGCATAATAGCGTGTACCATGTTAAGGTATGGATTTTCAAACACAACAATCTCTTTATTCAAATATTTTTATGTTTTTTTTAGGCAGACGTGATAGTTTTACGATTGAAGTCACATAAAGCAGTCGATTAATCAAACTTTGACGTCAGCCAAGATTAATTTAATTTTATGATATGATGATGGCACCAAAAATATATAACAAAATACCTTTAGATATACGACAAATTAATTCTATCAATATATATCGACACAAACTTAAAGAACTATTATTAAATACGGCTTATTACAGAATTTATTGGCGAAAAAATGTAAAAGAATTTAATTACTAATTTTGCATGCCTTGTGGCAAAATACAAAAAAGCTCTATGTATAAAAATGTCTAACATCTGTGTACACACCTGTATTTGTAATAAAAGTGATTTTGATTTTTTACTTTATTTTGATGATTGCAAATTAGCTACACCTACTGTAATATGTTATGTAAATTTTGTGTGCCAAAGTTGCGAATAAAATTATGTCTGTGGTAGACATAGGCCGTAGCCTATCAAAAGGCTAACGGCTAAGGTAACCGCGTATACCATCAGGCGCGTATCTCATCACTACATAGTATAAATCAAAGTCGCTATCCGCCGTCTGTCTGTCCCTATGTATGCTTAGATCTTTAAAACTACGCAACGGATTTTGATGCGGTTTTTTTTAATAGATAGAGGGATTCTTAAGGAAGGTTTATATGTATAATACATGCATAATACAGTAGAGAAACACTGATAATGTTTACATAAGCATTGCACCCGTGCAAAGCCGGGGCGGGTCGCTAGTGTCCTATAAAACATTTTTCGCAATACATGTTGTGTCAGTACGTCGCCTTAACTACGTCATTGAGCGGCCATGTCGGTGTTTTCCCGCGCTTTTAACATGCTTCCCTCCTGCCCTATTGAGGGGTAAAAGGACACATTCAACATATAATGTGTCTTTTGTATGATTTCTGGCGGGAATATGTGGCGGGAATGCGTATTTTTATTTTAATTATAATAATAATAACAATTTCATGACTAGTTGTTGCCTGCGGTCCTGCCGGTCCGTCCACAGGGGTGAGAAGGAATGGCCCATGCCTCCCACATACCCATTCGCCCATATGCCAAATGGATTTGTGGGGTCCCTCGACCAAAGGCAGTAACTTCTCGCATTATCAAAATTTCGGGCAATAGTTTGCCCTATCCCTATTTCAATTATACATTTGAACATATACCCTGCGCTAACAAAGATATTGTGCCACTCTATAGATAGATAGATAAAAAGTTTATTTGCATTAAAGGCACACACGTAAGGCACGTAGGCACGTAGGCGCGTCAATATCATTATCACCAGCCTATATACGTCCCACTGCTGGGCACAGGCCTTCCTACTGGATCATAACACCACCTCGCTGGCCCAATGCGGCTTGGTGGGTTAAAGCGCTTGCAGGAACAACCGGCACCAACGGCTTACCGTGCTCTCCGAAACACGGAAGAGCTCAGCATAGCAAATTATGTTTGACCCATCCCGGGAGTGACCATGGCGAAAGGTGCTTTGTTTTCGTAATAGAAACCAGAGCGCTCAACCCACCACTCCACCCAGCTCTTTCTTAAATGCTGCCAATATTACCATTCCATTTAATTTAAGTTCGAGTGAAAAATACCTACAGTCGACAGCACATGAAGCTTAATAGTTTGACCTTGAGACCGCTCTTACTCCGTTCATAGTGTAACTGTTACACTTGATGTGTTGTCCTCTGTACCAATCTTAAAACTGGTAGCCGTTTCCTGCGCTAAAGCTAGTCAATATCCGTTGATCGTTGACGGATATTAACAATTTTCTGTCTATATCCGTTCCAACGTTCAAGGGTAGATTCAACATTGCGCTTCCTATTACAAGACATAAGCAGTACCAACGGAAAAATACATTCGAAAAAAAATTTTACAAAAAAATATTTCCTTCAATGTTTTTTCCGGTTCGATTTTTCTAAATTCGCTGGATAATTGATACTGAAGTTTAATATCCAATTCTTTTTATTTAAATATACACAAAATAAAAAAACACTTAAAATCGTTACAGAATTAAAAATTAAAAACTTATGACTTTGGCTGGTATGTATTTCGCACAAAAAATAAGCCTCGCAATTCAGCGAGGTAATGCGAGAATGCGACCAGTCTTATTGGTTCACTTCCTTTTTCACAAGATTTAGGTGGTGTTTTTTATTTATAAGTACGGTTAATTTTAGTTTATTTGAAGTTTAATAAGAATTTAACAAAATTTCCTCGTATGGCCTTTTCCAGGTTCGCTTGATATAAAATAAAATTGAAAATTTTAAGTAACCCCCGACCTCATTAATTATCTATCTAACGCCATCTCATGGAGACTACTCTTATGAGCCCAAACAAGTTATATCTGCTGTAAGTTTCTGAAGAATTGAGCATCCCGCAGACTATTTGATAAAACAGAATCAGCTCAAGGTTGAGGTCTTGAAAACCCCACCGAAGAAACAGTAAACCAAATTTCAAATCAATCCGGTCTGTGAAAGTTAGAAAAACCCTTTTGTCAAGTAGGAATTGAGCTGATAGTCATCAAACGCCTAAAGCTGATCTTCATAAATTATAGCTTAGAACCATTCTGATCATGTCAGCTTTCAAACAAAAAAACTGAATCAAAATCGGTCCATTCGTTTAGGAGCCACGATGCCACAGACAGAAACACAGATACACAGACGGACACGTCAAACTTATAACACCCTACTTTTTCGTCTTGGCTTAAAAATGCGAAAGGGTTTGTTTGTTTGTTACGCTTTCAAGCCTAAACCTCTAAACCGATTTAGATGAAATTCAGTATGGAGTCAGTTTGAGATCCCAGGAAGGACATAGTATACTTTTTGGAGCGATAACCGATATTCACGCATAGTATAAATGCGAAAGTGCTATTGTTGTGTCTATTTCATAATCACCGGCCTATTTGTATCTCACTGCTGGGCACAGGCCTTCCTACATAGGAGAAACACATAAGGAGCTTGGGCCATAAAACCACCTCGCTGGCCCGATGCGGGTTGGTGGGTTAAAGCGGCTTTAGTAACAACCGGGACCAAGCTTACGTGTCTTCCAACAAATATTTATTTATTTATTTCTGATTCAGATTACAGTTTATGATACTTTCCAAAAAACAACTTCAATCAATCAATAGTCATTTAGAAACTGCGCAGATATTAATTTGTCGATATTCCATTGTAGTTTTACGTTTATTTAGTTTTATTCATTTAACATGTTCATTCAAATAAATTAAAAAGGAATATCATTAAAAACTGGCATCAATTAGGAGAGCTAACTGCGTAGTTTATGTTATAAATGCTATGGCTAATTCCGGACTGAGCTCAAATAGTGCCCAATATATACACGTTTCAAAGGCATGTACAACAATTAGTAAAACTTACCGTATTCACTAAGGAGGCCAAACTAAAACTCCGTCAAAAACCACAATAAAGCCTCTTTAAAAAAATGAAGAAAGAATTACTTTGTTTTCACTGCAATATTGTTATTTTCACCGGAAAAACACTGAAGACGTATTTTTCAAGCACCGCGCTCGAAACATCGAGGTACAGTGAGAAAATCGATTTTGGCGGGAAAGAGAGAGTGCCTACGCTCTGAAAGGGACAGTGAATATTCGTCGTACGTTCGAGGGAGACGGCAAACGATGCGGAATGAAGGGGCATGTTTTGTTTGGGAGTGTGATGAACCCTCCGAAACAGGGTTCGTTTATGAAGTGGTACCATTTGTTACTAATTTGTTATTTTTACTCTCGAAAAATACGTACGGTCAAGAAGATTATGTACTTGTAAATTAATTAGAAAAAAGTTCTTTATTTTTAACGATTTTCTCTTTACATTAGCTTCCCCAAATCAGTCACACGGGGACGTTTCTTAACTAGAAAACTATTATTTTTAAATATTTATGAAGATAATTTTATATTTAAAATCTTCGGGCATTATTGTTAATTTTTAATGAAACACAACATGTACAACTTTTGTTCATTAACAATGTTAAAATCCAATTAAGCATTAGATAGTTACTTTAATCTGTCAAGCGGCATTATACCTCTGGAGGTCTAAGTGTTTGGAAACTGATGCTTCATGGTTTAAACATCATCTTCACCAGCCTATAAACGTCCCACTGCTGGGCACAGGCCTTCCTACATGGGAAAAACACATGAGCAGTTTGGGCCATAACACCACCACGCTGGCCCAATGGGAATTTGTGAGTTAATGCGGTTGCAACAACCGAAATCAACGGCTTAAAGTGCCTTCCGAAGCACGGAATAGCTCGAAATTAGAAATTTTGGTTGATCCATCCCAGAATTGACCATGGCGAAAGTTTCTTTGTTTTTGTAATCGAAACCAGAGCCCTCAAACATTCCTTAATATAAACATGGTGAGCAGAAATTTGTCAAATGAATCTACTTGTAAAGTGTCTGAGTTAACAAAAATGGTACATATCAGTCAGAAACCAAAAATGGATACCATTTTTTAACCCAGTCATAGTATAAATTTTTTTCAAAGAGAGGTCTCTTTAAAAATGTATAGTATCCATTTTTGGGTAGTTTTGTTTTGTTCGAAGATAACTCACTCCCGCGCCACCCGTAGTACCACCGCGAAGTGTTTTCATTGCAGTTTCCTAAAGGATCCCTCTGGATAACTGGAGCAGTAGGGGAGTGAGGGTCGCGGTAGGCTGCATAGTTTTATGCCTTTGATTAACGCCGGCGATAAGCGTGAACTTGAAACTATTCACGATCTTTTTAGGCATTCTTCTACGCGCAAACTAATTATCGACGACCACCCAATTGCAGTGTTTTTATGTTGGTAGATTAATGTTGTTTATTTGTATCTTGTGTGCTCTCAGGAATATTTATCATATTCTTAATTTTCTTTTAACATTATCATAAATGTGTGAAAAATATATTTACATAGAAAAATAACACGTCCTCTACGTTCCATCGTTGAAATAGAAGAGGTGGTGCTATGGCCCAAACTCCTCATGAGTTTTTCCCATGTAGGAAGGCCTGTGCCCAGCAGTGGGACGTATATAAGCTGGAGATGAAACACAGATAACAGCACATCAAGTGAAACCGTTGTACTATGAAAACCGCCTCTATTACGAAGAGTGAGGGCGGTCTCAAAGTCACACTGTTAAACTTGATGTACTGACAACAGTACATCTAGAAGTAACTGAAACTATCCCTTGAAATAAATTAAGTTACAAATTAGCTTAAACATAACATATTAATAGGGTAGTATGTAATAAATGTATAATGTTAATATGGCAGATTTTTCAATCCCCAGACAAAAATCCAGAGAATAGCTTTGACAAGTTGACAGTTAATCTATAGAAAATCTGTCAAAACGTCAAAATTATCCTAATAAAAATTATCTAAGGATTGAAAAATCGGCCCACATAAGTATTTATCAGGTGCATATTATTAGGTGTAATATTTTTTTTTCTTACACATTATCTCCGCTTGTACGTAATGTTTTACTAAGTCTAGGGTTGGCTGTAAGAGATCTCTTAAAGAGATAAGCTCACCCTTGTACATGTATTTTCATTATGTTTTATTTTTATGAGTTTTATGTGTACAATAAAGGATCATTAACGTGTCTAGCCACAAATTCCAGACAGAATCGGTTTATAATATCTATGCCCCCGGGAATCTTTATAAAATATAACTACATCTACCAAAACTCTGTTAATCGTCGATGTCATAATAAACGTTGCAACACCGTAGCTAATTAAATTGCGTAGACGTAGTCTGTAGACGAATAGCCGTAAATAGATAGATAGATAATAAGTTTATTTGCAAATTACTGCCACTCACCTAACATTGACAATATACCCTTAATAATACCTCTTGCCTCTGTGGCCTAGTGGCGAACGGACGTGTGCTCGTAATTGTGTCAACAAGGCTCAAAATCGAACAAAGTTACCACAAACTGCAATAGCAAGTGACTTATTTGTGTATCTGTTCTCTTCCCGTACCGATAAGTACATCGTGCCGCCTATTGGTCGCGGAAGGTTCTAGCAACGTGAGAACGAGACAACGAGAGTATTGCCGTTCTACTTCCACTTGGGAAAAGCCCGTGCAAGACAGCTACTTACGATAATTAGTGCTTTGTGATTTTTGTAACTGTGTAAAAAATATTTGAAAAAAAAAAAATGATGAGAACGCCAGAAAAATCATCTTCCTCTCCAGACATGCGTAACCTAGACGAAACATCCAAATTTATCACGGCACGTAATAAGCGAAAGAGAGAAAGTGAATGTGATTTAGCGCAGGTCAAGGACATGACCTTAGACCTTAAAACCGAACTTAAAGATATGATAAATAATTTAATAAAAACGCAAAATGAGCAGATAACAACAATAATGACGTCATTAAAAGACATACAATGCACAAACAGCAAGATTGAGGCGACAATTAATAACTTAACTCAAGAAAACGAATTTTTAAAAAATAAAATTGATCTACTTGAGAAGCAAGCCAAAAGAGACACAGAGGATATTTCTTTATTGCACAATAAATTAGAGGAATGTCAAAGATCAGACAGGAAAGGTAACATTGAAATAAAAAATGTCCCACTAAAGGGTAACGAAAACAAAAAAGATTTATTGCAAATGGTTACAACACTGTATAAAAACCTGGACCTGAATTTTGAGAGGTCTGACGTCAAGGACATCATGAGAACTAAAAAGCCTAACTCTGAGAAAAGTACGATTATAGTCGAACTGACTAATATTTTTGCGAAAACGGATCTTTTAAAAGCCACAAAGACGTACAATTTTAAAAACAAAAACAACAAATTGAGTGCACGATTACTGGGCCTTAATACGCACTCTGATATACCAATCTTCATATCGGAAAATCTTACGCCAAAGGCGTCACGATTGTTTTTTCTAGCAAGAGATTTCAGGGCATCAAATGGGTACAAATATTGTTGGACTAGCTATGGGAAGGTGTACCTACGAAAGGATGACAACACGCCGATTATTGTGATGACGAATGATGCACAATTCCAACAACTTCTTAAAAAGTGACTCTGCCTGCATGTGTTTAAAGTGTTTTTAATTTTTGAAAACCTAATATATAGATTATGTAAGTTATATTCAGTAAGCTATAGAATGCTTATCTATTTAATTCTGTCAAAAATGTCACTGACCTATGACACAAATTTTAAGTGCAATGGCATAACTTTTAATTGTTACTGTTGTGGATTGAGCTATATTTTAATATCATTTAAGATACCTAATGGTTTTTGTTTATTACTTTTTTGTCAAGGGGTAGGGTTGTATATTACATATAATAACTGCCTCCAATTCTTTATTTCATTCTTTTTGATGATGGCAATAATGTATTTTTTCCTATTTCATAATATTATGCTTTTCCCTAGTCACGAGAAAACATTTAAAGTGATTAAATTTAGTAATTCACGAAACATAAACGCTAAGACCACAGTGTGTTCTGTTTTATGTACTAGCGCTTTTCATAACTACACTATAACACAAGACACAACTTATAATAATAATAAATATGTCCTATGTTTATACTTATTATATATTTTTATAACACTTAAATTATATATCAAGTTAAAGCAAAATTATTACTGTAATATTCTGTTACTTCATACCTTAATTGTGTTCTACTTACAGGCTGATGATTGTTGTGATAACATACAGCAATATCACCTATGTTCTATAATAGCATTACTATGTGCTGTTGAATGGCAAAAAGTGTTATACTATATGGTTCTATCATATTACACTAACAAAATCACTTTTTGTAATTACTATGAAATCAACTTAGGAATGGACTCATCTTGTTTTCTGTGCCGTATTATAAAGATATTTATTAGCAAGGATAAAACTATTTTCTATCCAATCTCGATGATAAAGAATTCTAATAATATACTATACATAAGCCTTAGAGTATATTTTTCTAGTAATATAATTGACACTGATTTCCCTCTAATACACGTTCATGGATAGTACAAACACAGTACTACAAGAAATAGACAACATAAACAATATTAGTTGTTTCAACTGCTCACCCAGTGACTTGCCAAATCATTTACCAAGCAGCAACCCGAATCTATCTGTTATCATCCAAAACATAAGAAGTGTCCATAAGCGCTCGAATATTGATGACCTAGAAATGAACTTAAATATGCTGACACATGAAATTGACATAATTGTTTTAACTGAATGTAGAATTAATTCCCTGAAACAGTTACCTAAAAAGCCTGGCTATTTAACGTACAGCTCCACTAAAAAAACTAACCAAAATGATGGTGTTGTGGTTTTCATAAAAAAGTCTATTAGGCACGCAATTAAGGAAGTAACCCTTTTCCGAGCTTCTTGTTTAGAAGTAAGGACACCTTTATGTACAATTATATGCATCTACCGTCCACCATCTGATAAAAACCCTGAAAAATTTATCACCTCACTAGATAACTATTTAAACGCACCACATTTAAAAATAAACACTACTTTAATGGGAGATATTAATATTAATATTTTGAATGAAAATAAAACAAATTTATATTCAGACATGTATCTTGATATGTTGGCAACACATAATCTACTAGCTGGGCACAGGTTTGACACCAGAATTAATAGCTGCCTAGACCATATCTTTACTAATATCGATAATAAAAAAACATCCGCTATAATTGCAATTCTAGATACTACAATTACGGATCATAAAATGGGATTAATAAATTTTTACAAAGTTGCAACTTCACATAAGGCAAAATTTTTCAAGACATTTTCCAATTACTCCGATGCATTAAAAACACTCAATGAAACAAATTTTAATACGTTGTTTCAAATGCAAGACCCCAATAGACTATGCAGTTTTTTAATTAATATAATATCAAATAGCATTAAAGAGAATACTGTTACAGTTAAGATCCCATGTAATAAAAGAATTATCAAACCGTGGATTACTCCAGGAATAGTTAAATGTATTAAAAATAGAAATAAATTACATAAACAACTACGCAATGATCCAACAAATGAAATTCTTAAAATTACTTATAGGAGGTACCGAAACTACTGTAATAATTTAATAAAAAAATTGAAAAGACAATATGAAAGGGAGTTATTAAATAAAGCTAAAACCAGTAATAAAACGTTATGGAACTGTATTAAAACACTAACATACACAAATAAAGAAAAAAACTCAAATAAAGAACTAATTACACTTCAAAATAGCCCAATGGAATCTGCAAATTTTATTAATAGTTATTTTAATAGTGTTGGGAAAACTCTGGCTGACCAAATATATGTTAATGACCCAGAAACTATTAGAACATACTTTGCGTCGCTGCCTTCATTACCTAACTCGATCGGTATAGTTGACCCCGAACACTCAGAAATAATGTCGATCATAAATAATTTAAAAAATGAATCAGCAGCAGGATGGGACAATATTCCCACAACTTTTATTAAAATAGCAAGCAAGACTTTAACACCCATTATAACGTACTTATGCACCCTTTGCTTACATCAAGGCATTTTTCCCTTGGATCTTAAACGCTCAATAATACATCCTATACACAAGGGTGGCGACAGAGACGATATCAATAATTACAGGCCTATATCTGTACTTACAGTTTTATCAAAAATCTTGGAAAAACTAATTAACAAACAAATAATGAACTTTTTTGAAAAATATGATGTTTTGTCCAATGCACAGTATGGTTTCCGAGCAGGGAAAAGTACTGAAGATGCTGTAATAAATCTCACGACTAACATTACTAAACATCTTGACAACAAGAAGAAGGTCCTATGCATTTTTCTTGATCTCAAAAAGGCATTCGATACCGTCTCTGTCGCAAAACTACTTTGCAAACTGGAAAGAATGGGCATTCGAGGTAGCTTGCATTCTCTTCTTACTAACTACTTACAAGACCGAACACAACGTGTGAAGCTAGACAATGATACACTGAGTGAACATGACACGACATTGGGCTATGGAGTGCCCCAAGGCAGCGTGTTAGGACCGACACTCTTCCTAGCATATATTAATGACCTGACAACAATGAAACTAAAAAACGGTGCAGTATTCTCTTATGCTGATGATACGGCACTATTGTTTCATGGAAAAACATGGCAGGAAGTGTTCAACACGGCAGAAGCCGAACTACGAAGAGTTATAGAATGGCTTAACATAAATTTACTTACTCTAAATGTGACAAAGACTAATTACATTACCTTCTCAATTAGAAACCCTCAACAACCCAACTCTGCTTTAAAATTAATAGCCCACTCCTGTAATATTGAATCAAATACTTGCAATTGTCCAACTTTAAATAAAGTACCAAACACCAAGTACCTAGGAGTAATTGTCGATCAAAACTTGTCATGGTATCCTCAGTTGGAAATGGTATCAAACCGCGCTCGAAAACTCATTTGGATTTTTAAATATCTTAGGGAAGTATCTGATAAACAATTAATAACTTATATCTATATTACACTTGTCCAATCTATACTCTTATATTGTGTACCGGTATGGGGTGGCACTTCTAAAACCAATTTTCTGAGCATAGAACGCACTCAAAGATTTATATTGAAAACAATGCTACATAAGAAAAAACAGTATAGCACGCACAGTCTATATTGTGAAGCTAATGTCCTAACAGTCAGACAAATTTATGTATTAAAATGTATAATGAAGTCACACGGCAAAATAAACACCGATCCAAACTTTAATATAAAACGAACACAAAGATCAGTCATTAAATACCCAGTAACTAATACCGTCTTTTCAACAAAACAGTTTTATATAAACTCTTTGAAACTATATAATACCATTAACAAAAAAATTGCTATGCATAATATGACTCACCTGCAATGTAAAAAAAATGTATCAGAGTGGTTGAAGTCACTTTCCTATCAAGAAACTGAGGAACTCCTAAAATGATAGAAAATTCCCCCACTACAACATACATAACCTTTATCCTCCATTCACTCACACACTCATACTCTCGCCTTAAGTTACACCGTACACAGTACACAAATAAATGAATTGTGAATTACATCACTTTTATAGCCATTCATATATAAATTATAATTACCTACTTATTTAAGATCAACCGTTACCAGATCATTACTAATTACAATCTATCGCTTACACCTAATGATAGTAATAGCTATACTAGCTGAAAAGTCTTAACCTAGTTGAATTTAGCCTACCTACTTTAGTTTTGTTTGTTAGTCAAAAAATTTTATTTATAGTTACATGTTCAATGATTTCTCACAAAGTATTTATATTTATAGTTCAGTAACATTAATGAATAAGATTGTAATCTTAATTAAATCTATTACCTACAATATCATAACGTAAGCCACAGACAAGAGGGGACTCTTCTAATACAGGTTTGTTTAAACTTAACAGAAGGGCTCCCAAATCATGTAATATTACCCTGTAATAGCTGAAAATAAAAGTTTTTATTATTTATTTATTTATTTAAGGGGCTACCTCGTGCACACTAGCGACACCAATTGATTGTTATTAATTATGGTGAATTTAGAACACAATAAACAATAACGCTTTAGAGAATTGCTAAAGAACGGTATTTGTAATTTTTAAAGATGTATCTTGTATAAAGTGCCTACCTATAATTAACCAAATTTTTTATTATTGTTAAAAGTGGCCACTTTCGGCAATAATGAAAAAATAGGTGACATGTAGAGGAATATCTTATACCGAACACATCTTAAAAAATTACCAATACCATTCTTTAGTCATTCACTAAACCGTTTTTGTTTATTATGTTCTATATTCACCACAATTAATATAGATCAAGTGGTGTCGCTAGTTCCGACGCGGTATCGCCTTAAACAATATAACCTTAACTTATGCTTACCGTAGACCGTAGCCTATAGATGTATGGCTGTAGTAGGTAAGTAAATTTGATAATAATGGCAAAGGTTTTCTTTTTAAAAAAACATTCTGTCAGCGTCACGTCAGCGTAAGAATATAAAAAAAACGAACAAAGTTAGTTAATCAGGACTCAGGACACGCCTGCCTGAAGCAAAGGAAAAACATTGTTATGATCTAAACTACAACTAAGCTACATACAAAAAACTAAAATACCTACAATAATATTATTTACACAACAATACTTATGAGCGGTAAAAGGGATGAGAATGCATGGGACCAATAACTAACAGCTAGTACAAAATTTTTAAATCGTTACTAGTAACAAAGGAAGTAATTATATTAATAGAACATAAATCTAGCTTAGCTAGTAGGTAATGGATATTTACACTTGACTAGAGTTTCAAAAAGCTTCTCATGATTAAAACTTGGGCACGAAAAGAAAACGTGATTGGCATCCGCATGCTGTAATCGACAATAAGTGTAGTGCAAGTGAATTGAAAGTTGAAGTTGTTAGCATTAATATCATAAAACATTTTGGGGGTGAGAACTAACGTAACTGTGGGCTTACCTCACTCCGGGGCGCCCCCGCGGGACAAGAACGATTGCATTTTTCGTCTCTCTCATCATCCGTTGCCCGATTCATCCTGCGCCGTGTAACCAACCAATATGAGCGTCAAACGATCGCCAAATAAACCACGTAAGGGATCTAACTATACTGGTTCGCAAACAGACCTTACAGATTATGATTCTACTGCGTCAGATTCACAAATTACTCAACGTAAAAGAAAACAGCCAGACTCGGACCATGTACAAAAGGATGATTTTTACGAGTTCAAAAAAGAAATAATGTCACTTTTACAAGAAATCAAGAAATCTAACGATGATTTTATGCATAACATGAGATCGGAAATATGCGAGATTAAAACTCAAGTTAGTTCAGTGACTAAAACAGTGGATAATTTATCACAACAGCACGGACAGCTTAGGCTTGAACTAACCGACCTAGCTAAATCACTGGATTTTCATACTAAAGCATTCGACGATCTTCGAACCAAAACGGAGGTTATGGCTAAGGACATCAATCAATATAAAAAAATTGAAAAGGAACTTGACACTTATAATCATCGTTTCTCAAACTTAGAGCGTGACATCAATATTCAGCAGCAGCGGGAACGCTTACATAATATAGAACTCGCTGGAGTCCCGGAAAATAAAAATGAAAACCTCGCTCAATGTTTATTATCTATATGTGAAGCTCTGGGTGTTCAGGCGACGATGCAGGACATTGTAAGCATACACCGTGTACCTTTCCGAATGAATAACATCAAATCGCCTAAAAATATTATAGCAAAGATGAGTAATCAACTTATTAAAGATACTATCATATCGGCCATCCGGAGAAAGAAAACTTTTACAACCAACGACTTTGGGCTCACGTTGCCGGATGGCCCGAAAAGAATTTATATAAACGAGCATTTGACTCCTTTCTACAAAATGCTGCATAAAAAAACTCGCGGTGCTGCTGCTACTGCTGCCTACCAATACGTATGGATTCGAAATGGGAAAATATTCGTCCGAAAAAACGACAAATCACCCTCATTAAATATCATGGATCACAAAGATTTGGGGAAAATAAAGTGACTTTCTTGTTCTTGTTGTTGACACGTCCAAAACATATATTACTCAAGGGAACTATTATTTGTAATAAAATTACTATTATTTGTATTAAATGTAAATATTTATATTATGTATTGTATTTTAATATATTTAATTTAATATACGCCCATATTATTGTCTCCTATCTTTCACGATCAATTGCTAATATTTATTATATCTCCGTACCGCGACATGCGAATAAAATTACTATTTATATATTAGTATACTATTTTTGTTTTACTACCTACAGTTTTACTACTTACAATACAAACATACAGCTTAAGTGCGATTAAAAGTTGCACAGTAACCATGAAATAACACTTGTGTTTACTTTCGTGATAATACTTCACGCTGTTTACCGTAGCCTACTTATTATTATAAAAAAAAATATTAAAAAACCATTCTATTTAAAGATACCTTACATAGTTCTTACGGCCCTATTTATTCAATGTTATATAGGCATAAATCTACCTGCAAATCAAATTTTAAAAAACAATTTACATTTCATTTATTTACCGTGAATAATTTTAACCACAAACATGAAAAAAATATGCGCTTTTACTACCAGAATGTCCGTGGCCTGAGAACTAAATGTTTACAACTGTACAACAATATACTGGCTAATGACTACGATATTTTATCATTTACAGAAACATGGCTACAAGACGACATAATTAACACTGAATTAAGTGACAATAGGTACGAGATATTTCGATGCGACCGCAATTGTCTGGAAACCAACAAAAAAACCGGAGGTGGCGTAATGCTATGCGTTCGCCGCGAACTTGCTGCCGAGTCGTGTGTGGAGTGGCGGGGAGCCGGAGCCACCGAGTCGTTATGTGTAGCTATACCTGCGCGTGCAATTAACTCATCTTATAATTTGCGTATAATTTTAGTTTACATGCCGCCTGATTTAAATGTTTTTGCGAATCGTTTTGACGAGATCGGGAGCAGTATACATCATATAATCGATACATTTCCCTCAGATAACTTAATTCTACTAGGTGATTTTAACCTTCCATGTTTATCTTGGAACAATGACTACGAGTACATAAATCTAAACACCGGTCCTAAAACTGTTATTGATGCTGCTAATACATTTGTTGATCGTATGTACTTTCTGGGCTTAAACCAGTATAATTTGACCCGAAACTCATTGGGAAAGATTTTAGATTTATGTTTCTGTAACACACCATGTACAATATCACAATGTATGCAACCGATTATTAGGGAGGACAGTTATCATCCTGCGATAGACATTACTATGTTGGATCTACACATAACCCCTTTAGTAGAAAATAGACAACCCATACTCAATTTCCGTAAATGTGATTATACAGTAATAAATACATATTTAAAAAATACTGATTGGAGTGAGTTACTCTCCTCTGATTCGGTGAATAGTGCTGTCAATATATTTTATGATAAAATTCAAACTTGTTTCTCTCTGTTAGTTCCGTTAACAAAAATCAAAAAAAGCACTTATCCATCTTGGTACAGCCCCGCCTTAATCAAAATTAATAATGAAAAAATAAAACTACATAAACGTTGGAAAAAATATAGCAACCCTAGAGATTACGATGAGTTTAAAATACTGAGAGAAAGGCAGCATCGCTTACAGAGGTCATGTTTTGAAAATTTTATTAGCACGTCTGAGAAACTTATTAAGAAATCGCCCAAATTTTTCTGGAGTTATGTGAAGAGTAAAAGAGGGTCAACCACTTATCCGTCTAAATTTACTTTTAACGGTACCAATTACATTAACGGACAGGATATTTGTAACGCATTTAGCCAGTTCTTTGAAAGTGTCTATATAACATCGGTGGAAAGTCCTCCCTCTTTACCATCTGTCACTAATCAGCAATTAAATAACGAATATTTATCACATATTATTTTAGATGAACATGAAGTATTTAAGTTATTGCAATCGCTAGGCAAAAGCAAAGGTGCCGGTTGCGACGGTGTTCCTCCAATATTTCTTGCCTCTTGTGCTGATAGCCTTTATTCGCCCATTACTGTCTTGTTTAACAGGTCATTGCAGGAGTGTATTTTCCCTGATACTTGGAAACAAGCACAAATAGTTCCAGTACACAAAAAAGGCTCTAAGTCTTTGATCACAAATTACCGTCCTATTTCAATACTTAACACTCTCGGCAAACTATTCGAAAAACTTATTTATGAACACATTTATTCTTCGATTTCTAGGAGCATTCCACAGACGCAACACGGGTTTTTGCGCGGTCGGTCTACTACTTCTAACCTTGCATTGTTTACCAACTTTGTTCTGGGGGAAATGGAGAGGGGCGGGCAGGTTGACGTGGTCTACACGGATTTTGAAAAAGCTTTTGACCGTGTGGACCACGACATCCTTCTCCAGAAGCTTCAGTGCCTTGGTATACACGGAGACTTATTGCGTTGGGTGCACTCTTATCTAACCAATCGTTCACAGACCGTTGTTCTGGGTGGATATAGATCAAATTTCATCTCTATCCCTTCTGGGATTCCCCAGGGATCCCATCTCGGTCCTCTCTTTTATAACGCTTATATCTATGACATGGACAGTGTTTTTGAAAAAGCGAAACACTTATTATACGCTGACGATAAAAAGGTATATATGAGGGTACGATCTGCTGACGACTGTAAACTGTTACAAAATGATATTAATAATCTTTATAATTATTACGTTAAAAATAAAATAACAGTAAGCATCCAAAAATGTCAGTGTATAAGTTTTACTCGAAAGCCGAGGCCTGTAGTCTATGCATATCATTTCAATGGTGTTGTAATTGAGAGGGCGGAGATGGTCCGCGATTTGGGTGTCTGCTTTGACAGTAAAATGATAATGTCCACTCATATAGAGACTATTATAGGTAGGGCGTACCGAAATCTCGGCTTTGTTATGCGCACTTGCCGTCCTTTTAATAGCGCGCTAAGTTTAAAAATAGTATACTATGCGTACGTACGCAGTATTTTAGAATACGCTGCACCTGTATGGTCCCCGCGCTATGATATCTACATGAAACGCATCGAAGGTATACAAAAAAAGTTTATTCGACATCTTAACTTCAAATGTAGGAAAATAAACGTGGGTGCTGGATATGAGGAGATTTGCCGAGCACACAACTTTCTCACACTAGCGGAGCGTCGACAAGTGTTGGATATGGGCCTATTATACGACGTCATTCGCGGTCGCCTAGATTGTCCTGAACTGGTCGAGCTTATCTCACTGAACACCCCTCCACGCCGCACCAGGTGTACTCCCTTGCTGCATGTCCCCCAGCACCACACTAACTATGGGCAGAATTCCATTTTCACGAGGCTACCAAAAACCTACAATATTTTTTTTAATGACATTGACCTTTTTGTTGGCTCCAAAGCACTGTTTCAAAGTAAAGTCAAACATCACTTCTTGGATCCAGCTAAAGTTTAAAAATTTTCTGATACCGTGTTATTGCGACTGTATGTATATGTAGGTATATGTATATGTAAGTAAGTATATATGTTTGATGTATATATGTATATGTGTATGAGAGTAAATATATTTTATATTATGTAAATGTGTCAGTATATAACCTATTTCTATCTGTTTATCGAGTACATAATAAGTATATTAATAGCGTATTAGTAGTTGTAATTATAATTTCACTTACAATAGCATATAATATAATTTAACTATGTAATAGCTTACTGTAATTATATTTTATATATTATAGCGGTTCCCTAGAGCGCGCTCTAGGGAACCGCTATATATACCGCGCTTAGTAGTGTAGTATAAGTAGAGCTTAATAATTATTGTAATATGTTTGATAGTCGTAATTGGCCTACAAAATGTACCTACATCAAATTGTAAATATGATTTATTTGACCTGTGTACTGTCCCTAACTATAAATAAATAAATAAATAATCATACTAATAATAAAAGTTTTATTTCAGACCGGAGTCCATAAAAGTGTTAGTTACAAAGACTCTGATATTCTAGGGGTTAGTATATATCAATAATTATTACATTTAATGCCTATTTATCCACAGCAATGTATATCTACAGTTTAGTAGGCATTAAGAATATTTCTCTCTCCATCTCCGCAACATTGTGGAGTCCCACCTGTCTAAATACACCCTCAGGATGCTGTTAACGCTACCACGAAGACGGGTTAACATGGAGGCGCATCGTTTTCTCATAGCGGCAGCAAAGCCGTCAGTGTGCGCCTCCGCAAACATTCCGGCGCACTACAGCGCCTCTGCAGCCTCAACAGCATCTTAAGTGCGTTATTATATTGGACTCGTAGAGCGCTGTATTCCCTCCGCGTAGGGTTGCCATCCGTCCGGGTTTCCCTGGATTTGTCCTAGTTTAGAGGGCGTCCGGGGAGTGTCCGGGCGGACGGAGCTCCATTTGTAGTCCGGGCTTAAAGAGTCTTGGGCCGCCCGCCCGCCCGCGACACACGCACTGTGCCCGCTGATTTATTTTAAGATTTTAAAAATTCTAACTGATTGTTAGAACAATATGTAACTGTAATACCTAATAAGATTCTGTTTTGTTACGCACATTTAAAATGATCATAAAAGATGACTAAATTTATTTTAAGGTCTGAAAATAAATAGTAAGGTGATTTATGAGATTTGTTAGACGGATTCCGCTGAATCGTTTTTCAGTGCTTAAACTTTCGGCATTCGTGTTTTTCCGCGATCTTTTTGTTTAAACTAGCCCAATTTCTTGGTCCGGCTTATAAGTAATAGCGAAAATGTATATTCGCTTTTGCCATCTATCGCAACTATTTGAATTTAAATTTTTAAATGTTTTTTAATACACTGACTATGTTTAAAAAAACCTGCTGGCATGGCCGGGTTTTGGGATCTAAAATCCGGGGTTTTCACGCGGCTTGCCCTGGTTGCCAAATTTTAGAGATGGCAACCCTACCTCCGCGTAAAGTTAACCCACAAGCTGCATGTGTAAAATGATTGGCAGTATGCTTTGAAAAACGTTATTTTGTCTGAACTAGAACAAACGTGCAATCCTACGAGCCAACATTTATTTAACATATTGCATCTGGCAGCCAGCCAACGACGCACCTGACACAAGGGCTCTCCCTGGAGTGTGACTTCTGGCAATTCACTGTATGTGATGGTGCCTGCTGGTGTGCTTGGCGGGTTTTTGTGGCGTCAGTCAAGATTTTTATTTCAATAATTAAAAATTGTATCGGAGCGAGCTTTGTGTTATAAAGTGTAGTGTTTAATACAAAGTGTTTGTGTTGACGAACAACTAAAAGGTTATTAGAATAAAAGTGATTATGGTGTGAAATACGATGAGAACTTTTTTGTGGTTATCCACCTCATCAAGTAGCATCATATGGAGACTGTCATCATATATTTCGCGTCAAATACTCCCAAGATGCATTGAAATGTGTAACTCCAGCATTTCAATGCAGTAAATAAAGAAATAAGAAATACTGAAGACTGTATGGACATTAGTTTCCGTGGCCTTCCCATTGTGGGGAGAATTAATCAAGATAGTGCCTGCTATCACAGCCGCTATATAGACTTATAGGTGTCTAGACGTAGCACCGTAGCAAAATTTAACACCGCAGATCGTACCTTGTTTGTAGACGTGTAGGCGTAGCACAGTAGCAAATGCGATTACCGTAGACCGTAGCCGTAGATGTATGGCCGTAGCACAGTAGCAAATGCGATTACCGTAGACCGTAGCCTGTAGACGTGTAGGCGTAGCACAGTAGCAAATGCGATTACCGTAGACCGTAGCCGTAGATGTATGGCCGTAGCACAGTAGCAAATGCGATTACCGTAGACCGTAGCCTGTAGACGTATAGCCGTAGCACAGTAGGAAATGCAATTACCGTAGACCGTAGCCTGTAGACGTATAGCCGTAGCACCGTAGCGAATGCGATTACCGTAGACCGTAGCCTGTAGACGTATAGCCGTAGCACCGTAGCGAATGCGATTACCGTAGACCGTAGCCTGTAGACGTATAGCCGTAGCACAGTAGCGGATGCGATTACCGTAGACCGTAGCCTGTAGACGTATAGCCGTAGCACAGTAGCAAATGCGATTACCGTAGACCGTAGCCTGTAGACGTATAGCCGTAGCACCGTAGCGAATGCGATTACCGTAGACCGTAGCCTGTAGACGTATAGCCGTAGCACAGTAGCAAATGCGATTACCGTAGACCGTAGCCGTAGACGTATAGCCTGAGCACTGGCGACCGTAGACGTATAGTAGTAGCACCGCACAGTGGGACATCCATAGGTCATAAATCTTAAAAACCTGCTTTCTTGTTTTACATTTTATTCCTTGTCGTTACATTGGATAGTTGCGGTACCTTCTGAAACTATAAATAGGTCAGTAATTAGAGTGCGCCTTCATTTTCTATTGTGCATTCAAAGAGAGCGCATCGCCAATCGTAAATACTGTTATCAGTGAGTCATTAAAAAGCGTGACGTCATTTGTTGTCATTGCGGGACCTGTGAGTGCTGTGTGAGTTTTTTCTGAAATGGATATCCAAGAACAGGGTATGTAATAATTAATATTTTTATTTTAATTGTATCTTAGTATATATTTTCTTTAGTATGTCATTGCTACGAGGCGACTTTTCTTGGAGTATTATATTTTAATATTCAAAGTTTGAATAAACTTTTAAATATGTTCCCACTCGCTCCGACTATGGAGGTATATTGCACCATAATCTTTAGACTTTCTTATCTTAGGAAAATTAAAACTTGGCTGCCCTTATCTGCCCTTTTGGCGATGACAAGGGTGCTACGGTTGCCAGATTATCTCGTAGCATTTGCTACGAAATTAGTTTATTTAGTCTTAGTGCTTTGTGTAGGTTTTGTGACTGAATTTTAACCGTTTTTTTTTTGTTTTAGGTAATTTATATATATGCTCGTTTTCAAGAATGCATATTCTTGAAATATGGCTAACTGTCAATACCGATAATGACTCGGAAAAGTGTCGTCAAGTCCTACAAAGTTTGTTGACTACTCTGAACGATGCTGAGAACATTGATATTCATTATTTAGAGAAAATTGTTAATAATTTATGTAAAGCTATTGCTCGATTCTGGAAAAAATGTAATAGGGATAAAACCAAGCTTTTATATAAGAATTCCGATTGGTTTAATGTTATTGAAAAAATTCAACTTGTGAAAAATAATAAGCAATGTACTCCGTCTGAAACGTCGCCGTGTCATTCACGTGGTCGTCCTCGAAAACCTTTTACGCAATGTAGTAAAAGGACTAAACGTCGGAGAGTAGCTGATTTGTCAAAGTCTGATGATTCTACTGTGAGTGCATTGCTTGATGTTTCAGACTGTTCATTCGATTCGTGTATATCTAGAGTTAGCACTGATGATGTCTTGTCACTTGTGACTGATGCTCAGTTGACAAAACATCAGTATTTATTAATTAAAAACTTTGTTAATAGTAAGATTTCTCCTAATGTATTACCATGTTACCAACAAATTACTAAAGCGAAACAGAGATGTTACCCTTCTAATATAACTGTTTCCGAGTCTTCAGCTGAAGTTGAATTACAAAGTCTTTTTGATCACACAGCTTCTCGAATCCTTGAATCTCAAAAAGAGGTCTTAGATCAGATTCCTGATGATTGTTTGTCTAATATCTCTTTACTTGGGAAATGGGGATTCGATGGCAGCACTGGACATAGTGAATACAAACAATTTTTTTCAGATTCAACTTTAGAAGATAGTAGTTTGTTTGTAACATCTTATGTACCCCTTCAAATTATTGTAAAATTAGCTGAAGATAATTGTAAAATTTTATGGAAAAATCCTCGACCCTCTTCCACTAGGTACTGCCGTCCTATTCGATTTCAATTTTTGAAAGAAAGCACAGCAGTGTCTTTGCAAGAGGAAGCTTATTTTAAGGATAAAATTGAAAGTTTGCAACCTACTTTTATTCAGATCGACAATCGTGAATTGGTCGTTTCTCATAAGTTGCAGCTTTCAATGGTAGATGGTAAAATTTGTAGTGCTTTAAGTGAAACATCTACAAGTAGATGTTATATATGTAATGCTACCCCTAAAGAGATGAATAAAATAGACGAATGTTTACAAAAACCTGTAATAGAGAGTAGATACCAATTTGGATTATCACCACTACATTCTTGGATACGTTTCTTCGAATATTTTATTCATCTTTCATATAGATTAGACATAAAAAAATGGCAAGTTAGGCTAGATAGTGATAAACAATTGTTATCAAATAAAAAACAATATGTACAGTCCCAGTTTAGGGAACGATTAGGTTTAATAGTTGACAAGCCGCGTAGTGGTGGAAGCGGGACGTCTAACGACGGAAACACGGCCAGGAAGTTTTTTTTGGAATCAGCTGTATCTGCTGAAATTACAGGTTTGAATAAGGATCTCATAGATCGTTGTTGTGTAATATTACAAACGTTATCTTCTGGACATAAAATTAATGAATGCAAGTTTAAAGACTATGCATTACAAACAGCATACAGCCTGGTCGAGGAATATCCGTGGTATAGTCTTCCTGCTTCTGTCCACAAGGTGCTCGTACATGGATCAGATATTATAAGTTATGCATTGTTATCTATAGGAGAACTTTCCGAAGAAGCTGCTGAAGCGACAAATAAGTATATCAAAATTTATAGACGAAGTCACACTCGAAAAATGTCACGTGAAGTTACCAATCAAGATTTAATACAACGACTATTATTACATTCAGATCCTTATATTACAAGTCTTCGGAAACTTCCCCCTAAAAAGAAAAATACTCTGTCACAAAGTGTAATAGAATTGTTACATGTTTAATATTGTTAGAATAAGAATAATTTATTTGTATTTTGTTAGTTGTTTTGTTTTTTTTGTATTTAATTAATTTTAATTTATTTATTTCTATTATTTTATTATAATTAAATAATGTTATCAATGTTTTGACTCTTATTTTATTTAAAATATATGTTTTACATTCCAATTTTTAAGTGTTTGTTCATGATAAATTTAGGTAAAAGTATGTTATTGTTTATATTTGTTTTTTACTGAAGTAAACGTTTTTTATTCCGTAAATACATGTACTTCTTTCATTTTAATGTTCCTAAAACACTTTTACAACTATAAGTCACTAAAATAATACAATGTATTGATAGTAACAGGACTTTAACTATTTATGACCGCCCTTGTATGGAGCGTGTCCCTCCGTGGAGCGCTTAGTAGTGTAGTATAAGTAGAGCTTAATAATTATTGTAATATGTTTGATAGTCGTAATTGGCCTACAAAATGTACCTACATCAAATTGTAAATATGATTTATTTGACCTGTGTACTGTCCCTAACTATAAATAAATAAATAAATAATCATACTAATAATAAAAGTTTTATTTCAGACCGGAGTCCATAAAAGTGTTAGTTACAAAGACTCTGATATTCTAGGGGTTAGTATATATCAATAATTATTACATTTAATGCCTATTTATCCACAGCAATGTATATCTACAGTTTAGTAGGCATTAAGAATATTTCTCTCTCCATCTCCGCAACATTGTGGAGTCCCACCTGTCTAAATACACCCTCAGGATGCTGTTAACGCTACCACGAAGACGGGTTAACATGGAGGCGCATCGTTTTCTCATAGCGGCAGCAAAGCCGTCAGTGTGCGCCTCCGCAAACATTCCGGCGCACTACAGCGCCTCTGCAGCCTCAACAGCATCTTAAGTGCGTTATTATATTGGACTCGTAGAGCGCTGTATTCCCTCCGCGTAGGGTTGCCATCCGTCCGGGTTTCCCTGGATTTGTCCTAGTTTAGAGGGCGTCCGGGGAGTGTCCGGGCGGACGGAGCTCCATTTGTAGTCCGGGCTTAAAGAGTCTTGGGCCGCCCGCCCGCCCGCGACACACGCACTGTGCCCGCTGATTTATTTTAAGATTTTAAAAATTCTAACTGATTGTTAGAACAATATGTAACTGTAATACCTAATAAGATTCTGTTTTGTTACGCACATTTAAAATGATCATAAAAGATGACTAAATTTATTTTAAGGTCTGAAAATAAATAGTAAGGTGATTTATGAGATTTGTTAGACGGATTCCGCTGAATCGTTTTTCAGTGCTTAAACTTTCGGCATTCGTGTTTTTCCGCGATCTTTTTGTTTAAACTAGCCCAATTTCTTGGTCCGGCTTATAAGTAATAGCGAAAATGTATATTCGCTTTTGCCATCTATCGCAACTATTTGAATTTAAATTTTTAAATGTTTTTTAATACACTGACTATGTTTAAAAAAACCTGCTGGCATGGCCGGGTTTTGGGATCTAAAATCCGGGGTTTTCACGCGGCTTGCCCTGGTTGCCAAATTTTAGAGATGGCAACCCTACCTCCGCGTAAAGTTAACCCACAAGCTGCATGTGTAAAATGATTGGCAGTATGCTTTGAAAAACGTTATTTTGTCTGAACTAGAACAAACGTGCAATCCTACGAGCCAACATTTATTTAACATATTGCATCTGGCAGCCAGCCAACGACGCACCTGACACAAGGGCTCTCCCTGGAGTGTGACTTCTGGCAATTCACTGTATGTGATGGTGCCTGCTGGTGTGCTTGGCGGGTTTTTGTGGCGTCAGTCAAGATTTTTATTTCAATAATTAAAAATTGTATCGGAGCGAGCTTTGTGTTATAAAGTGTAGTGTTTAATACAAAGTGTTTGTGTTGACGAACAACTAAAAGGTTATTAGAATAAAAGTGATTATGGTGTGAAATACGATGAGAACTTTTTTGTGGTTATCCACCTCATCAAGTAGCATCATATGGAGACTGTCATCATATATTTCGCGTCAAATACTCCCAAGATGCATTGAAATGTGTAACTCCAGCATTTCAATGCAGTAAATAAAGAAATAAGAAATACTGAAGACTGTATGGACATTAGTTTCCGTGGCCTTCCCATTGTGGGGAGAATTAATCAAGATAGTGCCTGCTATCACAGCCGCTATATAGACTTATAGGTGTCTAGACGTAGCACCGTAGCAAAATTTAACACCGCAGATCGTACCTTGTTTGTAGACGTGTAGGCGTAGCACAGTAGCAAATGCGATTACCGTAGACCGTAGCCGTAGATGTATGGCCGTAGCACAGTAGCAAATGCGATTACCGTAGACCGTAGCCTGTAGACGTGTAGGCGTAGCACAGTAGCAAATGCGATTACCGTAGACCGTAGCCGTAGATGTATGGCCGTAGCACAGTAGCAAATGCGATTACCGTAGACCGTAGCCTGTAGACGTATAGCCGTAGCACAGTAGGAAATGCAATTACCGTAGACCGTAGCCTGTAGACGTATAGCCGTAGCACCGTAGCGAATGCGATTACCGTAGACCGTAGCCTGTAGACGTATAGCCGTAGCACCGTAGCGAATGCGATTACCGTAGACCGTAGCCTGTAGACGTATAGCCGTAGCACAGTAGCGGATGCGATTACCGTAGACCGTAGCCTGTAGACGTATAGCCGTAGCACAGTAGCAAATGCGATTACCGTAGACCGTAGCCTGTAGACGTATAGCCGTAGCACCGTAGCGAATGCGATTACCGTAGACCGTAGCCTGTAGACGTATAGCCGTAGCACAGTAGCAAATGCGATTACCGTAGACCGTAGCCGTAGACGTATAGCCTGAGCACTGGCGACCGTAGACGTATAGTAGTAGCACCGTAGCGAATGCGAATAGCGGAGATCGTAGTCTGTAGACGTAGCACTGACGAGCCGCCATTGATTTTGACGTTTTGACAGCGCTGCAGGTAAGCGTATTCACTAATCTCTACGTCCATCTCTTGGCTGTGTATGTTTATCGTTGTTTTGAATTTACGACATGAAGTACAATCGATATTTTTCGATTTCGTTTTTCTTGTGTTCAAAATGTATCGCAATGTCTTCATTCAATGTATGTTTGACTTTTACATAAAGATATAAATAATTGCAAAATTAAAAATTTTAAGTAACCCCCGGCGTCATTAATCATCTATCTAACACCATCTTATTAAGACTATTCATAAGAGCCCGAACACGCTATATCTGCTGTACGTTTCTGAAGAATTAAGCATTTCGTAAACTTTTTGATGGTATAGGATCAGCTTAAGAATAGTATGTAATGGGAATGTCACCAAAGTGACAGTACACGAAATTTCAAATCAATCGGATGTGTAAAACTTAGTAAAACCCTATTATCACGTACAAAATGAGCTGATAGTCATCAAACGCCTGAACTGATCTTCATAAATTACAGCTAAGAACCATCGTAGGCACATCAGCTTTCAAACAAAAAAAACGAATCAAAATCGGTCCATTCGTTTAGGCGCTACGATGCCACAGACAGACACAGATACACAGATAGACACGTCAAACTTATAACACCCCCCTTTTTTGTCGGGGGTTAAAAACAACAACTCTTTAGTTCCGGCTCACGCCGTGCTCGTCGTCGGAACACTAGTTTCACCAACAGTTGTCAAATGGTTGTCAAACAAACGCCGAAAGGTATGACAGCGCTGCCGACAGTTACAAATTCAAGACTGCTGACTTTGGAGAACCGCATAGCAGTAAAGAATGAGAGCTAGAATGCAATGCAGCGTTATAAGTGCCTACCGCTGAGTAAATAGACTGTTTTTTATACAGGGTGGTGCCGTCAATACGACAATAAATTGAAACATGGGCTATATTAGTTCATAGAAATGGTTCGCCACTTTCAAAGACATCTTATTCAATTGATAATTTCATGACATTTGTATGAAATAATATAACATTGGCTGCGTCGGCGAACGGAGAGAGCCGCGTGATTTCATAGAAATGTCATGAAATTATCAAACTATGAAGTTTCTATGAAGTAATATTTCGTAATTTATTGTCTTATTGACGGCACCACCCTGTATAACTAGATGACAAACAAGCTGACGGCCCACCTGGTGGTAAGTAGTTACCGTCGCTATAGACACCTGGTTATTAACTATCGAAAATATTGTACCTAGCGTGGGACCTTGCGCAACTTTGAAGTGGG
Source organism: Nymphula nitidulata (assembly GCA_947347705.1). Classification (NCBI taxonomy): domain Eukaryota; kingdom Metazoa; phylum Arthropoda; class Insecta; order Lepidoptera; family Crambidae; genus Nymphula; species Nymphula nitidulata. Next base: position 6,535,582 of record OX374645.1, on the reverse strand, counting down.
TTTTCGCGGGCTTAGAGACATTGTCAGCTGGCTGGAATGCGTTTTCAGACCATTTCAGGACCCAACTAATCCGATGCCACCATTTCCACCTCGTTCCAGGCACTTTCAGAAATGGCTATTTAACGCCGTTATGCAAAATTCCATTAGAGTGAGTAAGATAGAGCTAATTTATTGTAACAAAAACAAATACGAGGAATAATACGATGAAAAACTTATATGCTCCAGGCGGGAATCGAACCCGCGTCTCTTGATGTCCGGAGAGACTACACCGGAGCACTAAGTGTAACTTAGTAATTTCTTATTATAGCAACGTTTATCTCACCCCTCATTGAAGTTAACACCTCAAGTGATCCAAAGAATACTTATACAAGCATTTTTAAACTTGCAGTTAAAGTGAGGAAATCTATTTTAATCAAATTTTAAACTTTTTGATGCGTTTAAACGCCTACTTTATTGTAATAATTACAAATAAAGAAAGAAAAATTCTAATGAAAAATTTATATGCGCCAGGCCACCACCGAACACGACAGACGTACAGTCGGCTACAGAAGTAGCTGAACACTTTAGTACCATGTCACACTGATCTTGTGCACGTACCTTATAGTTGCTACCGTACTATATTGACGGTAGAGTCATTGTGACATGGTACTAAAGTGTTCAGCTACTTCTGTGGTCAAATTCAAATTCAAATTTATTTATTTGCAAGAAACATGGTACAATACAGATGTTAAAAATAAAAAACATATGCCTACATGTTTCGCTGAAAATTCAGCTTGCAAAAATAGGTACGTCGTAACAATAATAATCGATCATAGTACAATTTAATCTAGACTGATCATTGATTTTATATAATAAAAATTTTATATACAATTATACAATATAAGATTATTAAAACTACAATATTTAAATGTCAACGTTCATCAATTACAGATATACAATGTCAGTGTTATAATAATACTATGTCAATAAGATTATAATAGTCATAATTTAGAACTAGCCAGCTTTAAGTCAATCGGAGAATTATACATAATTATCATTGTAACATAATTTATCAACAATGAAAAGGTCTAGAACTAATTAAAGAATCATAATAATAAAAGCGGATACATTCATTTTTTCTTGGCGTTCATGAATTCCTGTACTGTTTAAAAACACTTATCTACCAGCCATTTTTTTAATTCCCTTTGAAATTTATTAAAATTTAATCCCCTTAAGTTTCTGAGAATCCTATTATAAATCTGTATAGCCATAAAAGAACCATTTTGCTGATAGAGGTGACTGGTACAGTTGGGTACTAAAAGTCGTGTCGGGTTTCTACACGATTTGTTATTTTCTATATTGGCTTTACAAAATAGCGCAGGGTATTTTCTGACCAAGGTTACCACTTCTAAGATATAAAGAGATGTTAACGTCAGTAAGTTAAGTTTTTTGAAAAAAGGAGATTCTAATGGTCGATCGTACCGTAGCCACCAAGACGCGCCATATCTCGCGATTTTCAGTATTAAAGAGAGTTTGCATTGGAGTCTCTTTGGTTAGGTTAGAGGACTCTAACGAATGGTCCTTCGAGCCAGATTTGACCAGTGACTTATGAATATACAGACCACATCAGTACCCATCAATGTTTGACCACCTTCAGGTCTTGTATGTACAGTCGGGAAATTCAAATGTTTAGCAGGTTGACGAATATTCCCATTAGCCGTATAATAGCGATACACGAACTATTACGAAGGAAGTCTATCATCCTAAACACGACTCGCTAAATAATAAATTTGAAATCGCGAAAAAAAATCAGCTGTTTCATACAAAGGTGACGAGCACTGTCAGCTGCCTTGGGGGGCCACCCTGTATGTCATTTTTATTTTTATTTTTAAAATAGGAATGTTGCCTAAGTTTGCATATGGCGCTATTTTTCACAAATTCGGAAAATATACGCTACTGTTACCCATAAAAGCAATTCAAACTTAAAATATATGAAATATTTGGGAAAGTTGTACTCTTTAGAAAAATCATAAAAAAAAAATATTTCAAAATTTTAAAAAAATGTTAATGATGTTAGACTTCTAACATCAATTGAAACAACTATTAATAAAAACGTACATAATATATAGTTATCTATAATTTTGTCAGTATACCAAAACATATGTGAACATGTGACGTCACCTGTTCCGTAGATTTTCTATGGAGCGTTTTTGGACGATGCGCCGCAACACATCAAACATACCACTATATCTGTGAAACTATTGACCATAGCTAAGTCCTAATTTAAGCATCTGTTTCTCTCAATATGAATACGAAAAGGATGGCTGTCATATTTGACATTTAGAAATGTGCGTTCAATTTTCGACCTTATTGAACGTGATAAAATGCAGTGTTTAGGAGGCACCTCCGTACATGACGTCTAAAATTGTATCTGGTTTCTTTAAAATCTATCTGAATTTAATTGACTGCTCTTAGCAAACTCTTGCTATCTTTTTCCTATTACATATAGCGGGGAAAACAATATACTGTACTTAAATTTCGACTTGAGTGTACTCAGAATCAGTCCCATTTTTTTTACTGATAAAAGAAAAAACAAGTTATAAAATACCCGATTGTCCATGACACTTTTCAATAAAGAATCTGCTTCCTTCACTTAAAATATCATTGAGTACCTAGAGTTGAAATTTCTGTGAAATAAAAATCATGATATTTTCTAACGTTATTTATTTGTAAAACTTAAAATATACCTTAAAACAAACTTAAACTGTACCATTCTGGTGGAAATCACAAATTAGCGTTTTAATGGAAATGGTTGAGACTGACTGACATGTATTACTTGGTCTTATAGTTATGTAAGTATATTTGTACTTCATTGGGTCACTTCCATCATTTGCGGGGCATCTGAAACAAAAACAAATATTCTAAAAGGTTGTTACACAGACGTAATACGTTAAAGTTTGATAATTGTAGTGAAAACAAAAATAAAAAACCGACTTGAAAACACTAAAAAAGTAAAAATAATTAAATTTAAGAAGTAATTTATCTCTAAAAAACATATTTTTTGGACTTGGTGCAGAGCAGTTTCTAGAAACATGGAAAGTGGAGTACCGACTCGGTTTTTACTTTTGTTAAAAATTTACTTTTACAATTTGTAGTGATAACTTGATAAGATAAGATCGGTTACAATTTATTGTCATTCATAGATGTTACAAAATAATGGTTTGTTTAAATAGATTGCCATTTTACAGCCGTACAATATCATAATATTGTAAAATGGCAATCTATTAAACTAATAGAAAATAATATTAACATTAGAAGATTAATTGATAAGATTATATTAATTATACAAAAAAAAACAAATTTTACTAACTTAGATTGAACATTACTGGGCTATCCAGGACTTGGGATAACCCTGTGAAATATTTGTTTTTTATAAGTAAAATTACGCAAACAATCACTAAATTTTCAAAACCCTATTTGGACATGCTAAAATTAATGTATAGGTACTTTCAATGTATCTGACACTGGCCCTAATTCTAAAGACACTCTAAGTATAAATTTAAGTACAGTACCTACATCTCTTCCTAACAATATGTAATAGGAAAAAGATAGCAACAATTCGTTTAGATTTGATTCGATTTCAAAGGAACCATAGACAATTTTAGACGGCATGTACGGAGGTGCCTCCTAAACACTGCATTTTATCACTTTCAATAAGGTCGAAAATTGAACGCACCTTTCTAAATGTCAAATCATATAACAGCCATCCTTTTTGTATTCATATTGAGAGAAAGAGACGCACTGAACTGAAATTTAGACAGCATGTTTGCTCCAGAATTAAGGCCACTGTCTTTACCAATAATTTATTTATTTATTTAAACTTTGATTACACAAAATGAGTTACAATTTGGCGGACTTAATGCCATTAAGCATTCTCTACCAGTCAACCGGAAAGTTGAGTCCGAAATGATAAAATAGGTAGTGCAAAAACAACTGTTTCAAAAATTAAAATATACAATAACATGAGAATACACATATGCATAATAATGAAAATAAATATTGTTAAGATGTATAATTGTGGATAAATAAGCAATTAATAAATACATTCATTTGATAATTTCATGACATTTGTATGGAATAATGCTGCCAACGTTACACTATTCCATACAAATGTCATGAAATTATCAAATGAATACGATATTTTTGAAAATGGCAAACCATTTCTATGCACTAATATAGACCATGTTAAAATTTATTGCCGCATTGACGGCACCACCCTGTCTAATAAATACATATAAAATAAATAAATACATAATAATGGCATTGTACTCAAAATAAGGTGACATACCTCCCGCGCCAGCGTTGAACATGAATTCGTCCTGATACTCCTTGAGGAACTGCTCCGACCGACGCTCGTCCAGGAACAGAGAGTACACCTTCTTGACGTCCTCCATGCTTACCTGGGCACATGATTTTTTTTATACAACAAAGTACTCAAAACCACCTGCCCCCCAATTCTGCTATTGTATTTTGATCTAAAACGAATCGGAAACGCTTAAGTTACAACGTTTTTGTATTCTGCTAACTCAACGCAATCGAAACGAAACCGAAACGCATCAGTTTGGTATTTTACTAACAAACACGTAACGCGAACCGTTCGGTTCAATCATTGTTTCGTATTCTGCTAAATATTTAACATTTGTGGCAGCCGAAACGCATCGATAGTTCTTTGTTCGAACTGTCCAAAATTAACAACTGTCTAGTCACTAAGCCAAAATGTATTTGTTTCTTGCAATATTGCTAACAGTTATCGAGCCGAAGTTGAACCATCCGAGAGCGTTTCGTTAGCGTTCCGGCTTTATAAGCAAAGTTGCATAAGCATTAGTAACGATACCGAACCGCAGCCGATCCGTTTAAGAAAATAAATAGCAGAATTGACCCACTGATGTGAGAAGAGTCATAAGAAGAGTATAAGAAGATATATAGAGTGTAAGAAGAGTCCATATGCGAAGACCTTGTGGGATCATAAGGTTCCTCTCACGCATCCTTTGGAGGAACCCATGTTATAGGAGGAAGAGGAGAATTCCAATTACAGAATTTGTGTGTCATTGGAGATTGCAACGGAACAGTACTCTTAACAATATTTTTATATTTGCGTGTCTTAATCTTGTTAATATTTTGTTACTAAATTTCACGACATTTGATTAATATCTCTGAAAACTGAAAAGGATAAAATAATTAAATTTAAGTAGGTATTCATCCCCTAGAAACATATTTTTGGAGTTGGTGCTAAGTGCTTCACTTTCTATTGTTTTTGGAAACCACTTAGCACCAACTCCAAAAATATGTTTCTAGGGGATGAATACCTACTTAAATTTAATTATTTTATCCTTTTCAGTTTTTTGAAGTTGGTTTTAATTTTTGTTTAAAATTTTTTTTCACAATTGTTAGCGATAACTTTCTACGGTCGAAGCTAGATGGGTGACCGTCAACTTACATTGTTTCCTACTATCGTATCGTTTCACTAAAAAGTCATTGGAAAAGCAAAAAATCGCAATTTCGCATATGTAGACGATTTAATAATTTCAGTTTTTTTAAATTTAAAACCAAAGTACCCAACTGTTTTTGAAATATTTTTTATGGGACCAAATGGCAGCTATTCCGCATCGAACAAAAAAAGAATCACGTAAATCGGATCAGTAATCTCGGCGTAATCGGTGTACATACATAGAAAAAAAAAATACCGGCCGAATTGAGAACCTCCTCGTTTTTGAAGTCGGTTAAAAACCGGAAACAAATCAATGAAATTTGGTAAATATCAATATTAAAGAGTAAGTATTCCAATTAAGGTATTTTAATCATGACACAAAAATATTTATATCAGTACATTTGCCCCTACTATGGGTGGCGTTCTCCTTTATAGCAAAATTTTGTTTAGAAAACCGAACCTGCAATCTTTCACAAACCGTGACTGCTCTAACCATCTGAGTTTCCGAGGACTTGGGATGGCCCTGTGGATTTCCTCTAGTCCATGAGTATTTGCGTTATAAGCTAACATACACCCTAGAATGTCGAAATATTCTATTTCAAGGTTATCCCAAGTCCTTGATAGCTCAGTGATCACATCTGGCACTCAGATTTTAAAAGGACGGATTGTGAAAGGTCGCGGGTTCGATCCCCGCCTCAGGACGTGAAATTTTTCTAGTTTAGATATTTTTATAGGTAAATAATTTTTCAAACATTTATAATAAGGTTAAAATGAAAATTAAGAATATGACTATTGTAATTTAGCTATTTTTCTAAGTACAGACAACAGCTTATCAAGTGTAATAGATGCACTACGAAAGCCGCCTCTATTACTAACGTAGTAAGGGAAGGCTCAAGGTCAAACTGTTACGATTGATGAGCCGTCGACTGTACCTAAATAACTCAAAGCAACTCCTGTCAAGCACGTACATAAAGTGACAATCAGAGATGGTTATTTATTTATTTATCTTTTTAGAATAGCTTACAGCTTTATTATAATCCTAAGTCAATGGGCCTAATTCTGGCGGCACACTCTAAGTTTAAATTTAAGTACAGTATATCTCTTTCTCGCAATATGTAATAGGAAAAAGATAGCAAGAATTCGTTTAGAGCTGTCATCTAAATTTAGAGAGATTTCAAAGGAACCATAGACAATTTTAGACGGCATGTCCGGAGGTGCCTCCTAAACACTGCATTTTAACACGTTCAATAAGGTCGAAAATTGAATGCATGTTTCTAAATGTCAAATTTTAAGTCAGCGATCCTTTTTGTATTCATATTGAGAGAAAGAGGTAGACTGAACTTAAATTTAATAAGATTTAGCATGTGTTCGCCAGAATTAGGCCCAATGTCAACAGTAAAACAAACATGTAAAGTAATAATAATAAATAAATATTGCAATTCTTAATTTTTGATTTTAACATTATTATAAATGTTTGAAAAATTACTTAGCAATTAAAAGACAATAAAACTAGAAAAATTTCACGTCCTGAGGCAGAAACCGAACCCGCGACCTTTCGCAATCCGGGCGACTGCTCTGACCACTGAGCCACCCAGGACTTGGGATATCCCTGTGGAATTCTTCTAGTCTATTTTTATTTGCGTTTATGAGCTAACGTCCACCCTACAATGTCGAAATATTCTATTTCAACATCCGAAACGAGTATTTTTACAAATACCTACGATTCGGTTAAGTTAGGTCTATTCCTGCCTCAGGACGTGAAATTTTTCTAGTTTTATTGTATTTTAATATTGCAATTGTAACTATTATAATAACATTTGTCAAAATAAATACAATATAACTGTCTGTCTGTTAAGTTTTCATTCTTATCCCGCTGTAATGATTTAGATTATTAAGTTAGAAAATTTTCTTTTGTTTCCCTTTGCTTGTCTGACACCCTTATACCAAAAGCTCACCTCGGTAGCCTTCCTCCTCTTGGACACCAAGGACGCGGTAGTGATCAGTTGTATCGCGTACCGGAGCGATGTCTCGGTAGCGACCCTCGTTAGAACTGTCAGCGCGTCGTTTGACATCTGACAGTCCTCCTCCTCGCATCTGTCGAAGAGTTTATCATCATCATCACCAGCCTATGTACGTCCCACTGCTGGGCGCAGGCCATCCTACATGGGTGAAACACATGAGAACGCGGTTACCGCCGCCTATAGACACCTGCAATAACAAGGGACAATCACTTGATATTGCAGGTGCGTTGTCATCCTGAGGCCTAAGATGAAATGCCGTCCATGCGCAGTAATTACACTGGCTACCTTTCCCTTCAATCCGAAACACAGCGGACTGTTTCACAGCTGAAATAAGAAAGGCGGTGGTACCTATAAGACGACCCTACATACGGGCCTACCGCCTAGTAAAGGCGGTGGTTCTTACCCAGACGACCCTACACACGGGCCTACCACCTAGTAAAGGCGGTGGTACCTACTAGGGTTGCTGAGGATTCCTCTTCCGCTTCCTCATAATGCGGAAGTTCCGCAATATTTTGAGTTCCTCAACCGTTTCCGCTTCCTAATAAATAAAAATAAAAAATTCCTCTTCCGCTATCGCTTCCTCAAAATTTAAGACGAATATAAGAGGAATTTTACTGTGCATTCGTATTCATGACAACGCACACGCCACGCAGCACGATGCCGCATGCCGGGCCGAACGGTCAGCGAGCGAGCCAACCCGTCCCGCCACCCGCGCTCTTCCTTGCTTGTTTTGACAATTGACATAGCGTGTTGTTTAAAATTAAAAGAACATTTTCCAGTAGACTATTTAAATTATACATTCAGTCAAAAAATATCGGGATTGGATGATTTGTTTATGGTTCAATTTTTTTTTGTTTTTTGTTGTTGTTGTTAGATTGGCATAACTGTTATCCTTTTGGGCGCGGAGTTTTAGTTGCATCTGTTATTTATATGAAATACACTTCTGTTTTTAGTTATACCATAACTAGTGTGTATTGAGAATTTCATAATGGACAAAGACATCAAACAAAGAGTTTGTCTTAAATTTTGCATCGCCAATGGAATTTCGTGTTCGAAGTCACTGACAATGTTACAGAAGGCTTACGGTGAATCGACTTTATCATAAACACGTGCTTATGAGTGGTACAAAGCGTTCAAAAGCGTTCGAGATGTGATGGAAGATTTGCCTCGCTCTGGTAGCCCATCAACGTCTGCAACTAAAGTTAACATCGCGAAAGTGAGGGAAATAGTGACTGAAAATCATCATTCAACTTTGAGAGAGATAGCCGGCAAACTTTCTGTATCTCACGAGTCGATTCATACCATTTTAAATAATCACTTGGGTATGAAACATGTTTCCGCTCGGCTAGTCCCATATGACCGGAATTTTCTCCAAAAACTCAATCGCATGATAATCGCTGAGGACATGCTAGGAGCCTAAAACGAGTCAACTCAGACCCAACATTTATGAAACGCATTGTCACTTGTAACGAGACGTGGGTTTACGAGTTTGACATGCAAACTAGTCAACAAGCTTCGGAGTGGCGCCCTCCAACCGAACCGAAACCGAAAAAACCACGCCAAAGTCGATCAAAAGTCAAAGTCATGTTGACTGTTTTCTTTGACTCTCGCGGTGTTGTGCACTCGGAATTCTTACCGGAAGGTCAAACGGTAAATAATAGTTATTTGTTATACAAGAGTGCAAAGTTGCTTTCTAGCCGCGTGTTCAATTTTGATGACCGAGCAAGCGAAGGATTCTAAAATTGAATCACGAGCGCAGCGAGCGATTCAAAAATTAGAATCCTGAGCGTTAGCGAGGGAATCAAAAGAGCACAAGGTGAAAAATCTTTGCACTCGAGTGCAACACGTAACTTTTCATCCCACCTCAACGAGGAAATGACTAAATGCAAAAAAAAAACATTTGCGCATTATTAACAGTTTCAGTCAATTTTGATGGCGTCAAATAAACTTCTTCGTCGCTAGAATCTCTCATTTTAGGTTTTTTACTTGTTTTCAAGTTTCTTGTTTTCAAGTTTCTTGTTTTAAACCTATGGTTTTAACAAATATGTCGTAAAAAGAAAATGGCGCGCGCAAAGCAATTTAAACAAAAAGTACACCAAGAAGGTGCCGAGTCTGAGTTTTTAACAAGTTAAAAAAGGTTGTATGATAAGTTCGGCACCATGGAGGTAGAAGTAAAGTGGTTTAATGATGTTTCGAATTCACAAACTTAGTCCACACAATGTTCTAAATTCAATTTTACTTTATCCTCTAGCGGACGGCTAGAGGCTAAATAAAAACTAATATAAAAACGGCTTTTGCACTCAGATATCGAAGAGCAAAAATACTCTTTCCGAGATGGGGGGATGAAAATAATATTATTTGAGCGTTATGCGGCGTTTAAGAGAGTAAATTCGACGAAAAAGGCCAGATTTGTGGAAAGAAAATTCTTGGATTTTGCACCACAATAATGCGCCTTCGCACAAGGTCATCATTGTGAACAACTTTTTGACCAAACACTCAACAAATACCATCGAGCAACCAATATATTCACCAGATATGACGACTTCTTTCTTTTTCCTAAACTCATTCGGTAGAAGACGCGCCAAGGAGAATTCGCGGCAAGAACTGAACTCAATTCCGGAAACAGCGTATAAAAAAATTTTTTGATGATTGGATTATTTGTTAGGGTAAGTGTATCGTTTCTGAAGGAGAATACTTTGATGGTGATAAAATAAATTTGGATGTATTATTTATTGATCTTTTCCCGGTACTTTCTTGACAGAATAGTATTTTTCATATCATCCTCTTCCTCATCCGCTTCCTCTTCCGCTTCCTCATCCGCATCCTCTTCCTCAATAAAATATCCTCATCCTCATCCGCATCCTCTAAATTTGTGTTTGGCACTTCCTCTTCCTCCTCCTCTTCCTCATAATCACTTTCTCAACAACCCTAGTACCTACACACGACCCTACATACGGGCCTTCCACCTAGAAAAAAATATTTTTTTTGTTTAAATTTTTTTAGAGTTTAACTCACCTTATATTAAGTATCTCCCTCAGCTCCTGGTGGGAGTATGGCGTGGTCGGCACAATGATCATCCTATCCAACAGATCCAGCGGTATCCCGTGGGGGCTCTGGTAGTTGGTTCCTCGGATCCTGGTGATGCCGCGGTTGGTAGCCATTATGACTACGGGAGCCGTCTCCGACTCGAGCGCGCGGTTCAGGAACGAGAAGCACTCGATATCTAACATGTGCGCCTGTTGGGACAAACATTGGCGGTACTTTAGTAAATGGTATTTGACAGCATATTTTTTCACATTTAAATGTTATATATATCATTATATCTCTCCTGATGGTATGTGACGATAAGGCCGCCGATGGAAGCGAGCTACACCCGGATTCCTCAACCACAGAGGAACTGGCTATCTCACCTCCAACTGCCGGAACACAACAATGCCGTTAACATTATTGCTATGGCGGCCAACTTAGGCAAGATGGTGGTAGCTAGCCAGGCGGACTTAGAAAAGCCCTACCACCAACCAAACCGGGCAGAAAATTTCTGCCCCCACAGGAATCGAACCCCGGACCTCTAGATCTGAATTCGGTGGTCTCAACCACTAGACCACAGAGCCGGTAAAATGATTTAAATTGATGCGTTTAAATAAAGAAAGAAACCGATGAAAAAATATATGCTCCAGGCGAGAATCGAACCCGCGTCTCGTGATTTCCAGCCAAGACGCGATTACCACTGTGCCACCGGAGCACTAGGTGTAACCTACTAATGTCTTCACCGCTTTCTTTCCTTATTCCAACGTTTCACACACAAAAAACAAACACACAATAAAGTACGCGTTTAAACGCATCAAAAACATTGAAATGCTTTTCTCACCTTTAACTGGAAGTTTAAAAACACTTGTAAAAGTATTCTTTCTGATCACTAGTAGACATGTGTAAGCAATGCGCGTAATATCACAAATGAGATATCACTCAAACGCGTGATGTTACATTACGCATCACTCCGAGAAATCAAGTATCACTTTAAACATCACGCGAAATAACATTACACTAGCTCCGAGCGCGAGCGAAAGGGACCGACGACCGACCGAAGCTATGATGTGATGTTTCATCTAGCGCGCGTTGCATGCACATCTGTTCGGGTGATGTTTCGAGTGATGTGATATCTCAGTGTAATAAGTAATAGCTGTGACCATGTGATGTTTCATCTAGCGCGCTGATGAGGAAATGCCTAGGAACAGACTGACTGACCTGGGTCGCTGGTTGCTGGCCTTGCCGCGATGGTACTCAGACGCCGTACGTCCCTGCACTCCTCAGCACTTAGTTGATGTTCTATATAAGTTGATTGTAAGGTGATTACGCGGCGCGAACCGTGTATGAGTTTATATGGTGATGTCTCTAGGGAAAACGATGCGTGCTATCGATTCCGCTGGTTGACCGTGAGAGCACCACGAGATACGGACCGGTAATGACGAGTCATCAGTCTGTAGGAGTGAATGAAATTGGAATGGGATAGGTAGGGAGGAGCTAACGCGAGCTACCTTCGTCTAAACAAAAAAATATGAAATTCGCGCTCCTACAACTGTGTTGTTTACCCATCATACTCCCCCCCAAAGAGCGAGCTAGCTCTTTCAAGTTGAGAACAAAAATGAAGTTAATTTTGGATTAAGAATTAAAATAAGTTAAAACTATGAAGCTATGTTGGCAAAGATATATGTATAATAAATACTTAATATAAATTTAGGGTTTAATAAGGTGTAGTTGAGCAGCCTCTAATCGGACACAAGTGGGCAAAGCTTGACTACGGGTCTAAGTAGAGTTCCAGTAGACGTCTTAAGCTCTACTACCCTGACAACACCGTCCGCACCAGGACAAAGCCTTATAACGCGTGCCTTACGCCATTGGAGCGGAGGAGAATTGTCCTTTATAATGACCAATTCGCCAACTCGAATATTGGCTCGTCTGACCAACCATTTTGGACGCTGCATTAACGTGTGTAAATACTCAGCGTGCCAGCGCTTCCAAAAATGTTGGGTTATTTGACGCGTCAATTGCCAGCGCTTCAAGTTACTAATAGTGATATCGCCCATGTCTTGCTCCGGCAATGATAAGAGTGATTGGCCTATAAGGAAGTGGCCGGGAGTTAAAGTTTCACAATCTGTGGGGTCATTAGTTAGCGGACAGATTGGCCGAGAATTTAGGGCGGCCTCTACCTTTGCGAAGATGGTCGCTAACTCTTCGAAAAGCAGAATACGCTCCCCTATGACACGATTTAAGATGAGCTTGGCGGACCTTACTGCACTTTCCCACAAGCCACCCATGTGAGGGCTAGCGGGAGGATTAAGGTGCCAATTAACTTGATAATTGGCCAAATGTTGATGAATGTTACTTGTCGACATTTTCAGAAGCTCGCTTACATCCTTAAGATAATTGCGTGCCCCTACAAAGTTAGTGCCACAGTCGCTGAAAATATCTGTTGGAAGGCCTCGGCGAGATACAAAGCGATCCAAGCATGCAATGAAAGCCTCAGTGGACAGCTCGGAAACGATTTCCAAGTGCACGCACTTGGTAGAAAAACATATGAATATGCACATATATGCCTTTAGAGCCTTAGCGTTGCGAACCTTGGACTGTTTTAACCAAAATGGACCAGCGAAATCTACCCCAACGCGTTGAAAGGGTCGACACTGCGTAACCCGACTAGAGGGCAGATCCCCCATGAAAGGCTCAATGGACTTGGGCCGCAAGCGATAGCAACGATGACACTTAAAAATGACATGCTTTATGACGCGTCGGGCTGATATAATCCAAAACTTGTGCTGGAGCAGCGCTTGCATAGTACTTAGACCAGGATGAAGATATAACCGATGGTAATGCTCTATGATAAGATGGGTGATAAAATGATCTTTGGGCAATAACATGGGATGCTTAGCCCCATACCTTAATTGAGACTTCACCAGCCTGCCGCCTACCCGTAAAATACCATCCTGATCAACAAAAGGATTCAAGCGCAACAAGCTTCCTTTCAGGCCTTTGCCTGCACGCAATAATTCCAAAGTCACAGAGAACACTGCAGACTGGACTAACTTGACAATCGTTGTTAGGCTATCGTTCAATTCCGAAACTGATAATGGACCAGAACGACGATGCTGCGACCTTTGCGAGTTGAATATAAAGCGCTTGCACCAGGCTAAAACGCGGTGCAACTTGGAAAACGTGCTAAAACGATCAAGGCACAATGACGTGGCATTATCCTGTACCACTGCAGCTAATGGCAAGGGCTTCAGGCTTGGCAAATCAAATTCGCTGAGCAATGGAATTTCACTAGGCCATGTCGAAGCGTCAGCTCCAAGCCATGCTGGCGACCACCACAAACTGTGACTCAACAAATCTGAAGGTGAAATCCCTCGACTAGCGCAATCGGCGGGATTTGCCGATGATGGAACATGCTTCCACGAGACGTTAGGCATGAGCATTTGAATTTGCGATACGCGATTGCCTTCATAGGTATGAAGCTTATGAGGGGAAATGCTCAACCAAGACAGGACAATACTGGAATCAGTCCAGGCGAACAAACTATTTATGTTGAGTTTACTTTGTAAAATATTGAACGTGCGCTCCATCAACCGAGCAAGTAAAAGCGCACCATTCAACTCTAGTTTAGGAATGGTTAATTTTTGTTTTAGAGGAGCTACGCGGGACTTGGCAGCTAAGAGCTGAACCAAAGTGCTTCCATCAGAGCTCTCCACACGAAGATAAATACAAGCTGAGTAACCTTGTTCGGACGCATCACTGAAACCATGAACTTGAATGTCCGCTGGTTGATCAGGAAGAATGCGACGCTGTATAG